>CM057386.1:70208433-71512004 GCA_030015415.1 Cynopterus sphinx
AGTGCTGCAGAGCAGTTGCGCATACAGAAGCTGCTTCACTCTCCGGCTGCTCACCTCCTACTATGCGGCCCGGTCCCTAACATGCCACTGACCCACTGACCGGTACTGGTTTGTGCCTGGGGGTTAGGGTCCCTCCTATGGTCTATTTAGGAATCCCCAACCCCTAGACAACAGACTGGTACCAGGCTACAGAGCAGGAAGTAAGCGGCCAGCGAGAGAGCAAAGCTTCATATGTATTTGTAGCCACTTACCGGTGCCCAAAAGGTTGGAGACTGGACTACCGAGTAGAATAACCCAAACTTATATGATCACATAAACTTTTATTTTCTTTTTAGTGGAGCCTACACCACGGACCACCTGATTTCTTTCAGTTGGCACTTAACCCTTTTTCCATTAAAAAAAAAAAGTGTAGTTTGTTGCCAGTGTCAATTAAACGTCATGTGCAGAAATGCTACCTTTTCTAGGATTTGACATTTTCAGCGATGGAGAACTACATTTTGTAAATGGCAATATCGCTACTAAAAACAGAATGCTATAAATAGAAAGATGACATTTATTTCCAAAGACTATTGATATGTTAGAGTTTGCAGCAAACTCTGGGGGAAAGGTTAAGACTGTAATTCGTGAATTTTCTTGAGGTAAACACTGCAGCTGCAAGACCACCAGAGACTATTCTCAGGACAAACAGGAAATGGGTTTCCTGAACAGAGGCAACTAAGTTTAATTGACTTGCCCAAGTTCCTACTTTGAAATTTTCACAGAGCCAGACTTGCAGTCTTATATCTTTCAGAAGGTCACAGTTAATAATAGAAAATCATGTATAACTAGTTAAACTTATTCATTATTGATACTAAGAAGCATTTGTCTATTCCATTAATAGGAATCAATACATAAATAACAAGACCTTATTCAAACATGATATTTTCCCTACTTGCCTCTTTGTATTAACATATACTGAATGTGTTGTGTGGCTTTAGTGCCTCTGTGTCATCATGCTTCTGATTTGCATATACCAGGTGGGTATCATCTTTGCAACTGTCTTCCAGCATCCAATGTTCAAGTCTTGAGGGGTCTGTTGTAGTTTTCTTTTCAACTAAATATGTCATCAGTGATTGGATACTCTTATGTCTCATGAGTGTGTGTCTATAGACTGAATAGTTTTTAAGTTTGCTTAAATGATGTGTCACAGGTATGAGCTTTCAACCTTCTCCATGGATATTCAACTAGGTCCAAATAATATCCAGCTTCAACTTGATTTATATTACACTCTTGAAGTATATGGGAAAGCCACCAAATTATGAACTATTGAACTATTAGAACTGGGATGGACTTTGGGGTCATTTTGCTGAATACTCAACGAATGAAGAAATCAATTTTATCCTATCAGCCTGATAAACCATCTACTCTTAAGTGGAAATATCCAATGATAGTGACTCACATCGTAAAAGTAGTTCATTCCATTATTAGAAGTTGTGTTAGAATGTTCATTCTCATGTTGAAATATAAAATTTATATCTTTTAGTCCTTCCTCTCTTATCTGGAGAAAAAAAGAAAAAAAAAATCTATCCCTGATTCTTTTAATTGACATGTATTGAGCTTGAAAAAGTTACATATAAAAATCTTCCTGAAGAAAGAGGTAAATGCTTTTTAATCCCAAATGCTACATTTGGTGGCGCTTTATAGTAAAAAATAAAAAGCAAGCATAAAGGAGAGAGTTTGAAATAATGGAGGAAGTGATCCTAGTTTCTTTAAAAGTCTTTAACATAGGATGCAAGGCCTTCCATGAGCTATAACCCTCCAATACACAGGTCAATGAAAACATTTGTGGCATACAATGACTGCTTTCGTCTCCGCTCCAGCTTTCAACATTTGCCTTTCATAACCTATCATCCTGCAATAAAATTAGACCCCTCCTTTCCCCTTCTACATCCAATGATCTTATATTGTAGAAGAAGACTCTGAAAAGACATAGACAACAGGAAACGCATGGTGGTGGCATGACTCTGGTTCTGAATGGCTCAAAGGGTAATTTCAGAAGATTTAGAAAATGGCTAACTACATAATGCAATGCCTGCGTTTCTGAACTGCATGATCAGTTGGAAACAGGTTCATATTTCAGTTAACTTTTTGGCAAGCCATTTATCATGCTTTGGTTAAGAGACTGGCATATGTTGTGTGGAGTCCAAATCGTGCTTTCAAATCCATCTGCATGTCTAATTCAGTCAGTGGAATACCTTCTAAATTTTGTACCTGATATTCACTATTCATTTTATGCAGTTTCAAGTTCTCTTGCTGCTATTTTCTTTCTTTTGCATGTTTCCATGGGTATTCGAGAGGAAATTTGGAAGAATGTGCTTGTCTATCTGGCACACACTAACTCAGATGCTCCCCATTACCCACCCACATGCCTTTTTAAGTGCACACACACCACACAAACATAAACTCCATCTGTTTAAAAATTCATCATGATTCTTTCCAAGAATTCACACAAACTTAAGAAACACAAAAACATACAATGTCAATTCTGGAAGAAACTCTAGGAATCATTTAGAGTAATTATTTCATTTTACAGCTAAACCAAGAGAAGATTAAGTGATACAATGTCATTTTCTTAAATTCACTTTTATATAATTTTCTAGTATCTGTTCACCGTTGACCTGTTTCTCACATTGTATATTATCCAAGATTTTTTCAAAACATACTAATACTAGCATCAAGATTTTATCTCAAAATTTTTTAAAAGTCCCAGGATTTAAGCATATTCTATATGTTTACTTTTCTTGGATTTTTTTCTATTCCTCCTTAATGTATGTTCTACTTGAGCCATTTTGAGGATCACTCCTTACTAGCAGAGGTATTAAAATATGATCATTGTTGTCATTTATTAATATTCTCTGCTTGTCCCAAGAAGCAGACCTATCCCTCCCTTGTCATTATTCCTCCTCTAGTAATGCTGTAAAGCACGTTATGTTTTTATGTGTGCATATGCTGTGACTATCCTAACACCAATATTATAAGTTCATGTTATTCTTGCATAGTCATACCAGAGCATCATTTCCCAAAGTAGACAACTGATCTGTAAAAATGACTTGATAAGATTTCCAATATCAAACCAATATGAGGATTACTGTATACTATATAATTCTCTTTAAAAATTACACTGCACATTAGCATATAAAAGGACCCATTAAGTCCTGTCATAATATACTCCAAGCATGAAAATTCATACTCTTCCAAATTTCATGACAACTCCTATAGAAAATGCAATAGTAATACTCTATCCACACTTTGCTTATATTTTATATTTGAACTTATTAGAAAATTCATTTTAGAAGCTTACTTATTTCCTCTAATACCTAAACTTTCTAGGTTTTTAAAATTTGAAATTTTATAAAATTTTAATTTTGAAACCCCATTCTTATTTAGCTATATTCTCCCTTTAAAATATCTAACACTATAATTATATACATATCTTTTTCTCTCAGTTTTATAAAATATATTTTATGATATCCTAAGAATTATGTCTGACTCCGTAGAGAATAGATTTCTTTCATTAATCAATATTAAGTTTTAAAAATGTTTAAATATCATGGAACCCCTTCCGTATTTTGGATTTGGGCAGAACAATTTAATACAAATTTTAAATAGAAATAAGTTTATGCGTTGCTATATTTTAAAAAAGCATTCCAACTAATAAGTTAGTATAAACTTTTGTATGGCAGAAAATAGGTGTGATCCCAAACAGAATCAGTACAATTAATTATGAACTGCTATTATAGCAAAGCACTGTACAATAATATATGAGGCTATAAAAATATTTGAAACTTATGTTTCCTGTTCCCCACATCCTCTTTGTCTATTTGAAAAGATGTTAACTAAACGTATATTATTAAATAGGAATAAAGGTTTTAATAGCACCATAAAAATAAATGGAAGGGATGCTACAGTTCATACTGTGATTATTAAATGAATTAATGCAATAATTTATATGAACATTATAAAATTGATTTTAAATATCAAATAAAAATAAAATAGCATATGACAAAATTTAATTTTTAATATATATGATAAAATTACTGGAAGGCCATCAATCTTAGTAGTACCCATATCCAGAGAAGTGTTGTTAGTATTGCAATATTTGTCAAGATAAGTCTATTCATTTTAATTGGAATTTCCAGTCAATCTCAGGAATCTCTTTAGAAGATTTTTTCCCCCAATGGTGACTTTCTGAATGGTTGATTTAAAATATTGGCCCTAACTAAATGGAAGCTCTAATTTTTAATTTTTTTTCCTGAAAATATTTTAAGAATATCAATGAATTAGAAACTAAATCAGGAATTTAGAACATGAAATAGAGAAAAAGCATAGCACCATGACAATGGTAATTTTAAGCTGCAAGAAATGATGACTTTGGGTTTTTATTTATCAATTCATTTTTTAATACAATTGCTATTCTGTCCATCTTCTTTAGAGATGAAGGAACCCAGGGGCTAAACTACTGCAGACAAATCACCTAATCTCTTTTATCCACAGTTTTCTTATGTGCAAAATGAACATAACAACAATGCCTAATTTGTAATGAAGTGATGACAATTAAATAAAATAATTTAAGGAAAGTGCTCAGCAAGCTCCTTTATCAAAGGGCAACTATTATGATTGTTTTACTATAATGAAGAAACTGCTATTGTCATTATAACTCTGTTTCAGCAATGTTATTTGATGAACTCTCATGATTCCCTTGTGGACAAAATGTATGTGATCTGGATAAAGAAAAACAATGTGAATCATGCTAGTTGAGCAACTGTAGCCAGAAACCAATATTAATTCACGGGTCTTTGTCACTGCAAAGGAGGTAAACTGCTGAGTTCTGCCCTTGGTTCTGTCTTGTTCAATAGTTTCACCGAACCCAAAAACATGAGCTTCCACTCATCAATGCTTATCTGGCTGCTGCCACTACTGAATGTCCAACCTGCCATTTAGAGAGACCAACACAGAGTCGTCACCGAGTAGGCCATCTACCATTCCTCTAGTAGCCCAATAGCCCCTCCACGTCAAGTTGACTATACTGAACTTGTTCCACTTTGCAAGAGGCAGTAATTCATTGGCACATATTCTCTTCTGCCTATTGTGACTGATCCAATTCCACTGTCTCAGGGCTTAGAAACTATCTGATTTTTCTGGCACTGCATCCCACCTAACATTGCACTGGACCAAGTAACTCACTTTATAGAACAGAAGGTGAACAGCAGGCATATAAATATGCAATCTACCCGCCCTAAAAACATACCATACCATCCAATAGGGCAATAAAATGGACTTCTGAAAGCACAGTTGTAGGGTCAATTTGAAAATGATACCATGCAAAGTCAAGCAATATCCTCCAAATAAAGTATACATCCTAAATTAACAATTTTTTTTGGGGGGGGGTGCATTGTTGGTTGTTTTATTCTTTACCACTAAGTAGAATGCAAAGGTCCATGACCCAAAGGATGAAAGCTGGAGGGGCCCTGCTTAGCCTTGCTCTCAGTGACCTACTTGTAGAATTTGGATTCCCATCCTCACCACTCAACTCTGCAATGTGAAGGCCCTTATTCACCAAAGAGAATATTTCTACCACACACACAGAAAGAGTCTAGTAGCAAAGAGAGCAGCATATAAGGAATGGTGACATTGTGGCAGAGAAAACTGACCCCAATCACGAGGCTGTGGTAGGGCTGCTATTACACAATAGTGAGAGAGGAATACATTTTTAACTGAAATGATACATTGGATATCTCTTTATATCCCTTTCCTAATTTTGACAATACATTGACAATTATGTAAAAAAATTAATTGCAAAATTATTTTTTGGTTAACAACACAGTTAGATCAGTATGAATTTTGCTCACTTCTTAGATATCTTTATAAACTAAACTCTTCCTCTTCCTTGGCCACAGACTACAACTGATCCTATTAGAGACCTCAGTCATGCTACTCCTACCCCCATTATTAAGCTTTTGTTAGAGTTAAAAATTAGGAGCTCTGAGCTTCATCAGAGGATGTCATCATTGCATTATATAACTTTGGTAGGGCAAGAGTCTCAAAGTGAAAATGAAGCATAGAATTCTCCCACTGAATATCTTATTCTCTTTTAAATACAGAGCAATAAGTTGCCTCCAATGCAGCAATGTTAGGTAATAAACCACAGCAGAGAAGGTCATGATGATGAGAGAATTCTAAAAGGAAAGTATAATTTCATGAAATACTCTTGTTTTTCTGACATTTAAAGGGCTATGAAGAAAATTACCTCCCCCCTCAGGGTGAAGAGAGTCCTTTCACAGAAACCCACTTCTTGCTACCCAATAATCAGTCTACTCACCACTATGACTAAACTCTTTGTGCTTTTTGATCCTGTTTATGTTATCACAAAAACATGCATACTCTCAAGTATAATTTAGACTCTGAATTATAATTATTTATTTGTATGTCTCTTCTAGTAGAATGAAAACCCCTTGATGTAAGAGACAGTACCACATTCAGGAATGTGTTCCTAGAATTGAGCCTGGCATCTTATACATCCAAGACCTCATATACATCTGTTGAATAATAAATAAATAAATAAATAAATAAATAAATAAATAAATAAATAAATAAACAAATAAATAAATTTCAAGTTAGTAGTGTTTCAAAATGTATATCAGTGATATTTAGAACTCTCTGTACCCTTAAGCATAATCATTCCACTTCAAAATATTATCCTCAGGAAACATTAAAAAAATATATTCAGACATGTTTAAAATGATTTTTGGAAAAACACAATCACAGCAGAGTAGAATGTAGAAAAAAGCTAAATTTATAATAAAAAGTAACTAGTTTAGTAAATTACTCTATATTTATACTAAGGAATACTATGAAACCATGAAAGCAATCCTTGTGAAGAAGTATGAGAAATGTTCATTATGAACTCAGTAAAAAAGCAGATTACTGTTAAATAAAAGAGACTATTTCCAAATTTAAAAAAATATATAAGATGCTAATGAAGGCTAGTTTCATGTGGTGGAATTATGATTTTTCTCATTAAAATATATTTTCAAAATTTCTACAATGGACAAGTCTCTTTACTATTCTGAAATTCGAGTTCTTTACCATATAACTAAAAAAATTCTCCCCAAAATATTTTTTCACCACACAATGATATATAACTCCATATTTTCAATATGGAGATGATTAATACTTCTTGCTTACAGTATTGTAACTTGTAGGGGACTAGAAAGAGGATGAAGCTAGCATTAGAAAGAAATATCACTGAATCAGAATGCTAGTAGTATGCATACTACACTAACCGTATTTTAACTTACTTCAGGTACCCTGAAATTATATTAATAATATATTTCTTAAGTGAAAAACAAATGAAGGCTTTGGGAACCAACCAGCAGGTCTAGACCTACTTACAGATGTCTGATGATTTCTGAAGCAGAGAAGATAGATTTGTCTCCCTCAGGACCCAGGCATTTAACACAGCAGAAGAGAACCCTGATTCTCTGTCATTTTTCTATGGAAGTTCTTATTCGGTTGAAATTTGAGCCCTTCAGAGTGAAAAGTGAAGTAAAATGAATGACTGCCCTTACTCAACATGAAGAAATTATATTTACTTCTCCAGTGTTTGATTCAGGGTATGAACTTATAGCACCTATTTCTCATCATACCAGTCAATGCCATTGCAATGAAATCTGTGTAAAACAAAAACATTTTTCCAGTCTGAAATCCCTAAATATTTAATTGGTTTTACAAGAAATCCCAATTACTATGCCAATAATACAGGAAATTCTTTAGAGTAGGCTAGGGTAGACTGTTACATTTAAAAATGTTAATACATTTTCTTTCATAGTATGCGGTATGTGTACTATCTTTAAAAAACATTGGTTACACATTTTCCAGTTATCCACATTTATATGCAGTCATTTGCAGTAGCACCTTCTATGGATATTAAAGGCACGTATATGAACCATTTTTCAACTTACACTTGATCTATTGTTTATACTCCATTTTAATAATACTTTTTTCTGAGGTAATAAAATTGCTAAGTAGCATTCCTATTATGGAGGCTGGGAACACATCTGCAGATAGATGCTACTCTATTATGAGGAAAACCAAAGGTGATTTGGTTCTCATCCTCACTTGTACCTTGGCTCCACAGCTTCTTAATCTCAATCACTGTCATTTAAAGAACATTTTGGTTGGTCACCTAAGGAACAGTAATTCATTTTCAAGTCTTCATACCTGTCCCTGTTTCCCAGGTTTTGTCATCACACTGTGGTTATTTAAACAGGCATTGCTTAGGAAGCCATTTTTTCCTCAATAAAAAATGTGTCCTTTTTATCACTGAAGAAAGCAAACTTTAAGAACCCAAATCAGGGTCCCATTTTGGACTGTGTGAGGGCTGCTACCTCTGTTAGAAGCTCAAGTGTTTTCATTCTACATTGGTAAAGCAGCCTTTCTGTCAGTTCAAAACCTAACTAGCCTTGTCCTTGCATTCATAGTGTGCCTAGGTTCCTTTTCGATATTTTAATTCTTGCTTTTATATCACCAATTCACACTCCTAATAAATTTCAAACATATTTTGCTAATTCAAAAGAGAAGATAAACCCCCAAAGATAAGAGAAACAGACATAAAATACAGTTCTGTAACCCTAACATTTATTCAGCACACCTTTTTACGCACTCTTGATAACTCAAACCTCTGCCACACACAAGTGCTGCACAATTTCTCCGTACTGTTTTCAACTTGCTTTAAAACTCTTGCTAAGTACTGGTAATTGAAGAAAATTCGAAACCTACTGTGATAAAGATGGTTAATGCTGTTTTCTGCAATCAATTTCTATTTTTGTGGGGCACACGCTTTCTGAAGAGTTCTAAGGCAAATGCAATGGTGAGTACAAAGCAAAACAGAATAACAGTCTCTATTCACAGAGAAATCATTACCTAACTAAAGATGATAGACATGATGGACTAGAAGAACACTATTTGGGGAAAATGGAGAATGATTTCAAGTTCCAGCTCATTAGAGGGATTTTGGACAAGTCAGTTAATCTCTAGAATACCTTTCCTGCCCATCTCTCCAGATGCTGTATGGAACAAATAACTACAGACTCTGTTAGCTGCCAAATGGAAGGCACTGCTGATAGAAGATTGCTGATAGAAGTGGCTTGAAGGATGACAAGTAAGAGTTACTGAGATTTACTGCATACTTAATATATGATAGGAATTCTGCTAAATGCTTTACTTGTACTTCTTTATTTTGTCACCAGAGCAACCTGTTGAAGTAGGCATTATAATTATCCTATTTTACAGATGAGAACATAAGACTCAGAGGCGTGCAGTACATCGCCCAAGATCATGTTGTTAATAAAAGTTTCAGCTGGGATTTAATTTCAAGTCTCACTGACACCAGAACTTGTGCAGAAATGTGAAGTTGGTGTTCTTCCTGGCTCTGTAACCTATTCTCCTTTCCCTCTGCTCCCTCTCTCCAACCTCCCTTCCAACTTCCCTTCCTTTAGCAATCTCTACCTTTCCTGTACACTTTTTTCCTATAATATAAGCAGGTATTAAGGAACACTTAAGACATACAAAAATGGCATAAAGATTAATAAACATTTCCATATTCATCACACCACTTAGATAACCCCTCTAATGGCATTCTTTTCCCTTCTTATAACTATGTTTATTCAATTTGCTGTTTGTAGTTTAATTACATTTCCTTATGTATTTATTTAATATAGATATATTTTAAGTAATATGTAGTATTGTGTTACTTATTTTTAAACTTTCTATAAATTGAATCACAACTTGCAGATTTATTTTCATTCATATTATGTTGAAAAGATTTACCAATATTGCTGTAGTTAATGCATTCATTCATTCTTTCATGCTATATAATATTATATGAATATCCCAAAAGTTGTTTATTCTCCAGTTAATTAACTATTAACATTTAGATTGTTTCTAATTTGTTGCTATTACAAAAAAAAAATGCTAACATAAGCATGCTATACACATACCTATAGAAACTACTAAATTATAGGGTACACATATTCTCAGTTAGCCAGCCTGTTCTCCAAGGTAACTGAACAAATTTATACTACCCCAAGAGTGTATAAGAATTCTAATTGGTTCTCTATTTTTGTGGAGCACATACTATCATTCTACTTAATAGTTTATCAATTATTAATGTGATGGGCATGAAAAGGCATTTCAATGTGGCTACAATTTATAGTTTCCTAATTATTAGTGATATTAAACTTTTTTCTTATATTTTTGCCTATTTTTTCCCCTATTCTATGAATTGTTCATTTTTCTATATAATTGTTGGTGTTCCCTTATTGCTTTGTAGAAATTAAAGATATTTTGAAGATTCTAATTTTGACATAATTTTTATTTTGATTATATTTAAAATATAGACCAATTTGTGAAAAACTGATATCTTTGCTACAGTGAGTATTTCTACCCATGAATATGGTATAACTTTATTTACATCTTTTTATAATAGAAGTTTGCATTTTTCAAAAGATCATTCAAACTTTTGATAAATGTATTCCTATGTATCCTTTATTTCATTAATATTTTAAATACTTTTTTAAAAACCATATTTCCTAAAAAATTCATTGCTGGATTACCTAAATGTAATTGGTATGTGTGTGTGTGTGCCCGTGTGTGCTGATTTTATTATATAAACAAATTTTTTTTGCATTTTAATCAAGTCCAAAAAATATACTGAGGATTTTCTGGGAGTTATTATGCAATATGTATATTGTCTTTGAATACGGACAGGTTTGTTTACTCTTCCTACTCTTGGATTTTTTTTTCTTATATGTGCTGGCTAGGACAAATATAATGGTAAGGGAAAGAAAAAAGATAATATCTTTTACTTTCTTCACATATTAAAGAAAAGTATTATATAATCATTATTCTTTATATGTCATATAAATTACCTGAAATTTCATGTTACATCATTCTTGTACTACTGAACTAAATCATTTTACAATACTCTGTATGATATCACTATTTTTTTAGATTCTACAGGACTGCGATTACTTATATTTTATGACATTTATATTTATTTCCTTTAATCAAATTTAGCTAAAATTTTTAATTTTTATATAGTTCATTTATGATTTTGAGAGGTTATAACTAGAATCATAAAATGAGTTGAGAAGTGTTTTTGTTTTACTTATCTCTGGAATAATTTGTATAAAATTAGAATCACCTAGAGTGAGTGAATTTTGTGAGCGAACTTTAAAACACTGATTCAATTTTCTTGTAACAGAATTACACAATTTTGCATTTTTCTCGACTTAGTGATCATGAATTTTATTTTCCTGAGAACATGTCAATTTTACCTGCTTTCAAATTTGCTGACATAGTTATTTATAGCATTTTCTTGTAAAACACTATATAGTGACATAAAAATCACTAGTATCCGGTGTACCTCTTGTTATGATCACCTTTGTAATAACAATATTTATATCATTGTCATTTTTTATGATCAATTTTGCCTAAAGTTTGTCATTTTACTGATCTTTTATAATATTTTGTTGATTCTATTTATTCTATATTTACATTTTAAGAATTCAGATGTTATTTTTATTATTTCTTTTTTGAATGTAGTCTCTTTTTGAAGGCTTAGCTCATTTTTATCTTTTTAAAATTTATTATACATGCATTAAGAGCTTTAGTAGACGCATCCTACAATTTTGAAATTTTCTATTTTTGTGATCATTCAGTGCTAAGTATTTCATGGCTTACATCATAATTTCTTTTCTTACTCATTATTTATTTAGAAATGCATTTATACTTTTCTCTCAGTATCTTTTGTTTTTGATTTATAACTGAGATGGTTAGAAATCAGTGATACCTAATTGTTTGAAATCCATTTCTTAAAATGCATTGAAATTTGCTTTATGGAGTATTCATGATTGGTTTTCTTAAATGATTCATGCATATTTGAGAAAAATGTTTAGTCTTTAATTTTCAAATGATGAATATTTTTTATGCAAAAATTCTCAAAAAAAGTCAGCAAACTGAATTCAACAATACATTAAAAGGATTGTGCATTATAATAAAGTAGAATTTATTCCAGTGTTGCAACAATGGTTCAAAATCTACATATTCATCAATATGATTCATCAAATTAACAAAGGGTAAAAATCATATGATCATCTCAAAAGATGCAGAAAATGCATTGACAAATTCTATACTCATTTATGATAAATCTCTCAACAAATAGGGTATAGAAGGAACATACCTCAATATAATAAAGGCCATAAATGAAAACTCACAGTTAGCATCCTTCTCAATGATGAAAAGCAAAAGGCTTTTCTTCTAAGCTCAGGAACAAGACAAGAATGCTGTGTCCTCACTTTCATTCAACATAGTATTGGAAGCCCTACAAAGAGTAAATAGGCAACAAAAAAAAAAAAAAAAGAGAGAGAAAAAGAAAAAAGAGAGAAATGGTATCTGAATGAAAAAGATGTAAAGCTGTCATTATATTCTGATACCATAATATTATGTATAAAAAATTCTAGACTCCAAAAAACTTTTAGATCTAAAAAATGAGTTCAGTAAAGTTATAGGACACAAAATCATTATCCAAATACTTACTGAGTTTCTATACACTAATAACACACTACCAGAAAAATATTATATATTTTTGCATCAAATAAGAAGCACCTAGAAATAAATTTAAGGATGCGAAAGACCTGTACATTGAAAACTATGAGGCATTAATGAAAGAAACTAAAGAAGATACAAGTTAATGCAAAGATATTCCATGTTCATGAATTGGAAAAATTACTATTGTTAAAATGTACATATTATCCAAAGCAATCTACAAAGTCAATGCAATCTCTATTAAAATCCTAATGGCATTTTTCACAGAAATATAACAAACAATCCTAAAATTTGTATGGTACCACAAAAGACCCTACATAGCCAAAGCAACTTTGAGATAAACAAAGTAGGAGGCAACACATTCCCTAATTTCAAACTATATTACAAAACCATAGTAATTAGAACAGTATGGTATTGGCATAAAAACAGACACATACATCAACGGAACAAATTGGAGAACCCAGAAATAAATCCATGCACTACACACATCATTAATTTATGACAAGGAAGCCAAGAATATACAATGGGGAAAGAATAGTCTCTTCAATAAATGGTCTTTGGAAAACTGGATAGTCACATACAAAAAATGAAACTGGACCCATATCTTTTACCACACACAAAAATTAACTGAAAATGGATTAAAGATTTGAATCTAAGGCCTGAAACTATAAAACTTCTAAAAGAAAACATAGGTGGTAAGCCCCTGACATTGGTCTTGGAGATGATTTTTTTTGGTTTGACTCCCAAAGAGAAGGCAACAGAATCAAAATTAAACAAATGAGACTACATCAAACTTAAAACCTTCTGCACAGCAAAGGAAACCAAAAACAAAATGAAAAGGCAACCTACAGAATGGGAGAAAATATTTCCAAATCATATATGTGATTTGCAAATCAAATATCATATCCAAAATGTAGAAAATTTTCAAATCATATTACATATATCCAAAATATATAAAGTACTCATGCAACTCAATAGCAAAAACAATAATCTGACTGAAAATGGACAGAAGATGTGAAAAGGCATTTTTCCAAAGAAGACATACAGATGGCAAACAGGTACATTAAAAGATGCTCATCGATAATAACCAGAGAAATTCAACTCAAAAACACAATGAGATATAATCTCACAGCTATTAGAATGAGTATTATTGAAAGACAAGAAATAATAAGTGTAAAAATGTGGAGAAAAGGGAATCTTTTGCACTGTTGATGGAATGTCATTTGTTTCAGTAACTATGGAAAACAATATGGAAGTTTCTTAAAAAATTAAAATTAAAATTAGAACTACTATATGTTCTAGGCATTGCATGTTTGGGTATTTATCAAAAAAGAAAAGAAAAGAAAAGAAAAGAAAAAAAGAAAAGAAAAGAAAAGAAAAGAAAAGAAAAGAAAAGAAAACACTATCTCAAAAAGCCAAATACACCCCCATTATTCATTGCAGAACTATTTGCAATAGCCAAGACATGGAAACAACCTAAGTATTCATCAATGGATGAATGGATAAAGATATGAGATATATAGATATAGATATATAAATATAAATATAAACATGTAGATACACATACACACATACACAGTATAATATTATTCAGCCATAAAAGAGAATGAAATTTTGCTATTTGTGACAACATAAATGGACCTTGACAGCATTATTTATGCTAAGTTAAATAAGTCAGACAGAGATACAGAGGGAGATCAAGATGGTGGGCTAGGTAAAGCAGGATCTGCCCCCTCCAGGACCGCATTAAAATTATAGACAAATAAAGCAATCAACTTTGGAGAACCACCTGAAGTCTAGTTAATCATGACACATACATCTCAGGATATAAAAAGAAAAAGCCACAAGACTGGTATGATGGGGAGAGACACAAAGCAGGCTGGTCCCACACCTGCATGTGGCAGTTGAGCACCAGGAGGGAAAGCGTGGTTGCAGAGGCCTTGCTAAAAAACCTGAGGCCTTAGCCCCACACAGGGGCTTCCCAGCTCAGGTTCCAGTCCAAGGAAGAATACATCTCACAAAATCTGACTGTAAAAATCTGGCCATATGGGAGAGATGAATGGAACCTGAAAACACAGACATCCCCCTTCAAGGGCTCATGCACAGACTCTCTTGCTGGCAAACACTCACCCTGGACTCTGGCAAAGAAAAGACTGAGTGGCATGGTATCATGGCAAGGGCTGATGTGACAGCTGCCATCTTCTATTGTTGGACCCTCTCCGGGGCAGTTTACAGACAGGTGCCATCTTGCCTATGTTGAATGCCCCTCCCTCCACTCTGCATGGCCAATTCTGAAGCTGCAATAACTGAGTGAGATCTGTCTTCTCCCCCCTGCATCTTCCTGAGACCCTGCCCCACCCAACCCACAAATCACTGGAGATAGTTGCCCAGCTGCCAGCCCCACCCTGTGCCTTCCCTGGGGCATGCATTCATCACAGGCAATGGCCCTGAGCTCCTGTGGCCCACACTGCAGCTTGCACATTTCAGGGGAGACTTTTGGTGGCAGGCCACTGGTGTCAGCACAAGCTGCAATGTGGTTTTGGTGGCCCATGGGGGTCTATGGCCTGATGCAGATAGCAATTGGCTTTGCTGTGATCTATGACTTTTACAAGAGCCCCACAGACTTAGCATTGTCAGCAATTTGGATTCTGCATTGATCTAATGGGATCAGCTCACTCCACCTCATGTCTCCCTGAGACCCTGCTCCACCCAACTCACAAATTATCTGTGGCATACCCATTCTCAGGCACCCAGCCCCACCCTGTCCTTTCCCTGGGCCAGGAATTCAACAGCAAACAACAGCCTTCACCTCCTGTAGCCTGTGCATCCCAAGAGAGGCTGCAGATGTCGGGTCACAAGACATGCCTGGAGTTACAGTATTTCTTGAATGGATCTTGGGTGTCTGTAGGCCCAAGGTAGGCAGCGGCTGGCCTTGCTGCAATCTGAGATTTTTACAGGAAGTCACAGATTCAGCCCTGGCACAAAAACTGAATCTGCACTGGCCAGGTGAAATCTGCTCACTTTATCCCAGTGACCCCCTAGGTCCCCATACCACCAATTCATGTACCACCCAAAGGTTCTTCCAGCTGCAGAGTCTTACTGGCTGCTGACAGACAGCCTCAGTCCTTGAGGTAAACTGACTCTTTTGCTAAGCTGCCCTGGGCTTGGTACTGGGGTAACAGAACTCAGCTTGCAACAGTCTTTCCCACTTGCCTCCAGTTTCAGCATAGGTAGCAACCATCCACAAATTGCTCTGTAGCTCCTCCCAGGTAGCCCCAAATAATCAAAGGCAGCAGCTGACCTTGATCTATATGGAGGCCCTCCCAAGGGGCCAAAGAACCAACACATATAGAAGCTAGCATCAGACCACAGTGGAGCACCACCCAACTAGACCCATAAGCAGCACATCCAAAGGGTGGTCTCAACATGTGCACAAGCCTGCTAAGGCAAATTCTACTCCAAGGGGTCAGCCCCCACACAACAACTCATACTCTGTGGGCACAGCCAATCTCCAGAACCAGTCATTCTAAGAACAATCCCATCCACTGACATGATAATAGTAAACAAGTTTTAGCTACATCAAGAGAACATGCACAACATACAAAGAATATGCCCAGAGACCCCAGTGCCGGTGATCAGGGAGACTATGCCACTGAGCCATCTACTACATAAAGCCACCTGGCCAAGGGAAGTAACAAATCTTCCTAATACATAGAAACAAACACAGAGAGGTACTAAATTTAGAAAGCGAAGAAACATGCTGCAAATAAAATAGGAGAAAACTCCAGAAAAGAAACTAAACAAAATGGAGGCAAGCAACCTACCAGGAGACTAGGTTAAAAACACTGGTTACAAGGATGCTCAATGAGCTTAGGGGAAGAATAGATGATCTCAATGAGCCCTTCAACAGGGAAATAGTAAGCATAGAAAAGGATATAGAGCCATAAAAAAGAACAAATCAGAAACGAAGAATAAAATAACTGAAATGAAGAATACACTATAAGGAATCAACAGTAGATTAGATGAAGCAGAGGGTAGAATCTGTAAGTTGGAAGACAAGGTAGCAGAAAAAAACCAACTGGAACAGCAAAAAGAAAAAAAAAGAATAAAAAAAATAAGGAAAGTTTAAGAGACCACTGGGAAAACATGAAGCATACCAATATCCACTGGTACCAACATCATAAGAGTACCAGAAGGAAAAGAGAGTGAGCAAGAGATTGAGAACCTATTTGAAGAAATAATAAAAATAATAATAAAACCCCTAACCTACCAAAGGAAATAGATATATAAAGTCCAGGAAGCATGAAGAGTTCCAAACAAGAGGAACCCAGAAATAAATCCGTATCTATATGGTTATCTAACTGATGACAAAGGAAGTAAGAATATACAATGGGGTAAAGATAGTTCCTTCAACAAACGGTTTTAGGAAAACTGAACAGATACATGAAAAACAATGAAACTGAACCACCTTCTTACACCATATATCAGAATAAAATAAAAATGGATTAGACTTAAATGTAAGACCTGAAACTATAAAACTTCTAGGAAAAAAACATAGGTAGCAAACTCTGATATTGCTATTAGTGAATTTGTTTTCTGATATATATCCATAGACAGGGAAACAAAAGAAAGAAACAAATGGGACTACATCAAACAAAAAAGTTTTTGCATAGCAAGGGAAACCATAAACAAAATGAAAAGACAACCTAACAGAATGAAAGATATTTGCCTATGATCCAGCTGATAAGGGATTAATATCCAAAATTTATAAAGAATTGAACAATAAAAAAACAAACAATCCAATTAAAAAATGCGCAGAAGGCCCAAAAAGGTATTTCTCAAAAAAGGAAATACAGATAGCAAATAAACATATAAAAAAATACTCAAGATCACTAATTACCAGAGAAATGCAAATAAAAACCACAATGAGACATCACCTCACACCTGTCACAATAGCTATCATCAATAAATCAAAAAACAACTGTTGGGGAGGATATAAAGAAAAGGGAACCCTTGTACACTGCTGGTGGGATTGCAAGTTGGTACAGCCACTATGGAAAAAGGTTTGGAGGTTTCTCAGAAAATTGAAAATAGCCTTATCTTTTGACCCAGCAATTGCACTCCTGGGTACTTAACCAAAGAAAACAAAAACAAAAATTCAAAAAGAGCTATGCACCCCTATGTTCACTGCAGTACTATTCTCAATAGCCAAGATATGGAAGCAACCTAGTGGCCATCAATAGACGATTGGATGAAGAAGTTATGATACATATATACAATGGAATATTACTCAGCCCTACAAAATAAAATCTTAACATTTGCAACAACATGGAGGGACCTAGAGGATATTCTGCTGAAATAACTAGAAAGAAAATATAAATACCATATGATTTCACTTATATGCAGTATCTAAGGAACAAAAGTAACAAACCAAATGAAAAAGTCAGACCAGGAAAGATGAATACTATATGCTCTCACTTAGATGTGGAATCTATAAAAATTGTATTTATTTGTTCAAACATATTTAATTGTACATCTGCTTTGGGTTGAGCATTATACTAGGTAAAAAGGAGCCAACAAGATGGATATAGCTGTTAATACAACATATAGTTCTTACCATTCTTACAGGCACAGGAATTTCAGCATGGTGAATATTATATTTCCCTCTAGCTACTATACTATTTCTCTGCTGCTTTTCAAAGCAAACTTGAAAAAGTTGTTCATATTCCTCCTAAAATATCTATTCCCATCCCCATTGAATCTACACGAATGAAGCTTTTATCTGCTATTTCTACAGTGTTAGGGCCACCAACAACCTCCGCACTGCTAGATGTAATGGTCAATTCCCAGTCGATATATTAACCTCACCTACTAGCATTTCACAAAGGTAATCCTTCCTACCTTCTTAAAATACTCATTAACTTGACTTCTGATCACCAAACTTTTTTAATTTTCCACCCTGGCTGGTGCTTCCTCATCTTCTCAACCTTTAAATGTAGTAATTGTCCAGAGTTGAGTCATCAAATTTCATGTCTTTTCATCCTCCAGATGACTTTAAATATCATCTATATTATAACTCCTCTATTTATATCTTCATTCTGGACTTTTCTTTGAGTTCTAGAATTTTATATACAGCTGCCAACTCAAACTCTTGATTTGGATATCTAACAGATGCCCTGACACATCCAAAGTCTATGTTCCTCTTAGACTAACCCATTCCCCCATGCTCCTTTATAATCTTCCTAATCTCAGAAGGGTGAAGTTTCACCTTTCCAGAGACTCAGGCCAGACACCCGACCCATCATCCACTGCTTTGTTTCTCTCACACACTACATCCACTCTTTCAACTAATCCTGCTGGCTAAGTCTTTCAAATGTGTCTCCAATATTCAAGCACTACTACTTGGATCCCAATCCCTAACATCTCTGATCTGCATTCTTTTAATTAATTTCTAACTAATCTCCCTTGTCTACCCTTGACCCTCTGAGAGAGCTTGTTCAAACTAAAATCCCTCCTGCGGCTTTAGTATTTTAGTGTAAAAGCCAAGTTCTTTAAACAGCAAGCCTCAGCCTCAGCCTCAGGCTCAGCCTCAGGCTTATCCAGCCTGTGGGCGCCGCAGCCTACCTGGCATTCTTGGCTCAGCTCCACGAAAACGTTCATTTTCCAGAAGGCAGCTGCTGTGACCCTCAGCAGCCGCAATTGCAATTTCTGGCACAGGATTACCCAGAGCCTTAAATTAATGGAGTGAGACTCGGGGCCTTCCCTGGCATGACCACCTCAGCAGCATGAAAAGGCATTGGGTGTTGATGACCTTCTGCTGTGTTGGCCAGGTGGAACCCCCAGTCTTCCTCGCTGTAACCTCCGAATTGCACCTGGAACAGATGGTCACTAGCGAGGCCAGGCCCCGGACTCTAGGGCTGGGATCCCTAGACTGGAGCGAAACCCCTCTGAGGTTTGAGAAGAGGGTTGCTGGACCCACCATCTTTGCGCAGGGTTGGTTTTGGAGTCCCCTGGAATCACTAAGACACAGCATCTAGAGTTGAACGGCACTTTCTGGAGCTGTCTGTGCAGCCTGGCGCCACCCTGGGGCTGTTCCTGAGGCAGCACCTGGCATTCCTAGGACTATCGGGCCAGAACCCACGCCTTATTCCTTCCTGCTTTGCCTTGCCCATGTCAGTGCTAACTGTACAAACTAAAATGACTGCACTTTTCAAAGCAAAGTCCTCTCTTTGACTTAATCTTTGGCGACCATTTCCCTTATTTACTCTGCTCCTGCCACACTGGGCTCACTGCTATTCCTGCAACACTTTTAGATCATTATTGCCTCGAGGCATTTACACTTCCTGTTTCCTCTGACTGGGCCACTTTTTCCTAATTTTCCTCCGGGCCAAACCTTCATTTACCTAGAGATACTCTTTAAAAATACCCAATGTCTGAGGACTTCTGTTGGTCTCTATATTAAAAAATTACCCTTTCTGTTATTTCCTTGGCTCTCTCATCTCCCTAATCCTGATTCATGTTTCCTTGCACTACTTATAATCACATAAAGTACTATGTAATTACTTGTTTACTTCTTGTTTCCCCTTCACCCCCAACCCATTAGAATGTAAACTTCACATGAGTTGAGATTATATCTATTGTGTCTACTGCATCCCCAGGGCTTAGAATAAATTAGGTTAAAATATATGAGACACTCAACTAATATTTGTTGAGTGAATGATTGAGTAAATTTACAAATGGGCATTAAACAGTTCTACAGAAGCATAAAATAGAGGACTCTTATCTAGGCTGAGAGAACATGAAAGGATTTCCCGAGGAATCTGAAACCTAAATGCTAAGGTGAGTAGGAGTCTTCCAGAAAAAGGGAAGATGGACAAAGCTTACGCACAAAGAGAACACTGCCAAGACCTGAGTTTATTTGTTCATTAAACAAATACTTATTTAACACCTGCAATGTACCATACTGTGTTCTAGGTATTTGGGACATAAGGAGTAAAGTGGAAAGCTCATATATAAATAAATATTTGACATATATTCATTAAAACACTATAAAATGTTATAAAAAATAAATTAAGCTAAAATAGAGAATAAAGAATGATGGGAATATGGAAAGACTATTTAGATATGGTGGATAACACTTCTGAGGAGATACAATTTGAATAGAGACTGAAGGAAATTCAGGATAAGTTATTATCTGAGGAAAAAGCAAAAAAAAATCTATGAGATCCTTATTTATCATTATGTTGTTAATCTAACAATCAGTGAGAAATGTGTTTTAAAATCCTTTTCTTAGTGGATTTATCAACTCCCCATAGTAGTTCGTCAATTTTTGCTTTCTATATTTTGAGACTATTTTAAATATGTCTGAGTTTATAAATGTTTTTTATTCCTGCTGAATTTAATCTTTTACCCTTAAAAATATTTTTTAAATTAAAGTATATTTTGTTAGGTAATAATCTGTTACATTCTTTTGTTAATGATTCTCAAGAACAGTTTTCCCACTGTTACACATTCTGCCTTTCTTTTCCCTTAACATTTTATGTTTTATATTTGTCTTCTTGAAATAGCATATAGCTCAACTGTAAAATATCCAATTGGAGATTCTTTTTATAAATGGAATATTTAATCCATTTGCATTTATTGTAATTACTAATATTTGATATTGCCTTTATCACAATTTCTTTTTCTATTTATGCTTAGTTGACATTGGATTGTTTAATTCTTTTACCATCCCCCTTTTTTACTTCTATAAGGAAAATGTTATATGCTATTTCTTTTTTTCAGTAATTTTTTCTTGACTTTTTATATGTACATATTTCACTTGTCCCGACCCGCGGGACCTAGTTATTCGCGGGCTCGAAGAGGATCCAGCCTGAAAGAGAAACGGGCGAGAAAAAGGAGCGGAGGCAAGACAGTATTCTGATCAAGCCTCAAATTTTTTATTTTAGAGCGGGTATATTTATACAAAAGAACAAAGGGGGGCAGGACTGACTAGGCAGGGGGATACTTGTTACAATTTCATTGGTCCTTGGTTGATGGGGTTAGGGGGTACAAAGGTTAGAAGTGAAAAGAGGAACAAGGAGGAGAGGGGCTCCTTGGGCAGGTCCACAGCCATTCAGTAGGTCCTTCCTTATCCGGCGGGTATGTTAATACATTCTGTGGTTAACTATTCCCTGGAGCATTATCTGCTCCTGCATTCTTTAGATTGTTAACGGCCAGGTTCTATGCCAGGGGGCTGGGCGGTCAGGATGAGGGCCTTTTGGCTCCCAACATTCACTATAAGTCCAAAGTTAATGAAAATATCAATTTTCTTCTTGGCAACACAGTCTTTAATTTCAAATTTATTTTCCTATTCAGACAATTTAGTTCTCTCTAGTTTTTATCTACCAAATTTTACATTATTTTTAATACAAAAATATTTATTTATTCTTTTTGTTTATCACTTCTTCTCACTCTCAGTGCTACCTTTTGAATTTATTTGTTTTTCCTGAAGTACAACCTTTAATGCTTTTCCAGCAAGAGTCTAGTAGAAACAAACTTTCTTCATGTTTTTATGAAAATATATTTATTTTATTCTTATTAGTAAGTGAAAGATATTTATTATTCAATATTAGTATATTATCAATGTCAACTAATTTATTAGTTTTAAGTAAATTATTATTATTAAGTGAAGGTAAATACTGAAAGCGACATCATGGAAATCTATTCTTTCCCAATGAAAAATAAAGATTAGGCTCCTGTGCTTGATAATGTTCTCTGATGTTTACTTTCATCTCTTGGCATAGAGAATAAAAAACAAAGTAATTATACAACAAAATTATTGTATAACAAACTTTTACATAATTACATGTATATCAAGTAACAGAACTAGGACACAAATATTGTGAATTTTTAACACATTTGATTCTTAAAATAAGGTTTTACAAATTAATGTAAATTAACAATAATTTTAACTCTGTTTTAAATTTTAAAAATCTAGTATCTCAAAGAAAATCAGCAGAGTACTCTATGAGAATTCTCTCCTCAATGCAAAATTTGTAAACATTCAAAAAATTTTTTTCTTTGTTATTTCAATTAAGATATCTCGCCACTTTGCCAAGTCAAAAAAATGACAAGTATTTTTTCACTCGTTTACAAGGACAAAAGCAGAAAACATATTAGTTTTCCTCAAGAGAAAGTGTTTCCATCAAACGAGCTTTGTTACCGTCAATAAAAGTGACAGGATGAACACTCTTGACAGCTGGTTATTGACAAAAGCAGTCTCAGAGATATGACAAGGATTTGCTACTCGAAATGACTTCTGATATACACCTTCATGTAAGATCATTTCTCTTCTTGAGCAGATTTGGATTCTGATTTCATTACCTATTAAAACTAAACAGAAATCATGTTGACACTCTTCTGTTTGCATTAATGACAACAAAAAAAATTAAGTTTTATTTATTTAGAGAATAATGTGTGTGTGTGTGTGTGTGTGTGTGTGTGTGTGTGTGTGTGTGTGTAATCAAATAGATGATTTCTGTTTTTTCAGTGTAAGGTAAAGAAAAGTGAAATCTGAACCATCTTAACCAGTTTTACAAGATCTACATGAAATAGCACTGTGAAATAGAAATGTAGAAATGTAATCCATTTAGATATTTATATCCTGGCTCTGCTAGTCACTACTTGGGTTACCTAGAGAAGCACTAATCCTGTTTCAGTCTCAGATTTCTCAATTATAAAATTATTCTAAAAAATTAAATACCTAACTGAGAATTGTGGTGAGAGTTAAGTAGATAAAGCACCTGAAACATAGGTTCTTATCAATTACCTTTCTCTTTAAAGGGTGTTTATGGAGAGGAAAATGTAACCTCACAAACACATGCACACACATGTGTATTTATATAGATTTATATGTTTGTGGATGTGTGTGTGTGCATATATTCTCTTAGGAGGCATTTCACAAAGAAATTTTCAATGACACATGATATAATTAGTGAACAAAACATTGGAATAATTTGTTAGCCTCAAAATAAATCATTCCTTGGGGAAAAGATGCTCACCCTGTTTAGAGGGATAGGATTGGGGAGAAATGGCTTTAGTTCTGATGTTAAATAGAAAATGGACTTGTGACAGTCAGCTCAGGACAAAAGCTGGACTCTAAAAAGAATGGGTGAAAGAAAGGAGAAAAGAACCATAGACGTTATTATTAGTAGTATAACGAAGCTTGCACAAATCATAGTTGAGATGGCATTTTGTGATTGAGGATTATTTGAAGGTACTTCAACTGCCATGATCAATGAGGTCAACCCTACCTCCATATACATATATATTTTAATGGTGAATTTCTGAAGGGGGTTTTAATAGGACACTTTGTAAAATAGCAGAGCAAATATTTAAAATACGTAACAAGAACTATACTGTTTACTATTCACATAATGAACTAAGCATAATTACATAGAGCAAACTTCAAAGTATACCAGTGGTGCTTTGATGTAAGTATCCTGTTTCTCCTTTCTAGCAACATATAAAACTACCTCTTGTGTCACAAGTTCACATGTACACAGGGGTCATGCAGGTAACACAAATGTACAAGTGGGATAAATCTATGACAATAGAAAGTGACATAATAAACTGGGAATATTAGTGTCACATAAAAGCATTCACACTGAAGTTTTTCAAAACCTGTGCTAGCCAAACAAAGCAGACCTCTGGCAGGATTTAGTAGATTTTGGCGTGCTTTGTCTAAACAGGGCTAGGTTCTCCTGTTCAATTGATCTTCCTACACATAACCCTTTGCCAGCAGCAGTCCTCTTTTGAAATGGTTGCTCCTTTTATCCAATGCATTTGTAACTAATTGCAAAGAGGTCTGCCTCTGTTTGTATCTGACAGAAGTTTACTATTAAATTTTCTAATCTTTCCTCAAACATCTGCAGTTATTAATTGTGCACCATTTCTATCTCTTTATGCAGTCTTTTTCTAGAGACATTGTATTGGTTGTCTATATGTGTCCTTTCTGACTTCTCCAGTGCTAACAATACCAGAGCCACTCTATTTATAATAGAAACAAAGAACTTTTTTGATTTGGTCACAACTCAACTCCATACCCCCACATCCTTTCACAGAATTAACTGTTCATCATGCAATGATTCGGTTTAACATTATTATTCCTGCTGACCATAGTGGATCAAAGTATCAATAACAGATATAGGTGTGGGTCGTCCAGGTGAGCTTTCAAAGGTAATTAACTATAAGTAATTAGAATAGCTTCAAAGATAAGGAACTAGATCTGGCATATTTTTATAAAAAGTTTTGTATTTCTAAAGTGTTGGGAGCCAAAAGACCCTCATCCTGACCGCCCAGCCCCCAGGCATAGAACCTGGCGTTAACAAACCTGTATGCTACCTAAAGAATGCAGGAGCAGATAATGCTCCAGGGAATAGTTAACCACAGAATGTATTAACATACCCGCCGGATAGGGAAGGACCTACTGAATGGCTGTGGACCTGCCCAAGGAGCCCCTCTCCTCCTTGTTCCTCTTCACTTCCAACCTTTGTACCCCCTAACCCCATCAACCAAGGACCAATGAAATTGTAACAAGTATCCCCCTGCCTAGTCAGTCCTGCCCCCCTTTGTTCTTCGGTATAAATATACCTGCTCTAAAATAAAAAATTGGAGGCTTGATCAGAATACTGTCTTGCCTCCGCTCCTTTTTCTCGCCCGTTTCTCTTTCAGGCTGGACCCTCTTGAGCCCAGAATAACTAGGTCCCCATGGTCGGGACAAGTGGCGCCCAACGTGGGGCTCGAAGCTCGGGTCCTTGCCGGACGGGAGGTCCCGGGCCTCAGCCCGGGACGACGTAATTGAAGAAGGCCTGGCCAGGCACCCAAAGAAGTGAGGACTGCTTTCACCGCTCATGGAAGTCGAACGTCCTCGGTGAGTTTCACCCGTCTAAGAAACGGGGACGTTTTTTGGTCGTTGAAAGAGACCCCCCCCGGTAGGGGAAGTTCAGGGTAAAAGGAGTTGAGTAACATAAAAGAAAGTCTCGGTCCTTGAAAGAGACCTGAGCAAATCGGTCGTTGAAAGAGACCGGTGAGTTGTCGCGGATATTCGGGTCGTTGAAAGAGACCTCATGAATTGCCGCGGATAGTCGGGTGGTGCCCAAGGCCATCCTTGTTTTTGTTTTGTCTTTGTTTTATGTTAGTTCTTCAATTAAGACCCTAAAAAATTGTAATTCATTCTGCTACTTAACATCCTAATATTAGAAAATAAAAATGGGCAGCGGACTCTCTAAGGAGGCGCTCTTTATTAAGGACCTCAAGGCATCCCTCAGGGAAAGAGGGGTTAGAGTCAAAAAGAAAGACCTGATAAAATTCTTTATGTTTATTGATAACGTCTGTCCTTGGTTTATTGTAAATGGGCCAGAAATACACAGGAAAAAATGGCAAGAGGTCGGTAGAGACTTAAATGATAAACTAAATCGGGAAGGCCCGGATAGTGTCCCTGCAGCCGTCTTCTCTTATTGGGGGCTTATCCGTGACATTGTAGAGGCAGCATCTGATGACCCGGATAAACAACAGCTTTTGTCAGTTGCGGAGTATTGTCTCCGTCCCCTGTCTCGAGCGGCCTCGGTGGTTTCTGTTTCCTCTGATAGGATCCCTTCCAAGTCTCCCTCAGAGTTTATAGACATTACAGGGGCCCCGCCAGCCGCCCCTACAGACTACCTCCCTTCAAACTCTCTCTATCCCCCTCTCCCTAAAGAAGCCTCGTCTTTAGAGGCCCCAATGAACTTCCCAATTTTCTCCAAGACCGTAAATAATGACCCTTTAGATTCTAGAGATACAACTGTCCTGGAAAATGAGGTGGCACGCTACCACAAACCCGATTTGCCCCCGCTCCTCTCAGCACCCCCGCAGAGGCCCCCTCCCTATGCTCCCCAAATTTGTACCAGGAATAGAGTAGAAATTGCATTGTGCTTATAGACCACGGAATTCAGGTCAGGAAAAAAGGATAAATAGGACTTTTAAGGAAACGTTGACTAAATTCGAATTAGAAATTAGTGAAAACTAGGTAAGCTTCCTTCCCTTAGCTCTTTTAAGAGCACAATGCACCCGCCTACTATCAAAGAAATCAGGTTTGTGTGTTTAGGCTTTCTAAAAAATCTTGTAACAACTATTGGATAAAGGAATTTAATAACTCACTGTTATTGAGAAATTTGTTTTTCACTTGTAATTTCACATAATTGCTGTAAAGTGTTATTTACTAGTGTACCATATTGTTAAAAGCCAATGATAAATAGGTAATTGTACTTATTATACTTAGAAAAACAGTATATTGAATAGTTGAGAACATTATTTCAAATGTAAATATTTAGATAAAGTTTTTGTTTGTTTCAATATTCATTTACTGCATCAACCATAGTCTCAAATTTTACCTTTTAAACAGCTTAGTTTCAAAATCTGTAAAATGAACTAAGAATCTTGAGTATTAATTCATGCATATAAGACTAATGTGTCCATAAAGCATAGATCTTACTTTGATTGTATAACTTTAAGTAAAGACTGCTGTTTTTATACCAACCGCTCTGGCATAATTCAAGATAGTCTAGCCTTAGTAAAACAAAGACCTTTAATATTGGCTTTTAAAGGACTGCTATTTAGGCCATATATAGTAAATTGCCTAATAAAGTATATTAAACAGAGAGTCCAGGTTGTTAAATTAATAATATTTTCTACTCAAGTAATAGGGGTATCTCAGTTTCCGCAATTTATAGGACATCCAAGATTTGATATGTGCCTAAAAACCAATGGGAATGTGACAGCCTACTAAAATGTAAAAAAGGTAAAAGTTAATTAAAAGTCCCAAAACTAGACAAAAGAAATCTTTACCTGAGCAATTTTTAATTGGGACAAGAATGCCTAGTTCCTAGAACTTTTAACTGCTTAGTGTCTGCTGTGAAACTTGTGACAAAGAGCTCTCTCATATGCTAAGAGCGCAACATTCCAGGGCACAGATAACAAGAACATCTGCAAGGCCATGTTTAAAACTAACAAATTCCCTGGCTACATTTATCTTTGTAATGACCAGTTTCTGTTAGCTTTATAAAAGATTAACTTCTGTTCTCTTTTTAACTTCTGTTCCGGATCTCCTAAAACTTGAGTAAGGACTTGCTTCGTCCAGGGGGCGACCGCTGAGAGATGTTTCTCAGCCCCAGACACCAAGCAGCCTTGCTCAGGAGGACAGGAGGAAAAGAAGTCTCACTTTAACTGTAATCGGGCACGAGCCACCTAAAGCAGCCTCACCGGTGAATAAGACTGCGTTAACATCTGTCTAGATGCCTCAGTTCTGTTCCTGTCTGATTGGGCCCTTGGTTAACTAGCGGAAGGCTGGACGCAGCGATACTTCCCTAGTTCGGTCGGTCTGAGACGTCAGACTCTGACCCTGTACATGTTCTGGTTCTGGTTTCTGATGCGCTAGCGTTTTGTGTTATCTGTAGTTTGTCTTGTCTGTCTTGTGTCTGTCTGTTTGGGCTGGCCGAATGTACTGTTACCCTCCTATACTTATTTTGATTCCTTCCTTAGGTCTGGCCTCCGTGGCCCCACCCGACTGGATGCTAGGTGAAAGGCTGATCCTAGCCCTGGCTTAGTTGGCTCTTGTGGGGATTTTCTCTTCTCTTACCTGTTTTCACTAACATGGGTCAGGCTTCCTTCTCAAATCGTCCTATGTTCTCCCCCGTTTCAATACTTTAACCATTTTAAGGATTTCAGGGAACAAGCCCAAGCCTACGGAGCTAGAGCGTCAATCCCTTCAACCTTCAAAGGTTCTGCCAGCTAAATTAGCCCACGTTTGGAACAGAGTAACCATCAGAGGGGCCACTCGACCTGAAAACAGCCTTTGAGCTGCGAGATATCATCTGTGGTAATCATAGGTTTCTTTTAAAACAATGCAGAGAATGTGCATTTGTGTTAGAGATTTAGGTCTGAAGAATGACTAAACATAAAATTAAGTGTTTACAGAGTGTCTGTGGGGCGGAGTCCTGAATAGTCAAGTCCCCCTTCTGGCTGGTTCTTCAGTTTAGGTTGAAATTTATTTTTTATTGAAAAATAAATTAATAAAAGATCTCTGCTTTAATTGGTTTAGAAAAAAATAAGAACCGTATAGATAAATTACATCTTCCTAAAATTGTCAGAAAAATAGAAACTAATTCAAATGTTTTGTTTTTGTTTTATCAAATCTACATGATCTGAGATAATCTTTGGTAATAAGAATAGTTTAATATTATAAGTTAAGGAAAAGTAGTTGTATCTTCAAGTTCTCAGAAACACAATTTTATTCTACCTGTATTCGTCAGGTCGTGCGTATGCTAATTCTACTAGTTGTTCAAGATTACAAAATTATAAGATTGGTATATTCATAAATTTGCTAATCTATTAAATACTGATACTTAAAAACAGTCTTAACATTAAGAATGCTAAGGTTTTTTATAGTCGTATTTACCTTTGAAATCTTTTATTATTGCATTGGTTAAATAGATAACTAAGTATTGTTTCATAATGACCTGTAATCCTATTTAACCAGGTGATCAAACCTTATAACATAGTGACAAATTTTCCAACAAAATCTAAGTAGGATTTTTGTTTTGAATGCACCAAGGGTAATAAGACATATTACACCGCTAAATTAACAAGATGGGCACCTTATGCCCCTAACACTGGCAACTGGGCCAATACCCTGTCAGCTATAGGCCCTGGAAGCTTCCCAATAGCCCCTTGTGGTGCATCTAAAGATGTTAGAAAAACAATTTGCTGGCCAACCGATCCTCCACCTTATGTGTCAGAAGGTGATGGTCCTGCTGATGCTCTTCATTATATAAAATTACAACAAAAATTTGAGGAATTCCAAAAGGCTTTACGCCCCCCTTCTTATCCCCTAGCTATTCCTAGATCCCGAGGAAATATTGACATTGACACCCAAACCAATAGTATCCTGGAAACTACTCTATGGGCCTTAAATAATTCTAATCCCCAACTTGCTCAAGATTGCTGGCTATGCATGACTATAGGCATCCCTATGCCCACTGCTATCCCAGTCTTAAACTCGTCTATTGACCATACCCTTAATTGCAGTCTCAGCCCTCCTTTTAGAGTTCAGCCTGTAGGTTTCAACTCCTCTACTTGCTACCAAGGTCCGTTTCAAAATAACTCTTTCGACATTGATGTAGGGTTTGTCACCTTTACCAATTGTTCTAGTCTTTTTAATCGCACTGGGCCATTATGCCCTGCTCCCGGACAAGTGTTCTTATGTGGAAATAATCTCGCATATACTGCCTTACCACAAAATTGGACTGGACTCTGTATATCAGTTAATATTTTTCCAGACATCTCCATCATACCGGGAGACGAACCGGTCCCCCTCCCTAGCCTAGATTACATAGCAGGACGACACAAACGAGCCATCCAAGCCATCCCCCTCCTTGTCAGTTTAGGTATCACTGGGGCACTCGCCTCTGGTTCAGCTGGAGTTGGCATTGCAGTCCACTCCTACAACAAATTGTCCCATCAATTAATTAATGATGTTCAAGCCCTTTCAGGAACCATAAGCGACATACAAGATCAAATTGATTCCCTTGCTGAAGTAGTGTTACAAAACCGCAGAGGCTTAGACCTTCTTACAGCAGAGCAGGGAGGGATTTGTTTGGCTTTACAGGAACGCTGCTGCTTCTACGCCAATAGATCTGGAATCGTTCGAGATAAGATCAAGAAACTTCAAGAAGACCTTGTCAAAAGACGCAGAGAGCTCCAAGAGAACCCCTTTCTAACTGGGTTGAATGGGCTCCTTCCTTACCTCCTTCCCATCCTCGGCCCCCTTTCTTGTGTTCTTTTACTTATAACCTTTGGGCCCTGGGCTTTCCGGCGCATAACTGACCTTATTAAGCAACAGGTAGATGCCTTGCTGACCAAACCTGTCCACATTCACTATCACCGTTTGGCTACCCAGAGCGATGACACCACCGACTATAATAATGAAAACCCCGAAGACCCAAGATCCCCACTGGCCCCTATCTCACCTTTAAATTTACATCGGCTTCTTTAAAATCCCTTTCAGGTTATATACAAAACCCTAACCACTGGTTCCACTGTAAAAGGAGAAATATAACTTTGCCTGGCTCCCTCCCTACGGGGACGACATATAGAACAGAGGTATGTCTACCCTCCCCATCGAAAACTCGAGGGGGGGTATGGGCACTGAGATGGGTGCAAGAGCAAAGCATCTGCAAGGGAAGGTCACAATAAAGAGACCCCCTCTGTATTTCCCTGAGAACACACCTGGTTTGCATAGAGGTTGGTATCCAAAAACTATTTCAAAACGGCTCTGCCTCTCCTCCCCAAAAGATACCAAGAGCCAAATACTAGGTGGGCCCACATAGCCCGCGGGAGGAACCAGGTCAATGTTCCCCCACTCGGTTAAGGCCCACCTTTTCTAAAACAAAAAGGGAGGATATGTTGGGAGCCAAAAGACCCTCATCCTGACCACCCAGCCCCCCCCCCCCCATAGAACCTGGCCGTTAACAATCTAAAGAATGCAGGAGCAGATAATGCTCCAGGGAATAGTTAACCACAGAATGTATTAACATACCCGCAGGATAAGGAAGGACCTACTGAATGGCTGTGGACCTGCCCAAGGAGCCCCTCTCCTCCTTGTTCCTCTTTTCACTTTGTACCCCCTCACCCCTTCAAGGACCAATGAAATTGTAACAAGTATCCCCCTGCCTAGTCAGTCCTGCCTCCCTTTGTTCTTCTGTATAAATATACCTGCTCTAAAATAAAAAATTTGAGGCTTGATCAGAATACTGTCTTGCCTCTGCTCCTTTTTCTCGCCCGTTTCTCTTTCAGGCTGGACCCTCTTCGAGCCCGCGAATAACTAGGTCCTGCGGGTCGGGACAGCATTAAATTAAAAAATCACTTAGCAAGACAAAAGAAGAAAGAAAATAAACAATGGAAGCACACTCACCGGTGATCTTGATATTAGCACTATCTCCTAAGACCTTTTAAAATGGTTATGATTGATGTGTTCAAGAAAATAAAGGAGAAATGGACAAAATAAATAAAATATAAAAATTTAAGTAGCAAATTGATTCTAGTTAAGTGTTTCTCATGAAGTTGTGATGAAAATGAGGGCATTTGAAAGCATGGCTAGGGGTGGAAAATCTACTTTCAAGATAGAGCACTCACATGGCTGGCAAGTTGTTTCTATGACAGGAAGCCTCAGTTTATCCTCATGTGTCACTTTCCACAAGGCTGCTTGAGTATATTCATGATATGACAGATAGCTTTCCCCAGAGTAAATGGTCCAAGAGATAACAAGGAGACAAAGTAGCAACTGAAATGTAAATTATGACCTAATCTTGGGAGTCAGACAATACCACTTCCATAATATGTATTCTGTTTGCTATATATGCAATCAATGATTCAAAGTGGGTAAGTACTACACCAAGACATAAATACCAAGAGAGGTGAAGGAGTACAGGGGGCCATCTTAGAATCTAACTCCAATACTGCGTCTAGTGAAAGAAAATAGATAGTAAACAATAAATATTATAGGTAAAGTATATAGTATGGTTAAATGTGTTAAATAGAGTAAAGAAAAAGAAAGATCAGCGTTAGAGGATCAGGAGAGCAGTTTGCAGTAATAGGCTAGTCAGAGTAGGGCTCATTTAAAAGATAATAGTTTTGTAAGGAGTTGAAGAAAGTAATATAATAATGACATTCTAATACTGTACTGCTATATTTCATTATTTTAAAGAGTATCATATTTTCAATCACAGAATCAATTTAATGTATTAAAAAAACATATTTCTTGTTATGTCTAAGGCTGCATACAAAGCTCATATTAGCCTCTTTCCAAGGATTTGTTGCTCACAAGCCTTGTATAAGAGGATTACAAGTTAGTAGTAGAAGGATTTACAGTAATTCTTAGTGATATGTTATTTATTTGTGAGTATTTAACTATTTTAAAAAAATCACTGAGCTATTCCTTCTGCTTAAAAAAATGGTATCTAATATGTGATGCATATAAATATATGATATATAATGGAGTATAATAATAAAGTCAATTTGCATATTTTTGAGCTTATTAAAATAATATATTGCATGTAGCCCTCTGAATTTGTGTTCTGAGATTTACTTGTAGTATATATTTTTTCCACTCAATTTTATCTATGTCTAATATTTCATCAAGTAGGTAGAACACAATTTATACTTTCTATGATCAACAAATATTGAGTTTCAGTCATTTGTGCAACTAAAAATAATAATGATGCTGGAAAAATCCTTGGATAGACTTCTAGGATAGGAGTGAAGTAGGTCAACACACCATTTAGAATAAAAATCATAACTATGAAAATAGATACTGAAAAATAAGTTTACCAAAAGTATAAGACCTTTCTGTTGACAAACTTAAAATCTTATTAAGACAGATAGAATACAAATAGAGATATGTACCACATTTATCAATTGACATAAATTTCCAATTCCTTTAAAATTAATTTATAGATTACTATGACTTTAATAAAAATTTTTCATAGTTTCAAAAACACTTCAACAGCTGATTATAAATTTAATATGAAAGTACAAAAACCTAAGAATAGCTGAGACACTCCTAACAAAAAGGATAAATAAGTTTGAAGACGTTTCCTATCCAGATATCGTAAAGTTCAAAACCATCATATTTTCATTATGTATGATGATTACTTTTTTCCTTAAGTAGATGCATCCTTCAGGGGAAAAAAATTCAGTATCAAATAGATGTGGACATCTTAGCCTCATTGTGTGTCAAAATTACAATAACTATTAAAACAATATTTTTAGCATATAAATTAATTTTATCTCAATGGGACTAAATAACTAGAGAATAAAATTGTTGAATTAATTATCTGTATGAATTTTAATGATTGTTATCAGGGATAACTGTTTAATTTCAAAGATGTCCTCATAGACTTTTCAGAATCTGTTCTCTGAGGTGATTGTCAGTTTCATTATTGTGTGACCTGAGAGATCTAAATGCCCTTGATCACACACCTAGAAATGTGGGAGAAAGAATAAATTTTCTATAAAATGATGCCAGACTCAGTGGGAACTCTGTCATTTCACCTGACTCCATGTTTTGATCTCTTCCCACCATAACTGGATCAGTTTGTAATGAAATATCTCAGTTTCTCCTTTAGCCAGTCAGAAATTCAATATAGTTGCTTAACAAAATCAGTGACACAACAATTTGTAATAAACAAAATTTTCAATCAGAATAGAGCTTCTGAATATCTATACACAAAATATGGCACATGTTCAACTGGCTTACAAGAGAAACACAAAAACCAATGCTTCACTTAAAGGATTATCCATTATATATTTTATAATTTCTAGTTAGTATTTGCCTTTTTTCCTTCAAAAATGTTACATTTTCATTTCATTTAATTACTTCCTCTAAGCACCCTTATCTAATTAGATAAAGAACTCATCACCCTCTCTTTGTATGATGCTAGCATCCAGTATCACATCTATCATAGCTTTCATTGTCCCTTGTTCCACCAAACTCTTCGCATGACTGTTTTCCATTATAAATTATAATCTCTTGGGAACACAGATGGAATCTTATTTATCTGTGCACCACTAAGGGAAGATAGAGGGCTTTCCTCACAAGAAATAACAAATTTTTGGACTGTTATTTTCTCTAGCACTTCAACCATAACATATTTCTTTCCCTAATCAATTCTTTCACAGTTTCCCCTAGTTTGACTTAAAGACCCATCATTGTTTTTTTTTTTTTAAATCATTGTGTGATCTTTTATTCCTGCCTATTTATGATTTTTATTGATCCGTGATACATTTAAGGTTTCCCATGTGTCAAGCACAGTGCTAGGTACTAGATATATAAACATATAGAAGATGTAGTCTGCCCTTAAAGAATTCAAAGAACAGTTAGACAGAATACAACACTAATAATTACATTGCAATGCAGTAAATGCTATGGTAGAAAAAGAGTGACCTGAAAATATATATTTAGTGACTGGTTCTGGCTACCTGTGAAAAGATTCAAAGAAAGGGGGATGTGTGAGCTTAACAAACAGGCAGATTTTGCCAGGTAAACAAGGCAGGAAGCATATTATAGAAAGAATGTGCAAAGACATGCAGTCAAGAAAGGGTCAGGCAGATGTAGTGAATAAAGAGCTACTCTCTGTGTGTGGAACACAGAGCCAGAGAACCAAAACAGATCTTAGAAGCAATGTTAAGAAATGTATACTTTATCTGTGGCAACACAAATGTAGAATAAATCTTTAAACACGGCAGAGACATAATCAGATTTAACTTTAGTAACATCACACTGGTTACAGGATGAGGATGGGTTTGGAGGTGAGGAAAGTTTGTGGTGAAAAGACCAGTCAGAAGCTTTTAAAATCTTCTAGAGAAAAGATTAGATGACCTTTCAAATGGTGGAAGCATTGTGGGGTACAAAGATTAATTTGGTTTATATTAGTGAAATAGACTCAACCAAGCACAGTGGAAAGAGAAAATCAGTAGAGCGGAGGCATTAGGGTGATTTTCTGTTTCTTCTGTGAGACACTGAAAATGAGAAGAATCTCTCTAAATTTAAATAATGTTTGGTGAGTCTAGGTAAAATGTTTAGTAGATAAATATACCTGGAATTCAAGAGTAAAGTTGGGATTGACTAATTAGAAGTTGTCCACTTGAACTGATAATTAAAACCATGACAATAGATGGAATCACCCACAGTTTATAAGGAAAGTATAATGAAAAAGGAAAAGAGTAGATCTTAAGTCATCTATCAATATATAAGTAGTAGCCAGGGATGGGGGGAAATCTGTGAAAAATTCCAGATAGAATAATCAAAATAATAAGCCATGAGAAAACAGGCCATCACTATCAAAAACTAAATACTCAGATGAAAGAAGAGCTCAGTTAAATTTGTCAAATAAGAAGCTGCCATAAAATTTTAAAAAGCCATTCAGAGCAATGCAAGAGTCAGAGACTAGGTTACTGAAGTTTGAGGGGCAGGCATGAAAGACATAAAACTATATTTTTTCATAAGAATGATGCTGAAAGAAAGGAAAGCAATAAAGGCAGTAGGTTGAGCAGAAGGTTAATGAAAGTCTTCTTTTTTGGCAACATGAAAAGGAGATAAAAGAATACATAAAATTGATGGTAGAGAATATGGAAGATAATGAGATAAAATTCCTGTATAAGCGATGGAAAGTGAAATATTGGTATATTAGCTTCTTATTGATGCTATAGCTTGGTAGTTTACAACAACCCAAATTTATTATTTTATAGTTTTGGAGGTCAGAAGTCGAAAATGGGTTTTAGGGAGCTAAAAATCAAGATGTCAATAGTGCTGAGCTCCTTTCTGAAAGTTTTAGGGGAGAATCCCTTTGCTTGTCTCAAGAATCTAGAGGCTACCAACATTCTTTGGTTTGTGGCCTCATCATCCATCTTCAAAGACAGCTCATACCATACCATCTTCAAATTCTCTCTCTCCTCCTGCCTCCCTCCTCCCTCTCTTCCTCTCCACTGCTCCTCCCCCACCCCAGCTTCCATTATCAGATCTTCATATTTCCTCTGACACTGACCCACCCTCCCTCTTATAAGGACTCCTGTGAGTAAATTAGGCTAACCCAGATAATTCAGGATAATTTCCTTACCTAAACATACTTAATTTAATTACATCTGCAAAATCCCTTTTGCCATGGAAGGTAAAATATTCACAAGTGTCAGAGATTAAGATGTTGACATTTTGAGGAAACCATTATTTTGTCCACCACACTGGGTAAGGGTGGAAAAATTAAAACTGGGAAAGGACAATTAATTCTTCTTCTTTCAATAGGAGAGAAGGAGGCTAGAATGGGTGATGTCATATCAAATACAGAGGCAAAGTCAAGAACAGGTCCTATCTGATGACCACATATTCTTCTTGACAACATTGGGAGGTTGAAGAATGCCACTGACAAGAGAAACAAATTTTTGGAAAAGATAGTATAGTCTGTTCCAGAGAACATGACTAGAAATGGGAAGAAGAGACTGTGAAGAAGCATTGATAGAGTTAGAAAGCGTAAGGTTTTGTAAAGCTTATCATGGAGAATTATGCAGTAACACTTCACAGCCTGAGAACAGGATACAAGTAGTTGTATTCAAGTGATGGATGTAGTTATAGTTCGGGAAATAAGGACAAATGTGAGCAAGGAGCCTGGTGAATAAGCATATCATTAAAACCACTAATTCTAGCATTAGATTTGGCTGGGTTCACCCTTCCCCAATTTTGAAATTCTGTAAAATTTTATTTAATGTACAAGATATGTGTGCGTGTGAGAGAGAGACAGACAGACAGAGACAGAGACAGAGACAAAGAGACGGATTCCTAAGCCTTGGAGATGTAAATTCTAGGCCACAGTACTAACAAATCAATATCTTTATGTATTCTGTTCAAACTATAAAATTATGTCAGTAACCTAAGTAACTTGATGAAAGTTGAAGTTTATTTTTAAAAAAGTAGAATTAGGATAATTAGTAAGTTCATCCTAATTTTTCTAGCATATCACATTTATTTAATTTTTTTCAAATTTGTTTATAACATGCTGCTTAATTTTACTGAAAGTTATTTAACAAAGTTTAAAACTAATCAGCAAATAGAGTTTTCCCACCAGCAGAGAGAAAAAAACATAATTTAATACATAATTATTTGATAATTACTTTGTCATCAGATATCTTTTATGAGAAATTTAACTCTATCTTCTATGTAATCAGTTCCATTTAGTTTAACTCTAGATCTCATTATTCTCATTTTATCAGTTAGAATTCATTAAAATATTATGCCAATTTCATTAGCACATCGAAACTCGTCAGTCAACATTTTAGAAGGCTACAATCATTTATTGGTCATTTTACAGCTAAATTTTCCTAACTAGAAATATGCTGATAAGCCTTTCATCAAATATGAAATGCTTTTGTAACAATTTGTTTTTTTTCCCTTGAAATATTGCATAATATTTTATTTATTTAAATACTCTGCCATTTGCCTACATTTCTTTTCTGGGCCTCATGAATGGATTTAGTGAATTTTGAGTATTTTAAACCACTTTGCAAATCTAATGCATATCAAAGTCACATAAAGAACTTTATAAAAATACAGATAGCAATGACATTAGCAAATGTTTGAAGGCAAGAAATGCCACATTCAGTGCTCTGGATTAATATTACTCTGATAGTTGGCAGTGAGGAGAGATCAGAGGAAGGGCCTCCAGAAAAGAACACACTCTCCAAGTTAGTGTGCTAAGTGATGTAGTCCTGAGCCAATATGATGGCTGTATAGACATGGCAAGACTATCACAGATGGAAAAGAAATATGTAAAATATGTGTAAAAGAAGCTGCCCTAACCATCTCATAGTTGTTCTGAAAACAATGTGAAATTTCATAGGGAAAATGGTTTAGAGAAGTCAGAATTCTCTACATGTCCAGAGTCCATTTTTCTTGAGCACTGTGCTTCACTTGGAAGATTTCATGAGAGGAGAGTACATCTGTTATCACAATATAATTCTGCAGTCAATACTCACAGACTGCTTTTGCAGTGTATTACTGATGCAGATTTTAATTATTTACTTCCTTTAAAAAAAAAGGCATGATCTACATATCATCCCTTTAAAATAGTTTTGAGAAATATTTGCCTTGCTTAAATATTTATATGTATAACAAACACCCAGTACTATGCTCTAAGTCTGCCTTTCTTTGGAATAAAATAAGATGCCAGTACTCATAAATTTTGATAAATGAGGAAAATGATATTTTTCATTTTTCTGCCATTCTATCCGAATGGATTAGTAATAAAGTTAATAAAATTTAAAATTATAGTATAATAGTAAAAGTATTCAATATTTAAATGTGACATACATTATTTTTACTGTTAAAGAATAAAAAAAAGTGAAAATGTACAAAAAATTCTTTATATCCAAAGTTCATGTTAGTTTTTCATTAAGTTTTCATGCAACAGAATTTTCTATCTTATCCCTTGCTGTTAGTGTTAACATCTGAGAGTAGTCTATTACATAACTGTGACTTTAGTTTGGAACTAAATGAGACAGTAAAAAGGAAAGAAAAAAAAGCATTAAAATTATTGAACCATTAGTCAACAAATAATTAGTTATATTGGCAAACAACTGCATCTACAAAGTATAATGCCAGAAATAGATGGCTGAAGTAAGCATGTTTCAGAGAATATCAGTTGTAGGGCATTCATGGTCATTACAGTAAACAAGAAAAATAAAACCTTTCCCATAGAAATAACCTATTACATGTTTGAACATAAGTAGTGATGGTGCCATTGCAACAATAACGTGTAAAATAGCAAATTAGTGTTTACTTACCTATACACACATTAATGATCAGAGAATTCAAAAAATTATAAAACAATATGCTTTATTTTAAGTTAATTTATATAAAAAAGATAAACAAACTTGATGACTTTAGAAAGTAAGTTTAATATCTTGAATTTGTTTTACTGAAGGATCACCATTGGTTTCCTTTGACTAGCCTCTCCATTAGTGCATTTAAAAAATAAAAAATAAAAAATTTGACTAATACTTCCAGAAACATCTGTTTCTAAAACAAGTTTATCTGTATTCTATTTCTGCTGCACAATCAATAAACCAAAAAACCATAGTATAAAATGAGTCATCGCTTGGTACTCAGGTTGGTATCTGCAATCCTCGTTCACTGACACTGTCTCTGCACCAACTTTTCTCAGTGGATTCCTCTGTACATTAGTCCCATAGGATGCTCACTTGAAAGGAGTTCTAGGTCAAATGTGATTGGGAAACTCATCATTCCAAAATCACCCCTGAAGTTGCAACGTTTGTTAGGATGTTAAAACCTCAAGAAGTCAGTCTACCTACTTTTTTTTAGTACGTCATTCCCCAAATGTACATATTATACATTCTTTTTTTCACATGACCTTTGTTAACATTCTGAATAAATCATGTCCTAAAGATTTCAAGCTGGTACATACTTCTCCATGTAATGATAAAATGTCTTATAAAAAAGTTAGTAGTTAGATTAACAGGATGCTTGGTCAACACAGAATCATAATATACCCTTATAAATATTATTATCTACTGAATTCTTCTGGGAAAGATAGGCAAAAAGCAAATGCAACTTAAACATGAAGGGAAACAAACTTTTGCCACCCAGAAGCTGCCTTTTGGGATATTGACTTCAAGCTTTTTATTAAGAAGCAAGACTCAGAAATAACCTTTGCACCTACCCCTCTTCTGCCCAAGAGATTTAGACAGAGAAACTTGCTTTTTCACCAGAAAACCTGGGCTTAATCACCTTGAGAATTTTCCCACCAGCATTACTCCAAGCTTGTTAGCTAGATGCCCCACATCCCATTGTTTCTGAGTTACCTAGCAAAAATTTTGCTGCAGTGTATGTTCCATTCTTTCTCAACTATCTGTAAATGCCCATTCTCACTTCTGAATCTAATACTCCTTTCCCCACTTTCTCCTTTGACCAAAATGTCTTACATATCCAGTGTGGCCTCACTGTCTTAAGATTTTCAGTCCAAGCTTTTATTCCCCAAGCTCATGTAATATAATTTTTATTTTCACCTATTAATCTTTCTCTGTTAATTTGACTATTAGCCCAGCTAGAACTATTTAGTTTGGTACATTTATAAAATAGAATACTTTTTATAATTCACTATATTATTTATATTGTATATATATTGTAAAGTTAAAAAAAAAGCAAGCTATAGAATATTTGAATATTTAAAAATGTATAATGCATCTATACTCAATAGGTATAGATAATTTCTTGAAAGAGACATCTAAGAACCTGACAGGAGTTATCTCCAGGGAGGATATATGGTGACTAAGATGGCCTTCAACTTCACTGCACCTAAGGCTGCTTCCCCACATCCTTCTACTTCTAGCACAATAGAAAACTTGTAAATTCTTTCTCTGTTCCTTTGAGATATAAATCTTTTTAAAAGCCCCATTTCCTGTTATATAACCCAGAACTATCTTTCTAAAGTACCCGGGAGCCGTCTCTTTGAAATGTAGCCATCAAGCAAGACTGCCCCTATCTCTGAGTCTCTATGAAAAGGTAGATAAGCCTAATACCTAGGGAGGTGGCTTGCTCCAAATTATAAAACTACTTCCTCACAGGAAGATTAAGAGAAAGTTTAATTTTCCCTTGGGTAAAGTCAATTAGCAAAAACAGGTGGACTAAGATTTCTCCAGCCCAGATCTTAAAAATGCAATTACCTTTTCTTTTTCTTTTTTTCTTTTTCTTTTTTTTTTTGGCGGTATTGAACTCAAACTGAGCTTTAGTGTCTTTCCCTGTTGCGATAGACTTGAATCAAGTTTTCTTTGTGTGTTTAATTTTGTTTAATGAAATTTTTGCTTTGACACTGGTTATAAAGGAGACTTACTTTTTACTTAATATCCTTTTGTACATTTTGATTCTTTCACCATGTCCATGGGTTACCTATTCTCAATATTCCAATTAGACAAATAATCTAACAAATCGTAAGGCAGGCAATAGCCTATGGAAATATAAACTGTTATCCTAAAGATATTCATCCAACTAATTTTAGCTTTGAAATACTTTTACAAAACATTTTAAAGGGAAAATAAAACTTCCAATTATACAAGGTAAACTTCAAACAAACTAAAACTAAAACGAGAACGTCCTTAATTCCTTTAAATAATGTTGTTAATATAGATAATATTTTAGTGTAGTTGCATAAAAATTACAATGAGCTCTTTAATGAGAACTTAAATATTTTCCAGAGATTCTTGATAAACAATTATACCATATATGCAGCCCATTTACGTCAACCTAGGCTCAACCTATACTTTAACTATAGAAGCCTTCAAGATACAAGCCACTATTCAATCAATGGCTTTGTGATAATTTACATTCAAAGCAAAATAAGAAGGTATAAGCACATATTTACAAAGTCATATTTACAAAGACAACATAATTCATTTTCAGTCACGTATTTTTCTTTCAGAGGAAAGTTCTGAAACCTACAGTAAGAAAGAAAAACATCTATTTTCATGGTCAGGTATGTCAGTCATGGTTTTAAAATTAAGGTCCTTAATAGGTAAACTTCAAATTCAAGAGAGCTTAATAATTAGGTTGTTAATGTTAAGAATGTCTTCCCATTGTTAAATGTTCAGATAGAAAACTAATTTTAATTTTTACATAAAAAATTTACCACCACTATCACAGGAGGTTGGCATTTTTCCCTTGAATTTATATTATCATCATCTTTTTGTTGTAGACTATTTCTCCTTCACATTATCATTACCTTAAAAAGGGAATAGAAAAGTTGAAAAAGACAGATAGAACTGAAGGAAACAAAGAGGTACTCTTTGAATGTACTATAAACGTTCAGTATGCATAGCTGGGAAACCCTTCACAGTGAGAAACTTATGATTTTTTTTTTTTTTTTTACCACCTGGAATTAACCAAAACTGAAAGAAAAGCAAGCTGTCACCTGGAATCTGTACTTCCTCTGGGTCTCCATCCTCTGCAACTTCTGAAGCCATGCTACATAAAACATATTCTCTGGTTTAACAGAATTGGCATCACCTGGAAGCTTTTAAAAATGTAAAATCTCAAGCCCCACCCCAAACTTCTTTGTCAAAATCTACATTTGAACAAGCACCCCAGGTGACTGGTATACATATTAAAGAGTGAGAAGTAATGCCCCAGATCTGAATGTCCTCTCCCCTCCTATTCAGCAAACATTAGCTATGGTAGAGACTTGAAGAGTTCTTACACCACAGAGGACATCAATCCTATCATCTCCCACCAATGGCTTCTCTCTTCCATTTCAGCTAGCATATATCACCAAAACTGGTCTTCCCAAAATATTGCTTGTGTCGCTCTCTTCATAAAAATTATAATAGCATATTCATTTACAGTGTTTTTTCAAATGACCAAGTACTTTCATGTAAATTGTCTGAATCAGCTAATATAACAATATGCAAAACAGATTGCATTAGTTTCAGGTGAAACACATTCTCAACAAAATCACCAACATCCTTAAAATCAATCATGAAGTAAGAAATGGAGCCAGGCCTCACTGTTTTAACTTCCAACCTTAAATATCATACTCTCTCTCTCTCTTATTTCATGCTGGTTTGTTCCCCTGCTCTAATTTTCAATGATTCTCTATTGCATATTTAAGATGAAAAAGCCAACCTGCTGACACAATCTGGTTCCACTGACCTACTGTAACAGATACCACACTGTTAAAACCAACCCTTTGACCTTGCCCCACAATCCAGATATACCCACTGTTAGGTCAGCAGGGGAAGGGCCAGCCAGATGCCTCCTGGAGACTCTCCAGCTTCACACCTGGAATCCAGACCTGAATAGGGCCCACCCTAAAGCCCTGTCACCACCCTAATCCAGAGCCTCAATTAGCATTCGATTAAAGTGTAATGTTCCCCACCCTATACCCCTACCCCCACATAACCCATAAAAGCCACACCCTCCCACCCCAGGGCATGACTTCTCTGGCCCCTCTCCTCTCTGAACCAGAGAACCTCCCCCGGTAGCGCTCTCCCAATAAATGCTTGCTTTTAAAACTTTGGCGTGTCGTGTTTACCTTACACCCACCAAAAGCCTTCTGTGTTCACATGCGTTCCTTTCTGAGAAACCAACAGCATTCCAGTTTTTTAAAATGTAACTAAAGACCATTATTATACAAGAAGGGATATATTATTCTAAAAATAAAAAGCCTTTCAAAGTGAGAAGTAACAAGCATCTATTTTAGATAAAAAACAATAGCTATTCAGGAAAGCACTGATTCAGGTGGAAGCACTGATTCAGGTGGAAGTCCAAACATTATTCCAATTAGGAGGCAAAGGTAAGAGGTATTATAAGAAAGAGAAGGGGAATAATTACATCAATAGAAGAAAGGTATTTTTTTTTTTTTTTTGGTGTAGAAAAGCTAATATAGTGACACTAATTCTAAATGGTGATTTTAAGTTTCAATCTGGTAGTTATAATATCTGCTTTCTTGTTATCTTTGAAAGCAGTTTTTTAGGACACAAGTTTGCTTTAGGCTCCGTCTAAGGTCATTTTTTCTTATTTTAACATTCCAGTTTAGAAGGTAGAGCAGAAAGGGTTTGAGGCATAAGGTATGCAAGGCAGTTCCTCTGGCATGGCAGCTCTAATTCCATTTTAAGGTTGCTCCATTTATATTACATTTTTTTTAATAAATGTAAATCATAAAATGTTCTGAGTTACCATAAATATTTAAGTTTTCAACATTAAAGAAATTTGGATGAAGTATGTATTAAGAAAAGCTAAAATAGAAGTACCTAGTCCCTTCAGGATATTGTCTCAGTCTGTTCAGGCTGCTATAAAAAATGCCACAGACTGTGGTTTATAAAAAACAGAAATTTATTTCTCACAGTTCTGGAGGCTGCAATGTCCAAGATGAGGGCATCAACATGGTTGGGGTGAGGGCCCTCTTCAGAATCAGACTTCTCATTTTATTCTCTAACAGCGAAAATGCTAAATATCTCTTTGAGGCTTCTTTTAAAAGGGCATTAATCTCATTCATGATGGCTCCACCTTCACGAACTAATGACCTCCTAAATATGCCAGCTTTTTAAGACCATCTCCTTTGGGATTTCAACATATGAATTTGGGGGAACACATTGAAAATGCCAAATAATTGTAAATTACTTGAAAAAGGCATTTACCATTCTCTGTGACCATGTCCTTGTCTGCCATTCATAAGCCATGTGTAAAAATGATGAAACTAAAACACTACAACAGAAACAGAAAACAAAAATATTCAAATTTATCCAAATAATTTTTAAAAGCTAAAAGTTTAAGGTAAACGTGTGACATGCCAAGAGAAGTTTTAAAAGCAAGCCTTTACTGGGAGATGGCTCTCAGGTGAGGTTTTCTGGTCAGGAGAGGAGAGGGGCCAGAGAAGTCTTGCCTTGGGGTGGGAGGGCACAGCTTTTATGGAGTTGTGTGGGGGTAGGGGTTTAGGGTAGGGAATGTTAGTCAAATGCTAATTGAGCATCCGGATTAGGGTGGTGGTGTTTAGGGCTTTAGGGTGGGCCCTACTCAGAAGGTCTGGATTCTAGTATCAAGCTGGGGAGTCTCCAGGTGGGCATTTGGCTGCCCCCCCACACCCCTGCCGACCTAACGAAAAGGTATTTCTTTCTCTAGCTATGATAGATAACGGACTCTGGACTCACCTCCCCATGCTAAAACTACAAAACTGAACAAACTATATGAAACAACTGATTTTAGACAGAAGTTAGCATAAAATGTTGATTTATGAATAAAAAAGAAAAGTGATATATCTACATCTATCCTGCCTTTCATCCCTGAGGCATAGTCCAGACTCCAGTACAGAAAAGAATCCTTAGGAGAGCATGGTAATCTTACTAAATTTAGGAGACAGAAAAATATTTTAAAAAGTAATGAGTAAAAGGTTTTGAATTTTGATGAAAATGAAGATTCATGGATTCAAAAAAACTCAATGAATCCCAAGCAGAAAAACACAAAGAAAACACACCAATGCATGTAATTAACTAATTTGTGAAAGCCAGTGGTAAAGAGAAAATCTTAAAAGAGGCCAGAGAACAGATTCATTATATATATGGACAAATAAACTTTAGAATAACAGCAAACTTTTAATGAGAAAGTGTATAAGATGTAATACCATGGAGTAATGCCTATAAATAATGAATATAAAAACTGTCCATCTAGATTCTATACTGTCCTCAGGAGAAACAACAGCTGCCGATACCTTGATTTTAGACATCCAGTCTTTAGGATTGTGAGAATAAAACTTTTTGTTAAGCCAGCCAGTCTGTAACATTGCGTTATAACAGCCTTAGAAAATTAATACAATTAATATTCATTCAGATTTTAACTTAAGTTAAAAAAAAAAAGCAGATAAAAAATTTTATCTGACATTAATTTTGGAAAATCCCTTCCCTTTGCAAGAGAAATAATGAGACCACTGAGAGCTATTGTAATAATCCAGACAAACTAATAATGGCATGGACTAAGATAGATCCCAGATATATTTAGAAGGTAGAGCAGAAAGAATTTCCTGGGGCATCAGAAAAAAAGAGTAGGCAAATTTGACACTAAGGTTTCTGGCCAGAGCAAATGGTAGACATAAATTGTCATTCAGTGACATTGGAAAGCAATAGGAAGAAGTGGAGTGTGTGTTAGAGGAGGTATTATATTTCAAATTAAGTTTGAGGAGATGTTTTTAAATATTCAGACAGGAATGACAAATAGGCATTATATGAGCCCCACTGATATTCAAGGAAAATATCAAGATTAGAGATAAGTATACTGGAGGCATCAGCATACCATTGGCATTTAAAGCATTGTAACATTAAGAGGTCAGGTAGATTAAAATAGTAGCTGGAGAGGTAGGAGACAAACAAGGAGAGTGTGTGCCCTTATATCCAATAGAGATGAAAAAGTTATATTAATACTACATAATTCAATGTGATACTCTAAAATCCAGAGTGAAAATTCCAATTAGCATCATGTATTTCTGCTATAAAATCAATAGTGTTTAAATTCAGATATCAAAAATAAATAAATAAACAAAAAAACAAATAAATTCAAATATCAACTTCATCTTGCTAACAACTCATGCAATAAATTCTTGGATGGAGGATGTGTAAATTCAGGCTGATACAGGCCTCATTTTTCTAGCAAATATATATAACATAAAATCAACATGTGTAAAAGTCTTACTTAGCTGATAAATAACAATTTTTATGTTGCAAACATCCATTGAAAGGTATAATTTAATATGACCTTACATCTAAAACTCGACTTTGATGATTTTTCCATATTTAATAATCATCAAATTAAATTAAAGACAAATTATCATTTAACACAATAAAAAGAACCCAATTCAGATATGCTCTGACTATATTTTAATAAGTACTATTTTCACTTTATAAATACTAAGATCTCTCTTTTTTTTATTCAGGACTTTAAACCTATTATTTTCTTAGTGGCTAATAGCGTTTTGTAATAGTATTTGAAAAAATTATCCAATTAGTTAATGAACTTTAACTTAATCATCTGGTTTTACCAAAGGATGAGAAAATTATCTTTAATTTCAGTTATAACTAATCACATTATAAAATAAAAATAAAATCTCTCTACATAAAGTGAATATTAGACAACTTAACATGGTAATTAGAATTTATAACAAGACGTCTCTCTCCAGGTTTCATTAAAAAGGACTATATGAGAATTAAGGGGGGGATTAACTTTGAAGATTCATTATTTCAATGAAGAGCAGCTCTTGAGCAACCCAAACTAATGACTAGTTAATATTATTCTTCTAGTTGTAGTCGGCAAATGGGTATAACTGAAAACTAAATTATCAAGTTCTTCCTGAATGATCTGTGTTAAATACTCTTCTCTGAATATAATTAGTTAACAAAAAGGAGACACTATTCTGAAAATTTGTCAATCCATTCTATATTGCAATCTTGCAAAAGTTACAGCAGGAGTTTGCATAAGAACACTGCACTCATGGTATGAATTACTGGAAAAGAGAATCTCTTCTCCAGGGGACAGTTTAAAATAGTGCACATTCTTCTGCTAAAAATGAAGAGTGAAACTAAAAGATTCTAGATGACATTTGAGGATTTTTTTCAACTTTATAATAATCTTTAAATAAGTTTTACCTTAGTCTCATATAAAAGACAGAGAATGTTATGTCATTCAATAGCTCATGGAAACTAAAATTTTTGCACTTATGCTTACATATGTAGGAAGTATGATTATCTTCCAAAAATGCAATTAATCAAGCCACTTATTTAGGCAAATAATCCTTTCTAGACATTTGCAGCTTCCCTTGACTTTTTCTTTTTTTCCAGTTTTTTGTTTGTTTGTTTTTTAGGTATAATTGATTTACAAAAAATCACACAGAGTTAACATATACAATTTGTGCTACCATAATCAAGGCAATATCCTTCACCTCCATCTTTCCTTGTGTCATTTTGTTTCTTTTGTTTTGGTAAGAACACTTAACATTGCATCTATCTTCTGAAAATTTAAGTGCACAATATCTTTTTTTAAAAAAACTATAGTCACTATGCTGTACAGCAGGTCTCTGGAATTTACCCATCTTATATATACTGTAACTTTCTACCAACTGAACAATAATTCCCCTAACCCTCTCCCCCAACCACCTAAAACATATATAACAAGAAATTAACTTATTTGTTTAATAACTTAAATAGTAAAATAAGGCCTTATCTTCAGGTTAGAGTTGGATCACAACCAGAAAGAAGTCAAGTAAATTTTCAAGCTATCAAGCCACAACATTCAGTTTCCAGGGTGAAAGAAATCTGATATTTTCTACTCATGTTAGTCTCCTAACTGATTTAAAAACACAACATGTGTACAAAACATGGAAAATAATCCACAACTTTCTATGACAATTTAACCGATCTTAATCAAGGTTGTCAAGAATTCTAAATTTAGGTTTTCTTATGCTTGTTTCCATTAACCAAGAAATTATGTTTGTACATTCAACTAATCCCTGTATAAATTATGTTAAAAGTTAGTTATAAAATGTCATATAGAAATAGAAATTATAAATTTCACGTAGTCTACTTATAATATACCTTGGAGGCAGTTTACTTGTGTTCATCATGCTCTGCTGAACCATATTATTACTGAAATTTGGTAGAATGAAGGTTTAGATTTTGAATTAGAAAGTTTATAACTTAAGCCAATAGGATATGTTTTTGTAAACATTTCTCTCATTCTAGCTGTTGAATTATTTTCATATTTGAGACACAACTTCATTTCTGTTTCAGATAAAACCATACTTTCAAAGCTAATATTAGAAATTTAGTTGTAGTTATCATTATCTCACAACTTGTATAATAGTTCTTATTGTTTGGGAGAGGCAGGTTTATTTGTTCATTGGGTAGGGATTGACAGGGCTGAATTTGAAAGCTTATTATTTATGGGAAAAGCTAGAAATAAAACTAAGCATCAAAAATCTTAACCATTGAATATGTCATAGGTGATGCTTCAAAGAATATTCTCTTTGTACTGAATGATTGTGAAGGAACCAAAATGAAGAAAGCCTGAATGAGTGTCTAAGGAAAAGCATGCTAATAAGAAAAACAAAGAACCAAATCAGCTGGAAAGAAAGTATGATGGCTAGATACAAACTCTGACCAATGTTTTGTAGTCACAGCAGAAATTTTTTCATATTTTCAATGGAGGATACTGCTATAATCAGTATAAGAATAAATAGAGAAAAAAATATTCAATTTATAAACTAAAAGGGTTTTTCTTTTTTTTTTTTTTTTTTTTGAGAAAAAGAAGGAAGGAAAGAAAGAAGAAAGGAAACTGAAGTTTTGGGGTGTAGTTAATTATGAAAGTCAAGGAACATATCTGGGGTAGAGCTGGCATTTAGAAAGAGATCATGTCCTTCTTTGTGTACAAGTCCCAGGACTGAGTAGGTGAGCTAAGGTACCAGTTGGACTAGAAAAGTGACATGGAGAATTGAAGGCAGTCATAGGTCACTAGACTTAGATAAATCACCCTCTCTTTCGACCCATAATCAATATCAAAATGAGAGTGAGCATTTATGTAATAGAATCCTTTTACTCTTAGTTCGGAAAACTGTTTTCTTTGCCCAAGGACAACTAAACAATATAACAAAGATGACAAACTAAATTATAACTTGAATGATCATATAGCAGAAGACTTTGGAAAATGACTCACTAAGAAAGTTTTCCAAAAGGTAAGTCTACAGACTTTTAAAGAATACATGGATTTATCAAGGAGATGATAAAGTTAAAACAAACATTACACAATCTCTGCCTTTTAAGTAAAAATGAAACCTCACGTGACACACTGTCAGGGTCATTTAAAAAGAGTCTTCAAACACAGCATTCTTTATTTTTAATCACGTTATATGATAGTTATGTATGTATGTATGTATGTATGTATGTATGTATGTATGTATGTCTTTATTTATTTGATGGTGACATTGGTTAATGAAATCTGGTAGGTTTCAGCTTTTTGACAGTAAGGCATATATATATTTACATTGTGTGTTCACATCCTACAGTTAGATTTCTTTCTGTCACCATATTTGACTCTTTTTACTCCATCTACTTCCCCTCTCTTCCTTCCCCCAATGCTTTGGTAACCACTAGTCTATTGTCCATTCTACAAATCTCTGTTTGTCCTGTTCATTTGTTGTTTTTAGGTTTATATCCCACATATAAATGATACCATGTGATTTTTAATTTTTTCTGTCGCTTATTTCGCTTAGTGTGATTATCTCGCAGTCCAGCCATGTTGTTGCAAATGGCAGTATTTCATCTCTTATTATGGCTGAGTCATATTCCATTGTATATATGTACCAAAGCTTCTTTAGCCAGTCATCTATCGTAGGACACTTCAGTTGCTTCCATGTCCTGGCCACTGTAGATAATGCTGCTATGAACATTGGTGTGCAAATATCTTCTCAGATACGGGTTTTCAAGTCTTTAGGGGTAAATGCCCAGTAGAGGGATTGCTGGATCATATGGTAGATCAATTCTTAGTCTTTTGAGGAACCTCCATACTGTTTTCCATAGTGGCTGTACCAATTTGCAGTCCCACCAGCAGTGTATGAGGGTTCTTTTTTCTCCGCATCCTCTCCAATGTTTGTTATTACTTGTCCTATTGATTATAGCTATTCTAACAGGTGTGAGATGGTATCTCATTGTGGTTTTGATTTATCTCAATAACAACAAAAAAACAAGCGATCTAATAAAAAAATGGGCAGAAGACTGACACTTCTCCCTAGAGGACATACAAATGACCAACAAATATATAAAAATATGTTCAGCAGCATTCTTTCTAGCTAATAACCATAGTAAATTTCATCTGTTTTGTATTCATCATCACTTCTGGGACCAAATTCTAGACTGTGTACTCTAATTTCAGAAGAGTTTGTTTGTTGTCTTAAAGTCTCCTCTGCTGGCTTTTTGCATCATAGCTATCCTGTACAACTTTAGCTCTAGTTTCTTCATTTCTTACCTCATTGGTTGCCTTGGCTGAGAACTATCAACTCTCAAGCCTAAGAAACCCCAACTTTAGTGGATCTGGTCCTCAGTCCTTGACAAAGGGAAGAGACAGATCAGAAATTTTAAAACAACATTTTTGAGAGAAAGCAACATGTGGGACACATCTGTTTGGGAAGAAGAGAACTCAGTAAGAGATTCCATATTTACCTACTCAGCTAGTAATAGGGTGACCATATAGCTTATCATTCAAACTAGAAGACTTCTGAGAAAAAAAAAGAGCACTAGATATGATGCCAAACAAGATAACAAGAAATATAAATGAAAACTAGAAGGACAAACTGGGAACATATGGTAATCCTAGCTCTAAATGAATATAAGACCACATATCGATTCCAGAAACAAAAATCAAGGTAGGGGATGGGACTGCAGAAAGTAACCCATTGGCATTTTCAAGGAGGCCAGACATGTCCTTACATAGATTTTAATATAATTTGGGGCATCAAAACTTTTGGTCTTCAAATATTTGCAAGGGGGAAACACAACCGCCTAAAGGTTAGGGCTTGAGCTAAGAGAAATGTAATAAATTACAATACATAATCCAAGTCACTTGGGACACAGAGATCTTTGACACATGAATTCAGTCATAGATTATATGTTCTAAAAATACATTTTTAGAGCAGGATACTGTATCCCATATAAATCCATTATGTTTCACATAATGAAACATAAACGAAAATTTGTTTTAGAAATTGTAAAAGGCATTATTAAAAATGGAAAACCCTTGTGATATTTAAAAATTTCTCCTTTACTAGTTTTAAATTACTGTTTAGCTCTGTCTGCTGGCAAGATAGACAAATTATAATATTTCCTGTAAGCCAGATGTTGAAGTAATACAGAAAAATGAATATGTCAGTGATAATTCCTAAAGCTGCTGTAATGAGAGAAACTGGCTTCTCGTGATTGAAGTTTTCTGCCATTACTGCCAGTTCTATTATATCAGTAGGCTGTTTTCAGTTTTCTTTTGACATTTAACTTAATCTGAAAACTAGATTATCACACTCCTAAGATAAACGCATTTAAAATTTCTCAAAATGGTTTTGTTTTTAAATTTTCTCCTAAAATAAAGCTTACATTTAGTGAACATTAATCTTCATGAATATAAGCCATACAATATCATTGTCTTATTAAATATATATAGAAGGTGATGTTTCCTCTTATTCCTTGTCCCCATGAATATAATTTTAGTGCCACATCTGATTTAGAAAATTTTCCTTCCACCTGACAGGCTTATTTTACTTCTTACATTAAGAATTCTTTTTGAGCATTGCCATCTATGTCCCTGACTTTATTTCTCCATTGAATAACTGGAGTGAGAATTCAAAATTATTTAAGCAAACCTAAATAACTTGCAATCAAAGAATCCATGTTAAGTAGATGTTTAATACTGAGCTCCTTCAGCCCTGCGTTTCAGCCTTTCTGACTACTGGCTCATGTCTGAAGACAGATCACTTTTTTTTCCTTTTTAATTTTTGAGAAAAATTTATTAAGGTATAATTTACACACAAAGAAGTCCATAGACCAAAGAAATCCATAGATCTTAAGTGTTCAGTAGACTTTGAATCATCTTTAACCATTCTCTCTCTTTTATCTTTTATATTCAATGAGTCTCCAAGTCTCTTTGAAATATGTTTTCTTTCTACCACTTCTCCTCTATCACTAATATCTTCCTTGTTCCAAATCACATATTGGAAAGGTCTTATAAATTTAGACATCATATTCTCATTCTTGATAAAGAATTAGATATTCTAGGACAATTACTTCCCTATAAATGGATTCTATTTGGGTTTCTAATTTATCAACATGCACTATTGTTACAAATAATGGAAGAAATATTTCTTTGAATCATCTATTATTTGAGAAAAAAAAGGAAGGAAAAAGAGAGCAAGTAGAGTGGGAAGGAGGAAGGATTTAATAAAGAATAGCCTTACATATTCCATAACAATTTTGTCCCTATTTCCAGAGATCACAGGAGGTAGACTTCAGTCTAGAATACTCTTTGCTTGTTTATAATCTAAGATATCCAGGAAAAAAAAAGTAGCACTGGAAATAATTCATTGAGCCACTATAACAGGGTCTGAAATTGTTTCGACCTTTTCTTCTATGTTTTCCAAGTGATTATATTTTCTTACATGGACTTCGATGCTTGTAAAAGGCATTTAATAACTATTCTAATGAGGCATTATTTATATAAGACTGTGGAAATCTTTCCTACATGTATGATACCTTTCCTGAACACTTAACTGTCTCATCTTACATTCATCAGTCAATGAATTCTTGTTAACCACCTACTTTTGGTAGTACACTATGTGAGCAGAGATGAATGATAACGACATGAATCTTAAGTCTAGTGAGAAATGTGACAACAAGCACTTAAACATGTAAGTAATTATGTGAGTACAAACTTGGAAGAATGTTTAATATCAAATTACTAAGGGAAAATGGACAGAACTACTTTAAGGATGTACCATTTAAAGTTAGACTGCAGTGAAAAGAAGTCATGTGAGGTTATGCAGGGAGAACATTTCCAACAGAAAGAACAGTTTTGTGGTGCTCCTTAGGTAGGAAAGGGAATGTGTGATGAATTGAAATGAGGCTATTTAAGCTTGATCACAGTGAGCAAGGTGGAAAGGGGAGATTATATGGGATAGGTTGTCAGGCAGCTGTTATTCGGGGTCTTTAGTCACCAGGGTGGTATGGATATTGCTTGCAAAACAATGGGAAGCCGTGGAAGACTTTTAGGCAGGAAGTGATATGATCTGATTTAGTTTTCATAAGAGCACTTAGACTGCTATTTGGGATATATATTGGAGAAGAAAAGTGGGAAACCAGGTGAGAAGCTATTTGAATGTTCCTTATGAGTGGCATAGTCCTTACTCTTGCGGTAGTGAAGATAAAGAAAAATTGCTAACACTGAGGTAGAATCAAGGAAGAATTTCTGGTGAGTGAATAACACAGTGAGTGACTATGCTGATTTCTAGGGTGTGTAATACTGGAGTAGACCATAGGAGAAGTATAGAAATCACCATGTCCTATAGTTTATGCTTTCTGTATTTCATTTAATCACTGCACCTTTAATGACAAATTAGCTTAATAATACTAGTAAAAAAAAAAACCAACAATGCTGCAAAAAATATTCTCAAATCTATGTCATTGTATACAGGTCCACTCATAACATTTGTTGGCCAGAGGAGAGAGTACAAATGGAGGGTCACATATCATGTCTAAATACTTACATGTATTAATCAAGCTAACAAGTTGTTAAATAAAATAAATTCTATCTTCCTCCTTTAACAAGCATACACTCATAATTACCTGAGAGATCAATTTGAAATTTCTACTTCTCAGATGTCTTAGTTTCCATCTATTTGTCCTCCACCTGCCCCAGTTCTTAGTCCACACTGGGGACAGTCCTATCACACAATTTTCCTTGTCTTGTCACATATGGACACTCCAGGCCTAACATTCACTCCATCTGCACTCTTCTGATAGACTCTCCTCTTTCAGATAGCCTCCAGTTGGCCACTCCTTTAGCCTAGGGGTGCTGAGAGAGAGCAAACTGGGTACAAGGTCCATTCAGAACCTGGAAGTGACTTGCATTATTTGGCAGAGAATTTTGGGTCCTGAGTATATAGAATGTGATCCAGGATGAGAGCAGGAGAATTGCAAGCTCCATGTTGGAATGACTTCTTGATCCCAACAACTATCTACCCCATAGGGAAAGAAAGGCAGGAATAACCTCTGGTAAGGATAGGGCCAGAAGTAGGGCCCCTTGTGATCTGAATTTAAGTTAGGTACTGATTGCATAGTCATCCATTCATTTTTATAAGAAGGATTCCTAAAAGAAAATGGTGGATAAAAGGATATGATTATCTTTTTATTTGGAAAAATCCTATCTGATGCACTAAGTATTGCTAGCTATTTATATTTAACTGAGGATGTATGAGATAGCCTTTCCCTTTCAACCTCATTAAAAATTATATTTTAAAAAATATAACTACTAGGTGAAAAAAACAATCTCATCATATGCATTCAATTATGAGCTTTACATTTACATTTATAATATATTCTTTTATGAACTGCCTGTTCATATTCTTTGTCTTTCTTTAAAGAATTACTTTTATAGTTTAGTCAATAAGTTTTAATCTTTCACTTTATATTCCATTAATTTCAGAATTTATCTTTACTATGTCTATTCTCCAAAATTATTTTAGTTGTAGTATTTTTGGTATGTTTCTAGTTACTTAAGTTTTCACTGATTTGTTTCAATCTTTGCTTTTCAATTAAAACTCTTAAAGTCATATTTTAGTCTAAGCGTTAGCTATGGAACATTGATATTCATACAAATTATTCATATTTTCATTAATTTCTATATAATTTAAATTTCTTCTATTTTCTGTTTATTTTTTATCCATGAATTTAATGTTAAAGGAATTAATCTTTTCTAATTTGTTCATTTTGTATTCATTGAAATATTATAAGCAAAGAGTATGGCTTGTAAAAGTCCTACTTTTTAACATCTATCATGAGATTCCCAGACAAAAATGAGCTAAAGGAATTTATCAACACCATGCCAGTATTACAGAAAATGTTGGAGAGACTACTTTAAGAAGAAAAAACATGTAACAAAAACATGAATAAAGAATGGTAAATAACTACATTACCAACAACAAGTATCTCAAATAGAAAAGCATTAAGTGCACCAACCAAAAGATAGGGTAGCTGAAAGGATAAGAAAACAAAACCCATATATATGCTGTCTACAAGAGACTCACTTCAGATTAAAAGACACACACAGACTAAAAGGAAGTTGTTAGAAAAGATATTGCCTTGATGGACCTGGAGGGTATTGTGCTGAATGAAATGTGGAATCTAAAGAACAAAATAAACAATGACAAAGCAATAATAAACTCATAGATACAGAGAATATTTTAAAGGCTACTAGATGGGAGGGCAATGAGGGATGAAAAAATAAAGGCAAAAGGATTAAGAGGTACAAATGGATCACTGCAGAATACACATGGAGATGTAGCGTGTAGCAAGGGTAAGATGGTTAATAATGTTGTAATAAATATGTAAGGGGAAGAGGAGTACTAGATTTAGTGGGGTGACTGCTTTGCAAGTTATGTGATTTTCTGATCATTAGGCTATACAACTGAAACTAGTATATTATTATATGCCAACTACAATTGAAAAAAAAAACTCATTGAATTGTACAATGTAAATACAAGCAACTAATTGTCTATTTTAATAAAGCTGGGAAAAAGAAAAAATAGCTATAGTAAAACAAAATAAAATAAAATTTATCATGATGCTTTTGTGATACAGTTCTAATCAAATTTATTAAACATACTATTGACAAAAGAGTCAATGTAGACTATGAATAGGAAATGTATGTGTGAATGAAATACTAAATGTGTAAATGGCAGTAAAGTAAGTGTAGAAGGGTATTATTCCAAGGGAAATCCACTGAGGATATAAAAATTGGGTCTGTGACAGAAAGATTAGCTTAAATGCATAAAAAAGGATAAGAACAAATAAGCAGAGATCAAAGCAGAATCTAAGACTTTAGCATATAAATCCAGTCAGGAAAGTGGCCTATAAGCAGTAAACACAAACAAGCAGGATTCTGGCATGCGGGAGATTGAGTTTAGAAATCAAGGATTCTCACAATGAAAATATTAGATTTCAGAGACAGGGAGCCCAGCTACTAGAGAGTATAAGTCAGCATAGCTTCAAGCAGGAAGGCAGACTTGTTTCCAAGTTAGTAACTGGAAGCTTCTTGTACTTTCCCCATTTATAGCACAATTGTTCCTAGAAATGGTAGCAGAAATAACAGAATCTTATTTTCAACTCCTTGTTTGAAATTATTTTAACATTTTATCCTTGAAAAGTATTGTTTACTTCTTCTGCAATCCTTTTAGTATGTTCTTTCCCTCATATGTGTAGCATAAAATTTGATAGTGAACTTGTGTAACAGAACAACTGTTAATCTTGAACTATACTTTTAAGCTATGAGAGAAAAAAAAAGACTAGGAAATTATCCAATCGTTACAGCCAGGGAACACCTCAAATGAAAACACCTAAAAAAGAGACTATATAGCAACCAAAAGTGCTAAAGTATAGAGCCTTATGTTCAGACACATCTAGATTTCAATATCATTCTCCACATCAGGTGTTTTTCTCAACTCCATGAATATCTGGCTACTGGGAGGGGATTATCTGCTATGGCACAGATGACAAAAAGACTCCTTACTCCTCCTCCATGTATCATATTGAGAACTGATTAAATTGTGTTCCTATTGATGGTCTCTTTGTTCAATGTACTAACCTCTACTTAAAGCAATGGAACCTATATAAACAGCTTTCAGTAGCTCAATGGTCTCCAATCTGTTCAACATAATGCTGAAGAACCTAGAGCAGGATTTTCCATGCTCGGCACTCATGGCACATTGTCTGGGACTGTCCTGTGCCTTGTAGAATATTTAGCAGCATCCCTGATTTTTACTTTGGTGTCTAGGTAGCACTTCACCTCCATTTGTGACAATCAAAGATTTTTTTCATCACACCTTCTCCAACACTTGTTATTACTTGTCCTATTGATGATAGTCATTCAACAGGTGAGATGGTATCTCATTATGGTTTTAATTTGCATTTCCCTAATAGCTACTGAAGTTGAGCATCTTTTTATATGTCTGTTGGCCATTTTTATGTCTTCTTGGGAGAAGAGTCTGTTCAGGTCTTCTATCCATTTTTTAACTGGACTATTGATTTTTTGTTGTTGTTACTGAGTTGTATGAGTTCTTTGTATATATTGGATATTAAGCCCTTATCAGAGGCATTGTTGGCAAATTGGTATAACCACTATAGAAAATATTATTGAGGGTCCTCAAAAAACTAAGAATTGAATTATCATATGATCCAGAAATTCTTCTTCTGGGTATTTACTCAAAAAAACTGAAAAAATTTATCCACAAAAACATATGTACCCTGATGTTTATGCAGGATTATTCACAGAGGTAGAAACATGGAAGCAACCGAAATATCCTATGATAGATGATTGGGTAAAGATGTAGTACACATATACAATAAAATATTACTCAGCTATCAGAAAAAATGAAATACTGCCATTTGCAACAACATAAATGGATCTTGAGGAAATCACGCTAAACAAAATAAGTCAGACAAAAAAAGTTGAAAACCACATGATAACACTCATATGTGGTATATAAACCTAAAAGCAACAAATAAACATGACAAACAGAGACTCACGGACATGAAAAGTGAATTAGTAGTTACCAGAGGGAAGTGGGGGAAGGGGAAGGCAGGGGTAAAAGCGGTCAACTATTTGGTGATGGAAGAAAATCTAACTCTCGGTGGTGAACACACAATGTAAAATATATACAACATACTGCTTAAATATACATTTGAATCTTATTGGATTTTGTTGATCAATGTCTCCTTAATAATTTTTAATAAAAAAAAAGTTGTCTTCGGACATTTTAAACTGTCCTCTGGGTGGTGCAAAAGCACCTACAGTTGAGAAACACTGACTTAGATAACAGAAATACACTGATAGAGAGGATATTGATATTGTACTATTGGGAAGTGGAGGTTTATGAGATATAGTTATCATTAGTTATATGCACCGTTAGTCTCATTCAGAGGAGATATGCTCACTTATTTTTCTATATATTTTTAATACAGAAGCTTGAAACATACCCTGAATTTAAGAAAGTACAATAAATAGCCAAAATAAGTTAAATCCTTCTAAAATAATTATAGGACATCCAGGAAATACAGTTTAATAAACTTAACCAAAACTTTAATTTCATATGTTCACCTACTGAAGTTTATTGAATTTCATTTTAGCCTCAGAATTGAGGTAAAATATTCTGATGCTTCTTTAAAAATCTTTAGCTACCTTTGGATGCCATGTCACCATTTAGGAAAATGCTGCTTCTATCTTCTTACAATTCCTGTAATGAAAACAATGGAAGATCCATTGTGGCTTCAAGAGAGGACACCTATCTGCAATGAATACACATCTTGAGAGAATTTAGGTAGGAAATATAGCTAAGCCAATCCATTAATGATTCTAACTATCCTTTCCTCTGTGCCGGACATTGTAGTTAATTTGGGTGCAAATGTCAATGAGAACACATCAATTGTAATTCATTAATGTTGAAAATTCACCTAAAGCCGATGGAACTTTAATAATAAACAAGCAAATTGTACTATAATTTGATATTTTAGGCAGTAAATAAATTAATAAAATTATTTTACTGCCTCTAATAAGTAAAACAGGTTTTTAAATACTGGAACTCCAAGAGGGAATCCTTTTCTCAGACTAAATTACATTGGGCAATAGAACTGAAAGGCTCAAAGAAGCATAAACAGTAGTGGAGTAATGGTATCAATATTGCATGCTTATGATTTTGTGCACAAAACTTCTTTTAGGAGATGATTCAATAAATGATCTTTCAGGCAAGATAAACTCTTCTCTGAAGGATTGAAGGTATTCAGACTCGTTTTTATAATGCATTTTAATCTTTAGATAAATAGTTCTTCCCTATATGTATGTATTTAGGTTGTTATTTTAATTCAGAAGCTTCAGTAAATGATCACAGCATGTCTATTATCTCTCACAATGTCAATGTCATGTCTGATGTGAGAATGAATTAAATAAGCTGAAGAGCAGATGTCAGAAGTCATTGCTACCTAAAGAATTGCTTTCTGGATTTGTCATAATCTGACAACTAATGGGTAGCTTTGACTGATGTTTTTAATGTCAACTGTGGATAGCTGAATGGTAATAGTAAGTTAACTGTAAATACATTGTTTTATTGCCTCTGGAAAGAATACACCATATTCTTAAATATAAACTGTAGTCAAAATAAAATTTTCTGATATATTTCTCAATAACGCATTTCTCTTTCTAGAGATATCAATTTCTTGAAATAATACAAAGATCTCAAATGCATGATATAATGAAATTTGAAGGATTGCTGATATATTTTAAAAAAGAAAGTAAAAGGAGAAAATGTCAAAAAGTATATCAGGACAAAGAAAAATGTATCAGCATTAAATCTAAGTGAAATAGGAGAATTAAAAAGGTTTATATGGAATCAATATAAAATCCAACTGGGTTTTTTTCTACCAATAGATAAAGATACATCTGTGACTTTTATTATGCTCAGTCATAGTTCAGAATATTCTCTACAGCTATCCCAACCATGGTATTTCATAGGTAATTCCTAAAATCAGGAGAGTAGATTCATACCATAGAGAGTGAGATAGAAACAGAATAAAACTGGATAAATTAAAGTCTAAAGAATAGGACACACATTTTATTCTACTAAAAAAATAGAACTTGACTAGATGAGTGATAATGTCTCCACATAGAATGGAAAATAGAGTTTCTCAATTAAACTTTAAGTCATCAAACATTTACAAATCATAAGAAATTTCTTAAATAAAATATCAGAAACTTCATTTCACTTAACGTGATACTCTCCATATCCATCCACCTTGTCACAAAAGGAAATATTTTATCATTCTATTGTCAAGTAATATTTCATTGCATATATGTACCAATCTCCTTTATCAATCATCTGTTGTGTCTCCATGTCTTGGCTGTTGTGAATAATGCTGTAATGAACATGGGGCTACAGATATTTTTAAGAATAGGTGTTTTCAAATTTTTCAGGTAGATACCCAGAAAAGGAATTGCTGGGTCACATAATAGCTCTGTTTTTAATTTTTTGAGAAACCTCCATACTCTTTTCTATATTGACTATACCCATTTACATTTCCACTAGAAATGTAAGAGAGTTCCCTTTTCTCCACACATTATTTTTTATCTTAATAATAGCCATTCCAACAGGAATGAGGTGAAATCACAGTGTGATTAAAAATATTTTTTATTTGTTTTATTTTTAAAACTGTCCATTACCATGAGTTTCTATTTCTTTGTCCTGTTCATTTGTTGCTTTTAAGTTTATATCCCACATATAACTAATATAATGTGATTTTCAACCTTTTCTGTCTGGCTTATTTCACTTAGGACGATTATTTCAAAATCCATCCATGTTGCTGCAAATGGCAGTATTTCATCTCTTCTTATGGCTGAGTAATATTCTATTGTATATATGTACCAAAGGTTCTTTAGCCAGTCATCTATTGTAGGACACTTTGGTTGCTTCCATATCCTGGCCACCATGAATAACACTGCTATGAACATGGGTGTGCAAATATCTTTTTGGATATGAGTTTTCAAGTCTTTGGGGTAAATACTCAGTAGAGGGATTGTTGGATCATATGGTAGATCAATCCTTAGTTTTTTTGAAGAATCTCCATGTTGCAATCCCACCAGCAGTGGATGAGGGTTCCTATTTCTCCACATGTTCTTCAACTTTTGTTATTACTTTTCCTGCTGATTATAGCCATTCTAACAGGTGTGAGATGGTATCCAATTGTGGTTTTGATTTGCATTTTCCTAATAGCTAGTGAAGTTGAGCATCTTTTCATATATTTGTTGGCCATTTGTATATCCCTAGAGAGAAGTGTCTGTTCAGGTCCTCTGCCCATTTTTTGATTGGATCATTTGTTTTTTTGTTTTTATTAAGTTGTATGAGTTCTTTGTATATTTTGGGTATTAGGCCCTTATTGGGACCTAATTGCTTGCAGATATATTTTCCCATTCTGATGGTTGTCTCTTTACCTTGTTGATGGTTTCTTTGGCCGAGCAGAAGCTTTTTAGTTTGCTGTAGTCCCATTAATTTAGTTTTGCTTTTACTTCTCTTGCCTTTGAGGTCAAATTCATAAAACTCTCTTTAAGTGCAAGGTCCTCAAGTTTCGTTCCTATATTTTCTTCTATGCATTTTATTGTTTCAGGTCTTCTATTCAGGTCCTTAATCTATTTTGAGTTAATTTTGGTGTGTGGTGATAGACAACAGTCTCATTTCATTCCTTTGCAAGTGGCTTTCCAGGTTTCCCAGCACAACTGATTGAAGAGGCTTTCCTTTTAACACTGTAAATTTTGGGGGTTTTTGTTGAAAATTATTTGCCCATATAAAAATGGATTTACTTCTGGACTCTTGATTCTGTGCACTGCTCCATGTGTCTATTTTTCTGCCAATACCATGCCATTTTGATTATTGCAACTTGTATAATTTGAAGTCAGGCACAGTGATGCCTCCAGATTCATTTTTCTCAGAATGGCTTTGGCAATTTGAGGTCTTTTGTGCTTCCATACAAATCCGATTATTTTTTGTTGTTGTTCTTTCTCTCTGTGACCCTGGAATAAAGCCCACTTGATTGTGGTGTATAATTTTTTAATACGTTGTTGTATTTGTTTCGCTAGTATCTTATTTCGGATTTTTGTGTCTGTGTTCATGAGAGACATTGGTCTATAGTTTTCTCTTTGTGTGTGTTATCTTTACCAGGTTTTAGTATCAGGGTAATACTGGGCTCATAAAATGAATTAGGAAGTATTGCCTCCTTTTTGAATTTTTGGAAGACTGAGGAGAATAGGTATTAAATCTTTGAATGCTTGCTAGAATTCACTGGTAAAGCCAGCTGGTCCTGGACTTTTACTTTTCAGTAGGTTTTTGATGATTGTTTCAATTTCCATACTGCTTATCGGTCTATTTAGATTTTCCAGTTCTTGATTCAGTCTAGGAAGGTTGTGTTTTCTTAAGTACTGGTCCATTTCTTTAGGTTATTGAATTTGGTGTTATATACTTTTTCATGGTGTTCTTGTAGGGTCCTTTGTATTTCTGCAGTGTCTGTTGCAATTTCCCCTCTTTCATCCCTGATTTTGTTTATTTGTGTCTTTTCTCTTTTTTCTTGAGTGAGTCTAGCCAGGGTTTGTCAATTTTATTAACCTTCTCAAAGAACCAGCTCTTTTTTGTATGTATGTATGTATGTATGTATGTATGTATGTATGTACGTACGTACGTACATATGTATGTATGGAGCTTCCTCAAAAAACTAAGAATTGACCTGTCATGATCCAGCAATCCCTCTACTGGGTATTTACCCCAAAGACTTGAAAACTCACATTCGAAAAGATATTTTCACACTGATGTTCATAGCTGCATTATTTACAGTGGCCAGAACATGAAAGCAATCGAAGTGTCCTACAATAGATCACTGGCTAAAGAAGCTTTGGTACATATATATAATGGAATATTAGCCATAAGAAGAGATGAAATACTGCCATTTGCAACAACATGAATCGACCTTGAAATAATCATACTAAGTGAAATAACCCAAACACAAAAGGTTGAAAATCACATGATATCACTTAACCTAAAAGCAACAAATGAACAGGCAAACAAGCAGAGACTCATGGACATAGACAATGAACATACAATGGGCATAAAATGTTAAAAAAATTATGTATATATAATATGAAAAAATAATAATCTGGCATTTAAAAAATAAATAAAAATAAGAATAAAAATTTAATATAAAATTCAATCACTAAATTAGGTCATTTAAAATTTGAGTCTGATATCTTTTGAATATTTTGAATGTGTTTCAATTTAATTTCATTATATTCACTAGAATTTTTTTTTTAAATGTCCAAAGTAGCAATCACCTTTCTTAAATATATTATGTGAAAAGTGAGAAGTTTATCTAATTTAAAAATAAATACACAGGAAGAGGTGGAATTTGCACAAGATGGCTTCCATGTGCCCTTCCAGTTCTCACTTCCTCTTCAACAGCAGGATTCTAACATACCTGGGTATGTAAGTGGTGAAACTGTATGACATATAAATTTCTCATTAAAGAAAATCATATTATTGTGTAAAAGTTCTAAAATATGCATTACCACAATGAACAAAATTCAAAAATTAATTCTAGGAAAGTAATTAGTCTATTCCAGAAGCAAGGAAATCATACAAAAAAGAAAATTGTGAAAATTAAGAGATAACAGATGCAGCCAATAGGGTATGACTCTGAATTTAGCATTTAGCTAAATAAGAATAAAATTGATTTCTCTAAAAGACATTTAGTTACAAATTTACCTTGGTCATAATTCTATTCTAACTGACTGACTTAATGCCATACATAACCTCATTTAACTATAATTATTTCCTAAAGGCCCTATTTCCAAAAACAATTCATATTGGGAATTTGGTCTTCAACATACAAATTTTGGAGGGGCAGCAGATAGAGTCAACAGACTATCCTAGCATTCCAAGTGAAAAATCAGGCTATAATCCAAAGCTCTGAGGGAATTATTCTATTAATGCAGCTAAGTTCACGTAAGAGACTCTACATGCAATTCATAGTCAAAAATCTACTAAACAGTCTATCTTGTGTGATGAAATTGATTGATTTGGGAGAGACACCTGTCTAGGTGATGAATAATGGGACTGAGTATCAATAGCATCTAGTGAAGTGATAAATACATATCAAAGTTCACACTCCACTTTTGTGGATTACTATACCAGGTATAATAATCTTAAAATTTTATATAATAATTAGCTTTCTAAGGTATATTTACAGAAAAATAATATGCAGAAACTTAATATATTTTAAAATATAAGAGACACCTGGATAAAGTCATAATTTAGCAATAAATCTGGGGACTTAAAACAGACGTTTGCCTATTTTAACAAATGAAAAAAGACTGATACAGTAATTTATAGTAGAGATATAAAACAAATAAAATAAGCATCACTTTCTGGCAGAGTTGCTAAAGTATGGAGAAAAAAGCATAAATATAAAATTACTCACCTTAGCAACTGAATAATTTCTCATAGATTCATTGTGCACTGAGCTACTACCACATTTTCTAAACAATTCATAAAACTTTTTTAGATTCTCTCACTAGTAAAGACATTTACCAAATGTCCTACTAAAGAGATTTACTACATTGAATTATATTAATATAGTTTTATCTTTATTATATCATATTGTGTCACATTTTTCTCTTTTTGCTTTTAAATCTATAAGTTTGGTGACCTTAGAGGAGGAATGGAAATAAATTTGGGATCATTTGTTCATTTTATTGTGTGGTTTTATAGTTTTTAGAGATTACATATGATTTGAGAACAAAGTTACTAATGATTATGGGCTACTAAAATGTGGATCCAAAAGGAGGTAACATATACAAGGAAGGGAAGGTACAGACATTTACACCTACACTCTGATAGAATGTTAATAGACAGCACTGTGAATGTGTGTGCTTTCTACTTTTGACAAAGATTGCTGGAAAAGTCCTGCAACACTTTATGGGGTACCTGGATTTGATATGATTGTGAAATTGCATCACAGCAGGACATACTCCTGCACCAGAATTGCTACCCTTACGAGCAAACATAGTAAAGCTTTAGTATAAAAAAATAAAATAGTTATGCATTTTCATCCTAAAAGTTCAACTTATGATTGGGATCCAGAGTCATAACTCCTATAGGGGAAAAGTTAAAAGTAATATTTTCCTACTGACTGGGATATTTCAATTTCAGCAACAGATTATTATAATGAATAAATCAATAAAGCATATATTTTTAATGATAGTTAACACCACATTTTTCAATCATAAACAAAATTAACAAGAAGGCTTATTCATGGAGAAAACAAATGATGTTGCTAATTAGATTAAGTCTATAAACATAATTTCACAGCCATAAACAAAGAGAAAGTTTTCTAGAAGTCTATTAGCAGCTATTTCCATTTCAATATCCACCCTCTAAATATTATGGTATGCCACAGCCATCTGAACACAGTCCTATATCTCCATATTGCCGCCAAAAGCCAGGACCCTGTCTTTGACTCTATAGTGCATGGTGATGCACCCATAAGGAACTTACTTTTCATGCTCCTACATACAGACTTCATATTATCTCTCAGGAATTTGGCCCCTTTGGTCTCAATTGTTGTGGTCCTATTCCACAAATTATCAACTCCTATCATCTCAGCATCATTCTTTCTCATGCTTATGCTCCTATCCTCCCATTTTTCTCCTATGAGCATCAAGATCTTACCACATATAACTGTCTGAATTTTCTTTCTTCACATTTTTGTCTAGTTTTCTGTACAATTTTTCTCCCTCTAACCCCTACCAACAGCTTCTATCTCAGTGTTCTAGATGGCATCTCTTTTGGTAAATGCCTTCCTTTTTTCTAAAGAGTTTTTATTTCTCTGTATTTCCTTGAATTCATTGAATTTAGGACCTAATGATTCATGACTCTACTGCCTTCTCATCTGGTAATTACTTTCTTCCACTATCTTCATTTTGTAAGCCAATACTGTGATCTCCTCTATGACCCTCGCATTAGTGCCAAGTTGATGGAGAAGGAATGGTTCAATGGTAAGACTCCCAGTTGGAAGAATGCACAAGAGGCAGACATGAGAATGAAATGGCAGGCACCAATCTTATTATGAGAAGTGTAGTTCTATTGGGGAAGTGCAGTCTATTGCAGGGGGCATGTGGTATTATGCGCACTTCCCCTGCTCACCTTCTTGTGTTTCCTTCCTGTTCTCCAGGGGACCACTTGGCTCAACACATAGCAGAGTACAATAGCAGCATTCAGCTACACATGTGTGATACAATAAGCTGAATTATATTTACATAACATTCTAAATCTGGGGTCCTATTCCTAGCCACGGGCCTGATTCACAGCCAGACCTTGGACCAGCCAGACCTGGTATTCAGCTGGGACTGGAGCCACACTTTTACACAAACAATAACATATCCTTAACTTTACTATTTTATCTTAAAGACATGTCAATAATAATCTTTCTTAAACTTAATAAAACTACTCTGTAATCCTTTCTAAACCTTAGCTTGCATGAGTTTTTCCACTTCTATATGTCCTTCGAATTCAAATTTATTTAAGTATTTAAATTATTTTTTCCTCATTATCTAATAGATTTTGAGGAAGGAAATTTAGAATTTTAGCTGTTACAATAGGGTCTGTTGGTACTTTGATTCTAAAACATGAGGCAATTCTGAAAATGAAACATATAAATTATGAACCAACAGAAAATACATAACAATACATAGGTATCTATAAAGACCAAGAATTGAGAATAAATGAACCAAGAAAAAAGTGGTTTGAGATGAAATAGTCACAAAATAGAGGCACAGAATATAGAAACATGATTTGGATACTCATCTTAGTTCTTCACTCCCATGTGCATCTCACAGATTGAGGCCAAGAAAATTTCCAGACCTGAAAAAGTAAAAAGAAAGTCCTAAAAATTGTATTTACAATCCTTTAAGATATAAACCGAAGGTATTGTACATAATATAGTGTATGTTAGAACAGAAATTACAACATAGATGAATATTAATGCTAACCAGAGAAAAAGAGCACTTCTTAAAATCAAAAGCAAATTACTCAGAATCTGAATTTATTAATATGTACAGTAATGTAGCTTGGTGAGTTTTTTCAAGTTAACATAAGTTAATTTTAAATGTGGTAACTTAAATTAGCTAATAATTTCAGTGAACTAATAAACAATTTAGTAAATCAGCAAATAATTTATATATCTTTATGTTAACTCCCAAACAACTTCTTGTTGGAATATATCCAATTGTAACTCAGTTCTGGTATAATTGTTGAGACATAGCCCAGTAAAAAGATGAAAAGTAAGACTTAAAAGATATCTTGCCTGACTGCTTTTCTAATAAACTCCCAATGTCAGTCATGGAAACTAAACATATATCAGAGTATTTTCAGATATAAAAGCAGACATATCTTAAGAATTCAAACTTCTTTCTAATATAAATTTTAAAAAGCACCCAAATATAGCCTATTAAAGGCTTCCAGGTTGACCTTTATCATGTGCTGAATAAACACATGCATTATTTTTACCTCTTTCTAAAATGATCAAAACTTCAGGGAAAAGTGTTTTAATAGATAAACCCATTAAAATAAGCGAATGAGAGAAGAAAACAGAGCAACTATTTTAGAAGCTGGAAGCTGGATGGAAACTTGGTAACTGTAACTAGCTCAGCACACTGAGGAAGCTGAATCTTAAATCCATATAAAAAGTTCAAGAAGCAATCATGCTTAAACATAGATCCTTAAACATATGAGAAACTGGCATAAGATATTTTCAAAGAATGATTAAATTATCACTAAAAATATAAGAAGTGATTAAAAACTTGCTTACAAAGTATTAAGACCCAGATTTTCTCTATTTCAAAGTCCCTAGGTTACTGTTTCTCAAATACACTGGCAAAGAACTACAGGTATAATTTTTGACAGCCTTATTGGAATATAATTCACATATTATACAATTTACCCATTTAAAATAAACACAGTTAACCCTTGAACAACACAAGAGTTAGGAATGCCCACCTCCTGTAGAGTTGAAAATCTGCTTATAACTACAGTAATTCAATGGTTTAGAGAATATATCGCAAGAGTTGTGCAAGTGTCATCATGATCAATTTAGAGAATTTCATCACCCCCCCAAAAGAAACCCTATGTCCATTAACTATCACACTCAAATATACCATTCCTCTCAGCTCTAAAAAAAAAAACAGTTAATCAGATTAAGTTATTATCTTTTAAATTAATTCTATTTTAATTAATTAATTAATTAATTAAGATGAAAATTTCTGTTCTATGTATCTACCTAATCTGGACATTTGATAGAAATGGATTAATCCACTATGTGCCCTTTTATGAAGCTTCTTTCACTTAGCTTAACGCTTTTAAGTTTCATTCATGTTGTAGCACATAGCAGTACTTCATTCCTTTGTATTGTCAAATAGCATTTCATTGTATGTATACACCATGATTTGTTTACACATTTTTTCATTAATAAACATTGAGTTGTTTCCACTTTTTACATATTATGAGTAAAACTGCTATGAACATTTGTGTACAAGTTTTTGTACCAATATATTTTTTTATTTCCCTTGTGTATAGACCATAGGAGTGGAATTTCTGTGGTAATTCTATGTTTACTCTTTTAAAAAATTAACATTCTTTTCAAAAGCAGCTGCACCATTTTATATTTCTATGAGCAATGCATGATGCTTCCAACTTTACAACCTCACAAAACTTGTTATTTGTCTTACTCTTTCAGACATCCTCATGGGTTTAAAATAGTGTCATTGTGTATTTTATTTGCATTTTAAAAAATTTATATTTTTTGCGACAATATAAAAAGTCTCCTGCCCTGGAAGATTCCATATATCCAGAAGAATTAAGTTAAAAAATTGACATAGTGAATATGGAAAGCCATTTTCTATTCTTTCACTCTACTCCCAAAACTCTGGCAGCCACATACATATCATCCAGGCAGATGAATGGAAAAAACCTTTGGGCACTCTAAACAGTTCAGGAGAAAGAATCTAAGACACAGATATTAAGTATCCCCCAAAGAAATATCCCACAATAAAAATCAAAATTAATAAGCTCAATCCATATACTCAGAGCTTCCAATCAACTTTTTACTACTTTAATTATAGATATAAGCTGTCAACCAAGAATTATTAGGCATTTTAAGAAAACCTGTGGGGAAAAAAAAAAAAGAAAACCTATGAAATCAAAGAGAGAAACCAACCAAAACGGAAAGGAAGGAGTTTGGATTAAAAGAAAAAAAATAATAACTATGTAAGGAGAATAAAACTTTGCAAACTAATAAATCTTAACTATCATTAATACCTTGAGAGAAATGTTATTACATCCATCAATAAGCATTGAATGCTACATAAAGGAACACTCGGAAAACAAAAAGTAATAGCTTCGTGGTTTACTAAAAGAAGAGTAGACATAAAAACTCAGTTGATAGTTTAGAAGAAGAAATTGAAAAAAAAAAATTCCTAGAAAGTATGCCAAAAAGACAAGAAAGTGGAAAATAAAAGAGTATGGTAAAAAAATTTTAGAAAACATTTGCTAGACTCAATATCCATCCAATTAATAGATATTCTAGAAAGAAAGAACTGAGAACATAGAGAGAAGAAACCAAATAAATTATTTAAGAGATTTTCAAAGTACAGAAAGATATGACTGCTCAGTTTGAAAGAATGCAGAAAGTACACAATGAAAGCATAAAAATACTTAATCAAAGGCATATCATCATGAAATGTTCTAACAATAGAAACAAAAAGATTCTTCAAGCTTCCAAAAAAAAAAAAAAAATGCAAAGACAGGATTCTGGGGGCAATATGGAGGCAAGGTTTAAATCTCCTCAAATCCTCTTATACAAAAATACTAAAGAAATGCTTAAAGCACTTGAAGAAAATATAAACAGCCATGAGATTGTTAATAAAACAAGATAATAAAGAACCTTCATGAACATTCAGAAGGGGTCAAAAAACCAATAACAGTACAAATCTTCTAGCACCAACAGCTATAGTGTTAATGGTAAAATAAAAACTGTGGAAGGATGATTTAAGCCATAAAACATAGTAATCACCAATAAATACCATCTCCCAAAGAAAGAGTGAATGAACTCTACATGAATAAATTTGAAAACAACTGATGAACTTTGAAGAAGTCTTCCCAGGCTCCAAATAAAAGGTTAATGCATAACCAGGGGACCACTACGGGAGACATAAGATATTCAAATAATACACAAGAGGCTAAATCACTAGTAGAATGCAAAAATATCCAATAGGTCTTCACTTTTAAAAGGAAAGGTCCATTTTAAAGAGAAATCACATTGGGAATGGGGAGAACATTAGGGATTCTAGGGTGAGAAAAAGTTCAATTACTGCATGGCAGAAGAAACCAATAGAGCATTGAGTACTGCAATAGCAAAGGACAATGTTTAACAGCAAGATCACCACCTCAAAAAACAAGGCTGGTAAAACTCTGGACAGCAGAGTTATGTAAAGGCAAGAAACCTACCTAAATCAGATCAGGCTAAGCCCTAAGAACTCTATAAGTGGCTAAAACATGTATATAGAAAGTTAGAATAGATGGTAGATAGATGATTGATAGATGATAGATAGATAGATATAGATGATGATAGATAGATAGTTAGATGATAGATAGATGATAGATTGATGATAGATGATAGATAGATCGATAGATGATAGATAGATAGATGACAGATAGATAGATAGATAGATAGATAGATAGATAGATAGATAGATAGATAGATGGATGGATGTAATCTAATCCTGAGGAGTGGGCAATATTGCATTCATTTTATAGACGAGAAACCTGAGACCCAGAGAATTTATGCAACTGATCAAAATCACACATTATACACTGGCAAAGCCCAGAAGCCTAATAATGAAGGCTACCTCTTTTTTCAGTTTTGCCTTTGGCCAGCTCTGTAAAAATTGTCACTAGTAAAACTCAAGAATAAACCATCTATATCCTCATTAGAGGTTGAAGAATAAGCCATTTGGCAGGTCTAAGGTTTTGTTAATACAAAGTCCAAAGAGCTCTGGGTAACAAGCCCCGGTTCCTGTTCTGCAGTTTTAAGTTCAGGAGCTCACTGGGACCAGGCTTAGTCAGCCTGGAGAGAATAAGAGCCTGGGGTGATAGATAAGGGATGTTCATGCCTGAGTGTTCTGCTCTCGGTCTTACTCAGCAGCAACATTGTATATTGCATAATCCTGAGATCCATGAGATAAATACACCTCAGAAGAGGCTCAGAAGAGGCTGTGCTCTCAACATACATTCAGACTACTTTAGATATAGCCTGTAGACACATCCTAGAATCCTATGCATGCATATAATGCTGACTTGGGGAGTGGGGTTGGCAGTTTTGCTTTCTGAGGTCCTGTCAGGCATTCTATGACTTGGACATCTCCATGTACAACTGTCTACCCTATTGGCTTCTGGAAGAAACACCTCCAGAATTGTCTTGAGAGTTACTGCTGACTGCACAAAACTTCCCTCTATATTATTGGGAAAAGAAATCTTATTTGATGGACCCAAAAGGTGTGTTTGTCTTTCTGTCAGTGAAAATCTACTGGAACAATTGACGATTATTAATACAAAGTTCATGCTTGGAATCCAACATTTTGCATTGGAACTTCAGCTGACAGAAAAGGAAATGCCTTGACTTAATATCTTCTACACACAAATACGTTAAAAAAAACAGATATTTATACATATATAAATATGAATATATACTTACATATAATTATATGTATAAATATATATAATTATAATTTATTCTAAAAGCTTTCCTAATTGCTTTCATAATGGGAATTGTGTTACAGAAGGATTATAGGATTAATAAGTTTATTAAGCAAAGTTTTTTTTCATTATGAATACATATGGTTTGAAGGGTTTTCACGTGAGCTTTATAATACAAATATTCTTCCAAGCAATTTACTTATAGATTTTCATATTTTCAAACTATTTTAGGGAGGCAATACAGTACAAAAGTGTCATTAAATACAGCAGGTGTGGTGATGACCCAACACTGTCTCTTAGAAATTTTATATAAAATTAAGCCAGGAGCTGAAAGTTCTGACTCTTCATACCACTAATTTTAGCTCTAAACTCTTAACTTCAATTCTCACAAAATATTCAAGTTAGCTTTGCCAGAAAATCAGGAATCTAGGAGTATAGTTGAAATTAAAAAAGGTAAGATTTTAAAAAAACATTAGAGTTTTACAATGAGCACTCAACTACACTAAACTATTTAAGATCATCAACTTTAAGAATTAATGAGCAAATGAGAGTTTGAGCTAAAAAATATGATTATTTAAAATGTAAGAAATTTCCTCATCTACAAATGCAGTCAAACGGCACTCATCTTTGTCTTTCATGTGGCTCTGTATCAAATGTGTTTCAGCATAAAACTTCAGTGTTGGTGCAGACTGCCAGCCATGAAAAAAAAGATGCGAGCTTTAAGGTTTCAGGCCTTAAAGTCTTTAACCCATTTTGAGTTTGTTTTTATATATTGTGTAAGGGAATAGTCCAGTTTCTTTTTCTTTTTATTTTCTTGTTTTTGTTTTGTTTTGTTTTGCTTTGCTTTGTTTTGTTTTGCATGTAACTGTTCAGTTTTCCCAATACTGCTTGTTGAAGAGACTGTCATTACTCCAGTGTGTATTTTTATCTCCTTTGTCATAAATTAGTTGACCATGTAAGCGAAGGTTTGTTTCTGGACTTTCTATTCAGTTTCGTTGACCTGTGTATCTATTTTCGTGCTGGTATCACACTATTTTGATTATTTTAGCTTTGTAGTACAGTTTGAGGTCAGGGAGCATGATATCTCCAACTTTGTTCTTCTTTCTTATGATCGCTTTGACTATTTGGGGTCTTCTGTGTCCATATAAACTTTAGGATTATTTGTTCTAGTTCTGAGAAGAATGCCATTGGTATTTTTATGGGAATTGCACTGAATCTGTAAATTACTTTAGGTAGTAGGGTCATTTTAATAATATTAATCCTTCTAATTCATGAACACAATATATCCTTCCATTTATTTTTGTCATCTTCAATTTCTTTCTGAAGTATCTTATGGTTTCCAAAATAGAGGCTTTTCACCTCCTTGGTTAAGTTTACACTTAAATATTTTATTCTTTTGATGCAATTGTGAATGGGACTGTTTTCTTCATTTCTCCTTCTGATTGTTCATTATTAGTGTATAAAAATGAGACAGATATTTGTATACTAATTTTGTATCCTGCTATTTTACTCAACTCTTTTATTAATTCTATTAATTTTTGATAGATCTTTGAGTTTTCTATATATAGTGTCATGTCATCTGCAAATGAAAAGCCTGAAACCATAAAACTCCTAGAAGAAAACATCAGAAAAAAACTATCTGACATCAGTCCAAATAACATCCTTTTGGATATATTACCTCAAGCAAGGGAAACAAAAGTAAAAATAGACACATGAGACTACTTCAAACTAAAAAGCTTCTGCACAGCAAAGGAAACCAACAACACAAAAAGTCAATCCACTGAATGAAAGACTATATCTCCAAATGATATATCTGCTAAGGGTTAGTATCAAAAATGTATAATAAACTCATATGACTCAATAACAGAAAAATAAACAATCTAACAATCTGGTTGAAAAATGGGCAGAAAACATAAAAAGGCATTTATCCAAAGAAGACATACAGATAGCCAATAGACATTTTAAAAAACATTTAATATTACTAATTATCAGAGAAATGCAAATCAAAACCACAATGAGATACTACCTCACACCAGTCAAAATGGTTATGATAAAAAAGACAAAAAATAAGTTCTGGCAAGGATGTAGAGAAAAGGAAAACCCTATGCACTATTGGGTGGGAATGTAAATTGGTGCAACCACTATGGAAAACTATGGAGGATCCTCAGCAATCTAAAAATGTATATATTATACAACCCAGCAGTTACACTTCTGGGTATTTATCCAAAGAAAATGAAAACACTAATTTGAAAATTATGCACCCCCATGTTCACTGCAACATTATTTACAATAGCCAAGTTATGGAAGCAACCTAGATGTCCATTGATAGATAATTGGATAAAGATGTGGTACACACACACACACACACACACACACACACACACACACACACACACTGGAATATCATGCAGCAATAAAAGAAAGAATGAAATCTTGCTATTTGTGAGGTTTGAATAGATCCATCTAACATAGATGGATCAAGATGGTATTATACTAAGTGAAATAAGTTGGGCAGATAAAAAACAAATACCGTATGGTTTCACTTATATGTGGAACTTAAAAACAAAACAGAAAACAAACAAAACAAAAACAGACTCATAGAAACAGAGACCAAAGGGATGGTTAACAGAAGTGAGTGGTTGGGGAGATGGGTGAAAATGTGAAGGGGAATATAGTTAATAATATTGTAATAAATTTGCATAGTGAGAGATGGTTATTAGAATTAGTGAGGTGATCACATTGTAAGATATAAAAATGTCAAATCACTATACCTAAAACTAACATAACAATATAAGATTGTGTACCAATACAATATAAGTAGGCTTATACTTAAATTAAAAAAAAAAGAAAAGAAATAGGCAGAAAGGACAACATTCAACTTTCAAGTTTGTACTGGCACATTTGTGGCTATTTGCCACTGTCCCACCCAGAACAGAATTTTGAGTTGCTCCTTTTTCCTACTTCTACTTGAGACCAGAGCACTACTACAGAAAGTCACTTAGGTTACACTCCTTAGGCACAGGACAGTCCCTGAGGATCTACCTCAACACTTTGTTTTCATGAGGTCTCTCCTCTTTCTGCCTAGTGGCTTCACATCTGGAATCACTTCATCTGCATGGCTACATCTTAGAAGTGTCTGGTGGAGAATGGATGGCTTTAGTTCTTTCTTCTTTAGGAGAGATTCCTATGGTGCCCTGCACATCAGCCTGTTGAGCAATGATGCATCAGTTACACATCTGACCAAGTCTCCTGGAATGCCTAGTGCTCTGGCCTCATCTGAAGTAGGATCTGATGACTCAGTGTGCTCGATGACCTCCAAGGCATAACTTTTCCTTTAAATACAATGTGTTCCCCAGAGGGAAATAAGAACTGCGAGAAGAATGAGTATTATGTAAAGAATACTAATATTCTAACAGTGTATTTCAAACATCAATGACTGTACTTATTCCCTACTATTCATACCTTTGTGTTCATCTTTTTTAATTTCTCTCTTTCACAGTAGGTATGTACGTGTAGGCATATGAACATTTCTGTTCTTTGATATATTTTCATTCACTTTTTCTCTTTATCTTCTACCCATGACCAACTGAGATTGAAGTCAGCTAATTCCAGGAATTGGACATGCATTTTTCCATTTCTACGGGCAAAGACTGTAATTCCTGCCATCTAGCACCCCTCCGCTTCCTTGGAATAAAATAGAAACCTCAATGTTCTTGAATTAAGTGAATCCTACACAGTCCAGCATCTTTGTCAAAGGAATCATCTTCTCTGGCTGAGGTGATCCTACAGACAAATATTTAAATCTTTAACATCAAAATAGAGTCTTAGAAGTAAAATCATTCTCAAACAGCCCCATTAAAATATCAAAAAAGAAACTAGTAATCTTGCAAAGAATATATAAAGCAATATTTTTAGTCACTGAATGGAACTGAAAGTTATTTATTAAAAAAATTATGGCTTATAAATGTCATTATCATATTGTTCTTTTTAAAAAGTCATCTAATTACCCCAAAAGGATAACAACGTCTAGCTAGTATATTAGCAAGCTTTCTAAATAAAACAAAGACCACTAGTTTTGACATTCTTCCGCTAGAGTACTAATTCATGTAGCATCTGTATAACAATGAAGAAACACTCTACCAAAAGAAACTTTCTATTTTGTATAAGTAATAAAATTGTCATGGTTGACTATTTGTATGTTATTAATAAAAACAGTACTAAAAATAGCTTCTTTCTCTCAGGATATAAAACTTTTTATTTACATATTAAAAATGTGCATTCCAGTAATTAAAATTATTTGAACAAAAAGCAACGGCTCCCTGATTAAACTGCATTTTAAAGCCTGCAGGACACCTTGGACCAGCTTGTTTTGACTCTAGATCTCTCTGTCATCGCACCAAGATTCTTCCTTCACCAACATGCAAATTCTTTTCCTTCCCTGCCAGCCAAACAGGCAGATGGGAGAGACAGGTGCGGCCTTTGTTGTCAGTGGTTCTTTGATGTGAAAAGTGACAGCACAGTCTTAAATTTTATCTGACCTCTTTGTGCCTTACAAAGTTAAATAGCTAAAAGAAGTAAAATAAGAAAGTAATGTTTGTGGAATGTACTGTGCATATTAGTGGTGCATGCCTCATTACAATTTACCTGCTTTCTTCTCCTGCTCAATCATTTCTTTTGAAGGGAATAGGTTTTTCTCTTATGTTTCTATCTTCATCAGTTTCAGCTTATCAAATTACTCAGTCTCAGCCATATAGGCTTTGTCAGACATGGTTGCAGAGGAAGCAGAGCAAGGCGCACAAACTAGTGGAGTCCAATCTGCTCAGTGACAGTTGCTAAGTGCCCAAGAATATTCTCTTCTTGGCTTGACTCATATTAGAAGGTATGACAGACATGAATCCATTGGCCTTCCTTCTAATATGTACATGAACAAATATACATTTATATGTGTTCTTTTAAATTTTTATAAGGCCTCTCTTACTATGTGCCAAGTACTTCTATGTACACTAATACTCATAAAATCCTACGAAGCAGGCTTATTATTTGCATTTTATTGGTGAGAATGATGAAATTTGAAACACAGAGATGACTTGTTGAAGGTCTCACATCTTGTGAGTGGCAGAACTGGGACCAAAATCCAGGTCTTCTGAATCCAAATCCTAAGCTTGTTCCACTGTACTATTATATGATCACATACATATGTGTATTTTATTTTGTAAAATGATGGAAGAGAAAATGGTCTCAGGTAAAGCCAAACATAGACGTAAGTTAAACTAAATGTGTCTTGCCTTTTTTTTCTCTCTCTGTCCCAAATTTCCCCTTTCTGGCTATATCATTTGGCAATGCAGAATATAAATATTGACCAGGAAAATTCAGGGAAACTGAAGGTAAGAAATGAGGATTCTTCAATACCATTAAATACTTTCACAGTTACTCCACTTGACTGGCAGATATAAAGAAGATTCTCTGTAACATCAATCATACTGCCCAAGACAGCTCCAAGTTTCATCTCAGTGACAAATGCTTGAAGTTAATCATCAGTTTGCCTTCATCTTTCCTTTGAAGACATTGATCAAGTTGTGCTGACAGAGCCATGATGAAATATCAGACTCTTGGAAATGCTTAGCTTGCTTTGAATCCACCATTATCTGAGCACAAGACAACTGCTTAAGGGATATCTGTCATTTTCTTAGATGTTAACTGTTCTTTTTAAGACCACATGTGTTTGGTAGATTTTATAAATGTTCCAGATGCTTGTCATGAAGTTCATGACTGGCAATAGGCAAAATAAGACTTGTATGCTCACAATAATACCATTGAGAAACACTTTAAATTTCTTTACATGCTATAACATCTTCCATTTAATAGAAAGCATCACAAAGATTATTCCCCACATAATTTGATAGTTTTAAGTTCAAATGCTTATTGAAGTCATATTTTTCTAACTCTTAAACCAACTTAACTATTTTCCTTCTCTTATACATATGAGGAAGTGTAGGGGTTTTTACAAATTGTATGGAAAACTGAGTCATGACATCAAGTCAAAATAATTTGAATAATTCACATTGTTCTCATGGATAAAAAAGAGTTTTTATAAATGATAGTACACTAAAAAAGGAAAAATGCCAGTAGTATGCCCAGGTGCTAGCACTGTATAGGTTATCTTCAACTTTCGAATATATAACTTTCCAACTCGTTCAAGTAAATGCCTCAGAATATGAAAATGTAATATAAATATTGCTTACAGCCTAAGACTGGATTTTAAAAAGGCAGTTATCCATAAAGTAGCAGGGATAGAATTCTTACATACTCAGAAAAGTCCCAGACACTAGCAGTTTAGGGCATATAGCATTAGAAAGAAAAGTAAAAAGAGAAAACATCTTTGCTTTTTGTATCCATGGTACAGAGTCATGGTACAGAGCCATTTTCAGTTTAAAAAAAAAATTGTAGCAGGAAATTTGTATTTTTCCCAATGCCTTTCTTCATATATCTTTCGAACCTCTTTTCAGTTGTCTAGTGTCAGTTTCCTCTCACATGAGCCCAGCTCCCAAACTATTTAATGATGAAAATGATTAAGTAATAACCTGTCTCTCAATGGATATTCATTTTTCTGCAAGAAGAATTTGAGGTTGCTTGTTTAAATAGAAAAGTCTATTTTATTCTAACCACTATATTGATTGATATATAGGCCATATTTCTCTTAAGTCCAATGGGAAAACTCACTTCATAGTAGGTAAAGGTTTAGATGGTGGTTGTCATTTTCTCTGGGGAACTAAGAAATGTAAATACATATTTATGTATGTATCTAAATCAGGTTAAGAATAGTGGATGAAATGAGACACTGACATGTAGTTTACCACTTAAAAATAGTTCTATAAATGTTATCTATTATTATTTTATTATTATCAGGAATTTTAAAGGACACTATTGAAGAGTCTTAAGCCAGAATATGACAACATCTAATTATATTCTTAAAAATACTCTATGAAAAATAGATCTATGGTCACTTATCAATGTGCTCTTAAAATTCATATAGGAGAAAATAATGTGCCAGGATATCCAAGAAAAAATGAGAAAGCAAATAATAAGAACATTTGTCTTACATGGCATTAAAATTATGCTACAATTTAAAAAGATATGCATACTCAAATATACATTTCTTATTTTTGTTTTTGTTTTGGAACAAATTATACTTGCTTATGTTACTCAATGTTTCTTAGAAATGATTTTATTTTAATATATAACTCACTCTTTTACATAGCATATAATTCAATTAATCATCTTTTAAAACAAATTTCAGTAAAAGATATTAAAAAGTAGCAATCGTGCAAAATTATTATCCTATAATGCTAGATATAAAAACTAAAGAATTTTGTCTTTGGTATGGTTATGTGATGGACCCCTGTTTAGACCAACGTTCTGGTTTATGCTGATAACAATTATAAACGACAGGCAAATTGCCTAAGGATTCTAAAAAAATAACTAAAGCATGTATACTTTGGAGTCAGTTGAAGAAGCAACTAGGATTTCCCTCTTCCTTTTGTTATATCTGTAGAAGCATAAAATTTTTTTCTTCTTCCTTTCCAGGTTCTTTGGCTGGTTTAATCATTAAATTGAGATAATGCAAATTAACAGGAGAAAAACAAATATAATTTTGTATGTATGGGAGACTCACAAAGACATGAGAGGCTTCCCAGCAGCCAGGTAATTGAGATTTATATACCACCTGAGCTAAGAAGAAGGAAGTAGGGATCTGGCATCTCAAAGGCAAGGAAGACAAATCACAAGACAGTGAGAAGAGTAAATGTCTGGTGAAGAAATGTTTGCCATGCCATGCAGATAAGTCTTTCTGATATAAAAATTTATCTTTAGTATTAGCTCTCTTTGTGGGATAGGCCCAACTAAATTCTTTTAGGCAGTTAAAGGAGAGGTAAAAACCTTCTCCTGGGTCTGTTGAGTCTTAACTGCCTTAGGCTAAAAGCAATCCACCTGCCAAAGTGGCATATTTTGGGTTGGTGTATTCTGCTGCCTCTTATGGCTTTGCCATGAAGGTGAAATAGACAGTGCAGGCAATTAAATTAGGGAGGGAAGTGACATACTTGTACACCAAAAAATGAATGAATGAATAAATGAGTGAATGAATAAAGACATTGTCAGCACCAAGCTGATTGAGAAGGGAAGGAAGGTTTCAGTGGTGAGAAGCCCAGTTGGAAGAATGTACAAGAGAACAACATGAGAATGAAACAGCAGGCACCAACTTTATTGTGGAGACATAGATCTATTACAGGGAGTGCAATTCTACTGCAGGGAGCACACTTCTGCCTTTGTTCTTCTTCTGTTCTTGTGCTCCCCTACCGCTCCCCAGAAAACTGCATGGCTCCATACATATCAGAATACAACAATGGTATTCAGCTACACATGCATAATACAATAAGCTGACTTATGTTTACATATTTTAGGTGCAGGTGCCCTACTACACTAATATAACATTCTAAATCTGGGGTCCAGTTCTTAGCCATGAGCCTAGATCATAGCCAGACCTTGTACCAGCCAGGCCTGGGACCCACAGACATTTTCAGGAAAAAAAAAAAATTGTCTTCAACAGACACTTTACTAATAAATGGTAAAGGGGCTATGGACTAAGATGGCAACATTTCAGGAAGTTTCTAAATTTTACTCCTGACACAGATGCACTGAATATCCTGCTACCTATGGAACAAATCCCTCTAAGAGATATCCAGAAAGAAGCTGAGGGACTCTTACATGTCAGGTGACTCAGAAAATACCCACACCAAAACTGGTTGGAAAAGCTGAATACTCTGCTCTCAACATAAAACCCAATCCTAGCGCAGTGCCATGCACTTGGGAGGAACCCCCCGACTCCCAGCTACTCCTTGAAGAGCAAAAGGTTTGGACCTCTCATCTAGTGCCCCAACTTTTGAGGCAGCCACTGGAGGAACGGACCCCCAATCATCTAGTTCTGAAAGGCAATAGGGCTTGGGATCACCAAGTCACACAAAACTAAAACAAACAAAAAAACAGTACCTAATAGGCAAGCGAACTCCTCAACCCCTGCCCCAGGGCTCAGTACAGAGGGGGCAGCAAAAACACCCATCTCCCAGTCTTTTCTTGGAAGGAGTTTGACAACATACTTTACAAATTGAAGATCCAGCTTCTACTTAGTATGCACTACAGTGATGGCTGTGAACTTTCCCAAAGCCTGAAAGAGCCAGTGGGCACTTCTCTCACTGTCTCCCTCTGCTTGCTCCAGCAACAAAAATAAGTCACGAACATCACTGTGGAAGAACATGTCCATATATCTAGCACCCTACCTTTCATAATGTCATCCAATAGGCTCCCAAATAACCTGGCTCTGACATGCAATGGAGATTGAATTCATGCGTCCCAAAGGACTACAACAAGAAAAGCAGCAGCTTTTAAATGAACACAGGCTCAGTGCAGAGAGAGCAGACAAAATTTCTTATTTCCCAGTTTTTCCCCAAAAGGAGTTTGACTGCATACTGCCCCAGTGCTAATCTAAGGGTCCAGCTTCTCATCAGCCTCATCTAAGTGCTGACTCTGATTCCCCACTTTGGACACTGACAGGTCTTGGCATACCTTCAAATACTAAGAACCACAAATGTTTGAGAAGTAACTAGAAGCTCAGTTTGTGCTGATAGATAATGTTCATCTCTTACAAATCAATTGTATTTTTATACACTGGCAGTAAAAAGGATGGCAAAATCAGGGTTTTTTTTTTTTTTGCAATAATATCTAAATCATAAAATACCTAGGAATAAATATAACAAAGGGATCCCAAAACTTCTACAGTAAAAACTGAAAAATACTGAGAAAAATTAAAGATCTAAAGAAATAGAGAGCTACACCATGTTCATGGGTTGAGACTCAATATATGTCAATTCTTCCTAAATTGATCTATAGATTCACTGCATTCCCAGTTAATTATTTCAGCAGGCATATTGTAAAAATTAGTAAGCCAACTTTAAAATTTGTATGAAAATGTATAATTCCTAACCAAAGAATGTTTTAAAAGAACAAATTTGAAACACATACCTTACATGATTTTAAGTCAGAATTATCAGTTTGATATTGTGAAAAAATAAACATAAAGGTCAATGAAACATAGTAGAGTGTTGAGAAATAGGTCAATTGATTCTCTCCAAAGGTGCCAAGGCAACTCAAAATGAAAAGAAAATGCTATTAGTTTCCCTCAAATGTTTGGCAATCTTTGGTTGGTGATTCATACTTACAACAAAGGACTATGTCAGTTGGCACTGTTGTCTTCCCCACTTGTAGTGTTCTGGCTGTTCAACAGGCCCCCCTCTGAATGAAAGGATGAGTGCTGTCTCTGTGTATCTAAGTTAAGTATGCTTACAGGAGAGCATGGGGGAAGCAGATGGGTAAGCTATAGACCAATACCTATAAGTCCTAAAATAAAGAGGTCTTTGCAATGTGAACATGTAGAACAATTTAACCTGTTTCCCCAATGAGAACATGTTCCTTTCTTTTTACTTCTCTCTGAGATCAAAGCATTCATTCTAGGTGCTCATTCCAGACACATTAGTTCACTTCTGGAGAACTCCAAGGGACTTGAGGACAAACACACAAGAAATCTTTGGTGTTGATAACTTTTTCATACACAGCATTTGCCTTGTCCTGGAATTGCTTCTCCTTCTGTAATCATTTTCTCAACTGTTTGGAGCTGTGTTTTACTCTTGTTTCTCAGAGATCCTAATATTACATGCTCTCTTATTTTCAGAAATTCCTACCAATGTTGTCTGCTGATGGCTTTCTTTCTTTTACATTGGTGCTGCCATAGGCTAAATTTCTAAAAATAAATATTCTGCAAGTTTAAGAATTTCAGGCAAAGAAGATGTAAACATATCATCTTAGTCTACCACACTGATTCAATTATTTAATGAGTAATTTTCAAGGTTTATAAGACATAGTGAAATGGGCACTTTTATTCAGTATTGTTGGGCATAAATAAAAATAAATGTAAGTTTCAAAAAAATTGTTATAAAAAACAAATTAAACATGCAAGCAGGTAATTTTATAATACACGTAAATTCATTTCAAAGATTCATACTCAAAAGGAACCCTCATACACTGCTGGCGGGACTGCAAATTAGTACAGCCACTATGGAAAACAGTATGGAGGTTCCTCAAAAAATTAAGAATTGACCTACCATATGACTCAGCAATTCCTCTACTGGGTATTTACCCCAAAGACTTGAAAACTCATATTTAAAAAGATATTTGCATAGCGATGTTCATAGCAGCATTATTCACAGTGGCCAGGACATGGAAGCAACAAAAGTGTCCTACAATAGATGATTGGCTAAAGAAGCTGTGGTACATAAATACAATGGAATATTGCTCAGCCATAAGAAAAGATGATATACTGCCATTTACAACAACATGGATGGACCTCGAGATAATTGAGATACTAAGCGAAATAAATGAGACTGAAAAAGTAGAAAATCATATGACATCACTTATACGTTGGATATAAACTTAAAAGCAACAAATGAACAGGAGAAACAGAGAAACAGAGACATGGACAGTGGACTAGTGGCTATCAGAGTGTAGGGGGTGAAGGAGGAGGAGAGAGATAGATGGGTAAAAGGAGTCAAATATAGGAGAGTAGGAGGAGGCTGAAGAGGGTATAGGAGATCAAATACATGGCAGCTGAAGGAAACTGGACTCTGGGTGGTAATCACACAATAGAATATATAGATATGAAATTATAATATATACCTGAAAATTATATAACTGTATTAACCAATGTTACCCCAATAAACTTTAAAAAATTAATTAATTAAAAAATAAAATAATAAAATAATTTAAAAATAAAGACTCATACACTTTAAATACAAGAGTTCAAATAAATTTTAAACATCTTAGCAAAAAATATCAGACCCTTGAGCAAAGCTATTTACTCAAGCATTACTTGTGAATGTCAAAAAAATAAAAAAGTACATCCATAATATCTAGCATAAGAACAAAAGTTAACAGTGTAGCACATTTACATGCTAAAATAGTATACAAAAATAAAAATTTCTAAATCATTTAAAAAATATTTAATATGTGAAAATTTTCATAATATATGACAAAAATCTGAAATTTTATATACAATACTGTGTTGATATTTTTCATATATTTAATTATGTGATTATACTCTTAAAGCACCTGAAGGAAATATATTACAATGTAATTGGTACCTGGTTGTACAATTACTTTAACTTAATTACTGGATATTATTTTTTCTTCTATAAAATTAATTAGATTTAAAAAAATTTTTCCAATTTACTAATACAAGTATATATTACTATAATCATAAATAACACAAGGATAAAAAGATCCTTTTTAAAAAGCAGGCGAATTTGTTTTTAAAGTATTTTGAATAACTGGACAAAAAAAATCATTCCCCAAGTTTCCAGTTAATCAAGATCTGGGTTCTATTTCTTGTTTTGCTTATAATGAAAGCTATCCAGTCTCTCATGGTCAAATTTTATTTTCAAAGTAATTTCTGGTTAGTTCTGTTTTGTCATGTTGCCTATTATTATCTCTGTATAGGCACTCCTTTAAAATTTTCCTCATGCACCAAGGATTAAAACAAATCAACACCACATATGTACCATAACAATAACTAAGATTTCTGAATAAAATAATTTTACATCCTGCTCTTCAACTTTCTGCTTTACTAATGAGCTTTTGAAAACTTAAAACTGAAAAGCCTTAGAACTGTGGTCTTTTGTGGCTTCTCTTGTCTGTCGTGAATGATTAAATGGTTTATTAAGACAATTAAGTTTAGACTTCTAACTAATAGCTTTTACAGTGACACAATATCCTATTAGACATCCCTGAATCTTGTGGGGCTTTTTTATTCAAAGTTTCAGCTAAACTATAATAATGAAAACCAAGAAGCTGTGGTAATTAATTGCCAAGGATCAACTCATTCAAAAGACTGTCTTTTTTTCTTCCCACCACCCTCCTTTTCCCTGCTGTTGCAATATGAATTTGGACAAAAAGTTGTGGTAAGAACTCATTTTTTCCTTCTTTTATATAAGATAATTAAGTTAAATTGATAACAGTTTCTAAATAAAGGAACTCCTTCCTCAGCCCTTCCTGTGTCTGTCTTATTTCCTAACAGGCCTTAACTTAAATGTGACTCCCACTCCTGAGGGAATGTCTCTCAAGCCTCTAGCCTGTTATCATTGTCACACTTACATAGTCATTTGTTTGATTATGTGCATGATGGCTTTCCTAACAAAATGTTGGTTTTATGAGACCAGCAACCCTACCTGCCTTGTACTCTATCGTACTTCCAGTACTAGCTCAGTATCTTACACATGAAAGGTGTGTGATAAAATTTCATAAATGGGTTAATTAAAAATCATCTTTTCCCTCTGATCACAGTTTAGTCAAATATAGAGGTATTTTCTAAAAACAAGTTAATTCAGTCTAACTTTTGGAATCTTTTAAAAAATGTTTAATTCTATTTGTAAGGCAGAATAACATAATTGGAAGAATACTGGATTAGTGTTTGGAGGTATATTTGCTTATGCTGGCTCTCATTTCTTAACTATGTAATCTTGCCTAGTTGATTAAATGATCTGAGCTATAACAACCTAATCTACAAATTGAAAATAATACTTCCCCTATTTGCTTCACACAGTTATTAAAAGAATTGAGGGAATTAATATGATATTACTTTAAAAACTTTAAAATACCAAAAGTAAGAGGTTGTCATTCTAACAGCTTTTATATATGCAGGCTCATCTCCTTTATTAACTGCCTCTCTACACATATACAAAATAAATACTTTAAGGTGAAAATGAAAACCATTATATAGTACTCTGATATAGCCTACCTTGTTTTTATATCACTGAATAAACCACTGATCTATACTAGATAAAAGAATTGATTATGGCAAAAGCATAACATGATATAGAGTTTAGACAAGGTTTTGAGTAAGGTTTCCCAAGTCAGAATAAGTTTCAGTGTACTTTTGTACAAAGAAGTTTCAAAGGAAATACTGAAATTGATCTTCACCAGGCAAGAAGCACTCTCTCTCCTTTCCTCTCATCCCCTCTCCTCCCTTCCTTTTCTCTGTCTCTGTCTCTCTCTCTCTCTCTCTCTCTCTCTCTCTCTCTCTCTCTCTCTTATCTCATCTCATCTCATCTCATCTCATCTCATCTATCTCAGAACTACATTTATGGTGATAAAATCATCAAGGAATGGATTCTGGCCAACTTAAGTTTATAATCTAAATGTCATCTACAGCTAACATCATACTCAGTGATGAAAGGTTTAAAGCATTCCCTCTAAAATCAGGAATCAGACAAAGGTGCCTACTCTTAACACTTTCACTCGACATAGTACTAGAAGTCCTAGCTAGAGCAATCAGGTAAAAAAGAAGCAAAAGGCTCCCATGTCAGAAAGGAATAAGTAAAATTTTCTTCATTTGCAGATGACACGATCATATAAATAGAAACCTTAAAGACTTCATCAAAAACTATTAGAACTAATATATTCAGTAAAGTTGCCTGATATAAAAACAACATATAAAAATTACTTGCATTTTTATACACTATCAACAAACAATCAGGAAAAGAAATAAGGAAAACATTCCTGTTTACAATAGCATCAAACAGAATAAAATACTTAGAAATAGGCTTAACAAAAGAGGTGAAAGAACTATACACTGAAAACTACAAGACAGTGATGAAGGAAATTAAAGAAGATATAAAATAAATGCTAACTTGCATTCATTGATGAGAAGAATTAATATTATTAAAATGACTGTACTACTAAATGCCATCTATAGATTCAATACAATTCTTATCAAAAATTCCAGTAGCATTTTTTTAGGAATAGAAAGAATAATCCTAAAATTAGTATAGAACAACATAAGACCCAGCATAGCCAAAGAAATTTTGAGAAAGAAGAAAAATGCTGGAGTTATAACACTTCCTGCTTTCAAAGTATACTACAAAACGACAGTCATCAAAACATTATGGTACTGGCATAAAGACAGACACATAGACCAATGTAACAGAATAGAGAAACCAGAAGTAAACCCACCTATATACCACCAATTATAGTTTGAGAGGAAAACCAAGGAAACCCAATGTGGGAAAATATAGTTTCTTCAAAGTATGGTGTTGGGAAAATTCAATATTCATATGAACAAAAAGTAAACTAGACCACTCTCTTATACCACTCACAGATATTAATTTGAAGTGGATTAAAGACTTCAGTGTAAGACCTGGTACCACAAAACTCCTAGAAGAGAACATAAGGGAAAATATCCTTGACATTGGTCTTGGCAATGAATTGTTGGACATGACATCAAAAGCACAAGTAACAAAAGCAAAAATAAACAAGTGGGACTACATTAAACTAAAAAGCTTCTGCACAACAATAGAAACCATCAACAAATGAAAAGGCAACATATTTAATGAAAGAAAACATTTTTCAATCATATATATAAAAAGGGTTAATATCCAATATATATAAGGAACTCGTAAGTCTCAATAGCAAAAAATAAACAAACAAACAAACAAACAAACAAACCCAAATAGCCCAAATAAAAAATTGGCAAAGAACCTGAACAGATATTTTTCCAAAAAAACATACAAAGACCAACAGGTATTTGAAAAGATTCTCAACATTACAAAACAAGCAGGGAAATGCAAATCAAGCCAAGAATGAGCTATGGCCTCATACTTATTAGGATGGCTATTATCAAATAGGTAAGAGGTAACAAGTGCTAGTTAGGATGTAGAGAATAGGGAACTCTCATGCACTGTTTGTGAAAGCATTAAGTTGGTATAGCCAGTAGGGAAAACAGTATAAAGGTTCTTCAAATAATTAAAAATAGAACTATCATATGACCCAGCCCTTCCACTTCTGGCTATATATCCAATAGCAAGAAATCAGGATCTCAAGGAGAGATCTTAAGTCCTATGTTTACTGCAGCATTGTTGACAATAAGCAAGACATGGAAACAATCTAAATGTCCCTCTACAAATGAATAGATAAATATATATATCACATATGTTTATATATGTATGTATGTATGTATGTGTGTGTATATATATATACACACATACATACACACAGAGAGAGAGAGATGGACAGACAGTCAGACAGACAGACAGACAGACAGACAGAGGGAGAAAGCGAGAGAGAGAATGGTAGTCCAGTCATTAAAAAAGAAAGAAATATTGCCATTGGTGACAATATAAGTAAATTTTGAGGGCATTATGCTAAGTGAAATAAGTCAGACAGAGAAGGACAGAAACTCTATGTATGATCTCACTTATATGTGGAATCTAAAAAAACCAAAATCATAGAAACAAAGAGTAGATTGGTGGTTGCCAGTGGCAAGGGAATGGGGCTGGAGGAAATGGGTGAAGGTGGTCAAATAGTATAAGCTTCCAGTTATAACATGAATAAGTTCTGTTGACTATGGTTAAGGGTATCGTATTCTATACTTGAAAGTTCTTAAGAGAGTAGATGTTAAAAGTTCTCACCACATACACAGAAAAAAAGGGCAATTTGGTAATTATGTGAGGTAATGGATGTGTTAGCTAATCTTATTCTGGTAATTATCTTGCACATATATGTGCATCAAATCATGATGTTGTACTCATTAGACTTTTACAATGTTATATGTCAATTTTGTCTCAATAAAGCTGGTGGAAAACACTGAAAATCAACCCATCTTCCAAGAGGTAGACTTCATTCACCTATTAGACAGAGAACAATGTATAAAATTAGAATTCCAATTTATAAATGGAAATATGGTTATCCTACCTCCTTAAACACTCACATCAGTATAACCAGCTGTCACTCCCAAAGGCAGACCTATAAGGAAAGTCAAACTTTTATTGTAATGGTCTTTGGTGAGAACAAAATCAAAACAAAAGTAAGTTATATAGTTCAAGTAATGCCGAAAGCATATATCTCCACAATAAAGTTATTGGCCAATATGTACTTTCTGTGTTAAGAATGCATGCTGCCGGTGTTTGCTCTTCCGGGTCATCTTTTCCTGAGTTTGTTATTTAATAATATCCCCATTGACTACTATTTTTTTCTTTGGATTTACTTATGTATTCAGACAGGCCTTCTCTGACCCTGCCAGTAAACCTATTTTTTTCTGGATGACTACATATCTCTGTTCTGATCCACTATCTATTAATTTTATGATTTAATTTTCAAAATACAATCTTATTACCACTATTTTCAAGTTCAAGGGGGTACTTTTGACTTTTTTAACTTTTTTGAAGGAAGGGGTAATTGAAATTATTTATCAAATATAAATTCCTAATACCTAGATGTTCTATACTTGAAATCAAGCATATTTCTGAACCATTAACTCCACAGCTTCTCAGCTTCTGATAATGGAATATAACACTTTCTTAGTCTTCTCAATTGCCAGCATCATGGGTTAGAATGTCACATAGATAAATTTCAGATTAACTGCTCTTCGAGATCCTTGCTTTTATGATTGGAGGATTTGAAAAGAGAATCTAGGACAAAAGTGTAATGGGGGAAAGATGAGTCTGGAATGGAAAGACATAGAAAATTAGTTTAAGGTCCTCCATTTTGACTTTGTTTAGTAGGCAATAGGAAGCATTTAAGATTTATGTTTGTAAGAAAGATACCTCTGTGTGTTTATGGAGAAGGTAAGAATAATGAATTACAGAGGTAAAACTTTAGAAACAAGGAGATGAGTTAAGGTAGTACAATATTACAAGACAGGTAGTCTCAAAAAATAGAAGAAAAGTACATATGAGAAGATAATTCAAACAAAGACTCAAGTGATCTTGGTGAGAGATTAAATAAAGAAGGGGAGAAAAGACAAGAGCATCTCTGTATCTGTCCTACATTACCAAGACAATCATCAACTCAGGGTATGTAGGAGGCACTGGCTTGAGAGATGGGAGCATGAAAGTCAAGAAGAAATAAATTTGAGTTTAGATATATTGAGTTTGACTATTAGCAGGAGACGTTTAGTGGCACTTAGTTATTAGAGAAAACATGTCTGATATAGTGACATCTTGAGAATAAATAATTGTCAGTAAATAAGCACAGAATCAAAAGAAATGACCAACTCTGTAGAATACTTACATCTTAAGGGAGATGAAGAAAGAGACACTAGGGTGAAAAGTGTAGTCAGAAATAAGAGCTAAGTCAATAGAATACAGCATCACATATATCAAAAGAAGACTTTCTAGAAGTATACTATTGAGAAAGTTTAGTGCTATAGAGAGATTCCATATAAAGATGACAGAAAAGCAGCAAATTATGAGGAAATGTTCTCATAACACCAAGTGGGAACAAAGGAAAGCACCATTTCAGTAAGGTAGTAAAGACTGGAGTTAAGCTAGAAAGTCAATGAGATGTGAGGAAATGAATGAACTTCACTTGATCAATCCTTCCCATTGAGATGGCCTTAATGAACACTAGTCTATTCATCCATTCCCAGGTTTCTTTGTCTTCCTACTTGGTCTGGACCTACAGTCCATTCATTCACTGTGTCTATTTTCAGTCACAGTTGAGATCTTGACCTCTCGCATGGTCCCCAAAGTTCCCTAAGAAAAGTTCCTGCCCTTCTTTATATGAAATCCTGGGAAGATTGTTTTCTCCATTGTAGCTTCTAGACTGTCTCAAGTAAACAGAGAAAACTATTTTACCATGGAAGAAGATCCTTTAAAAGTTTATGTTTTCAGCAAAAACTGGGTCATAAATACTACTCAAAATGTTTACTTATTATTAACTGAATAAAAATCAATATATGGCTAGCTACCTAACTTTAAACAAATATTTCTAAGCTTCAGTTTCCTCATTCTAAACTGGGTATAGTAACAGTTTTCTCATAAATGATTGTGAAAAGTATACTTAGTATATATAAATTGCTTTCTCTGGTTCATAATACATAACAGGCACTCAATAAATGATAGCTGCAATTAATACTATGAATCTTAGATAGATCATTCACTATAGTATATGTTTGAAAGTTTTTAATTTTTCTAATATACTTCTCCTTTGTTCTCATATGAAGGTTTATAGATAGTGTCCATTCATTTAAATATTTATTGAGCACCTACTATAGGCCAGGCACATGCTAGGTGTGCAGTATGAACAAGACAACTTCCCGATCTCATGGAGTTTACATTCTACAGGTGCCGGTGGATATTAAACAACTAAAGAAATACTGAGCACACAATAACTTCAGGTAGTAGTAGATGTTATAAAGAAAGTAACAAGGTTGATAGAGTGAGAATGATGGTTGGGGGAGGAGAAGGGGTTATTATGAATAGATAAGAGTCATAAATATAAACTTCTTCAACTCAGTCTCTCTTTATTTCAATTTTCTCTCAAAGTCTAACTGTTCTTTCATATCTTCATCTCCTTTAAAGTAAGATTTGTTTCTACTTTTTATTAAAAGCCAGTCCCAACTGAGTTTAGCATCGACCTTTGTCATCAATTGTTCCTTATAACCTCTTCTTACATATTTATTTTCTTCTTCCAATAATTTATTTCATTAAGTCTATAATTATAATGGGTTTCAGAAATTATTGTGTATATCTTTTAGTAAACCTCTAAAATTAAAATACAGCACCTTTTTCATAATATTAAAATTATATTTCAAATATTGCAATCTAAACTAACTTTAAAGTTGACCACTTGAAAGACATGTGTTAGCAATAGAAACATGAAACTATCTGTGCTAATAACAAATACGATGAACAAAATATAAAATGTTTTGAGAAAGAGCTTCTCAGACACACTTACCAATGAATTTGAAAAGCAAGAACCTAAACCATGGCAGTCTAAGATAAAATTTCTTGAGATAGTACATAGCCAAAGGGAGATTGAACATTCAAGTGATACTCAGAGTCATGCCACACCTTGTGTCAAACATAAATGAGCCCCAACCTTTGAAAGAAAAAACACATGAAATTCTCTCTAATAATATAGTCTCTCTCTCTCTCTCTCTCTCTCTCTCTCTCTCTCTCTCACACACACACACACACACACACACAAGCACACAACACTGAATTTTCAATACTCAAAACTATTAGCTAAGTTTCAACTTTGTGAATATACATAACTGCCCTTTTGGTATTTATTATCTTTTCCTCTACTAAGTTGTGCCTTCTTGTGCAATGAATACTTAGATTCAGAAAAATAAATACAAAAATTTCCAGCTCAGCCAGGTGGAAAGAAAAGAAAAATGGAGTGTAATTGAATAAATCTTTTGAATAGAATAATATTCACCACTGTTTATTAATCTCTTTAATAGCTTTTCCCTGAACAAGAAAAGATTTTTCAGAGCACTATAGCTATTTAGCTGTTGGCTCAGAAAACTTTAAGTAAACCTCACAAGCTTTGTTTCTTTAAGAAATGGCACTCACTGTGCCATTTGAAATCTTGCAAGTGTAATTTCCTTGTAGTCTTAAGTGAAGGCAAACTTTAGCTGAATATTAAACATGGTATACAGATCACATAGAGGCCTGAATATACTTTAGTTGCTTACCTGGAGAGAAAAAAGATAAAGTGGTAAGACAGAAAAAAGGAAGACAGGATCCCAGGAAGCTGAAGAAGGAAAAGAATAAAAAGACTTCAGAATTCCTCCTGGCCACTCAGCTGATGTCAAGGCATGTCACAAACATAGCTCTGCCCTCTCCTTGGAGCTGTGGCTAATATAGGTGAAGCCTGACACAGGTATCATGGTCTCTCAAATGTTCAACTTTTTCAGTGTGTTTAATAAACATATATCACTACTAGTTAATTCTCATACTCTCAATTATATCAATAGAGACAGATTATACATATAATATTTTCATAAAGAAAACAGTCACTCAGTCAAAAAACTCTGCTTTCTGTTTCTTGTGATACCAACCAATTTCTCCTGTTCTGTCCTTTACATCAAAGCAGTAGTATAAAAATATAGTTAAATGGAATAAATAGTTTCATCTAAATTATCCTTCCCAGTGGAAAACTTATTAATAAAAACATAATATATGGTACAATGTGCTAAAGAACTGATTTACTTTACTATTTCATTACTATGAATTATAGAACAATGCACATATATAAAAACAAGCTAACTGTAGGTGTGAGTGGCAATATATGATAAAATAATTATCCATTTATTTCAAAAATTATCCCTTCTAAAATTATATGCAATAACATTATCATAAAAATTTTCCTCATCTGCTTCTCAGTATATTAGAAATTAATTGTATTCATGGTTCTGAAGAGATGATGCAGAAATTCTAATGAAAATGTGAAATACCTTGATAACTTTGAGAATGTTTTGCAAGCTAAGACTTCAACCTTTCTCATTAAGCTTTAATTCCATTCCTATCTGTACAGGGAAAACACATTTTTTTTTTCATTCTGGTACCTGAAGGCTTCAATTTGCTTTCCTCATTTGCTTCATCAATTCATGTGTTCTCTACCTGCATGCATCTTGCCAGCCAAAGTACTCTTGAGATCATCTCTTCACCATTCTGTCAATAATTATAGGACTCATTAAAAATAGGTTGCAAAAAGTTATTTTGGACCAAAGGAATTGCTACTGCATTAAGAGTTATACACATCTACATAGTCCAGGTTACAGAATTCAAAATTTGGTACCACCTGAAAACTAAAAAGAAGAAAAGGAGGAAGTAAAGAATATAAAAAGAAAAGGAGCGAGGGAGGGAGGAAGGGAGAAAGGAAGGAAGGAAGGAAGGAAGGAAGGAAGGAAGGAAGGAAGGAAGGAAGGAAGGAAGGAAGGAAGGGACTTTTTTTAGGAATCAGACCTCCTTTCCCTGAAAGCTTAACCAATGTATACATATATTAAATCATCACATTGTACACCTTTAAAAATCACATCATATAAACTAAATGCATATAATTTTTGTTTGTCAATCATGCAAAAACAAAGCTGAGGAAGGGGAACGCAAGAATCACAAATGAGTATTTTGCATTCTTAGAATATATTTATTTTATATAAATACTTGAATAATAGTTTGGCTGGGTATGTAATTATATATTGAAAACTCCATTCCTTTTGAATTTTACACTGTCCTTCCATAATATTTTAACTTTAGCGTTGCTTTTGACAATTCTAACTGCTTTTTGATTCTACAGTCTTTGTAGGTATATGTGCTTTTCCTTTCTTTCTTTTTCATTTCAATTCTCTCTTTGGAAAGTTTTGTAATTCCCTGCTTTTCCAGATGTTCAAAAAGGTATGCTTTAATCTGAGTTCTTTCTTTTTGGGCTCTTGCTGGGTTATTTTAACTTGGAGGGACCTGTACTTCAATTCTGGAACTATTTTTTGTGCTCTATTTCTTAAATAATTTCTTAACTTCTATTTTCTCTGCTCTCTCTATGCAATACCTATGAGCTGACTGCTGGGACTCCTAGGTTTATCATTAATTATCTTACTTCTTTTCTTCTATTTTCCATTTCTTTATCTTTTGATTCTATTTTTGCAGCAATTTTCTCAACTTCTTTTAAATTTTTCTAAATGATTTTATTTAATTTCCAGGAACTTTTTCTGATCATTTCTTTACATAAACATTATATTTTTACTTTTGTGTTTTGTTCATAGTGAATGCATGACTCATCATTTTTCTGAAGATTTTAATTACAAAAGTTCCTTTAAGTGTCTTTTACTCTTCCCTGTATTGTCTTTGTTTTGTTTTGTTTGTTTGTTTTCTTTTAATTGTCACATCATGTGCTTTATGTACAGAAGTCCAGAACTTCTCAGGTTCAATTTCCTCTGACTGATCTCCTACTTGGGGGAATGTCACCTAGTTTCCAGGAAGGGAGAGAGACTGGGGTCTAAATGCACCTTATATGAATTTTCTTCATTCCAAGAAATCCTTACTAACTTAATGAATCAAGAAACTTCTTGAGGGTGAGTTTTACAGACTGCACTTGCCTTTATTGAGTTCTGATATAAACAGCAAATTCACACACTAGAAACAAAAATCATGGCATTCATATAGAGATTTCTTGATATGTCTTGATTGTTTCTTGGTGTTTATAAATGTGTATCACTCTCCATGTTCATTAAACTACAGCCACATTTATCTTCCCTTTAGTTCTTCTAAAACTTCAAACTCTTTTCTATACTTATTTTAGGATAATAGAGACTGTATAGAAGAAGATATAGACTAAATGAAAGAGCAACCACTGAAAATTCATGACCAGATATACAGAACCCAATGGCTTAAGGAACTATGAAACTCTATAAAGTATCTATTTTAATACTATCAAGTTAATTACTTCTTTATTAACTGTTATGCCAATCTACCACAGGAAATCATATAAATAAAATAGTATATTTATAAAGGTATGCTCTATAAAGGCATGTTGATAAATTGGTTATTTTTAAAAGGATTCATCCATATAATTCCTTTAAATAACTATTGCAAGCACTATAGTGGATTGGCTGAAACAATGTTTACAAACTGGGTCATTACATAAAACTAAGAACATAAACTAAACCCAGATTTTTGTAAACCTGAGTTTTTACATGCTAATATTTCTGTGATAACAGTAAAATATTTCCATGATCAAAATCTTTTTTATGCTATTGTGATTTGGTACTGATTATCCTGCCATAATACCCTTCTCTGAGAACTTCCATCACCTGCCTCTAGAGTCATGTTTGTACCTCAGGCTCTTTTTCCATGGTTGTAGCCTATTGGGCAGTTTACATAAGGACTAGTAATTAAATGACTGGGCTTGGCAATTGAGAGTCTCTCTCCCAGGAATGTAGAACTGGATGAAAGAGGAAAAAGGTCAGTTAATGGTGGATGCTTCTTTGTCACATGATGTGGAATCCTAGGTCAGAGAATCCCACACTGAGGAAGCCATGATAAAGAGGTGTAAATAAAGTACTGGAAATCATTCTTTCAGGTGAAAAAGACAATGAGAGATTCCTAGAAATTATCCCATGTATTACCAGACAAAGGTACATGCTAAGAAAATCTGCCCTGGGTCCTGGTGAATTCCAGTTCTAGTTCCTGTCATGATGTCCCCACTACCCTTCTACCCTTGGCTGCATGGGAGAACCCTGTATCTTTCTAATTAAACTTGTTTTATAAAAACAAAATAAATCACTATTCACAAAGGCATAATTATTATTTTATTTATCCCAAGACTCACTGACAGCTGGCACATAAACATTATAATTAATGTTAAATGGAAGAGCAGGGTCACATTGAAATTAGGTGTCCTTTTATACTCAATATGAAAAACTCTGAAGTGAATCCTTAATTGGTAAATTATATATTCTAAGACTTCAGACTCATGGTCAAAATCTATGGTATAAACTAAGGAACTATATTTTGATTCAATAAATAGGAATGATAACTTGGCCTTTTAAAAATGCTTAATAAATTTAGTGGAGTTTAGTGATTTGGAAGGACCAAAAGTATTTTTTTTCTTGTATTTTTATTTCTTCCATAATCTCATTTTAATGTAAATGAGAGCTGTACATCTCAAAGGACTAAAAAGGAAATCCAAGAGTAAGACTCCCTCAGAGAATATCTGGTCTTGATGAAATCCCCCTGAGTTTCACCTTTGGAGTGAGGAAGCTCACTCCAAAGTGTGGGAAATTCTGTGATGGTATGAGTGTATCTGTGAGTGCGTGTTTAAACAGACACATATAATATACATCCTGCAGTTAAAAGCCTGCATGAAAATTAAATTACCAACTCAAAATATAGTTTGGAGAAATGATTAGCAATCCAGTGTTCATTTATGCTTAAAAAACTGTAATCTGGTGCAAATGAGCTGCCAGGGCATTAGATTACAACATGCTCAGAATCAGAGAATGATTCATATGAACTCCTGTGCCTCACAGAATAAACATATTAGCGTGAAGTAGCATGACACAGAATTATAGGAATATCTAGTAATTGACTATATATACCAATCTTTCACAGAACCACATAATAATTGTTATTAATATATGTATAATACTATATTATACAAAAAAACTCTTTAATAAACTTCGGCATTACCTTATAAGAACTTCCTAACAATCCTGCAAAGTACATAATCATTATAACTTACTAAAGAAGAACTTGAAGTTCATAGATATTAGGTACTTAATGTCACATAGCTTGGAAATGTAGCTTTACTACAACATACTGATATCTAAAGTAAAATATTTTTTAAGCTAGTAAGGATGCAAATCACTTTAACAGTGCTTTTTTTTTCAGAATGAAGTTACTCACAATCTATAACACAGCTTAATAACTAAGCAATTAATATGCCATAAAGTAGAAGACTGTGCACTCTTGCTGTGCTGCTCAGATGAAGGCCTGTTCTCCATATCCACAGGTTTTGATGCTACTCAGGAGCTCTCGTAGAGACAGCTGCAGTGCCAGACCTAAGGTCAGCTCCAGGGCAGTTAGTCACTGTTTCCAAGATTGGTAATAGGAAAACTAAAACAAGCGGCATTCAAAGTGTGGTATAATCATTCCCAAATTACAAACCAGAGGAGCCCCTCTATCACTGTGTAGGGAGGCACATAGACCATTTTAAGGCCACAGCAGGAATAATATTAATGCTTAAAAAACACTTTAAAAATAAATATTCAATGCACAAATCTGTGAATTACTCTCATTTTACTAGCCAGTGCCTTTTCACTATTTAAAATAAAAATGAAAACAAAAATAACATATGCTCTGTCTTGTCCTCATTCCATGACTACAGGCAAGTTCAATTAACCACTCTGTCTTCTTTCATACCCTTTTTCTGTAAAAATGGGGATAGTGATTCCTCTCATAAAATTGTTGAGACTGTTTTAAAATAGAATATATGTACAGTGCTGAGAACCTTAACTATCAAGAAAAGGTTTCACTGTTAGCTATTTTTTATCATTATTATTGAGAACCAAGACCATACAGTCCAATGTCTGCAATAACATGATTTTACTCGCTCAAGAAACTTTTGTCCAAGAAAATGAAAACACATATAATTTTTTTTTAAATTTCAGGAACTTCTCCTAAATCCATATACCCAAGTTTTTGACAAGCCCTAATAATCTCCCTCCTCAGGACAACAGACCATTCAACTGGCTTATCAAATCATTACTCATGCTTCTACAATTCCTCAAAATTCTTGCCTACTGCAGCCACCAATGCTAAAGTATGTCAAGCACTTGTCGAATCCCAATCAAGTCATTGCATTGAAAAATTTGCCCTAAACCAGACTCTAAAAATCTCATAAATATCCTGGCCTTCCTTCCCCTCACTCATCAGAAATGTTAATAAAACTTAAATAAGATTATAGATCTCCCGATTCTGGTGGGAAACGTGGTGGAGTGAGAGACATCCTCAGATCTCTCTCCTTGAAACAACAATAAGCCGAACATCTAAAACTGGAAAACAAACAAACAAACACCCAAACTGTACACCAGCACATCTGAGTGTGGGATCTGCGCATAGGAGCTACCACAAGTCAGAACCCTGGGTATTAGGCAATAGACTAGGAGAAATAAAAAAGTTGCCTCTTCCAGCCTCCAGAGCTCCCTGTAGGAGGAGGGAGAAAGGTGGAGATGCAGTGACTTCTTTGAACAGCCCTACCTGAAAGTAATGTGAGTTCCACACAACCGGCAGCAGAGTCCAGTCATCAGGGCAGAAAGCAGAGAAGCTGAACAGGACAGAACAGGACAGTAGAGAAACACAGTTGATTTTTACAAGCCATGGTCACAAAATCCCCAATCCAGAGGGCCCCTCCCCCCATACCATCTGAGAACGAACACCTCAGGGACTCAGGGGAATATGAACAAATGCTACTGAAACACTGACAGGGACTAAAACTGAGGGTAGTGAGCATAATTAAATATCTAAATGAAAATAACAAAGGCATTATTTACATTATTTATAAAGCAGAGATTCAAGAGGCTTAGATTCCACCTACTGGAAACCAGAAAAAAGAAAAAGACCCTTCTTTGCAGCAGGCTAAAGAGAGACCATTATATAATAAATCTTCTTTCTATAAATAAAAATAAATAAATAAAAATAAAAAACATCACAATACATTTCAATTACTGCCCAGGTGGAGAAATAACCCATTAAACACCATGCACAACCAAGGTGACAAGGCATCTCAGAAAGAAAGAAAAAAATCTCCAGAAAAGAAGCTTACACACATAGAAATATGCAACTTCAATGACAGAGAGTTCAGAATGATAATTCTGAAAAAACTGAGTTCCAAAATGAGTCAAAACAATGTCAGGAATTCAAAAAACAACTAAATGAGCAGAGCAAGGAGACTGAAACCTCAAAAAGAACAGAATAGACCTGGAGATAAAAATAATAATAATAATAATAAAAAAACACTGCAAGAGTTGAAAAATAAAATAGTAAGGAAAATAGAGTCGACCAAATGGAGAAAAAGATCAGTGACGTCGAAGATAGAACTCTGGAATTAATTCAGAAGGAAGAAGAGAGAAACTAAAGAATAAAAAATAATGAAAGAGAAATTCAAGAACTAGCTGATACCATAAAAAAAGAAAACAGAAGAATAATGGGCGTTATTGAAGGCGAGAAAAAGAAACAGGTACTAGAAAGCATTTTCAGACAAATTGTGGATGAAAACACAGAAAAAAAAAAAAAAAGGACAAGGAAGCAATGGAAACACCAAGCTACCAAAAAGCAAAAGGTAAAATGGCTATAAGAATACCTCACATTTCAATAATCACCCTAAATGTAAATAAACTGAACTCACCAATAAAAAGGTACAGAGTTGCAGATTGGATCAAAAAACAAAACTCAACCATATGCTGCCTCTAGAAGACACATCTCAGCTCCAAAGACAAATATAGACAAAGCAAAAGGGTGGAAAATGACATTTCAAGCAAAGGGCATTCAGAGAAAAGTGGGAAGAGTGGTACTAATATTGGACAAAATAGATCAAAAGAAGAAATGTAAAGAAAGATACTGAGGGACACTTCACAATGATAAAAAGAATCGTGCACCAAGAAGACCTGACACTTATTAATATCTATGCTCCCAAAAAGGGAGCTCTGAAATATGTAAAGCAATTACTAACAGAACTAAAGGGTTAACAGACCAGAACACTATCGTAGTAGGGGACGTAAATACCCCACTGTCAGATATGGACAGATCATCCATACAGAAAATGAATGAGGAAGTAACATCCTTAAATGATACATTAGACCAACTGGACATAATTGACACATACAGAGCTTTCCATACTAAGACGTAGTGATAGCCTCAACAACAATAAGAGGGTTGAAATCACATCCTCTTTGATCATAATGCTTTGAAACTAGAGATCAACTAAAAAAAGAAATCAGGAAGAACCACAAATAGATGGAAATTAAAAAACATGGTACTGAAGAATAACTGGGTCAGGAAAGAAATAAAAAGAAAGATCAAGAGATACATAAAAAACAATTGATGATAGGACAACATATCAAAACTTTTGTGACATGGCAAAAGTGGTCATAAGAAGAAAGTTGATATCATTACAGGCCTATCTCCAAAAACAAAAATGAGCCCAAATAAACAATCTAATGCTTCATCTTAAAAAAAAAAAAAAAAAACCTAGAAAAGAAAGAAAAAAATGAGGCTTAAAGTCAGCAGAAGGAAAGAGATCATCAAAAAAATTAGAGCAGGAATAAATGAAATTGAAAACAGCAACAACAAGAAAAAGCAATTAAATAAATAAATACAAAAAAGAGCTGGTTCTTTGAGAAAGTTAATAAAATTGACAACCCCCTGACTAGACTCACTTAGAAAAATACTATATTCCTAGACTGAATCAAGAACTGGAAAATCTAAATAGAGAAATCAGCAGTAGCAGTATAGAAATTGAAACAATTATCAAAAACCTATCAGAAAGTAAAAGTTCAGGACCAGATGGCTTCACCAGTGAATTGTACCAAACATTCAAAGATTTAATACCTATCCTTCTCAAACTCTTCCAAATTATCGAAGTGAAGGCAATACTTCCCAACTCATTTTATGAGGCCAATATTTCTCTGATACTAAAACCTGGTAAGGATGACACCATAAAAGAAAACTACTGACCAACATCTCTCATGAACACAGATGTAAAAATCCTAAATAAGATACTAGCAAACCAAATATAGCAACATATTAAAAGATTATACATTATGATCAAGTGGGCTTTATCCCAGAGGCACAGGGATGGTTCAACATAAGCAAACTGATTAATGTGATACATCACATAAACAAATTAAAAAGTAAGAATTATATGATCATATCAATAGCTGCAGAAAAAGCCTTCAACAAGATATAGCACCCATTTATTGTCAAAACACTTAACAAAATCAGTATAGAAGGAAAGTAATAACATAATAAAGGCCATATGATAAACCCTCAGCAAACATTATATTTAATGGTGAATAACTAAAAACCTTTCCTCTAAGATCAGGAACAAGGCAAGGCTGTCCACTATCACCACTGTTATTCAATTTAATATTAGAGGTCCTAGCAAGTGCAATCAGGCAAGAGAATGATATCGAAGGCATTCAAATAGGAATGACATGATTCTCTATACAGAAAACCCTAAAGACTCCACAAGAACACTACTAGAAACAATAAGCACATACAGTAAAGTCTCTGGATACAAAATCAATGTTCAAAAATCCATAGCGTCCCTATACTCTAATAATGAAGTATCAGAAAAAGAAGTGAAAAAATAATTCCTTTTGCAATTGCAACACAAAGAATAAAATATCTAGGAATTCATTTAACGAAACATGTGAAGGACCTAAAAATTAAAACTACAAGACCCTGTTAAAAGAAAATGAAGATGATACAAAGAAATGAAAAGATATTCTATGTTCTTGGATTGGAAGAATCAACATAGTTAAAATGACCTTATTACTTAAAGCATTATACAGATTTAATGCAATCCCCATGAAAATCCCATTAGCGTTTTTTAAAGAAATAGAACAAAAACCCATCAGATTTGTATGGAAGCACAAAAGACCCTGAAATGCCAAAGCTATCCTGAGAAAAAAGAACAAGGCTGACACATCACTCTGTCCAATTTCAAATTATACTACAAAGTGACAGAAATCAAAACGGCATGGTATTGGCAGCAAAACAGACACATGGACCAGTGGAACAGAATCGAGAGTCCAGAAGTAAGCCTATATTTATATGGGCAAATAATTTTGGACAAAAAATCCAAAAACATACAGTGGAGAAAGGAAAGCTACTTCAATAAAAGGTGCTGGGAAAACTGAAAAGTCACCTGCGAAAGAATGAAACTAGACTGTTGTCTATCACACACACCAAAATTAACTCAAAATGGATTGAGGACCTGAATAGAAGACCTGAAACAATAAAATGCATAAAAGAATACAGAGGAATGAAACTCAAGGACTTTGGACTTAAAGAGAATTTTATGAATTTGACCTCAAAGACAAAGGAAATAAAAGCAAAAATAAATAGATGGGACTATATCAAACTAAAAAGCATCTGCTCAGTCTAAGAAACCATCAACAAGGTAAAAAGACAACCATCTGAGTGGGAAAATATATTTGCAAGCAGCGCCTCTGATAAGTGCCCAATATCCAAAATATACAAAGAACTCATATGACTCAATAACAACAAAAAAACAAATGATCCAATCAAAAAATGAGCAGAGGACCTGAACAGACATTTATCCTTAGAAAACTTACAAATAGCCAACAAACATATAAAAAGATGTTCAGCATTACTAGGTATCAGGAAAATGCCAATCAAAACCACAATGAGATACCATCTCACACCTGTGAAAATAGCTATAATCAACAGGACAAGTAATAACAAATGTTGGAAAGGATGCAGAGAAAAAGGAACCCTCATACACTGCTGGTGCAAATTTGTATAGCCATTATGGGAAACAGTAAGGAGTTTCCTTAAAAAGTCAATCTACCATATAATCCAGCAACCCCTATATTGCATATTTACCCCAAAGACTTGAAAACCCATATCTATAAAGATATTTACACACCAATGTTCATAAGCATTATTCACAGTGACCAGGACATGGAAGCAATCAAAATATCCTATGGTAGATAATTACCTAAAGAAGCTGAAACATTACTCAGCCATAAGAAGAAATTAAATCCTGCCATTTAAAACAACACAGCTGGACCTCCAGATAATCATGCTAAGTAAAATAAGGCAGACAGAAAAAAATGAAAATCACATGATACACTTATATGTGTGATATAAACCTAAAAGCAACAAATAAACAGGACAAACAGAGACTCATGACATGGACAATGAGCTAGTGGTTACCAGAGGGTAGCAGGTGAGGAGGAGCGGGTAGGTAGACAGGGTAAAGGGGTGTCATGTATAGAGGGTTTTGGAGAGAGTGAAGTGGGTAAAGGGGATCAAATATATGGTAGCTGAAGGAAACTGGACTCTGGTGGTAATCACACAATAGAATATATAGATGTAAAATTATAATTTATACCTGAAAATTATATAATTGTATTAACCAATGTTACCCTAATAAACTTAATAAACAAATAAAATAAATTTAAAAAAAAGATTATAATTCTGAAAACATCTGTTCAATCACCTAAGTTTTTAAGAATGGGGTAAAGGTGTGTTATTTGACATCCCCATCTCAACACACATACATATGAGTCTTGTCATTTTTTTTCTTGATAAGATCCCTCAAATGTATCATTATTCCACCTACACTGTAATACTTCCTGCTTGAAATATTTAAATATTTTTGTCCTTTATGATAAAATTGTACTCTCTTAATTATATTCTAAAAACAGATTTTGCTTTGTAAAATGTAGTCATCCATAGAATGTAGAATATCTGATCTCCTGTAAAAAGCAAAATTACTATATAAGTGTCAAAATTCTGTTTTATATAATTGAAAAAAAAATCATAATATGTACCCAAAACAATAAAGCTATAATATGAAAAAAAAAAAAAAAAAAACAATTATCGATCTCCCTTCCTGGGTTAAAAATAAATGTGTTTTTTGTTTGTTTGTTTTTAAGTGCCCGCGGGTTTATTTTTGTTTTTTTGGTGAGTCAGCAGTTGACATTAATATTATTATGCATATTTTACATCTCTTTAACTCTGTGGTTTCTAAATGTAGCCCAAGGGGCTCTAGGACACTGCAGTGAACTCACAAGGCAATGTAGGGCATTTTAAATTCTTGAGGAAAACACAGCAATCCCTGACTCCAGTCAGACACTGCATGGATGATTTCAACATTAAATTGCTGTTTCTTCTGAAACATCCTATTTTTGTGAAACTGAGCTTGCAGCCAGCGGTTGCTGAAATCAAAACTAACTGTTGTATGAGAGTTAGTGCGGAAAGGAAAATGGGAATGACAGTAATACTAAAATTAAAGAAGTTGTGCAGTATTCAACATGCACACACATCCCAATAGTAAGTAACTGTGGCCATGTTAAAATGAAATGAGAATGTTGTCTTTTTCTTTTAATGCATATATGTTATTTATTCAAATGGCTATTGTTATTAGGACTTCAATATTTATTAAGTTGTTTAAAACCAACTACTTAATAAATGAGACTGTTTGCTTTTCTTTTTGGTCTAGGAGTATCATAAATATAATCACCAAGACACTCAAGGCACTAGGAGCAAGAAAGTTTAGGAACCTGTCCTCTAACCTATTTATTTTGCAAACTGTGACTTGTGTAAGGACTTACACAATTAAGGAAGGACTCCCTAACTCCAGGGTAAAATTGCCTTATTGGCTATCTTCAACCTTCAACCCGACCAATCTTTCTATGGTGTTCTCTTTTCCTTTTAAATGTATTAATTTGAATTCCTAGATGCCCATAACAACACCTAACCCCTCAAGGAAAATTCTCATGTTTATTATTAAGAAGATTAAACTTAAACACACTAAAGATGGACTTGTCTCTATCAATTTAATTAATTCATTCAATAAACATATATTTAACAGCAGATATGTATTAAGCATTATTCTAGGGCTAGAGATATACTGGTTAGCAAATTTATTACATTGATTGTTCTAATGCCTTGGCAGCATATTTATAATTTTCTAAACATTTCCAAGTATCAATGCACACTAGGATAATCATTATTTCTGAAGTTATTCAATCCAAGTCAACAGAAGAATTTTTAATAAAAAACGTTATATTCATATTAAATTTAGGCCAGGACTGCAGTTAGCTATGAAATTCTCAAATGTGTTTTTCCAACTTTAAAAGAAGAAAAAGATGAATGGTCAGCCCCCTATTTTTTTCTTCATTTTCGGGATTCCCTCCATACACATTCCAAGAGTTTTCATCAAAATAAATCATTTCCTTCATAGAACCTAGAATCAGCTCCAGATCATTTAGCTCTCCTACCAGTACCAAGTGATGGTCTGTTCTCAGAGTCTGGTTAATATTTTCTTGCTTTAGTTCAATATTTACTTTTCTAAGAGCCTCCTGGATACAAGATCAAATTACCTATAATAATATAATATTCTGAATTATCTTCTGAATTTTCTCTGAATTTTTCTTTTCACACAAAAAATTCAGAAAATATATATATTTTATAAGTTTACAAAGAACTACATTTCACCAATTAATAACAGTATAGCAAAGATGCAAGTTAGCTGAATACCAATTGTTTCGTCTATATTTTACTTCCCTTATAATAAATTCAGACGAGTGAAAAGGAGCTTCCAAACTGATGCTTCATTTCCAAAACAAACAAAAAACAACTGAGCTTTTAGATGAGTAGCTTCTCTTTTGGCTTGACAACAGGCTCATACATGTAGTTTTTCAAACTCAATAAGCAGTGCCTTGTCAGATCCACAGGACAAACTGACACACTGAAGTACTATTATCATTATAATTTAAAAAGAACAGAGTAAGAGAAAATACCATTCCTTGTAAAAGTCTGAACAAACTCTGCTCTGTTTTCACTCTTTTTTAAATATAACTTTCAGGTAAGGGTAAAGGGTTCCCAAAAAACATTTGGCTTTTAAAGCCATGCCAAACCAAGAACAAGATCAGTAAATTCTGGGATCTGCCTTTCTTCTCCATACCGAATTGGTAGAGGGAGAATAACATACTGATAGGAAAGGTAGTCAGCAAACTAGCAACCATTTGTAATAATAAATAATTCTTGTTTCCTCAAGGGAACCGCAGAATGTAGAGCTTCAGCAAATGGAACAATTCTAAGTTCCAAAGACCTGTGTCTCCTAATTTAGGATGGGAAGAACTCAATACCGAATTTTGCCTGAATGAAGCTACAGAAACTTTAGGGACAAATTTGCAAAATAAGATGTTGAATTTGTGCTTCTGGCTCTTTTCCTAGCAACATATTCTGCAAACAGTACACATAAGCACCCTGCAAGAGGAGTCTTAGATGATAAAAAGCCTGTTTTTCTCACAATCCTTCCAACATGTTTAAGCCCTGAAGGCTTATTTTTAAAAAATCATTAATGTCAAAGAAAATGTCAGTATGTAAGACATACAGCTGAAGCTGTTGGTTGAAGAATTTAGACGTAAGAAAGATTTGTCAGGAATAAGCATATACTTAAAATAATGAGGCCCAATGAGATCAGCAGAGGAAATTTCAGTATCCCCCTTATCAACAAAGGTTATGTTCCAAGACCCTCAGTGGATGCCCAAACCCTATATAATGCTACATTTTTTTCCTGTACATACATACCTATGATAAAGTTTAATGCCTTTTCCATCTTAACTAGGTAGTCATTATGGACGGTGGCATTAACTTTTGGCAGTTTGAGGTATAATATCAAAACTAGTACAAACATCTTTTTTTTTCTTCACAATTTCATGGATAGAAGATTCATGTTTACCATAGATCTTAGCAACCTCAGGATATGATTTTTTACTTTCCTTATTACATCAAGAACTTTTATGTTTTCACTTGAAGGAAGCACTTTATAGCCTCTCTTTGGCATATTTGAATCACTAGCATCACTACTCTTGTGCTTTGGAGCCATTATTAAGTAAAATTAGGGTTAATTTAACACAAGCACTGTAGTACTGCTACTAAGTGACTAATAAGTAGGTAGTGTTGACAGCATGGATAAGCTGGACAAAAGGATGACCCATGTTCTAGGCCAGACAGAGCAGGATGGCACAAGATTTCATCACACTCCTCAAAATGGTGCGCAATTTAAAATGTAAAAATTGTTTATTTCTTGAATTTTCTATTTAATACTTTCAGACCACAGTTGGCCAGTGGTAAGTGAGACAACAGAAAGCGAAACCACAAATAAAGGGGACTGCTGTACATAGATGGAGGAGAAATAGTGGTTAAGGACAGAAAATGCACCCATGGAGGACAGATACAAAAAGAATCGAGGTTCTAGAGGAAAAAGAATAAAAGAAAACACACCACATTATCACAGAATTCAAGTTTTAAAACTTACAGCTTGAAGAAATAGAGATCAGCAAAATCAAATTCAATAGTATGAGTACTGAAAATGCCCATTTGGCAACTGCTGACTTTTTGAAGAACAATTCCTGTAAAATGGTGGAGGCAAAAGTTGATTTGTAATGGGTATAGCATACATGGAAAGTGAGGAAATGAGATAACTTTCCTCTGCTGGTGTGTGATAACATGGGATCTTATTGCTTCTGAGTTCAGCACTCCAATACTCTAAAGTCTCCAATGCAGAGGCTGAATCTTAAAGACACTTTACTATCGTGGTGATGGCGACTGTGGTTGTGGTTTTGGTTTCTCTGTTTTTACTTTTACTCTCCACACTTCGAGTTACCTATAAGTTCTGGATATCCCACTTTCTGGGAGGCAGCAGATAATACGAGATTTTTTATCTGCCTACAGATAAAAGACATTTTCAGAGCAAGAGCCTCTCAGATTTTTCTGGAGAAAATAGAACTCATTCTCTTTCATAGTTACTCAGTATCTTACTTTCTTCCCTTATCACAGAGAGAAAGAAAGGGAGAGAGAGAGAGTACTTACTTTCTGTTTGTTTCCTTTGGTTGTCTGCAGCCCTTCTGACACTCCTTGGTTCTGTAGGCAAAGAGCCCCAAGATTGCAGAGCCTGTGAATATGTAGCTCACCAACTGAAAAGTGCTCAGTAATGAATAAATGAATGAATAATGTACCTCTTCATCAATCTTGTTACAAATATTTTCGTGTTTCTTTTTCTTGTTTGGACTGTAAAATCCTGGGGAACTACCTAATGTTTTGCAGTGTGTGTGTGCTGTGTATGTGCATGCACATGTGCCTTACATGGTACCCAACCACAAACTAGGTAGTTGAGTTTTTTCTGTGGTGAATGAGTTCACACTGTAGTAGAGAAAACAGAAGAGGGAGTATTCAATTCTATGAGACATATACCTGAAGAAGAAAAATAGCTTCCAATCTTGAATAATTGGGAAAATTAAACATTAATTTACAATGTTTTCTCTAAAACTTTGGAGAAAATGTTAACACTGTCTGACTTTAGTAGAAAAATTACTTATGGAGATAAGAGATCTTGTGCTTCAATACTGGAAAAGTTTAGTAGAAGAGGTAAAATTTTATTTAGCCCTTTGATAATGGGCTGGTTTTAAATAAGTGAAGAGAATATAAATTCAGTACTTGGGTTGGCAGTGATAAATTGCAAGAGAATCCAGGACTAACCCAACATAATGAGGTAGAGAGACAAAAAGATTGTGCTTTTTTGCAGCTGCTCTGAATGTCAAACATGTGAGGTAAGGTCTTTTACATCAATATATAAAAATTGCAGAGCCTGGAATACTACTAATTTGACTACTAAATCTGAGGCTAGCAAATCACTTCAACATGCCTTTCTCTTGGTTTGCACTTGGCTAATAATAACCTCACAGACATAAAAACTAAATCCCCCAAAAAGGTGAGATCATATTTGATCACTAGAAGCATCTTAGAGGGCACCTAGTTCAATCCATTCATTTTATAAATGATGAAACCAAGGCTCAGAGAGGTTAATTAACTTTCTCAGGTTCACATAGTAGTTTAGCGGCAGAGCTGAAACTGGAATCAAGATCTCTAGGATGAGTCCTATCTTCTCCATGCTATCTTGCCTCAATAAAACAGTTCTTCTGACACTAACTCTTTAAGCCTGCTGTTCCAAAGGCACAGATATCATAGTCTATTCTCTAAATAACAGCACTGCATGCATGGTGCACTTTCTAATTATGTATACTGAGACTTACTTGAAAACAGTGATAAGAGTAGTTTCATCTTTACTGATCCTATATAATATGTCAAGGTCTGAATTTGGGGCCTAACAAAAGAAAGATATAAATGGAAGATAATGTTACAGTAAATAATTATGGTTCTTAAAAGCATATATTAAAGGCTTACCAAAATTATTTTTTGAAAATATTCTTAATTTTTTAAAATTATACTTATAGTAAAATAAAACCTATTAGGTTCATTAATTCTTGATATGAAATGATTCCAGAGTTCAAGCCTCTTATATTCACTTTATTGAAATACTTGATTGAAATTTTAATTTGCCAGCTCTATAATATCACTTAAATAGTGATTTTGAATTAAATTCTAATCACGGAATTTAAACAAAAATATCAGTTCAAGGAAAATGTTATTTTTAATATGTATAACATAAAGCTTAAAATGATTTTAAACACTGTCACTTTATTTAAAAAATTGGAAGTATTTCCCTAACAATCAGGTAGCATTAAACTTGATAAATGTCAGAAAAAAGGTAGTAATTGTTTTAGCAGAGCTTTATCTACATAATAACTAAGTTGCAATGAGAAAAAAATAAAACTTTGCATCTCTGTTTCCTATTACATCATAGTATGTTAAGAGGATTTTCCTCCTCCATTGACCTCCTTCTTCCTACTTTATGGAAGGTGAGGAGAAAGAGGGGAAAAGTAGGCCCACACCTGCCCAGAGAATGTGAACACACAGGGAATATGAAAATAAAGAAATGAAAAAGTTTAAAACATCAGTTTCCCTACACCACAGAACATTTGGATTACAAATAAAAATATCTAAAAATATTCTATCAGTTTCTTCTTTTTAAAAAAGCACTGATTATCTTCAGTGAAAATATGTGAACTTCTCTAACAAGTCAAAATTACTATTGACTGGAAGTAAAATAAACAATTGGCCATCCTGAACTACCTTGTCAAAATGTCCTGTTATCAAAACACTGATGACAGATTTAGTCACTCTCATAACTAACAAAGCAGATCTCCAAAAGGGTGAAATAAATACACCTGAAAGAAAATACTGCAAGAATCCAAGAAATGGGGTCCTGCACCACTGAACTCCTGAAGGTAATCATAATTTGGATTCTTTCATGTTATGGAAGATCACAGATTTCTTAAGAGAGTGGCATAGCCACATGTTTCATTTGACCAAATATCCCAACCAATGTAATTAGAACAACCAGGTCACTGAGCACTCTTAACGAGAAATTCAAAGCAAATTTCACACACTACATAGGTTTAATTGTCCATTCACATGTTGCTATTAATTTGAAGACAATAAAACCTCTTTGAAATGTTTGTCAAAAAGTAAGATGTTTTAGCTTAAATTTGTCTTCAAAGAGGCTGTTAGCACATTACACATGGCTCCAAACTCCCCTCTCCATATACACTTTTAGTATCACTGTAACCACATTATGTGAAATGATTTATTTTACTGATTACAAGAATAACCAGTACAAAGTGAGAAGCACCAACTCGAAGTGTCAGGTAGTAAAAGATAACATGAAGGAAGGATTTAAGCTTAAAAAAATGCAAAAATTTTTGTTTCATTTTGTTTTGTTTTTTCATTTTATGCTCAGTACCTGAGACAAAACTTGGCATATAGTAGGCACTCAGTAAAAACTTTTGAATTAATAACTTTTTCACTGAAACTTGCCACATAGTTCCAGGTTTTGTCTTTGAAACCTCATGAGCCTTCTCTATGAGACACACCCAAGGAGGCATCAACCTTGCAGGATGGTCCCAAGGAGCACCCATCTACGGACCATCTCTAACATCACCACAACTTGAAATATCTGCTGACTCAAAAAAGACATCACATTCAGTGTACTATTCTGGCTTCCATAAAAGTGTCTCTATTTTAGTTCAGACGCTATCTAGAAATCACTTTTTTAATTTCCATGTGAACAAATGAGATTTAATGTGTAGCAGCGTGGGAGCAGACAGAAACCACAGAATGTGTCAAACAGAGGAAGATTAATATAAAGAATAAGTTCTGATAAAAGAGGACTATAAAATATTAGAAAACTCTATATGGCACCATAGTGCTGAGGGAGACCACCCAAAGAAGAGCACACTTGGAAGTGGGGACCCCTTACCAAGGCTGAGGTTCAGACTTTATAAAGAAGATATTTTCAGCCTAAAGGAAAAGCAGAAACGTTTACTGGTTTGTCCAGCCTGGAGCTGCTTTGCAGACTCATGGGCAAGCAGAAGGCTTCCCTTCAGAACTGAGGCAAAGAAGAACAGGTGATTAGTGCTTGTGGTGTGGGCATAAAGAAGCTGTTGGACTCCTCCAGGTTACATAGGAAAGGAATCAACACAGTTGGGAGGACTTTGGACACTTTGGTGCAGGCAGGAAGCCTTTGCGATACCAGTTCTCATTTTGAGAAGGACATAGAAGGCGGCCAAGGATTCTGGGCCCATGGCTGAGGCAGAGCTCCACCAGATGTTTGCACTCTGACACCACTGAGACAACCCAGCCCCACTTCCACCTGCTGAAGCATGAAACAACTGGACAGCCCCTCCCCTGCAAAGTCACTTTAGTGCCCTCTACTGAGATAAGTTAATATTGTTCATTTTGAAGGAGAGATGCCTAAAGGAATTCCCTCTCTTATCACAGCACATATATTGAAGGGTAAATTTGGACCTGAGAGCCAATAAATAATAGCACACAGACCGTATCTCAAAAAATAATACTGTGCTTGTTTTCGTGCAAAGAACAGTTGACGTGTACAAACATAGTTCCCAATTTGGACATAATGCAAACTCCAGAGAACTATTTCCTGAGTAAGCATCTCCCCAGAGGTTGCCTCAAAGTGAATACACAAAGTGGAGGCAGTTCTAAACTGATAGTCAGATCAGATTTAGGAACATAAATCAGAGACACAAAGCCAAATGGGAAAGTACCAACTTTGTAAACAGCTTGATAAAGGCCATTAAACACCTCAAAAACAATGGTCTAATGAAAGCTGGATGGTGGTCATAACTTATTCTGGAATTCCTGAATGAGGTTTCTTACTTCCTCCCCTCCTCTCCAATGAGTCTCTGGGTATATCAGCCCTGCTAGATCTGAAGTTGAGATCTTTCTGCTGCAATCTAAGGAAAGCCCAACACAAAACCTGCACACCAGTGCGAGGACAAAAGAAAAAGAGATGGTAGGAAAGACCCTGTTTCCCCCCAGCATCTAGCAGTGTGTGGCATGAGCTATCTGATCCATGTCTGGTAAATAGTACAGTACAAGCTACCATATGGTTGAGGAGGATGCTAAGGCTTTTCCTGCAGGAAATGTATGAGTCCTGGGATACAGGGCAGGGCGCATAGGAGCAATCAAGGGACTGGCAGAGGCTGGAGGTCCTGAGAAGCCAACCTCTATCTCAGGCTCCTCAGGAGGTGGAAGAAGGGCCTGCTCTGGGGCACATTTCACCCTTTAATATAGTGACACTTCATTACATTCCCTCAGTAAGAAAACATGGCCATTAACGTTTGTGTCTGACCAGTCTGAGCATACTTCTTCCTCTTATAAACAGTAAGACGTGGAAAGAAATGAAAGGTGAAGAAAATTTTTCTCCTCTGAGGGACATAAGAGCTCCCAGAACCTTACTCAATGGCTTTTTGGATAACTGCTTATAAGAACAGACATAATTCCTTTGAGGAAACTACACTATGACTACAGTGAATGATTTGTCTGAAGCAACCTTATTAATAGCTCTACTCCCTACTTCCCTTTTGCTGTGAACACCCGATGTTAGCTAATGATGGGATTCCAACACCCGCTCCAGCAGCCAAGTTTCTCTAGGCAATCTAGACCACCTCGTGTCTTTGAATGACTTATTCTTAGAAGACTCATATAGTAAGACAACTCTCCACAAAAACAAATTCCATGGGCAAAGCTCATTGAAGAAAATAAATGTATTCCAATTTGTGGTGATACTAAATTGAATTGTTTAACATATGTGTGAAATGTGCAATATCACTCTGGACCAAAATGACACAAATTGAAGTGAAAAGTCTACATCTTTTTAGCATCTATATATATGCATATATATATATACATACATACATATATATAAATGCATAGATATATCAATGATAATCACAATGATAGCACACATTTGTTGGATGCTTATCATGAACCAGGCACTGAGCTAAGTATACATTCTATACTCTACATATAATTTACATATTAATAATGCCCCTAGAATCCATTCCTTTCTCATTTCTAGGAGATGAAAAAGTTTAACAACTATAAGTAACTTATCCAAGAACATACCCCTAACAAGTCATAGAGAAAACATTCCAATCCAGGCCCTTAAGCTTTTTACCAAAATGCCTCTTATTAGAATGAAAAGTATTCTGAGTTTTGATTCTTAGATTGCCACTGCCAGTATCTTAAAGAAAAGATTATTTATATCTGTGTAAAAGGTACATAGTTGTTTTCTTACTGGCAACTATTACCTAAATAGGAGGGGCCATTTTGAGATATCTTAAAGCAAGGAATAAATGAAATGACTGTGTAAATAGCTCATTAGCAGTCCTTAAGAAACCTTTGGTGAATAACATTACTTTAAACTAGTAGCTTAAAATGTTGATCTTATTTATTATATTAGATATACGTTTCCATGTGGGAAATACAGTTTTACTTCATTTTATATTTCTAATAGAAATGTTACTTTAATTAGAAAATGGAGAAAGGATTTTAGGAGGTAATATTTTTTATGTATGCTATCTTGCTATATTTTACATATTTATTCAAATGATAACAGAATGCCTTTTGACTTTTGTTTGATATGTGTATATATTCTGTACCCCATCAAGATCCTAAGAACAAGAATTTTGTACTTGCATGTTGGTTGACATGGAGAAATCTTAGAGGGTGTTAAGTAAAGAATTATTGTTTTATCTCATTTATAAGGATTTAGAACAAAAATAATAGAACCAAAAAAAAATAGATTAAGAATGATGAGAAATGTTTCAATTGGCAACTTCTACAGCTAAAATGCCCATAGCCCAGTTCTTGCTCTTGATTTCTTTAAAATTAAAGAGTGTTCTGTAAATACAGACTTCCAGGTACTTATTTATATTTCAAAAAATAAAGGTTGAAGCCCTCTTGCTACCAACGCTTTGCTTCCACAGCTTTGGTAGCATTGAGCATGTCTAGGGTCATCGTCTGAAGACTTGTTTGGGGCACCGGCATTCTGTGATAGCTCTAGAGAGGATCAAAAGAACCGGAGGACCCCAAAGGATACCAAGGAGAGTTGGCCTCTGAGTTCTCATGCTCCTTCCCTACTTTTTCTCTTTCCTGTCAGCTTTCATTCAGCATCAGAGAAGACAATGAAAGTCAGAGATACACTGAACTCTACTAGACACAAAAAACCCCTGAGGACTTGTATCAGAACTAAGGTATATCCCTCAATAGCATAGTCTGGAGCTCAGAGTGGCTCTGGGCCATCCCCAAATGACCTGTACCATTTCCTTTCTCCACTCCCAAATCCTGAGCAAGCACAGCACCCTGGAGGCAAAGTAAGACAGGTTTTCCTTAGGAGAATGTTCCAGAGTCCCCACAATTCATTTGTCTACTGATATTGCAGTGAAATATAGGCAGAAGAGTGGGGATCCTGCTGGGTTATTGATTGCTCGGGGGGGTTTCTGAGGTGTCTTTCCATCTTCATTGTGGAATATACTAGAAATTGTCCTTTCTTTCACTTATTAAACACCTAAATGTGGTTCAAAAAGTACAAGACCTGAAGCAGCGCACCAGACTTCATGGGTTTCCCCAAGGCACTATCCCTGTGCATGTCTAGGCAAATGAAATGAGCTGAGCTATCACTTTAGTGTTGATTCCACAGCAACTCAAGGCATCAGTGCATCTCAAAGAGTCTTGGAATCACTCTGTTTCTGCTAGACTCCTTTCCTCTTTCTGGTACAGGATTGTGAAACACAATCACATGTAAAGGCTGTTTTTATCTGTTCAAGGATGTTTTTATCTGTTTTAAGACCTCTCATCTACTTATTAAAATCTACCTACAATCAGCTCTGATGCAGTAGACCTTGACCCACCTCTCACCCAATTTGCTTGAGAGCTTTAAACCCTTTTAATCTCAGACTGGTTCACATTTGACTGCTAAAGTTTTTAGCTGAGTATTTATTGCAATCACCATTTCATCTGATTATTTAAATAGAGGAATGCATTTTTTTTCTCTGGACTCTTTTAATGTCTTCCTTATTAAAAAGGTCTTAGGTCAGAAGGTAGGCAGGGATACAAAGCAAATTACTGATCTTTTTGGAGAAAAGCTTCATATAAACAAAAAGCATTTTTGCATCTGGCTCTTCTAAAACTGAGCTTCCTGTCCTTTACAAAACTTCCATCTTCTTTAGGTGCCTTATGACTAACTGGAAACATCCATATTTGTGTCTTCTTATATTTTAGTATTGCAAGACAGTATAGTGGAGTAGAGACATATTACCTGGGCTCATACCCAAGCTCTGGTAATTCTTAGGTTTCTTAATTTTCTGCTTATCTGTAAATGATCATATAATAGTGCTTCTCTAATAAGATTATTATTCAGAATGAGTTAAATATATGTAAAGTATTAGAACAATCATTGGCACAAGGTTTGGTTCTATAATATGTTATGATTTCTCAAAACAATCTGTCTAAAATGATATATTTATAAAATCCAAAATTAGGTTAAACTCTAAATTTTTGCTCAAGTTAGTCATCATCAGGATGTGCCTACCTCAGCAATAAGCTCAAAGTACATCACTGAGGAAGCCCTTTAAATTTTTTTTAAGTTTTAGTTTCCCAGTTTGTAAAATGAAGATAACAGTGTCACTTACATCATAGGATTATTATCTAGCAAATAAGACAAAAAAATGGGAACTTATGCAGTACTTAGCCTAAGGCCAGAAGAATAATGCCTAGCTAGTGAAGTCAGGCAATGTAGAGCAGCCAACATTGCTCTTTGCAAGGCAACAGTATTAATGATGAGGTGAACAAAGTCTAGTTAGCTTCAGATCTCCAAAAGACAGACAGAGGAATGGTTAGGAAATCAAAGTCAATATAGATCAGAGAGGAACAGCATACAGAAGTAAAAATAGTTAATGTATTAGAGCAAATAGAAGAATTTTCCCAGTATTATTTTGTCAAACCAAGGTAACTCTAGCTCATAATATCCCCTAACCTTTACAATTATGTTTTAACAAATGTGTGGCAAGATGAATCACTGAATACTGTCTTGAGAAGAGTCAGATTCTCTAGTGGAGGAAGAAAGAAGATTGAAACATTAAGGCTTCCCACAGGGGAGAAGGCAAAGATGAAGTTTTGGCCACAGTGCAAGTTTTCTAGATGAACTGGCACTATCCTCCCTTGCCTCATTTGAATTCTCATCTACACCTCCTTGTAAGGATAATGTATTCAAGAACTGGTCTAAAAGCCCTCCAAAACTGGGCACTAGATACAATAATTAGTTAAATTGGTCTAATATTTATTATCACAGAATTAGTTAAGTTCTGACAGAACATTAATGGGGCTGGCTGCTGACAGGCATTATTCTTTGAGATTCAAAGGACAAGTTCAAAGCAGGTCAGGAGAGCTTCTAGCAGAAGTTGTCCAGTCCAGTGCATCTCAGTCTACTCTTCACCTGAATCACCTGGGATCTTGTTAAAATACAGATTTCTGTTTAGAAGTTCTGGGGGACCCAAGACTATGTACTTCAGCAAGCTCCGAGATGATGCACCTGCCGCTGCTCCAAGGATCACACCCTGTAGAACAGGGGTCTTTCTCAGAGAGTAAGGTATCTGACAGCAGTGACCTCAATCTGAGAACTTTGATGAGATAAAAGCTCATTAATTATCTTGCTAGATCTCCTAGGAACTCTCTAAAGGATGAAACAGTTTGCCCAGTTTTGCTCTCTAAGGAGTGGATAAATTATTCTCATTCTTTCAAGAAGTTGTGTGTTGTAAAATAAGATGTTAGGGTTTTTCTGAGTGTCCTGTACACCAAAGATTCCAAAGCTTTTTAAGACATGTCTTTTGGGAATGTTAGAGTTTTCTCTGTGGGATGCAGCCACTGTTTTTACAGATCAGAGGTATTAGATCAACCCCCATGGTCAGATTAACTACTGGGCAGAAGCCAGAATACCCAGTTAGAACATAATGGGTATGACTGAATAGTATCTAATGACTTATTCTGCTGTAAAGTAACATCATTCTGGGTTCTGATTTCCCTCATCAAAGTATTGGGGATTTTTATTTTAGTTACTGCTTGTTTTAATCAGAGTTAATACAAATTACTCAGAACAAAAGGGGGAAGTGCATACAACACATTCATCTAGTAGTAGAGAAGACAACATCTTTTCTTGCAACATCTGATTATGATAAGTAATTTATCATAAGTAATTTAAATAAGGCATGCCAAGTTCACCAAGGAGAAAAAAACCTCCTGCAAAGTCTGGTTTTAAAATTCTGCACAGTAGTTGCACAAATTCGTCTATTTTCTATGGCATAGACAAAATTAGCTTTTTTCCTTTTTCCTTTGGACACTGATGTATAATCATTTTGAATAATAACAGCAAAATGATGTCTATCTAAATATGCCCAACAGCTCATGCTCATCTCCTTTGTCTTGACTCTCTTTTTTCTCATTCTAGAAGCAACTCTTATCTTCTAAGAGACTATATAATTTTGGTATTTTTCATGTTTATAGTTTATTGCCTACCAGTGCTAGAGTGGGTCTCCACCCTACAAGGGTAGAGACCTTTTTTCTTGCTGTTTACTAAAAAACTTAGAATAGTGTTAGGTATGTAGAAAGCATTTTTTTAGAAAAACTTCAAATCACCTAAAATCTTCTAACTCCAAACCCTTCATTCTAGTCTCATGGAAAGAAAGAAAGTAAGATGAATAAGGACAGGAAAGGAGAGACACATTTGTACATATAGATTACATTTGTATATCATGTGTTCTACCTGCTTATGGTTAAAAAGCTCCAGTTTTAGAATAAACTATATTAGAAATGGTCATGCCAACTAATGCGAATTGTTTCATTGGAAAGATATTTAGAATTCAAACAAAAGAAATAGCAATATTTGTAGTAAAGAAGTTTATTATAACTGATTTAATGATAGAGGAACAAAAGCAGATGAGAAAAAAAAAACCTTTTATGTTTTTTCCATATTAACTATAGAGTCTGCTTTATTCTTTATTTGTCAGTATTTCTTCATCTCTGAAAAACAACAGAATTTCTATAACCTTCCACATACTGACAAAGCAAAGCCCAATAGCATCAAGGGCTCTCAGATCCACAAAAAGGCAAAGGTGAAGATAAAAGTGGATGTGAGCTTTAAACAGCAGCAGCAGCAGCTCATGTCACCTGCACTCTAAGTAACTGAGTAGACCACTGTTGTCTGTTGGCTTTTCAAATCGATAAAACCTAAGTGCACAGACTCCCTGTCCCAGGCTTGTTTCAGTTCCCCGCTACAAAGCCCTTCATTCAATCATCTTCCTTGTACTAGTGCCTTAGGAAAGTTCTCTTTCATGCAGAATTCATCAGTTTAGGAAGCTGGAGAAATGCTCCTTTTATTACTGCATTCACCTTCCAGTAATCCTTTTAATAATAATAACAACATCTTGAATTTAAACAGCACCTTTAGCACTACTTTTTCATCAGTCAATTGCTTTTTCTTTGATAGTTTTTCTTTAACGCTTACATATAAAATAGAGTGATGGAGAGGACAGAATTCTTGAATTATACATATTACTTTACAGGATCATTTCGTCAAATACAGTGATACCCAGAATAAATTACTGAAGACTGTTTTGTGATTTATGGTTTATGTGCCAAAATGCTCATAAAATTCCACTCAATAAAAGCCAGATGCCCTTGGAGAAGGGATCATCTGCTACAACCATGGGCCATCAAGAGAATACAGGGCATCTCCACATGGCAGCATGGCATAGAGAAAAGAGTATTAACTTTGAAGTTAGAAAAATTGACAGTAAAATTGAAATTCTGGCTCTATCCTTACTAGCTGTGCAACCTTGAGCAAGCTTCTTAATTTCTTTAAAAGTTAGTTTCATCTGCAGAAAGTTAGAATGCAGATTAAATCAGATAATATAAACATACCATAAGCACTCAAAAAGTAGTTGTCATTTTTATTATTCTCTAAATCTTGAAGATATCAGCTTCATGGTTTCTATATTTATTGAGCATTCAATATATTGTAGGTTATTATTTTTTAAATAGAATATGTAGAAAATACAATAAAAGAGAGAATACATATAATTATCTCATCTTATAGATAAAAAGACTGAGCAAATCACAACCTTTCAGTGTCCTGAGTAAAAGCCTTCAGAGGTTTCCCATTGTATTCAGGATAATATTCTAACCACTTGTTCTGGTTTAACAAGCAAGCCCTACAAGAGTGGCTCTTTCCTTCCTCTGTAACTTCATCTCCTACCACTGCATCTTCATCCTTCACCAGCAGTCCCACACCCCAGGCTTCCCAAACTTAATAAGCTTGTTCTCTCTGTGTAGAGTCCCTGCACTGAGGATCTCACCAGCACCCCCTACCCCAACCCACATTTTTGCATGGCTATCTCTTTGTCATTCAGATCTTAGAATAAATGCCATTTCCCGAGAGGCCTTTCTCAACCAGCCAATCAATAGTAGCTGGTGGATCATTCTCTGTGGCATTACCTGATGTTATGGTGCTTTAATAAATAACTTTATGGCTATTTGCTTATTACTAAGGAAGGAATCCTGCCAGATAGCAGTAAATTATTGCTGTAATATAAGGAACAAAACAGAACAAGATTTGTATTTTTAAAAGGTATATGTTTGAGAATATTTTCCAAAACAATCCAGATGACTCACAAAAACAGTCTTAAATAAATCTCCACATACCATAAGCCCTTGAGAACAAACTGCTGAATGCATCTAAGGTGCATAAGCCCTAAAATTAAACAGGTAGTAAAGAGGGCAAGATAGGGGCAATAGCATGTATGGGCAATGAGAGTCTCTTCAACAAAGTAGCACAGTTGCCCAAAGTTGGTTTTAATTATAAATATTATCAGAGAGTCAATTAAAATTATCACAGGATATAGGACTTTTTTCAGTGTATAAAATTAAAAACCTCTGAGAAACAGACAAATAGAAAGTAGTTTAGAAACAAACATCTTTGAATTTGTTTTCATATGTGTTCTCATGAGGTTTGATATAAGTCAACACAGAAATTAGACAATAGACAAAAACCAAGGATAAACGAACATACAAATAATATTTCAGAAAAATTATCAAAATATTTTCTCTTAACTCAGTTCAGTTAATGCTTATTGAGTCCCATCTATATGCAACACCATGCTTGCTTCTCCATTACGTACCTTGCAATTCCCAAGACATCATTCAGTTTACACTTTCACAAATTATTTCCAAGCTTTCAATTTTGGTTTAATAGTTTTTACTCATTGATTTTGGATCTGAACTTCAATATTTAGATAAATAACAAAACTTGAAAGAAGACAACCAACCTTGCTAAAGATAATGTTCTCACATCCTTTTTTCTTTTTAAAGTTGTAATTTGCTTGTTGCTTCAAAAATTCTGATATCCCCACAAAAACCCTCCTCTTACCACAATTATAATATATTCATACATGATCAATTAAAAATTCATTCCAATTTATACAAAAAAGTAAAAAAAAACAATGAGGATATATTATTTATTTTGGAGACCACTTTACTAAAAGATTTATCATAGAATTCTATTAAATGTAGCACTTCTTTCATGCAGTTATCACATTACCCAGTTTATAAAATTTTGCATTTAAAATTTTTCTGTGAAAATCACTACATTTCATGACATATCAAATAAAGCAAGCCATACAGATTTCTATTAAAAACAAACACAAACTTAGTCTAGAGAGGTTTTGTTTGTTTTTAAGGTAATTCAAGAGTTTGTAGCTCCATTTAAACAACACAAGATTCTCTGGATATCATGAATATAGTGGTTAAGGTAATGCTAATCCCCTAAGGACACATATGAGGGGAGAAAAGAATTAAATGAGGGAGGGCAAGAATAAGAATGACTCCTAGACAGTGTCAGGATTCAATTCTGAGCAAAGATTGCTAGAAACCTATGTTAAAGAACAATTGAACAGCAGCCCTAATAACAGAGAACTCCAGAGAGATCTAAAGTCTAAACTCTCCTTGAAGTTCATTACCTTCCAGTCTGTGCAATGAGATTTGCCTCTGTCTCTACAGAGAGGAATTGTTAACATTCTAGAGCAAAGCTCCCTCTACATCTTTGAGGGGAAAATGAAGAGCTATATCAGTCACTCTATATAAGCTCCAAGACTCATAAGCTGGGGGTTCTCCTGTGGTATATATGCAAGTATATCAGGGCTTTATAGTGTTATTCTGTGGGGAAGTGGGCCCTGGGGAACTGGCACTAAGATGTTCTGTGAAAAGTAATTTATCTATTTTCTGATTTAGAAAACTTGTGTTCCTTGTCAGGATAAATAAAAATGAATATAAAACATTAACAGATGGAAAGAGAATTTGTGGATGAGGAAAGGGAATTAAATTGATGGCAGAGGAAAAAACCCTCTTATGTAGACCAGAATTTCTCAGTTTGAACACTACTGATATTTTGAATCAGATGATTCTTTGTTGTAGGAGACCATCCTGTGCATTGTAATATATTTAGTTGTACCCCTGGCCTCTTCCCTACTAGATATTAATAGCCCTCAACTTCCAGTCCATACAATCTCCAAACATTGCCAGCTGCCCCTAGGTTGCAAGGTTGACTCTGGTTGAAAGTTGAGAACCACTAATACAGACAAACTCAATGTCACCAACTATGGCCTCAAATTCATAATAGACTTCAAATATGGCCTATTAAGTACTTCCAGTTTTCTCCTTTGGCTTTAACAAGCATTACTAAAGTATTAGTTTGGGTCATTAAATTAACGTCACCATATCCCAAGCAATACTTCATGAGATTATTCTATTTAGAATGGTAGTTTTTCAGAACAAATTATGAAATAAACTATGTGATTTACTAAAGACAGTAGTCCAATTAATTGGACAGTAGTAGTCCAATTAAAAAGTAAAATGCTAATATATGAAATTGTTCACCATCAAAGAATTTCAGGGTTAAAAAGAACTCATCACCTCTGATGACACTTTTAATGCTTTAACATTCTCCATAATACCCCTGGTGAGCAATCATCTACTTAGTGCTTGAACTCATCTCCACTGATGGTAAGCTCACTCCTCTTGAAGAGGACCATTGATTTCCAGATACTTTGAAATTTTAGAATTTTCTTCCTTAAACTGAGAAGAAGTATCTCCATTCAGCTTCCAACCATTGATCCAGTGGATCATTCAAGAAAATCGAAATCCATTTCTACAGGACAGAATATACTTGTATTCAATATCATATTTATCCAACATCTATCCTTCTCTGAATTAAATCCCTACAATTCCTTCCACCATATTTTATAGGGTCTGATTTTAAGTCTTCCCATTCTCCTGGCCATTATTTGTAATGTTTGCAGTTTATCATGTAACTTTATAATCTGGTTGCCAAAAGTTTAATGCCATGCTCCAAATGAGATCTAAACATTATACTGAGAGAGCAGATAGCAGAGGGACTGTCATGTCCCCATTGTAGGCACTACATTTCTTTTAATGTAGCCTCACATGGCTGTATTTAGCCATAAAGCAAACAAAAGGGATAAAGAGACTTCTTGAGGTCAGTGGTATAATTCTGATGAATAATGAAGAAAATAGAAATTCTGTTATGCTTCCATCTTCACTAACAAAGAAAGTTATCTTCCAAAAGATTTTTTTTTAACAAAAATGGCTTTATCTCTTGTCAGACAAACTATAACGTTAACTTATATTCAACTTACTCTCAATTTCAACTAGAAAATTTTCTCCTTCATGTGTGATACTGCCAAATACTTCATACCTTAATTTGTAAAGTTAGCATTTGGAGCCAAGTTTAGAATTTTACATTCAAGTTTATACCAGTGAATCTCTGTAGTAATGTTTTCTAGATTTGTATTTAAGATTAACATTGAACTCCCAAGTCTACAGTTATGAACCCTGCGTTTTCACACTTTTGGAAAAAATCTGTTTGTCTGCTCCTCTCCTCTAGCACCTCCTACTGTTATCTACATTTTCATACTCATTCAGCCTAATTCATGGCCACCTTCTACAATATATTTTCTACTAAGATGAATGAACCACTTCAAAGGGGGTAATCTTGCCATCAATGGACTTGTTCAAATATAGGCTAGAAATTAGTCATTAAGAATTATCTTTCAGAAAATAATTCACAGAAGCAAAATATTTATTTTCTTTAATATTAATTAAAATTATATTATTAATGTCAAGCAACCCATCTATCTTTCTATTTGTTCTATTGCAAATTTAAGATATTTAAGACATTTCTGACCTTCTTCCCATTTTTTTCTGAGCTTCACTTTCTGAATTCCAGTCCAAGTCATGTATGACCCAAGATGTTTTAGAAGATTTGAATAAAGATGAACCCTGAGCTTGGAACACTGCTCAAAATAAGGAAGAAGTTGTCCAGTAAACTAAACAGGATGCAAACTTCCAGGATTAAACAGATATAGTGAATAACTAGCTTTGCCTTCATCTACTCTAACATATAAACTTAGTTTTGTACTACTTACCCAAAATTCATTAGAAGCCTTAGGGCACAGAATCAGAATTAAGAGCTTTAGCAACAGGAAAAATTAAAATACCCTGAAAGCTTTGAAATCTCTGATAAGATTATGGCTTTCTCTGCCACCCCCCATATTCACATACATATATAAACAATATCAGAAAACATGTATTACAAAAAATACACAATAACTCTGACATTCAGTCACCATCTACTTTTATTTATCTCTTTCCTATACTCTTCAAAGGCAACTTAAGGCCTATCAACAGGGTAAAAATTTTCTTTAACAACCTTGCCATGCTTATAATCCCCTTCTTTAAGTGAATTTCTTAATATTTTGTTATGCCTCCCCATTACCCTGTAAATGAAGACAGCAATGGCATCTGGCCTTCCATATGTACCCTCAAGCAACTAAAAATAATAGGTAAATTTGCTGAACTGAGCTCTCTGCCAAAAGCTATACCTAGAAGATATGTTTTAAGGATAAAGTTATTTTATGCACCAGTATTTTTGCTTTGTAGTAATATTCTGCCAACTTTAGCAAATAGTATTTTTTTTTATTCATTCTTCTTCCATTTGCTATCCTTAACAGCCTTTTAATTAGATTGCTTGTTTGTCAAATGCCAGTTTATTATGCTTGTTCTCCTTCATGGATTAAAAACTAATAAGGGCAGGTGTTGCAAAAATTGTATAGGATGGCATGCTGTCATGATCAATTGCTAATTAATTCTTTCTGCTTCTGTGATATGGGTGTACTCTCTCAAACAAAAAACAATAAACAGTATTACATATTTTGTGTTCATTAAAGTGTTTCATAATTAATAGCAGAGATGGGATTAATTTTTAAGCAAATGTTTTTATCCAAGTGTTAGCAAAGACTCTGTTGTCTAGAAACTACTGTTGATTTTATTTTTTTCTTTAATCTAAAAATCCAGTGATTATTTCTAGGCAACATACGATTATATGGAGAAAAAAAAAATCCATCTACCCATCTAGGATAGAACTCCTATATACTATTCAGGACAAAACACTATAAAGAGGAATTAATAATGTAAAGGGCCCTTCATATTTTTAATAATAAAAATATCACCCAACAATGAGCAATTCCTTTCTGGGTATCAGGTATTTAACATGCCAAATGTCTATGCCATTTAACTTTTATATCAACTAAATGGTGTTGGCACTACCGTGATATAGGTGAGGAATTTGTTGTGCCAGGCAGACAACTTATCACATACTAGGATTTAAGATGACTTCTACAGAATCACACAGAATTGGTTTATTGGGGGACAGGGGAAATATAAAAAGCAAGAGTCAGCATACAGAAGATAGGAGTTCCTAACTGCTCTTTACCTCGTAGCGAAACAAGGTGAGCAAGATACTCTGCTGAACTCTCAGTGTGATTCCATATTCTTTGCCTTTGACAGGACATGTAAGATACAGCAGTTTTGTCAGGGGAAAATCATGTGATTATTTGGGGTGCCATCTGGTTTTAGGTTCCAGCAGTTTATAGAAGTTGTCTAGAAAGCCAGCTCCCAAGCCCTAGAAACCTTGAGGCCCATGAGATATTCCAGCCTCTCCAATTACCAAAATAGACACAGTCCCAGGAGTAGCAGCTCTCGCTGACTGAAAGGGAAAAATGGGTCTCAGGAAGCTCTTTGTCCAGGTGACCCATAGTGAAAAGCCTTTGGTTACATTTGTGTTATTTTGTTCAATGAACCACAGAAATTAGACCTAGATTAAATTACCTACTCGGAATCAGAGGACAGTTGAATGATACCATAGGAATTTCAAGAGGAACTGTCAACCTAGAATTGTGAACCTGCAAAACTGTTTTTTTAAAATAAGATAGTAAGAAACTGAGAGTGTTTACATTCAACAGAGCTAAAATAAAAACCTACCAAGATGTACTCCAGACAGAAGAAAAATGACAGGAAAAGGATTCAACAGGAAATGATGAGCAAAATAATTGATAAACATGTAGCTGGTTCTCAATAAACACTATCTGAATTAAGAAATAAAAGGAAAACAATATTGAATTTATGAAAAAGAAGATAGAACTACATAAGTCAGGAAACGATGACTGAAGTTTATATATTCAATGGTCCATGTTTCTTTGGGACAGATAATTTGATATATCTAGACTTAGATACATAAGATAATATTTTAAAAATAATTATTTAAAAAGAAAAATATGTATAAATATGAAATAGAAGAGAGAAAATGAAATGAGGAAAAAAAGATAGGCTTATCAAAAGAGAAAGCAAGAAAAGATAAAAGAGAAACAAAAAATTGGAATAAAATAGAAATCACAAAGTAAGATGATAGAAAAATGTTTAAATATATTAGTAACCAAATAAATAGAAAAAAAGGCCTTGCTAAGTAAAATACAGAAAATTTCAAGCATTTAAAAAATTTAGTTATATGCAGTGTACGTAGGCATACTTCCTTAACCAGCTCAAGCTACTATAACAGAATAAACAATGATTTAAACAACAGATATTTATATCTCTCCATTATAGAGGCTAAATCTAAGATTAAGATGCTGACAGATTTGTTCCTGACAAAGATTCTCTTCTTGATTTGCAGATGGTGACTTTTTCACTATATCCTCACATGGGGGTGGGAAGAGGAAGAAAGGGAAGGGAGAGGTGGAGAGAAAGAGAGAGAACACGAGTGCTAGTCTCTCTTCTTCTTCTTATAAAGACACTAATTCCAACATAGGGGCCTTACCTTAATGACTTCATTTAAACCTAATTACATCCCAAAGGCTTATCTCCAAATATTACCACAATGAGGGTTATAGCTTCAACATGTGAATTTTGTGGGAACCCATACATAATACATAAGGTTATAGAGAAGCTTCATGTGACAAGATAGAAGATTATTTTTATATATTTGGCTGATACTTGGCATAATAAAGCTGGATTCACTATTTAAATATCAGCTAATAAAGATTTTAACAGAAAGCCTCATTAGGAATAGCTAGAGACACTACATTATGATAAGACATTCAGTTCAACAGGAAGATACTACAGTTCTAAACTTCAATTGACCCAATGAAATAACATATATAAAGCAAAACTTGATACAGAGAGAAAAGGTCAATTTCACCGTTATAGTAAGTGGATGTTATCACTTTGCCTATTTTTAACACAGGCACACTCTCTTGTTCACATTATCTGTGGCTGCTCTGGGGCTTACAGTGACATAGTTAAGTGGTTGAGACAGAGATGACATGGTCCACAAAACCCAAAATATTTACTATTTGTTTTTTTACAGAAAAGATTAATCAGTGTTTGCCCTGAGGAAGATCCTGGAACAAATATTTGAATAAGTAGTTTATTTGAAAAGTGCAGAAAACACTGGGTAGGAAAGTGAGAAAAAATGACAGGAAAAAGAAGGCAGTCACCAAAGTATAGGCAGCTAGCTCTAACTGTGGGAAACCAATGCTTAGTGATATGGGGTAATTCTGGAAACCAGGGTAGAACATATACCTCAGAGAAGCAGCTAGGTTTTGAACACCTACCAAGACAGAGTAGATATGATAACCAGAGAGAATGACAGTGGTCCAGCTGCAGCTCTAACAGAGCCAAAGCAGTGTACTGAGAAGGAAAGTAAAAGAGCAAAGTAAGGCGAGATGGAAAAAGAACAAAGCCTTCATCTTAATCCTAACCTTTAAAGTTTACATTTCTGAGTCAACTTTAGGTCTGAACTGAGAAAATGGGGAGAATCTTTTAACTGAACAAGCAGTTGAAATTTCACTAGACTTTTTGACAACTAAAATTGAGATTGTTCTAAGTGCAAGTGAGATGATAAAAGCTATGAAATTTGTCTGAGGAATGTCTCTGAAACAAAACAGAAAAAGCCTACAGTGCTTGACAATTTCAGGGGGACAAAATGAATACTATTTCATAATTACACTTCATCAAGTCCAGATAATTTAATTAGACATTGATAAAAGGTAGTTCTCAAGATGCTATAATCTAGAAAGATCACAAAATGGCAATGTGAGGAAGACATTCAGGTAGCAAGCAACATTTTTTAGAGTAGAAGGTGAAGGTTTCTTTAAGGAGGAGGCCTGATGTGCACCATGGACCAAAAACACATGAAAGACAAAGATTTCACAGGAAGAGAGCATTGAGAAAGACAGTGTAAGAAGATCTACAGTCACAGGAAGTAGTATCACAGGAATACAACACTGATATCTAATAAGCACATACATACACAAACAAAACGGCAATTGATGGTTGTTAAGAAATTTTAAGTAGTACAGTGACATAACAGGTCTGTTTTAGAAAATTTACCGTGACAGTAAAGTGGTAGGTGAATTGGATGACTATGTGCCAAAAAAAAAAAAAAAAAAAAAAAAGGAGTAACACCAAAAATACAAAGAAAGGGAATTACTGAATGGACAAAGAATCAACCCAATCTGGTCATTGTGTGGGAGTAGATATGTCATTTCTCTCTTGGATGACTATCCTAGAAAGAAGAGTTTGGGGTGAGGGGACGCATTTGGGAGAAGTTCTCCATAAAAGACACACCAAGGTATATGAAATGGTCATTACAGGAAGCTTCCTCCTTTACCTATTTTTCAAGACTCATGCCAGATGCTATTCCTGGAAAACAAACTTATTGTCTGTATTATTCATCTATTGTTGTTATGAAGTTCATGATTTATTTTGTCACTTTCATATGACCTTGGAAAAATGAGATTAATTATTTTTACTTTTCAATGGCTTAAAGTAGACATGAGACCATAATAGGGGCTCAACAAAAATGAAATAAATGATAAATTAATGCTTGAACACTTGTACCTCAACCCACATTTACCAGGACTGAAAACTATAACATGGCCAAGTAGTTCCCCTGCTGAAGAAGCTGTAAAAATATATATATATACATATATATATATATATCTTTCTCTAAGGCTTATTTCAAAAGGAGGAGGAAATCTAATTAACTGAGTTGAAGCAATCTCTCTCTCTCCTCTCTCTCTCATGCTTTCTCATTCTCTCGCTTATTCTCTCTCGCTCTCGCTCTCTCTTGCTCCCTTCACCACCCAACCAGAATTCAACATTGAAGTTAGAAGGTAAAAAAAAAAATCAGTACTTCTTATAATAAAAGTTAGTATTTATTGAGCACTTTCCATTAGCCATCACAATTCTAAGTATATTATATGCATTATCTCATTTCATTCATTCATTTATTCCACAAACTCTAGTTGAATGAATAGTCCAGGCAATGTATTAAGCATCAGGGACACAACATTGAACAAAACAGACATGTCCTCTCCTCATAGATGTAAGGGTTGTAAAAAATATGGGCAGTAAAAAAAGTAACCAGTAATAAATCAGCAAAATTCAAATTGTGCAACTATAATAAAGGAAATAAGTTGGGAGATATAATAGAAGAATAGGGAGGCAGGGTTCACAGCATAGGTTGAAAGACCTTTTTGAGAAAATGATATTTAGGCTAAAATCTGGATAAAAAGAAACCGGCCATATTAAGTTCCAAAAATATAACTGCCTCAGGCAAAGAGAAGAACAAGTGAAAATATCTTAAGGCAATAAATAGTCTAGTTTGTCTGAGAAAAGAAAAGATGAAAAAGGCTGGAGCATCAGTAGCCAGGAGGAGATATGTAAGACACAAATTAGGAAAGGTAATAAATGCCAGGCCATGGAGGGCTTAGTAAACCAGATTAAGGAAGTTGGTATTGTTAAACTTGCAGGGGGATACCACTGAAATATTGTTAAGCAAGAGAGTAACATGATTGAAAGTACACATGTTCTGGCTGCAAGGTGGAAAGTAGATTTGGAGAGCAGTTCAAGAATAGACATAGAGGGGCTGGTTGGAAGATATTTCCCCAATGATGTGGTAAGAGATGAAGAAACATGGATGGATGACTGAAGATATAGTTCGGAGGTAGAACATGCAAATCTTGCTGGTCAATTGGGTGGGGATCATGAAAGCAAACAGTAAAAGTGAAACCTAGGTTTTTGGTTTGAATAACTGAAAGCATGATGTTGTCATTTATTAATAGGGAATAGAGAAAAATAACAGGTCAGAAGAAGGTTTGGAGGGGCAAATCAAGACAATTGTTTTGAGCAAATAAAAAAAGATGTACATATAATTATGAACAAGGACAGTGACTTATACATCTAAGTGTAAAAGTCTTATACATCAGATCAGCAGTTAGATTTATTAATCTGAAGTCAAATAGGTGATAAGCATTTGGAGCATATTGGGAAATAGAAGTTATTTAAAGAATGAAAATGGTTTAGATAACCAAAGGATGACATATTGAAGAGAAGAGAAGAAAGAGTAGTGGAGGGAAAGTAAGGGAGAGATGAGGAGGAAGAGAGAGATGGAGAAGAAAACAGAAGAGGGCTCAGTTTAACTTCAGGACAGACTAATGGAATTTGAAAAGAAATAGAGAGGCAGGGGCTGAATAAAATGAATGAAAACCAGAAGAGTAGGCTATAGTTAAAATTAAGGGAAGAAAATATTTCAAGATGGATGTAGTATACCAAATGCTGTTGATTGGTTGAATAATATAAGATAAAGAAATACCCATTATAAATTTTCAGAATAACCAGGAGGTTATTATTATTATTTATGCTTTAAAGTTGAGAAAACAAGAGTTTTAGAAAGATACCACTTAGAAGTGAGTTCTGGAAATAAGATTCCAATTGAGGCTGACAATAGAAAAAAATAGTTTCTTGTAAGCAGTCAGAGATGGAAAAAGAGCACATAGAAAGTATAATTTGGGGGAGAGAGCACTCTAAAGAAGGGAAAAGAAATAAGGTTCAGAATACCAACTTATGATTCAGTAAAACATTGCTCATTTTATTTCAAATTGAATGATTCATTTATTCACCAGATACTTTCTGAGTGTCTACCCTGCCATTCACCGGTCTAGGCTCTGGACATACAGTGGATACCAAGATCCTGCCCTCAAAGTTCTTACATTCTAGTGAAGGCAGCTAACTAAGCAAGCAAATACATAATATAGTTTTAAGCAGAAACTAATCTTGGAAAGAAAAATAAATCAGGGAAGGAGAAAGGTATGATAGAGAGAAAAGGACTGTTTTCAGTGGGGTGATCAGATATGGTCCCACAAAGTTGGTAATACTAGAGCAGACACTTAAATGAAGATGAGTGAGCTGTCAGCAGATCTGAAAGCAGGCCCACCAGCAAGTGCAAAGGGCCAGGAAGTGACTGAAGTTTGGTCTATTTGGCAAAAGAGACAGACAGTTGGGGTGGCTGGAGAAGAGTGAATCTGAAAAAGTCTGGGCTATGGGAAGGAACTGAACTGTATATGACCCAATAGGCCACAGAAAGAATTTTTCATTGTATTCTAATTGCAATATCTTGGAGGAATTTTGAGCAGGGAGGGCATTTAGTCTGATTTATATTTTCAAAGTTCCTTCAATCTGCTGTGTGGAAAATAGACTGGGAATAAAACTGGATGCAGAAAGTTACCCAGGTAAGTGATATAGCTTTTCAGATATAACCCAAAGCTTACATTATCATAGGTCTTAATTATTATGAGGATCAAAATTTTTCTGTCACATGGTAGGCATGTATTGATTAAGAAGTTAAGATCTGAATGAGGTAAGCTTTCTACCAGCAACACAAGCATTTGAACCATAATTAACTTACATGGTTTTCTGGACATTTATACAGATCCTATCCATGAGCTTTATTGCTCCACTTTGTTTTCATAAAATCTAATATTTTGTTCTTGGAGAGACTTTAATTGTAATTTTTTGGTAAGTTATTACATGAATGCTAAGATACAGAATCATCAGCATGTATTAAGAAGAAGAGAAATACTGTGAACCATTTAAATATTTTTATATAACTATTGCATTTCAGTATTAAAGTAGAAAAACACATGGAATAAGCAAACATAGTACAGAATAGCTCAATAAAAATCAAATGTATTTTTGAACCTAGAATCTCATTAGTTTCATTTTATTAGTTTTCTAAGGAAGTATATCAGCCTTCAAGAACAGTAAAAAAAAAACTAGATATAAACATGCTTTCATATAGAAAATTAGAAAATGCTTATGCATTTGTATGGCTGAGACTGAGTTGGTAAAACTCCCATGAAATTACCTAAAACTAATCTATCTTACCTGAAATTCTATTTTATCCTTAGAGATTCTGAATTGATTTTAGTAAAGAGGATTATTTATAATCAGAACTATAATGTTATATTTTTATTGATACAGCAACATTCTTGATATTTGTACTATTGTTCTCTGCCTGAGGCTGGTTGAAATAGTTTCTAAAGACTCACATGGGCTTGAGGGAACAACAAATTATTTTCAATGTCCTTTCCATGGAGTATGGGTTCAAAAATGAAGAGAAATTATCTTTGTAGGCTTCACTCACAGTGAATTGACAGAATAAAACTCATTGAGAAAAATCTGAGGAAACATCTGCCTGTCAACTGGGCAGTGTAGTCTCCAGGCTAAGTAAAAGTTGAATAAATCTCAAGGGGCACGATATATTACATTAAGCTCTTTCCCCAACTTTACGATTATTTTGTATTCACTTGGGAGATGGAATTAAATGCAATTTAATTCTCTCCCAAAATTTACTTGGCTTCCTTATACTCCAATCACTGTTTTGACAGAGCTTCCTACTCAATTATAAGGCAGAGGGGGAGCTCACTAAATTAAACAAGGGGAGTATAGCCACTCTCAGGTGGGATGAATGAAATTAAAAATATTTTCAAGCAAACTAGTCTTAATATTTCTGAGTATAGCACAGGTCTGAAACTAAACTATTTTAATATCTCTTGGAAAATTTGATTTAATTAATAAAATATTTGTATTGATATTGTTCTATGAAAATGTACTTTAAAAATGCTTAGAAATTAAAATTGTTTGAATATATAAAGCAATTTAAATGTACCTTGAACAACTTTCTTTTACACTATTAATTTGTAAAACTGGCATTTTCTTCATTTATAGTACAAAGAGGCAATATGATAAAGACAATAGATACCTGCCTTTACTGTCTTTAAAGCGTATGACCCTCAGGAAGGTATTTAACATTCTGAGCATCATTGCTTACAACTGGAAAATAAAAGAGAAGAGCAATGCCTAATTCATTTCATTTTTGTGAAATATTAATTAAAGTTAAACAGAGTATAGCTTTGGTTGTTACAGTAGAAAGTAAATATGAGTTCCTCCCATATCCTGTCCAGTTATTAAAACAAAATAAGCCCACATGAAAATGTGAATTAATGAAGTATTGTTTTGTGTGAAATGTTATTTTTTTAAGTTTATTTCATGTATATATTTTTTCAACTGTCAAAATAATTTGACACATAGAAACTCAAAACAAGAAAATAATGATGCTCATTGTCAGAGACTCTTTCTTCTGCCATTATTTTTTTTGGGGGGGGAGGATTAAAGTTTTATTTTATTTTTAAAATTTTTCCCCTCATCCCACCTCCTCTTTCCCTGTCCCCTCTGGTAACCTCTAGTCCATTGTCTATGTCCATGAGTCCCTGTTCATTTGTTGCTTTTAGGTTTATAGCCCACATGTAAGTGATATTATGTGATGTCTAACCTTTTCTGCCTGGCTTATTTTGCTTAGTATGATTATTCAAGATCTAGCCATATTGTTGCAAATGGCAATATTTCATCACTTCTTATGGCTGAGTAATTTTCCATTGTATATATGTACCACAGCTTCTTTAGCCAATCACTGTAAATAATGCTGCTATGAACATCATGATGCAAATATCTTTTTGAATGTGAGTTTTCAAGCCTTTGAGGTAAATACCCAGTAGAGGGATTGCTGGATCATACGGTAGGTCAATTCTTAATTTTTTGAGGAACCTCCATACTGTTTTCCATAGTGGCTGTACCAATTTGCAGTCTCACCAGCAGTGTATGAGAATTCCTATTTCTCCACACCCTCTCTAACATTTGTTATTATTTGTCCTATTGATTATAGCCATTCTAACAGGTGTGAGATGTATTTTATTGTAGTTTTAATTTGCATTTCCCTACTAGCTAGCAATGTAGAGCATCTATTCAAATATTTGTTGGCCATTAGTAAGTTCTCTAGGAAGAAGTGTCTGTTCAGGTCGTCTGCCCATTTTTTGACTGGATCATTTGTTTTTGCTGTTATTGAGTTATATGAGTTCTTTGTATATTTTGGATATTAGGCTCGTAACAGAGGCATTGCTTGCAAATATATTTTCCCACTCAGATGGTTGTCTTTTTACCTTGTTGATGGTTTCTTAGACTGAGCAGATGCTTTTTAGTTTGATATAGTCCCATTTATTTATTTTTGCTTTTACTTCATCTTTGAGGTCAAATTCATAAAATCTTCTTTAAGTCCAAAGTCCTTGAGTTTCTTCCCTATGTTTTCTTCTATGCATTTCATTGTTTTAGGTCTTCTATTCAGGTCCTTAATCCATTTTGAGTTAATTTTGGTGTGTGTGGTGTCATTATTTTGCAGGTGGCTTTCCAGTTTTACCAGCACCTTTTATTGAAGAGGCTTTCCTTTCTCCACTGTATGTTTTTGGCTTTTTTGTCCAAAATTATTTGCCCATATAAATATAGGTTTACTTCTGGACTCTCAATTCTGTTCCACTGGTCCTTGTGTCTGTTTTGCTGCCAATACCATGCCGTTTTGATTACTGTCACTTTGTAGTATAATTTGAAATTGGACAGAGTGATGTGTCAGCCTTGTTCTTTTTTCTCAGGATAGCTTTGGCATTTCAGGGTCTTTTGTGCTTCCATACAAATCTGATGGGTTTTTGTTCTATTTCTTTAAAAAATGCCAATGGATTTTGATAGGAATTGCATTAAATCTGTATAATGCTTTAGGTAATAAGAAAATTTTAACTATGTTGATTCTTCCAATCCAAGAACACAGACTATCTTTTCAATTCTTTGTATTGTCTTCAATTTCTTTTAGTAGGGTCTTATAGTTCTCATTATATAGGTACTTTACATGCTTTGTTTGATTTATTCCTAGGTATTTTATTCTTTTTGTTGCAATTGCAAAAGGAATTATTTTTTTTCCACTTCTTTTTCTGATGCTTCATTATTAGAGTAAGGAACGCTATGAATTTTTGAACATTGATTCTGTATGCAAAGAATTACTGTATTTGCTTATTGTTTCTAGTAGTGTTCTTGTGGAGTCTTTAAGGTTTTCTATATAGAGAATCATATCATACACAAACAGTGACAGTTTGACTTCTCTGCTTCCTATTCGGATGTCTTTTATATCTTTCTTGCCTGATTACACTCATGAGGACTTCCAACATTATAATAAATAACACTGGAAATAGTGGACAGCCTTGCCTTGTTCTTGAACTTAGAAGGTAAGGCTTTAAGTTTTTCATCATTAAGTATAATGTTGGCTGAGGGTTTGTCATACATGGCTTTTGTTATATTAAGATATTTTTCTTCTCTACTGATTTTATTAAGTGTTTTGACCATAAATGGGTGCTGTATCTTGTTGAAGGCTTTTTCTGCAGCTATTGATATGATAATATAATTCTTACTTTTTAATTTATGTGGTATATCACATTAATCAATTTGCTTATGTTGAACCATCCCTTTGCCTCTGGAATGAGGCCCACTTGATCATAGTGTATAATCTTTTAATATGTTGCTATATTTGGTTTGCTAGTATCTTATTTAGGATTTTTACATCTGTGTTCATGAGAGATGTTGGTCAGTAGTTTTCTTTTATGGTGTCATCCTTACCAGGTTTTAGTATCAGACTAATATTGGCCTCATAAAATGAGTTGGGAAGTATTGCCTTCACTTCGATAATTTGGAAGAGTTTGAGAAGGATAGGTATTAAATCTTTGAATGTTTGGTACAATTCACTGGTGAAGCCATCTGGTCCTGAACTATTACTTTCTGGTAGGTTTTCAATGATTGTTTCAATTTCTATACTGCTGATCACACTATTTAGATTTTCCAGTTCTTGATTCAGTCTAGGAATATAGTATTTTTCTAAGTGAGTCTAGTCAGGGGGTTGTCAATTTTATTAACTTTCTCAAAGATCCAGCAATTTTTCATATTTATTTATTTAATTGCTTTGTTGTTGTTGTTGTTGTTATTGTTGTTGTTTTCAATTTCATTTATTCCTGCTCTAATTTTGATGATCTCTTTCCTTCTGCTGACTTTAAGCCTCATTTTTTTCTTTCTTTACTAGGTTTTTTTTTTTTTTTTTTTTTAAGATGAAGCATTAGATTGTTTATTTGGGCTCATTTTTGTTTTTGGAGATAGGCCTGTAATGATATCAACTTTCTTCTTATGACCACTTTTGCCATGTCACAAAAGTTTTGATATGTTGTCCTATCATCAATTGTTTTTTATGTATCTCTTGATCTTTCTTTTTATTTCTTTCCTGACCCAGTTATTCTTCAGTACCATGTTTTTTAATTTCCATCTATTTGTGGTTCTTCCTGATTTCTTTTTTTAGTTGATCTCTAGTTTCAAAGCATTATGATCAAAGAGGGTGTGATTTCAACCCTCTTATTGTTGTTGAGGCTATCGCTACGTCTTAGTATGGAAAGCTCTGTATGTGTCAATTATGTCCAGTTGGTCTAATGTATCATTTAAGGATGTTACTTCCTCATTCATTTTCTGTTTGGATGATCTGTCCATATCTGACAGTGGGGTATTTAGGTCCCCTACTACGATAGTCTTCTGGTCTGTTTCTCCCTTTAGTTCTGTTAGTAATTGCTTTACATATTTCAGGGCTCCCTTTTTGGGAGCATAGATATTAATAAGTGTCAGGTCTTCTTGGTGCATGACTCTTTTTATCATTGTGAAGTGTCCCTCAGTATCTTTCTTTACATTTCTTCTTTTGATCTATTTTGTCCAATATTAGTACCACTCTTCCCACTTTTCTCTGAATGCCCTTTGCTTGAAATGTCATTTTCCACCCTTTCGCTTTGTCTATATTTGTCTTTGGAGCTGTGATGTGTCTCCTGGAGGCAGCATATGGTTGGGTTTTGTTTTTTGATCCAATCTGCAACTCTGTACCTTTTAATTGGTGAGTTCAGTCCATTTACGTTTAGGGTGATTATTGAAATGTGAGGTATTCTTATAGCCATTTTACCTTTTGCTTTTTGGTAGCTTGGTGTTTCCATTGCTTCCTTGTCCTTTTTTTTTTCTGTTTTTTTTTTTTTTTTATTTTGGTTGGCTTTTGTAGATTTTCTCTCTGGTTCTTCTTGTTTTATGTTATATACTTTAGTTCTGAGTCTTTGGTGTGTGGTTACCATTACAAATATGTACAGTTATATATATTCAGTCATTCCTTTTCTTTTGCATGTGCCTTATCTCCATTCCCGTTTGTTAATTTGGATCTTTGTGTCCCCCTCTTTTCAGTCATTGATTTTTCTGTCTTTCCCTATGTATGCTGAATGTTCATTACTATCTTGCTATAGCAAATCTTTTTTCATTTGAAGCTTATAACGCCCTGTTCCTAGTAAGGGTTGCACTCCACTGCTTTTATCAACCTGTTAGTCAGCTTACTTCAAATTATGTATTTTTTGTGTGTTATTTTGTTTTAGGAGCGATGACCACTTTCATTATTTTCTGTAATGCAAGTCTTGTAGTAGAAAGTATTCCTTCAATTTTTGTATACTGGAAAGGTCTTAATTTGTCCTTCATATCTAAAGGAGAGCTAGCTGTATAAATTATTCTTGGCTGGTAGTTCTTTTCATTTAATAGTTTAAATATTAGATTCCCAATCCTTTCTGACTCTAAAGTCTGTGCTGAGAAGTCCAACCATAATTGAACGGGTTTTCCTTTGTAGGTTACCATCTTCATTTCCCTGGTTGTCCTAAGAAATCTGTCCTTACAGTTGATTTTTGATAATATTAATACAATGTGTCTTGGTGAAGGCCTTTTTGGTTGGAGATAATTGGGTGTTCTGTTGATTTCTTGAATTCTAAGCTCCAGCTCATTCCTTAGATTTGAGAATTTCTCATTCGCTATTTGTCTGAAAATGCTTTCTAATCCCTGCTCCTTTTTCTCCCTTTCGAGGATGCACATTATTTTTATATTTCCTTTCCTGATGGTATCAGCTAGATCTTGTATTTCTCTTTCATTATTTTTTTATTCTTCAGTTTATCTCTTCTTCCTTCTGAATTATTTTTAGATTTCTGTCTTCAACGTCACTGACCCATTCCTCCATTTGGTCAACTCTATTTCTGAAGTTTGTCATTTCATTTTTCAACTCTTGCAGTGTGTTCTTTATCTCCAGAAAATCCATTCGATTTTTTTTTTGAAGATTTCAATCTCCTTGCTAAAGAACTCATTGTGCTCTTCTAGTTGTTTTTTCATTTTCTGAAATCATTGATATGATTTGTTTTAGAACTCACTGCATTTTTTCAGAAGTACCAGCTTGAATTCTCTGTCATTTAAGTTGCATATATCTATGTCTATAAGCTTCTTTTCTGAAGATTTTTCTCTTTCTTTCTGAGATGCCTTGTCACTTGTTTATGGTGTTTAATTGACTATTTCTCCACCTGGACATTAACAGAAGTGTGTTCTGCTTCCCCCCGCCCCAGAAAGATTCATTATATGATGGTCCCTAGCCTGTTGCAAAAAAAGATGTTTTTTTCTTTGGTTTCCAGTAGCTGGCGTCTAAGCTTCTTGGATCTGTGCTTTACAGAAAGTCTTAATAATGTCTTTTTTCCTTATAGATGTTTAATCACTCTTTCTGCCCTCAATCTCAGTACCTGTCAGTGTTAGCAACAGTTTTTGGTAGCATTTGCTCAGATTCCATGTGGCTCCACAGTGTTCGGTGTCAGACTGTATGGTGAGAGAGGTCCTCTACATTGTAGGATGGGGGCTGTGGCTCCACCTTGGTTTTGCAACCACAGCTGGTAAAAATCAACTGTTGTTTCTCTGCCATGCCCGTTTCTCTGGCTTCTTCCCTGATGACTGGGACCTGCCACCAGCTGTAGGGAGTTTCACAGCTTTCCCAGGTAGGGTTGTTCAGGGAACTCACTGCTACTTCTCCACTCCCCTTCCTCCTACAGGGAGCTTTAGTGGCTGTAAGAGGTAGCTTCTTTATTTATCCCAGTATACCACCCGATGCCCAGGGTTCTGCCCTGTGGTAGATCTTATGCCCATATCCCACGCTCATACATGCTGGTGTGCAGTTTGGGTATTTTTTGTTGAGTTTAAATGTTCACCTTATTGTTGCTTCAAGGGGAAAGATTTTGGGACATCTGTCACTCTGCCATGTTTAACCTAATCTCTGAAATGTTATTGATGAAAATTGAGTTCGGGTTTGCATAAAAGTCATGAAAGTATGTCTAGTCTATGCTATAAACTGATTAAATAATTATGCTGAGGTTATAGACTATAGAAAGGCAGGAAACAATTAATGGAAGCAAAATATCTAAGGTATAGGAAATTTTAAAAACTGGAAGGGAGATGAATTTCACATAGTAAAAATTGTTCCCCCCATAATCACATTAAAACTTGAGGAAAGAGAAACAGAAAGATATATGAGATATATAACAAAGGAATACATTTTAAAATATAAAAACTCTTATAGATCAATATTAAAAACAATACTAAAGCTCCTATAGAAAATATGACAAAGACATAGTTTAAAGGAAACAAAATATACATGGATATTAAACATATGCATAATTGTTCTTCTTTTATAGAAATAAAGTAATTTAAATGCCATTAGTTGACCATCAAAATAGCAAGCCTCTTAAAATGGTAAAAAACAAACAAACAAAAAAACCTGAAGGACCATTAAAATTCATGTTCTCACCAACTGCTGATGTACATGATGTAAACATGTACTCCCTTTATTGACAAAAATTTAGAAATATCTATGAAGAGCTGTTAAAAAGAGTTTGTATTCTCAAAGTGATTCTATTTTTAAGAAAATAATCAGATGTAAAAATTATATGTAAGGGTGTTATTTTCAACATAGGAAATTATTTAAATATCAGATTAAATAGAAAAATGGTATGTAAGCTATGATCATCTGTCTGGTGGACTATTAGAGAAGTAATAAATATATTCCTTTGAGTCTTTTAGAAATAAGCATTGCTTTCCCTATCCATAAAAACATAGTCAAAGTGTACTAAACAGATGTAGCTCAGAAAATATAGAATCTTAAATTGATAGTATGCAGCTTTGTCATGATTTTGGTAAGAAAAGACTGTATCTACTTAAACCTAAATTACGAAGATAAATATGGGAAAAAAAATAGAGATTGAAGAAAATTGATCTCTGTGCCGTCTTAGGCCCAGCCAACTCCTGGGAGTTTCTAATTTTATTGACAAATGCTATGTAATGAGGGTACTGCTGATAGAGCAATCCTGAGTTAGAGCTGCTATTTAAATACCCATATCCAAATGAGTAAACAATTATAATAAAAGATAAAAAGTGTCATTAAATAATGATATTAATATGGATTTGTAGGTACAAAGCAAGAAAGGAGTAACTACTTTGAAAGGAGAACAAAATCATCAAAGGTTGAAGGAAAGGCTTGAACTAGAATATTCACTAGCATAGACTTTTGCATTCCTCCTTGTGACTGAAAATAGAATATTATCATTTTTCAAAAAAAATTGTTAAGATGAGATAATTGTTTTCTTTTGGAGGTGTAAAGAAAATATCAATGGCATTGTGAATTGTATATTATGTTCGTAAAACACACACACACACACACACACACACACACACATCTGCAGTCAGGGACTGTAAGCATCCTTAGAAAAATTTTCATTCAAATTATCAAAATATATATAAAAGCATGTCAGCAAAAAAGAATAAGAACATACCCAGGTTTGAAAAGCACCTAAAATGCTATTATTGCAATAGGGTCTTGCACACAATTTCATCTGTATCATTCTGCAAGTTCTATTGCAATTATCTAGACAGAAAGGCATTTGGAGAGAGAAGCAGGGAAATATTTCAGTGCTTCATTCTGTTCTTGCAATTACTTTGCCATAGATATGGCCCCAGTTTTGAGTGGGGGTGGTAGAAGGAGAAACGATGAGTTCGCCTTAAAGGCATAAGTAAAGGATAACTTTTAACAAAGAACACTTTGAAGTCACAGGGAATTTATTTAAGCATCTTATTAAACCAAAATGTCCTTTGCAAGCTTAGAGAACTTGAGCTCAATCCTGGTGAGTAATATATGGGAGTTCTGATGTGGAACATGGAATCTAGCAGCAAGATGAGGAGAAAAGAAACTGGAGAGAAGGGAACTCTGGCTTAAAATAGGACTTCAGGTGGTAGCCATGGTGTAAGTAACTGTGGTGGAGACTGAATGTGGGCACAAGAATAGAGCTCAGCCCATATAGAAACAGTTGACCAGGGCTGACAAATTTAGCAGACTCAAACCTGCGGAATATTGTTTAGAGTAAGGAATCTTAGGCCTGGTCAACTCCTGGGAGTTTCCAATTTTATTGACAAACGTTATATAATGAGGATACTGCTGACTACTGTTCCAGTTTAGGATACTCCCTATGGAATTTCTCACTTCTAATTTTATTTGTTCTCTACCCTTCTTTATGCTCATTGGTATACTGGGCTATTACAGGTAGCTGGCTGATTACTGGAGAGTGGGAAAGATAAATGTGCTTATTGGGCCTGTAGATAGGGTAAATGTGGGCCAGAGCATATGGTGTATAAGGGATAATAAAGAAGTTGAGAGTGGAAAGGTAGACTGGGACATAGAAAGTGAAAGTATAGTTATGAAGGGAATTTTGGAAAAACAAGCATTTGAGATATGGAGGACAGTTAGAAGACTGTCCTAATAATAACTAAAGAAAGAAATAATAATGTTGAATCAAGATAGGGTAGCCATAATGGGAGGAAGAAAAATGAGAGAAAAGTTTGGGAAAGAGAACCTTAAGTGTGAAAGAGAAAGACAGGAAGAAAATGACAATGATTAATGATCTTAATCTAGGCAAATATGAAGCCAGTGATGCCATCCATACAAGAGGAGGAAAGGATATTAGGGGGGATAAAAGGTAATAAATTTGGTTTGAGGCATGCTGAGTATGGAGAAGTACTATAACTATTACCATAAACCAAAAACCAGAACTTTTTTGTAAGGCCATTTTTTATTCCCATCATTAAGACTAAAGAAAATCTTAACCCCAAAACTAAGACCCTAAAACTAAGTGGTGATTTCTTCTTACATTACAAAAGGATTCTTTATTCTGTTGAAAGCGGTTGCACCAATTTTTTTTTCAAATCATGACTGCTGATGCATCAAAACCATAATTCATTTTTTAATACTTAGGTCTAGAGATAAATAAGAAGGGAATACTTCGTGATAGGATAGTGTGAATGTAAACAAAAATTCTCTAGAGTCTGGATAAAGTGAGGAGACAGAAACAGAACGAAAAGAGAAGGCAAAAGTGAGAAGAAAGGCAGAGAAAATCACAAAGGGAAAAGAAGAACATGAATCTAAGGACAAGAGTAGCCAGCAAAGAAAGAGCAAGATGGTGAAGCACCTAAGCTTCATAAAAGGGCGGAAAATAGACTTAGGGCAAAAAAGAAATACTCTGATACAAAAGATCTAGCAGAGCATCTCTTTCTCAAAGTCCAATACACAGTTCACCTGGTATATTCTTGAGGGTTAAAGAAAAAGGTCTTTCTTAAAGGGGGAACTTTTTGAAATATCTTGCAATCTTTAAAGCCTGAAATTTTGCCTGTTATTAGTACTGTGACTTTAGGCAAGTGTTTTGATATCAGCCTCAATGTCTGTGTGTGAAATACAGATGACACCTAAATGATTGATGTGAAAATTAAATAAAATAATGCAGTATGGTGCCTGGTACAGAAAGCATTCAATAGATGGTAGTTACTATTATGAACAAGAAAAATTCACACATGGGCTCAAAAATAATTTTAAATTCTACCATTAGGTATTATATCATTGCCCTTTTCAGCTGTCTTTTATTATATGAAAGTCTACCCTGAGAATGATAAACTATTCCTGTCACTAACACTATAGTGTGGAGTCCTTAAACAGATTCCATCTTTCAAGCAGCAAGAGGGATTTAGGGTACCATGGTTACAAAAGAGCACATGGAATACTAAAGAAACAAAACAACAACAACAACAAACTACTAGATAAAAGGAGAAAATACCATTTTAGAATTTAGCACAGCCTTCAGAGGAAGAGCTATGATCCTGCCTTTCTCTTAATAAAGTCTTGTATAAGAGACAAGATTTTAAAAAGAACATTAAAATATGGAAGCACAGAGTAAAAAGATAAAATTAGAAATTTAGCAAGAATCACCAAAGAGAGAGTAGAAGTTGTGAGTTTGGAATAAAAATTTGACATGGTTTTCAGGGTTTTCATCTGTAAGCAAAGACGTTGGAAGTGAGTTAAGGGTGAAATTCCCCAGAAATTGAAGAAAAAGGCTGGGTCTAGACACCATGAAGTCAAAGAAGCAAAGGACTGATGATTTGAGAGAGGGTAGAATTTAATGAAGAGGCAGTCCAATCTGCAGGAAAGCAGGATCCTTACTGGATTCTCATCTATTACTGCATTATTTTGTTTATATTTCTTAGGCAGCAAACTTGTCTCTAAATATTAAGTCGTGAGATTCTGTAAATTATTTTTAATAATGCTACCATATTAACAATTCTTCCTCAGTTCTCACCATAGTGAAAATGGATATTATATTTCTTTTTAAAAATTTAACTTTTTAAAAGAGATGAGAGAAAATTAATTATTTCAAAAATAAAGTGCTACTAAAGTTTACCATACAAGACATGTTCCCATTTCTCATTTTAAAGGTGATTCATGAGTTTGTGGAATAATGAAATGAAGAAAATGATCATGTATTTGTCCTTCCTACTGTTACAGTGTCATACTTTACAAATGAATACATCTTGAATATAATTTTAAATTATATCTTCACATACACCACACACACACACACACACACACACACACACACACACACACACTCTGTGGTACATAGATTGCACTGATAGCCCCAATTCTTTCTATCTAGTTGTGAGTGGGGTTTTATGGTCCAGCCCTTGACTCTGAGCTTGGTCATGTGACTTATTTTGGCCAAAGGACTATTAGCACACATGATACCAAGCAAAGGCTTACAAAACCCATGAGCGCTTAACCTTGGTTGCCTTAGCATCTTTATTCTTGCACCTCTGTTCTCATAACCTTGAGAACATAACTGGGCTACTCTTTCAGAAGATGAGATTATGTGGGAAGAAGCTGTATCTTCCTTTATCCTATCTGAAGCATTCCTAGTCCCAGCTCTGCAATTAATCTACAGCTATACATACATGAATGAATCCAGCCAAATTAAGCAGAAAATGCCAATCAATAGAGTTGTGTGTAATAATAAGTGCATATTGCTTTAAGCCACTAGTTTTGGTGTGGTTTATTATATGTTATTATCATGCCCAACAGCTCACACACACATTTAATTATCTCAACAGAATGGCAATGTCATAATTCTTTATTTCTACCTTTGTACTACAAATTCTGCACATAGTTAATAGGTTTTTAAAATATTGATTAATAGATGGAGTATAGAGTAACTATTTTAATCAAGTTTTTAAATGTATTTAGTTTTATAAGACTGACTTTTTTTGTCCCAGAACTCTTCATTTCAAATATTATCAACGACCTGAAAAAATTCTAACTATGGGTAGTGAACACACAATGCAATACACGCACGCGCGCATGCGCGCGAACACACACACACACACACACACACACACACACACATACCTTATTGTTGAAATGTACACATAAAACTTACTGGATTTTGTTAACCAATGTTACCCTAATAAAAATAAATAAATTTTTAAAAAAAGAATAACAAGCATATTCATTAGCCATCAGATAGACTATGTCATCACAAGTCATGTGGCCTCTGGGAAATTCCACTATATAATCTTAGAAAATGAGAGTGGAAAAGACAGATGAGTTAATATTTGAAAAGGACTTAAAAACAGAACCTGACAAATAGTGATATATGATGCAAATAAATAAAAATATTATGACATAGCCATCCTGTATTTTTCTGAATATCATTACTGTATAATCTTTGAAATTATCAAGTGTGTGATGATTTACAATAATATGCCTGCTGAGGAAGATATTTCATAGTTTTAAATAGGAAGTATTACAGTATCCACATTTCTGCATAACGAAGTATTCCAACACCTATTTAATTAGGATGTTACTTCTCTTGCAGTTAAAAATCACTGCATTTCAAAGGCAAAACACAAAGGCAGCTGAGTAAAAACATACAGATACTGTTCAAAGCCACAGCATGACACAAATAAAGAAATAAGCTTTCAGTTATAATAATTGATCAGCAGCCTGAATTTTGCAGATTATGTGGAAGGGTACAATGCCTGCTGGGTACAATCCCTACTTAATATCCATTCTTTTATTCTCTCTTAATTATAAAACCCTGGCTTAATTTTGCATGGCAATGTTCTCTTTTTTAATTGACTGCTGCTTGAGATGAGGTTATAGGAGCTAGAGCCCCAAAAGTTATCTCAGACCACAAGATAACCTGAAATGAAGAAGCCAGAGGTGAAAATTAAGAATATGACATGGAAGCTTGCATTTCTGTTGAAAATAAGAAGTTGCCAAATAATGGTTGACCACCTTCCTCCAGACTTCTTTCATGAATCTTCCATCTTGCCTAAGCCACTATTTGGTGGTATTCTCTTAGTTGCTTAGGTGCAGCCAACTTAATCTTAAACAATATAACTTATAAGTGATAATAAATGTTTTTAAATTGAATTCTAAAAAGTCACAAAAGACTGATGATTTTAAAATATAAAGAAAAACTAAATGTTTGACTAAAAGTTTTCAATAATTTCAATTCCAATTAACTGGTAATTAATAGCAGAACTGGACTGTATATCATTTGAAGTGTATATAACTATGCTTTATATTACCATAGATTATATCTATTTGTCATTTCATAGGTTATTTTCTACTAATCTAAATTAATTTGTTTTGTTAATAAAGGTAGAATATTTATGAAGACAATTTTTTTCTACAATGTTTATAAGATTTGAAGAAAATAAAAAAAAACTTGTTAACAACTGTCAATTCTGAGTAGTAGGTACAGGATTATTTGGGTTGTGTGTATATTGTGTTTCCTATATTAAACAAGTTTTATTCAAATTTAAAAATTTCGGACCATCCCTGAATTTTCAGAAGCATAGAAATGTTGAATGTTTAGACACTTGCAGTAAAGTAATAATGAAAATCAAACAGCTAGACTCAACTCTGGGAATGTCACTTTACCATGGATGTTTATTGTCTTTGTATGTTACATATTTAATAACTCTAAATTCCACAGATTAAAATGTCTAAAAATGCTTTTCTTTTCACTCATCACAAACCCTCTCCCCAATTAGCCCCTAAAATTAAAAAAATTATACAATAGGTAAGGAGACGAAACTAGATATTCCTAGGATTGTGTGACTTTAAAATATGTATATATATAATTTTATTAAACATTTCCCAGCCACTAAGCATTCATATGGTTTTTAGTTTTGTTTATCAATCTTATTATAGATTACACAGCTGTGATGATTAATTTTATGTGTCAACTCTACCGGGCTAAGGAATGTCCAGATAGCTAATAAAACATTTTTTCTAGATGAGACTGTGAGGGTGTATCTGGAAGAGATTAGCATTTGAATCATCAGACTGAGTAAAGAAGATTGCCCTCAACAGTGCTGGTATGTATATCATTCAGTCTGTCCAAGGTCTGGATAGAACAAAAGGGCAAAGGAAGGGCAAATCTGCTACTTGCTTCAGCTAAGATATCCATCTTCTCCTGCCTTCTATTAGCACTTCTGATTCTCAGGCCTTTGGACCAGACTGAATTACATTAACAGGTTCCTTGGCTCTCCAGCTTGCAGATGGCAGACTGTAGGACTTTTTGCCTTCCATGATCGCATGAGCCAATTCCTGTAATAAAATCTATTGTTTCTGTTCCTCTGGATAATCTTAACTAATACAACAGCAGCAAACATTTATTGATTTATATTTTACTTCCATTTGGTTATTTCTAAAGACAGGTTATCAAAGCTATCAAAGCTTTCAAAAATGGAAAAACAATGGTCGAAATAAAAAAAATTCCCAACATGTTTTTATTTATATTTTTCCAGTGAATTATCTCCATAATATATGGAGGCATAGAAAAATATTTGAAAAAATACAGTCCAATACTGAGAAAAACTTCATCCTAATGAGTAGATATTAACAGGTACAAAAGCATGAAGTTGCTATATATTTCTTTCTTCAGTCTATCTACAACTTCTTCATTCTTTAATCTCTTTATCTGAAAGATGCAAGCAATAATACAATCTTTCTCATCCCATCTGAAGAATATTTTATGAAAGTACTTAGAGAATGTTTGCACTCTATCCATAGACTGCACTGAGCAGAAATCTTAACTAATTTTCTGAGAACAGCCTTTACAGAAAATAGCATAAAGAGAAATATTGTATTAAATAGGCTTTAAGTAAATTAATTCCAAAAAGGAGTACTCCAAAATTATTAAATCATGAAATTTCAAAACCTCTAGGGTCAAAGATAATCCATGAGTGTTCATCTGAAACATTGGTTCATGAAGAATTTTGAGGAGACATGGGGAAAAAGAAGCCCAGATATAACTGATGGTATTATTCAGCAAAGAGAAAAGCCATGTCATATAAATAAAGAAAGGCATAAAATGTTCTCAGAGAAACTGTATAACTTCAAGTGTTTTGGGGAAAGTATATCATGATGTTAATATTTCTAATTATTGGGTAAATCCTCAATAATTTTTACCCAATCTTCCTAAACTTCAATGCTTGCTTACATATTAAAATATAAGAACAATAAAGAAAATGATTATAAAACTTATCAAAACTTATCAATGATGAATAATAATGCCATAACCGTATGCAATTGATATTATTTACCCATTTTAAAGATGAGTAAACTAAGGCTTATCAGAATTAGGTAATCTAGTACTCATCACACTAAATAATTTGAACCTAAATTTCTGAGAATCCATAAATTGCTGTCTCTTTTAAGCCACACACTGATCATATGGACTTTGTTCTCAAAGAGCAACAGTATCTCCTGAGGGAAAGAAAGTATCATGTATAAATACAATGTACTTAACATGTAAATCTAATAAAATATAGGCATAGATAGTGAGGGGTAGAATAAAAAACTACTGGGGTGGAAGGGTGAGTTTAGAAAGATAATAGTAGAGATAATATCTGAGTAGCATCTTGAATGACAAATTGTGAGAGGTAGAAATGGGAGATATTCCAGGTCAGTATGACAGTATGGATGAACAGAGGTACAAAATAATGAATGACATTTACATAGAATTCCCCTATTCCAATCATTGTCCTAAGTGCTATATATATACACATACATATATATATTTAAGATATATATATATATATATAACATAGATAGATAGATATCTTAAATATATATATGTGTGTGTATACACACACACACACACACACACACATATATATATTTTCCCCTATTCCAATCATTGTCTTAAGTGCTTTATATATATATATAGATATAGATATAGATATTTAATATATATATGTATGTGTGTGTGTGTATAAACTTATTTCTTTAGTTCTCACAATAACCCTTTGAGACAGATACCATAATTATCCCCATTATAAAGAAGAAACTGAGTCACAGGTTAAGTAACTTGCCTAAAGTCACACAGCTAGGAATAAACATAGCCAGGATTTGAACCCTCAAGTATCTGGCTCCAAAGTCTGGATTCTTCACCCTTCCCAGCAGCAAACACAAGATTTCCTTAGGATTGAAAACTAGTGAGGGGTCAATGGACTGTAAAATGAATGAAAGGATTAAAACATTAAAAAGGTAGATAGGATCAAGAGAACAGGGGCTTTGAATGTTATACCGAGGAGCTTAGTTTTCTTTCTGTAAGCAGTACATGAAGTTTTCTGAAGGAAAAATAAAGTTCACTCAAGGAAAAACACTGAAGGATTGTGTTTAAGAAAAAAATTTCACATGGTTCTGTGGGGGAAAAAAATACACTGCAAATAGAATGACAAATGCAGAAGTCTCAGAAAAATTATTGGAAATTTTCTTTGATGGTTAAATGAAAAATTGAGGGCTTGAGTCAATGTCAGTTGGAGGAAAAGATGCTATAAAACAAGAGGCATCATACTCAGGACTTCCATTGAAGTTGCATCTCCCTTTGGGATCTAGAAAAGTGCTCAATGGGAAAAAATAATCTTGTCAGCATTTTCCATAGCATCTCACTGTTATAGCCATTGATTCAATTCTGGATCTACTGTCATTTCATTGAAATGTTTCAGAAAGAAAACCAAACAAAATAATCCCCACTAATAAAATCACGAAAGGATCTAACTCTAACAGTATAGTTGGGTTTTTTTACATAAGAAAGAGTATGGGTATGTTAAGATGACCGAACAATTGTCTTAAGGATTGAATGAAATAATATATGAAAAGTGCTTAGACTAAGGCCTGACACATAACAGGCATGTAAAAATTAGTATCTGCCATATTATCACTATCATTATTTTACCTTCACCCACATCCTATTTCTTCCCTAAGGAGTGCTAAGGTGCTCACCAGCTCACCTTCACTGCAGAGAAAGGTATCACTTAAGAGACTTTATAGTCACAATGACACTTTCTAATACTTCCTATTTTGCACATACTTTATAGGTGTTTGTGCTGCTTCTACCAGAGTGTAAGGCAGTTACTCAAATGATCCAGAATGTGATAGGTACCCAATAAATGCAAATTACTCTCCCAAATAGATAAGCAAAGTGTGTCCCTTCTACTCACTTTCCTGGTAAACAGGTAATAAAAAGAGTAGGGGGTGGCGGGAGCAAAAACAAAAGTAGATCCTGAAAAGACAATTTTATTTCAAAAAGAGAATATTATAACAGATATGCAGCTAAATAATGCAAATTAAGGCAATGTTCTTTGTAGAAGAAAGTCTGTGAAATAATAGAAAATCTATATGTTGGTCTCTGCCTCCAGTTTCTTGCACAGAGCTGCTAAAAATCTTGTAATTTCCTATAGGATAGAAGCCCTGAAAACATCTTTTACTCTAATATTTGGCCTTTGGTCCCAGTTCCTAACACAGAGCTCCTAAATCCCTTAGAATTTCCTGGGTGATAGGAGTATCTTATGTTCTACTGAGGCTACTCTTTGTGGGTTCCTGAATAGCTTCATGATGGGACTGGGTCACCAGAAAGACCAAGTCATGATTGAAAGCTGTGAAGGAGAAAGGGGCTGAAGACTGAGTTAATGATAGATCATGCCTACATGATGAAGCCTCCATAAAAATCCCAAAATTATGGAATTGGAAGAGAGTCTGGGTTAGTGAACACATCCACATACTGGAAGAGTTGTGCATCCCAACTCCACAGTGACAGAAGCTCCCACACTCAGGACCTTCCCAGACCTTGCACTATATACCTCTTTTTTCATCTTTATCCTTCATTATTATATCTATTATATTAAACTGGTAAACTTAAGTGTTTTCCTATGAGTTCTGTGAGCCATCCTAGAAAATTTTAAACCCGAGACTGGGGTCATGGGAACCCTGATTTATAGCTGTTCCATCAGAAGCACAGGTAACATCCTGGACTTGTAAGTGGAATCTAAACTAAGGAGCAGTGTCATAGAACTAAGCCCTTAACTTGTGGGGTCTATGCTAATTCTGTCAGAATTGAATTGGATAGCAGGACACCCAGCTGGTGTCACAGAATAGCTTGGTGTGAAAAACCAGCACATCTAGTCACTGAAGTATTTTGTGTGAGTATTAGAGGAGAACCACAGGAGGATTTTTCCTTTCCAAAGTCCAAATGAGTCATTTTTAACCAAAGCATCATCTTAAAGGGGAAATGTGACTATAGATATGTTGGTCTAAGGTTCTTTACATATACACAGTGGAGACATTCTTATTAAGCCCGTGTGAAAATCAGACATAATGAATTAATTTCAAAGAGTTCAATGCCTGGTCCATTATTAGGGTTTAGAGAAAAGTATAGTAAGATAAAAATATGCAGCTATTGTGAAAGGAATTGAAAGAACATCACTCCAATGAATAGATTTTGTTTTACCCAATATTCTATAGATAATATACAATAGGAATAACTTGTGTCATACAAATTATATGTTACCAGAATGCTTCCACACTATGAAAAGTCTATTCAAGAATTATATTTTCATCTTAGAATCTAGTCAATATTGGTTATCAAGAATACCCTACAACTATATTGAAAAATATCTAGCCTCAACTATCAAGTTGATTAATTGTTAGGAAAAATTCTAAATTTGAAAAAAAAAATAGAGAAGTATAATTTTCAAAAGGCCAGAAAACTGCTTTTTGCATTATGTATTGAATTCTTTATAGCCAGTTTCTATTTAGAGTACATTTCCCCAATTATAACTTTCTTCATAACTAACTGAGGTGTTTATCTGAATCTCTCATATTTAAATTTTGTTATGATTCATTAGTGACTACACAACCCTGCTTTAATATCTAATTAAGATAACAGTTTAAATTTTAATGTAATATAACCCTTAAGTATAAGTTTAACATTACAGGCAATAAATAATGTTATAACTAATAAGACAAGACAATAAAAAAAATCAAGTTAACATTGTATTAAGATTGAGCTATTCAATTATATGTCCAAAGACTTTAGGTAGTTCTCCCTCAGCTTTGCAGGGCCACGGATTCTGTTAGACCTTGGAAGCAAACTCATGCCAATTAAATCATAAAATTAAGACATCTCCTACATAAATTTGAAAAATTAAAAATAATATCTTGAAGGTTAAATCATTTGTCACAAAGCTTCTGTTTTCACAATTCAACCTTTTCCTCTAAAATTTAAGAGTATTTAATGGATTTAAAAATATCTGAGAAAATTGCATAAATATTGATATTAACTAATGCAAAAGCTCTAGAGACTAGCAAAATTTATAACTACTAAACTTTAAGACTAAAAGAGCCAATAAATCAACAAGCACTTATTAAGGTTTTACTGTGCCTATGATGCTAGAAGGAAAGAAGTTTTAATACACATTAATATCTATACTTTAATAAGTTGCAATCCAGTAGCGGTGGTTGGTAATATACATTCTGAATTGAATATTAACATTTACTTAAATATATAAAATACCTTGAGTCATATAATTAAAGAAATTAGCAGAGAATGCATAAACAATAAGAGTTCCAACAAAATATTAGGAAAACATGGGATTTAGATCACATCTTAAGAACAGATACTGGCTCTTTTTATCTCTATAGCAGAGTGTTTGCCGTGCAGCATTTGTTTAATAAATGTTTGTGAAACTTAATTCAGTCGTTAGCCATAGGGGAAGACATTATACTTCAACAGCAAAGTACCATGCACAATGGCTTGAGGAATGAGGAAAGAAATTATGTGCCAAGAATGCTAACTCAAGGAGACAGTAAACATTTTGGAGGAGTGAGAAGTAAGGTTGAAAACATCAGCTTCTGATCATTTCTTCTTTCTCTGGTGTTCTTGGCTGCCCAAAACTAAGTTTTCTGATATTTCTTTCTTAAGTGTTTAGTCTACTTTGGTCACTGAGCCAGTACTGACTAAGGCAAAATGTATATCAATAATCCAGCCTTTCCACTTGATGGGATTTAAAATTAAGTCATCCTCAAAACCAGACCCAAAAATCCAATGACTTTTCATGACCACTAGACACCTATACTACTGCTCTCTTGTCTCTGCCATGGACCTAGCCTTTGGATGAAACCTGGCACCTGTTCCTTCACCTCTTTTGGGATCATCCCCTGTTTCTTCTTATTTCTGATCAATCACCTTCTCTATCATTTCTTCAGTACACTAGAATCTGATACTACTCTCAAACTACTGGCGCAAACCAGTTCTCATCCCTCACCCTGTGGTCTCTGGTATTGCCCACTGAATTCTTTTCAAACAGGTCATACCTGGATGAACTTTCTACTACTGACTCCAGAGTTGCAACTGAAATGGCTGATCATCCTCTGCGACCACCTGGCCATCCCTCCACCAGAACAATCCCTTAGTGCAGGTTCTATCTTCTACCCTCTCATGTCCTGTTGTGTGACTCTTGAATCAGGTTTCAAATTTCTCCTATTCCTGTGTTCTGTGATTTGCTACTACAAGCAAACATTTATGTTTTGGCCCTAGGTAGTTGAGGCTTGGCAGGAAAGTTAAGTTGAAACTAGATTTCAGAAAGTCTTAAATGCTTCATTAAAGGAATCTGGATATGTGTAATAATCAAAGGAGAGTATTTGCATAATTTTGAGTGAGACATGGCACAGAGAACTAGAATTTTAGCATGATTAACCTGGAAGTTAATTTTAGTTTAAAAAAAAAAAAGAATACCATTTGTAATTGGTATATACAACCTAACCAAGCAAGTTGAGTCCACTTTGCTTCCTGTGACACATGTCATTGAATGGTGACCTTTTTCTGCTATTCTTGATCTAAAGTTTTTAAATGTTTAAAATTGCTGCAACAATTGTTGCAAAACCATTATGGGTGAATTTCAAATAAAACACCATTATTTTGTTTGAATTAAAAAATAGCTATATATGAAGAGGTTAATCACTAATGAAGAAGAGATTAGTTTGGAAGAATTTGAGAATAAAGCTTTTCTGAAATGTTTTCTGAAATAAAAGGGAATATTTTTATAAGGATAGATCAAATAAGCATCTTCACCAGGAGGTTTTCCTGGTTAAATAATATAATTTTGCACCAAATTGTGATACTGCACTGTCCACTTAAAAATTTAAGAGTGGATTTCATATTATGTGTTTCTTATCACAATAACAAAAAAAATCAAGCTGTCCCTTATGCTTTGGGATGAACTGTGTTGATATTTTCTTCTGTGAACAGGAAAACTATAATCTGTCAGAGAATGTTTTTTCTAATCATGTTATGTAACATTGTTTTCTTCTGAAATGCCTTCACTTTTTTTTAAACTAATAAATATTTTTAGTATATAGATTGTAATTCTCAACATTATAACCAAAAATTAAAAACATTAAATTATCAATTTTCTGTTTAAATAATTTAACCACCAAGTAACACATATATTTAGATTATTTTAACTGGATATCTGTGTTTATTTGAGATTATATATATATATATATATATATATATATATATATATATATATATCTACACACACACATACACACACACACATACATACACTTTTGGTCTAGGAAGGTTTGGAGAAACATGGCAGAGACATCTCCAGATCTCTCCCCTTGAAACAACAATAAGTTGAATATCTAAAACTCAACAAAAAACACACAAACTGCACACCAGCATGTCTGAGTGTGGGATCTGTGCATAAGGGTCAGAACACCAGGTGTTGGGTGGTGGACTGGTACAAATAAAGAAGCTGGTAGACTGGGACAAATAAAGAAGCTGTCTGGAGCTCCCTGTAGGAGCTGGAGCTCCCTGTAGGAGGATGGAGAAAGGAAAGGTTACTGCAAGTTCCCTGAACAGCCCTGCCTGGGAGAGTTGTGAGTTTTATGCAGCTGACCGAGGGCCCAGTCATCAGGGCAGAAGACAGAGAAGCAGGATAGCAGAGAAACAACAGCTGATTTTTACCAGCTGCGATTGCAAAACCAAGGCTGAGCCACAGCCCCCAACCCCCAATCCAGAGGGCCCTTCCCTGCTAATCCTCGAAGACCAACCACAGTGGAGCCCAGGGGAATCTGAACAAACGCTACCGAAACTATTGCTAACACTAACAGAAACTGAAACTGAGGGTAGTGAGTGTGATTGAATATCTATAAAAAAAAATAAAAAGGCATTATTAAGTCTCTATAAAAAGCAAGGATACAAGAGGCTTAGACGCCACCTACTGGAAATCAAAGGAAAAATACCTTCCATGTAGCAGGTTAAAGAGAGACCTTTATATAATAAATCTTTCTGGAAAAAAGCAAAATACATTTCAATTAATGCCCAGGTGGAGAAATAGTCCATTAAACACCATGAACAACCAAGGTGACAAGGTATCTCAGAAAGAAAGAGAAAAATCTTCAGAAAAAAGCTTACAGACAGAGAAATATGTGACGTAAATGACAGAGAGTTCAGGGTAGTACTTCTGAAAGAACTCAATGAGATCCAAAATGAGTCATAGCAACAATTTCAGGAATTGAAAACACAACTATATGAGCAGAGCAAGGAGATTGAAACCCTCAAAAAGAACAGAATAGATCTTCTGGAGAAAACACACACACACACACACACACACACACACACACACACACACACACACACTGCAAGAGATGAAAAATGAAATAGCAAGCCTGGGAAATACAATCAACCAAATGGAGGAAAGGATCAGTGATATCGAAGACAGAACTCTAGAAATAATTCTGAAGGAAGGAGAAAGAAACCAAAGAATGAAAATAATGAAAGAGAAATTCAAGAGCCATCAGGAGAGAAAACAAGAATAATGGGCACTATCGAAGGCAAGGAAAAGGAACAGGAACTAGAAAGTATTTTCAGACAAGTAATGAATGAGAATTTCCCAAATCTAAGGAATGCGTTGGAACTTGGAATTCAATAAGTCAACAGACCACCCAATTATCTCCACCCAAAAAGGCCTTCACCAAGACACATTGTATTAAAATTATCAAAAAATCAGTGGCAAAGATAGAATTCTTAGGGAAACGAGGGAGAAGATGGTAACTTATAAAGGAAAACCCATTAGATTATTGTTGGACTTTTCAGCACAAACCTTACAAGCCAGAAAGGAGTGAAATCAAATATTCAAAATATTATGTGAAAGAAACTACCAGCCTAGAATAATGTATCCAGCTAAACTTGCCTTTAGATATGAAGAAGAGATAAAGACCTTTCCAGACATATAAAAATTGAGGGAATTCACTACAAGACCTGTACTACAAGAAATACTCAAAGGGATCAGCTGAAATACTAAAAGGGGTAGTTCACCTAAAACAAAATGGTAAAAAATATGTATATACATAATTAGGAATAAGGTGACTATCAGGCAAATAGAAGCAGAGGAGTGCAACGCTTACTAAGAACAGGGGATTATAAGCTTAAATAATAATAAGAGAATTTCTATAACAAGATAGTAATGAACATTCAGCATACATAGGGACAAATTGAGATAACAATGACTGAAAAGAAGAGGATTCAAAGATCAAAATTTGCAAAGGGGAATGGAGATAAGGCACGTGCAGAAAAAAAGTGATGACTGTATATACATAAAATATATATATCAATATATATGTTATATAATGTATACATATAATACATATAAACTATCTTTATATATTCATAATAGTATCCACACACCAAAGACTCAGAACTGATGTATATAACATAAATCAAGAAGAACCAGAGGGAAAACCCATAAAAGCCAACCAAAATAAAGAAAACAGAAAAAAAAGGACAAGGAAGCAATGAAAACACTGAGCTACCAGAAAGCAAAAGGTAAAATGGCTATAAGAAGATTTCATATTTCAATAATCACCCTAAACGTAAATGAACTGAATTCATCAATAAAAAGGCACAGAGTTGCAGAATGAATAAAAAAAAAAAAAACCCTAAATATGCTGCCTCCAGGAGACACATCTAAGTTCCAAAGGCAAATATAGGCTCAAAGTGAACAGGTAGAAAATGATATTTTAAGCAAATGGCATTCAGAGAAAAGTGGGAGTAGAGGTACTAATATCAGATGAACGAGATTTCAAAATAAAAAATGTAAAGAAAGATCCTGAGGGACACTTCATAATGATAAAGGGAATCATGCACCAAGAAGATCTAACAACACATTATCTATGCTCCCAATCAGGGAGCCCTGAAATATGTAAAGCAATTACTAAGAGAACTAAAGGAAGAAACAGACAAAAACACTATCATAGCAAGAGATCTAAATATTCGACTATCACATAGGGACAGACCACCCAAACAGAAAATCAATAAGGAAATAATATCCTTAAATGACACATTAGACCAACTGAACATATTTGACATTTACAGAGCCTTCCATCTCAAAACAGCTCTTTATACATTCTTCTCTAGTGCACATGGAACATTCTCAAGGATTGACCACATACTGGGACACAGAGAGAGCTTCAACAAATATAAGAGGTTTGAAATCATACCAACCATTTCTCTGATCATAATGCTTTGAAACTAGAGATCAACTGCACAAAGAAATAAGGAAGAACCACAAATACATGGAGATCAAACAACATGTTACTGAAGATTGTTTACTGAATTAACTGCAGTCATCCATCACTTAATGACAGGGATATGTTCTGAGACGTGTATCATTAGGCAATTCTATCACTACAAACATCATAGAGTGCACAAACCTAGATAATATAGCCTACTACAGAACTAGGCTATATTGTATAGCCTATTGTTCCTAGGCTATGAACCTATACAACATTCTACTGCCTTGGATACTATAGGCAATTGTGACACAATGGTAATTATTTGTGTATATAAACATATCTAAATAGAAATGATACAGTAAAAATAATACATAAATGATAAAAAAATAAATGGCGCACTTGTATAGGGCACTTACCATGAATGGAACTTATAAGACCGGAAGCTGCTCCGGGTGAGTCAGTGAGTGAGTGGTGAGTGAATGTGAAGGCCAAGCACATTACTGTACATTACTGTAGATTCTATAAACACTGCATACTTAGGTTATACTAAATTTATAAAAAATATTTTTCTTTCTTTTATAATAAATTAACCTTAGTTTACTGTAGCTTTTTATACACTATAAACTTTAAAAATTTTTTTCAACTTTTGAAATAATACTTAGTATAAAATGCAAACACATTGTACAGCTATACAAAAATATTTCTTTCTTTATATCCTTATTATATACTAATAGATGTGAGTAGTACATTGAGTTATGGCAGCTAGTACATTACTAGACAACAGTGATTTTTAGCTCCATTATAATCTTATAAGACTACCATATACACACTATTGAACATTGACTAAAACACTGTTATGCAGCATATGAATATACTTAAATGTAATTTATGTATTTGTGAAAAGCAATCAATTATATAAGTTTATAATTAAGCATTTATATAGATTAAATATAGATATAGATACATGTATGTGTATGTATATATGTATTTTAAATTATATAAACTCATCTCGACTCAACTATGATGTGAAGATTTGTGGTAACCATCAGCCCCTCCTCAATAGGAAGCAAAATCTTAACCAGGAGTTTTTGAGGTGCAGATAAATTTAATGCTAATCTGGATCCCCTTCCTTTTTTATTAAATTTATTGGGGTGACGTCAATAAAATTACATAGGTTTCAAGTATACAATTTAATAATACGTAATATGTAAATTGCATTGTGTGTTCACCACCCAAAGTTAAATTTTGTTCCTTCAGCACATACTTGATCCCCTCTATCCTTACCTACCTCCCCCTTTCCCATCTTGCTTCTGGTAACCACTAAATTGTCATCGTGTCTATTTTTGTTTGTCTTGTTCATTTTTTGCTTTCAGGTTTATATCCCACATATGAGTGAAATCATATGGTGCTCAATTTTTTCTGTCTGACATTTTTCTTAGCATGATAATCTCAAGATCCATCCATGTTGTTGCAGTTGGATAAAGATTTGGTCCATATATACAATGGAATATTACCCAGCCATAAGAACAAATGAAATATTGCCATTTTGATGATATGAATGGATCTTAAAATTATCATGGATCCTCTTCTTTTGTCATTGTTGTTTATTATATTCTGACCTTTTTTTATAACAATACTATTTTGATGTATACTGTTCAGGTATATTCCTAGCACCAATGCTGATGCTTCTATGGCTATACTGCTGTCTATTTCTGTCTGTTTTTGCTATTGTCAAAACCCATGCAATGAAGAAAATTTCAGCAGTGCAAATCTCCAATAAAATCACAATAGCTTCTCTATCTCTCCAACTGACTTCTCAACAATCACTGCCTTATTCTTCATATTTAATAATAACAAATTAAAATTACCTAACATTCTGTGTTAATTTTACATGTTCATGCTTTTGTATAGCACTTGCTTGCTAACCCATCCTTTCAATGATACAGCTGACCCACTCCTATTCATTCTATTCAACTATAAGTACAAAACTTATTCTTAATAAGTACTATTATTTTTTTTTTGAACTCAGAAATGGTTATCAGGTCTCCACTATTTTTCCTGCATAATTCTGATAATATCTTGACATGTAGAGATATATTGATATGTTTCAAGACAGACAGACACATAGAGATTAATATAATGGCATATAGAAAGACATATAAGCTGATATATATGAATTTATATATAAATCATACTCTGTACTCTTTCTAGAAATTGTCTTTAGAATTCTCATCTTTTAACATGTATATTTACAGCTATTAGCCATAGAATGCCATAATGTTGTATAACTAGAATTTTAGAGCTGAAAATTATTCCTTAAGTTGATTTCTTAATGGTTGCAACCATCAATAAAATTTCCAAGTGTTAACAAATTAATTCCAACAGGAGGTGAGATCTGTCCTTTGAGTTTATCATTTTCTATTCTATACAGATAGCAGATTAATCATTTTTAGCTCACTGAAATCTCTATTGATATGTTCTTTATCTCTGGCTTTGGATAGAATGCTTTGAATACAGGAGGTACTAAATAATTGTTGATTGATTAAGTAGAACTAACATATTTCGAGTGTCTTCATGTTTATCAAATAAAGAAATAGTTTATATAAGCTTGGATTTTGAAGTGAAATACATCAGGATTCCATTCTACCTCTACAACTTACCAGCCATGTGTTTTGAGGCTAATTACTTCCTCTTCTCCTGTCCAAAGAGGATAATATATTAAGGTTATTGAAGATTATATTAGATAAATTATGAAAAGCATTTAACATAATGCCCAGTAGATATGTGAATAAACAGATTCCTCCAAAAGCTCTATGACCTCTATGAGGGTGGTGTATAGAGGCAAGGAAACTGAGGGTCAGAGAAATTGAGCAAGCAGCTGGGAAAATAAACAGCTGAAATTGTATCTAATTCTAGTTGAGTGTACCTGCCATCTGAAGGAAATTTTCACTATTGCTGCAAAGTTCATGGCATTTTTCACTCCAGTGTGTCCTTAAAGGATATATGCTGGTAAACTCCAGTTTATTTGTCAGATTCTGTCTCCTCCAAATCTCTTCAAATTAGAGTTAGCATCATTCTTCAACATTTCACATCCTGCCCAACATGTTATAATTGGACAGTCTGATAAATAATCTTGCATGAACCTGCACACTAACATCTTTGATCTTCCTCTGTCATTTCCTATGCAGAATTCCTTTGCTTCAAATACTGTTTGACATGCCCCTTTTAAAACATATATACATCCAGACATTCTCAGTGTCTAAGCTACCACCTGACTGTAAATTAGTACTTTTAAAACATATTCTTTCATCATTTTATCCATGTCACTGTTAAAACAGGTGCTACATTTTTAAATCCTTTTTAATACCTGTCTTTTTAGCTTTACTGTGGGCTTCTCATATGTGGGAACAATTTTCTCATCTTTTTATACACAGCATATAGCATAGTGCTTGGCATGTAGTTGAAGCTTATTAAATATCCGAATCAACATCACCATAACAGTCCCTAATAGTTATGGTTTTATTATTCTTTATTAAGAACCCTAGAGAGTAATAATTATCTCTATTTTTATGATCCTATCAATTTTGTAATCTCTCACTTAGAAATTTTGTTTGCTTGAAGTTTATGCCACATTTCTTTACCAGGAAAAGGAATAAGCCCAGATTCTCTGTATTTATGTAAAGTTTAAATCATTATAAGACACACTCTTTGTCAAGAATGCCTCTTTTATAACTTTCAGTCTTGAGCCGATGAGGTAAGAGTAAGTTGAGGGTGAGCAGGGTATGCGTACTTGAGAAGAAAGAGACACAAACTTCCACTCATGAGATAAATCAGTTCTGTGAATATAATGTATAGCATGGTAACTGTAGTTAACAATACCGTATTGTATGTTTTAAAGTTACTAACACAGATCTTAAAAGTTCTCATAAAAAAAATTGCAACTATGTGAGATAATAGATATTAATTAAACTTGTGGTAATCACTTTGCAATATATACATTTATTAATCATTATGTTGTACATCTGAAACTAATATAATGTTTTATGTCAATTAGAACTAAAAACTGAGGGGGAAAAAAAAGACAAAGGCCTCGTAGCAGTCTTTGGGAAGTATGGTGATGGGCTATAGATAGATAAGCTACCTCACAACTTTGAAAAAAGTCTTTTCTGATATTCCTGGGGTAATGTTGACCCCTTTATCTTTATCTTCTGTCACTTCCTCTGACTATCCAAACAATCACTTCCTTAATTGTATGATGGCATATTACTAAACATATTGAATAAGAGAGAGAAAAAAAGAAAATATTTTAAGAATGAATGAAAACATTTTACAAAAAGGAAAAAGTACAGACCACATATAAGTAATTTATAAGAGGAACTTTCCATTTTTTTACACTAGACTTTATTATACTCAAAAATATTGCCCAAGAAAATTGACCCTCTGAGTCCTGCAGAGGAAAATATACTAAATTTACTATAAACTCTAAAGCTTAAGCACATATAAAGATGATTGGCTTAATTATACAAATTTTAGAAGAAAATTCATGACATTTTTTTCTGATAATTGAGAATAATAAAAGATAGAAATTTCCTATACAGACATCAAAATGACCCAGTTATTATAGGACTCAATGTACTTAAATTTCTCCCCTAATAGCCTCAAACTGTACAAATTAAAGATTCCTTTAAGTCTTATGAAATGTAGTCTCCAAAAGGACAGGGAACATTCTGCCTTGTTCACAACCATTTGGTACTCACATGATAGTACAGATCAAGGGCAAACGGCCCTCTACCTTCCATTCCCCACTATACACATTTTAACCCTTTAATAGAAATTCCATTCAATCAGAATACTTTGTTATTATATGATATTAATGGAAAAATGAGTGTAAGTTGATTTTTTTGTCTGTGTTTGACTCTCTTGAGTGTGGACACTTCACACATGTGGCAGAACCAGATTCTATGCCTTGTCACACATTTGTCCTACCCTATCTTCCCCTATCCCAGTTGAACAATCAGTCTACTGTTCTCTGTCTCATTCATTCCATCAGTCTCTCTCTACCCTTACTCCTGGAGGATAGCAGGACTTTATGTATAAAAATGCATTAAACTATTCCATGAGACAGATCAATATTAATAAAATAATAGCAAAATAATTTATTTTATAGCTGTTCTATTCCAAAAAATTTAAAGATTTGGGGTACCCAGACATTCTTAAAGATAAATGAGTTTTGTCTATGGGCAGAGGTCAGAACTTAGGCAGGAAGAAGCAAAGAAAAGGAGGAAAGGTGAGAGACATCAAGAGGGCTTCCAGGTTTGATGCCAACAAGAAGTGAAGCTGGCTCTAAGATATGACCCTAAGGGGACATAAAAGAACTGTTTGCACTGTTCCAGTCTCCTTATGTGTTTCTAAGTAGGTGCATATAAGATTGGATTCATTCTGGGACACACACACACACACATGCATATGTATAATCAGGAAAATTTCACCCATGTAACTCTAATGATCAGAGTGCTATTTGCCCACAGTACTTAATAAAAACAAAAAAGTAATGATTTAAACTTAGGGTCTGTCTCAATTCCAAGTCTGCATTATTTTCTCTGTATAGCTTGCTAAAAGTTTTATTTAGAAGATGAGAATAAAAATAAAGGCCAGAGAATATAAAACAAGTTAGAGCTAATTTGAGCTTTTCCTAAAAGAGCAGAGCTGGGCAAAGTTCAAAGTTACAGCTGTTTGAGATGGCAATGAGCCAAATATCAGAATAAAACCCAGTACTCTGAGAAAGGGGAGATAACACAAAATTGAAAAGACTTTAAAGGCAAGCTTCTTTTAAACAACTTTTCCTTGAAGTTAGAGTTATCCCTTATTCCCCATTCTGTGTCCAGTAGAAACTATCTCAAGTAACCACCATAATGCAGCCCAGCCCACTCCAGTCCCTCTCAGCTCCCTCCCTTGACCCTAAGGAAAGGTTTCCAGGCAAGACAGTTGTAACTTCCTCCCCACAGCTGCAGTAGTTTTATACAGATTGTGTTGAGAGAAACCCTTCAGGGCAGTAATAAAATCAGCAATTAAATTATTTTATGATTATACAAGTAACCCCTTCTCTTGCTCCCAAAAGCATACATCATTTTAGATTTTCAGAATGTTTGTTCTAGAAAGCAAGTTTTATTTGTCTTATTTCAATTGTATTTAGTTAGTTTCTTTCAACTTAAGATATTTACAGAGTCTTGGAAATAAAAAGCAATAAAAAAAAAAATCTACCGATCATGATGAGCATGACAAGGCAAACAAAGAGATGTGCACATAATCCAAAAAGAAGCTACTTTCTAAAAGAGATGGTTTGTTTTTGTTTTTGTTTTTGTGTTTTTGCCCTTCTAGATAAAGAAGTTTAAATTCAGAAGTGGGGAGATTCAATATTAACCTTCAGATACCCCATTGTAGGGTTCCTTCTCTTATCTTTAACTGGAATTTCCAAAGTCTGGACTGTCCTTTTAGTATTAGTCATTCATTTAAAAATATTTACTGAAGATCTGAAGGGTGATATCAACATATTGAGGGACTGACAAATAAAATAACCAAGATAAAGAGAGATAGCGATGAGTAAGAGTCATTAACTAACTCAAAATCATTAAGCCATTAAAATAAACCCTAACTAACAATACTTTATGAGTAGATTTTGCACTAGAAGTTATAAATGGACTGATTTTCTTATGGGTGGTAGTCCATACAGCAGTCATTAATTACAGATTTCCACCAATTACCAGCCCCTTATTACTAATTGCCCAGGTCCTTGCCAAATATATAAATATAAAATATATATATATTTTAAATATATATATGAATGGCGCAATTTTGTACTGATCTAACAGACACATGTAACATTAGTAAAAATGCTTTGAATAAACCTATTTATTTAGAATGAGTAACTGCATAGAAAAAGGAAGAAAGAAAGAAAAAAATAAAAAAAATATATGTATCAAACTTACATTCTTCAAAAGCAAAGATGCTAAGGTAAAAACAAAACATAATTTTTGATCACCTGAAGGAAAGAATTTTGTTTTCTCCATGTAGTACCTCATAGTTCCTAGAATCTACTTATATATGTTTTGCACTACATCTAATGTTCATTCTTGATTAAATGTAAAACAAACAATAATGGCTTTTGTAATGAGAATCATAACCTTTGAATAATTAAAGACGTTAAAAATCAGCTGAGTTTTTGTTAGATAATATCACCATAATCCAAATAGATATTTCTTTCTTTAAATCACCACATACCAATGGTTCTTATAAAATAAAGCATTTTCTGCTAGTCTCTACAAGGCAATAGTAAATATTCTCATATGAACAGTCCAAATAAAATCTAGCCTGTGAGTTACTAGTTCATTGTTGGTAGCTGAAATTGTATGAGTGGAAGAGTTTGTACAGATAAAGAAAAGACAAGATGAGGAAAAGTGGGTCTAATTGAAATTTAAGTGAGTGGCACAAATTTTAACTGATCTGTAGCCCAAGTGACATAAGCAAATTGTTTCTACTATATCCATTATTGGGGGGATAATTCCTTAAACTTGGAATTTTCAAACACTCTTTCACACACACACACACACACACACACACACACACACACACACACACACAGTGTGCTTATTTTTACCTCTTATAGTAGAATTTAAAGTAAAGCAACAAGTCAGATATAGAAATATTTATTTTAAAAAGTTTCTACAATGCAACTTAGGCACTTGGATCAAAGGAAATTTTATTAATTCCCTACTCTTTTTTCTTTTTAAATACAAAATTCATGGTTCTGCCCTAAACTCTCCCCTTTTTCCAAGATCAATGCTTTCTGCTTTTCAACCACTACTTATCAATCATTAAACAGATTAAATCTAATGACCAAAACAACCACAGGGGGAAAATTAATCCAAGAAAGAAAGGTTTGACAGTGTGTAATTTTCACACACACACACAAAAAAATGCTAAGCTTTCCTTATGTATAAAGCAAGGGTTTCTTCCATTCACGCTATTTGGGAACAAACAGAAAATCACTCAATTTTTTTTTCTGTCTTTCTTTTTGTCTGGAGAGAACCCTCCACTTGTTTTGCGTACAAATTAGTTTACACATTGAGAAAGCAAAATTCATGGTCCTGAGGCCCCAGTATACAAAGTTCCGTTCTTGTCACTTTTTTGTGCCTTGTTATTTTTCTGTAACCCATACAATATGCAACCATAATTTAGATCTGTTCTCTTAATTTGTACACACCTATATGAAGTTTGTCCTGTATAACTCTAATAATGTATAAAAATATGAGAGTGACTAGGAAAGAAGGTTGTCAGTTCTACCCAGGACACTGATAGAGGATAAATGATTGAACTGAACGTCCTCTAAAAGTCCTCTCCAACTCTGTGCTGTTGTTGTTCAGAACACAAAACAACCTTGTACCAACCACTGGACACAGAGTCTTTGACTCAAATTAATACAAGAAAAGCCATTCAGGATAAAAAGTTCCTTAGCCTAGCTATACTGACTAATGCATGAACTGCTTACAATCCTTTAAAATTTATCTTTTAGATTCCAGTTAAAGACAGTTGACAAAGTGAGGAGTTTTTTAGAAATGAGGAGCTAATTATAACTCAGAAAACACAAGTCAGGTAAAAAACCTATCTCCAGAAAATAGTCAGTTTGAACACCTCACCAATTATAGCAAATGTCAGAAGATGAAAATTCTCCTCCTAAATTATTTAAGGGGACCCCAAGTTTCTTTCCATAATATCACAACACTCTGCTTTCCACTAGTATAAGCATCACAGTGTTTATAACTCATATTAAAGGGAAAGAAAATCAGTTCTTGTAAGTGTCTACATTATTCAAATATGCTGATACTTCCTTATGGAATGTGATTGAAGGGAAGTTTGGTAAAGACCCACATACACATTATGATAAATATCTTCCAAGACATTTATGGTCCCCAAGTTCAAGTGTGAATAGCTTTTATAATATATAATTTCCCCCTTTGAAGGTAGTAAATTATAACTGAGCAATTTAAGTACTCAAATCCTAATGATTGCATAAAAATATTAGATAATATATAAAGCTTTTAAAATAAATTCTGCCACCAAGTAATTTCTACCCTAAATTACATTATTTCATTGCTGAACTTAAGTATACATTTAGCATCTACAAAAATGAACAAGGCTGTGATGATGAACATGTTGCTTGCACTTATGATCAAATAATTCATTAAGGGACAGTGAGTCAGCTGACTTTTTTAGATAGGCTATATTCTCAACTAGAAAGTCTCCATATAATGCATTGAATAATGACCTTTTTTCCCCCTATTTTCTCTGAATTTTCATGCCAATAGGTAAACATATTAACAGTTACTATGTTGGGGTTTCTACTCTGTGCAATGCACTTCAGTGAATTTCAAATGTTCATTCATAAGTATAAAAATATTTGTATACAAAGAACAAATACAACTCAATAACAACAACAACAATGATCCAATCAAAAGGTGGGCGGAGGACCTGAGCGACACTTCTCCCTAGAAGATATACAAATGGCCAACAAATATATGAAAAGATGCTCAATATCACTAGCTAGTAGGGAAATGCAAATCAAAATCACAATGAGATACCACCTCACACCTGTTAGAATAGCTATAATCAGCAGGACAAGTAATAACGAATGTTGGAGTGGATGCAGAGAAAAAGGAACCCTCATACACTGCTGGCGGGACTGAAAATTGGTACAGCCACTATGGAAAACAGTATGGAGATTCTTCAAAAAACTAAGAATTGATCTACCATATGATTCACCAATACCTCTATTGCATATTTACTCCAAAGACTTGAAAATTCATATCCAAAAAGATATTTGCACACCGTTGTTCATAGCAGCATTTTTCATGGTGGCCAGGACATGAAAGCAACCAAAGTGTCTTACGATAGATGATTGGCTAAAGAAGCTGTGGCACATATATACAATGAAATATTACTCAGCCATAAGAAGAGAAGAAATACTGCCATTTGCAACAACATGGATGGACCTCAAGATAATCATGCTAAGCGAAATAAGCCAGACAATAAAAGTTAAAAAATCACATGATATCACTTATATGTGGGATATAAACCTAAAAGCAACAAATGAACAGGACAGAGACTCATGGACATGGTCAATGGACTAGTGGTTACCAGAGGGGAGGGGGAAAGAGGGAGGTAGATGGGGTAAAGGGGGTCAAACATGTGGTGATAGAAAGAAATCTAACTATGGGAGGTGAACACACAATGTGTGTGTGTGTGTATGTGTGTGTGTGTGTGTGTGTGTGTGTGTGTGTGTGTATATATATATATATATATATATATATATATATATATATAATGTCTTACTGTTAAAATGTACAGCTGAAACATTGGATTTCATTAACCAATGTCACATTAAAAAATAAATTTAAAAAAGAACAACATTTGTGAGGGTGTGTTAAAAAAGATTTTTGGCTCCACCATGAATCTGACTTAATAGATAGGGCTACACTAGGAAGTTCCCCAAAAGCCCCTAGATAATTCTAATGCAACATGCTTTCAGAAATCTTAACAATTATGATTAAAAATTTGTATAAAGGGTTTTTAGAAGCATAAGGATGCTTTCAATCTTAGACAGATAGAAGTTAAATAAAAGATTGATAGTAATAGTATTCTGAGACACAGTTGTTTAAATCTTAGCTCCTTCAAACCCAAGAACTCCAACTTGGGATGAGATTCAGTTTTCCAAAGATGCACTTAGGAAATTATTGAATTCTCTCATCTCAACAATGGGGAACTTGACATGAATCCTCTTTTGTCTATAGTGAGTAGCTGAGCAGGAGACAGCCTCTGATAGCATTTGATACTTTTCACTCTGTAAGTCAGTGACCACAACTGCTGCAGCAGCATTTTCAGAGACTGAAAGGGCGAGTAAGAAAGTAATTTCAGAAACAGCATGGCACACTTGGCTCACCTTCCATTATTGACCCAGAGACTGGGGGCTCCAGAACAAAGGGCATAGGCCTGGCTGCTCCAAAGAAGCATGAGAGGAGAAATCTGGGCCATAGACCAAGGACAGTCTGATACTCCATGGCTGATCTGAAGCAAGCAAAAATTGCCTAGAGGCAGAGCCAAAGGTCTGCTCTTCTAATTCATCAAATCTAAATATTAAATTACAAATGGGGACCATGTGGTCTGTGCATGAGGACAAACTTGTTTGTCCCCAGAATCCCTCATACTCAGAACTTGAGAAGGATGGGAAGAAGGTAAACAATGTTTCTGTTTAAATCATATTTAAGGCATTCTCTGCCTCATTAATAAAATCAGGCAAGATCTTTCACTATCATTTACGCTATAAAGGATCATTAATATTAAGGGCATTTGAAAAATAAAACTAGTAGTGTTTTGAACCTAGTAGAGTAAAAATTAATAAATAAAACATAGTGGAAAACACTTAACAAAAGAGTTTGCAATCCTATTTACCTACCACAATCTTGTTTGCATGGTTACATGCTTCACAAACTAAGCCTCTGTTTAATTAAACTCAAATCTTTTTTGAACTTCTGCAGTCAAATATAATCAGTAACCTGCCTTGTCTTCCAAGACCTGTTGTGGTCCAGCACTTTCTTCAACAGTAAAACCCAGAACCACCTTCCATGTAGCTGAACTTGGAATCCTGCCACACTTCCCACTTCCCATTCTTTTGTTATGTTCAGTAAAGTGCTGACCTTTAATGCAAGGTGAAAAGCATTTCTATAGGCTAAGATGGAGGAGAGCTTTTCACTCTATGGAGAAATGGAGAACCTTGTCTCCCCAGCATGCCACCAAGCCTGGCGATGCTGTAGTCCTCCACTCTTGGATCTGTAATTTAACTAACAGAGAGGTAGTAAAATGATAGATGATAGATAGATGATAGATGATAGATAGATAGATAGATAGATAGATAAATGATAGATAGATGATAGATTAGATAGATAGATAGATGATAGATAGATAGATAGATAGATAGATAGATGATAGATAATAGATGGATGATAGATAGATAGATAGATAGATGATAGATAGATAGATAGATAGATAGATAGATAGATAGATAGATAGATAGATGATAGATGGATAGATGATATAGATAGATAGATAGATAGATAGATAGATAGATAGATAGATGATAGATGGATAGATGATATAGATAGATAGATGATAGATAGATAGATAGATAGATAGATAGATAGATAGATAGATAGATAATAAAACAAACAAACAAACAAAAAAACAGAAAGCATGGTAAGTTTAATGTTTCAAATGTCAGTGCAGCCCTCCAACAGGAGAGAGCATAAACAGGAGAAAGAAAAAAAATATTGAGAGACATTTCTCTTTGGAATAAACTTCAGGGGAGATCTACTTATTTAACAAATAGCTGGTGAGCATGTATCATGTTGAAGGGAGGAGGCAGAAAGCATGGTCTCTGTCTTTATGTGACAAACAAGCACAGAACAAATAAATGCATTGTTATGAATGGTGATAAGACTTCTGATGATAAAAAGGATAAAATGACATAAGTAATGAGACCAACATACTCAGATTTGGTGAAGGAAGGGCTCTCTCTGGAGGAGACATTTAGGTTAAAATTGGCTGAGTAATAAACCAGGTCAAGTGAATGGCATTTGGAAAAGCAATAGGTGGCAAAGAGCTTAATACATTTAGGGAACTGAAATAAACAGTCAGCATGGCTGGAATATAATGTGCAAGTAGGAGAGAGGCAGGGGCTGAGGTGGGCAAGTTGGAAAAGAGCTAGATTGCTTAGAGCTTATGAGACTTTGGATTTAATTTGAACCACAAGGGAGCCATTGTAGGATTTTAAAAAGAGGAATGACATAACCTAAGCTGCATTTTCCAAAAGCCATGTGACTGACTATGCAGAGATGGCAAGGAGAGAAATGCTGAAGGCAGGCAAATATGGCAAATAAGGTGATGTGGCAGAAGTGGAGAAAGAGATAGGTAAATAGACAGACAGACAGAGAAATGTAATTAAAAACAAAATCTCTTCCCAATCCAGAAAACCTCTCCACAAAGGTAGTAGAGATAGAAAGCACTTTCCATTATTGAATGAACATTAAGATGCACATCACAGGCAATCTGCTAAGATATTGCAAACAGAAAGAAATCTCAGCCTTTAATACAGTTGAGCAGATACAACCCATTCCATATATGTTCTCAAGATTAACAATGACTAGTCCTCAAGTAAGAGGTTTTGGCAGCACCATTTATTACACGTAGTTCATCCTAGACTCACCCGATAACTGGGGTAGCCATCTGTGTTTGTTAATTGGCTTTATCCCAAGGAAAAATAAACTTCCTACGTCATTAGAAAGGACATAATTTTGCAACTTGCAGTGAGGTACTGCTAAGTTACACACCTACTCTCCCACAGAGACTTGGAAATAGGAGTGCTATCTCCCTTGATGTTTGTATTTTAAAGAGATAGCTCTCAGGTCTTTGAGAAAAACATTCCTAGGTCATAAAGCTGTGAAGAGGTTATTTCATTTTTAGAAAGACTGATATTCTTTTTAAAGAGATAGAGAAAGAACTTATAATTACAAGTTTTCTAAAGTAAATGCTCTACTAAAAGGAAAGAGGTGGTTAGTCTCTTTCCTTATTTTCAACAGAGAGAATTAAACCTCTTATTTTTATTTTTAATATGAATTTTCCCATATGATAATTAGATGATAGATAAATGATAGATAATAGATTAGATAGATAGATAGATAGATAGATAGATAGATAAATAGAAAGATAAATGTGATGTTAATGTATGTTGGACTAGATGTGAGGATTGAAGGAGGAGAAACTAAGATGATTGACCCAGAGTTTGAGAAATTATGTCAGTTATACTGAAAAAAAAAAGGATCTCTGTTCTATAAGACATGAAATGCATATGTGCAATTTGAAGTGGCTGTCTCATGTGAATGTGATAAAAAATTAGGTTAAGTATATGCAGCATCTTCAGGGAACTAATTTCACAAAGTTATTCTCAACAGCATTCAGTACCAAAGAACAGCAGTATCCAGCTCAGCAACTATGCAGCCAGCCAGCCCCCAAGCAGAGCAGCCACATTTGCAGAGAGATTTGGGAATACCTGAGGGTCTAATGTTAAAACAGGTAAAGTACTTGTTCCATTTATTAACTAAATTTCTCTCAGCAACAAACCCACTCCTCTGCACTCTGCTTCATGATGCCAAGCCATGATTCAGCCAACTCCACTGCTCCCTTGGTAGTAGGCTGTTGTTAGGCTCTGCTGTAAGGGCACTAGAGGAGACTGGACAGTTGCAAGGAAGAACAGATGTACTTTTTTCTTTGTTTCTTGTTCCTCTTAAATTGCTTTAGCAATGTCCCTTCACCCTGGCAGGAGTGTTTAATTTCATTCATCGTCTTTTTTAACCCCACATTTCAGAAACAGTACCACTGTGCCTCTAGCAAGATACTACCGGCAGGAGGACAGTGGACCCCCCTCCTTAGAAATTGGGGTCCCAGTACATCACCACTGAGCTTCTAGATTCTAATAACCCAACCTCCTCTTGTTCCCCTGGCCCAAAGCCATTGGCTTCAGTTATAATCTGTGTTCCCTCAGTTTCTCTTTGCTTTTTCAGTTCTCTAACACTTAACCAATTCTCTACCTTAACTTCTGTCAAAGTCCCTAGTATATATTTTGTTTCCCTGATTGATGTAGGACACAAGTGGAGACTCCTATCAATCACAGAAGTAATGGACTGTCCTGTCACTCTGTATTTAAAGTTTGACTATAATGATCTCATCTTGGAAAAATAAGAAGTACTCCAACAAAATTAATTTTAACATAAGAGTAATTTTCTAAATAGTAAAATGTGAGTTTATTTCTACTGTCACTTTATTTGGTATTTTTAAAAATAAATTTAGAAGCATAAGCCAATAGAAATAAAAATGTTTGCTTCTGAGTCATCAGACTCAGGGGAGTTAAATCAGTGAGATGTAATTCTCAGCTTCCAAAGACAGAGTCCTAGGGAGAGCATTACCAGAAGCCCTAGCTTTGAGCCAATGATATTGATATGCTCATACCACCTGTTCAGATGAAGCTTTTGAGTACTGACTCTATTTTTTGGCTCCTGCTAGAACAACCTACTGAGTTAGAAGCTCAGAAACAGATATGCCAAGGTTCAACAGGAGTTGCTTCTACCCTACAATTATTGATAATCTGCAATGTGACAGAGAGACCAGATGAAGCCTGTCCCTTTGAATGCTGTGAGTGCTTACTTGATTGAATCCTTTAGGTGGGTGGGAGTAGTTTAGGATAACATGCTCCTCTATGAGAGACTGTTTTACCTTTTCTTGAGCTTGGCCACAGTTCTAATAACAATAATTATAATAGTAAGAATATTGGTTAACATTTAGTTTCTGGTTATTATGTTCTGAACACCACATAGATCAGCTCATTTAATCCTTCTTACAATGCAATGAGGAAGGAATCCATTTTGCAGATGAAGAAAATGAGGCATTGAGAGGTTAAGTAAAATGTTGCCAGGATTTAAAATCAGGTCTGCTGCTTGCAGACCTCCTCTGAGGCTCTTTAGCTGTCATGGCCTCAGCAGATAGGTTTTGTCCCCACTGGGGATTTCTGTAGATCTTTTCTTCCATGTACCCATGAAGTTATGGCCTCTGTCTTCTCTGGAAAAATGAAGCCTAAATGAATAGAACTGTGCCTTGTTCACTGTGGTCTCCCCTAAGCCTAGAACTATATCTGACACATTGCAGACACTCAATAAATATTTAATGAATTAATTAATTATGCATTTTAAAATACTACCTCCATAGTACTTATCTCAGCATCTTTAGCATTTTATTATTCCCTCACATTACATATTATGGTTAATTCAAACTTCAAAAGAGTAATTTAGAACTATGTGATGCTCAAATTCTCCACCCAGAAAAGAGAAATGCAGTACAGGAAACTGAACAAGATTTTAAAATTATGTTTAATATATCATCTGACATGTCTCATCTAGATATTTTCCCAGTGAAGACAGAGTAAAAAGGTACTATCACCATTGTTTAAAATGTAGAGAATGTGGGATATGGAGAAGCCAATTTCCAAACTCCTCAGAATTGGTTTGTGACTGAATAGAGCAGGGAAGGCAGTGGGATGTGGTGGCCTAGAGTTTAGAAACTGACTGCCTTGGCTAAAATTCTGGCTTTCTTCCTCCTACTATCTGTGTCACCTTAGTTACTAAACCCTTCAAATGCCTCAGTTTCTCTAACTCCACAATTACAGTATCTATCTCATAAGATTCTTGATCAAATGATTTAACATATGTAAAGCAATTAGAACATGGTGACTGGTACATAATCAATGCTTATTACTATTTCTGCCTAAGAAAGGTAACAAGATAGCTCATTAGCATCTAATGCAAATATCATTACAGTTCTTTGTGGTTAAAGCAGAAAGAATTTAAATAGCAGAAAAAATTTGGAATTTAACCAACACTTGTAACCTAGCAATTGTGTGACCTCAGGATGGTTTCTTAAGCCCTTTGAGATAGTTTCTCCATCTATAAAATGTATATGATAATTCTTACCTTGAAGCAAATTAGGAGTCCTAGAAATGAAGTACAAAAACAACAAGTCTATATTTTAGGAGGTGCTGAATAAGCAGCTGCTATTATTAGCAAAGATGAACTCTCAGCTGCCTGAAAAGAACATGTAGGCTCTCAAAAATAAGATACAGTAATGGGGCATAGTCGCATAGCCAGGGATAAAGCTTAGGTCTAAGCAGAAGGTGTGGACTGAGCAGGGCAGTTAACACACAGTAGAATGAAAGCCATGAAAAGGAAATGTGTAAATGAGAAGGGAAGAAACCCTCAAATCAATCCCCCCTCCCCACTTTCCACCCCCAAAGCTCTAACAGTAAACAAGAACTAAGGAAGAGAATCCCACAAAGCAGATTGACAGAGAGACATAGGAGAAATAGCCAGTGACATGCAGTGGCAACTGAAGGATAGAGAAGAAAGAGGTTAATGAAGTGAGCGAGATTGAAGAGCCCCAGTGAGAACCCACTGAGTTTTGTAGTATGCTGGTCATGGTGACCTTAAGGAGAACAGCTTTTAGTCAGGGCTGGCTACATAACTTGCAGGGCTCAGTGCAAAATAAATGTGCATGTAGGCCAGGGTCAGGGAAGTCAATCTTCCCTTTCCATGGCTCAGCCTATAGTAGACCAGCAAACCCCAAAGAATTGCAATCTCCATGTATTAGATATTGGATGGGGTTAGAAAGAGGCCCATGTCAGTCATCCCAAACCACTACCATAACACATTAGTGGTGTTATCTGTAGGGGCGCTGGGGATCGGGGGGAAACAGTTGCTATCTTATCTCACCATCCTGATGTCCCAATATGGGTGCACACACTCCCTACACTTGTACCCAGGTGGCCACTAGGGCAGAGGGTGGCAGCAAATGCAGCCCCTCTCTTCCCCCTCCAACCCAAGTAATCTGATGGCCATCTGAAATCGAGAGTGACAGCAGTCCCTGGACAAGAATGGGAAGTCAGCTTTTCAGAGAAGCAGGGCGACTGTGAAAGGTGACCACATGCAAGAGTCAAGCTCCAAACTCCCAAAGTATAATCCATTGTCTGAAGTATGATCCTCTATCATATCAGACTTCATTTACAAAGCATGTATTCAAAGATAAAATTATAAAGAATATCAAGATAGCCACTTCAGATCATCAAACTCCAAGCATGAGAAGCCCTGTGCAATCTGTCCCTGTCTCATGACTGTGAGGCTGGCCCTGCCTCCAGGTGTGAGGTAGATGCAGAAGTGCAAGGCAGCCACAAGACAGAGGATGGAAATATAAGGATAGTAGTCAAAGAATTTAAGAAAGCTTGCCAAGAAGTCAGATTGAGCAATAGCTGGAAGAAGTATGGTAAAAATAAATTGTTAAAATTTGTTTTCTTGCTGTTGTTCTTTTAATATAAGAAAGATTTGAGCAAAGTTAAATACTTCTATAAAGAAAGCTCTAATAAGGAAGATGCTGAAGAGAGAGTGAAAAGTGATGGAATTGGAGAGCTTCCTAAGGAGGCAAGAGGGGAAGGGACCCAGAGCCCAGGTCAGAGATTGGCTTCAGTTACAGATTTAGTGATCATCAGTATATGCATGGAAGTAAAGAGAGCCTTGAGAGCTAAGGGAAGGGAGACAAGTACAGAGCTAAAGCAAATACAACCAACTAAAGTACTGGCAGTCAAAGAATAATAGTAACGAAAACAATCAGTGAAGAAGGTGACCCTTGACTCGACTCCCCAACTTACTGTCTTGGACCAAAGTCCTATGGAAATTAACCCGACTTAATGTGTCAATTAAGAAACATTAGGACTGTGACAGCAGACTTTATTTCTGTCGAGATTGCTTTTCTCAATGTTCTCTTTATAAAAGCTGTTTCAATAATTTTCCAAAAATGTTTCCTGAAACTAACTGTGCTGCCTGGCAACTTTAGAAATGTAGTCTTTTATTTTGATGGGGCAGACACTTTTTTTCTGTGCTTTTTATTGCTTTGTTTGGAGGCAGCAAATTACAGTAGAGAGTGGGTACATAGGGAAATCAAACGTCAGCTTCTAAATTATCACAGTTTTGTTTAAAGGTTACCACTTGTCATAACGGAATAACTAGGTCTTCTAGTACAATAGGCCAATCCTCAAATTCCTCTGCTCTGTTTCAATAAATATCAGACTCTGACAGTGACAACTCTCTTCTGATACTCCATATTCCATCACAGGAAATACTTAACTGATGCTGCTAGTTAAAAGCCCTGGAGAAAAATACCTCAGTGTTTATCATACTTCTCTTTATGAGAGCATCTCTCTCTCTCTCTTCAATCTCTCTCTCAATCTCTCTCCCTCTCCTGCTCTCTCCCCTTGTCTTTCTTGTTTCTGTCTCACTCACTCTTTCTCTCTCTGACACTCTGAAAGTTTGATTTGATCTAGCAAAACCAAAATTTATCACTATTTTGAGCTGTTCCTTAGTTTGTCACCTGAGATTGCTTAAATTTCAAAAATAAAAATTTTAGAAATGAATAGAAATGGAGATAATTGTTTGTATAAGCAGTGAATTACTTAGTAATAATAGTAACAAAGTATTTGTAAAAGTTTGTTTCTTTACCTCTAGCAGTGAAAACAACAGATTTTTTTGTTTGTCAAATTCTTTTCTTTTTTAGTTTATATACCCTTTTCTTCCAAATGCATGCTACATTAATACATCAAAGTTTTAGACAATTTTTTAAATCACTTCACAATGAATAACCCCCAAAATCTATAAGAAAGTTGAGTTGCTCCTTCTGAATTAGGCATCTACAACATAAACGTACAAACAAAAGCCTTTCAGAGTCCCTGTCTTCTTTCTATATATTAGTTAACTTTTAATAGAGGCAAAAAATCTTAAAGAATATGTTGACACTAAAAATATATATAGTGCATATATATACACAATATTCTGCATGCATATTCAGGTAGTTCTTTTTCAGGTAATTATTTGATTTGTGTCTGTAAGGAAGATAAAAGTGTAAATAAAGATCAATATTTTTCTAGCCCTAAGGATGACACCTACTGAACTCTGTATTTCGCTACATTTCTGCCTACTTTATTTACACAAATAGAAAACGTAAAAAAATAATTACCTAAAAATTTCTGCACACTGTTGTATATATGTGCATGTATGCATACACACAATAATGTGTGTATATACATATATGTATATACTAATTGAATAGAGATATAGTTAGGTTTCCAAAAGTAAATTGTGTTTATTATTGCCATAAAGTGACTCTGTGATGATTAACAAAGCTATAAAACAAAATGCACTTAAAGAGAAAATTGAATTAAGTACTGCTATTATACTGGAATCTCCTTTATGCTTATGGTGTGTTAACAGTGTAGGAAATACATATGTCCTTAAGCTATCTACTAATTTATGCCAGAAATCACACTGTTGTTTTTGAAAAGCTCATATAAAGCCTCAATGCTATATCTATCTATCTATCTATCTATCTATCTATCTATCTATCTATATTACACATATGAGCACAAAAGAGTTTGCAAATTTTCTATGCACACACTTAATTTCTGCCCAAATGCCCAATTTACTAGTCATTCATTCTCAGCAGCAGGGAATGAACTTGAAGAAGCACAGCTGGAGCAAAATGAATACTACACCTTAGCCAGCAAAATCCTCCTCACCAGCAATATGGATAACACAGAAGTCAAAAAACAGAAAAATCAATCAGCACTGGGAAGAGAAGGTAAAATAAAGAAGCAAAGCAGTCTAAATAGCTTCACAAATAAAATGTCAAAAATCTTAAGACTTTTACTCTTATCCTTTTCCTCATTTTCCCAGTGTTGCTCTACTAAAAGCTAAATAAACTTAATATTATATTTTGGCTTTTCTCTTAAACCATTATCTTGAAGGTAGGTGAATTTAAATGAACATCAATTATCTATCCAAGACTGGTTCATTCAAAAGAGGGAAAAGTCATCAGCAAATGTTGGATTGTGCTTATGTTTATGTTATGAATTCAAATAATTGCTATTTTTCTAATAACTATAGAAAAGTCTATTATCTTGATTATAGCTGTTAGTAAGTGAAAATATATTTATACTTCACAAATACATTAGGAGTTTCACAAGTCTGAAATTTCAAAGAGTAATATCAAATTATCTATTTACTAACTAGCATTTTAAAATCTATTTGCATTTGCTTGCTACTGGCAAAAAAATTATTATCCTTTAGTTAACAAGAAAAAATTTAAGTATATTTAAAGTTCTACATGCATAATTGTCTCTCTATTTGATTTAGAACTTATAATTTCAACATAGACTCACCGGTATTAATAAATCTTCTGGTTTCCATTGGAGGTAATAGCCTAAAATAGAAAGACAGACAAATACACCAAATAAATAAAAAATACACCAGAAAACCCAAAGTGCTATGAACAAAATTAACATGAAGTGATACGAGAGCAACTGGGTGATTATTTTAGCTGTGTGGAAAATAGAATTTAATTTAATCTCACTGATAAATGTTGAAGGATATGACTAGTCAAATGCCAAAGTACATGTTAGAGGTAACCATAGAAGACACAACTAAGAATTATGTAGAGCCAGAGGTAGATATGTAGTGTAATGGATAGCACACTGGACTTCTAGTGATGACGAATTATATAAAACGGGATATTTAGATAAGCTCAATGTAATTACTATCACTAATTGAATATTCCTAACTGTTTACTAAAAGTAGGATAACATAACAATTGTAGCTTCAATTTCATATAAAAATAACTGAAAATCCCCTGTGCTGTGTTTTACATCTCCATTACCTATATTGTAATAACTATGTATGATGCCAAATGGGTGGTAAACTTATTTGGGTGATCACTTCATATGGTATATAAATGTCTAATCATTATGTTGTATACCTAAAACTAATATGATATTGTATGTCAACTATAACTGAAAAATAAATTGAAAAAATATAGAAAGAGCGAAAGATCCACTATAGCTTTGCAGGCTCTTGCTGGCTACCTGTATGCATTCAGGATATTTGATTTGCACCATAAATAAAATAAGGTAATTCAGTATTTATGAATTGGCATGTTCTTTTGGATTTTTTTTTTTATTTTCCTCAATAGGATGTTAGGTAAGACCTCGCTTAGGTGAGGTTTACTATGATATCTAAAAATCATGCAGATGAAAAGCAAAGATAAAAGCAAAGATAATTCCAGAAAGAGGGAGAATAGTCAGTTGAAAACAATTACTTTGAAAAATAATAGTCACCAATTAATTTGCATCTCCTTTATCTCTGACTTTATTTCATTTTTATTTTTCATTTAGAGTTGACGTTCAATATTATTTTATATTAGTATAAGGTGTACAGTATAGTGGTTAGACATTTATATAATTTACAAAGTGAACTCCCTGACTAGTCTAGTACCACCCACCTGGCACTACTCATAGTAATCAGAGTATTACTAATTATATTCCCTATGCTGGACTTCACATCCCCAAGACTATTTCATAACTTCCAATTTGTTCTTTTTAATTCCTTCACCTTTTTCATCCAGCCTCCTATCTGGCAATCATCAGTTTGTTCTATCTACAAGTCTATTCCAATTATATGCTCCCCTATGTTCCCTGTAGTATTATAATAGCCAAGATATAGAAGCAATCTATGTGCCCATCAATAAACAACAGAATAAAGAAGATGAGGTACACATAAATCTTACTATTTGCAACAACATGGATAACCTGGAGGGTATTACACTAAATGAAATAAGTCAGAGATAAACAAATACCATACGATCTGGAATCTAAAGAAAAAAATAAATAAACAAAACAGAGTTGGATAATTCAAGGACATTTCACTCATGACAATTTCAGGTCAGTATTTTTATCTTCATTCCTGCCATTTATAATTTATCTCCACTGTCTAAAAAAGAGTTGTTATCAAAAGTGTCCCATTAAAATCTCTTATATTTCCCTTTTTCATTTTTTCTCAAATTAGTAAATAATATAATCTCCCATGAAAATTAACATGAATTGAAAGTTTTCTAACAAAATAATAAATATATTCTGATCTGAGTGTTCACAGTCCACATTAATAATAAAAGATTGTTCTGGCCAGGAGATATGACATGGTCCACATACCTTAGGTAAAAATGGAATCTAAAAGAGCTGAATTCCTAATTTCTAGGTGATTCAGCTATATGCTTTTGAGTCACTCATGTAATGTGAAACGTTCTGTCTATGAATTCCTTTGTTCACAGGGGAGTTACGTGTCTATTTGAAAATTATGGCCAGTTTATACAAAGCCTGGTAAACTATGTTATATTAAATCAAAATTATTTAAATATTGACTTTTAATGTTTGGAAATCATTCTTCATCAAAGATTCTGGCTATTATTTATGAAGTAATTCAATTTGGAACACATCTACTCTGGCCATATTTTTGAGGAAAAAATAAAGCTTGATTAGGTTATAGTTTTAGCAACACTACTCTTAAATATGCTTTGAAGTATTACTTTTAAAACTATATTAAATGTGGAAGAAAAAATCTACTCTTTTCAGTAAAATGACCACAACTTTTTCTGAGCTATTCCAATTTTTAAAATAAGTTTAAAAAACGTGGCTAGAGTTCACATTTATACTATATTATATTTATTATAGTTATTATAGTTATTTATTATATTTATTATATTCATCATATTTATTATAGAATATGTTATAACTTTCTCCACATAATATTGCCTATTAAACTGTCAGCTCTTCAAAATCAGGAACCTATTTTCTCTATTTTCATATCCTCATGGCCTGCCAAAATATTTTGCCATAGTGTATGTTTAATACACTATTTATTAAATGAATAAACAAACCAACGAGTAGTTCTATGAGCAAACATTCCCAGGGCTTGAATCCAAATCCTTGAGCAATCCCACAATAGACAAGGAAAGAATCTCTGAGAATCTATAACCTGTGACTTTTCTGATGAATAAAATGCACAGACATGAATAGTAAAATTTCTCAACAAAGCTGATCATCAAAATCACATTATGATCTAAAATTTTTTTTTAAGATTATGAGATTCAAATTCAGTATATCCAATATGGAGTCCCAGAATTAGCATTATCAAGTTTAATAACCACTCTTCTAAGTGATGTGACTGCAGGTCATTGAGAGGACACCTTAGCATGAACATGGGATCTAAAAATCATGCAACTCCTCTCAGGTACCTCATTTAAAGATAATTTACCATTAGAAGCAGTCTTCTCTATGGCTTGAAAAGGTTTAACTCTAAGGAAAGAATGAATATTAAATCATTAAAAAGTTAATATGAATTACTTCAGTAGATAACTTTATATTAAAGACTCTGAAAAACTGGTGGGGTGACAAAAGGGCTACAAAGGAAACCAAAAAAAGAAATCAATAAATATCAGACTCTTATCTAATATGTAGACAAGAAAATAATTTGCCAGAGACCAGGATGGCCATCAATTTTTCCTCTATGATGCTTAAACTGAAAAATGATCTAAGGAGAATAGATTGACCAAACCAGTGGAGATTTCTGATCTTCTCCACCTTAACATACTAAAATATAGATTCAAGCGTCAGGAGCTATTTAAAAATTGACCAAAGTATAGTAGAGGGAGATGGAAGCTATAAGTGTTTATTATTCTGTTTTATCAGAGGGACCTGAATTTCATTCACTATGCTTAGTTAGAAAAGAATTTAATTTCAAAGCTGCATCAGGAACACTGAGGAAAAAGCTAATGTTCATTCAGACTAAGAAGATAAATCAAGAAGAAAGAATGATAAATGTTGCTTTACTAGGATTCTCGTTAAGATTCATTTCTTCTTCATCAGTGATTCATTGTTTTCTCTTCTGATTCTTAGGTCATCTCAATAAGCATTTGAAAAACTTTCACTCAGTAATAAAAGAAAATAATGCCTGAAACCAATTCTCTTAAATCATTGTTGACAGACACTTGAACTTGCTTTGAAGCAGTTTTTTTTAGCCCCCATGCTTTGTAGAAAAAGCCATTCCAGTGATGAGCTCCTGATGACATCACTAGTGGCACATTAACTTTTGTGTGCTGTGGTTTCTTATTCCCATTCTGAAAACTAGTAATAAAAATAGTCTCTTTAATAATTGTTTTGATATGCAGAGGGGGAAGGTATCTTAAAGAATATCTAATTCAATCATGCTATTTTGCAGATAAGTAATGTAAGTTCATGAAAAATGAACTTTTACAGGTAAGTAATCTAAGTTTAATTCATAAAATAAAATGTCCATAGCTACATGCTAAATCAGGGGCAGAGTGAAGGTGATGTTAAGCAACATTCAATTCAAGATATTTTCTTACCTCTAGAATGAAAAAGTGAGTTAAAAACAGAAGTATAATTTAATATAGTAGTGAGGCAAGTGATTTCATTCAATCAAGGTTAATAGTTTTTGTTTTTGCTGAAGGATGATAGGACTTGCAAGTTAGAGAACAAAGCTGTTCAAAAATATGTTTATCAAATTAATTACCAGTGTACATATGACACAATAGTTTTGGTGGTGGTTTATTTTTAGTCTGACTGGCAATTATCTGAAGTATGTTTGAATGTACCTTTATTTAAAAAGTTCCATTTTAATATATATATATATATTATATATATAATATATATATATATATATATATATATATTGTAGTGAGAGGTACTGATTCTGAGTTTGAGTGGATGTCTATATCCTAATTATCATTCATCAATGTCGATATATTAGTTTTAGTCATAAAGTTTTACAGATTTCAAAAAGACTTGACAGCTCACTGAAATTTTTATCATACTTTATAATAGATATTATGACAATTCACTTGGTATATTAGAAAATAACCACTGAGAGTGACAGACACAAACTTAGGTAAAAGCTTTAGACATCTGAGAGATTTGATATCACTCATTTAAAGACATGCTAACTTTCTCACCATAAAAAAGCCACACTTATGAAATTATAAAATAATTCCCTATGGGCCCTGCTAGCTCACTTGTTATAAGTAGAAGCAGCTCCTATAATACATTTTAAAGTTTTCATTTCTTTTTCCTTTGTCTGAGCTCCCAATTTTATAAATCATGAAGCCCATTGCAAACATTCCTTCCTAGATTTCAAGGTAACAGCAGATATAGAAATCTGGAAGGATCAAGTATTTTTCAAAATGGTAAATTCATGTTTTGTTTTGTTTTGGTTTGGTTGGTTTGGTTTGGTTTGCTGTTTTAATAATTCTAAATGTAATACATGGATTTTTGTTATATAAAGTAGATTTAACCTGACATAGGACTTAATCTAGCTTCAGCCTGCTTGCAAAAAAAATTGGGAATGCAATCATGCCTCAGAGTTGTCCCAAAAGTGGTAAGGTATCTAAAGTCAAATGAGAGCTCTAATAACCACATAGATTTAAAGGTAATGAATCATGGCCTTTACCGCTCTTTACCCACACCTATATACTTCATAATTCCAAATAGACTGCCAGCCCATGCTATCTAACACACACGAGCTTAGTCAATAGAAGCCCTGAGAACTGGTATAATTTCAAGTCATCCATCAGGCTTTCAGGTGGACTCTTTGGCAAATGACTTATCATTGCTTATGACTAGTCAGTAATTAAATGACCCCAAAAGGAGCAGCACTCTCCCATCTAAAGAGAGCATTCAGGTCCCCGCTTCCTTTATCACTTAGTGTCAAGGCCAAGATATGACAGGTCTATAGTGCTAATGGAAAAGGTTTTGGAGATGTAAAAAGTTCTTACTTCTCTGTGTGTGGCTTACATTTGAGAGATTTCTCTCAGGGTCCTTCCTTTAGGATTGCTTAGCGCTCTTGTTTTCTAGTATCCCTCCCTCCATGAATCTGGGGCAGTTAGAGCTTTCTACAATTTTGTCAGGACCAAGATTCTCTCTCTCAATTAGAAGGCTAACCAGGGACAGAATGAGAAAAAAGAATATTGAGCAATGCCTTAGGCCAATTAACCTCAGCTTCATAACATGATATCCACAGGAATGATATTAAGAAAAGACGATGAGGGTAAACTACCCTTTCAAAAAATTGTCAAGAAAGCAAGGGCAGGAGATGAGACCGGTAAATTAAACTGTAGAGGGTTAAAATGTCAAAGTGTTCTGCTCTACTTTGTTTTTAAAGATGATTCAAATGAGTTAACTTGCTGAGGGAGGGGGGATTAGTAAGAACAGGCAGTTGTAGGATGAAAAATCAGGAGAGAGTAATTAATAAAAAAAAAAAACTTACTAGAAGAGTCTATGTGGGAATAAACCAAAAAAACTAAAAAGTCAGCCTTGAAACAGAATTTCTTCCTCTGAGACAGGGGACAAAAGAAGAATGTAAAAAATTTTTTTAAATTATGAGACAGAGAAGGAAAGCATATACATATTTCTCAATAAAAGAAAAACTGAGTTTATCTGCTGAATGTGACATAGGCCTGGAGGATACTGAGTGCTTAAAGCACATAGAAAAGTATAGACGCACTTGCCCCAAGAAAGGTAATAGGGGGTGGTCAAAGAACTGAATAAACAATTTAATAAACAACAGCAAGGCCTAGATAAGGTTAGAGATCTTGACTTTTTAATGCATTTACTCAACATAATTTTGTGATCAAGTGTTGACTCCTTAAGAAAAGGAACTGAGGAGGTGATTGGTTGCCTAGTTTTGAAGAGTGATGGGGGTTCAGGGGGAGAGGTGGAATAAAATGTTGAGGGGGGACAGAGAACTTCTGGGTGATAGTAAGTGCATAGTTACATTGGATGACCATTTAATCCATGCTGGGTCAGAGAGAATGGAAAAGAATAAGAAAGAAAGGAAAGAAACAAGTTGCTGGATGTTATATGGAAGGCTATGAGCAAGAGAAGTAGGAAGCTAGGAGAGTGGTTGTCAAGGATGTTTAAATCAAATAAGGACATTTCACTGACAGGCAGTAGAGACATGTTCTGAAGCCAGGCATTCAGGGACCAAATAATAGTTCTGCATCACTAACTATGAGACTGAGATAAATAGGATTGTTGTGATAGTCCATAAGTGAATATATGTAAAGTACTTAGGTCAGGGTCTGACATATATATTCACTCCTTTATGAAGCCCACTTGCAGACTTACTCATTGACAGACTCACTTGTTCTGAGCTCCAGTGCTGGGGCAGCAGCTTGAAAGGTCCAGGGACATATCTTGTGAGGAACTGAATTGTCTGGCTTCAGGGTGAGGGATGGAGGGGCAGCTTTCTCCTAAACAGAGTGCAGGCAGAGCCCTTACTCCATTGTTCAGCCCTTCGTACCTGGAATCCAGACACAGGCTGCAGCCATATCTGAATTTCCATTCACTTAACTACCCCACCCTGCCGATTCCCTGAAATCCCACCTCATCCAACTTTCAGGCCCACCTAAGCTGCTTCTAGTGGATTTTCCATATAAATGGCCTATCTAGGCTCATGGTACACTTTCCTAACATTTTTAAAGATTCACAAACCCCAGACAAGCAGCATCTAGCACTGGCATGCCCCATACCTCTTACCAAGCAGGCCCAAGCCAAGCACTAGCAACAGCTGACCTCAGTTTGCAGCATGGCCTCTCAAGGCACACCAAAGCCCAGTGTGGATGGTGGCCATCTACATATTGTTTGGTGGCTCAACATACCAGGTGGGCTTGGACAGTGCACAGGCTATGACTGAATGTGGCCTGTGGCAAAGCCCTTCCCAGGATATCCCAACCTGCATACCTGGTGTCCAACTTCAGTCTAAGATGGAGCACAATCCAGGGCCACAGCCAGGAACACACCCAAAGGGCAGAGTTGGCAGGCCCTAGAGCCCTAAAAAAGGGAATTCTGCTGCATGGGGTCAGCTTCTGCACAATAGCTACTCACTGCAGTCACCGGCCAGTCCTCACAACCAATCAGCCCAAGGGTTAATCCTTCCCATTAGTGTACAAACAGCAACCAAGGCTCAACTACAACAAGAAGGCACACAATACCCACACAAGAAACAAAGTTGGAGCACCTGGCTCAGGTGACCAGGGAGATTGCACCACTGGACCACAGAGCATATCTACTACATAAGGCTACTCTCCTAAGACCAGGATACCTAGCAGCCCTATCTAATACTTGGAAACAAAGATAGGAAAGCAGTCAATATGGGGAGACAAAGAAACATGTCTCAAATGAAAGAACACAACAAAGCTCTAGAAAAAGAACTAAATAAAATAAAGACAAGAGTTCAAATACAGAGTTCAAAACACTGTTTATAAGATTGCTCAATTAACTTAGGAGAAGAGTAGATGAATTCAGTGAGAACTTTAACAAAGAGATAGAAAACATAAAGAAGAACCAGTTATATATGAAGAGCACAATATTTGAAATGATGAAAAGGAAGAATCAACAGTAGATGAGATGAAGCAGAATTTCAAAGCAGCAATTTAGAAAATAAGGTAGCAGAAAACACCCATCAGGACAAGAACAAAAGAAAAATATTCAAAAAAATAATAATAGTTTAAGGGGTCCCTGGGGCAACATTAAGTGTAAAAATATTCATATCTTAGAGATAACAGAAAGAGAAGAGAGAGAACAAGAATTGAAAACCTATTTGAAGAAATAATGATGGAAAACTTCTTAAACCTGGTGAAGAAAATAGACATACAAGCCCAGGAGGCACAGAGATTCATTAGCTGATCTAAAAGCATCTGCTAGAGGTACAGGAATCCGTGGGGACTTTCTCTTTTGGGAACAGAGATGCTTGCAGATGCCATTTTTGCTCTCTCACTTCACCTTGCTAATGCTGGCACTACTGAGCACCATTTTTGCATTCTCTCTACCTTGCTAGTGCTAGTGGACTTGCCCCATCTCCAAACTTTCCCATGTCCCTAATGGCCCCTCTAAATCCAGTAAGCACCCAGAGTACACACTGGGGATGCCCCTTGAGTGCCTGGCTCTGGTGGCCAGGGCGGGACTACATTTCTAGGGCTACAGAGGAAACATGCTTCAACATAATCAAGACCTTATGTGACAAACACAGGTAAGATCATACTCAACAGTATAAAGCTTAAAGCTTTTCTTCTGAGATCAGGAACAAGACAAAGATGACCACTCTTGCCACTTCTATTTAACATAGTATTGGAAATTCTTGCCACAGGAATTAGAGGGGGGAAAAAAACCATAAAAGTCACCCAGATTGGAAAGTAATTGTAAAACTGTCACTACTTGCAGTTAAAATGATACTACATATAGAAAAACCTAAAGACTCCATCATGAAACTATTAGAACTAATAAACAAATTCAGCAAAGTTGCAGGATAAAAAATCAATATAAAAAATGGTTGCATTTTTATATACTACTAAGAAACTATCAGAAAGAGAAATTTAAAAAAAAAATCCCATTTATGATTACATCAAAAATAATAAAATATCTATAATAACATTAAACAAGGAGGTAAAAGACCTGTACACTGAAAACTAGGAGACATTGAGAAACTGAAGAAAAGACAAATAGACAGAAAGGTAATCATGTTCATGGATTCAAATTAATATTATTAAAATACCTATACTACCAAAAGCAATTTACAGTTTCAATACAATCCCTATTAAAATTCTAATGGCATTTTTTCACAGAAAAATGAGTATATAATAAATATATTCTAAAATTTGTATGGAATCATAAAAGATCTATACAGCCAAAGTAATCTTGAGAAAGAACAAAGATGAAGATATCATGATCTCTGATTTCAAACTATACTGCAGAGCTACAGTAATCAAACAGTATGGTATTTGGCATAAAAACAGACATACAAATCAAAGGAACAAAATAGAGCCCATAAATAAGCCCATGTATATATGGTCAATTAATTTATAACAAAAGAGCAAAGAATATATAATGTGGAGATGACAGTCTCTTCAATAAATGATGTTAGAAAAACTAGCAAGCTACAAGCAAGGAAGGAAACTAGATAGTTGTCTTACACCATGCACAAAGATTAACTCAAAATGAATTAAAGACTTGAACATAAGTCTTCTTAAACCATAAAACTCTTAGAAGAAAATAAAGATGGCAAGCCACTTGACTTCAGTCTTGGCATTAAATTTTTGGATCAGACCCAAAAACAAAGGCAATAAAAGCAAAAATAAACAAGTGGGACTACATCAAACTAAGAAGCTCCTGTAGAACAAAGGAAAACATTGACAAACTGAAAAGGTAATCTACTGAATGGAAAAAAAATATTAGCAAATCATATATCTGATAAAGGGTAATATATAATATCCAAAGCTTAAACAACTCAATAGCAAAACAAACAATGTGATTAAAATATGGGCAGAATATGGGCATAAGATCTAAGTAGACATTTCTTCTGAAGAAGATATACAGATGAACAAAAGCCACATGAAAAGATGTTCATCATCACTAACCACTAGGGAAATACATTTCAAAATCACAACAAAATATGAAAGAGACCTAAAAATGGCATAGATAATAGAGGCTTTGTTCATCCCTTTTGTGACCACATCAAAGTTGGGATGGAAACACAGAGCAAACAGCAAGCAAAGTCGCCTGAGATCTAGATAAACAAAAGCACTACAACTAGGGATAAAAATAATTAATCAACCTGCAACAACAGAAGATAGGAGGGGGCAAAGACCTAAGGCTGCACAGTCCAAGCGCCTAAGTGAGACAGTCTGCCGCAGCAGCAGCCTGGAGCTGCAGAAGCCTGTTAAAGGGGCTGTGTCTACAACCAGGCTTGAGCAGTGACTGACTTGCTCACTCTGAGCACCAGTGGCTGGTTGGCTGCACGGGCTGGGGGGAAGGTATTGGGTGGCATCAGAGACATACAGGGGAACATGAAGTTGTTGTACAGAGGGCCAGAAGTGAGATTTTCTACCAGGCAGAAGTATTGGTAGTATCCTTTGTTCCCCTGGTGAGCCCTCTCCTCTCCTAGTGTGCAGACTCAGCACCACCATAGCTGAGACTCATGGAACTGAATAACAGAGGTCACTCTGCCCAGAGGATTCCCTTTAACTCCACCTCCCCCAACTCATGGCCTCACCCAAGCCACATCCAGTTGTATCCTTGATGTATCTGGTGCTCCTTAATGAGCCAACCCTAAGATTCACACTGTTGACAGCTAGCCTCAGTTTCTGGTGTGGCCTCTTAAGGCAACTATAAGCATAGCATCTGTAGATTGCTTGCTGAATCTTAACTGGTGGTCCCAAGGGGCACATTCTGGGACTAAACTTGGCCTGCAGCTGAACCCCTCTCAGGACTGTGCCACTAGACACCTACTATAAAAAGCCACACTAATAAGACTGGGAAAGTTAGGCCTCTGCTTAGTACATAGAAACAGATACAGAAAGACAACCAAAATGGGAAGACAAATGAGCAGAAACCATATGAGAGAACACAACAGAGATCCAGAAATAATGGAGTCAAAAATCTAACAGATGCAGAGTTCAAAACACTGGTTATAAAGATGCTCAATGAACTTACGGAAAACGTAGTAAGAACTTTAACAAAGGTATAAAAAACATAAAAATGAAAATGGAAATTATAAAAGGGAACCAGTCAGAAATGAAGAACACATTATCTGAGATGAAGAATATATTAGAGGGAATCAACAGAGTGAATAAAGAAGAGTACTGAACCACCAATTTATAGGATGAAGAGTCCAAGGACACCCAATCAGAATGTCAAGAAAAAAAAAGCCAAGACTATAATAATAATTTAAGGAGACTATGGGACACAATTAAATATAAAAACATCTGGGTCATAGGGGTACCTTAAAGAAAACAAGAAGTTGAAGAGCTATTTGAAAAATAAAGATGGAAAACTTCCCTAACCTGGTGAAAGAAATAGACATACAAACCCAGGAAGCCCAGAGAATGGCAAAAAAGATGAACCCAAAGAGGTCCACATCAAAATGCCAAAGGTTAAATACAAAGAGAGAATCTTAAAAGCAGCAAGAGAAAAGCAGTTAGTTACAAGGGAGCACCAATAAGAACGGAAGCTTATTTCTCAAAAGAAACTATGCAAGACAGAAAGGCTTGACACAAAATACTTGATGTGAGGAAAACCCAGGATCTATAATCAAAAGTACTTTATCCAGCAAAGCTATCATTTGGAGTCAAAAAACAGATAAAGAGCTTCCTAGACGAAAATAAGCTAAAGGAATTTATCAACACCAAGCCAATATTAAAGACAGGAAGTGATGGAGGTATTTCTTTAAGAAGAAAAAACGTGTATCAAAAACAGAAATAAAGAATGCTAATAACTAAATTCCTATCAACAAGTACCTTAAATGAAAAAAAAAAAATAAGTGCTCCAACCAAAAGATAGAGTAGCTGAATGGATAGGATAGGAAAACAAGACTCCTACATATGCTGCCTACATGACACTCATTTAAGATTAAAAGACACACACAGACTAAAAGGAAGGGGAAGGAAAAAGATATTGCCTTGATGTACCTAGTGGGTATTGTGCTGAATAAAGTTAGATAGAGAAAGACAAATATGGTATGATTTTACGTATATGTGGAATCTAAAGAACAAACAAAAGATGACAACCAAAAAAGAAGAAGAAGAAATGCATAGATACAGAGAATAAGAGAATATTTGGGGGGATACCAAATGGGAGGGAAATTGAGGGAGACAGTGAAAAAGGGCAAAGGGATTAAGAAGTATAAATGGATAGTTATAAAATAGACATGGAGATATAAGGTGTAGCATAAGGAAGATAGTTAATAATGTTGTAATAAATATGTAGCGGAGAAGAGAGGTACTAGATTTAATAGAGTGATCACTTTGTGAGTTATAGAGATCTCCAATCACTATGCTATACAACTGAAATTAATATATTATTGTATGCCAACTGTAATTGAAAAAACAAAACAGTGAATTGTACAATGTAAATACAAGCAACTAATTGTCTATTGTATTTCAATAAAGCCAGAAAAAAAAAGATATGATCTCAAACTTGTTGAAATGTCTGTCATCCAAAAGACGAGAGATAAGAAGTACTGGCAGGAATGTGGAAAAATGGAACCTTTTGTACATTGTTGGTGGAAATATAAATCGGTGTAGCCACTATATTATACAGTAGGGAGGTTTCCCCAAAATTAAAACTAGAACTATCATATGATTCAGTTATTTCACTTCTAGGAATTTATTTGAAGAAAATAAAACACTGTACTGTACAGCATAGAGAATAGAATAAATGACATCATAATAAATATGTATGGTGAGAGATGGGTACCAGACATATTGTGGTACAGCTGACACTAATATGTATGTCAATTATAATTTAAAATACATTAATAAAAAGAAAATAAATGAAAAACACTAAATTGAAAAGATATATGCACTCCCATGTTCACTGTAGCATTGTTTACAAAAGCCAAGGTACAACCTAAGTGTCCACTCATAGATGAATGGGTAAAAAAGATGTGAGATATATACAACAGAATACTACTCAGCCACAGAAAAAGAAATTTTGCCATTTGCGACAACATGAACATGGATGGACCTTGAGGGTATTATGCTAAGTGAAATAAGTCAGAGAAAGACGAATACTGTATGATCTCACTTATATGTGAAAAACAACAACAACAACAAAGAAACAAAACAAAATATAAAGTACAGAGAACAGACTGGTGGTTACCAATAGGGAAAGGGTTGACAGGGTGGGTGAAATATGTGAACAGGGTCAATTGTATGGTGACAGATGGCAAATAGACATATTGTAGTGATAATTTCGTACGGTATACAAAGATCGAATTATGCTGCATACCTGAAACTAACACTTCATAATGTTATATACCAATTTTACTTTGATAAAAAAGAAAACTTAATTATAAATAATGCTAAAGAAGTAACATGTTTAATTATTTGTTAAGGGCTCAGGTAGATATCCCTATGCTCTTATCTTTGGACTCGTATGCTAACAGAGACCAAAGACACAATAGAGAAAAAAGAAAAACACTAAAGCCTCAGTTGTTTACAGTGAATAAACTTCTACAGAAAAATAACAAATGACAAAATGGACAGCTTTTGTTTGATTTTTTTTCCCTCTTAAGTGTATTTGAAGGCAGATGTAAAAAGGCAGAATATGTGAATATACAGACACTTGAAATATGGAGGAAAATTAAAAGATCTAAAAATCTACATTTGTACAGTTCTTTCAATTCATTACTAGAATATAACTACTTAGTTGTCTTCAAATAAGGCTTTATTTGACTTGGGCTTGACCTTTAGGTTTTACTGTATGTACTTATTTCATGTGGTAATATTGAAAAGATAAGTAAATTTATGCCTATAGATATATAATTTATATATTTATATAATTAGTTACTTATATAATTATATATTGTATATAAATTTTCTCTATATTTCTATACAATTTAATATTTACTTATATGTAATTTATTTATATAAATTTACATGTTATTTAGTATTTCATTTCTCACAACTACCATTTAACAAATTATCCTCTAAGAGAACAGAAAAGACTCAAATCCCAGAAATGTACATAATTACCCTAAAATAAAATAAGCTTTTTTCTTTTCTATGAAATCATACTCTAGCTTTCTCTCCTATTTTTTATACTCTAGATGCCATGGGAGTAAAAAAACAACCTTAAGAAATTGACCATGGAGTGAGAAAGTATAGCATATTAAACAAAACATTTTAGATTATGATTATAAGAGTTAGATCATAAATATTCTTCTCTCATGGCTTTTATTATCTCCTAACATTACTATGGTATCATTTACTATAAGTTTAGGTACCCAGATTTTTATCTAAATTCAACATTTCAAACATGAATGACAAAACAAAAATAAAACTGCTACAGTCTTTTGAATCACAATCAAATCTATTTCTCTTACTGCTGCAAATTATAGCAATAGAAATAGTACCCAAAGATTTGCAGAAATTATCTATTGTTTCTTATTTTCTACTGTCAATGTAACTTTTTCATCACACACATCCATACATCATCCTCTCTATACCTTCCGTATTGGCTAATGTCATCACCATCCTCTTGAAGACTCAGGCTCCAATCACACTAAATGAGTTCCTGTGTCCTTTCTCTCATAAACTCTCTGCATCCATTTTTATCTTTTCTGCTAAAGTCAATCTTCCATCCTCTCTCTTATCTGAGCTATACTAACAATTTTACAGTTACTCTTTACATTTCTAATCTCTGCCCCTCTGGTTTATCCTGTGCTTTGCTGCCACCAGTTGTGTTCTTAAAACAGTGACTTGTAAATAATTAATTCTCTGTTCAAAATTCTTACATGATTTTCCATTACATACAAAATACTATGCAGCTTTTCAACCTGGAGTTTAAAGCCTGCAATATAGACTCAGTCTTAACTATTTGCCATCAGACATACACAAGACACACACACACACACACACACACACACACACGCACACGCACGCACACACACCCATACTCCTCTCCTTCCTTCAACATGCACTTTGCTAACTCTGTGTGGCTTTTAAGTTATTATCTCAGCTAGAAGTTTCCTCTTCTTCCTAACCCCTCTTCATTCCTCAATGTCCAATTCAAATGCTACTTTTTTCTTACATCCATTAATTCAAATAAATTGCTTTCCTTCACTTCCATCGTACTTTACTTCTATTTTGATACTGAACATAATTTTTTCTACAGTATATATGAGTGCATTTATATATTACATATGGATTTTTCAGTTTCTTAAATGTTGAGAACTATTCCATAGTAATTTTGATCATAGAAGATTCTTAAAAAAACAGTGTTGATTAATTTCTATTTCAGGATGGTTATCATGCAATGATATTTTCCAAATAAGGAAGATGAGACAAGAACTGTATTTTAATTTGTTGATATTTGGACTAACTGACTTATAAAACAGGAATTGGAGTACAAGATGGGGAAGACATTAAATTAAAGCAACTATAAAAATGGCAAGAACACAGAAAAAAGAGAGAAGAGCCTAATAACTTGGGCTCAGAAATAGTTTATGAAAAAACTCTTTCACTAAAACATAATCAAGTCTAGCTATTCTTCATTTCCATGCAAGATGGAGAAAAATATGTCTATTTAAATTAGTTTGCACCAGAGCCTCCTGACCACTCATGCTTCTTCAACAATGTTGCCACTGAAGAGCATGTCACAATGAAGGATAGAATGGGTCTAAAACCAGAAGCTCAATTCTTATTATACTTCTAGAACTCAAATTGAAAGGTAATTATTCTTTTGATTTCTTAAAATCATATGTCTTTAGTTATTAATAGTTCTTAATAGGTTAAGCCAGGTTTGACGTCTACTAGTATGTTTTAACATTATTCATTTTTTAATTCACAGCCAGAAAGCCAAGTTCACTAAATCTTTTCATGTTTAACCACTCTGAATTAAGGCAAAAAGTTTGTTTGACTGAACTAAAAATATCATTTTGTAAAATAGAAAAGTTAGAAATACACAGATGATTAATTCACTAATTTTAGAGAATCTGGTCTTTATTCAAAGCATGTGTTTCTTATCTGTGATTAATAGGGACAATTTCATTAATTTTGAAAATGAAAACCATACAGTCACAAGAAGAGCAGAAAAAACTCTAAGCATTGTTACCATGCAACGAACTATCAATCCAACCTTAAAACAGCTTTAGAATTTTAAGAACCTAGAATACTTGCTTAGGATCAAAGAGCAAATTCAATTTTAGCTATTACTGTAACTTAGAATCTAAATGTTCTTGTTATCATGTGAAATGTAGGTCTCATATTTTGGAGAGTGTACTTTCTGGATTTTTTTTTTTTTTTGGTTGTGGGGAAGGCTGCAATTTGGCTCAAAATTGAATGAATGTGTCTCTTATGGAGCTATGGTTGAACGTATAGGCCTTTACCCATGCAGAGAAAACCTTCCATTGTGCCGTCAGTATAGTATTTTGTCATTTAACAACCTACTATAGAAGTAAACAAGGAAGTAAATTTTCATGTCTTTTTTTTCTTTTAAGTATTTCACTGAGACCTACAAACCATTATATCGTAATTATATCCTTTGGCACATAACCAACATATTTCTTTTCTGTCTCTAACTTCAGTGACTTCTGTCTTTGTTGAGAGGACTGCAGGCTACCAGTGTCATCTGGGTTCTATAATTTATGTGTATAACATTTTCTGTTGCAGAGAATTGTCTGCTAGTCTTTCCTCCAACTTATTTAGAGCAAAATAAGGGGTATACGATGTAAATTTTTATAACTGTTATTATGAAGGAGATGAGCATGAACATAAACTAATCTCAAAGTAGAGAAAGGGGATAAGTGTTAGCAACTCAGCATTTAAAAAGCAATGATAATCTAAGACGACATTTATAACTGTTGCTTCAACTTTTAGCTTTGGAAGGGAACTGTTGGAGAGAGCACTGGATTCTATAAAATATAACAGTACCTTCCTAAAAGCACTGTTGAGAGGATTCACTGAGTTCACATTTCTAAACTACCTGTAATGACACAGGAAAACAAGTGATAAGTGGCAGCTGAGAGAAGTAGTAGCAACAGTAATCAGAAGATCAGAATCTCAGTGTCATTCTCATCCCTTACTATTCACCTTGACCATGTTAACATATCTAATCCTCAGGATTCCCACAGACAGAAATAAATGATAATTCCTAATGTACAGAACTTCTCCACATTATTATGAAATCAAATGGAAAAATTATATCTTGAAAAGTATAATTAATTGTATAAATACACCATTATTTATATACAGTAGTTAACATCATATCAAATAAAGAATGCCTAAAGCATCCCTGGAATCAAACCATTTAGATCATGCTTAAATATCAGAATGATTAATAATTCACTACTTGTAATTCCAGCTAGCTCAAGGCAGGCAGAGGCACACACCCACAGACACTGAAGCATTTGCAATTTCCTTATTCCTCTTTTTACTGGTATTTCACTGTTGTCACTGGCCCAGGACCTGTCTTAGTGGGTGGTCAATTGGCAGCTGGAGTTAGAAAACAAGGGCATAGGGCTGCCTCCCAAAGTGTTTCATTCTTTTCATTGGATAGATGTTCATAGATAACTACAAGTTGACTTCAAACATAAATTCAAGATAAAATACATAAGAGTAGATGAGAAAAGAAATCTGTAACTACTATCTTTCAAGTCTTATCTTGACATTACAAACAGAATATCTGAGGGAGTTTGTTTGATTAAAGAAATGATTGGTTTTCAATTAAAATTCACTATTTATTTGGTTATCACATTCTAGCTGGCCCTAATGGAAAAAAGTTTACTTTCTCTTTCAGGCATGTGTACCTTTTGTTAAAGTTGAACACACAATGAGTAGTATAAAATTAAATATTCAAATTGATTATAAAGCCATAGAGAGACAGAGAGAAAGAATATGTAACAGTTGCACATGCTTTTAGAGTCTGAGATGATTGATGGATCTCTTAAAAGTTAAGACATCAGGAAACTGAGAAATTAAACCAACTCTTCATTTTCTTTGAAGCCTAGCTGGCATATTGATCTGTGAATTGGATTACGGGTTTAAAAAGAAGCCATATACTGATTAAAGCTGTGACCATGGAATAACTCCTCTTCTATGCTTCATTATTTAGCTGCTTATGCATGAAAGTAAGTGCTGCTCTCACCTTAAACATAAATAATTGCACTCTATAAGGTAATCAAGAAGTGCATAATAGCATATTGCTACTGTGTTATTAAACAGACACTTAAATGTTATACTATTTGACAGCTATATGGCATAATTACATGCTAGGAGAGAACATTCATTTTACAAAGTGCCTGCATAAAAAATTTTAAGAGTATTTTTAAAAGCATCAAACATTTTAAAATAACGCCCTACTGAGTTGAACTGAAAACTGGAAATAGCAGTGAAACCATGTCAAGACTGATCAAATACACAAGGCTAAAGATGATAAATGTGACTATGAATTAATATCTCATCAAGACTAAATTTAGATTGACATCTACATTGATCTAAAAAATTTCCTAGCATTAGACAGGATGTGTGAAAGACAATCATAAAAGAATCTAAGACTTTTTAAGACATGAATATCAAAGGAGTTTAGTGTTAACTTCTTAGGATTAAATAAAGCATGTCTTATTATTCACACTCAAGTGAGATATTAATGGAATCCACAACTGAACTAAAAGTGAAAAGTTTGGAAAGTTTAATTGTTGTTGAAATTAAAAAGATCTGACCAGAATTTGAGAGAAAGTTTTTATATTATCATCAAGTAAAGGTGACACAAAAGCCGGTCTGAAGAAACCTCAATATGCCCTTTATAAAAGCCTATCCCCACATATAACTTTGTTTAGAAAAAGGCATTTACTTGAATTAAAATATGGCTGATAAATAAAATATTTTAGAATCCAGAAAATTAAAACCTACCGATTTACTTTTCACCTGAACTGATTGGTGAGTAATAGCCTCAGATTAAAACACAAAAATGTAATTTTCAATATAAAATGGTATATATTTTAATAAGATTATTATAAAAGGAAATTAAATAACAGAAGTTTTATAATCAAATTCGCTAAAATTATACTACTTTTGCTTTTGAACAAGTTAGGTATGCTAAAATTATTGATTTATTTCAAAATTTTCTGAAAAGAAACAAAGTTGGATCTAGTAACTCAAATACTACTCTCTATTTTTCAAATCTAGAATATATTACTCTTTTTCATCTGGAGCTGGAGTCCTGGGAAGTGTATTGCCACATATATTGAATGTAAACACATGATAGAATCTTATATATGGAGAAGGCCTCAAAGTTCCTTAACGTAGCCTGAGGAACAGTTCAACAAACTATAGGAAATGACATTAAGCAAGAAAGGAGACTGCAGGCTCTCTGTTATCATTATACCATTTTCCTACTCCAGCCCCTAGTCAGAGCTCATTGTTGTACCTGATCCTGCTAATACCCGGGCCTGTTTTTGTTTTTCATTGGAAAAGTCCAATGTTGGGTAAAATTCAATAGTAGAACTGGAAAGATTTTGAAATATATACCCAAGCTTTCTATTCTCTCTGGATTCCACCTAAATTAATAAAGTAATATTTTACTTTGTGTCAAAAATTAATAGAGAAACTTATCTCTAGGAAAAATATGAAAACATCATCTTTAGATTTTTGGATTCATATTTCTAATGTTCATTTGTCCTTGGTCAGCTATATAACAGGGTTGGTTGCATATCAGTTGGGAGAAATAGAATATTGAAATGACTTGATTGAGGACCTGTTGTAATGGAATTCTTAAAGAAAGATAGTCAAATCAATTATTTATGTGCAAAATGAAAGTTCCACATTAATAAGATACTATATTGTACTTCATTTATAAGCAATAAATCTTTTCTTCCCAAAGTCTGTGTATACACACATGCTCACACACACATGTGTTGGAAGAGAAGGAAGATAAATCGTATTTTAGAAAAAAAAATATAATCAGTAAAAATAAAGTATGTAAACCATATTATGAAATTTATTTCTTCTGGGGTGAGGAATAGCCTATGTTTAATAGAAGAGGAATCAAAGACATTGAAAAACTAAATTCAAAGGCAAGCAAGGCAGTGAAAGAAGTGGGATTAGAACTTGAATCTTGTGAGTGTAACCAAGTTTCCTTTATACTAGGTTAGGTCCTCTTTGGACCTCTTTGCATTAAGTAAGTAGGAAAATATTTTCAAGTTATAACTCTCCTGTTATTTAAAAAAAAAAAAAAAAAGCAATGCCTCTAGTGGCTGCCTTTAAAACTGAATTTGCAAAGTCATCTTTAAAGATGGACACAGTGGTGGACACTAAACAGTCATCTCGCTATTTGGATAGAGTCATACAAGGTTTATTGGATGAAAAGAATCTAATACACAACTACATTTAAAGAAATTGTGTCATCTAGAGAGAAAAATATTGGTGCTGAGGCTTAAGCTCTTGTCCTGATTTACAGTTGTCACAGCCAAACTGTGTACGTTGCTGCCATAAAATTCAAAAAATAATTATTTGTATTGATAAGAAGTAAAATCTATTAGATTTTTTATTTAAAAAAAACATTGTTTATACTTTTTCACCAATCTTTAATCTTCGATACTCTCACCAGTTCTCCTTTCTTGTTGACAGTAAATCTACTACTCTCTTTTCAGTCCTCTCTTCTTATTTCTGCATCATTTGACCAATTAACAATTCCTTCCTTTTATAACCTCACTCCCAATAAACTCTTTGGCATTCTCTCCCACCTCTCCCCTTTCACGCCAAAACCATATTGCCTGAGTTTTTTTCTCTAAATATCTAAAGTACTTTCATCTCTGAATACCCAAATTCAACGTATTACTCAGGACCTATTCTAATGTCTTTTTCATGAATTTTTTTATTTCCCCCCTAGCTAGTACTTTCTCTACTCACTGGAACTTTCATAGCAATCTATACATGACTCCTTTAGGATATTTACAATTTTCTGCAAATACACACTCTTCTCCCAAAGGAGTTTTACATACAACCACCACACTGCCACCATCACTAATTCTTTGAGTGTCCCAGGGTAACAATCCTAGTCACATACCATGTAATATCTCCTTGCTAGCCCTAAAATATGATGTTCCTCCTTCATACCACTGCTGCTATTATGCTTTCCACTAATTACCTCTGAATCCACTTTGAGATTCTTGAATTACCTACAGCCTGATAGTCCTTGTCTAACTAAGAAAGAATTCTTTGAGTCTCTTTTGTATTACGCTCAGATACAGGGCCACCAAATTAGTTCTGAGTCCCCAATACCTTACTTAAAAGTACATGTAGTGTCTATATATTGCTTATCTATAGATATGAGTACATGGTGGTCTGAGCCAGAAACTAATCTTTTATATTAAAGCTCTCTCCTCCCATGGGACAACTAAGGCTTCATTGCTAGGTTAGTCTGTCTTTCTCATAAAATGACCTCATTTCCAGAAAGCCTACAGCCCTGATTGAAATAGACTTCCAGCATGCACATGAATTTATCAAACAGGGCTGTATGTACTTACAGTGCAGATTCAAACTGGATTTTGCTTGCCTGTCCCCACTCCACTGTTCTGATTTCCACTGGACCATCAATTTGAAAGAATGGCTCTATGTCTATGTCATTATTTCTCCAATCAACCTTAGCACAGTGCTTCACACACACCGTAGAAACTAAATAAAAACCTGAAGAATGACAGAATGTAACACCAAATTCCATTTGTATCTATTTCTCATACTTTAATATATCTCTTCCACATTTAAATAGTTGCTTCCAATAAGTTGTTAGTATGTAAATGATACAGAGAATATAAACTATTATGCTCAAAATACTCAAATTTTACCATAGTATATGTTAATATTATTATATAGAAAATATTATATTCTATCACCAATTTCCATTAAAATCTGAGCACATTGAAGGGAAATAAGGAGCCAAGGGTTTTTGCTTTCCAAAGCTTTAAATAAGTGGAAAATTTTAATTATGTAAATAAATGCATATAAGATATTTGCACGGAGGTAAATTTTTGTTTCCTAGGCTTTGCAGACTATATTTTTAGGCTCCATCAGATGGGACTAGGGTAGAAAATGGTATATTGTCAGAGTTTTGCTTTGGGGTGAGATGTTTTCTGCATTCCACAGAGGAGTAATGTTCTTCTAGTGGATGTTTCCAAATTAAATATCATTCAGTAATGTCAAAACAAAGTACTCACAAAGTCCAACCTTGGGGAACAAATAAAATACATAATGAGGAAAATAAGGAATAAACATTTATAAACTATTCCTTTCTCTATTAAACAAAATTATAGAAAAAATATCTGAGGTCTTCTGTTCAAGAGACCATCTAAAAATATTTTTCTGAAGTTCTCTTCATCACAAACTGAAAAAACAGTAAATACAATCAGAATAGTATTTGTTTTAATTAGTAGAATTAAATCATGTGTTTTATTACTCCCATGAAGTACATTTGGACACCCAATAACTGATCCTTATAGCCAATAGAATCTCTAGTTGAGAATTTTCATTATATAATCATTTTCATCTTACATCTTAAAATTAGCAGTAAATCAAATTATTTTCATGGTACGGAAGAATCTGATAGATATTATCCAATTCCCCTTTCACTTTCTTTCTTAGTTGTACCCTAATTTTATTTCAAGGTATTGCTTCCTGACATAAAAACTGTATTTTCCACCTCTTTGGAGCTAGGTAACCATATTTCATTCTGTTTATGTCTGCTAAATTTATTACAGTTTAAAAATTATATTTTTCCAAACTTTCAGACTTTTCCTTCTTGACTATTTAGTCAAAATACTACACAATATCCTGGTATCTTGGAGTTCCCAGTCCAAGTTTCCAAAACATCCCTGGTATGGGAACATTTAAGCCAGAAATTTTTAAAATAAGTTTTACATTTTGGTTTGTATTTAATGTTGTCTGATTCTTTTCTGTTTCACTTTCTTTCTTTGTGGTAATTTTAAAGTTTAATATTTCCATGATTAGGAAAGCCTTGGTATAAAATAGAAACCCAAAGAATATCCTCCATGAGATGAATTCTTATGGAGGGTGAGGTGGAGCAGGAAGGTTTATTTTCTCCCAGTTTTTTTGACATATAACATAGTGTAAATGTAAGGTGTACAATGTGATGAGGTTATAGTAGAATGTATATTGTAAAATTAATTACCAGAGTAAAGTAAGTTAGCACATCCATTGCTTACAGTTACCTTTTTGTATGTGTATGGTGAGAACTTGTAATATCAGCTATCTTAGCAAATTTCAAGGATACATTACAGCATTGTTAACTGTAGTCACCATGTTGTACACCAGATCCCCATAATTTATTTCTTTTATAACTGGAAGTTTGTACCTTTTGTATCCTTAGACTACCTTTACCCATTCCCCCATTCTACCTCCCACAGCAACCACCAATCTAATCTCTGTTTCTATGATTTTGGTATTTTAGATTCTACATATAAGTGTGACTGTACATTATATTTTTCTTATTTCATTTAGCATAATGTCCTCAAGTTTCATCCATTTTCTTTAATTATTCATCAGGAAACAACTGGGGTTGTTTACCTAACCAAAAGTCCAGAAGCACAAAGCATTATCTGTCATCATTATGGTACTTAGACTACCTTATGTTCCCTGTTGCTCCTTCTGTACATTAATTAACTATTGGGTATTTGCCTTTTTCATTAAACAAATTCCTGAAAATTGAAGTCCTGAAATTATTTAATTGTACTAAATCTATACTAACCCTACATTATTCTCTATTGACATATAAGAAGCAAGCAGTTTGTCAGTCATAAAATTTAGAAAGCCAACATGTTTGCAGTAGTTAGCATACATAAACAAATTTCCAGTATGAATTAATCCCAGAGCTACCACATGGTATGCATTTTCACAGATCATTATCCAGAAAGTATTTCACTTTAATCACATAGTCAGCAGCCATAATGTATGAAACCTACTGTAAATAAAGATGCAATGAACATGGGGGTGAGAGCTCCCTTTAAAATAGAGATTTCATTTCCTTCAGATATATAGCCAGAAGTGGGATTACTGGATTATATGGTGGTTCAACTTTTAATTTTTTGAGGAACCACCATATTGTTTTCTATAGTTATTGTACCAGTTTACATGTTCACTAACAGTACATAAAAGTTCTCTGTTTTCTACCTGCTCAACAGTACACTATCTCTTGCCTTTTGACAATAACCATTCTAACAGTTATGAAATGATATCTCATTGTGGTTTTGATTCCCATGCCCCTGATGATTAATGATGTTGACGCACTTTTTATGTATCTATTAGCCATTTGTAAAACTTTTGGGAAAAAATGTCTATTCAGGACCTTTGCCTATTTTTTAACCAGATTATTTGTATTTTTGCTATTGAGCTGTATGAGTTCCTTATATATTTTGATATTAACTCCTTATCAGATAATGATTTGCAAATATTTTCTCCAACTCCATTGTCTGGCTTTTTATTTTGCTGATCACTTCTTTTGCTGTGCAAAAGCTCTTCAGTTTGATATAGTGCCACTAAATGATTTTTCCTTTTGTTTCTTATGCTTTTGGTGTCATATTTTTTAAAAAATAGTTGCCAAGACTGATGTCATGAAGATTTTTCTCTATGTTTTCTTCTAGGAATTTTATAGTTTCAGTTTTTATGTTTAAATCTTTATCCATGTCAAGTTAATTTCTGTAAGTGGTGTAAGATAGAGGTCTAAATTCATTTTTCTGCATGTAGTTATTAAATATCCCCTCACCATTTATTGAAGAGTCTATCTTTTCCCCCATTGAATATTCTGATTTCCTTGCCAAATACTGGTTGCCAAATATGCAGGGACTTATTGCTGAGCTCTTGATTCTATTCCATTAGTCTGTGTTTGTTTTTATTTCAGTACCATACTATTTAGATTAGTATAGCTTCATAGCATACTTTAAAATCAGAAAGCATAATGACTCCATCTTTGTTCTTTCCCAAGATTGCTTTGGCTATTCAGAGCCATTTGTGGTTCTACATGAATTTTAGGATTGTTTTTTCTATTTCTATAAAATTGCCATTGGCACTTTGACGGGAATTGCATTGAGTCTATTTATGTGCTTTAGGTAGTATGAACATTTTAACAACAATAATTTTTCTGATCTGTAAACACAAGGTATATTTCCATTTATTTATGTCTTCAATTTCTTTCATTCGTTTCTTATGGTTTTTAGTGCACAGATCTTTCACTTCCTTGGATAAATTTATTCCTAAGTATTTTATTCCTTTTCACAGTATTGTGAATGGGACTGTTATTTTTTTTTAATTCTTTTTCAAATAGTTTGCTGTTAATGTATAGAAATGCAATTGAATTTTGCATGTTGACTTTGTATCCTGTAACTTTACTGAATTTATTAGTTCTACCAGTTTTTTTGGTTGTGCTTAGGATTTCTGTATATAAGAACTATATTGTCTGTAAACACTGACAATTTTACATTTTCGTGATTTGAATGTTTTTTATTTCTTTTCCTTGCTTGATTGATCTGGGTAGAGAATGAGCACCCTTGTCTTGCTTCTGTTCTTAGAAGAAGAGTTTTCAAACTTTCCCTGTTAAACATGATTTTAGCTTTAGATTGTTATATATGGTTTCAATTATTTTGAGGTATGTACTGCTATATTTAATTTGTGACTTTTTATCATAAAGAGATGTGTATTTTGTGATGTTTTTTCCTGCATTTATTGAGATGATCATATAATTTTTATCTTTCATTCTATTAATGTGATGTAAAACATTTATTGATTTGTGTGTGTTGAACCATAACTTGCACCACAGGGATGAATCTCACTTTATCATGGTGTATAAACCTTATAATGTTCAATTAAATTTTGACTCCATATTTTATTGAAAATATGTTCATTAGGAATATTGTCCTGTAGTTTTATTTTTTTGTAGTTTCACTATCTGGCCTACATATCAGCATAATACTGTCCTCATATGAGTTTAGAGGGGTTCCCTTTTCTTCTCCTTTTAAGAAGAATTTGAGAAAGATTGAGATCAATTCTTCTATGTTTGTTGGAATTGACCAGTAAAGTCATCATGTCCTGCTTTTCATCTACACATAGCAAAAATGAGATCACTCTATATACACAATTTTACATGCTATTTTATTCACATTATATCATAGCATGTCCTTATGCCTTAAAATATTTTATAAACACCATTTTAATGCTATCAGAGCATTCCATCATGGATAAATCTTATTTTACTTAACCATTTTTCTATCTTGATGTGTTAAATTACTTTTCATTATTGCATTTATAAATAGCTTTGTACACAAATCTTAATTTATGCTTCAGATTGTGGAATTATAAAATCATAACTTCATATTTCAATTATGTCTTGTTTATAACTTCATTTGAAACCACAGGTCATAAGTCACTAGAATTTCTAGTAAGAAATCTTAAGAGTAAAAGCATTTGAGAACATAAAACATTGAGTTAAGCAATCTACTTTTTTGTTGATAGAAAGAAGGTTAAGAATTTTATAAATCAGATACCATGAAGGTTCCAAGAAAAGAGAATTAGCAGCTTGAGTTGAAGGTCCTGTTTACTTTAAATCTGCACATGTTCTGTATCCTATCATCATGAGCCTGAATTTATCTAGATGGTTTGTTGAGAAAAGCAAAAATGATTTTTTAAGTACTACAAAGATTCTTTCTCATAACCTACGAAATACAATTATTGCGCTTGAGGCTATGAATAGTGTAAATCTGGTTTTACATGTTTGTCGCAAGAAATTAAGTTTACTCACTGTATTTTTCTTATAACAAACTGTATTTATTAGAATATACTTCCCTAAGTTGCAATACACACATCAGCACAGTAATGATTAACTAACTCACTGTCTATGCCATCACAAACTTTATTCTGTAACTTTACCAAATGATGTGAGTTTTCTGAAAATTATAATCTTCAGCCTTTGCTTTCTACAATATTTCTCTTTGAGAAAAATAAAGTAGTAATTCTAATTTAGTTTCTAAAAATTATACAAAATTTTTTCTTCAACAGGTATACTCCTAAAAGTTGGAATTAATGGAAAATACTATGAAATAAAAGGGCTTTTTTATATTTTTTGCCAAAGAAATTTGTATAAAAATTCATTTATTTAACAAATTCATATTGAACATGGATTATGCCAGGTACCATGCTGGTTACTGTGGATACAATGCCTATGAACTAAACATTTGTCCCAAATCACATTCCCAATGGCAGTGGATGAGGGTGCCCATACATTTTGCCTTTGCCAACCTTATCATTGTTTTAAACCTTGATGATTTTATTTACCAAATAAAGCACATGTTATTAATTTGCTCATCTATTATTACTATTGATGTTAAAATTTTCCTTATATCTAATTCTTCATTTATTCATTTTCTACTGAGATTTTTAACAACTTAATCAGAGGAGCAGATTATATATATTAAAAATATCTATTCTCCATCATTATTTATGATAAATATACATTTCATGTCAAATACATGCATTATATGTGTTAGATATAGAAGAGTTTATATTGCCATCTACTGACTTTTTCTTATGTTTTCTATTGTTTATGCTTAGAAATGCTATTCCTATCCCAAGATCAGTAACATATTCATTCATGTTCATCTATTTCTCTTGTTTTCATCTTATATTAAATATTTAATTCTTTGGAAATTAGCTTTGATGTATAGTATAAGATAAAGAGCTAGATTTATTTGTTATCAAATTTTTTATGAGCTGACTACAAATCAACGTTAACTTCTTTATAGTCCACAATTGTGCTACTTTTTCTCTTTACATGTCTAAGAATTTTAATATAGGTGTTAGATGATAGATAGACAGATAGACAATAGAGATATTTGTGTTTCCCAGGACAAGAGAACCAATACTTTTACTGCCATGATGAATTATCTATTAATTTTATTATTTTTCATTTTGCCCACACTTTATTTATTTATTAAAATTTATTTATTTAATATAGCAGTTATATAATCATATTTTGGTTATATTAGTTTCAGGTGTACAATATAGTAATTTAACATTTTTATACCTTACAATATGATCACTCCACTAAGTCTAGTAATCATCTGTCATTGTGTAAACTTATCACAATATTATTGACTATAATCCTCTTCCTCTTTTCACTGACCCTCACATCCCCTCTCTTCTGGTAACCATCCCTTTGGTCTCTGTTATTATGAATCTGTTTTTGTTTTGTTTGTTTTTAGATTCCACATTAGAGTGAAACAATATGGTGTTTATCTTCCCTCTGCCAGACTTACTTAATTTAGCATAATATCCTGTAGATTCATCCATGTTGTTATAAATGGCAAGATTTCATTCTATTTATAGCTATATAATATTCCACTGTATATTAATTTTAAATTATATTCTTGGCCCTCACAAAGGAGTTCTCACCAGAAAGTTCATTCTTCTGCCCCAGCACCATTTGGGCTAATGAAATTCTGTGAGCCCATCACAGGCCACCTGCCTGATACCACAGAACACTACATTCTTAGAAGTGCCATTCACATGGAAAGCAATGTGAACAGTATCTTCAGCAGTTATGTAAGCCACATCAACTTTGGAGTGTTTTATTCACAAATTTCTTCTACTCCCAAATTCCCAAACCATTAAGAAAGTCTCAATCATGCCTCAACACACACATACACACACACACACACACACACACACACACATACACCAAAAACAAAAACAATATGACTAAGGGTGGGGTACCAGAAATTTCATTCTTTACAAGACTACCAGCCTCTATTCACTCAATATTTCCTTTCATCTTTCTCCAGTTCTAAAAAATTTGCAGTATCTCTGTCTAGACTTAGGAGCAAGAAGTCTAAGCTCTTATTAACAAAAAAAAAAAAAAAAAGATTTCCTGCTTTGTGTTTCTTAGTTTTATTGTTTTCTTTTCTTTTCAGAATTTATAATTTCTAGGAATTTTATCTGGACACCATTCACAGTCAACTTTATGGCTCTGACAACTAAATTTTATTTTTCTTATCGTAACTATCTCCTTGGAAATCAAATTTAAAATCAAGTCTCAAATAAAGCCATCTTTTTCAATAATTTTTTTCAGTCCACATCTTTTTAAAAACCTAAATAAACTCAATAATATAATATTTTATAAAATTATACAATTTCTCTTTACTTTATGAAAAAAAATAGAGCATTATGCCTTAAAATAGCTTTTGTCTTATTTTTGTTTATATCTCAATAGTTTCATTGTTTGCCAGAGAGCTGATATCAAATATTAGTGCCATCTTAAATTAGGCATAGTTAGCATGCTAAATTATACCCTCTTTCTAGTTCCTAGGCATAGAGGTCTTCTTCTTTGGTTAAATGTACTTATAAGAGTGGTTTTACTGAATACTGTGGTTCTTGTGGCAAGTAGCATTCCCTTCCTCCCCATTCTCTTTTTGGCTTTCCTCTGTATCATAGATAGTAGAAGCCTAAGATTTTCCCAACTCCCTATCCTCAGTATTCTGAATGCAGTTAACATTCTGTCAATTGGAAGTATTTGTTTGAGATCTAGGAGAAATGAAATCACTCCGGATTCATCTCTCTTTTCCAAAAGGAGGCAGGTTCATGGATTTCTCAGATGTAGGTATTTGCAGCAGCTGCCAGCCTCCTACCATTAACCTACTTTGGGAATGAATTGAACTGGTCCAGTGCTAAGGAATATTTTTGATGCTCCATATCCCCAGTGTAAACATCTAGAAACTACTGATGGAAATTTTGGAAGAAGAAAGTTAGAATAGGAAAAATATTTCTAATTACCTGACTCAAGTCAAAGACAGAGACCAACTATTCTACAAAAAGAAAGACTGAATTATCCTGGCCAGATGAAAACATAAAATGAAATTTCCAGAATAAGTTTTTACCTCTAACAGTTTTTAAAAAGGCAGAAAATCCCAAAAACAAATAGAGATTTTTTTTTCAATTGTCCCCAAAGTTATCTGTTCTTTAGAGCAACAAACTAAGAAGGAATAAAGTAGAAAAAGTCAAAGAGAATTACAACTCCTTTAAATTCTATCTTGGGTTAGATTCCATAGAAGCAGAGCAATGCTTATATGAGAGATTTCACTGAGGAAGGAAATGACTATGAAACAGAGAAAGCAATTAAGCAAATATGTGGTTTTCGCTTAAGTCTAGCCTCAACCTGATCTCATGAGGAGTATGAACAGCTCCACAGTTTCCATATGGGAGAAAGGGGCTGGGCTCTTGGCTAGAAAATACGGTAGCTGGGAGGTGGGTCCACCTCTCTGGTAAAGAGATCGGAGGCACCAAAATCTACTGAAAACTCTACAGTAGGGTTGTTTTTTGCTCAGATGCAATGTACATAATATACTCACTAATGCTTAGACAGACCTCAGTCCATGTACTATCACAGAAGAAATTACATTCCTAGAATGAAAATGTCAGAAGAAAAATGAGAACAATCTTATTACTAATTCTGTTCAATTTTCAAAACTAAGTTATTTTTAAGAAGTTGAAAATATGATTTAAGAAGTCTTTTGCTATTTCAAAGGAATAAGTGCTATCATAGCTGTATTTTATTCAATTGCAAACATGCATTCCAAAGCTGAGTTAGGAACTGAAATTACTCTCTAAAAAGAAAGTGAAGGATAAATTAAATAGTATCTTTACTATATAAATATGGAATATTATATAAGACATATTAGTTGGGGAGTGGCAAAGGAGATGCTGAGGAAATAACCAAATCATCTTTTCTGTTTTTTCCTCTCTAAAAAGTGTCAAAACCCAGGTGAGACAAAAAGGTGAGAAGGTTGGTGACTTTAATTGGTATAGATCATCTCTACTACAACAGACTTAACTGATGCTGTGTAACTGCAGATCAAATTTGTGAGTGTGCTGCTCTGATATACTGGGAGATATAAACCTGAAAATTGAGTGTCTGATGGGATTCATGCTAATTTAATAATTGAGTAGGAAATGTGCCTTCCATCTCTTCCTTTGATTCAGTTGATAAGAGTCTTCATTACTTTTCTGTAACACTTTGCTTTCTCTAATAGTTATGTTATCATTAATAAAGAAATGCTGAGCCCTTCTCATTCAATCTTTCTATATGCTATATTTTTAATAAGCAATTTATTCTAAAATAACATATTTTTGTTCCTGCTTTATTGATATCCCAAGCATGTCTTTAGAATTCCTAGTGGGCAGCCCCAGAAGAAGGCAGAGAGGTGGTGGGGCACAGAACCACCAGATGCTCTTGGGGGCCACTGCCACCCAGCAGAGCATGGGGGTAAGAACAGAGGATTCTCTGGGCACAAAGAGAGGAGAAGATGGATAAAAGCTCATGTAGGTGAGTATTATAGGAGAACTTTGAGGAAACAATTGAGAATAGAGGTTAAGAGAAGAAGGGCTCAGCTATGCTGAGGTGTTGGAGAATGGAAGAGAAGGAATATAAATATATGTAGCTGCAGGTAATAAATTAAATCCTCCTTTAATTTGTTCTTAGAGGAAGAGAAACAAAATTTGGAATTCCATGCAAATGCTTCCTCTGCTGGACTTTATTTTGAGACATAAAATTATATTTTTTATGCATTCATTCATTTGCCAACTACTCATTTACTCAACAGATATATATTGAGCCTCTATTAGGTGCCAGGCTTTGTTCTAGGCACTAGGAATATGATAAATAAATAAAAATCCCCTGGCTTATGAGCTAATGTCTTAATGAAAAGAGACAGACAATACACAAATCACAAATTGTTGATGTAATTTAGTATGTTAAATCATGATTATACTATAATACTATAGAGAAGTACTAGACTATATAGTATCTGATATTATAAACAAAAAAGTAGAAAGGGATATAGGAAGTGTTGGGAGGTTAGAAAATTAAATAGGGTGTTAAGAAAAGCCTAAAGAAGGCCTTCTTGAGAAACTGCTTTAGAGCAAAGATCTAAAGAAAGTAAGTTAGCTAACTGAATAAATTGAAGAAAATCATTCTAGGTGAAGAGATAAGTACTTGCAAAGGCCCTGGCATATGGGGTCAGGAGCAAAATTTTCTTCCTGAGTTTTAATACCCTTTTGCCTTCTAGTTAATGGTACTGATGGATATAAGCTAATTCATTATTCATCAAATTGTGGATTACTACCATTAATGGGTGAGAAAATTGATTTCATTGATTAATACCACCATTAAAAATATAATAGAATAAATCAGAAGAAAAAACAGCATTGTGCTATATTTTGAATCAGTTTTATTTCAATTGTGTGTGTTTGTGTTCATGTATGAGAGAATAGATGTGAGTGTAGTGGATCATGAGGTAAAACATATTTCTTACTATAAATGTCAGTGAAAAATGTTTGAGAAATATGGGAGTAGCCTGTCCTTTCCTTCTAGGAATCAAAATTCTTAGTTTTGTATCTATCTTCAGGCAATGATTTTCAATCAAAATGGAATCCCCCGCAAACAGAAAAGTCAAACATTTCAGAATCATCTTGGTGGCACTTACCATCCTATGTCCAGAAATTCTTATACCTCCTCATCCTGATAAAGAATTAATTTAGAGATCAATTACAAATATAGAAAGCTCGTAGTCTTGGTGCCCAGCTGAGCTAACTCTAGCTTTCTTGTCACAAACATTGCCAATGACAGACTGACTCCACAGACCCAAAGTCATGACATAGCACTATCCCAGGCAGTGATCACCATCACCTCTGACAAGCTGGACTGGAAAGGCTACCCTTTCCTAACCTCTCTGAATACACACCAACCAGTCTTTCACCTATCTCTGTGTGTATTTGGAGAAATGAAAAGGTCTCAACCCATGTCTAGGTCTCTATTTTAGGGAAAGAAAGAATATTAAAAAGACCCAAGTGAGTAAAAATATTACATGTGTTTTGCTTAATGATGAGTTTATCCCACAATTTCACTTGCAAGCCTTTTTGTTGTTCTGGAACAATTAACACACAACCTTAATTGGACTGGTACCTGTACTACTATGAACTCTTACCTACTATCAGCTCTACAAAGTTTGTTTTAACCACTCAATTCTATTTTCTACTTCTCTGTTGGTGTATTATTGTCTTTTAACTAGGTAGAAATTTTCAATGACAGTTTTTAGCTCTAAATAGATACTGCTTAATATTTTTATTAGTGAAACAGGTAGTAGTATCATGTACAAAAGCATACATTCTTAAACCACAAGCTCTGGACCAATATTTTGTTTACATATTCTGTATACATCTTGCAAGGTTGTATATTATCACCATCTATAGGACCAACATTTATCTATTTCCTCACACTCTCCCAAGAATAATTTTAAAATATTAAGTAACGGCTGGTTATATCATGTTGCTCTGCTATGTAAAGATCAAGGTTATGGGCACAGACTCTTAGTGATATCATTCTATACTACAAATACTCTGTTTGCTTTGGCACCCCTGCATTGGGGCTTTTTTAGTACTAGAAGGAAAACAACTCCAAATATATGCTCTATTAAAATGTCAATAACAGTACCATTAATGAAATTGGCATAGTAAATAATTTTTAATGTGTGCTTGCATAGTTTGACTGTATAGTCCTACTAATTTCAAAGACAGTTACTTTCTATTATGTGTAACATTAATAGTTATGAGCCAAAAATAGATTAATATGTTATTTTATAATCTGCATCTGAAAAATATAACAAACATTATGGATTAAAAGTTTAAATACTGAAAGACAAATATCAGACATATAGATAAATCTTTCTTCCATCAGCTAGTCTTACCAAATAAATTTTGGCTATGAGGAAATATTAGAAATAAAAGCCTACATAGTTAAATCAATAACACTAAATGCAGTGCTCACTAAATCTTATCATCATGTAGGTGAAGCATTTATTTATTGTTTTATCCATTCAGTAAAATAAATAATAAATGGTTTCATTAGAATACTATGTCACTACATTATATGGGGATTTATGTTGGAGGAACTATAATTGCAATAGGATTGAAAAAAAACTTTGTAAATACATTTCTCCAACATCGTACATTCAGGTCTTCACTATTAGAGGCCATATTTCTAAACAAGCAAAAAGAATACAGGAAAAACTATAGGGTGTCTTGGATTAAAAGACTTTTAAATACAAAATTGTGGCATAAATTTCCCAACATAACATAACATATTTTTTCAGGAAAAGTGTGTGTTTTATTCTACTAAAATGATTTGCTTATCATTTTAAATATATCATCAAAGAATTTCTAGAGGTTTATGTGAGAAATAAAATGTAAGAGAACATGAAACAATTGGACACAACCAGTGTCTAGAAAGAAAATGCAATTATAACATTTATCCCTATATAATGCCCTTGAAATTGTGATGCCTGCCTAATATCTGCCAAAGACAAAAGTATACAAATTTTCTGTTCTTAAATTTTGTTTTCACTTTTAAAAATAAAACACATCTGGCCTTCTGTGAGAATCAACCTCCCTACCCACCACTCAATGCTTTCATCCAGTAAAACACATGTACTTTAACTAGATCATATAGTGCTATAAACACCTAGCCTCATTATAATATATACTTCAAATTACAATAAAGGAAGTTAAATAAATATAATCAAAATCCACTGACTCATAAGCATTTTTTTCCACTGTACATTACCTTAACTCAGTAGAATTCAGAGTGGAACTCAGAGGGAAGTTGGGGTGAACATTTCCCCTCATCCCCCCACACACTAAATTATAAGCTTCTTTTGCTCTTCTGAGAAGAGAGTCCATCCTATTTGCTTTCATTTAAAAATCCTCATTGCTTTCTTTAAAATATAAAATGCAAGTAATTCCCATTTATTCATGACCTCTAAGGCCTCTGAGGGACTGTAATAATAGAAATAAACTGTGTTCACAACTGTACCAATTGATTATTAATTTTCAAAATCTTAGAACAAGATAAAATATAAATAAAGAATAAAATACTCAAATCAAACATAGCTTCTCATTGGTAATGCAGCAAAAACCTTAGTATCTTATTATACTTGAAGGTTATTGTTATTATTTGAAAGAAAAAAATACAATCTGGAGCTGTTCTAGGTCTCAAATTCAAGAGAGATGAGAACAAGTGCTTAAAGTCTAGTATCACATGCTCAGTATGTCATAGTAGTTAGTATGTGCTGTACAATTATTAGCCTGAGTACAATCCTCATGCAATCACTTACTAAGCTTATGGTCTTGGGAAGCTTTTACTCTTCCTAGTGCCTCAGTTTCCTTATCTCTAAGATGTAGATAATTATAACACCTTCCTCATAAGGTGGTTTTGAGGATTAAAATAATTGATCTGATCCTCGATCTCCCATTATTCTCATCCCTCTTCCTCCTATCTAATTCAACTAGGAGTCCCATTGTCTTCCTCTAAACATACCTCAAACCTTTCCACTTCTCTCATCCTTCTCTGTGCCCCCTTCAGTAAGGCCTTCATCATTTTACAACTGCATTATCTGGGCTCCCTGCTTCCACATTTATCCACTTCCATCTAGTTCATTCTTTAGAGTGATCTTTTTAAAACATTTAATCAAATGATGTACTCTTTTTCAATAATTTTAATGGCTTTTTCTCATTGCTCTTTAAGCAAAACTAGACTAATATAGCCAGCATCGTCCAGCATAATTTATTACCTATAATCCGCCAACTCCATCTCCTGAAAGTCTGTCTTTCATTCATTTGCCATACTCTTTTCTTTCTTCAAACCCAGCAAGTCCTTCCCCACTGCAAAGCCATGGGATATACACTTCTCTGGGACTGAAATCCTTCCCCCAGCCTCCACATGAATATCTTCTTTTCATTCCTGAAGTAAGTCAGTTAAATATATCATTTCTTTATAAATGCCTTCCCTTACCTCTCTACTTTAAGTGGCCATCCCACAGAATTTGTTCTCCCATTACTTTTAATACCAATTATTACAACCTTTAATTATCTTATTTATTTGTTACTAACTGTCTAGTTTTCACAATTAGAATATAAACACCTCAGGGGTCGGATATCTTCTTCATTCTTTACCTTCAGTGCTTAGCACATAGTGGGTATTTAATAAATAAGATTTAAATAAAGAAAATTCTTACCAGTATTTGTGACACTTATAAATGCTCAATCAATGATAGTTGTTATCCTGAGAGCATGTTTTTATTTATGGTAAGTAAGTTATCACGTAAAAGTGAATATAAATAACTTGAGGGTACTGAAAAAAATTCACCTACTCAATGAGTAAACACTGTGATATGGGATAGCATTCAAATAGATTTTATCAAGCAATAATACACTTTGAGATCCTAGGTAAAAATATTTAATTCAATGGAGATATTATTTGGGTTTCATTTTGTAAAACCAGAAAAAGTAGAATAATGAATAGTGGGTACAGCTTTTGATGGTTCCTCATGGTTTCATACCTAATCTCACAGGTAAAATCCTCATGGGTGGAAACAATATTCCATTTAATGCACATGTACATGCTAAATTAATATGGAGCTGAACAAATGACAGTTATTCAAATATTTGTTGGATTAAAATGAATTTGATAGAAACATAACAGAGACCACAAAGAAAGATCGAAGCTTTATTATCAAGAGCCACACAAATGTTTGCCTACTTGCACAATTGTTTGTACCATGGCTTTTCCAATTGGTCAGTGATTCAACCAAATGCCAGAATTAACAGTTTATTTACTGAATCACAACAATCAGTTGTTTAACCAAAAAGCTAATACATAGAAAAAACTACCTAGAAAAATTCCACACATTATCCAAGATCTGGAATGGTCCCTTTGCAGAAGATGTCTCAAAATTTGGGTAACATGTGCTTTTAATATAATGTGAGGCAGTGGAGATGTTCTTGGATGAAAGGGAAAGCTGAAAATTACAGAGGGACTGAAAATGTGACTAGATTTACATTACAGCAAAGAAGAAAGATTACTGTTACAGCACAGAAAGAAGAAAAATAATGAAGAGAGTGACTAGCTGACAGAAGTATAATTAAGTAATTAGATGGGAACTTTTGAGGTAAAATACAATTTCAGTTACAGAAAACAAGAATTGTTCAGAGAGAATCAGTTTTGGAAGTTTCATTCATAATTGAGTATTCAAAATATCTTACTTAGCATTTATTTAATACAATATTTAAAAAGTGCTTCAGTTTTAAAACTAAGACTTTAATTTTTATGAAATTAGTAAACTTAATATAAAAATACTGAATGTCAACTATAATTAAAAATAAAAAAAGTAAACTTTGCTCAAAAATTTTTGTTTTGAAAATAGGATTTCAAAAGATATATTCACCCCTATGTTTATTACAGCATTATTCACAACAGTCAAAATATGGAAACAACATAAATGTTTATCAACAGATGCATGGATAAAAAAACAGATAATATTATTCAGCCATGAGAAAGGAGAACACTCTGCCATTTGTGACATCATGGATGGACCTTGAACATGTTATGCCATGTGAGATAAGTCAGACAGAGAAAGATAGGTACTATATGATATCACTTATATGTGAAATCTACAAAAGCCAAACTGGTGAAAACAGAGTAAAAAGGTTGCTACCAGGAACTGGGGGTTGGGAAGATAAGATAAATTTAAGAGTTAAAACTTGCAACTAGTAGTAAATTAGCTGTAGAGAGCTAATGTATGAAATAATAAATATACACAACAATATTGTACAATAATTATCAAATTTGCTTTAAGACTAGACCCCAATTACTCCAACCACTAAAAAAATTCTATAATGAGACAGATATACTAAATATTAATTACTACAATGGTAATCATAATATATAAATGTATGAAATCAACATGTTGTACGTCTCAATTTTATACAATGTTACATGTCAAATATAGTTAACTTTAAAAATTCAAATGGATACTCAATAAATTATAAAAATAAATAACTTTTTAAAATGTTAAATTTCAAATAAAAGAAGATCTAGATGAATGACAATTTAGAGATCTTAAATACAAAGTAAAATGTGCATTTTAGGCACAAAAACTTTCATTAATACCTTAAGAATTGTGTGCTTTATCAGAAATTTTGTACAATAAAATATTTTACACAAATAGCACACATAAAAATGAAAATTTTCTAATATTCTCAGTTTTCAAAAATCAAACCCAAATAATATCTCCATCAATTTAAAATTTTCTTCTTAGACTCTCAAAGTATATTATTGCATAACAAAACTCATTTGTTACACCTTCTCAGGTGACAATAGATGTTATATCTACTTCATAGAATAGGAAATTGAGCAGATTTTGTGAGCCTTCTTTAACTTAAAGCAATGAATCAAATCAAGGAAAATAAAAGTTGTGCTCTCAGGCTTGAAGACTCAGTTCACCAGGTCTTTTTCTTTCCCTTACCGACAATAACTAAAATTCATACAATAGTAAGCTACCCATTAGAATTTCACTTGCTCCTTGTATGCACTATTATAAAATGAGCTCAATGCAGTGAAAAATTAAAAATAAAAATAAAATTTTATATTTTATCTTTAACCATCAAATAATTTTGTTTACTGAAAAATATAATCCATGGGCCTTTCTAGAATAAGATACATAAAAATGGACATACATTTTTTGGAAAAAATAAGACTAAGATTAACTCTTCTCTTTCTTATTAAAAGTCATACAGTTGAGCTTTAGTAGAAAGATGAAAAATTAATACATTACTAATTTTAATCCTCCTGATCTGCAAGCGTATACTGAGCATCTGTGGTAAATTAAACATTATAACAAGATTACCTGAAAAGTTTGCTAAACATTCAAGTTCTTTAAATACTTCTGATCCAAGTCATCGAGAAATTCAACTTTGAAAAAACTTGATCTTAAAGTTAACAACCACATCATAAAAAAAAAAAAGTAAAACACACGAAAACAGCACATCACCATCAATACAAGGTGGATATTGCTACACAGTGAACTGTGTGATCAATGGAGAGAGAATGCAGTCATAGTGAGGGCTTGCTCCACAGAGTTGAGTTCTCCAACTTAAGTGATTCTTCCTGTTTGTTTTCTTATCATTGAGGTTTAAAGAAATCAGACATAATAAAAGAAGGAAATGTGTCTTCCTAGTTTCCACAAAAAAAGCCTAGGTAAAATATTCCTCTTACTAAAACTGAACTAAGTCCTACGAGTGATCAGTGTAAGGTTTCTTCTGGATTACTGGAAAGAATAACTTCTAGCCTTAAAATTTATGAGCAATTAGGAAAATATTTTTCTCATCTTTTCCTTCAGAATCTGGACCAGAGATGGTACCCCCTTACTTACAATTCTCCAATAAATAACTCCCCAGTACTTTCAACTTCAAGTTCAAACTCCTCAGAATGGTATATAAAGTCTCCACAATACAAGCTCTATATCCCTTTCCAGATTCTTATTTGATCATTAGTAACCTTGATTCTTTAGTCCAACAAAGGTAAAATGTTTTCAGATTTAAAAACAAAGAAATGCCTTGGCTCACATAAGAAAAGCCTCCACAGTGAAGTGGGATTAACAGTTGTTTCATAAAGTGCTTCAATGATAATGTAAAGAACTTTTGGTCTCTCTCTCTAAGCTCTATCAAGTCCTAGATTCACCCTAATACTGACTGGTTTGTCTGAAGTTGCATAATGATTTCCAATAGCAATGGAGGCTAAATTAATCTTTTTTTCTTACCCAGCAGGAGACAAAAGAAGACTTCTCACAATATGTTTTAAGAGTGAGAAACTTCTTTCTCAGAATTTCCAAGTAGGTCTCTTTTTGGATCTCATTGGTCCAAATTGCATGCCCATTCCTGAACCAGATATGAGCTGGTATTACATGGATATGGGGGAGTCAACCACAATGTCTACTACACTAACCTACTTAAAATTCTAGTAAAGTCTATGCTCTATCACATCGCCATGTCGATTGTCGATGTGAGAACACCCAAACCTGTAGAGAATTTTATGAGTTTATTTGAGCCAAAATGACATGTTATGAAGCAAGATTTCAAATGCTCCACAGAATGACAGTTTTGCAGTGCCTTTTATACACTTAGAATTAAGGAAGAAATGCAAAGAAGATTACATGAAAGTGAGAGAAAGCACGGCAGGGAAATCTATATGATTGAACTACAAGATAGTTAACAAGATAAGGTGCTCCACAGAAGATGGCAATACCTCTAAGGGATCTGAAAAAGAGGATTATTTTGGCATCTCAAAGGTGCATCAACCCAGATGCACAAGAACAATGGACAGAGCCAGCTCAAGGCAAAGACAAATCTCTGGCTACAGAAACTATAGGCTTGGAGACTTGACGACCCACCTTGAGCTGGCCAGCTAGGAATCAAGGATCAGATCAACCAATGAGGTTACTTTTAGTCACTTAAACTTATCAGATTTATTACAGAACACAATTTTTGTTTATACTGTCACATTATTTTGCCTCTACCTTGAATTATTTTTCCCCTCCACATACTTGGCCAGATCTTACTCATCTTATAATACTTATTCCAAACGCTCCCTTTTTTTTTGAAAGGTTTTCTTCACCACCTTATCCCTCCCTAACTTGAGTTAGTTGCCACTCTTTTGTATTGCCAAACACTCCACAAGAACCTCTATTTCAACAATGTAATCATTGATTTTCTTGTCTAAATTCCTTAAGGGTGTGGACAATGCACTGTTTATCATTATAATCATCATTCTTAGTAGAGTGACTAACAGTGACTTATTTACAATACGTGATTAATAAAACAGTGGTTGAATTAATTAGTGAAGAAATAAATGAAAACGGTATCACTATGAAAAACTTTCCCTAAATAAAACACAGAGCTGTCCTCTTAGTTATCCTTAATACTTCTGACATTTAAGGGAAATCAGGGGTAGTGACATTAGCCAGAGAGTAACTTGAAACCAAGGATCAACACTGATTAAATGAATGCATGTATGAATTAATGAATTAAAATAGAAAGAATGGCACATAAATACTACAAAGTTCCTTAAAAAATAAATACAATTCTCTGACAAATTATCCTCTTGGTAGAAATCAAGTCATTGTTATATTTTGATTAATCATATGTTGTAAATAGAAAACTGATAGCCCTGGTTCCTGTCCTCTCAAAGAAGCACTCTACCTTACTCCAGCCAAATCGCATTTCACAAACTGAGTTGCCCTCATTGATTTTACTAGTCTCTCAACTTAAATGTTTTCTTGTTGCATTTGTCAGGAACTTATGATTTCTTAGAGATAATAGGAGTTACATTAGGATAGTGATAGGCCAAAAGTCATAACAATAATCCAAAATTCACAATTCCTCCTCTTATTTCTATTAGATGTACTCTGATCTTTATTCATTTTTTACATGAAAGCTCTCAGTTTTTATTATAATTTAAAAACACTATCTTAATCATAATGGACAACATTTATTAATCACCCACCTTGTACCAAGTGTTTAGACTGTTAGGGCTTGTAAAACCCAATACAATTTATACTATCACTATTCTCATTTTTATAGATTCAGGATATGAACTTAAATGAACACTCTAATGGTTAAATTATAATTTAATAAAGATTTTATGGAGATCAATTTGATAATATACAACAAAAGCCTTTAAAACATTTATATTCTTTGAAAATCTTAATTCATTTACTCTAAGTTATTTGAACAACAATATGAACCTAGAAGACCCAAGGTATTATTTTGATAATTTGGGCCTAAACTTGTCATTCAACTATTCTTTTTCAAAAGAAAATATGCAAGGCTAGTTTGTAAATTCATCAAGGTATAATTTGTGTTTTTTGATGTCTTTGGTCCTCCTGTGATTTCAGCCTCCCACTACCAGCCTCTTAGCCCAAATTTCCATGAAAGTACAATTATTGTATAATGCTACAAAGTGCTATAAAGAAATAATTAAGACGCATGTTCCTGAAAAGAGCAAAAATATTGGCCTTGGACTAAAGAAAATAAGTAAGATAAGGGTACAAACACCTAAAGCTCAGATCTTGGTTTCTAATAACATCTTTTCTTTTCAAGAAAAGGAACTAGGACTCCTTGGAGAAATGGCTGATTCTAGGAGTAGAGCAGAAAATATACAGAGTTCTTGTCATGACAGGAGGCAAACCACAATGAGGGAAGTATGTCAAACAGACACTGAAGTTAACCAAAGGAGCTCCCAATAGCCCAAGATGAAGTAATTTGAGAAAAAAAATAGTATTGAGTTATAACCCAAAGAATAAAATAAATAGCATGAGTCCATATTGATATAAATAAATGATTAAATTAATTAATCAATGAGAAGAGACAAAGCTCCCCTGCAGAAGAATTCTAAGTAAATTTATATAGATATTATACTCCAAAAGAGGAGGAGCACAACCTTTTGTTCCTTAAGTGATTTCCTTAGAAAAAGTAGAGTATAGGATGGGGGAGAAAAGAGTAACTTTAAATAAAGAAACCTGAAAAATGTTATTTCACCCAAGTGATCAAGGTCAACATCAATAATTACAAATCAATAATTATAAATGTACCCTTAATATGATGCATTGAAAAAGGCCCTTTACCTCTGTGATCTTCTTCCTCAAAACCCACAATTCCAGTCTAATCATGAGGAAAACTTCAGAAAAATTACATGAAGGAGTATCCTATAATATATACCTGACTCCAGAAAACTACAAGGTCATCAAAACCAAAGAAAGTCTGAGAAACTCTCATAACTAAGAGGAGCCTAAAAAAGACATGACAAATAAATGTAATGTGATTATCTGGATGGGACTCTGAAACAGAAAAAAAAAGTCATTTAACAAGGAAAAAAGAAAGTTGCATAAACTAAAAACTTCAATTAATAAGAATGTATCATTCTTTATTCACTAAATATGACAAATATACTACTATAAGATGTTACTAATTGGGGAATATTGCATGTAGTGTGGGACACATGGAAACTGTACTATCTGCTCCATTTTTCTTTAAATCTAAAATTATTCTAAAAAGTAATGCATATTAACAAATATATTTTAAAGAATGCTTCTTATGCAGAGCCTCTAGAGACTCCAGAACCTCAGAAACAAATTCAACAAGTTTTCAGAAAGAGAAAAAGTGGATGACTTTCAAAGTACTGAGATTTAGGATACCATAAGTTTTCTCATAACGCAATATTGGATGCTAGAAAAAAATGGGAAAATGCTTTCAAAGTTATAAAAAAAAGTAATTTTGAGCCAAGATAAATAATTTTGAGCCTAGCTTAACTACTACTTAAATACATTGAAAAAAAAAAAACATTTTTAAACTTTCAAAAGCTCAGAAAACTGTACTTGCATACTCTTCTAAAAACTATTTAAAATGTCCTATAGAAAAATAAAAAATAAAAGAAGAAAACATAGGAAATGGAACACAAAAATAGTGAACCAAACCCAAGTTTGGTAACTAAATTACTTTAAAGGACAATTTTAAAAGCTTTATTAATTGAGTTCCATTACTTTAAAAACTTATGATTTATCCTGGTTTGATTTTTTCTTTATGTTAAGTAATTTTGTAGCAATTGGGATATGGAGGGAACTGTACTATAGAAAAAAGGGTTAAAAGATATGAATGGGAAAAGGTTCATAAAAGATTATGCAAAGGGATCACCACAAATCCTAGGGGAGAAGAAAGAGAGAAAAAGGACAGAGAGAAGCTGACAAGACATGAGACAAACAGAACAAAAAAGAAGATAATACAGAGGTGAAAGGAATCAAAGCTACTTCCTTTCCAGAGGAAAATCAGAAGTGTGAGCCCAAGGTTTATGAATAGCCCAGGCAGACAAGCATGCAGTAAAGTCCACGTTATCATCAATGACATTTCCTACAGAACTGAATAGACTGGAGGTCTTATCCTCAGCTAAAGAGCTCTACCTGTGAAGGTAAACTATTAAAGGGAAGGGCATCTACAGATTTAGATTTGGTTGATCTAAGAAGCTACATTTTCCTTAGGAAATTTCTGACAATATTTGGTATGTTTCACTTCTAAATGCTAATTAAATTTATACTGAGGTGAGTTTGCCTAAAAGTATCTGGAACATTATGTCAGATGCATTCATGTTCTAGAAGAATAGGACAGTAGTGGGTAGACTCTATTAAATATCTGTAGATCTGGATTGAGTTGAGGAGGTAAATTTGGTAGGAAAAGGGTTTAACCCTATAGTAATGAACACAGGGAAGTATAATCTGCTAAGCTGAAATACAGGGTACATTCTTATTTTCATTTATGGACAGATACTTCCTCTGAATCTGAGAGCCCTTTTCTATTAATTAGTCTAGGGAGAACAATTACAAGATATGTATACCACAATTCCACAACCCTCTCAATCCCTTTGTGGACATTACTAATCAATCATAGTGCTCTCTCCTGCCAGAGGCAGGATTCAGCCTCATTACAGTATTCAATTAATAATAAATAGTTGGTATGCAAGCCAAAGAAATAGGCTTCCTACTCATGAGCTACTCCATTATCTTGTAAGTTGTCTTACTCAAAAATTAGTAATTAGTAATTGTATTCAGTCCAAATACTTAGAACTGCAAAAAAAAAAAAATGTAGAACAAGAAAAGTTTAGAACTACAAAAGCTTCTTTAAAATTAATATGAAGATTCTCAGAGTGAGAAAAAGTTAAAGCCAGAAGTTCTATTCTATATTCAGGTTTTCTGTAATACACACACTATTGTATAGTATTTTGTAATCTTCAAAAACCTTTCACATAAAGATTTTTTAATTTGATTCTTATTGCAACATTGTGTGATAGAGGAAAGAATTAAAGGAAAAAAATGACCAAAAGATTCTAAACTGAGGCTTTGGTAATTTTGCTTTGAGGATTTTGAAAGGCTGACCATGCTGTTGTTCAATCAACAACATGTAAAAACATATTGTTTTCCCTCTGAAAAGGAAGCAGCTTTGATTCCTTTCACCTCTGTATTATCTTCTTTTTTGTTCTGTTTGTCTCATGTCTTATTTTTACATGTTTACTTTTAAACACTGTTTGACTAAGGAGGGGGGAATATAAGTAAGCACTCATGCTGACTATTGATAAATTTACCTTACCTGGCACATGCCCACACAACAATAACTACTGCTCAGAGATTTCACTGCTTCCCACATTCTGCTAACTTAAGATGAAACTAAGGGGGAGGAAAAGGTGTTTTATTTATAAAAGTGAATACTTGCTCAGTAAACACCATAAAAATTTAGTAGTACTGTTTCATCATCAATTTGAGAGCTATTTATTCACTGATTTTGGAAATTAGGTCCCTGGTAGGATGAATAAAACATTATTTTCCAAGATTTATTTATTTGGTAAGTTTTTCAAAACACCAAGGACCAGAAACCCGGTGTTGGAAAGACTGAAGAAAAATAATGAGTGATAAAAGCACACTCATTAGTTGAAAGTTTTGTGTACACAAGGCTTAGTTAGACTTCTAGCTTTAACTCTTACTACCCATGTAACTTTGGGCAAGTCCTTTAACATTTTTAAAATTCTGGTTTTTCATCTATAAATGGAAATTATACTCTTCTCTCTTAGAATTGTGCTAAGCACTAGCACAAGTTGCCCTCTGTCCATGGTAATCGGTAGGAAGAGCAGGAGTACAGTAGTAGCAGAACAATGTAATAAAAGATCCCAGTTTCAATTTCTTCCAATTAAACATTTTCTAACAGTGTGTACAAAAGCTACAGGCTCAAGGAATCCCAGTCTTATTCACAAACAAGGCTTGCTGCTAAAAGGAAGAACTAAGGAACAGGGTTTAGGAAGGTAAAGTTGAAATGAAGAAAAAAGTCAGTGGTTTGCTAGTTTAACAATTTTGCATAAATTTCCATGCAGCCAACTAAATGTCCTTTATTTCAAGTGTATATAATGCACTCATTCATCCTGTACAGATTAAAAATTCAAGCCACAACCTGAAGAGATGAATAAGACCAGTTTACATATAAATAAAGGGAAAAAATTCCTCAGAATGGAGATGAAGATGAAGACTTATGCTTAAATGACCTTTATTTTGTGTGCCATGCAGGCCTGAGTCTTTAAGTTATGATCCTCAGGTGCACAGCTGCCTAAGGGCAATCAACTAACCTGATTGTGTTACATGGTGTGGAAGGTGACAGGAACCATAATCCACAGAGTATCTAGTAGATTTCCTCACAACTTGCTGGTGTAAACAGTCATGGATAACAGTTTCTATTCTGAACTTTGATTTCTTTGAGAAAAAAAATACAGCATTTGAATTAAACAATTTGTACAATCTAATTTGTCCAGAAGAGTCCCTGGGCTCAAAGTCTTAAGTTTCAAGTGACTAGGCAAACAGAGAACTGCCCTCTACTCTGAACTCCAGAATACTCCTCAGGTATAGATGATCCAAGATGGGAATTATCATAGCCAGACTCAGTGATTTAATTGAGTCTGGAAAATAATGATTCTCAGTTCTTAGTGAGGCTGAATACCCAGGACCTGTGGCCAACCATTAGTCCAGTCACTTTACCGTGAGAGTTCTTTTGAGGTTGAAGAGACCACCATGACTCCTTCTCTATCTGAGATTTCCCATGACCCTCTCACCACCATTGGACACTGAAACTACTGGCCTTCCAGCAGTGATGCCCTTTCTTTTCTGAACTTGTTCTTTGGCTCTGGCTTCAAGCTATAAAACTAATGGGATTCTTTTTGTCTCTCCATAACCCTCTTTTTCTGATGGATTACAGTTTAACATGGTGGGAGAAGAGATACAAAGTAAATACTGTTATTAGGAGACAACCCTTAGGAACACAGCTTTGAAATCAAACTTTGAGGGTCTGAATTCTGACCCTGAAGTTTGCTAGTTTAACCTTGGATAAATCATTTAACCTTTCTACATTTCAATTTCTTTATCTGTAAAACAGATTTAAATAAATAAGAAATTTGATTGTTGATATAAATTACTTATAGAGTACATGTTTGACAAGATATATACCCAATAAATATTAGTTCTTATAATATTATCATTATAAAAATATAAGGTATTAAGCATAAAGGCAATATTTTTTTCAGTGTAAAATCTAAAAAAAGCTTGAAATATTTATCCAGGAGAATCCTGAGTGAAAAAATCTTAACTATATAAAAGAAAAGAAATATGTACACTGATTAAACATATTTTTCCAGACATTGTATTAGCCCCCCAAACATTATCTCATTTCACCCTCAAAACAACCTTGCTTACTAAATGTTGTATTGTGGCTGCAAGAAAGAAAAGAAACTTAAGAGACTTTATGTCACTTGCACAAGACTATCCAGCTTACTTGAGGCAAAGATGAGATTCTAACAGAGGTGGATCCAACTTCCAAATTCATGTGTTGTCATCAAACCAGGGTACCTCCACAATACATTCAGTTGACATTTTACCAAGAATTGTGGTAGTGTGAGGAATCAATATGCCCAGTGTAAAGACAGAGAAGCTTAAGTTATTATGAAGCATTTACAACCATTGCAGTAGTTTTTAAAAAGAGAATATACAATTAACATCCCTAACCACAAGGGAGGTAGAGTTTGCTCATTTTCATTGTCATTAGGCACATTAGCTGACTTATTTAATCATTCTGACCTTTCCTATGTAGAAAAATACCCTTTGCAGGATAATGTAAAAGGAACATTAAGGAAATCAACCTTTATAAAACCCCTTTTTTCACCCGGAGAAAACTTTATAAGTGTCAATAGATTTAGTGATGAGACTTAAGGCACATGAAAACCAGGCTTGACAGCTGCTGCTCTGAAGTTGATATTTCACTATTTAGCACTTCTCCTCTAAGGGTTTCTAAGAGCTTTATAACTTTACAAGCTAACATCTCTGCAGTCACTGTTCTTCCCTTCCTCAATGAACGTAAATTCTGCTTGAATTCACCAGGGAAAGAAACACAGTGACCACTCTATTGCTTCATCAGCATTAGCTGTCCCTGCTGCTGGACTTTTTTATATAACTGTTATAGTTCTTATCACACTGTGGCATAATTATTAATTTATACACCTACCTCTCCAAATAGTCAGTGTGCAACTTGATATCAGACTGTTTCTTATTCACCTTGGTACAGTTTCAATTCAACAACTACTTAATGGGCATGTATTCTGTGCCAGGATCCAAGCTAAATGGTCAGGCTATACAGAAAAATGAGAAAACACTGGCCCTAAGGTTGCTGTGAACAAAGGGAGGAGACAGATCATTTCAACACGATGTGGGAGAAACTACTATGGATACTCAGACCTATCATGAATAAGAGCTTGAGCGGGCCCTGAACCAAGTCTGGGTGGTTCAAAGAAGTCTTCTGGAGAAGTTGAGGATTTAGTTTTGACCTGAAGATGTGTATCTCTAGTTACTAGTGCAGAAAGTGGCAGATAGCAAACATTCAATCAAAAATCCACGCATAGAGGAAATAAGGAAGAAAGGAAGATACAGAGATAAGACTGGACTAGTGAGTCTTTTTTATTTCTACCAAAGATATGGGTGTGTATATTTTGACCCCTTCACCACATTTCTTAAATTGCTTTCACCTTTTAAGACATGAAAAAAGTGTTCCTGCTCTTTCTCTACTTCAGAACTTCTCAGGTCCTCTCACATCATGGTACATACATCTGGAGGTGACCGATCACCCAGCCAGCTACCCTAGAAACTAAAGAGATCAGTGTCTTAGCAAAACTCTATTCGTGGCCCGTAAATGTGATGATGCAAACCAGTTGGGAAGTATGTCCTAAACTAATTCCTCCCCTCTTTTCTTTTCTCCATTTCCACCATGCTCCTCCAGGAAACTTGGAGGTATAGTATGTGTTCTGTGTGAGCTTCCATCATACAGCGTCCAAACAATTTTTAAACATAATTAAATCTCTCCTCCTTCAAAAGAAGGCTTCCTTAACCCCACTTCCTCCTTGAAGAGCATCCAATTATGTTATTTTTAGTACAAACCCTGCAAAAATTTACTTCACTTACTGGCTGTACTTCTTTAATCTTGTACAATGCAGATCATGTTCTAGAAACTAGGATAACATTGTGAACAAGAAGGCCAAGTTGTCTGTCCTCAAGAAGTTTAATTCTCATGAAGGAGATTGTCAAGTCAGCAAATACATGCATGATATAATATTAAGTAGCTAAATTCTTTGAAGAAAAATAAAATAAGACAAGGGGAGAAAGGAGAATGATGGCTACTACTTTAGACAAGTAATTTAGGAAGGACGCTTTGAGAAAGTAATGTTTGAACAGAACGCTAAGAACATTAAAGGAAGTGCAAGAGAAATCCAACTGTATGTACAGAGAATGGAATACCAGAAAGAAGAGTTCAAATACTCGATGTCAGATAATGCTGATTATGTTCTGAGTAGAGCAAAATACCTAGATATATACCTGGAGCTCAGTATGTAAGAAAGAGAGTGTTAAGAGAATGGGATAAAGGGTGAAGGCAGAAGGAAGTCTATGTAGAGCTTTAAAAGCCTTTAAAAGAACTTTAAAAAGACTTGTTCTACATGTGACTGGAAGCCTTGACAGTGTAGTAAGCAGGAGGTGAGATCATTTGACTTAATTTGTGTGAGTATACCTTTGACTATGAAATTGAGAAAAGCCTGGAAGGGGCAAGTTGAAGCAGGGAGAGTGATCCAGGCAAGAGATTAGGAACATACAGCCAGAGAGAATGAAAAGGCTGAATTCAAGCTATATTAATATAAAACTTATAGGACTTGCTGAAGATTTGGATGTGGTATATAAAATAACAAAGTGAAGGACCAGTCCAAGGATTCTGCTCTGATCAACTAGATGAATTATGCAATGAGGAAGCCAAGGAACTGAGAGAGTAGACCATGTTGGAAGGAACATCTGCATAATACTGCAAGAACATTGATAGAAGTGGGGGAGAGGACTGTGGATGACTTCAAGTAGGAGAAGTAGCTCAGGAGGTAATTTAGTAGCCCTCACCTGCTCATAAATCTTCTTTGTCTTCCCATTGTTATTGCTTCTTGAGGTCAGAAACCATAGCTCATCTTCCTTATATCAAAGTTTGGAATGCATCATATAACCTGGGAGCTCAGTATTTGTAAAACAATGAATGGATTGGATGAACTATACAATAAAATATACAGCTTTTCAAGGTTTCTTACTTATTTTCCACAATCTCATCACCTACTAACTAGCACTACCATACTATTCCACATATCTGAATCTATCTTGCATTTTCTACATTGATGATTAGATTTCTCATGAGTATCTCTCAACCCAGATATTTTTCTCCTACTCTATCATCTACATGCCTCTTGAAAACTTCCTCATGTTTCAAAACTCAGCTCTCACTCCATGTCCTCCAAGAGCAGTGACACCACACTTCACCCCTACTTATGTGGCAAGTTAGTCTTGCTTTCTGCTCTATGATCTATTAGCATTGAAAATAGCACCTCTCAGATCCTTTTTTGGATTGGAGTTTGCATTTGCCTACTCTTCTACATCATCAAGTTCACAATAGTAGAAGCTTTTTGCTATTTGTACTTCTGCCTTCCTAAATAGACATTTTTCAAAAATTCTTTTTAGTTGCACCACAAATTACAATTAGTTTCAATTAAAATGAACTTAAAACAGGAAGGAAAAGATCTCTTCCAGCTAAACACAATTAATATAATATCTGCACTTTCAAATCACTTTGCTTAGGGAATAAATCTAAAATCACATTGTGTGTGTGTGTGTGTGTGTGTGTGTGTGTGTGTGTGTGTGTGTGTGTGTTGATGAACATTCTGTATTTAAAGAATCAAAAAGCTCTGCTAATATCTGGATGGTGATGAGGTCCCTGAAGCTACATCCCGGTCTAACTGCCTCATCCTCCAGCCCTACCCTCCATCTACCACAGTGTCCCTGAGTTCCACCCAGGCTCAACTACTTACTGTGCCTGCACATAATCTTTCATAACTCTCTGCACATGTTCTTCTCTTTTCCCTATTTTTTACTCTTCAAAAATCTCAATTCTAATTTTTTTATTTAACTTAATTTATACCTTCAGTATTAGATTTTCTCTGCTACTGGAGAAAGATGAGCACAAAATCAGTGGTTTTTCTACTTAACTCACTTTAGAGTACATGTCTTAATCCAATGCTTATCTTGACCTTCTTCCTAACCTACCATTATGACTCCTTCTAGAACATGATTTATGTCCAATTTTTTTTTACCAGGACTTAGTATTGGCTAGAAAAATATAGGTGCTCAACAAATAATTATTGAGGTGAATGAACCCAAGAAAGTCAGTTTACAGCCTCATAGCTGAAACTGATTCTGCTTTGGTTTATTATAGGTTTTGTTTGTATGTTTGTTTGTTTGTTTCATAAATAAACTTTAATAAATGTAGTATCTGTAGCCACAGGCATATAGATACCTCCTACCAGCTTTAGGCAGCCCACATTTCAATGAGTTATATTTCCCCCCTAGTAATTATGAATGCTTTTCTTTTTTTTACCCCTTAAACTCTCTGGCCCTTCCAATTACTGATTGTGTTACACAGCTGTATAATCAGCCTGGATGATGAACTGTCAGCAGTTAACATTTTAATGTAAATTATTTCTTTATCCACAGGTCTGGGCTGTATGTTTTTCAGGGGGTAGTGCAGGATAAGGAACAAAGAGTTTTTTCTAGTGAAGCATATTATGTAGTTTATATACATTAATTTCTGATGTTGACTTAGGAAATATACAAATCTGTAGAGAATTTTTATGAGTTTATTTAAGCCAAACTGAGAATATGCCAATAAGTAATATCTCAAATGCTCTGCTAAATGACAGTTTTGCAGTTCATTGCATACATATGGAATTGAGGAGGGAATGTAAGGAAGATTACAGGAAAGTGTGAGAAAGCAAGATGGGAAAATCTCTATGACTGGATTAGAGAAGAATTAACAAGATTATGTGCTCCCATGAGGGTGGTTATGCCCCTTAGGGGTCTGAAAAAGATGACTGCTCTAGAATTTCAAAGCTGGGCTAGCCCAAATGCACAAGAACAATGGACGGGGATTGCTTGAGGCAAAGATATACCTTTCACTAAAGAAGTTATAGGCCTGGGATATGATTACCCACCATGACCTGCCCAGTTAGGAATTTATGATGAGATAACCCAATGGGTTTATTTTCAGTCACAGAACTTGTCAGATTTATTATATAGCTCCTTTTTCATTCACACTGATCTTACAAATATGTATGCATCCTGGAAGTGTTACCAAAATAGTTCTGACCTAATTATACTTAAAACACAAGGAGTATTTCCCAACTTTAAATTTAATAAACACTCCTAATCTGATTCTGCCCTGACCCTGTAATTTCACACTAAAGCCACTTAATTTCTCTGAGTTTCAGTTTATTCCATTAAGAAAATGGGGTTTGGGTTTTTTTACAGCTAAAATGAATCTAGGACTGTGGAAGAACAGAGCAGGAAATCAGGTCTTGAGCCTTCAACACCAAAGTCTCCTGCCTCACCCCAAAATACATCTGTTAACAAAAATGGGACTCTGCAATAAATTTAACTTAAAGCAAATTCACAGGGTAATCTGATCAGAAATTCCTAACTGGGCAGGAAAAAATTTCTACAAGACATAAAGCCTGAATGTCTTGCAAAAAAAGTTTGGGGCTGCCATCAAAGAGGTGTTCCAGGCAGATAAATTAAACCAGTTCTTTAAATGGGTATATTTGGCTGTAATGCAATTGAGCACAATTTATAAGCAGGTAGGTTTAATGACTGTACATTATTAATACTTTCACGTAGACAAGGTTTTTCAGGGGTTAGTTATTGAAGGAAAAGTGGAAAATGAGACATGCATAAAGCTGCTCTGAAGCTGTTCTAAATATTTACATAGATTGAGGGATCTAATTTCATCAGTCTTCCATCTATGAATGTTACCTCCTCACCAGCTCATAGTATCTAGGAGATACCAAAGGCTCTTAAGTTTTCTTTCCCCTTCCTGTGCCAAGAGCTCATACATGCAGATGCTGAGTAATCAGTCCCAGCTGTCATCCCCATATTGACTGAAATTACAACATGCAGAAATTAATTTCATTTATTAAGCAAGTAGGAAGAAGATTACAATTTCAAATTAATTCATTCAATTAGATCTCTCCTAACTCTTTGTTGAAATAAATATACTATGAATTTGATAGTTTTCATGAATGGAGAATTGATAAAAATTTTGGGGGAAAGGGTGGAGCAGGAAGAAGTGCCACAGGGAGAGTAGCCAGGGGGCAATGAGAAATTCCAAAATCCTAAGTTATTTCTCCAACCTTGACAATGGCATCAATATTGCATATGTATGAATGTTAAAGCAGAAAAATAAACTGGGTATAAGAAGTGACTACAATGGTATTGCTTGAGAAGATGTATAGATAGATGCAGATTATAGATGATAAAGACAGAGTCAGAGAGAGATATTGGCTTAACAGTCAAGCTTCCCAATGAATGACTGCCAATACTAAACCCTTTAGGTCTCTACCTCAAAGAGATTGGGAATGGGGTCGTTGCTATGACAGCCGATGCCCTCATGTGAAAGATGTTGACATACATTGGTTAGAACACAGACTTTGCAGTCAAAAAAATATGGCTCTGCTAGTTTATTTGCTATGTGATCTCAGGTAAGCAAGTTAACATCTCTGAATGTTTCAATTTCATGCATGTAAATAGAGTCATAAGTATTAAATGAAGTTAACTATGTGAAAGGCTTAGCAGGGTTTCAGACTCATACAGAAATTTATGGAAGGATAATTGGCTAATTCAAACTATTAGAAACACTTAACAACTATAATATACCAGTGAAGTATAAAATTACTCTAGTTTTTCATACATTTGATGATTTTTTTACCACATGAAACTATGTCAGATAAAAAAAAAAAAAAAAAAACTTCCTTGCCAGCAGCCCTATGAGGACTTCAGTTTCAAGCCACCAGGAGTTAATTGCAGGAATGCAAAAGGTAAAATGGCAGTTTATCTTTAAATTGTATTTTGGTCAGTACAACAATTTCATTAAAGGTTGAAAATGTATTAGTCATCTAAATAAAATGTTCATGTATCTTAATCATTGCCTCTACTATAGAGATTTAATTTTGCAACATTATCTTTTCTCTTTTTTCTTGTTTTAATATAAAAAATAACAGAATCATGATTGGTTTCCTTTAATAGACTCTAAAAACAGTTCTCTAGGCTCTGGTCATTAGCGGCCTAAGAAAGTTTGGAGGTAGCTTTCATCATTCTTTCAATGTATTTTATCCTCGAGCCCTCCTATATACTGTTGGTAGAATTGCAATTTAACCCAATTACAGAGGCACTGACAAAAGAATGAAAAAGTTGAGCTAGTTCTCTCTTGAGGGAGCAATAATAAAATCTTAACTTGAAAAGTACCTAAAATAAGAGTCCATGTAAGTCAAAGAAAATTTACCACATTATGCAAAATGTTATCAAATATTTGCAAATATCACTCCTATTATATATATTTCATTTTTACCCTCAGGAAAATTCCACTGTAGACCACTGCTATTAAAATAATTTTCTTTCTAGAAGCTGCTAGTATCTATTCCAATTCTAGAGAAAACAGGGTTCTCTTATGCCAAATTTGTATACAAACTGTTAAAAAATCTCAGAATAAAGCAAGCAATACATTTTCCAGCAACAATTTCTGGAGTGCTTGCTCCTCCATGAGGCTTTGAAGAGACCTTCTAGAACTCATAAATTTAGTTGTAAAGAATATTTTTATTACATAGCTCTCTACCAAGTCAACTACAAGGAGCTTCTGCTTTCATAGAAAGTGCATTGGATAAAAATTGACACTTCATTTTAAAATTCCTAATGCGTTAGTCAAAAATTTTTTAATGACTATAAGAATATAATTATAATTAGTCACACAGTTTGTGAATAAAAACAGAAGTGATATTATCAGTTTTAATTCTGAACAGAGTAGATGAGGAAGTAACTTTTAAACAGTTGTACAGTGTACAGAAACAAAATATGTGAAAAGGAATAAAACTTTTTTCCGTTTTTCCAAGTAGGCCAATAAAGAAACATATTTTAGACCAGACCAATATTTCTCTTCACAAAGTACACTGATAAGAATGTTGGAAAATTTCAAAGCATAAAGTCACATAAATCAAAAAGTGTTTAAAGTATAAAACTTTCTATTTCTTTAGTGTTACTCCCTAAACCCCAGTTAGAAATATGAGTTGAGTACTCTATAAAACTAAAACACTGCAAAAACTGACCTAGAGTTTCTCATTTAGCCGAACACTGGGAGATAGGTCTAAAGCAGTGAGCCATAGAGAAAGCACTCATCTAAAAAGACTAATTCAAAAAGGTATTAGTATTAGGGATGTGCCCTGTGGCCATTTAATAAAGAAAGAATTTAGGGGATGAAAAATAATTTACCTAGTTTTAACGTCCACCAAAATATAATTTATTGTACATTTCATTTACCCTGAAGCAGTGACAGTTGGCTATTCCTATTTATTTCCATAACTAGACTACTGAACAACTAGATACATGACAATCTATGAAAAATCAAGAGCTTTCAAGAAGCTCTTGAAGAAATGAATGAATGAATGAATGATGGTTAAGGATTAGGATTTCTCTAGTTTTCCCCTCCCAAACACTGAAAATGGACCACCTTGGAGATGAACCAGATTGCCATTAAGGTGCACATGACATTTCACTTATTCAGAGGTACTAGGTAGAGAAGCAGGTAGCTGCTCCCAGAAACCGGAGATTTAATGGATTGTGATCTGAAAGACACTGTGAAAGGCTACCTTCACCCAATTTTGTCTGTAAAACCCTCCTGGCACAGAAGTTAAAACTCTCATTCATAGGGTCATCTCTTTGATTTAAGGTTTGTTCTGCATAAGTCATCTCATAAAAATATAAATGTGTTCCTTAAAAGAGAATAAACAAAAACATCCACTGACAGAATAACTCATAAATCCACATCTCAAATTAACAAAGAGGTGAACTGACTACTGAAGGAATGGAATAGGAGAAAGCAGATTTTAGGAGTTAGAAATTGTAAACTTAAAAACATAAACTAAGGATAGCTGAAAAGAGGGGACTGTGGATAGATTGTGACATGTTCTGGAAAACCAGACAGCTATCTGTATCAGGGCCTTGAGGCTTGGGTTGAAGAGGGGCAGATGAACAAGAGGAAAGTCTTAGACAGTTTTGCCTTTTTCACCTTTTTTTTCTAATAGTCCTAAGCAGTGAGGTATAAGTTAGTGCAGAGTCAAATAGAATTTCTTCCCTAACTTTTTCTCAAGCCCCACATTATAACTTTCTCTTCTTTTTTTTCTCCCTTCATTTTCCTGTTACTACCCCTTGCTAACATGTTGTTTCATATAATAATCTATTTTCTACATGAAGTTCTTATTTTGTTCCAGGAATTGCTTTAAGCATTTTTATGCCTTATCTAATGCTCATATAAACCCTTAGAAATTATTATAATTTTTAAGAATTAGAGAATAATATTACATTATTTGACAGATGAAACTGAGAAGAATATCCCATACCTCATAAGTTTGTTGGGCAGGTTAAATAAGATGATGCATTGAGAAAGGTGGTCAATCAATACCATTTCCTTCTGTTTAATTCACCTTCATTCTTGTGATTGCCTTTTGTAAATGAATTGAACTCACCAATAAAAAGAAACAGAGTTGCAAATTGGTTCAAAAAAAAAACCCCAATTATATGCTGCCTCCAGGAGATATATCTCAGTTCCAAACACAAATGCAGACTCAAAGTGAAAGGGTGGAAAATGATATATCAAGCAAATGACATTCAGAGAAAAGCAGGAATAGTGGTACTATCAGATAAAATGGACTTCAAAATAAAGAAGGTAAAGAAAGATACTGAGGGACACTTCATAATGATAAAGACAATCATACACCAGGAAGATATAACAGTTATGAATATCTATGCTCCCAATCAGGGAGCCCCAAAATATGTAAAGCAATTACTAACAGAACTAAAGAGAGAAACACACCAAAACACTATCATAGTAGGGGACCTAAATACCCCACTCTTGGATATGGACAGATCATCCAAACAGAAAATCAATAAGAAAATAACTTCCTTAAACAACACATTAGACCAACTGGACATCACTGACATTTACAGAGCTTTTCATCCCAAAACTGCTTATACATTCTACACTAGTACATATGGAACATTCTCAAGGATTGATCACATACTGGGACACAGAGATAGCCTCAACAAATATAAGAGGGTTGGATTCATACCAATCATATTCTTTGATCATAATTCTTTGAAGCCAGAAACAACTATAAAAAGAAAGCAGAAAGAACCATGAATGGAGATTACATGGAGATTAAACAACATGCTACTAAAAAATGATTGAGTCAAAAAATTTTTAAAAAGAGATCAAAAGATACATAGAAACAAATAACAATGATAGTACAACATATCAAAACTTTTGGGACGTGGCAAAAGCAGCAATGGGAGGAAAGTTCATATCATTGCAGGCCTATTTCAAAAAACAAGAAGGAGCCCAAATTAACAACCTAACATTTCATCTTAAAAAATGAGAAAAAGAACAAATGAATCCTAAAATCAGTTGAATGATCAAAATTATAGCAGAATTAAATGAAATTGAAGACCAAAAAAAGATTTAAAAAAATAAATAACAAAGAGCTGGTTCTTTGAGAAGATTAATAAAATTGACAAACTCCTGACTAGACTTACTAAAGAAAAAAGAAAAAGAACAAAAATAAAATCAGGGATGAAGAAGAGAAATTATGACAAACACCACAGAAATAAAAAGGATCATACAATATTACTATGAAAAACTATATAACACCAAATTTAATAACCTAGAAGAAAAGACAAGTACTTAGAAAGATACAACCTTCCTAGAATGAATCAAGAAAAACTAGAAAATCTAAATAGACCAATCAGCAGTATGGAAATTGAAACGATCATCAAAAACCTACCAAAAAGTAAAAGTCCAGGACCAGAAGGCTTCACCAGTGAATTCTGCCAAACATTCACGGAAAATTTAATACCTATTCTCCTCTAACTCTTCCAAAAAATCAAAAAGGGAACAATACTTCCTAACTCATTTTATGAGGGCAATATTATCCTGATACCAAAACCTGGTAAGGATAACATATAAAAAAATAAAACTACAGACCAATATCTCTCATGAATACAGATGCAAAATTCCTAAATTAGATACTAGTGAAGCGAATACAACATATTAAAAAGATTATACATTGTATTCAAGTAGGCTTTATTCCAGGGGATCAAGGATGCTTTAATACAAACAAATTGATATAAGTGATATTGCACATAAAACAAATTAAAAAATAAGAATACGATCATATCACAGATGCAGAAAAAGCCTTAGGAAGAGATGAAATACTACCATTCATGACAACATGAATGGACCTTGAGATAATCACGCTAAGTGACATAAGCCAGACAGAAAAAGTTGAAAACCACATGATATCACTTGTACGTGGAATATAAATCCAAAACTAACAAAGAAACATGATGAAACAACAAAGACTCTTGGACATGGACAGTAGACTAGTGGTTACCAGAGGGTGAAGAGGTGGGGAGAGATATGGAGTAAAAGGGGTCAAATATATGGTGACAGAAAGAAATGCAAAATATATATGACTTACTGTTGAATTGTATACTTGAAATTTAATGAGATTTTGTTAACCAATGTCACCATAATAAAAAATAAATTAATTAATTTTTAAAATTAATAAAATAAAGAATCCATCACATTTTTAAATCAAAGAAAATATTTTGACATCTTTATGCCTATAATTCTGTTAAAAATCAAACATTATGTGAAGCTCAGAGACAACTATGACTAGTTTCATATCTGTCATCTGCCATTCATTTTCTGATGAAGCACTTTTGGAGTATTGAAAAATCTCAGGAAAGACATTTACATTGAGTTCTGCGGATGTCTTATTTGAAGTTAACTGTTAGTTGGAAGATAACTTAGCCAAAAAAGAGACTTAAAGGATTGCTCTCATCTACATTAGCCTTCTTCCAGTTCATTCAGGCCATTCCTTCCCTGGGCAGAGTAAAGACCTCAGTCAGCACAGCACTAAAATGTGTTGATTGTACAGTGGTTTCTCACATTTTATGTTCACAAGAGACTGGAAATAAATCTAGGATATACTGACTAATGCTCCTAGCACATCAGATTTTCACATGCATGAGATATCCCCATTGTCATTTGCCTGAAGGTCATCAGAGAGAGAAAGAGGGAAATGCACTTCCTCAGAATGAGTTTGTTCTAGGTTCTCACACAATCTACACACACACACACACACACACACACACACACACACACAAATATATATGTACATGTGTATATATATACACACATGTATACATATAAACATAAGGAATTGTGATGGATAAATAATAATAATAAGAAAAAATCTGAGCAAATATCAGGGGAATGGCTCAGATACAATCAATAATTTTCCAATGACCTGATATAACTTTAACATAGCCTACTTTAAATACAAGACAGCTTCTTTTTTTTCTTGCTCCCATCAGAGATGAAGTTTATTTCCGCACCCATGGAATCCAGGCTGGTCTTGTGATTTGCTCTGAGCAAAAGAATGTGATGGAAATGCATTGGGGAAGTTCTGAGCCACGGTTGCAAGAGAACTTGCACCTTCTGCTCTCTTTGAAGCCAGAGAACATCTACCATGCTGTGAAGATGAAAGACTATGTGGAGGGACCCTGCTGTCTCAGCTGAGCCCAGATACCAGCTAAGGGAATGTAGCTGTATGAGTGAGCATGGGAGAGAACAGCAGAGTCAGCTAGACAACCCTCAGAATTGTGAAAAAGACTAAGTCTTCTTCAGCCATTGTTTTGGGGGTGATTTTTATACAGCAGTGGATAATAGATACAAAAGGACTAGGTGATTATTATAATGAATCCAGAGTTGAGCAACAGGCAATTGTAGTGTCAGTAAGACAAACTTAAGGCAAGAGTCAAGAACAGAACATGGATTTCTTGAAGTGATGGTTTTTGGTAATGGTAATAATGACAGGTTCAATTTCAGACATGCTGAGTGCAAGATTCCTAGAAGACATCTCAAGTGCAAGTGTTTTGTGGGCAGTGTTTCTGACCCTGGAGCTTACGAATTGAGTCTTGGCATAGATTCAGGCATTGCCAGGAGAAAGGAATAAAGCCACAAGAATAAACAAGATTATCCATAGTAGAAAAAGAGGAAGAAATGGCCCAAAATAGAGCCACACGGAACAGTCACATTTAAGAGGTGAATAGAGAAGGAGCCTGCCAAGGAAACCGAGAAGTAGCCAAAGATAAGGAAGACCATTATGTGTGGTGTATCACTTTAGTCATCAAAAGATTTGAAGGAAGGGATGTCCATAGCATTAAACGCTGATAAGGAGACAAATATAATAAAAAGCAGTTTATATGACACCATTGGTGTCATAGGTGAAGGCTATTTTTGAGGAGCAATGGGGCAGAAGTCAGACTACTGAATGGTACTCAGTGCATAGAAGCAAATCTTACAAGATTTTTGGCCATCAAGGATAAATGTAAGGCTGGAGAAGAATGAGGAATATAAGAGGGTTGGATTTTTAAATAGAAGACAGCTATGAATGTTAAAATATCAGTTAGAAAGTTAACAGGTGAACCTTGAGGAAATTGTGGTTAAGTGAAATAAGCTAGTCATCAAAAAATACTATTTGACCCCACTTATGTGAAGTGTTTAGAAATAGTCATGATAGAGATAGAAAGTAGAATAATGGTTGTCAGGGTCTGCGGGGAAGAGGTCACGGGGAATTATTGTTTATAGGGCATAGTTTCCATTTTACAAAATGAGGATTTATAGAGATAAATTGTGGTGATGGTTCCACAAATTTCTGAAGTTATTTAAGACAGCTGAATTATATACCTATAAGTAGTAAGACCGTAAACTTTGTTATATGTACCTTGTTACAATTTTTTTAAAAAATTGGAAAAATTGACCACACAATCTGACCAGAAGCTAATTCATGTCCTTTCAAGTCTAAATGTGGAGATATGTGCTCTCAGGAATAAATTAAAAACCTAAGACTATTTCCTTTTCTTCAACTTGAGAATACCAAGGACGCTGGAAACATATAGATGATAATATAACAGGACGGTGGTAAGATAAAAACTCACAAAATATGTGCTAGTATTTCCAGGAGAGTTCCATTTAACCCCCCCCCCCTTTCCTCTGGGAGAAGCTGGCTGTAGTCCTGGGCTGTAGGGCTACACGAAAGAAAGGTCTGCCACCCAACCACCTCAAGATATGTAATATCAATAAAGCAGAGGCAATAAGGATCTCAACTGAGCACCTGGCATACCAAATGGCCACCACTGTAAGTCTGTATCTAATATTCTTTGGCTCCACCTACTCCTTCCTAATCCCCACTTTACTTTTAGAACTACTATATAATTAGAACTAATATGGAAAAGCCCTTTGCTCTTCTGAATACTAACACCAGAACAGTTTCTAAGCATCCAACAACAGGGGCTGGAGAAAGAGAGGAAATTAGGTAGAAGTGTGAGAAATATACCCCGAGCAGATCTCTACCTGGCCACTCACTTCCCACAAGGTGTTGGAAGCTATTCTTAGAAAATTCTGTCCCAGAATCTGGATTAGTAAAGCAGGGTTCTGGAGCCTTCTGACATCAGCCTTCATGTCCCCTTCTCTCCATTTTGTCATTTTTGGAAGATTCTGCACTCTGAGTCAGTCAACAGATTAAAGAATATTTATTCCCAAGCAGAGAAGCAAAGTCAGGTAAAACTGCAGAAGATTCTTAAGAACCTGATATCTATGTCTGGGATCAAGAGAAACCTGAAGAGGGCCCCTGAAATTACAACAGTTTAAGTGGTACTGGTGAAGGAGATGGACCAATCTTTTCTTGCAAAGGTGATGGGCCTGACTTCATACATGGTGCTTAGAGGACTCAACCATTATGCCATCTATTCTTTACAAACCTCCCTTGGGGTTTCTTGCCAGAATTATTTTTGTATAGCACATCTTCTTATAGTCATTAATGATGTCTTAGTGACAAACATATCACAATAATCTTCAGTTAACATTAATAAAGAATACATCAACAATTGATTACTTCTTATGCATGTAGTCAATTTTAAGAAAATATCTACTGTTAATGGATAATGAATATATCTAGAACATTCTACTGGATCAAATCTTCTTTTCCCAAATTAGTTTCTCTGTTCTAGGGCAAGTTTATCATTCTATATATAAAATTTTACTAAAAACAGTGACAACAATAACAACAAAAAAAAACTTTGGAGACTGAAGCTCATCAAGAGCTCATACTTTTTTACATCACTGATGTCTCAAAACTACACAAGGCCATTGAGGCAACTATGGTCCATTGAGCCCAAGGAGTCAAACAGTAGAAGGAATGAATATGGTCTGTGAAAGAATATGAAATGCAGTGTTACTGGGGTGACATTCAGAAGCCATCCATACAAGTGAAGCTTACCTTTTTAAAACACATTCCTTTAATGAGGGAGTCTCTCACCAGGAAAATGCATTTAAACTCAAAATACTGAGTACACTTCATAGACTCCATGAAACCACCAGTTGAATTTTTAGGAGTCTAAGCCACCAGATTAAGAACCATTGTTCTAGATTTCTACCAGATGCCCATTTGCTCCTACTACTGAAGAGTCTGAAGCACATCTCATCCCATTTTCCTCCTCAGATTTAGGACCAGACAGCTTCTGATTGAATAAACTCAGTTTGGACAGTTTCAGTGTATCGTAGTACACTAAATATACCATCTTCTTGCTGATTTAAGCAACTAGACCTCTATAATATAGACTTGAACTGCTTACCTGAGAATACAACAATATTTCTTGTCTCCCTGAGTTTTCCACCAATAAACACCTCACAAGCCTAACATGTGTGCTGCAGGTGACATTTGTACAATAGCCAGTGACTTCACAAAATATATCTAATTATGGAAATGTTCCCAGATTTTAACAAGACAAACTACTGAGGCTATGAAACTATTCAAATTTAATACTACCTATACTTTCTACTCTACTCCTCAGTGCCCAAAATTTAAAAAAAAATTATTAGGACATGCAATTATAGGGACTAAATCCAAACTGAACATTAATTTGAAGCACATAGTTTCTTCATTCCCACTCCATCCTCTCTGTGCAGTGAGTCCATACCTTTTTGAACAACTGCCCTGTGTACCCTGATTCCAAAGTGCTTTTCATGGCACCACAGAAGGACGGTTAGAGGAATATCATAAGAGGTCAGTCATGCATTTGATCTCCAGGTTGAAGAAAGTAGTTGTGATCTCTTCCAAACATCAGATTGTTACTTTTATTGCAGTCACCCTCCGGTGACAAAAGTAAAAGAACAAAGATAAACTGACACAAATCTAGTAACCTCACAGAAAAAAAAAATTGTACAGTGGTGAGAGTGGGTAATCAGCATATATAATCTTTCTATAGAGAAACAAAATGTCATCACTGCTGTTTGAGAATTGACATATACTGAGTAACAAAATGGGTTTCCCACACTGAGGGATGAATATGAGTTCTGCTTGAAGAAGAAAATACCAATTTCCACAATTGTAACCCATTATTCTAATAGCCTCTTCTCTGGTTAGAGAGGAGCCCCTATGGCTATGATGATGCATCTTCAAATCTGTAGTCTTTTTGTGTCAGAACAATTTTAAAAAATAACAAAAGAATGAATTAAACAGCATAGAGGACCTTCTTAGTCTCTAAAAAATATAATGTCATATAAAAGTGGATGCCCTTTACTTGGTTAATATAAAAATGAACTTGAAAATATATTGCTGTGGTTCTTTTTAAAATTTGATAGTTTATTGAAATTGCATTTTTAAACAACTTTTTTTTCTAAAAAGAATATTCCCCCTTATTTCTTTCTGAATGTTTTCCCTCAAACAAAACTTTTATCTGAAATATTTTAAAAAGCACTGCTCTGTCCTTTTTTTAAGTTTTGTATTACTTCTCCCTCCTGGCTTGTTTTTTATCTCTTCTGATTTGAAAGGAGACTTGGAAATTCCATGAGAAGTAGAAACTTTGAAAAATAAAACCTACATAGCCTTTTCTCCACCAGTTAAAAATGTAGCCTTCTTTCTACGTGCTTTTGCTTGTAGAGGCTCACTGATGCTGAACTATGGGTGTGTGTGTGTGTGTGTGTGTGTGTGTGTGTGTGTGTGTGTGTGTATTTATTTTTAACTGTACAAACGTGAAAAATCTGTCAGCAAGCAGTCATTTCTCAGAATGAGAGGCCTCAAAAAGGCAACAGCAAATCTTTCTTCACTGGAGATATTTCTGCTATAATGTTGGTTCTTAACCTGTTTCAAGAAAATGTAGATGCCTCAGGGGAATGATTATAAGCTACAGTATCTTTCATGACTAAGTAGTAAGCTTGAATTTGACACAAGTTGGCACCAAACCTATAATCTACACCAGCTGAAGACTTCGTATGATCTCACATTCTTTTGTAGGAGACACTACTAGGTTATATGTCTAGAGGCTAGAGTACTCAGACAATATGCTGATTACCCACAGCCTCTGAGATCCTGTCTCAACCCCTTATCAGCTGTGCATTCTCAGGCCAGCTTCTTCATGTCCTTTTGCTTTAGATTCCCCATCTGTACATGGAAATGATGCTGAGGAAAGCACCTAACTCACCTTAGGAGAGTCCTTGGCACAGAGGAAGCACTTAAAAACATCAGTGATTGCTCTGAAATCACATGTTTACAGGGCAATAAATTAAGCTATTTTGCTACAATTCCTACAACTTCATTTTTATGAATCTCTTGCTAATATGAATCACTCTGTGAAATCATCTATAATTATTTGATAGAAAAATCACCTATAGAATAAGAGCAAGTTCCGTGGACACTGTAGAAGGCTCTTCTCTCCCTTTATCTGACGGTAGCTCTGTTCAGAGAAGTGAGACTTGCTCTATGAAGTTATGGAACTGTGAGCTCTTGATCCAAAAGGGTCAGTTTCAGAAATCTCCCAGAGTCAGAACTCGAGCCTGAGCCTATTAAAGTAAATAATTCCTTCAGGGTACCTAAGCGATGAGGGGCATTTTCAGCAGTTACATTCACTAGACTAAGCCTCATACTCCTACCCAGTATATTAACCCCCACATAGCTAAATTATCTCATCCACAACCTCAATCCCAGATTCAACTAAAAAATACACACCTATAAAGATAAGTTTCCCAGAAAACCAGGTACATGGTAGGAGGCAGTGCGTTTGCTTATGGTCTCACGAATCTTTTAGAATCCTACCCTATGAGATTTTGGGCAACTTGCTTATGCTACTTCAGTCTCAGCTTATACATATGAAAAGTGGGGATAAAAAGAGCTACCCTGCAGTATTAACTATATGAATTCAAGATAAAATATTTGATACTCCCAATACAGTTCTTTAAAAGAATAAATTTAAACACGTGGTTGTTATTTTTATTATTGCTATTATTATATTCATAAAAAACAATATGTATGATTCCTTTATCCATGAGGAATCTTGGATAGATATGATAGTAAAGTTTGGGAGTAAGAAAAGGAAAATAGAGAGAGAGTGATCGCAGTAAGATATGGGAGAGAAATTAGATCTGACAGCATAGACCTAATAAACCTGCCTTTATGTATCTTTATGTCAGAGTCCATAGACCTTTTGAAAATATGATAAAACCTAAACATCTTATACACAGAAAAACAAATCTGTACATAAACACAGAAACTTTTATGGCTCCAAAGACTCCAGGGTATGAACTATGAAAACCTAAACTAATGTTTTCCAAACTGTGCATCACAAACCACTGTGAGTAAAAGCTATTTAATCAGTTTGACCAGCTTATTTTATATAATGGCATCATCTTACGAAAATTTTGTCTCGTGTATGTGTGTGTGCGTGTGTATGTGTGTGTATGTATGTGTGTGTGAATTCATAGGGACATTAGATCACAGGGTTAAATGCCTTTCTTTCATAGGTTATGGTCAAAAATGTTTGTGATATACTGTTTAGCTAGTGTGACCAATAAGCCACCTACTTCCAATACAGACTTCTCTAATAAGGACCTACCCATTAATTTGAACTCTTCCATAATAACCTGCTTAAGAAATATCCAAACTTCCCTCTCTTCCCTTAGACATAGGACATGAACTCAAAGATAACTATGCCTATTATTAAATAGTAGGCAATCTACAATAAGAAATATAGTATTGTCTTAGTGAATAATATAGAATTACAATTTGAGGACATTGGGGTGCCAGAAGTCCTATTTTTAAAATCTAAAGGAAGCTTCAAGTAATGTTCTAAGCCAATGCAATTGTTGTGTTAGAATAAGAAGATTTAAAAATTTAACATGTATCCTTCTACTTTATGTGAAGAGCAAACAAGTAAGCATATATGTAATCTACATCATCATCTGAAACGTCTATAAATGCTTTGAGGAAAGCACAAGGGAGAACAAACACTGAGCTCTTTTCAAACATATTTGTGAAATGTGAAGTCACTCTAGCAAGGGGAGGCTCTCATGAAAGTGAAGACCAACAAGACAGAGAAAATACTCTGATCTTCAAGTAAATAACAAGAATCAAAAGGTAAGGCTACATGCTGGGAGGCATGTTATATAAATACACAACACAGGAGGAACTACCATGTTAAAAATGGGCCACCAAGAATCACAGCTGCTTTCATATTTACATAATAACAATCTACCCATGACAAAAGTCTTTCTCTCATTCCCCAGATCTTTATGAGAATATTACCTATGCTCATACTTCTCTCCATCAGTCATTATACTCAGCACACTGTCATCCTCACTGTGAAGCCATGCCCTTAAGATATATACCATTCAAAATTACAGCAAAAATATTGTGGAATAGGGAATGTGGATAAAAAATATGTTTAGTCTCAATGTGTGTCCTAATTCTGTTGCCAAAATTATGAGAAAATCTATTCCTTCAGAATTCCCTAACATTTCCACATTTGTGCATTAGGGACAATCTGTAGAGAAATCAGAGGATGGCATGAGAAATAGTCTGACTTCATTTAAATTTCACTATCAAACCCATGATATACAATGGAAAAGTTAGAAAAGGAAATGAGAGAGCACTTTATAATGTGGGAGATTGAGGTGAGGTGGCAGATACTTCTGAAGAGACCTATGGTGGTAAAGAATTTTTTTCAGTAAGCAGGCAACAAGTTTGCTCATGCTTCTGATTATCTTTATCCATGTTTCTCCATTACAGCAATGATGAAAAAAATCTACATGGCTTTATAAAATTTTCAACAATGTAAATGATGGTCTTAACTTTTTAATGTGACTGGACTTTTTTATTATTCCATTTGAGTCAGCAGTTTAGGATTGATACAAACCTGAAAAACTAATGTCATAGAAGACAGAGAGAATATTATTAGCAAAAAGCTGGAATATAGTATGGTCATAATCACTCTAAAAGTAGAAGCTCTTCTAAAACTGAAAAAAATCAAGAGATTGAATAGTGGCAAAAGTTACCATTCCAGTTAATGCATGCATTCGGAATTAACAGCACATTGTACTACCAACTTACAAAGTACAAAGGAATAACAGTTAGTTTCTGCCAAGAAGAACTCAAAGAACATTTTTTCAAAAAGAAATTACAAACTCAAATTTGGCAAAACAAAAACACCTTCAAATACAAATTGAATCAAATAATCAAAATTTTTAAATAAAACATAAATGTTCTTCACAATATCAATATTAAAACATTAAAATAACTGCAAAATAAAAACAATCAACATTACTAACAAAATAACATGACTAAAAAATATGGTGTCACACCCTACCATGAGGCTAATAGCATAAAATAACTAGTAACAGAAATATGTCACCAGGAGAAGGGCAAGAGCATGGAAAGAGGTCCTCTCTGAGGCACAATGTAAAGGAAAACCTAAAGCTGAATATGGAGCAGACATTTAGAATAATTCCCTGGAAAGATAGCTCCTGGAAAACACATGGTGATGCTAAAGGAAGTTGAAACCCATGAAGCCCTGAGAATAATGACAGAAACAAGATATCTCAAACCTAGATAAACTCCTGACTAGACTGACTCAAAACCTACACTAAAGTTCTAGCAAAAAGACAGCACCACCCATGTCCAGGCATAAAAATTATTCACTTCTGTCTCTACTATTTTATACAAGATATCTGTCTTTCAGTAGTAAACTAAAACAAACAAACAAATGAAAAACCCAGCACACTATCAAGAGACAAAGTAATCAACATAACCAGACTAAGATAACGCAGATGTTGAAACTATCAGAGAAGATTATGACATAATTATAATATGTGAAATGTTCTAATAAAAAAAGTGGACATGTGACTCCACACATTTTCCAAAACTCATAAAACTATACACTGAAAAAGTGCATTTTACATTATGTAACTTAAACAACACATAAATTTATAGTATAGATTCAAAACAATTTAATTCTGTGGAGGAAAATGTTTTAAAGTCATAATTGAAAAGTTGTTCATGGACCAGTTTTATAATAATAAAAATATTATATATGTGACTATACATAATGAAAAGAATAAAAACTGGGTAAAGTATAACAAAATACTGATGGTGGTATCCTATGTAAGCCAAAATTATAAATTTATATTTTTAACTATTTTATATGGCTATCAAAGTAATTATACACTATTGTAATTGGAAGAATATTTAAAACACATCATGGTTTCGGACTGTCATAGTCTGGAAAATAAGAAAACAAGGTTTTCCTATAAGTTTTACAAGGTTTAATTTGCATGGTTAAAATAGAAAAATATTAGTTTTAATAAATGTATCTAAAGAAAATCAACCTTAAATTGTATACCTTTCACATAATAGTACACTCTTGGTACTTAAGTTTTAAATTAAGAAGAATCCAATTGGTATTTAACTTTTAAAAGTTTTACAAGACTACATTTATAACATATTGAGAAAATTAACAAATGAGCCTCTCTATTCACCATAGACCCATTGGATCACAACTTAATAGTGCTTTATATCCTCATTTTCATTAGTGAAACATTTTTACATCTGTATGGTGCTACTCATATTTTAAAATCCATTTTTTACATATTTTAATCTATTTCTCTTCATATATTTTCAGATGATCTCAAGATACTTTATCCTAAGAACCTACTGACCCCCAAAACCCCAGTTCAGTCCTACTGATACAGTGAAGAAATATGCAGAATTATTTAATGTTTATAATATTTGCTGACTTTCAAGTTCTAAGGGATCTAAAACTAATAAGTAGTTTTAAAAGGCAAGCAGAATAAAAGGGAGTACATGCTGAAAGATATGAAGATGCATTGCTTTGACTTTTTATTTAATAAACAACTAAGGCCGTGAATCAATAAGCCATTTTAAATACCCCACTTTTACTTCCTTCTACCAACAGGAAATTTTTCCTTAATAACTAGATAAAGAAAAAATAATGTATAGTTTTTCCTAATATATCAGGGAATTTGGAACACATTATAAAGCCATAATAGTAACTATTAGTATGCAGATATGTCCCCCACATAACAGAACCCCAATGCTACATAACTATGAGGTCACTTGTTCTCATATAAATTTATGAAGAACAATTAAATATTTTTAAAAATTGGCTAAGAATTTAGGAGAGCATATTAAAAGATCATTAGAGAGCATAATATATTCAAATAAGCCCAAATGAATGCTTGAATAAGAATGCATTACTGATAATGACAGTGAAGACAAGACTACCTCATATATCATTGAGAAATGTTTTTTTACAATAAATGGTAGAAAAAACAAGTAATACATTTGTTATTTACTTAAGAAGTTCAGATATAATGACCAAGGATTGGTCTGGCAATTCAACAGTTTCGTCAAAACCCAGATCTTTTCCAATCTTCCTATCAAACATCATCAGCCTGTTACCACGTTAATCTTGTCTTCATTGTCTAATGGTCTCACAATTACAGGCATCATGACCACATTCACAGGCAGGAGTAAATCAGTAGCCAGGCTACTCTCTCCTTTTTAACAGGAAGGAAAACTCCTTTCTCAGACACCACAGCAAGGTTCCCTTTGTGTGGCACTAGAGAGAACTAGGTCACATGAACCCTCCGAACTGAAAGGGAGTCTGGGAGATTGACTGTGTGGCAAAGAACAGAACTGCAATGATTGGCTTAGACAATAGCTCATTGCTTCACAACAAATTTAGGGTTATATTAGAAGGGAAAATCCTATTGCATAGTGACTGCCACACAGCCATAATTATACAGTCCTATATTGAAGTAACAGAAAGCTGAATGTGATATTTCTACAAAATTCCCTGCCTGCTAAAAATATACTTTTTCAAACTTTTGTCCATTACTATAATCAATGTTTTTAAGGTTATATTGTCAAATATAATCTTGACTATGTATAACATTTCCTGCATTCTGCCTGATTATATAATTTCAGTTTTTCTGATATTGATAATTCCCTCAGAAGCATGCAAGGAACAAGTAACTAAAATTCCCTTTCAGGTCTTGGTGAAGCAAGAGGCTACTTTCACTAACACTCTTCCATAACCTTATATAAAAGGACAACTTTGAGATGGAGATTAGAACATAACCACTGAGGCAGGCAGACTATATTATTGGTGCTATCAGAAGCTCAGTTGGTCATAAAACTTTTCAGAACTAAAGATTAATTGTTTGTGCTGCCTTCAGAGCTAGAAAAGTTCTTAGATATCCCAGCAGCATTCAGTGGGGATAGAAGTTAATCTACGTCACAGCCCCAAAGGCTCAATAAGGGAGCAATTTTTGTGTAGCCTCCTTGAATTCTATGGACTTCTCCTGGACTCTGAACAGCCCAAGAAAGCACCAGGACATCTTTAGGTTCTCATCTTCCCACCCTTCCTTGAATAGTCACAGGTACAAAGGAACCAACCATTCTCCCCTAATTTTGAGATGCTCCTTCAACAAGAAAGGAAAATAGGACAGGAGAAAAAAGAAAGTAGAGCAACAGAGGCAAAAGGGGACCCAAGGTGGAAGAGATTGTCAACACTGTGAAATACTATAAGTATGATGGAAGAGAATAAAGCCAAATTAAAAATCATTTAACAATGCAACCTTTCAGAGAGAAATTTTTGTACAGTGGTAGAGGTTGATGTCAGGACCTAAGGAGGGAACAGAAAATAAATAAAAGAGAAAGCTTATGTAGACCACTTTTCCCCAACTCTTTTGGTAAAGACAAGAAAAGCTAGACTGGTAGTTCAAGTGGATATCTTTCAAGAAAAGAAACATGAAATGGAGGTTTTCACATGTTACAGATCACAGACAGCTCAGGCAAACATTTAATTTTCTTCTAAATATTTTAAATATATAAATTACCATCAAAAACTCATTCTTAATAACAATCATCTGGTAAAATAATTCACAGATAGCTGAACACTATTGAAACAGTCTTTTCTTAAATGCTAACAGGAAATAACATAAAATATCCTTTTTTACTTTCTTAAAGGAAAAAAAAATGTGTATGTGAGGCAGACATACAGCAATTTCCTAGAGAAAGTTGATGATTAAAAAAGTCAGATGACAGTATCAGGACTGATGCTGACCTAAGAGATGAACAAGAAAATTCCATTAGTGTGGTTTTTCTTTCTTCTGAGCTGTAGTGCTCTATCCTTTGAGAATGCTAAGAGAATTTTTACAGCATAATGGCTTCCATTTATTGCAATTATTCTCTACCATTATAGAGTTTTTTTCAAATAAAGGTCTTTCTGCTGTCCATCATGACATAGTTCAAATAATTCAGTGTTTCTTACTCCAAATAATTCAGTGTTTCTTACTCAGGCTTAGAGCCAAAGTCTCTGAGGCCACTGCTAGGTACCGTGTGGTACTCCACCTGCTATAAACACCTCCTCACTTCAGTTCGTGGGTTCAGAGAGCTGAGGCTGCACAGGTTACCTGCAAGATACTTAAGTTATAAGTAATATTTCTGAGTCAAATTTCCTCTTTGCTTTCCAGCTTTCTGAACTAACGCTTTTCCTTTGGTCTCCAAAAGTGTGAAAAACTATGTACAGTGGTGTAAATATGGCACAAACTTTCTTATAAGATACCCTTCCCAAGTCACCAATATTACTTAAAAAAAAAAAAAACATTATTGTGATGCCTGGCATAGAAAATGCTCAATAAGCAATTACTAAAAGAAAACTGCACTGTCAAAGACCGAATCTGCAAAGATTGCTTCTTCTCCTATGAACATGTTTCTCTATATACCCAAAAGCTGATTGTTGTCTCTATATCATTTTTATTCTGAGCCTTATCCAGTGTCAAACCTCTGACACAGATCTGCAAATAAGATATATTTAGGGATAACTAGTAACAACTACCAAAACTGCCATGCAAAATCTTAAGCTTTTGGCAAGACATTTCATAACTATCTTTTGCTTGGCTTGGCAGATGGTGGTTATGTATTTCTTGGAGGCTAACAGAGTGGTTGGAAGAATAAGCTCAAGATTCACACTGCCTGAGTTCCTATCACAGCTCCACCACAAAGTATGTGATGCTGAGCAAACCATTTAATACTTATTAGCCTCGGTGTCCTCATCTGTAAACAGGGATAATACCTATATTAGAAGGAAGTTGTAAAAATTAGATAAGGTCTTAGGGGAGTACCTAGCATGTAGTAAAGTTCAAAAAGTGATACTTACTATTATTAGAAAAATATTTATCTCCCATTATTTTAGTAATTTCTCTTACCCATCTGGAACTTAGTCTACATTTTCAGTCCTAATTTGGACTGGCCCTGAAGGAAATGTTAAAAGTCCAGTTCTGCCTCCCTCAACAACAACAACAAAAAAACTAATAAAAAAAATAGCAAACATTGTGCTTTATTTGTTTTGGGACACAGTACTATAAATAAACAAACAAAAAAATGAAACATTCACTCCATATACCTTAGATTACAATGCCATGAATTTGGTCATTTCTGGGTTATAATAAGAGCAGCAGTTTAGAAACTAGGAAAAAACAAACAAACAAACAAACAAAAAAACACTAGACCAAGCAAATATTTCCTCCTTTCTAAATGTCATTCGTGGTAATTCAATATTTAAGCCTCATAATTCTGATCTGCACAGTAGTTTGGCATAGTAATACAAGTACTCTCCTACAAGACTTCATTTTTAAGATATCTATAACCATCCCTATGAAACAGAAATAAACTATCACTTACCCTTTTCTAGATAAAGAACTTGAGGCCACTAGAGGTCAAGTTTTCATCCTAGGTCACACTATTTGTTAGTAGTTGGACAGAAGTTTAAACCAAGGCTTATGTCCTTTAAACTATTCCAAGTTCCCTCCAAACTACATTGATTAACCAATAAGAATGACAGATATGCCAATTCTTTAATTAAATCCTTTTGGAAACATTGAGACAGTTAAAGAATAGTGTCCAAATCCACCAATGCTCATAGATAATTTACTGAGGGAGTCTTGAGTCCATTCCATAGTTCTTTATGTTTTATTGAAAACTCAGAAAAGAGAAATAATAAGCAAATTCTTTAAGTATTAAAAAAGTACTTCTAGGAACACAAAAAATATGAAAGACTATAGTTTTTAAATCCACCACATGCACTCAGTAATCATTCTCACAACCTCACTCAGAACCTGTAGGTATAACAAGCCTTTTTTCTATATCAAAAATCCCAACATCCAAAATAACTAACTAAATACTATGCCTATGTGAAGCTTGAAAATAGATAGGTTAGGCTTATATCATAGATCTGCTATTTACTAGCTGAGAGCTATAAAAAGGTCATACTATATTTCAGTCTCTGTTACATTGTCCAGAAAAGAGCAATTATAATGACATTTCACCAGGTAGTTATGAAGATTAAAACAGATAATTTATGTAAAAGGCATGTTGTGTCTAGTGTTATGTCTTCTGACTATTCAGCACTTTTTGAATACCTTTACAAAGTCTGGGAAGTTTCTAGCCTTATGGCTCCTTCTGAAAGTGGAAGCCCAAATCCTTAACTCTTCTTATACCTAAGGTGCAGAAACTGACTCAGGCTTCGTCTCTAGTCACATGCCCCTCCCAATGATCATAACCAGTGTTGGCAGTATGAGCTGGAGCCTATACCCTGCCTGCAATAGTGCTTGTAGGATCTCCCTGGAACAATCCAGCAATGTGATTTCAGGTAATATCACTTTATAAACCAGTATTATTTAATAAACCCTTTTTGGAAGATTAGCTGCACTGGATTTTGTTATTTGCAACCAAAAAACCCTGACTGAAGCAGCACCTATTCTAGAATAAGGCAAAAAACATACCCAGCAAAGGATAGTTACCCAGCACCCCATTGTGCAGACTCTACTATATTAAAGAATACAATCTAATAACAGTTAACTTTTGATGAGCACTTATGATGAGCCAGAAAAATGAGAAAACTAAAACAGAGTGATTACATCAAATTCCAAAGTTCAAAAGGCTAGTAGTACCCAGGCTGAATTCTCATCATTATCATCATCATCATCAATAAATAAATAACATATTTTACAGATAAAAAACAGATGCCAGAAAGGTGAATAACTTTCCAAGGTCACAGAGCTCATAAGTAAACCAGCCAGAGTTCCATATGATACTATATTTTCCTTTGTTTTCAACCGTTTAGCAATAGGTCTTATCTTTTAAATATTGTCTACAAATTATAAATACAATTTAGATGGTTTCCAGAAAAATTCTCTATTTGACCTTTTTCAACAGAAATAATAAAAAAAATCCCATATTACTTACTGTGAATTAAATTCTATCTTTTGATCTTCAAGTTGTCCTTCAAAATGAGTCATGCTAGTGGCATATTCTATGGGTAAAGGATGAAGTCATTATTTTCTGATCTATCATGATGCTCTATTATCTTCCACTTTGGAATTGCAAACTCTAAATTATATAGTCAATACATCTTACAGAGTTCATTATAGGTATAGATTCCAGACATCAATTCCTGATTTCGATACTTTTTCTGATTAGCTATTTAGATAGCACCAAATAAGTGAAAACAGCATTATCTAAGAAAGGCCCTTTACTCCTGAGAGCTATAATTCCTTTTGTTATTATATACCAACTCTATTAAAGTTGTTAAATGTGGCTTTAGCACTAAGGATACTGCAGTAATTGTTGTTCCAATGGCAAAATAGAGAGCCTATCACAGTACACAGTAGGCACTCAATAGGTGTCAACCAAATTTTAAAAAAGGAATACTTACCTACTCATTTTGCTTTCTGCTGGACATTATGAAGAAAACCTACATATATCATTTTGTATTAAGAAATTCTATTTTTAACAAGGAAGATAAAATTTTAGCTTTGAGGGTTCCAAGTTAGATGGCTGGAAACAGTCAAAATATTACCTTGTCAATTTCTTCCTTTTGTGCTTGTATCATTCCTGGAAATATAATAAACAGAAACAAAAGAATCAAGTAACACAGAAGCAAAAAGCTGTTCCAAGTGCTCCTATTAACATTAAAAACAAGAAACCATAAAACATTAAAGAATTTTCTATCTCATTTCAACCGTAATGAAATTTGAATGATCTAAGGGACAACTGGACTACACACAAACACTTGATGCTCACTTGAAATATCAGATTTCTCTTGACATCTCCAACATATGAGTGACACAGCTGTGCATACAAGACAAAAAATTCACAATTTCAAAAGTAAAAAACTAGACAATTTCAATGTTTGAGGAAAAGAGGCTAAACTAATTTTTCACTAAATCCATTTGATTACTTGTTTTGGCTTCATTGTTTTTCACCTTTTTTTAAGTTCAGAAACAAAAGAAAGCATCAAAAAGGTAGCAAACTTGAAGTCATGTTGGGACAATAAATGTACATAACTGAAGATTGGCAAATCAGGACAGGAACTGAACAGCAAGCCTAAAATTGAGAGAAAATAGAGCTTTGAAGTCTCTTAAAGACAACATAATGTGAAGCCTGCTGTTCCCTGACCTGTAACAGCAGAGACTGTTTGATCTTTGAAGTCTCAGGGGAGTGTGTACATGACTAGATGACACTACCAGAGATGCCTGATGCCAAAGAAAGGGAGACAGGATGCATGTGCAAGAAGACTGCAAACACAGCAAGGGCCCTTTGAGAAAAAAAAATGTGGGTGCTATGTGAAAATGCCAAGAAAAATAAGGACTTTATTTCTTTGGCTCTGGATGACCCTCAGCTAATTGTGCTAACTGCCAAAGATCTAACATCTTCCCTGCAGACTCACTAGATAGATGTCTGAGAAAATATTAGTAGGATGCTTGTAAGGCTGAATTTCCAAAGTAACTTCAAAGGGAATATAATGTGAGAACATCAGGGGAAATTAGTGCTATATGGGCAAAAACCATGTTTAACGTACCAAGATACCTGTTCTTTTGTATGTTTGTTGCAAGAGAAGATTCATCAAAGCTTAACTGAAACTTACATAGTTAAATGAGACGACATGTTACATGAAAGAGTGAAAAACCAGAATTTAGGTAGGATGTCACAATGTTCCCTGGCCACTGACAAGTTTTTCTTAATAAAAGGAATTTAAAGTCCTGTTTTTTCTCCTACTTATCCTGTTCCCTCCTAACAACCAAAATTCCCAGTCACCAAGATGAGTTATTATTTTGATTAATTTGGCATTAAAAAAAGAATATACTTAAACCTCTCAAGGCAATTTTTTCCCCAGAAAAACTCATGTTAACCAAGAACAATCTCCAGTTGGTAAATGATTCTCCCTTCACTCTCCTAATTGCAGGAATTTCCAACTAGAGTGATGTTTTGTCAGCATTTTTCAAAATGAACCTTAGAGGTGACCATATATGACTAGGCCTAATACTAGCTATAATCAGTACACCGGATTTTTACCCTGAATTCCCTCTAGTGTTAATTGATATTTGCAAAAGGAAAAATTTTGATATAATTTCCATCACTATAGTAAAGTACCAATATTTGTAAAAGATTTTAAGCCTCACTGAAAAGTAAATGAGATGAAATGATATCCTTTTGTCATTATGTAAAATTTAGGGGAGGTTCTAGTTCAATGTAATTATATATTTTTATAAAATTAAGGTTTTATTACTAGAGATTTCTGTTAAAAAATCTCTTTTAAAAATGCTCAAAGTTTACAATATTGCATCCTTCATTTTCCCTTAGAAAACTAATTTCAAGAATAGACACCTATCATTATTATAATCATTATTAGAATTTGTATCATAACAACTTGACTCTATAAACATGTTTACTGAATAACTTAGACAACTAAAAATTTCAATTCCAAACAATACATGAAATATTACAAGATAACTGAATACCAAAAGAGAACTGAACCTAGAATATCTGTTTCAGATATTTATTTTTAAGTAATAGAAATCTTTTTAAAATCTCAAAAGGATGAGAATTTTACATTGTATCTTGATCCAATAGCTAGGATAACAACCAAGGATCTACTAAATTATAGTTCTAACCATCATTTTCTACACTAAGCATAATGGTTAATTTTATGCATCAATTTGACTGGGCCAAGGGGTGCAGAGAAATTTGAAAAATATTATTCTGAGTGTGTCTGCGAGGGAACTTGTGGAAGAGATTAACATTTGAATCAGTAGTCTGAATAAAGCAGATTCTCCTCCCTAATATGGGTGGATATCATAAATTAGTTGAAGGCTAGAATAGAACAAAAAGGCTGATTCCCCTTCAAATTAGAGGGAATTCCACCTGCCTGACTGACCTGAGATATTGGTCTTCTCTGACCTTTGGACTCAGACTGAAACATCAGCGCTTCTTGAGTTTCAAGTCTCATAGCTCTTAGACTAGAATTTACACCATTGGCTCTCCTGGTTATCAGGTCTTCAGATTTGTACTGGAACTACACATTGGCTCTCCAGGTCTCAACCTTACCAACTTCAAACCTTGGGACTTCTCAGCCTCCACAATCACATGAGCCAATTTTTACATCTATCCATTTATAGATATATGTAAGCCTAACACTAGCTATGATAAGTACATTGGATATAGATAAAGATATTTGGAGATACATATTGTAGTAATTCTGTTGCTCTAAAACAGAATGGACTCAACTCCCTAATGAATAAATTAAACCATTTTTTAAACACTGAAAACAAAATATGTGTACAAGACTAAAAATATCTAAAAACTTTCTTAATTGGTCAACAGAATAAAAAAAAAAGAACACAAGAAATTGAGAAACAAGTTAACAAGATCTGAAATCAACCAATGATTTCTTAGATTTAAAGAAAAAGGTTTCATCAGGTATTTTATCAATGAATACAGCATTATAGTGGTCATAAGAAACTGGACTAGAAAGAGGACCCAAAAAAAGCAGAAAGTCACACACACATACCAAAATCTAGGAGGGAGGACAAAAATTCCCCTTGGTAGTTTGACCACCATTCAGAAAGGGAAGCAAAGGAAATGGGGGTCAAAGTTTGACCAAAGCAACTCAATGACTTCTCAATAAGAAGAGTTATCTTTCAACATTGAGTATTTACAAAAAAGTGAAATATTTTCTTTTCTTTAAATTCATACCAAGTTCTCTCAAATTTCTACACATCTCAAATCTCTAATAGATTTTTTTAATTCAACATATTTCAGGAATTTGTACTCACCTGAATTATTATTAACCAAAAGAATTTGTGATAAACAATTGTATCAAATATTTACAGGGAATAATAAAACACGTAAATATCCCTCACTACTGGAAAAAGGATATGTTATTCAATGAGTATTTCTACATTTGAGGGGAAAATATAGTGAGCATCTGCATCTCTAAATACTTTAAATACAAAATAAATTATAGATGAGCTGAAGACAGAAATGTAGGGGTAACATAATTTACCTATGAAGAAAATATAAAATATTTTTTCATAGTCTTCTGGTGAACAAGGTCTACTAGGTAAGACTTGAACTGAGAAATCATAAAGAAAAAGACTACTAGGTTAAATTACATAAAATGCTAAATTTCTGTGAGGCAAAACTTATCCTATCTACTATAAGAACAAGTCACAGTCTTCAGTCCACATTCCCAACCTAGCTAATTAACTTTAACTCTTTGTAGATGTTATCATCAGCAGTTCTAGAAAATTTCTCACTCAGTACTAGATTCAAGCAATAAGATCCATCCCCACCCCACATCCCTAGCCAGTAACCTCTTGCCTTGCTACTTTTGCTTTAGGAGTGGATCCACGTTGTGTGGTTTATATAAATTTGTATATATAAATTTGGTATATATAAATTTGAGAGACTACCTCCAAAAAAATGTTTTGTATTATAAATATTAAATTAGATATGCAAGTAAATGCTTGTTGAAAATGAGAAAATAAATCAAACTTAGAAAATTTAAAAGTTGATTACAACACATCTTTTAATCTAGAAAATAATATCTTTGTGAATTAAATGATACTATATATTTTTTACATTTTTGCTTCTTATCCTTTGATCTGTTTTTTTATGACAATTGTATATACTATTTTCTGGAGAGGATAAAATGATAAATGAGTCATCTAAAAACAGTGATAAAAACTTTTTTTTTCATCCTTCCTATGACAGGGCAAATAAACAAGAAGTTGGAAGAATGAGAGGCAAATAAATGGCAGACGCAATGATTTCAAAAAGTTCATAATCATGTCAGCATACATTCTGGCCAATTCTAGACAGGTGATAGGTGGGGAAGGGGATGGGTGTTGATTGAAGTAGAGAAGGGAATATGATTACAATGAAGCACATTAGAATGTATCACTCAGTTAAAATAGGAGTCATGTGAGGATTGAATACACATCATATTACAGATATACATGTATGGAACATTTACATAATAAGATCTACTGAAAGAAAAAAGAAAGAGAGGAGGAGCCTGGCACTACTAAATACACTCACAACTTTAACAACAATCTTGAAGTGTGAGCATTATTATGCCCATTTTACAAAAAAAATTGAATGTCTAAGAAGTTACATAACTTTCTCAAGGTCACAAGCAATTATTAACCCTTTTGTGCTCTACTGTCAACCCTCACACATCTTTAATGTACTTTTGATAGGAAATACCAAAACATAGGAACTTTTAATACAAGATCATAGCCATTCAAATGGGCCAAGGAAAGTGACTAAATCACTTAAAAATAAATCAAATAAAAATGATAGATAGATAGATAGATAGATAGACAGACAAACAGACAGATAACTAAAATAAAGCAAAGCAAGTGATTTAGATTTTAGTTGGTCTTGTATAAAGTTGCTGGGGAGCAATGAGAAGAGGACTTCCCAGAAAATCATGATTCAATAACAAGGCTGTTCTGCAGCTTTCAATCAAACTTTCCACCTAAATCTTATTGGAGTAGGTATTTGAGCTTACTCATATATGAGATTCGAATGGAGACTGTATGAGCTTCAGTCAGGAGGGCCTTGAATAAAATGTGTCCACTCACCTGACCAGGGTTTTGCAAGCAATTTCTCATAAAATACAGGTTCCAAGATGAGAAAATTCAAAGTGTGATTGGCTTGTGAAAATTAACTCAATATAAATTAGAAGGGGGCTACATAAATAAAAACTGGACAGAATACAGATGTAAACAGTCATATAAATTAAATTAAAAGAAATAAATGAAGCTGTGAGGTTGAGTATGGGGGTTAGCATGTCAGACAATATCTGGAAATCACAAAATCATCATTTTCTTTGTAATCAGAAAATAGAGGCAGGAATAAATAATGACTCATTTACAGAACTTAGGCCAATTTTCTCTTTTGTTGAAATAATAGTTTCAGTGACATGTATTTCCAGAAGTGAGATGTATATGTATGTATATGTGTTTTTTTAGAAACTTATCCTTCTGTATATTACTAATACATGGTGATGTTGTAAAAGAGCTAAAATCAATTTTTTAAAGGTAAATGATAAAGGAAAAACTAATGTTTAAAATAGAATTCTTAAAAATCAGTGACAGTAGAGGTAAATGATAAATGAAATTTTACATCTCACTAATATGGGCACATAAAAGAAGATAGTTTTTGAAAGAGTGAATATCCATATTTATTTTAAAGAGAAAAAATAAAGGCTTTATTATATATAGATGCTATGGAGTAGAGTTCAATTTATGGTGATCACATAACTACATTTCCTTTGCTGTCTCAAACATCTGGAAACATTTGGAACTGTGACAAACCACTTTTAAAGGGTTATTATAGGTTTGATACCCATATAGTCATTTGGAATGAAAGCTAACACCTGATATTTCATGGGTACAACTAGTTCTTTACATACTTTCTTAAAATTACATTAAGAGAAATGAGAATCTAACTAGAAAATTACCTCATTTGAAAAAACAGTTAAAAAATAACTCGTTCAGCTTTTTTTCTCTAGCAAATTAAAAGGCAGAGAAAAAATTATATTTTGAGATTCTTTTTCTTTTCTTTATTTTTTAATAGACTTAATTTTTAGGGCAGTTTTAGGTTCACAGCAAAATTAGGAGGAGGTACAGAGATTTTCCATATACACTTTGCCTTCATCATTATCAACATCTTCCACCATAATCAGATAATTATCAGTGGTACATTTACTACAACTGATGAACCTACTTTGATATCTAATTATCACCCAAAGGTAATAGTTTACATTAGAGTTCACCTGGTATTGTACATTCCATGAGTTTGGACAAATGTATAACAAATGATATGTACCTACCATTATAGAAAATTACAGAAAAATTTTAAAATTTTTTAAAATCTCACTTATTCATTATTTTAAATTTATTTATTGTAATTAGTTTCAAGTATACATTACATTGATTAGGCATTTATATAGTTCATAAAATGATCCCCCAATTTCTCCCTCCCTCCCCTGACCCTCCACCTAATCAACGTATTAATGCTAACTGCATTCCCTATGCTGTGCTTCCCATCCCTATGACCATCTACCAACTACTAATTTGTACTTGTTTAACCTTTCACCCCATTCTCCCAGACTCCCAAAACCCCTCCTGCTGGCTGTCCCCAAACTGTCTACTATATCTACGAGTCTGTTTTTGATTAGTTTGTTCATTTTATTCCTTAGATTCTGCATATATGTGAAATCATATAGTGTTTATCTTTCTCTGTCTGACTTAAATACCTTCTAGGTCCATTAAAGCAGTATCTTTTTCCATCCCCTTCCTTTTAGTCTCTGTGTGTCTTTTAATCTGAAGTGAGCCTCTTGCAGGCAGCATATGTAGGGGTCTTGTTTTCTAATCCTTTTAGCGACTCTGTCTTTTGGTTGGAGCACTTAGTTCTTTGCCATTTAAGGTACTTATTGATAAGAATGTACTCGTTCCATTCTTCATTCCTGTTTTCGATACATGTTTTTTCTTCTTAAAGAAGTCCCTCCAACATTTCCTGTAATACTGGCTTGGTGTTGATAAATTCCTTCAGCTTATTTTTGTCTGGGAAGCTCTTTATCTGTCCTTCAACTCTAAATGATAGCTTTGCTGGATAAAGTATTCTTGGTTGTAGATCCTGGGAGTCCATCACACTGAATTTTTTTTGCCAAGCCCTTCTGTCCTGCATAGTCTCTTGAGAAATCAGCTGCCAGTCATATGGGTGTTCCCTTATAAGTAACTGTCTGTGTTTTTCTTGCCACTTTTAAGTTCTCTCTTTGTATTTAACCTTTGGCATTTTAATTATGATGTGTCTTGGTGTGGGCCTCTTTGGAGACCTGATTTTTGGAATTCTCTGAGCTTCCTAGGGTTTTATGTCATTATTTCTTCATTATTTCCATCATTGTTTCTTCAAACAGCTATTCAACATCTTGACTTTCTTCAGTTACATGGATCAGACAGATATCTGGACCCTTAATAGTGTCCCATATGCTCCTTAAATTATTGTCATAATCTTGGCGTTTTATCTCTTGCCATTCTGATTAAATGTCCTTGGCTTTTCTGTTCTCTATACAAGGCCTTTGATCCTTTTCTTTATTCACTTTGTTTATTCCTTTGTTTATTCCATTTAATATACTTCTCATCTCAGATAATATATTCTTCATTTCAGACTGGTTCTCTTTTATAATTTCCATTTCCACTTTTATGTTTTTTTATCTCTTTGTTGAAGCTCTCACTGAATTTATCTACACTTCTCAAAAGTTCATTGAGCATCTTTTAACCAGTGTTTTGAACTCGGCATCTGTTAGATTACTTGACTCCATTATTTCTGGATCTCTGTTCTCTTCTCTCATATGGTTTCTGCTTCTTTATCTTCCCATTTCGGCTGCCTTTCCATGTCTGTTTCTATGTACTAAGCAAAGCTTCTAAGTCTCCCGGTCTTATTAGTGTGAATTTGTGAAGTAGGTGTCCAGTGACACAGTCCTGAGAGGGGTTCAGCTACAGGCCAAATTTAGCCCAAGCTTCTTCCCCTCTAGGACCACCTGTCAAGATTCAGCAAGCAATCCACAGATGTTGTGCTTATAGTTGCCTCAAAAGGCCACACCAGAAACCAAGGCCAGCTGGCTCCAGTGTGAGTCTAGGTGTTGCTAAGCAAGGAACATCTGACTTGCTGAGGATATACATAGATGTGGCTTGGTTGGAACTACTAGTTGAGGGAGGTGGGGTTTCAGGAAATCCTCTGTTATCCAGTTCAATGACTTCTCGGCTATGGCAGTGCTGTGGCCATGCACTGGCAGTGAGGAGGGCTAAACAGGGAACAATGGATACCGCCAACATTTCTGTACAGTATGATTCTCGGCTTGACTTCAACAATGTCTTCCTGTAAGTCCCTGGTGCCCTCTGTGCACAGCCAAATCAGCACTGATGCTCAGAGCGAGCAGGTCTGTCACTGCAAAAATCCACTAGCAGACTTGGCCCCTTTAAGTGGCTTTTGTCTCTGCCGCCACCACTGCCGCTGCCTCTGTCTCACTCAGCCACTACAGACCAGGCAGCCCCGTGTCCTCACCCCATACAACCTCCTGCCATTGCAGGGTGCTTTCTTGGATTTCTCCCTAGTTTTATGTCTTGTTCATTAAGATACCAGGCAACTTTTCCTTTTTGCTTGCTCCTTGTTTCCATCACAACTTTGATTTAGTCACCAGAGAGATAAACAGAGCCTCTATCATCTACAGCACTTTTTTTCCTATCACACTTATTCATTTTTAAACTAAAACTATGATGTGTATTTTTTCCAAATCATCTTTTTCCCACAGACACCATAATCTCTAAACATGACAGTTACTGGTTTTGTTCAATATATTTAGATATAGGTAAAGGTACCTTAGTTAGGTCATCTATTTAAAAAAGAATCATAGTATCATTAAAATAATATAATATAATTAATATAATTAATATAATTAATATAATATAGTATTATAACATAATACAGAATATACTATATATATAAAGCCATATTAGACATAATCAACTATTTTATTGTAATGGTAATTTGGGCATGAAGAAATTATCATAAACTTCAATTACCTTTCTACAAAGTGGTTATGACAGTAATTGAGATTTCTTATTGACAGAGACCTTGTTCTACACATTCACTCCAGTGAGGCCAAGAGTTGAATAATTAGATAGCTGGGCAGGTATAGAGTACTTGTCTCTAAGCTCCCAAGGACAAATGTTCAATTGATTTATAACTACTAAAATGTGTATTAGAGGAAATACTTATATGAGTGAAGATAGGATTGAGGGAATGTCAAGTGAGGCGAAGAAACTGTCAATCTCAATGCAAGTCTGAGGGAAGATTTAATTAAAGAATATTAGATAGTTGTGCCATCTAAGCAAGGCCATCAGGGAGTCCTCAAGCCAAAGCTGGCTATCAGTGGAATCCTGTATCTGACATGAACTATCTTAATATTCTTTCCATACTCAGTCATCCACTACAAGTAACCCATGAAAAGGGCAGCCTCAGTGCTTTACATAATATATCCAATTCCAGCATGCTCATTTCCCTTAGCCTTTTTCTTCCTATCTATACCACCGACCACAGTAACTGTGGCATTTCCACAAAGGTGGCCATCATTCTACTTTTCTATTAGCTACCTCAATAGCAAGTTTGCTATTGAGTATAAATTCCTGTGATGCAAGAAAGTGCTCCCAAGTCAAAGTGTTTCTAAAAAGACTACTAAAACCCACAATGAGTAGGTTTTCTTGGCTTCAAGTGTACTCAGCCTAATTATTGCAGCTGCAATCTGATGGTTAGAAAGGAAAAAAGTAAGCAGGGCCCATTTAGAAGCAACAGGACTCATTGGCAAATTAATATTCCTGATTAAGCATCATACTCATAATCATACAGATTAAACCAGTGTATCTCAAACCTGGCTGTTCACCAAAAATACCTGGAAATGTTAATTTTAATATTGATTCTTAGCCCTCCTCCAGAATACACTAAATTTAGAGTCTTCAGGAGTAGAGTTCAATAAGTCAAAAATTAGATCTATTAAAATTAATTCTTATGTGGATTGATTGACTTTGAGGAAAATTCTGTAAATGGCATATCAGAAATATTTTTAAGCAATAGCAAAAGTTCTAATAATAATTTGACTTTCATTTCCTAGTTATAATATAAAGTTGACTCTAAAACAACACGGGGGTTAGAGACACCGACACACTCACCTCTCTCACCAACAGTGAAAAATTTGCATATAACCTAAGTCAGCACTCTGCAGTCGATTGTGGATTTCCAACCACTGATCAAAAATATTGTTTCGATATACAGTTGGTTGAATCTGTGGATGCAAAACCTGGGAATATGGAGGACCTACTGTATATTTATTGAAGAAAATCTGCATATAAGTGGGCCCATGCATTTCAAACCCATGTTGTTCAAGGGTTAACTGTAGTTATATTTTATACTAGTGTTTTCTCTATTTCAATGACTAAGAAAGAACTTGCTCTCCTAGAAATAGATATTTTAGTAGTCTTATTTTAACCACAGATAATAGAGGTTTAGCATCCTGATCTTCATGCCAAGAGACAATCAAGACTACACCATTAAAAGCAAATACTGGTAAACTAACAGAATATATAATTAACCAAATGTCCACCAATGTAATGGACTTCCAAGACATTTACTCAAGTGTAATTATATTTGTAAAGCTTTTGCCTTTTGTGAACATACTATTTGTAGAAATTTGAAAATATAGGTGAGCAAAAGAGTCCATCTAAAGTCAAAATCCTAGTAGCATAAACACACATTTTGTTTCTCTGGTCACAAAGTACAAGGATCCCCTTCACAAATTCCAAAACAATTATTATATTGACATTTCATGATGAAACACACATTTACCTGAAACAACTACAGGAAAAAGTAACACAGTTTTAAATACATCCCTAGGCATAAAAATAGATTGTGTGTTCATTAAATCACCTGTCAGTGCAGTAGCAATCTAAATCGACATTCAACACAGACACAAGAAAGCAGAGGTAAGTAGAATTCCAGTAATTCATGAGATACATGGTAAAAGGAGAAATCTCCATATGATGATAATAAGAGAAAACCACATGCCTCATACATGACTAAAGCCTTTGTAGTCTAGTTTGTGTTAATGTAACCTGAATGGTTTGTCAGATTTCATTAAATAAGTATCATCTATTCAATATTTATTCAGTATATGCCTATTGAATGAATAGGTGAATGAATGAATGAATGGCAAATGAGCAAATGAAAATCTAAATGGCATGTAATTTCTAAGAAATGATGTAGCTGCCTGACTGAAACATGAGGTTAGAGCCAGACATAAAGGGATTAAATTTTATAGCTGCCATTTACTCACTGTACAATCTTGATAAGTTACTTAGATTCTCTGAGCCTCAAGATTTGCTTTCTGAAAGTTAAGGATAGAAATATCTACCTTGTATGCCATCTAGCAAACATTAAATAAACTAACATAAAAAAAAATACCCACCAAACACTATACCTTACATGTGATAAATGTTTTCACCAGTCTCCTTCTTTTCTCCTGAGAAGTATAATGCATCTAAGTCTAGCTAAAATAAGTGTTTGGCATTTATTATTGATCCATAACAAAAGACTTATCCCATTAGACCTACAAAATGTAAATAAATCTGTTTTCTGCATTAACTTCTTGGTTTTCACAGAATTGTGCTATACAGAAGGACAAAGTAATACATGAAGCTATACACAGAAATTCTCTAAGTCTAAATAAACACAGGTTATGAATAACATTAAATAGATAAATTGTCAACATGAGGTTTATGTACTAGTGAAAATCTGGGCTCAAAAATTCTTGCCACCTGCCAGCCAGATAACTTTATTAAATACTCCTATCAATCTTACAGTTTTAAATTATTTTGTCATCTGCAAACAATCACATTTCATGTTTGTAAAATATTACATAATAGTACTGAACATCCTTTTAAGTGCCAATAGGTTAACTGTTGGCTTCTCTAAAGAAATCCTGCAAGGGAAGTAAAATTAAGAGTATGAGAATAGAACCTACATCAGATAGAACTTATATAGATATAATGGAGGGATTTGAATGATATTTGAGATTCTAATTAAGGAACCTCCCACCCAAAAGTATCTTCCCACCATCACAAGTTAATATATCTATTAACGTTTCACTGTTTTCAGGAAATTTTTGATAAACCACTTGGAGTATACATTTAGAGAAAACAACGAATTTTCACAAAGTACCCCTACCTAGGTAACCATCAACCAGTTCAAGTAATAGAACATCATTAGCACTCTAAAATACTGCTCCTGTTCCCATGATTTAGATATTAACTACAATTCCCCTTCCCCAAAGTTAGCCATCATCTTGACTTCTATTAATATAGTTTTCAAACTTCAGAAAAAATAAAATTATGCAGAAATATTATTTTAATTCTCTCAATAAATTTTGTTTCTGAGATTCATCCATGCTCTTGTGTAATTACAGTTTATTCATTTCTATTACCATACAGGATCCTATAGTACAAATTTATCACAATACATTTATTCATTATGCTGTTGATAGAAACTTAGTACTATTTCCAGTTATGCACTGGTTCATAGTGCCACTATGAAAACTACTGTGCATGTTTTTAGGTGCACAAATGTATGTGTCCCATGGGTATATACCTAAGAGTAGAACTACAAGGTTTTTGGATACGAACACACTCATGTTCAACCTTAGTAAATATTGCCAAAAGTCTTCTAAAATTTACTCCTATACCAATTCATTCTCTTACAAGCATTATATGAGATTTCCAGTTAATCAACGTCTTTGACAACTCTTGGTATTATCAGTATTTAAATTTATCCATTAAAGTGGGTGTATAGGGTTTCTTGTGATATACATTTTTATTTTACTAATGAGTAATAGTGTTGAGCATCTCTTCATAAGTTAATAACCTTAAAATTTCCTTTTTTGAAAAGTACTATTAAATACTTCAGCCTGTTTTTCTATCAGGTTTTCTTTTTCATATTGGCTTGCAAGAGGCACGATATATACTGAACACAAGTCCTTTGTTAAGTACGTTATGGACTGAATTGTGTTCCCTAAAATTTATATGTTAAAGTGTTAACCCTGATCCCTTACATGACTATTTAGACATAGGGCCTTTAAGAGGTAATTAAAATTAAATTAGGTAATTAGAGTGGGGCTCCAATCCAATATGACTGATATTCCTATAAGAAGAGGATGAGACACCAAGGATGCTTGTCATGTGGAAAAAGGCCACATGACAACACAGTAAGAAAGTTGCCATCTGCAAACCAAGAAAAGAAGATCTGGAGAAACCAACCTGCTGGCACTTCATCTTGGACTTTCAGACTCCAGAGCTGTGAGAAGATAAAATTCTCTTGTTTAAGCCACTCAGTCTGTGGTAAGTATGGTGGACTTAGAAAACTAATATATGCACGAAAAATATCTTTCCATACTCTATAGCTTAATGTTAATCTCTTTTTTGCTATTTTATGATAAATCAAAGTTCTTGATTGATTTTAATGCAATATTTTTTCCTTTATATTTAGGGCTTTCTGTTACCTGTTTAAGAAAACTTAGCCTACCTACATTCATAAAAATATTCTCCTAAGTATTTTTCTAGAAGCATCTCTTTCATATTTTCAGTTATAGTCATCAGAAGCTAATATTTAAAGTGGTAGAATTCCCTTATTTTTTATATTACCTGGAAGAATCTATGCAAGTTTAGCATTATTTATTCTTTCTTATAAATTGACTGGTCAAGCCATTTGGGCATAAAGTTTTATTTTTTTTTTTGAGAAGTGAGAAGTTTTCTAATTATGTATTTAATTTTTATCAAATTTAATTTTAATAGATTTTATATTTTTTCCTATGGCAGATTTGATGAGTTATGATATGCTTTTTTAAAGAATTTGTCCATTTCATGCTCTTTTTTCAAATTTGTTGATATAAAGCTGCACATAATTAACTTTTTAACCATTTGGAAGTATACAATTTAGTGGTATTGCATATATTCATAATGTTGTGTAACTATCATCACTATCTGTATCTAAAACTTTTTCATCATCTCAAACTGGAACTCTGTACACATTGAACAATAAATCCCTGTTCCTTCCTCAACTCTCTTCCTGCTAAATTCTATAATACTTTTAGTCTTATTTAGTTTTTCTATTCTAGGGACTTTTATCAATGGTATCATACAATATTTATCCTTCTGTGCCAGGCTTATTTCAGTGAGCATATTTCCATGGTCCATCCATATTATACTATGTGTTAAAACTTCTTTCCTCCTTATGGCTGAATAATATTCTACTGTATGAATATACCACATTTGTTTATCCATTCACCTGTTGATGGACACTGGTTGTTTCCCTAATAACTTATGATATTGAACATCTTCTTATGTGCTAATGGCCCATTTGTATATCTTCCTTGAAGAAATGTCTACTCTAGACCTGTGTCAATTTTTGAACTGTTTTTTTTTAATGAGATCTTTATATATTCTGGATATTAATCTCTTATCAGATATATGATTTGCAAATATTTTCTCCCATTTCATAGCTTATTTTCCACTTCCTTAATAATAGCCTTTGATATACAAAAGTTCTTAATTTTGATGAAGTACAATTTATCTTTTTTCCCTTTGGTTTCATGTCTTTTGGTGTCTTTTATCAACTTTTTAATACTGTATGATAAGTAGTACCATTCTTATTTTCATTCCTTTTTTCAATTAAGTTTATTGGGGTAACGTTGGCTAATAAAATTATATCATTTTCAGGTGTGCATTATAATTTCACATCTGTATATTCTGTGTGTTTATCACTCAAAGATTCAGTTTCCTTCACCTGCCATTTATTCGATTCCCGTTACTCACTTTACCCTTCCCTACCTCCCTATATTTGACCCCTTGACCCTGTCTATCTCCCCCTCCTCACCCACTCCCTACCCTCTGGTAACCACTAGTCTATAGTCCATGTCCATGAGTCTCTGTTTGTTTGTCCTGTTCATTTGTTGCTTTTAAGTTTATATCGCACATATAAGTGATATCATGTGATTTTCATTTTTTTTTTTGGTCTGGCTTATTTTGTTTAGTATGATTATCTTAAGGTTAAGCCATGTTGTTGCAAATGGTAGTATTTCATCTCTTCTTATGGCTGAGTAATATTCCATTGTATGTGTACCACAGCTTCTTTAGCCAATCATCTATTGTAGGACATTTTGGTTGCTTTCATGTCCTGACCACTTTAAATAATGCTACTATGAACAATAGTGTGCAAATATCTTTACAGATATGGGTTTTCAAGTCATGGGGTAAATACCCAGTAGTGGAATTGCTGGATCATATGGTAGATCAATTCTTAGTTTTTTGAGGAACATCCATACTGTTTTCCATAGTGGCTGTACCAATTCATAGTCTCACCAGCAGTGTATGAGTGTTCCTTATTTCTCCACATCCTCTTCATTTGTTATTACTTGTCCTGTTGATTATAGCCATTCTAACAGGTATGAGATGGTATCTCATTGTGGTTTTGATTTGCATTTCCCTAATAGTTAGCAATGTTGAGAATCTTTTCATATAGTTGTTGTTCATTTGTTTGTCCTCTAGGGAGAAGTGTCTGTTCAGGTCCTCTGCCCATTTTTTGATTGGATCATTTGTTTATCTGTTGTTATTGAGTCATATGAATTCTTTGTATATTTTGGATATTGGGTATTTTTTGGAGGCGTTGCTTACAAATATACTTTAACATTTGGATGGTTATCTATTTACCTTGTTGACAGTTTCTTTGGCTGAACAGAAGCTTTTTAGTTTGATGTAGTCCCATTCATTTATTTTTGCCTTTACTTCTCTTGCCTTTGAGGTCAAATTCATAAAATCCTCTTTAAGTTCAAGGTCCTTGAGTTTCATTCCTATGTTTTCTTCTATGCATTATTGTTTCAGGTCTTCTAATTAGGTCCTTAATGCATTTTGAGTTAATTTTGGTGTGTGATGATAGACAACCTTATTTTCATTCATGATATTAAACACTTGCAACTTTATTCTATATTATTGACAAACTTTGTTAATAGTTCATAAATTAGATTTATAAGAAAAAAATTTTTGGATTTCTTTATTATTCAATTTTTAGTACTTCATAAATTTCTTCTCTATATCTTTTCCATTCTTCAATTTTATTTGGGTTTAATTTTCTAATTTCTTAAGATAAATATTGAATTTATTGTTTTCGTCCTTTTTCTAAAATATTTAAATGTAAAACTATATAGTTTCCTCTAAGTTCAGGTTTACCTGTGTCCCACAATTTTTGTATTTTATTATCATTATTATGTAGTCAATACATTTTATAACTTCATTGTAATGCATTTTTTTACTATGGGTTATATTTTTTTGAGGCTATCAGTTAAAATGAAGAAATAAGAAACTACAAAATTCTGTCCCTCCATAAAAGTGGTGAAAAACTGTGAGAATTAACTTTTTCAAAACTCTGGATCTTAATCAAAGGCTGAAGTAACTCAGAGGGCACTTATTCAAGAAAAATGGTTGAATCTCAATAAGAACAGAAAAGTTTATGTCATTTTACCTTACCCCAGTTGTATCTGCTGCTGACATTTGTTTAAATTTAATTTACATTCAAGCCTGTTGTCAGTTTTGGAAAATAGCGCATGTGTAATTATAAAAATGTCCATTAGTTTGTAGATGGTATACTGCTCTATATATGTCATTTATGTCAAGTATCAAAAATTTTATGGTCTGATGTTTCTGACTGCATGTTCTATCAGTTACTGATAATTAAAATTTCGCACAATTTGCATATTTCTTCTATTCTGTTTTTATTTTATCATTTATGATGCTGTCATTTTACACACATACATATTTAAAAGTGTTTTATCTACCTCTCTGAACATATTAAAACTTGAAAATATTCATCTTTATTCTTAATAATACTTCTCGTTATACAGTCTAATATAAGCTTGCCTGTTAGAAGCTTTATTTTTCATAATTTCACATTGCATATATTATTCCATCATTTTACATTCCAACTTTCTGTGTCATTATATTTAAGTTCAGCTTCTTAAAGCAGCATATAAAGTATTTTGTTTAGTTTTGTTGTTTTGAAAAATGAGTCTGATAATTGTTGCCTTTTGCATGAAAATTTTAGTCCATTTATATTTCATATAATTACTAACATATCTAGGTTTAAACTTACCATCTTATTATTTGTTTATTTGTCTCACTTCTCTATATGTTTTTTTCTCCTATCCTGCCTTCTTTTGAATTAATTTTTTGTTATTATTTCATTTTCTCCTTTATTAGCTTTTACTTTTTAAATTTCTCTACTTTTTTTAGTGGTTACCCTACAGACTATTTTATACATCATTGACTAATATAAATGAGAACTTTTGCTAATTCCTGGACAATAGTTACATAAAGTCTGGTTACTTAATAGAAACTTCTTTTCTTTTATGTTATTTTTCATTATGCATCTTTAATATACAGTGATGAACCACATAATGACATTTTGGTCAATGACAGACCACATATACAATGGTGGTCCCATAAGATTATAATGGAACTGAAAAAAATCCTAACACCTAGTGACATTGTAGCCATTGTAACATCATAGCACAACACATTACTCATGTGTTTGTAATGATTCCAATGTAAACAAATTTATTGCATTGCCAATCATACAAAACTATAGCACATACAATTACAGTAGGAAGCTATGCTAAGTTTGTTTAAGTACACTCTATGATGTTTGAACAATGATGAAAATGCCTAACAATGCATTTCTCTGAATGCATCCCCATTGTTTAGTGGTACATGACTTGACATATATTTTTAAACTCACAAACATTATTATTGTGTGCAATATTCATTTCGATTTACCTTTATATTTACTCATTCCAATAATTTTTATTCCTATATGAATTATCATGTTCCTGTATTAGATTATTTTCTTTCTACTATTTAATATTTCTTTTAATGCAGGTCTGCTGGGGGGGGAAGTGTTTTGTTTTGTTTTGTTTTTGTGGGGATTTTTGTTTGTTTATTTGTTTTACCTCAAATATATGTTTTATTCTTCAATATATTTGAAGGATATTTTCACTGGGGAAAAATGCTAAATTGGAAGATACATTTTCAGAGCATTATATATGTATTGCTTTTGGGCCTTGATTATTTCTGTGGAGAAGGCAGTTGTCAGAGTTGTTACTCCTTTGAAGGTTTTCCTTTTTTCTTGTGGCTGATTTTAGATTTTTCTTTTTGTCTTTGGTTATCAGCAGTTTATTATCATGCACCTAGGTGTGGTTTCTTTTGTATCATTACTGCTTGGGGTTTGTGATATTTCTTGTATCCATAAATTGGTATCTTCCAGTTTGTATTAAAAAATACTCAATTACTCATAAAATACTGTATCTGCTCTATTCTCTTACCTTTTTCCTTCTGGGACTCCAATTACAAATGTATTGGACCTTTTAACTGTCAAAACATCTCATTTTGTTTCTGTATTTTTCCTTTCCATGCTTCAGTCTGAGTATTTTCTGTTGACTCAACTTCTGATTCACTAATTCTTCAACTGTATCTAATTTGTTGTTAAATTCATCTATTGAGGTTTTCAAAATAATTTTATTTTTCAATTACAGTTGATAAACAATATTATATTAGTTTCAGGTGTACAACATAGTGATTAGACTTTTATATAACTTATGAAGTAATCATCCCAATAAGTCTAGTTCTTATCTGATACCATATAGAATTATAATATTATTGACCATATTCTCTATGCTGTACTCTACCTCTTCATGACTATTTATATAATTGCCAATTTGTACTTCTTAATCTCTCTTCTCCTTTTTACCTATTCCCCACAATCCTTCTCCTGTCTGGCAACCATCAGTTTGTTTTCTGTATCTATGAGTTTACTTCTGTTTTATTTATTTTAAAATTTATTTTATTTTTCAGTTATATAATTTTTTTGTTTGTTTTTATCTCAAATTCCCAATCTCATCATTTTTATTTACTTTTAAGTCCACATCTGGCTCATCCAATACCTGGACTGTCTATTAGTTTCTCTGTCTTTGTCTGTTTTTTCTTTTTTTGTTGTTTGTTCAGCCAGTCTTTGGTATGCCCACCAAGCTTTTAATTTAATAACTATCATTTTGAATGAATAGTTGTGGGAATAAATTGAGACTTAAGATGTCATCTGCTTCCAAAGAGTACTTAATTGTGCTTCTGTCAAAATAATAAAATAAAATCTGGTTACCTAATTCAATTATGATGATCTATTTCAAAGCTTTTATGATGGTTTCTTTCTAGTTTGCCATTACTCTTAGAATTTAGTCCTTCAGGCTTCCCAAATAAACATGCATAATTTGTCAAGGCTCCTACTCCTTAATGGGATTGAATTTCAATTTTTGTCTCCACAAAGAATAGAAATAATTGAAAGCTCTGCTAAGATTATTTGCCTTTTAACCACAATATTCTGCTCAGTTTTTCAGCCTCTCAACTTCTGCTTCCAAATTAGTAAATACCTCAAGGAACAAGCATCACAGAATACTAAACTAATCTCAATGCTTTTATTTCTCTTCGAAATCTGTCCTACAAGCCCTGTTGTTGCCTTGTAGCTCTCCCATGCCTTCAAACAAACATTTTTCCAAACAAATTTTGTGATTTAGCCAGCATCTCTAGTTGATCTCAATGAGAAAGTAGCTTTGATACATGCTACTTTCTTACCTGGGAAAGGAAGTTGGCCTATTTATAAAAACATCCTTTCAAAGAGTGTTGATACAACAATTGATTATGTAGTTTTTAAAGTAATAACAATAAAACGTTATATTTATTTTGAGAAAAAAATATAACTGTTAATGTATTTCATATATTGCAAATATATGTTCATTACAGAACTTTGGAAATTGAAAAAAGCATGAAAAGACACTATCATCCATAAGATTACTATCCAGAGATAAATCCAGTTAACTACTTGATATATATTCTTCTGTATTTTTTCACAAACATGATTATAATATATAGTTTTGTATTCTTTTTTTTGCTTAAAATATGTTGTAAATATCTTCTAAACATCTGTGTAAACATGTCATTAAATATTTTCTCCTCTATTATTTTGTTTTAGACAGCTACCATAATTTAATAGTAAATTATCAATATTGGATACTGAGGTTGTTTCTAAATTTTAGGCTATTGTAAACAATATTTAGATAATTATTATTATGTGCACCACTTAATGATGGGGATGTGTTTTGAAAAATTCATCATTACCTAATTTTGTCATAGTGCATACATCATAGAGTATACTTACACAAACCTAGATGGTATAACCTACTCCGCACCTAGGCTATAGGGAATAGCCTATTGCTCCTAGGCTATAATCCTGTATAGCATGTTACTCTATAAAACACTGTAAGATTAAATCAAGCACAAGAGAGAATGATGCAATCAAAAGATACAGTAAACACAAGATGTATGAGGCTGCTGCCAGTGTAACGAGGCATGTTTTACAGCAAATTGTTTTTTATAAGTAGAAGAGTACATGTACACTCCAAAATAATAATAATAATAAAAAGTATAGTGCAGTAAGTACATAACTCATTACATAGTCATTTATAATTATCAAGTATTATGTGCTATACATAATTATATGTGCTATACTTTTATAGGATTGGCAGTGCAGTAGTTTTGTTTACACCAGCATCACCACAAACACATGAGTAATGTGCTGCACTATTATGTTATGACAGCTACAACATCACTAGGTGATTGGAATTTTTCAGCTCCATTATATTCTTATGGGACCAATGTTGTATATGCCAGCTGTCATTGATGAACTCCTTATGCAGTGTGTGACTATACACATATATGAAATGCTGCCCAAATATACAGTCCTATAAGTAAGGTTACTGTGTCAAAGAGTACAAATATTTTAAGATTTCTAATACATATATATGGCTAACCTGCCTTCTAGAAAAATTACATCAGTTGACTGCCTTCAAGGATATAGGAGAGTGCCCATTTTTTTATCCCAACTATCACTGAATCAAATCCATTTTTACTGCCAATTTGATAGATTAAAATGGGTCTCTTTTATTTGCACTTTTGGTAGCTGGGAAAATATATTTAATAATTTAATTCTTAAATTAGCTTCAAAACTCATTTGCTAACCATACCAAATAATATATTACTAGTATTGAGGATTACCCTTATTCCTTGACACAGAATTTCCCATGGATCTGGTAATATAATAAATTACATACTGCCATGTTTTGGAGGTTTCTGGTTATTATGTTCCAATATATATGATATGTAACTGCAACAAAAGCCTTCAGTATGATTGCATTATGTTCTCTTTCTAAGGATGCATCACTAATAATGCATAAATGTAGTTTCCACAAATACATGAGAGGAGCACCAGAGGAGACTGGCTAATTATGAGAAGATCACAGAAAAAGATGACTAAAGTGACACAAGAATAATAATCTTTAAATAATTTAGAACCAAATAATATCAAATCAATAAGTATTTATTAAAACTCTCCATATTTTCCATCCTTGATTCGTGTATTACTCTACATTTTTGGCAGGGTGCCAATAAAGCAATCTTTTCCTACTGCTAGGCCCTAATATTTCTACATGTGCTGTCTTCATACTCTCTTATTGCCGACTGGTATCAATCACAGATAATTATTTGAATTCCCACTCTATCGAGAAGCAACAGACAATATCTTCCGGCCCAGCATTTCAGTGTAACAAATTCAGTGCCATGATGTCAATAGTTACCAATTCCATTTCTAGTATAACAACTAATAGGAGACCTTAAATTTTTCTCTCAAAACCCAGAAGGCATGTAATAAATTCTCCATGTCTTCTCAAATCTTTAAACAGGAATTTTTATTCTTATTCTAACTTTCAAAATTCTAAGCGTTGTAATCAGAATACATATTAGCATATGCTAATGTAACTTCATTGCACCTATAAAATTGATTCTAAGTTATAAAATTATAGGTAAAAGTTAAGAAAGCAGTATAGTGTAGTGGTACCAGACAACCTGAGTTATGTTCTGCATATACCACTTACCAGATAAGTGGCCTTGGCATATTTCTTAATACCTCTGTGCTTTATTTTCTTTGCATGTAAAATGAGAATAGTAAGTACTCTATAGAGTAGTTGCAAGGATTACATGAATGAAGCCTAGTAGTGCCTGGCACATAGTAAGCACCATAAATTGTGCTTATTATTATTATTGTAGTAATTATAAAATAATAAAGAGATTGTCCATAAGCATATACAGCAAAAATAATGATCATTAGGAATAAAAATACAGCTATAATGAATTAGATTTATTTTATTTTATAAAACTACAAATTTGAAAGATTTACAAACCTCACCCATCCTCCTTCTTTCAAAGCTTCAGTTTTTACCCGAAGAAAATGAGTAAAGAGAAGAACTTTCCAGAATATAAAAAAATTTTAAAGGAACCTAAGAAGATAAGTATTAATGCAACGATTAAAAAGTCTGAAGTCTTTAACCCTGAAGTACCATCTTTCTTGCTTACTTATGACATATCATGCAAGTTATTAAAGCAGTCAGACTAACTAGAAAATGCTTCCAGGGTCTCCGAGAGCAAAGATCCCTCCAGGGGGGATCTGTTAGGAACAGGCCAGCAATATTACAATGTAATAAATGGCAACTGTCAATAAGAAGAAAAAAAAAAGGAGATGGTAGTATCTAAAATAGGCAAATATATTTTACTTCTTGCTTGATTTATATTTTAGATCTTGTCTTTTAACCTTTTTTATAGACAATTGATGTGTCTTTATGTCAATCTCACGTATTTACAAGCACTGACGTCTGAATAAATTTGTGGTTGTGTAAGTTTGCGTTTGAGTGTGTTTGAAACAAAACCAGTTATCTTTGATTTCCTAATCCTTCATTTTAGATTCTTAACTCTCCATAAATAGCCTCCTTGAAACAACTCTGGTCTGCACAAACATTCAAGCAGTGCCACCTAATGGCAGCTACCCATTTTATTTTATTTATTCTTTATTTAATTTATTGGGGATGACATGTATTGGTTAATAAAATTGTATAGGTTGCAAGTGAACAATTTGATAATACATCATTTGTATACTGTATTGTGTGCTCACTACCCAAAGTTAAATTTCCTTGTGTCACCATATATTTGACCCACTTTATCTTTATCTACCTCCCCATGTCCCCACTTTCCCTCTGATAACCACTAAACTGTTGTCTATGACTATGAGTTTTTATTTGTCTTGCTCACTTGTTGCTTTCAGTTTTATATCCACACATGAGTGAAATCATACAGTTCTCAACCTTTTTGGTCTGACTTATTTCACTTACTATATCATCTCAAGATCCATTCATGTTGTTATAAATAACACTATTTCATCTTTTCTTATGGCCAAGTAATGATCAATTGTATATATGCACAACATCTTTATCCAATCATCTATCAAAGGGCACTTTAGTTATTCCCATGTCTTGGTCACAGTGAATAGTGCTGCAATGAATATCAGGGTGCATATATCTTTCTGGATAAATATTTTCAAATTTTGGGGGTAGATAGCAAGAAGAGGGACTGCTGAGTCATATGGTAATTCTATTCTTAGTTTTTTGAGAAATCTTCATACTATTTTTCATGGTGGCAGCTCCCCATTTTAGAGGAAACAAACCAAAGACTGTTGTGACATTTGAATACCTTTCTAAAGTGAAACAAATACCACATAATCATGCATTATGGCAGGTTCTGAAACAATCCATTACCCTTATTCTCTCTTAAGAAGTAAGTAATCACAGGAAAAGTTTCTGAAATTTCTCTTCAGCTCTGCTCTTCTTTCTCCTGTCAATGGCTTTTATCTTGACCACTACTTACTTTTACACACGATCTAAAACAAATTATTTTAAATATAGCAAGCTCTATTTTAAAAAACACACAAATGGGTTTGACACACCAGTATCACCAGTTACTCCTTGAACTTTAATTAGATGATAAACTTCATATGAATTTTTTCCTCATGGATTATGAAAAAATTCAATTTTGTTTTTTCTGCCATGTTTCTAGACTCCAAATGTCTATCAGTCTATCAAGATGGTGAGAGGAGCTTGAGGCAACAATGGATTCTAGAACCATCTAAGCACACTCACTCAGTACCTTTTATGAAGAAATAAAATAGCCCTGAAACAGATTCATATTTGGTACCTCCTCCATACAATCTTATTCTTTAATTCCTTCTAAAACCATTGAAGCCTAATGAAAAATTTACTGTCTCTTCCCCTTTCACTTCATTTAAACAGGCTTATTTGGCCCTAGACTCATCAATTCATCAAAAGCAATTAATTACCTAAAAGCAAGGTTACATTTTGTTCTATGATGTTGTCTCCATCTGTCATAAAAGAAAATTGCAAATCCAACTTACTAGCTATTATTTTCCAGATTGCACTGATAAAGAGCAGGCTTTGAATTTAGTAATGTTCTTGTGAGCAGAACTGGTTACATAATTTGTGAAACCCAGTGTAAAATAAAAGCACAAAGTCCCTTGTCCAAAATGCTGAGGAAAAAAGTACTGTTGAAATACTGAAATATAAATTTTTTTCCTTTCTTTCATGATCTCTCAACTTGTTATAGTGTTTTTATTTCCTATTTAACGTCCTTCTGAGTTAACATAAATTAAAATTTTTAAATATTCATATTAGTTTTACTGTTCATGTTTCTATTGCATAATAATGGTTTTAAATACAAGCACATTTAAGTGATATTCAGAACCATTTAAATTACACAATTTATATTTCATAGCTTGTACATGCATATGCATTTCATTCTTAGCTGAAGAATGAAAACACTGCACAAAACTAACAACTGTTTTTATTTCATTTCTTGGTACCAGCACATTCTACCAACCTTCTCACCTTTGGCTTCCTAATTAGTTAGAAAGGACTGAAAAAAAAAAGGATCTTTCCCTTTATATATTATCATTTCTAGTATAAAAATTGACTAGTAGAGATCCAGTGGAGGTTTTCACAGTTGTTTGTGTTTCTTAGAATGTCATTGTCTTCCTTCTACATCAGAGGAAATTCTGGCTCATAAAGTTGAGCCAGCACCTCAACTTAGTCATACTCATAACACCTGTATTTGTTTGCATCTCACCGAATTCCCATGCATCACTCATTCACTGGAATTCTGTGCTCATGGAACATTGTAAGCACTTTATGTGAATGGAGTGGTAAGAAAAGGTGAAGACACATATTAAATGTACCTCCTCACTAACACACATGCTCCATTGCCCCACCAGATTTTCCTACGTAAACTAAACTCAAAATTAAAATTATCAATAGTTTCAAGGCAGTGACTGTAGAGTATCAAACTAAGCATAGGCCCCTTTGAATACAGATCCTTGCATGACTGCACAGGTCATTAAACTATCCCTGCTTGTGAGAATCATAAAACAGAAAAACTTCACTCTAATGAGAGGGAGGAAGAGGAAGTATGTTTATTGAGCATTTACTGAATGCTGAGCACTAAGTTAAATCCTTTATATACACTACCTCATTTAATCATTATTAATAAGTATTTTTATCCCCATTTATAAAGGGGGAAATTGGGATTTTAGAGGCTACTGTATTTTGCCCAATATCTCTAACTAAAAGGTAGTGGAATAGGAATTTTCATATAGGTTTTACTGATCCTGTTTTACATCTCACTACCCCCTTAAGAGAATTTAGTTCAGATTTTTAATTATAAAATATTTTTAAATTATTTCTTTCATATGTAGCAATAAATATGTATACACTAATAAAACCAAGTATAAATTAATAAAATAGCATGATTCATGGCTATTTTTAAAAATCTCATCTAGGCTTCTAGTTTAATATGACAGATTAAGCACACAAATTTACCTCCTCTTTCTCCCAAGGCTTAGTTAAAATGATAATAGCTTTTGTAAAAGTTATAAACTGATAACTACAAAGAGCAGAGAATGGAAGCTATTGGTGAATAAGCAATTCCAAAAATCAAAATTCACAAAGGAAAAATATAAAATATAAATCCATTTATAAAGTTAAAAAAAAAGGTGAAACTAAATAATCAGTGTTTGTGAATACATATATAGATGATAAAACTATTTTTAAAAGTGAAAAATGAGTAACATAACTTTCATTGTAGGAGATACTTCTGAAGGGGCAGAGAATATGATAAAGAGAACACAGAGGCTTCTGTGTTCTGGGGTGATAAGTACATGGGTTTTCATTTTTTATACGTTTGTTGTGTGTTTGTGTGTGTGTGTGTGCGTGTGTGTGTGTGTGTGTGTGTACTCTTGAGTGAATAATGTATTTCTCCAAAAATTATTAACTGCTTAAAAAAATATTGTATTTATAAAATAACTACAAGATAATACATATAAGACAGTATCAGATAACAAAAAGAACTTTTGGAAATTAAAATTTCATTGCCAAATAAAAATCAATCAAAAATTTAGAGGATAAATTTAAAGAAATCTCCCAGATTGCAATACAAGGAGGCCAAAATATGGAAAAAAAGACAAAAGATTCAAAGAATTATTCTAAGATATTTTACATCCAAAGAATTCAATAAAGAGAGAAAAAATAAAAAGGGAAAAATTATCACAGGAGGGTTAACAGATGATTTTGTTGAAGATGGATCCAGTCTTTAAACCCAAAGAATTTATTCTGTGCCCAGCACTTTGATATGTCCTGGCAAAATGTCATACCTCTGAAGATAAAGAAATTATCAAAAAAGCTACTAAGGAGAAAAGACAATTTATCTGCATTGGAATGAAAATCACAGATATTAGCTTTCTCATTAGAACATAGGACATGAAAAGGCAATGGAACGAATCTAAAAAAAAAATTATAGACGAACTAATAACAAGGCATTTTCAAGCATGCAAGGACTCAGAAGTTTACCTTAAATGCACCCTTTCTAAGGAATGAATATGTGTTTTAATAAGTATCCCATCAAAACAAAAAAGAAGGTGGTCTAGAGCCCCCCAAAATAGTGATTCCCAATTCAAGATAGCAAAGAAGTGAAATTTCAGGATGACAGCTACATAGCTGTCCTACAGAGCCCTAGTAAAGATTGGACCCAGGAGACAGGGGATTGGAGAGACTCAGGGAAAATATGAGAATTAACAGAAGAGATAATATGGTTGGGAATTTGGAAAATCTTAAGTATATAACAAAGGCATTGGTAAAGTATAAAAAGGAGAATTTACTTAAACTGACAAAGAATATTCTCTACTGAAAGGCACAATGACAATAACTTGTATCCCACACAAAAAAAGGAAATGTAACATTGGCATGTTACTTTGCTGTACAGTGAACAATTTGGTGCACCTTTGTCAGCTCTGGCCCTCTAGGAAGCAGTGGTTGAGGAAGAGTTAAGAGATTTCTTGGGTGAAAATGCCTATGAAATATAAAGAATAGAGGGAGTAGAAGTAGGCAGGAAAAGCTTTCAGTGCTCAGTGTAGGTCTAACATCTGTAAAAGGAAAGGAAGAAAGGAGACTTGGGTAGGAATAACCACTCTAAAAGAAACTCTTAGCAAGCCTAATAGTGAGCTACAAGCAAAAAAATGCCTTTTGCACGAGTCTAATGTTGGGCAGCAACAGCTAGCACCTAGAACCCTCACCATTCTCAATTATTGTCTAGAGTTGTCCAGAGAGAGTCAGGGTGAGAGAGTACTCTGCTCCAACACTTTGACAGACCTCAAAGGCTCTGCAGATAACTACAATCCTTGCTGCAGAAGCTCTCTTAAAAAGGCACCTGAGTGGTATAACATGCTTTTTCCAATATATGTGACACACTCACCAAAACCTTTAAGAATAACACCTCATGGCTTTATCTAATTACTGCATCAGCTTTGAAAAGTCAATTGTTTTTTCAGTGATATGCACTCCTTTATATCAGGTCCAGGTGTAGTCTAGTCTCTTACCAAAAAAAAAAAAAAAAAAAAAAAAAAGGCAGTTATCTTACCCAATATACCCAATGGTAGAGAAAGTACAGGATAACCACAATAAAAGCTACCCAATTTTCAAGTATCTTTAGTAATATGAAATATATTTAATGTGAAAAACCTCATGCAGGTTACACATATAGCTTATTTTCTAACTGACATTTTAATAGCATGGTCATGGTGCTAAAGGCCTCGTGACATCATCGATGATAACCGAGACTGGTTTCCCTAGCAGCATGAGGCCAATTATATTCTGCATCAGGCTTTAGGTAACAAAGCTAGGTTTGGGGACCAAAAAGATTTCTGATAATGGATAAACTAGATTGAAAGCATTCCATATAAGTAATTATCTTTAAAATTATTTAACATGAAACATATTTTATGAGATAAAACTTTTATGTGAAATGTATACTTAAATTAAATATTAACCTTAAATTTGAAAAAAAAAATATGGGCCTATATTGCAAATATTCCCAGGGCTCATAAGTGTCTCCATTCAATCTAGAAGACCTCAGTGTAACTGTCCACTTGTCTATTTTCTTCAGAGGCCTCTAGTTTGCCCTCTAGGAGTCTCTTTCTTGTTCATTACCCTTTTGGACACATCTGAAGTGAGGCTGTATAACTTTCACAGTCTACTTCTCACCAATATAAGTTTGCAGATTACAAGTTGCTTTTAAAATTAAAAAATAATAATAACATGTGTTTTTGCAGACATGATGTGGGGATTATCTGGCAATAACAGTTCCTGAAAAACTTACTAGGCTTCTATTCATTTAGTTTTCAAGGAATAAACACAGCCAAAGATTTCCTCAACAAATTATTTCAAGACTTGAGGACTGACATTTTACTTACTAATTCTGTACTCTGCCTAGAATACTCTGGCAGCTACTGGAAGCCAAATGAGATTTGGGTGGTAAGGCAATACCTTAAGTGTACCTTTGCAACTAGACTGGTTCCCATTGCCTGACAGAGATGCTTGAAAAGATTTAAGGTCTTGTTCATATTTCTTGCTAAAACTGACAGTTGTACAATTGCTTAATTTGGATCACAGAATCAGTTGACTTTTTCACCTTTAAGGCATCAAATTATCAAAATTCATATCTTCTGAGATTGCCTCAGACACAGAGTCCCTCATCAAAGTTATATTTTCCTCCATTCCTACTTACAAACTGGTAGTTCTAGCCTGAGCTCTCTTCTTTGTCATACGGCCTTTTAAATTAGGTATGAAGTAGCCAATGGACTTGTATTTTCCCCACCATTTCCCCTGGAGTTACTGGCTCACATAGCCTGTAATCTGCCTGTCCAAATATGAGAGGCATATCTGCCATTGTTTTGACACCATAAAAAAATGCAACCCCTTTACATTCTGTAATATTTGTATCCTTGCAACTATCAAACAAATGTACCTATTTAAGTTTCTGTTATGTGCTTTACTCCACTTTAACATACCATATTTTATATTAGTTAGAATATAGATTCAACTGCATGAAATAGAAACTTGAGTTAACATACCTTTAAAGAGATAAAATATAATTTTTTTCACCCACACAGCAGCAGGATAGAAGAAGGGGGTGGAGGGAATAAAGAGTACAGTCCCTCCCTTTAAGGACATGCTTTGAAAGTATCATACATCATTTTCCCTCACAACCCCCAGGCTAGAATATATCACATGACCACAATTTAGTGGAAGGAAAGCTATGGAATTAATGGCCATGTACCCCATTTAAAACCCCAGGGTTCTCCAGCTGAAGAGAGAAAAGGGAAATCAAGGACAACCAATCTCCTCTGCCACTCTTCCCCCCAAGTTTTGATCCCTATTCAACAGATAACATCCAGACTAATCCTCCTAAAACAGAATTTCTCTGATAATTCATTTTAAGACTGATGGTGATTCTTAAATCCCTACCTCATAAAAACAAAATGAAACAATAACAACAAAAGTTTCTCTATATCCTAAATTTCGAGGTTCTTTAATCATACTTCTTTCAAAGCCAAGTTCAAGCCTCTTTTTAATAAAATCTCAGCCTACTTCAGACTGACCTCTACATTTTCCATATTCTCAGTAATGCAGTTTTGCATTTAATTCTCTAATTTTTATTGTGCATATATTTTGTCTATAGAAACGGTTTTGTGTTAATTATAAAAAAAGTTCCATGATTTATCATCCTATTTTTAGCCCCACAAAAATACTATGTTAATAACATAGGGGGTACTTAACAAATAATAATTGATGGATCAGAATCTTAAGTCATTAAACATACAAGAATTATAAGGGCAATAACTTAAAAGCACAATGAAGAATCTTTATTTCCTCAGATGCCATGGTTTGGTAAATGTACTATTTGGGGTTGGATTACTCTTACCAGTAGATTTCTAAGAGCTTACAGAAACATTATTTTTAAAAATACATCTTTTTTCTCTTTCTTAATATTAAAATATAGTAAAAAATAGAAAAAAACTAAGAAATATAAATAGGAAAATAAAATTATATATAATCCATTAATAATAAATTAAACCTAGTATATTTTAGCATATAATCTTCAGTGAAAGATATGATTTCAAACATATTTCAATGAGAATTACATGTACAGGATTTGAATGATCAGAAAACTATAGAGTATTATCTTAAACGGGACTTCATCAAGCCTACTAACATTCTTCTCTGTATATTTTCACCAAGGCATGTATTTTATGCTTTCAGAGTTTTCTGTAGACAAATGCTTGTTTTTCAGAAGTATGCTGACATATCACACCATCTACACTCATAAAACAAAGCAATTGGCATTTTTATGCATTTCATTTTTCTACTCTATGGGTTATAAATATCACTATACAAATTTTCAAGAAGAAAAGGATACTTACCCTTTAAACTTTTTTTATACATGTTTTAATATATTGGACAATCTTCACAAGTCTTGGAAAGAGACAAGATATATTCTCTCACATTTTAAATAAAATTTCCAAAAGATATATTTTCCCTTTAGAATGTTAATAATTAAATTATATCTACCCTTCTTATCTACATCACAGAATTATGAAAATAAATGCTGAAATAAATTTGAAAAAAAATTAAGCTCTTGGAAGGAATAGTATTACATAAAGGTGAAATACTATCTTATTTATATATTCAAAATTTATTTTGAAATAGAAGTCACCCTACCATTTTATTGTATATATACAGATATAGATCAAAATCATTCCTTTTCATATCAATAAAAATATAATTATTAATAACTTCCCTTTTCATTGTATAGGGTTTCCAGATCTGAAGCATTTCATTGAAATAACCTTTTCTCTATATTAAAAAATAGTGCATCCCAATGAGAATGAAAGGCCACCCACTTGTTGCAAAGAAAGGTAATTATAGACATGAAGATTAGTCATGAAATACTCAGAAACAAATCCACTGATAATGGGCAACAGAATTGCAAAAATGAACATTAGGTATGATATAAAATCAGGAGGAAGTACTATCCTAATAATAGCTTTGTTCCTTTATTTTTGACTTAAACTGTTATCGCTAACTTGATATTTTTCATATTGTCATTTGGCAGTATTAACAAACCTGAGAAAGAACTGATCCCTAGGCAAAATATGAATAATTATTAAATTCAGGTAACAAGTACATGGATGTTTGTTTTGTCAACTCACTACTTTTCTGTAGTTTTTTAAATTGTTACAGTAAAAAACAAAACAAAACAAAACAAAACAAAAACAAACAAAAAAAACCTCCTTTATCCCAAAATTTCAATCACTTCCATTTCACCAATAGCTCTCTGTTGGCCAGAATTAGGACTGACAGCTTTACCATACTTTATCACTCTTTATCACTCTTACAACCTTTACAAATGAATTCTCAGGGGAAGAAAAAAATTTATGTAGATGATAGAGGCTCTGTTCTGGTGACCAAATCAAAGTTGTAATGGAAACAAGGAGCAGCAGCAAGGAAAAATTGCCTGGGATCTAGATGAACAAGACATTCAATTAGGGAGAAATCCAAGATATCACCCTGCAACGGCAGAAGGTAGGACAGGAAGAGGACATGGGGCTGCCCAGTCTCCAGTGGCTGAGTGGGGTGGAGGCTGAAGCAGTGGCAGAAGCCTCTTACAAGGGCCGCATCTGAGAGCCCATTATTGTGGTGTCAGACCTGCTCACTCTGAGCACCAGTGTCGATTAGGCTGCATGCAAGGGTCACTAGAAACTTACAGGGAGACATTGTTGGAGTGAGGGCTGAAGAGAGACTCTCTCTCTGTACAGAAGTACCTTTGGTATCCTTTGTTCCTCTGTTGAGCCTCCCCTCTCCCAGTGCACCAGGCACAGCACCACCACAGCCCTGAAGTCATCAAACTGGAAAACAGAGGTCACTCTGCCCAAAGGATTACCTGAAACCCCAATTCCCTCAACTAGTAGTTCCAACCAAGCCACATCTATGTATATCCTCAGCAAGTCAGATGTTCCTTGCTTAGCAACACCTAGACTCACACTGGAGCCAGCTGGCCTTGGTTTCTGGTGTGGCCTTTTGAGGCAACTATAAGCACAACATCTGTGGATTGCTTGCTGAATCTTGACAGGTGGTCCTAGAGGGGAAGAAGCTTGGGCTAAATTTGGCCTGTAGCTGAACCCCTCTCAGGACTGTGTCACTGGACACCTACTTCACAAATTCACACTAATAAGACCGGGAGACTTAGAAGCTTTGCTTAGTACATAGAAACAGACATGGAAAGGCAGCCGAAATGGGAAGATAAAGAAGCAGAAACCATATGAGAGAAGAGAACAGAGATCCAGAAATAATGGAGTCAAGTAATCTAACAGATGCCGAGTTCAAAACACTGGTTAAAAGATGCTCAATGAACTTTTGAGAAGTGTAGATAAATTCAGTGAGAGCTTCAACAAAGAGATAAAAAAACATAAAAGTGGAAATGGAAATTATAAAAGAGAACCAGTCTGAAATGAAGAATATATTATCTGAGATGAGAAGTATATTAAATGGAATAAACAAAGGAATAAACAAAGTGAATAAAGAAAAGGATCAAAGGCCTTGTATAGAGAACAGAAAAGCCAAGGACATTTAATCAGAATGGCAAGAGATAAAACGCCAAGATTATGACAATAATTTAAGGAGCATATGGGACACTATTAAGGGTCCAGATATCTGTCTGATCCATGTAACTGAAGAAAGTCAAGATGTTGAATAGCTGTTTGAAGAAACAATGATGGAAATAATGAAGAAATAATGACATAAAACCCTAGGAAGCTCAGAGAATTCCAAAAATCAGGTCTCCAAAGAGGCCCACACCAAGACACATCATAATTAAAATGCCAAAGGTTAAATACAAAGAGAGAACTTAAAAGTGGCAAGAAAAACACAGACAGTTACTTATAAGGGAACACCCATATGACTGGCAGCTGATTTCTCAAGAGACTATGCAGGACAGAAGGGCTTGGCAAAAAAAATTCAGTGTGATGGACTCCCAGGATCTACAACCAAGAATACTTTATCCAGCAAAGCTATCATTTAGAGTTGAAGGACAGATAAAGAGCTTCCCAGACAAAAATAAGCTGAAGGAATTTATCAACACCAAGCCAGTATTACAGGAAATGTTGGAGGGACTTCTTTAAGAAGAAAAAACATGTATCGAAAACAGGAATGAAGAATGGAACGAGTACATTCTTATCAATAAGTACCTTAAATGGCAAAGAACTAAGTGCTCCAACCAAAAGACAGAGTCGCTAAAAGGATTAGAAAACAAGACCCCTACATATGCTGCCTGCAAGAGGCTCACTTCAGATTAAAAGACACACAGAGACTAAAAGGAAGGGGATGGAAAAAGATACTGCTTTAATGGACCTAGAAGGTATTTAAGTCAGACAGAGAAAGATAAACACTATATGATTTCACATATATGCAGAATCTAAGGAATAAAATGAACAAACTAATCAAAAACAGACTCGTAGATATAGTAGACAGTTTGGGGACAGCCAGCAGGAGGGGTTTTGGGAGTCTGGGAGAATGGGGTGAAAGGTTAAACAAGTATAAATTAGTAGTTGGTAGATGGTCATAGGGATGGGGAGTGAAAGAAATCACCAGAACGCACAGTAGTCCGAGAGGAATTCCAATTTATTAAATGGAGGAGCGAGCTTATATAGGGGGAGGATCCGGTTGGGGACGGCTAGTGTTCGTGTAGGGTGTTGATTGGATTGTGGTAGGGGGGGCTAGTGTTGATAGGTCTCTTGGACCTTCACTAAGATGGAGGGGGCTTTTGGCGCCGGCGGGCTTTTTTCGCGCCAGTGGGGTTGCTAAGCATCCTGGGATAGGGGATTTCGTCAGCTTCACTTCAGGTAAATGGAAAGTTACAGGGTTTGAGGGGGTGAAAAGTTAAGGGTCATTATGTTTCAACAGGGAGCACGCATAGGGAATCCAGTTAGCATTAATACAAGGTGATCAGAGAAGGAAGGGAGTAATTGGGGGGTCATTTTATGAACTATATATACATGCCTAACCAATGTACTGTATTCTTTAAACTAATTAAAATAAATAAATTAAAAAAAAACTTTAAGATGAATTGTCAGAGTAGTGTTTGAATAAGACAACTAATAGATATCCAGATAAGACGAGCCTTGCCTTTATTATAATTTGGCTCTGTGATCTATTTCACAAATACATCGCACATGTTCCTTTGCCCAAGCAGTCGCTAATACTTTCCAACAATATTATCTATGTCTATTACCCAAAAAGATTTCCCGGGTACTTTTGCATGTGGGTTCATAGACTTCTATAGAAGAATATATAATTTTCATAGATATATATTTCTTTTTGCCACATAATAAGGACTTTTTCAATAGTCATATTAAAGAAAAGGAAGGGAACAATAGAGATTTTATGAAGTGAGTTAAATTGGCCACTCCAGGTATACCCTACACCTCAGATTAATCTTGAAAATAATTTTAAATGACAGCTTATATTTATTAAACACTATTTTCCTAACTTCTCATTTAATTCTCACAATAATAATGACACTATGTTTACTATTATCTGTAGAGAAATTCCACCTGTTTCTCAGAGAACTGGCTTTCAGATATTACTGAGTTCTTGCAAAAAAATAGAAATTGACAATGACATCAAGCATGGTCACCATGGTTTTGGCGGGTTTTGTTTCTGTTTTTGCTTTAAATAAGAAAAGGTTTTAGTTATCAAAATGGCATCATAATGAGAAGATAGGAGATTTCCAGTTTTCTCAAATCCATCTTGCGAGCCCAAAGTTCAGGCTTCTTTTATGTCAAAGGGATGGGGACTGGATAGGGCAATAAATGAGACCCAAGGTAGAGTGGGAAAGCTCCAAATCTATTTGCTCCTAGTGGTCAAACCAGCAGTTACTCAAGTTTCATGCAAAACTCCAATTAGCATAGAAATGCAAGGTGGAATTAAGGTGGATTCAGGGAGAAAAGCAGGAGCATTTCAATTTCACCCTGTTACAATTCCCCCCCACTCTTTTTATTTATTCCTCAATCTTGAGGAAAGTAGGACAACTGGTTCCAGTTCCAATCAAGAGTGAGGATTAATCTGTAAAATAGAGTCAGATTTGTGAGCCCATCATACCTCTCCTATCTGACTCTTACAATCTTGCATGCCTCTTCTACTATAGACCCTGAGCCTAAAGGAGGCATTCTGGGTGTTCAGTTTACAAACAGAGTATGATCACGAGGTCTTATTTGCATTTTAAAAACCTCTTTATTTCCATTTCCCCTTTGAGCCCTGTGTTTCTGGGCTCCATGACTATACTCTTGAGAACACAAGCCTTAAGCCCTGAGCTATAGCCTCTGTCTCTTGCTATAAAACTGTTTAGATCTGTGGAGTCTATCCCCCCACATTTATTTAGGCTATATAATCACCCTCTGCTTATTTCTATTGTTTGTCTTATCCACTGTGTTCCTCCAACAAATCTTACTGCCACCCTCCACCCTAGGCTGCAGCCCTCTACCACCTATATACAAAGTGAACATAGGCCTCAATCTCCTAAGGATTTCTTCATAGAGTTTCATTATTGTTAGTTTCTTGAATCCACTTTTACCTCTCTATTCTACAGTTTCTCCAAAGTTATTTGGGGGAAAAAGCTAACTACTCTTGTTCAATCATCATCTTCATAAGAACCAGAAAACTGAATATTGTTTATTTGTATATTATTATTAAAACCTACTTTTATGGATGAAACCACAGTTTATGTTAAATTCTAAAGTCATTGTCAGAGCTTATGTAACTAACAAACCAAGAGCCAATTAAGGTAATGTGATGTGAAGAATATTCCCTATGACTGTCAATAAGGCACACACAACACAAGCAGTCAGTCTCTCCATATGATCTTACCATGGCCAGAATGAAATTGAAAACAATATGAAGAGAAATAGATTTGAAGTCACCTGTCTACTCTACCTATCTTATGCTACTAGAAACACACCAGTGCTCTGAGCCACTCATGAAACCCAGTTATATTTTTAAGTCCTGGCATGTAGACTTTTACAAAATAAGCATTACATTATTTTTCTAGGCCTTCACATCTAAAACCCCTAAATATTGAAAGGGGTAAAACCCTCTTCCCTATTGCATTGGCTACACCTACTTTTTAAGGCTTTTGGTCCCCAATGACATCTTCTGAGACCCCACTAAGCCAAAAACATAGCTAAAACCAGAGCCTATACAGATCAAGATTAAGCTGCAACAACTGTACACTATTAAGCCTGAGACAATTGCCGGAGTCCAGCTCCGGCAGACCAGAGTCCCGGAGGGAGGTACAGGTGCGGCGAAAAAACGATGAGCATTCAGACGAGATGGTGGGTGGAATGCTACAATCTTTATTTTGCAAAGCCGTTATATAGTGCAAAACCAGTTTATTACCCAGGGCAAGTTGTCAAACATAATAATTACAATGGTTGACTTATGGGTTTAATTGATCATATCTCTTTCGTTTGCTGTTCTTAAGAATAGACAATGACTTCTGTCCCTAAGCATGTGCGGGTAGCCACATCACCAGGGTATTATTTTCCTGTTCTTTTCCTCGTTCTTGTTAGAGATTACCTTCTACCCATTTTTCTTCTATTCACTACCTGTCAACCCACTGGCCAGGGGTGCAAGCGGGGGTATAAAAGCAGAATGATTATAGTTAATAGTCTATGTTTCCATGACGGTAGCCAAGCAATAATTTTCAGCTTATACACAAGTGATTGTTTCTCTTGCTATGTAGGTAAGCAGAGTCACTCAGGCAGTTAGCGTCTGAGCTCATTGTTACAAGTTTTATGATTAACAGAATGTGGTTAATTCCTGTAAGATTTCTAAGTGATTTCTACTAATGTTTCTCTTTCCCAGTCCCCTATTTTATCGTTGTAAAAATTCCATTCCTTCACTATTCTCAAGGAGAGATAGGAAAGCCAGCCCACATATCTCGCTGCTCTGCAGCCGAGACTGTCCCCCGGTGACTCTGTCATGCCGCAGGGGTATTTTGGCTCCCGACAGACAATCTTACTGTTGTTGCAGTCAGAGTTTAATAAGACACCCTCTACTCCTTGCTACCTGCAGTCATCACCTTGGTGTGGTCTGCATTACATGTTTCCCATACTTGTTGAATCCAGGTTAATCCCCTTATATTTGCCAATAATGAAACTCTCACTTTCATTGAACATCTTGCTTTTGATTTAGATATGAACTCAGAAGTGTTTACTTAAGACAAGTTTTGCCCATATTAAAATAACCACTTATATATATTTTTTAAATGACTCACCAATGGACAAATCTTACATAAGCTGCACCACATCAGGCTGATAGCTGCACCTGTCAGGAATGAAAGAAAAAACTCCATAATTGAAACTAGAGATATTAAAAGAATAATAAATAAATATTATGAGCTATCAGTTTCCATCAACCTAGGTAACACTGGTCACCCTGTCCTGGTATTTCCCTGAGACCTTGCCCTGCCCAATTTGTGGGCTTTTCCATACAAATGGCCTGTCTTGGTTCATGCTATGTACTTTCCTAAAATCTCTCAAAGGTTCGCAAAACCAAACAAGCAGCACCTGGCCTAGGAATGTCCTGCAACTCTTCCTGAGCAGCTCCAAGCCTAGCACTAGCAGCAGCCAGCCTTGGTTCATGGCTTGGCCTCTTGAGGCATCTCCAAGCCCAGTGCACATGGCAGCCATCCGCAGAATGCTTGGTGGTTTGTACAAGGTGGCACCAGGAAAAGCACTTATACTGTGGCAGGGCCCCTCCCAGGAGGCACCAGGGCCATTTTGCCCAATGGCAGGCTTCTGACTGAACTACAGCACCACCTGAAGCTTCATCCAAGGATGACACATCCAAAGGGCAGACTGAGTATGCATCAGAGTCCTGCTGAAACCAATTCCGCTCCATAGGGTCAACCTCTCCTCAGCCAGTGCTTACAACCAATCAGCCAAAGAGTCAATCCTCTCTTTGAAATGAAAACAGCAACCAAGGCTCAAATACAACAGGAAGACACATACAACCCATACAAAAGACACATCTGGAACACCAGCTCAGGTAATTAAGGAGACTGAGCCACTGGGCCCTACAGAACACTTACTACAGAAGGCCACTCTACTAAGACTGGGAAATATAGGAGCCCTAACTAATACAGAAGAAAGCACAAGGAGGCAGCCAAAATGAGGAGACAAAGATACATGTCCCAAATGAAAAGACACTATAAACTCCAGAAAAATAACTAAACATATAGAGACAAGCAATCTACCAGATGCAGAGTTCAAAACACTGGTTATATGGGTGCTCAATGAACTCTGGAGAAGAAGAAATGAACTCAGCAAGAACTTTAACAAAAAGATAGAAAACATAAAAAATAGAGACAGAAAACATTAAAAATAACCAGTCAGAAATGAAGAATACAACAACTGGAATGAAGAATACATTAAAGGGAATCAATATTAGTTTAGATGAAACCAATAGGATATCACTTATATGTGAGATATAAATCTAAAAGCAACAAATTAACAGAATAAACAAACAGAGACTCATGGACATGGACTATAGACTAGTGGTTACCAGAGAGTAGGAGGTAGGAGGAGGGGTAAGGTAGATGAGGTAAAGGGGGTCAAATACATGGTGACAGAAAGAAATCTAACTATGGGAGGTGAACACACAGCGTAAATATATATATGCCTTAATGTTAAAGTATACAGCTGAAACTTATTAGATTTCGTCAACCAATGTCATCATAAAAATAAATAAAATTTTAAAAATATATTAGATGAAGCAGAAGATCAAATAGCAATCTTAAAGACACAGTAGTGGAAAACACCCAATCACAACAGCAACAAGAAAAAAGAATTAAAAAATGTGGATAGATTAAGGGGCTTCTGGGATAGCATCAAATGTATCAACATTCACATCATAGGGATACCAGGAGAAGAGAGATAACAAGGAATTGAAAACTTATTTGAAGAAATAATGATGCAAAAATTGCCTAACCTGAAGGAAATAGACTTACAAGGCCAAGAAGCACAGAGAATCCCAAACAAGATGAACCCAAAGAGGCCCACTCCAAAACACATTATAATTAAAATGCCAAAACTTAAAGACAAAGAAAGAACGTTAAAAGCATCAAGAGGAAAACATTTAGTTATCTCCAAGGAAGCTCCCATAAGACTGTCAGATGATTTCTCAACTGAAACTTTGCTAGCCAAAATATTCAAAGTGATGAAAAGCAAGGACCTACCACCAAAATTACTCTACCCAGGCAAAGCTGTCATTTAGAATCAAAGGACAGATAAAGACCTTCCCAGACAAGAAAAAGCTAAAGGAGTTCATCGCCACCAAACCAGTGTTACAAGAACTGTTAGAGGGACAAAGGAAAAGGAAAAGGAGAAGGAACAAAAGAATAAAAAATAGATTAAAAATATGAATAATAAAATCTATCAATAATTACTTTAAATGAAAATGGTTAAATGCTCCAATCAAAATATATGGTGGCTGAATGTATAAGAAAACAGGCCCTTACATATGCTGCCTATAAGACTCACTTCAGATCAAAAGAGACATAGACCACAAATAAAGGGATGGAAAAAGATATTTCATGAAAATGAAAACATAACAAAACAAAAAGCTAGTATAGCAATACTTTTACTAAACAAAATAAACTTTAAAACAGAGGCTATAGCAAGAGACAAAGAAGGACCCAGTAATCTCACTTCTGGTTAATTACCCAAATGCTACTTTGAAGGGACATGTGAATCCATATGTTCATTGCAACATTATTTTCAATAGCTAAGTAATAAAGGCAACCTGGGTATCTATCAACAGATAAATAAATAAAGAGGTGGTACATATATACAATGGACTACTTCTCAGCCATAATAAAGAATGAAATCTTGCCATGTGTTACAATATGAATAAACACAAAGGGTTTTGTGCTAGTCAGACAGAGAAATACTAATAAGGTAGATAAAGACAAATGCCATATGATTTCACTTACATGTGGAATCTAAAAAGCAAAATAAACAACAACAGCAAAAAAAAAACCAGAAACAAACTCAGAGATGCAGAGAATATTTTGATGCCTTCAGTTATGAGGATGGGTGAAAAGAAAAAAAAATTAAATACAATTAGTAGTTACAAAACAGTGATAATGATATAAAGTATAGCATAAGGAATATAGTCAATAATATTTTAATAACTATATGGTGTCAGATACATAGACTTAAATTTTTAAACTAGATTATAAATTTAACAAATTTATAATAACTAGGTTTGTTGGGGTTGTCACTCATGAGATATATATGTCTAATCACTTTGCTATACACATAAAACTAATATAATATTATATGCCAACTGTAACTAAATTTATTTTTAGTTTTATTTATATAATTTTATTTTTCATTATTATTATTGTTTTTAACATTCTCTTTTTTTCTTTTTTTCCCCACCCTCCTCCCTCTGGTAACCACAGTCCATTGTCTATGTCCATGAGTCTTTGTTTGATTGTCCTGTTCATTTGTTGCTTTTAGGTTTATATCCCGCATATAAGTGATATCATGTGATTTTCAACTTTTTCTGTCTGGCCTAATTTGCTTAGTAAAATTATTTCAAAGTTCATCCATGTGTTTTTCAAATGGCAGTATTTCATCTCTTATAACTAAGTAATATTCCATTATATATATGTACCACAGCTCCATTAGCCAATCTTCTATCATAGGACATTTCAGTTACTCCCGTTTCCTGGCCACTGAATACAGGCTGCTGTGAACATCAGTGTGCAAATATCTTTTCAGATACGAGTTTTCAAGTCTTTGGGGTAAATACTCAGAAGAGGGATTGCTGGATCATATGGTAGATCAATTCTTAGTTTTATGAAGAACCTCCATACTGTTTTCCATAGTGGCTGTACCAATTTGCAGTCCTGCCAGGAGTGTATGAGGGTTCCTTATTTCTCCACATCCTCTCCAACATTTGTTATGCTTGTCCTGTAGATGACAGCCATTCTAAAAGGTATGAGATGGTATCTCATTGTGGTTTTGATTTGCATTTCCCTAATAGCTAGTGATGTTGAGAATCTTTTCATATATTTGTTGGCCATCTGTATGTCCTCTAGGAAGAAGTGTTTGTTCAGGTCCTCTGCCCAATTTTGATTGGATCATTTGTTTATTTGTTCTTATTGAGTCATATGAGTTCTTTGTATATTTTGGATATTAGGCCCTTATAGGAGGCGTTGCTTGCAAATATATTTCCCATTCATATGGTTGTCTCTTTACCTTGTGGCAGTTTATTTTGCTGAGCAAAAGGTTTTTCCCAAAGTTGCTATTTCATTTTTCAACTCTTATAGTGTGTTCTTTATCTCCAGAATTCTATTCAGTTCTTTTTGAGGGTTTCAATCCCTTTGCTAATAAACTTATTCTACTCATCCAGTTGATTTTTCAATTCTGAAATTGTTGATATGAATACTTCTGATCTCACTGAGTTTTTTCAGAAGTACCATCCTGAATGCTCTGTCATATAAGTCACATACCTCTATGTCTGTAAGCTTATTTTTTGAAGATTTTTCTCTTTCTTTCTGAGATGCCTTGTCACAAAGAAAGTGCTTTTCTTTTGGTTTCCAGTAGGTGGCATCTAAGCTTCTTGAATCTGCTTTATATAGTCTTAATAATGTCTTTTTTTTCCTTATACATGTTTAATCATGCTCGCTACCCTCAGTCTCAGATCCTGTCAGTGTTAATGATAGTTTTGGTAGTGTTTGCTCACATTCCCCTGGGGCTCCACAGTGTTCCCTCTTGGAGCGTATGGGTGGAGGGGCCCTCTGGGTTGAGAAATGGGGTCTGCAAACAGCCTCAGTTTTGCAACCATGGCCAGTAAAAATCAACTGTTGTTTCTCTGCTGTCCAGTCCTGCTTTTCTGCTTTCTGCCCGATGACTGAGCCCTGCTGTGAGCTGCATAGAAAAGTCCTGGTGCTTCCTGATGGGGCTGATCAGGAAAGTCTTCATACCTTCACCCCTCCTACTCCTTCTCTTGCAAGGAGCTCTAGCAGTTATGAGAGGCAGCTTCTTTATTTGTCCTAGACCACTGCCCAACACCCTGGGTTCTAAACTGTGATAGCTCTTATGGGTAGATTCCACACTCAGACATGCTGGTGTATAGTGTGGGTGTTCAGTTTTATATGTTCAGCTTATTGTTGTTTCAAGGGGAGAAATCTGGAAACATCTCTCAGTCTGCCATGTTTAATCCAATCTCAAAAAAAATTTTTTAATTAAAAAAAAATAAATATGGTATACAAAAACTGTCACAAAAAGAAACAGAATTTTAAAAACCCTGTAAAGGAACTGAATTTATAATTGCATCCCACAAAGAAAACTTCAGTCCAGACTTGCTTCAGTAGTGAATTCTATCAAATATTTAAGAAAGAAATAATATTAATATTACACAACCTCAGACAACTTTGGTTTTATAAGGTTGTTTTATAAGGTTGTCATAATGCTGAAACCAAAACTGGCCAAGAATGTAATATGAAAAAATATATATACAGATTAAAACTCTTAAGAACATAGATATAAAAATCCTTGACAAAGTAGTAGCAAATTGAATCCAATAATATATAAAAAGAATAAAGAACATGATTAAATAGTTTAAGCCAGGAATATTGAATTGGTTTAACATGGGAAAATCTAATCAACATAATTCACATTATCATGATAAAGAAGAAAAAATTTGAACAATTTTCTCCTCGGGTCAGAAATAAAAGCAAGTGTATATGCTTTCACCACTTCTATTTGACAATGTATAGAAGTCTTGGTAAGGGCCAAAAGGCAATTTTAAAAAGAGGAGAATGTAAAAGAAAAAAACAGAAATAGACATAAATTAAAAGAAAAAATGTAAATTTATTTAAAGATTACATAATTATATAGAGATTTAAAAATCCTAAAAATATATATTTTTAATAGACTATTTTTCAGGGCAGTTTTGGGTTTACAGAAAAGTTGAAGAGAAAGTACAGAAAGTCCTCATCCTTAAACATACACAGTTTTCCCTATTATTAACATCTTGTCCACTTGTTATAACTATTGAACTGATATTGATACATTATTATTAAAGTCCACAGCTCGTGTTAGGGTATATCCTTTGTAATGTACAATTCTATGGGTTTTGACAAATATATAAGTTCATGTATCCACCATTACAGTATCATACAGAATAGTTGCACTGCCCAAAAAATCTTCTGTGCTCTGCTTATTCATCCTTCTCTCCCACAAAGCCCTGGCAACCAGTGATCTTTTTACTGTCCCCATGGTTTTGCTTTTTCCAAACTTATCATATAATTGTAATCATAGAATATTTCACCTATTCAGATTGACTTTTTTCACTTAGCAATATACATGTAAGTTTCCTCTGTGTCTTTTCATGGCTTGATGGTTGTTTATTTTCAATGCTAAATAATATTTCATTGCCTGAATATACCACCAATTATTCATCCACTAACCTACTGGAGCACATTTTGGTTGCTTTCAGTTTGGGGCAATTCTGAAGTTTCTATAAACATTCATGTGCAGGTTTGGGGGTAAACCTAGGAATAGGACTATTGAATTTTATGGTAAGCTTTGCAAATAACTGCTAAATTGTCTTCCAAAAAGGCTGCACCAGTTTACCTTCCACCAGTAATAAATAAAATTTTCTGTTGCTTTACATCATCATCAGTATTTGGTATTATCAATATTTTGGATTTTATTCAAGAATCTATTTTTAAAAATTAGAACCAACAAATGGATTTAGCATGACTGTTGGATTCAAGGCCAGTATACAAAGAAAATTGCATTTATATATGCTAGCAATGAGCAACTGGAAAATATTTTAAAATAGAATTGAAAACAACTTAAAATACTTAATAAATTTACTGAAAGATGCATGAAATCTCTATACTAAAAACTAAAAAGCATTTCCTGAGAGAATTTAAGGAAGGCCTTTATTTGTAAATTCAAAAAATCTAGAATAGCCAAACAGTTTTTAAAAGAACAGTTAGGAGACTTATACTCTCTGATTTCAAGACTTACTACAAAGCTTTAGTAGTCATTACAATGTGATCTTGGTCTTAGATACATAAAGCAATGGAAAAGAATAGATTCCAGCCATAAACCTACCTGAATATGGTCAACTGACTTTCAACAAAGATACTAAGGTAATTCAATAAAGAAAGGAGGATCATTTTATATATGATACTGGAACAACTGAATCTTCATTGTGAAAAAGGAGAACTATGACCACTACCTCATACCATGTTCAGAAAAGAGAATATCTTCTTTTCTGAAAGAAGCAAACAAAGATTTGAAGCAAACAAAGATTTCTTATACCAGACTCCCCACCAAAAAATTAACCATAAATGAAAAAAATGAATAATTTTTGCTTCATCAAAATTAAAAGTTGCCACTATTCAAAAATACCATTATGAAAATGAAATGGCAATCATAGAGTGGAAGAAAAATTTTTTCAAAACAAATATCTGACTAAGGACTGGTATTAAGAGTAAGTAAAGAAATTTATGTCAATCAGGTCTTGATCAAAGAAACAGAACTACGTGTGTGTGTGTGCATGCGCGCGAGTGTAGAGAGAAATTGCATTTTTAAATTTGACCTCATACAATTATGAGACGCTATCTCTGTGAGGCTGTTGTGTCTGCACCTGATACTAGAACCTGAGATCAACAGATAAAGCAGTGAGGGAGGAAAATCAGAAATGAAATGAAAGAATCAAGGACAAATCTGTAAGTCTGGTTAGAATCCCCAAGGACAGACTAGAATCCTTGTCAATATCTTACCACTTTGGTGACTTACCACTTTGGAGATATATCAGTTTGCTAGAGCTACCATAACAAAGTACTAAAACTGGGTGCCTTAGAAAATAATATATTACCTTAGTTCTAGCTGTAAGCCAGAGGTCAAGGTGTCAGCAGAGCGGGATCCTTCTGAGGGTTGAGAGAGAAACTATTCCAACACCTCCTGCTTCTCAACTTCTCAGCTTCTGGTGGTTTGTTGGCAGTCTGGTGTTCCTTGGCTTCTACTTAGCCACTCCAATTTCTTCCTTAATGTTTACACAGTATTCTCCCTTTGTGTGTCTGTCTCTGTACCCAAATTCTTCCATTTTATAAGGACATCAGTTGTGTTGAATTAGAGCCCACACTAACAGCTTCATTTTAGCTTGATTACCTCTTGAAAGCCTATTTCCAAGAAAGACTAAATTCTGAAGTACTGATAGAATTCCAGCATATCTTTTATGGGATCATAATTCATTCAGTAACAAGAGACAACCATCACCTGGCCCAGGATTCAGTGCAACATAAAGAGAAAGTCTGGCTGAACAAGAGGAGGTACAAACCAGCTGTTGTCTCAAGCCAATAGTTTGACCAGCTTGCAACAATAGTTGTGAGATGCCTTGCTTCAAACTTCTACAAATAAAAAGAAGACTAATGATTCATATCTTCAAATTTTTTCATGTGGTTCACACTAACCAAAACTATGCAAGGAAGAGAACCCAGCTTAGGTACGTTGGCACAGCACAAACTCATACAACTCAATACAGACAGAATGCATTTTTTAAAAGGATAAAATTTTGAATAGACCCTTTACAATATAAAATATATAAATAGCTAGTGAACATGTGGAAAGACACTCCCCCTCATTAGTCTTCAGGAAAATGAAAATTAAAATCACAATGAGATAACCACTGAATAGCTAATATTAAAAGAAAATACTAATAATATTAAAACAAAAAAGGATATATCATCTACATAACCTGCAGACTAAAACCAAATATTTCAATTCTAGGACCTAGAAGAAACTAGGGTAAATCACATATATCAATAATTTTAAACAATTTGCAATCAAATTATGTTAATGAGCCTCCCCTATTTTGAAGAGCAGGAGTCTCAGTTTATAAGAAATCAAATAAATGACACTGACCTTTTTAAAATTTTTTAAATGGTTTAGAGAAGTAGATTATTCTATTTGGACCATAGGCCAAGTGTCACAAGTTAATACATCCTTTAGAGAAACTGTTTTAACACAGTAAATTATGAAGCAATTTAGGATGTCCCACTAGAGCTTCTTCTTATTCTCGATAGCATAAATGAGTACTTCAAAAGTTAATAAATATAAGGGAAAGCACAACAGCTCTACATTTCCCAACTCCATGGGGCATCATTCACATGAAAGACATGTGAGCAGTGACCCTTAGAATTCTGCATTGTTGTGTTCTTGGTTCAAGGAAAAAAAAAATTTTCAGGACTGTATATTGTTCTGCATGTTATAGACTCTGTCTCTGTCCACAGATGGAAAAGTTAAGCACTGTGATTTATGGAAGGAAAAAGGGCAAGTCAGAGGGCATGAAATTCTACCTCAAATATATTCTTTTGGATTAAGGTTTTTTAACTCCAAATACCTTTTTATTAATTTTTAATACATACATAAACACTATTTATTGTAGAAGAAAATTAATATTTATTGTAGAAAAATTTGTAAACACAAAGAAAAAAAGCCCAATTCTATCACTTATAAAGGCCTCTTCCAGTCTTTTTTAAATGTTATATGACATCACCCACACTAGATCTCTCTCTTAGTAGGTGCAGCCTCTGTGGTTGCAAAGGCAATGAAGAGTAGGAGACTTTACTGCCTCCTTGATGTTAAAGAGGCCTTATAAGGCCAATCATAAGGTTGTTTTTTGACCATGACATACATGTTTCTCAAGAAACCACTTCTCACAGAACAATATTTCCCAATTTTTCCAAATCCTGCTCCCAGCCCTAGAACTATATATTTTATATTACATGACAGGGTGGGATCTTTATCAGAAGAAATGAAAGAAGTCATAGAAACTTCATCTCCAATTTGGAGATGTTTGTGTTTGAACATCACTTTCCATTTTCTTATGAGCTCCTGGCATCTAGTGATATTTAACATTTTCCCCAAAACACTAAAGGTTTTAATGATACTTGACATCAAGGGGATAGTCAGAATCCTACACCATGGAACAATACAATGGATATAAACAGATATTAAACAAAGACCACATATTGAGTTGGAGAAGATAAAAGCCTTCTTAGACAATAAGGAGAAATAGGATTCCACTGGGTGGTCCAGTGATAGAGTGCTTAATATTACTTAACACCAGAAAATATGGAGCTTAAAAAAATCTAAATCTGAAAAACTGAAGAACAAAGGGAGAAAGACAGGAAAATCTCTATAACCCCAACCGATTACTTGTTTTTAACTTAAAATATATTGTTATAAGCACAAGAATTAAACTATATTATGACTATTTTTCCATGTTAATATATAATTCTTCAATATAAATATAAGTAGTCTAATTCATGAATATGCTACAATTTATTCAGCCAGTCTCAATTGTTGAACATTTAAAGTTTTCCAATTTTTGCTATGATAGGAGAACCACAATAAACACTCCTATATGTAACTCTTCACACATCTTTTATTATTTTATGAATATTTTATTTTGTGAGCTAAGGCGTATATGCAGATTTTAGGGTTTCATTACATATTGCATATGATTACATAATAAATATTTCATATTAACCTCCCAAAAGTTAGTGCACTCATTCCAGCATAAAATACTTATCTCCCCAAAACTTTTTTCATAATTAGCATAATTTTTAATTTTTAGCTAATTTGATAAGTATCTAATGGTATCCCCTTATTTTGCTCACTTGTCATAGTTTGCTAAGCCCTACTCCAAAAGATTCAAAAATAGCACATGCAGAAAAGCAATTAGTATGCTATGGAAATGAAGGCAATGAAGAACTAAGGTCTTTGAAGATAGCAGAGTAAGCACAGGAATATATAGCCTGTCAGAGGGAAAGAAACTTGCCAGAGTACAACAGATTCTATCTGACCTTTACAAATGTCCCAGCCAAGTAAGTAGTACTTGAGGATTATGCCAGAGCTGCCATTAAATAGCTGCTAGGTAGAAGGCAAGAGCTGGTCCATGAAGGACATTGAGGAAAGCCCCATTGGGCCATCTGCAAACTGATCCACTGACTTACACAGTGAATAATATGAGGACTGGAACCTGGAAAGAAAGTGCCTTCTTGTCACCATAATTTAAACAGGGTCACTCTAGAACCTTGTATTGACAAAGATTAATATCAAGGGAAATGTTTATAGGGTTCAGCTCATTACACAAAGCAGGGCAAAGAATAGTGGATTGGGGCTGAGAGACAATAAAATTAAACTGGTATAAAGGTATAAGATTTTCTTTGTGATTCAACTTGATTCAATGGCAAAGCTTTAAAAATGTAAATAAAAAACACTTAGTATGTCCTTTTAATCTAAATAGTAATAGACTTTGATAGACTACTAGACTCACTGGTAAGTGCCCAAACTACCAACTTTGGTAAACTGATTGTATAAGTAATCCTAATTCTTCAGTTCTTTATTTATCTACTTCTTCTGCCATGTGACTGTATAGTTCCATAAAAAAGTAGAATCCATTTTCTTACCACTCGAATCTAGGCTGGTCTTGCAACTTGCTTGAGCCAATGGGATATTAACAGATGTGAAGCAAGCAGAAGCTTGAAAAAGTATTTCTATGACTCTGCCTGCCATTGCCATGAAAACAGGTCCAGCTCACCTATTGAGAGGACAATAGACACATGGAGTGAAGTCAAGTATTCTGATGGGGTAAGAATGTCTAGATCAATGTGGAAAAAATAATGTAGATGATAAAGGCTTTATTCATCCTTCTTGCAACTACATCAAAGTTATGACAGAAACGTAAAACAAACAGCAAGCAAAGTTGCCTGGGATTAAATGAACAGAAGCACTACAACTAAGGAGAGAATTAATCAGCCTGCAACAAAGAGAAGGTAGAAGGAGACAAAGTTGCGAGGCTGCCCAGTCCCCAGCAACTGAGTGGGACAGAGGCTACCACAGCAGCAGCCTGAAGCTGTAGATGCCTCTTAAAGGGGCCACATCCACAAGACTTTCGTGGTGATGGGCCTGCTTGCTCTGAGCACCAGCGCCAGGTTGGCTGCATAGGAGGTACCAGAGAAATGAGTTGTAGGAATGAGGGCCAGAGGTGAGGCTTTCTACCAAGCAGAAGCACTGGTGGTATCAATTGCTCCTCTGTTTAGTCCTATCTCCTTCCAGTGTGTGAACTAAGAGTTGCCATAGGTGAAACGTCATCAAACTGGATAACAAAGGTCATTCTGCCAAGAGGATGCCCTGAAACTCCACCTCCCCCAACTCATGGGCCCATCCAAACCACATTCAGTTGTATCCTGGGTGAGTCCAGTGTTCCTTACTGAGTCAACCCCAAGACTCACACTGGTGACAACTGGCCTCAGTTCTGGCATGGCCTCTTGAAGCAACTATAAACTCAGCATCTGTGGATTGCTTACTGAATCTTAACAGCACAGGCTAGGGCTTAATCTGGTCTGAAGCTGAACCCCTCTCAGGACTATGCCACTAGACACCTATTATACAAAGCCATGCTAAGACTGGGATACTTAGGAGCTTTGCTTAGTACATAGAAACAGACAAAGAAAGACAGCCAAAATGGGAAGACAAAGCAGAAACCATATGAGAGAACAGAACAGAGACCCAGGAATAATGGAGTCAGGTAATCTAACAGATACAAAGTTCAAAACACTGGTTATACACATGTTCAGTGAACTTAAGGGAGAGTAGATGAATTCAGAGAGAAGTTTAACAGATAAAAAAAAACCCTAAAAATGAATATGGAAATTATAAAAGGGAACCAGTTAGAATGAAGAACACATTATCTGAGATGAAGAGTATATTTGATGGACTAAACAGAATGAATGAAGAAGAGGATCAAACCACCAATACAGAGGGTGGGGAAACCAAGAACATTCAATCAGAATGGCAAGAAAAAAAAAGCCATGACTATAATGACAATTTAAGGAACCTATGGGACATAAATGTAAATCCAGGTCATAGGGGTACCTGAATGAAAACAAAATGTTGAAGAGTTGTTTAAAGAAATAATGATGAAAAACTTCCTTAACCTAGTGAAGGAAATAGACTCATAACCCCAGAAAACTCAGAGTCCCAAGCAAGATGAACCCAAAGAGGCCCACACCAAAACACATTATAATTAAAATGCCAAAGGTAAAATACAAAGAGAGAATCTTAAAAGTGGCAAGAGAAAAACAGTTAGTTACTTATAAGGGAACACCCATAAAACTGGCAGCTGATTTCTCAAAAGAAACTATGCAAGGCAGAAGAGCTTGGCACAAAATATTCAACATGAGGAAAACCCAAGATCTACAACCAAGAATACTTCATCCAGCAAATCTACCATTTGGAGTCAAAGAACAGATCAAGAACTTCCCAGATAATAATAAGCTAAAGAAATTTATCAACACCAAGCCAGTATTATAGGAAGTGTTGGAGGGACTTCTTTAAGAAGAAAAAAATATGTATCAAAAACAGGAATGAAGAATGAAACAACTACATTCCTATCAATAAGTACCTTAAATTGAAAAGAATTAAGTGCCCCAACCAAAAGACAGACTGGCTGAAAGGGTTAGAAAACAAAATCCCTACATAATGCTGCCTACCAGAGACTCACTTCAGATTAAAAGACACACACACACTAAAAGGAACGGGATGGAAAAGATATAGCCATAATGGACCTAGTAGGTATTGCACTGAATGAAATAAGTCAGATAAAGACAAATATCACATGATTTTATGTACATGTGGAATCTAAAGAACAAAATAAACAAAAAAATTGAAATAAACTAATAGATACAGAGAATATTTTGAGGGCTACTAGGTGGGAGGGAGGCTGGAGAGAATAGTGGAAAGGGGCAAAGGGATTAAGAAGTACAAACAGATAGGTATAAAATGGACATGGAGATATAAAGTATAGCATAAGGAAAATAGTTAATAACATAATAAATGTGTAAGGGGGAAAAAAGGTACTAGATTTAGTGGAGTGATCACTTTGTGAGTTATATAGATCTCTAATCACTATGCTGTACAACTGAAACTAATATATTATTGTATGCCAACTATAAGTGAAAAAAATAATTTATTTGTACAATGTAAATACAAGCAAATAATTGTCTATTTTATTTCAATAAAGCTGGGGTGAGAAGTTACAGGAAAAAAAAAAGAATGTCTAGATCAACCAACAGCCTGCCAATGTCCCATAATGGGAGCAAACCCTGCCAAGAACAACAGAGTTGCCTAGCTGCCATATGGAATTGACCACAAACACATGAACTAGCCCTATAAAGCCCAGTACAGGGCAGGGAACAGCATGTATTTATGCTCTAAATAAATACTTATCATTGCAAACTACAGGTTTTTTTTAGTGGCTTGTTATACTGCATTACAGTGATAACAAACATATCTTGCTCTGCTATATATTAACAGAAGAAATCAACATGGTATGTATATCACATAGCTATATGGATAGTTGATGTATCAATATGAAAGCTGAGATTGTTCCATGTTTTCCCACATTAAAACATACAACCTCTGCTTTAAAGTAATGAGCAGATATATTGTAATGCAGGGTGAGAGCTTTTCTCAGGAACCAACTTTGGAGTGGCTAGGCATGAAAGTGAGTAAAGTACCACAGGATATGTTGTGGCACATAAGAAGAACCCAACATTTGAAGAATATATTGGTTCCTTTCCTCCTTTATCCCTCCAGCTTAATAACTTTCCATCATGTCATTATAGACACCTAAACTTATCAAGACCAGCAGTTTAGTTCACCACCAACTTCTCAATCTGAAAAAAAAAACAATACCCTAACATAAAACCCATGTAAAACAGTAAAATGTAAAAACTTTTTTTCTTCAACCCATTCCTAGTAGGCCATTTGAGTGATCCCACCCCTCATTAGGACACCTCCTTCTACAGGTAGTCATCATGCCATGCCCTGGCATCATCCTGTGGTTTCCTACCCTTCATCTCTCTCCTACTATTGGTTTCTCTCTTTTTCACCATAAATCAAACCTGCCTTTAGCTGTGAGAATCTACAAAACTTATACCCACAGGGATTATAGTGACTGATAACTTAGGAACAATTGTATCTTATCAGGGAGAGGGTATGAGTATACAATATAGAAACACTGACATCAGTAGTAGAATAAGGAAGAATATGGGTAGATATCTGGAGGATTAGACTACCTCCCTGGCATCCTGTGCAAGCACAGTCAAAAGAAGGGCTGGATTCATGGGCATGAGATCTATTCAATCACACAGGGCCCTGCGCTGAGAAGAACCCCATATGTCATTTAATGCTCCACTGTAACTCTTCCAAGGGGCTCTGAATTTTCATTTCACTATGCAACACAAACTATATAGCCACATCCATTCAGAGGTAACAGGTAAGTCTGCTCATCAGCTGTGTTATATTATACAAAAGAACTGGTTTCATGTATGGAAATCATTTTATAGACAATATTCTAGGTCTTACTACCTAATAAGTGAATGAAGTCTAATCCTCTGGTACTTTAAACCTCAATTTTTTCTTCTCCACAATCATCCATATACCAGTACGTACATTCTTTAAAAAGAGTTGAAAAAGAATATTGGTGAAAGTCTGAAAATGATTTCAGAAAGAACTATTTTGATTTTCCACCAAACAGAAGATATTTACTCTTAACACTCTCCCATGTTAAATGTACATCTGAGACCAAGATATAAATCACTACCTCTCTTGCCTTAGTTCATTCTGTTCTGTGGCAGAGAAAACAAAGATCTAAAATGTAATTTTTCCCAAGAGGTAACATTTTATGTACTGTTTATTAAACCTACATTGTGTCAGGTATATAAAAAAACACATAAAAATAGCCTCCTTTTAAAAACAGCCTTTTCAATTACCTTCAGTGTAATACCTTTGTAACTCTTCCTGAGGCTATAAAGCCCAAAGACTAGTTTCCTAGAAGTATCATTATAGCTGCCAGGCAACAATGAACCTGCTCACTAGGTTGTTCCATAGCTTCTCCTTGTTGTACTATATTTTATTTCCTTCTCTTATGAAACATTCCCCCACAGACCCATTCATATCCCATCAATATAAAGAAGAAAGACCGAATCCTTGGATTTTGGTTTCTCCTACTTACAAATGGATGAGGCTGACTGCCCACGTGTTTAATAAAATGACACACACATTCCCATCTTTTTCTACTACTAACTTGCTAAAAAGTCTAAAATTCCAACACCTAAAGTTATTCTTTTGTATGCAGAATTTTCACCAGAATGATTCTGTTAAAGTGCAACTGATATTTAGAAAAGACAATATAACCTATATAACATTAAACCTCCGCTCTTCCCTGAGCTTTTTTAGATATGCAGAAAAGGTCAATGATGGTTAGTGGGCATTTCTTCTTGCCACAAGTTGGGGGATCATATACTCAGTTTATATACCAAACAGGAAGTGACTATGAGAGATTTAAACAACATTCTCAATGATGCAGGGACTAATTGAAGAGGAAAATGCAAATCGTGGTAGAAGACAGAAAATGCAGCCACTAGTGAAAGAAGGAAGAATCAAAACAAAAAGAACTTTGGCTACAGAAAAAATCAAAGGGCAAAGTAAGCCATAGAATCAATTTCTACATTAACAAGGAATTTAGCTGGTCAAAATTCTCAGACCATCTCAAAAAGAGTCACAGTCATTTTTAGCATGAACTTTGATCATTGACAGAATCATAGTCCTAGGGTTGACTGCAAATATAAAATAAGGAAGAAGAAAAAGAAAACAGTGAAAGTAGTATGAAGCAAGCTATTATGTAGCATATAGAGGCTATTAGAATAACTGAGACAATAGATTTGGAAAATAGACCAGAATAGAGACTGTTTCTTTGGTCATATCTGAAAGATGGTATTTCACCCAAAAATGTTTATTTTTTAAATTAATGTGTGTAATAATGAGTTTAAATTAATGTTTAGCACTCATTTCAGAGACTGGGTATAGTTACTATACAAACTTTGGCTATCTTCATCTTCATAAAGTTCTTAGTTTATGAATCCCAAAAAAGCCTTAGTATTAAGATGTCATTGTAAAGACAGACCTGTTTGCCTTTGTCATTCCAAAAGAGAAGAAGAAACAGAAATGGAAACTCCATCTCCAACTACAATATGAAAAAGGGCTACCAAGTTCAGCCAAAGGTAAATTGGAATCTAGGAAGCTTTCAGGAAAAGACTGAAAATTTCAAACAAAGTTGAAAAATCTTAGTTCTAAGTCAGTGGAAAACTCAGAGAGGACATGAGAGAAGAGAATAACTGAGGACTCACATATACAGAGCAGTCTGATGAGATAGGGTAGAAGAAATATACTCTGCATTGTGAGCATATCTGAAGTTAGTTGATGCATTAATTAAGTAAGAGCCAGCAAAATATTCATATCAATATAGTAATAAAAATAGAGGAAAGGAACATGAAAAACAAATGACAGATGAAGAATATTCATATTAATGTTGCCATGTAATACATGAAAATTGTAGCAAAATATAAATGATGGATATAAAACAGTAAAACAAATGTCTTTATAGAGTAGGACTTAAAAACAGAATTATGAAAGCTCACAGAGAGCATAGTAAAACAACACGGTTAGTTAAAGATAAAGTTTGCAAATGCACACAACAAATGAGAAAGAAAAATAAAGCCATTCCAAAAATTAAGACAAGAAGTCATAAAAAAAATGCATTGCCAATAACAAACTAAGAGTAAGAGAAATTAGGGAAAAAATTCCATTTACAATTGTATCAAAAGAAATAAAATACCTAGGAATAAATTTTAAAAAGGAGGAAAAAGACCTAGTACTCAGAAAATTATAAAACACTGAAGAAAGAAATTGAAGAAAATACAAATAAATAGAAGGATATACCATGCTCATGGATAGGAAGAATTAGCATCATTAAAATGTCCCACACTACCTAAAATAACCTACAGATTCAGTGAAATCTCTATCAAAATATCAATGGCATTTTTCATAGAACTAGAATGAACAAAGATTTACATAGAACCACAAAAGATGCTGAACGCCAAGGCAATCTTGAGAAAGAACAAAGTTAGAAGTATCACACCATGAAATATCAAACCATACTATAAAGTTATAGTAAACAAATCAGCATAGTGCTTGCATAAAAACAGACAAAGATTAGTGAAACAAAATAGAGAGATCAGAAATAAATCCACATGTATATAGTCAACTAATCTGACAAAGCAGGCAAGAGTAGAAAATGATGTAACAACAGTCATTCAATAAATAGTGTTGGAAAAACTGGATAGATGCAAGAGAAAAAAGAAAATGAAAAAGAAACTAAACCACTTTCTTAAACAACATACAAGAATAAATTCAAAATGGATTAAAGGTTTAAATGTAAGACCTCAAAACATAAAACACCTAAAAGAAAACAGGCAGTAAACTCTCTGATATTGCTCTTAGTAATATATATTTTTAATATGTCTCCATAGGCTAGAGAAACAAAAGAAAAAAATAAACAAATGGGACTACATCAAACTAAAAATATTTTGCATAGCAAAGGAAATAATATAGCAAAACTAAAATACAACCTACTGAATGGGAGAAGATATTCACCAGTGATACATCCAATAAAGAGTTAAAATTCAAAATATGTGAGGAACTCATACAATTTAATACCGAAAAAATAAAATAATCCAATTAAAAATGGGTACGGGACCTGAATAGACACTTCTCCAAAGAGGACATACAGATGACCAACAGACATTATGAAAGGATGCTCAACCTAAATGATCATCAGAAACATGCAAATTAAAACCACAATGAAATATACCTCATGGACTGTTGGTAGGATTGCAAATTGGTGCATATACTATGGAAAATAATAAGAAAGTTCCTCATAAAATTAAAAATAGTATTACCAATCTCATTTCTGGGTATTTATCCAAAGAATCCAAAACACTAATTTGAAAAAATATATGCTTCCCTATGTTCATTGCAGCATTATTTACAAGAGCCAAAATATGGAAGCAACCTAAGTGTCCATCAATAAACAACTGAATAAAAAAGAAGTGGTACATATATACAATGGCATATCATTCAGTTATAAAAAGATAAATAAAATATTACAATTTATGACAACATGATGGACCTAGAGGGTGTTATGCTAAATTAAACAAGTCGGACAAAGAAAAATGCTATATGATCTCACTTATAAGTGGAATCTAAAAAAAACAACAATAACAACAAATTTAAAAAATAGAAATAAACTCAGATACAGAGAACATTTTGATGGTTGCCAGGGGGTTGAAGGGCTGGGTGTAAGAGATGAAGGGATTAAGATGTACAAATTGGTGATTACAAAATAGTCATGGAGATGTAAAGTACAGAATAGGGAATATAGTCAATACTATTGTAATAATTATGTATTGTCAGTGGGATACTAGACTTATAAGGAGGGATAACTTCATAAATTATATAAATGTCTAACCACTATGCTATACACCTGAAACTAATATAATAGTCAAGGTTGACTGTAATTGTAAAATTAAAAATAAAATAATAAAATTAAAATAAATTAATAAAAATTTTTAAATGAAGCTACACAGAGAGCAGGAGTGAAAGATTAATGTTTTAAAAAATGAAAATAATTAAGGATCAAAGAGAAAATGATAGCTACAAAAGGTAAAGGAAATGCAACTGTACATATAGATAAGCCTTGTTTTACTGTGCTTCCCAGATACTGCATTTTTTACAAACTGAAGATTTGTGGCAACTCTGCATTGAGCAAGTCTATCAGCACCATTTTTTTCAGCTGTATTTGCTCACTTAGGGTCTCTGTGTCACATTTTGATAATTCTCACAATATTTTCAAATTTTTCTTTATTATTATATTTCTTATGGTGACTCATGATCTTTATGTTACTATTAAAATTATTTAAGGGCACCACAAACCATGCAAACTTTAATCCATAAATGTTATGTATATTCTGACTGCTCCATCAACTAGTTGTTCCACATGTCTGCCCGTTTGCGTCTGTCTCTCTGTCCATCTGTCTCTCTCTCTCTCTCTCTCCCCACCCGCAACTGAGCTTTCCTATTTTGAGATACAACAATATTGAAATTAGGCCTCTTAATAATGTACAACAGCCTCTAACCATTCAAGTGAAAGAAATAGTTGCACATCTCTATTTAATGATTTGAAGATAGAAATAATTAAGCCTAGTACAAAATGCATGTCACAAAATAGGCCAAAAACTAGGCTTCTTGAACTAAACAGTTAGCCAAGTCGTAGATGCAAAGAAAAAGTTCTTGAAGGAAATTAAAGGTGCTACTACAGTGAATACATGAATGATAAAAAAGCAAAACAGACATTGCTGCTATGAAGAAAATTCTAGTGATCTGGATAAAAGATCCAACCAGCCACAACATACCCTTAAGCCAAAACCTAATCCAGAGCAAGGCCCTAACTTTGTTCGTTTCTATAAGGGCTAGGTTTCTCTGTATTACTAGCCAGACACAATGACAAAGTGTAAAATCCCATTTCGTTTATTAATTTGCCCCTTAGTTGTATATGTCTACATTTCACCAAATCTTCAGAGTCCCTGTGAAATAATACCTTTTCTAAAAAGCTTTCCCTGATTGTCCCAACTTTAAGTGTTCTCTCCATCTCTGAACTATAGCACTGCTTCTGTATCTTTATATGGTATGTAGAACTTTGTAATCCATCTACATGTCTTATCTCTCCTGCTAGACTAAGTAATTTCAGAGCAGAGCTCATGCTTACTGATTTTCCTTAACTTCTTATAGAATATTGTTTCATGCTTTGCATATATTCAATATTGGACTCTTATTTGTTGAATCAGAAATTAATCTCACAAGAAAAGATCTACAGGACAATATTGCCTCCAGGAAGACAGTGTCCAGTCTGACATATGGAACCTCATAGAAAAAGATATCCTGATACCTTTGAATAGTGCCCAGTCAGGCTATACTGGAACCTAAGGCAAAAAACAAAAATCAGTAAGACTGATCCTGTTTTTATTTTAAAATTTGATATTTTGTTCATTGTGGAAGTTAAAAATTTTAATTTTCATTATTGAAAATTTTTATTATTAAAATACTATCTATACTGATATCTGAATTTTTCACACCTCCTTAAATTTTGCACCTGAGACAAGTGCCTCATGCTCTTCACTCTATTCCCAGCTTTTCAATACTTGTAATCAGGTGGATGGTGGCTTAAGGGATCTAGGCAATTTTCCCATTCTGAGTATAATACTGACCATTGCATGAGTTAGAAAAAAACAAGGCAGACTACCAAATTCTGACATAAAGTTTCTACTCTAATGTTGAACTAGAGTATTAGTCCATTCCTATGAACACTATGCCAAGAGAGAAGAAAGATGAAGATGGTCAGAAATATTAGACTCAAAAGTTACAAAAGCAACCAAGATCATCCTTGGGGGAATGAACATATGTTCATCAGACCACAAGACTTTCCTTCCAAGCTTTCCAACCAGATGGTAAACTGGAACTGCATTAACACTTCTTGCTCTGAAAAGAAATGTTTCAAGAACTCAGGCAGACCTGGAACAATACATGATATCAATCAGTAAATATAGCAATGGGTACTTGCATGAGACAATAAAGATGGGAATGTCCTCTCTAGAGTTTTGATCTCTCCAAATACAGTGATGTTAGCCCTTGATGTGCTTACATATGTGAGACACATTTGTCTTCTTCGACTTCCTAATTCACGATTACCAGTATACCTTGTAATATCCCCCACAAAAAGTAGTATAACAAAACTGAAGCACTTAAGTGACCCCACCAGTCTTTTAATGAGTTTATAACCACAATACTAAGGAGATATCCAAAGTTATTTTAATTCCAAGACTTCATTGTGTTAGGCCTCTTGACTTCAATCACTAGACTTGGCAGATGTATTTTTTTTAAATAATTTTTTCAAAATGAATTCATTTTTATCCAGTCATGGGAAATATTAATTCCCAAATGACAAGAGAACAACAAAGCCTCTTCACATTATTACTTGTGTTTTACTTATTTACTCTTTTGAAACAGAGAAAAACCTATTAATAGATTTTTCTTAGGTCATCCTTTGGCATTGATTTCAAAAGTCTAGCTATTTTAACCAAAGTGTCCTTAGATTTCAAATCCTCCTTACTCAGACTTCTTTAATCTACCACCTTGCATATTTGCAGAAGTCCAGTCCCTTTCTCCAGTGTTTCTAAAGATACTCAGAGCCCACCATTTGTCATCTTTCACTTTAAAATATTAGTATGGTAGCTTCAGCTTTACTTACCTCCCTAAAAATAATGCTGCTTCATCCAAATGTCTATTTATTCAGCAATAGAATGAATAAATAAATTAGTATAATCACAACATGGAATAGTATAAAGCCACAAAAATGAACAACTGCAACAGTATGCAACAACACAAATGACTCACAAAAGCATCAGGTTAGGCAAAAGAAACCAGAACCAGAGGGCACATGTTGTATAATTCAATGTATTAAAAATTCAAAACTGATCAAACCAAGCTCAGATAGCAGTTACTCTTGAGGGAAACATCATGTCTAGAGGGAATAGGTGAAGTTTTCTGGAAGGATAATGTTCTGTTTTTTGATCTGAGGGCTGGTTACATGGATGTGCTATTTTGAGAAAGTCCACTGAAAATTTTCTGTATATATGCTATATGTCAATAAAAAGTTTTATGAAAATAATAATGCTGTTGCCAACATGTCATTTCTTAAATCTATAAATAACCATTTTTTTAAATAAAGAACACAAATTTGTACAAACAGTATCTCTCTCTCTCTCTCTCTCTCTCTCTCTCTCTATATATATATATATATATATATATATATATGTATACACACACACATATATGTATATGTATATATATGTATATGTATATATATACATAAATATGTATATATATGTAGATAGATGTTAGATAGATAGATACATAGATACATAGATGATAGATGATAGATAGATAGATAGATAGATAGATATGCATTAAAAGCTATTCTTAAAAATAAAAATGTATATCATTCTGATTCTCATTATACATTTTTGGTACAATTTTTTCTTTAGCTATAAATACATAGAACTAACTACATATTCAGCTATTGCACATAGATTCTCTTTAGAAATCTACAACTGAACATGTCTAAAACTAAGTTCATGCCAGGTGGGTACTAGAGTAACTGAGGGACCACTCAGTAAATTATACAAATGTCTAACCACTATATTATATATCTGAAACGAATATAAATTACACTGAACAAATAAATAAAACTAAGTTTATTGTCTCCCCCAAAACCTACTCTCTCCTCTCCTACCTTCTCTACCTCCACAAATGTTATCACCATCCATTCATTTGCCCAAGTCTAAAATATGGCATCATCTTAATTTCTACATTTTTCTTACTGGCAAAACCAATAAACACTATCTCCTACCAATTAAATACGTTTACTTCTTCAATACAATCATTTTAGTCCTCTCTCCTTCATTGCCCTCTTCCTTGCCTTATTACAGTATTTTATTATTTTTTGTTGTGGATGATTATGATTAATGCTTCCCTCACCTCTCATCTCACTCTTCTCCAATCTATTCAGCCCACTGCCTTCATAGCCTTGTACAAGCCACTGAAAGGTAATCAGTTGCCTTGTTATATAGCCACACTTCAATTTAATTAGAATCTGTTTCACACAGACTGATCACCCATATTCTAAAATACTTACTTTCTCTCCTTAAAAATAATTCATTTTTTCTAAAAAATTAAAATTTTTCAGTTCTGATATTATAAAAATAATGTATAAATTCTATCACAATTTCCAAAAACATCTATGGTGAGAAATTCATGGTGATAAAATTGTCCTAGATGTTACAAAGGAAAAGAAAATTGCTTTCTTGCCAATAGTGGACATGTTTAGAGTACCTGTCCAATCCTATGTCCTCTATAAGAAACTGTCTTTTCCAATGAAAAAGAGTAAACACCCATGCCATGTTTATATGTTTTGACTTGGGTTTATTGTTTTCTACAGAGAAACTAATACTATTGTTTGCAAACTCATTTAAGCTGAGCCAATCAATTTTTCTCCTGGGAGTTTGAATTTGAGACTGAAATATGTTTGAGAGAAAAGAATATGGTAGACACACAAAGAAGAACAGAAAACTGTGGCCTGGAAAACCCAAAGGCAGTCTCATTCTCTCCCTTCTCAATTCCCAGGTCCAGTCCATACAGCCTGGAAACACTTCCTGCTTTGGGGTTTTACACATAACCTGATTCATTAAAATATGTCTTTTACCTGGGGTGAATTTTCATTACTAATAAATGAAGGATTACAGGGGAAAGCAATGGTAAATTCATCTATTTACCCTCCAAAAAAACCATTTAATTATACTACTTAACCTGAGTACTCAGTATTTTTCACTTATATTAATACTTCAACAAGAATAAATTCCATATTTTGCAAAGATGAATTGAAGAGTCCAAAGTATCAAGTCCCAAAATGAAAATATCAGCCACATTGCTTTATAACAGTGATCCCAAATTTTTCCATGCTATATCAAACATAGAAAATTATACTATTTCAGATTCTGGGAAAACATAATGAAGTGAGAGATGTCCTCAGATCTCTCCCCTTGAAACAACAATAAGCTGAACATCTAAAACTGAACAACAAACACCCAACTGCCAACTGCACACCAGCCCATCTGGTTGTGTAATCTACCCATAAGAGCTATCACAGGTCAGAACCCTGGGTGTTGGGCGGTGGACGGGGACAAATAAAGAAGCTGCCTCTTTCAGCCACCAGAACTCCTTGTAAGAGAAGGAGGAGGACAGGTGAAGGTGAGGAGACTACCCTAATCAGCCCTGCCTGAAAGTGCCAGGACTTTTCTATACAGTTGGCAGCAGGGCTCAGTCATCAGGGCAGAAAGCAGAGAAGTGGGACTGGGCAGCAGAGAAACAACAGTTGATTTTTACTGGCCCCAACCAGTTACAAAACCAAGGCTGAGCCACAGACCCCAATCCCTAACCAGAGGGCCTCTCCTCCCATATCCTCCAAGATCGATCACCATGGAGCCCCAGAGGAATCTGAGCAAACACTGTGGCTACTGAAGCTACCTCTTTCAGCCTCTGGAGCTCCCTGCAGGAGGAGAGGAAGAGGAGAAGGTGCATCAACTTCCCTGAACAGCTCTGTCTAGAAGTGCTGGGACTTTTCTATGCAGCTGGCAACAGGGCTCAGTCAACAGGGCGGAAAGCAGAGAAGTAAGACAGGATCACAGAGAAACAACAGTTGATTTCTACTGGCCCCGGATGCAAAACCAAGGCTGAGCCACAGTTCTCAGAACCCCCCAGAGGACCCCTACCCACATACTCTCTGAGATTGATCACCACGAAGCCACAGGGAAATCTGAGCTAACTCTGCCAAAACTGTTCCTAACACTGCCAGGAACTGAAACTGAGAGTAGCAAATGTGATTAAAATCTACAAGAAAATAAAAGACCTTGGGCTCTACTTAAAACAGAATCCAAGAGGGTTAGAAGCCACCTACTGGAAACCAAAAGAAAAGCACCTTCTTTGCAGCAGGCTAAAGAAAGACCTTTATATATTAAATCTTCTTTCTGGAAAAACAACAGAATATACTTCCATTAATGTCCAGGAAGAGAAATAGTCCATTAAACACCTTGAATAACCAAGATGACAAGATATCTCAGAAGGAAAGAGAAAAATCTCCAGAAAATGAGCTTACAAACATAGAAATATGCAGCTTAAGTGATAGAGAATTCAGGATGCTATGTCTGAAAAAACTCAGTGAGTTTCGAAATGAGTCATATTAACAATTTCAGAAATTGCAAAAACACCTAGATGAGAAGAACAAGGAGATTGAAACTTTCAAAAAGAACCAAACAAAACTCTGGACACACAGACTTCAAGAGTTAACAAATAAAATAGCAAGCTTGGGAAATAGAGTCGACCAAATGGAGGAAAGGATCAGTAATATAAAAGACAGAAATCTAGAAATAAATCAGAAGGAAGAAGAGAGACACCAAAGAATGAAAAATAATGTTAAAAAATATGAAAACTAGCTGATACCATTAGGAAAGTAAACATAATTTAATGGGCATTACCGAAGGCAAGGAAAAGGAGCATGGACTAGAAAGCATTTCCAGACAAATAGTGGATGAGAATTTCCCAAATCTAAGGAATGAGCTAGAACTTGGAATTCAAGAAATCAACAATACACCAAATTATCTCAACCCAAAAAAGCCTTCAACAAGACACACTGTATTAAAGTTATCAAAAATCAATGACAAAGACAGAATTCTCAGGGCAGCTAGAGAAAAGAAAACAGTAACTGTTATGTTGTACACTGACCCTGATATAATATTGTATGTCAACTGTAATTAAATTTTTTTAATTTTTTAAAAATTTTAAAAATAGAACTACCATATGATTCAGCAATTCTATTTCTAGGTATATACCTGAAGGAAACAAAACAATTACATTGAAGAGATATCTACACCCAATGTTCATTTCAGTATTATTTAAAATAGTCAAAACATAGAAACAATCTAAGTGTCCATCAACATATGGATAAAGTAGTTGTTTATACATATTTATTTATTTATTATATAGTATATAGTATATATTTATTATATATATCAACATATGAATAAAGTAGTTTATATATAATATATATAATATAATATTATCCAGCCATGAAAAATAAGAAAATCCTGCCATTTGCAACAACATGAATGAAGCTGGAAGACATTATGCTGAGTGAAATAAGCCAGACACAGAAAGATAAATATTGTATGATCTCACTTAGACACAGAATCTAAAATAGTCAAACTCACTAAAGCAGAGAGTAAAATGGTGATTCCCAGGGTTTGGAAGAACGTGGAAATGGGGAGATACTGGTCAAGAGTACAAAGTTTCAGTTATGCAAGATAAGTATATTCTGGAGATCTAATGTACAGCAAAGTGACTACAGTTAACAATGCTGTATTATATACCTGAAATTTACTGAGGGTATATCTTAAATGTTATCACCAAAAAAAGATGACTATGTGAAGTGAGAAATGTTAATTAGCTTGATTGTAGTGATCATTTCACAATGCACACATATATTAAAACACCAAATTGTATACCTTAAAAATATATACAATTTTTATTTGTCAATTAATTACGACTCAACAAATCTGAGGAGTAAAAGCAATGCAGTAATTTGAGTTACTGGATAGAACAGGAAATAAAAATGTCAACTACTGAATATAACTCAACTCTATAAACACTTATTGAATATTTTATATGCAATCCTGTGAAGTATAAAGATCAGTTGGGCCTTTCCCTGGAGGGATTTATAAAAAGAAAAGAGGGAGTGAAAGTGAGAGATTTTGCTGCAAGTCAGGATGCAGGGAGGTGAAGTCAATAGTAGGTTATGTGTAGGATTCATTCTGCCTGAGAGAATATGGTAGAATATAAGAGGTATAGGAGAATGAGGGCAAAATCTAGTATAGACAGAGTAGAAAGCCAGGGAGAGAGACTCCATCCAATATAAACTATCAGAACTTAGTAAACAAATGAAAAGGCATTAGGAGCCAATCCAGAAGAAATCAAAGCACTTAAAAAGCAAAAAATGGGATTCAGTCAAGAGAGTCTCAAGTAAAAGAGTAAAAGAAATATATAGAATAGGAAGGCAAGTATGGACATAATTTACCGGGATCCAGTCATGCCACAATCATCACTTGAGGCCAGAGTTACCACAGTAATTCAGTGATCAACTGCACAGAACAGGAAGAAATTGTGAAGAGCAAAAGTGCACACAGCTGAGAACCCTTTGAGTTAGAGGTAACTTATGCTTCAAAGATACTTTTATTCTAGAGATCCAGAAGTCCATTTTTCCTCTTTTACTGACCTTCGTCCTAGACTCCAGCTTCAATATTATTGACTGACCAAACTATTTTCCATTGCTCAAACAAAGAATGTTCAGATCTCCAAATTGTTCCTAAGGCTGCTTTCTGTGCAGGAAATACCTTCTCTTCCTTTAAGGCCAAGTACTCAAATATGGCAGTTGAATTTAATTGAAGTCTATTGATTATGCAGGTTTTTCCTTTGGGAAAACTTAAATTAGTGACCCCACTGAGATAGGTATAGCAAAGTAACCAGAATCTCACTAAATAAAAGAGAGAAAGGATACAAATAAACAAAATGAGAGAAAGAAAAGTTATGACAAATACTGTAGAAATACAAAAGATCATACAAGACTACTATGAAAAAGTATATAACACTAAATTTAATAACCTAGAAGAAATGGACAGGTTCTTAGGAATATACAAACTTCCTAGACTGAATCAAGAACTGGAAAACCTAAATAGATTGATCAGCAGTATGGAAACTGAAAAGCTACCAAAAAGTAAAAGTCCAGGACCAGATGGCTTCACTAGTGAATTTCACCAAACATTCAAAGAAGATTTAATACTTATTCTCTTCAAACTCTTCCAAAAAATTGAAGAAGAGGCAATACTTCCTAACTCATTTTATAAGGCAATTATTCCCCTAGTACCAAATGGTAAAGATAACACAAAAAAATAAAACTACAAGCCAATGTTGCTCATGAACACAGATGCATAAATCCTAAATAAGATACCAGTAAACCAAATACAACAACATATTAAAAATATCATACACCATGATTGAGTGGGCTTCATGCCCGGGGCACACTGATAGTTTAACATATGCAAATTAATTAATGTGATATACCACTTATCAAAATAAAGAATAAGAATCATATAATCATATTGATAGATGTAGAAAAAGCCTTTGACAAGATACAGCATCTATTTATGATCAAAACACTTAACTAAATTGGTATAGAAGGAAAGTACCTTAACATAATAAAGGTCATATACAACAAACCCTCAACTAATATTATAATTAACAGTGAAAAACTAAAAACCTTCCCTCAAAAATTAGGAACAAGACAAGGCTGTCCACTATTGCCACTGGTATTCAGTATAACATTGGAGATCCTAGCAAATGCAATCAGGCAAGAGAAGGATATAAAAGATTTCCAAATAGGAAATGAAGAAGTCAAACTGTCACTATTTTCAGATGACATGATTGTCTGTATGGAAAACCATAAAGAACACTACTAGAAATAATAAAAATGCTATAAAGTTTCAGGATACAAAATCAATGTTCAAAGATCCATAGTGTTCCTACACTCTAATAATGGTCAGAAAAAGAAATGAAAAAAATTTTCTTTTGCAATTGCAACAAAAAGAATAAAATACCTTGGAATAAACCTAACAAAATGTGTGAAGGACCCAAATAATAATGAAAACTATAAGACCATATTAAAAGAAATTGAAGAAGATACAAAGAAATGGAAAGATATTCCATATCTTTAAGTTGAAAGAATCAACATAGTTAAAATGATCTCATTACCTAAAGCATTATACAGAATAATGTAATCATCAAAATCCCATTGGCACTTTTAAAAGAAATAGAACAAAAAATCATCAGATTTGTATAGAAGCAGAAAAGACCCCAAATCTCCAAAGCCATCCTGAGAAAAAAGAATGAGGCTGGAGGCATCACTCTGCCCAACTTCAAATTATACCACAAAGTGACAATAATCAAATGTCATGGCATTGGCAAAAAACAGACACACAAACCAGTGGAACAAAATTGAGAGTCCAGAAGTAAACCCACCATTTATATGGGCAAATAATTTTCAAAAAAGGGGCCAAAACATACAATGGAAAAAGGAAAGCCTATTTAGTAAATGGTGCTGGGAAAACTGAAAAGCCACCTGCAAAGGAATGAAACTAGGCTGCTGTGTATCACCACATACCAAAAGTAACTTGAATTAAGGACCTGAATAGAAGACCTGAAACAATAAAAAGCACAGAAGAAAACACAGGAAACAAGCTCAGAGAACTTGGACTCAAAAAAGATTATGAATTTGACTTTAAAGTCCAAGATATTATAAGCAAAAAGAAATGAATGGACTATATAAAACTAAATATCTTCTCCAAAGCAAAAGAAACTGTCAATAAGGCAAAGAGACAACTATCTGAATGGGAAAATATATTTTCAATCAATGTCTCTGACAAGGACCTAATATCTAAAATATACAAAGAACTCATACAACTTAATAACAACAACAAAAATGAACAATTCAGTTAAAAAATGTGCAGAGGACCTGAACAGACACTTTTCCCAAGAAGACATACAAATGGCCAACAAACATCTGAAAAGATGCTCAACATCACTACCTGTTAGGGAAATGCAAATCAAAACCACAATGAGATATCATCTCATACCTGTTAGAATGGCTATTATCAATAGGACAAGTAACAACAGATGTTGGAGAGGATGTGGAGAAAAGGAACCCTCATACACTGCTAGTGGGACTACAAATTGGTACAGCCACTATGGAAAACAGTATGGAGGTTCCTCAAAAAACCAAGGATTGATCTACCATATGATCCAGTAACCCCTCTCTTTAATATTTATCCCAAAGATTTGAAAATATTTATTCAAAAAGATATGCATACTGATGTTCATAGCAGCATTATTCACGGTGGCCAGGACATGAAAACAACTGAAGTGACCTATGATAGATTACTGGCTAAAGAAGCTGTGGTACATATATACAATGGAGTATTACTCAGCTATAAGAAGAGATGAAATACTGCCATTTGCAACAACATGGATGGATCTTGAGATAATCATGCTAAGCAAAATAAGCCAGACAGAAAAAATTGAAAACCACATGATATCACTTATATGTGGGATATAAATCTAAAAGCAACAAACAGCGACTCATAGACATGGACAGTAGACTAGTGGTTAACAGAGTGGAGGGGGCAAGAGGGAAGTAGATGGGGTAAATGGGGTCAAGTATGTAGCGACAGAAAAAAATCTAACTATGGGAAGCAAGCACACATTGTTTATATATCTATATATATGACTTACTGTTATATATATATATATATATATATATATATATATATATATATATATATATGACTTACACATTTATATATGACTTACTGTTAAATTGTACACTTGAAATTTACTGGATTTCATTAACCAATATCACCATAATAAATAAAATAAATAAAATTTTTAAAAAATAGAACTGTCTTATAAGGACCAATGTCCCAAAAAAAGGACTCCTGTGATCTCAATAAAAATGGCTCCTAACATTACTGCTAAGTTGGGTCCATCTCATAGAGAAACTAAAATTTCCTCAGTAGAATATTAAGGAAGCAGAGGCATCCCCAATTTCTTATAATAGATGGGGTAAATGGGGTCAAGTATGTAGCGACAGAAAAAAATCTAACTATGGGAAGCAAGCCTGAGGAATTTCTTACATCTCAGGATCTATATCAATGATTTGGTATTTAGAAGCTATTGTGTCATTTCCCCAGACCACCAATTTGTCATTGCCCTTTCAAATGGGGCATCCTAGCATTACTTTCCAGGCAAACTCTGTGGAAACACCACATTAATTATTTCACATATTTTCAAGATTGATAGCATTGGCTGAGTTTGAGTTTCATACCTCAAAAAAATGATTTTTAGGTTTCTCACAATTGTATAAGAAACTGTTTTTTAAGACTAAAAACATTAAAGCATAATTTGCTGAAATTGTCCAATATCAGTGATTTGTTCATACTGAGTTCAGCACTAAGATCATACTCTTCCTTTAGCATTTTCTGATTGACAAGGCAGAAACTTCATGAGTCTGAACATTCTGTATCAACAACTAATGGGACTGTAACTGGGCTTTGATGTTGAAAGGACTAGAGCACCTGAAATTAAAATGCCAACTGACCATGGGCCAATTTGCTGTTTAATAATGATAAGAGACATAATACCCAACTCCACCACATAGCTCAATTGTTTTCATGTGACATTGGTCTCTCACTGAGGTGCTACTGTTTTACAACAGTGTTACCTATTGTAGAGAGCACAAAATATCAAGTACTTTTGCATCAGCTTTAGCACCTATACCATTACCTTTTAAATTGGATATTCTCATTCTTATTTTGTACTCCTATCATTTAGTTTAAGGCACGCCCTAAAAGCTACTTTTTAAATATGCTCCAGTGGAATATGCCGCTTCTTGTATTCTCTGAAACCAGGCTATTTGGGCTGTATCTTTGAATAATAATCAGTTAATGTTTACTTACTGTAGGCACTGCTCTGAGTACTGAAGGTTAGAAAAGTTAAATCATTTGCTCCAGGTCACAGAGCTGGTGAGTGTCAGAACCAGTTTCTTAAGTAGAGAGAACTAGAACTCATTTGTACTGTTTTTACTGTTTGAAAAATGGTTGTTTTTATTTGGAGATAGTTGAAAAAAGCTATTATTAACTAACTTTGAGATTAAATGTCTTAGCCTGACCCACAAAAGGAATGCTGAATCATTCTGGAGAAAATGATAGTTTTGGCATAGTTACTATAAAGAACTCTTTAAGGAACATAGTTTTGAATTTATCCCAGAAGATGTTATATAGCCAGATGCCTAGAAAGATCATTCCTATTCAACTAGCCACATTACTCATTCATTCTTAGAAGGAGAAATTTTAAAAATAGAAGTATAATTTTCAGCAAGCATCAAAGATATTAAAAATGCTAATTCACTTAGGACCTGATATTTTGCCTAAGCAAAATTTGATTCCTACAGTAGCAGAAAAATCACAACCTTTGAAGACTAGCACTGTGGATTCCGATGTCAGCTCCTTCATTGGACCCTGCTGTTTGTGACCTTGGACATGTTACATAATCTTCTGAATAACAGTTTCCTCTTCTGTAAAATGAAAATACTCCCTATCTTGCAGGATAGATTAGATGATTAGAATAATGAGAACTGGATTTCAGATGCTCAAAATATTTTAGCCATTTGGCATTATCATTATCATCCTTGTCATCATCGAAACTTCTAATGGTCAGAAAACTTTTAAGATCATCTTCCCCCACACACAAGAACAAGGATTACACTGAGGACAGCTCTATGAGATCTCAGATTCTTTCTTTAAATAATTTAATTCTTATATTTCTATTTCTACACGATGACTTACATAGTAACAAAAATAATGTCTTCATTCTCTTTTTTTCCCCCTCTGAAACTAGAATTAGAAACTATTCCCCACATCATCATAGAGTCTTCCTTCACTAGAGAAAATTGAATCCCCACTGATATATGAGGTTGTTGTATGGGTTTCCATCAGGTCTCTTAGCATCTCTATTTTTGTTCTCATTGTTGCTTGATCATCCTTATACAAATTGAACAGTATCAGGGTTGAGATGAGAGGTCATTCGCTGTGCCTGAGAATGAACTCCATGACAATAATATCTGCGCAGCCCAGGGCTCAAACGAAGGATAAAAGTTTCTGTCACTCTGAGAATTCTCTTGACTGAACAATTAATAGATGCAACATCTTCCTGGGAAGGCACACACACAACCACACTTTACTACCCCCTCAATGTGGTACTTTATTACATCAATTGTGAACCTTGCTGAAAGATTGTAAGTCATCAGTTAAAGCTCAATAGGAAAGCCAGAGCTTGCATAGTACCTAGTATTTAGCTTAACTGAGAAACTGAATTCTACACAAAACCTGCACACATAAGTTTATAGTAGCATTATTCATAATTGCTAAAACTTAGAGGGAACCAAGATGTCCTTTAGTAGATGAATGGAAAAAACTATAGTCATCCAGAAAATGAACAAAAGCTATACCCCTAACTTTATTCTAAGAGAATGGTGTTTTTAAAAAAAACCACAAAATACAAAATCCTTGTTGCTTATGTATTTAGAGGAAATGTCATAACCCTTAATATTCTAAAAAGTTAATGTGGAGAACTGAAACATTTCCTTAATATAAAAAGAGTAATAGTTAAACAAGCTCACATTTGTCATCAATGAAGTGTTTCTCCCATAGTAATTTATTCATTGGTTTATGGATCTCAGTTCCATAGGGATAACAACAAATCCAGTAGAGACTATAAAGATTCTATATAGATAAATTCAGTGTTTTCAATCCTGACTTGCCTAGCAGAGTGCAGGGTTGTCCACATTCAGATGGTCCCCAGGTGTTTATTGACTGGATTAAAGAATACAGAAGTTATTTCAAAAAAGGTAAGTAAAATTTAATATTAGAAAATTTCTTTCAAATTTTTCTTCACTCTTTACCAATATACAGTCATTATGGGTCATCTTCACATGTGGGCTTCTCAAATGCTTCCTTTTTGGAAGTAGCAAAAGATATAAAGCTTACTGTCAATCTGTTATATCTGACTACATCCCATAAAACCTAGTTCATTTCAGATTAATTTTCTAAGATTTAAAATAATGGCATAATCTAAAATATAAAATAGTCTTTTGGGGAAAAAAAAGTAAGGAAATGGTTAATCTCCAGAAATATAATCTTTTAATAGAGTTTCCAGTGGGTAATTAAACTCTTGTTTTTTAAGATGCTAAAATGTTCTAAGAAATTTTTGTTTATTCCATGAAATCACTGCTCCAAAAAATTAAACAAAATTTTAGTTTTTGGAGAGTTAGGCAGAGAAAAGTGAACTGAAATATAACATTGTGTATTATTCCTTTAAAAATGTATGTGAATTTAGACACTTTCTTCTTTCCATTAAAAAGGGGAGGGGTATCCAATGAAAATAAAATATGTGAGAAATCTAGAAGCCAAAATAGTTATTATATAATTGTGTTTATTATATTTCACTGCCGATTCATTGGAATGTGTCACTCTGAGAGGGAACATTTATAATCTCCTACTGCCATCTTATGTAATGTCTTGTCACTGCATGATACAAAAGGAGAAATATACATTAAGGAAAAACAAGAGCACTTTTTAAAAGTTGTATATTAACCCACATTTCACACATAAAAATTATATATCTATTGATCCATTTGCCATCTTTTTATAATAGAATTTTTTAAAGTTTGGTCATTAAGCAAATTATTTATAATTCCTTTCCCATTAATTTCTTAATTTTTTTATTCTAACATCATATTTTTATTTTAATGCAAAATGGTATGTAGCATTATGTAATATTCAGATATATGAGTAACAGAATGCAAAAGCTGGGGTTTTAAATATATAACAATAAAACAAACAAACAAAAAAAGCTCACTTCTATCCTTTAAAGCAACAGAAGTCATCAGACTTTTTTATAGAAGTGTACCCTGAAACCAGCCAAGTCATAGCCATCAATTTTATATAGAAGAATTTTAATTTAATGTGTCAATTGTAAACATATGCCAACATTTTAATCTAAAAATCACAGTGCATCTAGGTGAATTCTTATTGTTTTATATAAATTCTAACAATTCTTTTTTAATACAGATCAACAATTAATTATTATTCAAAATACTATATAACCCAATGCAATTTGGAAAGCTGTTCAGTAAAAGAGCCTCGTCACTCTTATTTGACTAATACCAACATCTCAACTACTAGAGAAATAGATCACTTAGGAATGTCCCCATCTATAAGTAACAACAACAAAAACAGAAAACAACAAAAACGCCAACTAACCATGGCTTGAACAAATAAGTCTATTTCCACAAGCAGAATATGTTGCCATCAGTTACTAAGGTTACTTCCAGTTTCTATTTTACCATCATTAGACCATTGACCTCTGTCCTCATGCTTGTCACCTAATGATCACAGAATGGTTGTTATAGTTCCAAATTATAAATCAATGTCAAGATTGAAACAAAGTGAAACAGAATGCCAGATGAATCCATCCACATATTAATGTTAGCCTCCTTCTCTTTCCAAACACAAAATAATGCTAGGTAAAAATGTTAGGGGAAACATGGACGTAGTCAAGCTGGAAGCACGGAAGGGAAAATCTTCAAGTGCCATAGACAAAAAAAAACAACAATAATGCTTGAGAGCTGACATGAAGATTTCTCAGAGATAAATGAAATATACTCAGATTATAATCAAAAGGCAGAAGTGGAAAAGCCAGACCCAATGCACAGGAAAGGGTTGGCACTTACCTGGAAGGAGAGTTCTGGCCAGGAGAACACCTCTCACCAATGTAAAAGCCTACACTAGTATGGGCAGTGTACCCCAGGCCTGGGCTAAATCAGAGTCTGTTGTCAGAAATCAGAGCACCTGTTCTGCATTGACCCAGAATAAAAATCCTAAGGAGAGAAAGTAATGGAAATGGTCTAGAAGAGGTTAACCTTGTAATACACTATAATTAACAACCATAAAATCTCCTCAAAAGACACCTTCATAACCCAGAGCACACAGAAGATAATTGCTAAAAAAGATGAAGTTTCTGGCAAATAAGGAAAAGCTATGAGGAGCACAACAAAGCAGAGAGATCATCCCCAGTGACCCACCAATGATAGAGCAATCTCAAAGGGTCCTTTCCAAACTTGGTCTTCGTCAGACTCTTTTAATTTTCATAAATAAGAACCATAATAAATAGAATCCATACTAGGTCCTAGGGAGTTAGGGAAGAGGAACAAGAAAAAATATTAAAGAAACAGAAGTCTTGACCTTCCCCTTTCCTCTCATGACCCTAAAATGAGCTTACATGTTATTCAGAGAAACCAAATGAAAATATTAAAGGACATAGAGTCATTTACAAGAATAAATCCATATAAAACCAACTGAATTTTAGAGAGCTAAGAGACATAACACAGAGGTCACATGGTCAAAAATTACAAAGACTTATTATTCCCTGGCCCTGCAAGTCTCCTAAATATCCTCCCAAAGATGAATGTAGTAAATTAAATGTGGGCATAAGCTAAGAAAAGAATCCTAAAAAGGATGAATTTTCAGCTGAATTTTGAAAGATCTTTCAGCTGAATTTTTAGAGAAGAGACACAAATTACCGAAGCACTGCTGACTCATCTTTCTACATTCATAAGCTTGTGCCCTGTCCTAATGACACAAATTTGAATGAGTTTTAGAGGAACTGGAAATATCCAAATGATGTTAAAATTTGTCCAGTCAATGGAATATCAGTAATAGCAGAAAAGATTAAATGGATTTGCTTCATTTCACATAGAAGATACATGAGTGCTCCTTTTAAATTCTTCTTTCAATGTTTTTAAGGAGGAAATTAAGTCCTTGTTCTCAGGGAGGACAGAATCAAAATTGTAACAGAAAGGATACAAAGAGTAAGAATCAATGGCTTTCAAGATAAGCTATCAGGTCAGTAACTAACTTCCATTTCTAGATGTCTATTAAGAAAGAGACATCTATGATGGGATTATGGATGTTTTTAACTTTCTTTTTGTACCTTGCTAGATGTCCTAACTATATAACCTTTTATAATAAAAGAATATCAACAAATAAAAATTGTAATGCTGAGTAACATGATTCAGACCATCAGCTGCCTGAAAAAGGAGACTGGAGATGATGTGGAAGTCTCTCTAGGCCTTTTATTTTATATGGAAAAAACCTTCCACTCATTAGGTTCTGTGTACACAATTTTTGATGAAATATTAATTATTCTTAATACAAAATCTAGGAATGTTAATATAGTCAATCAGTTCTTCAACACCTAAGTGATAATTATTAAGATCTTAACTGTTCAATCACTCAATGGTTATTTAATCTTAAAAATTATGGATGGCAAAGAATTGGGAAGTGGTGGATTCCTCTTTTAAATAAAAATATTCAAAAGAAAATGTCCTATAGAGAAAAACAACATTGTACTGATCACTTTAGGAAAAAAAAGAGAAAATGAAAAATCGTAATAATTGTCCCAGCTACTCACCTTCCAGGTCTTTAAGTAATGTCCTTTATATGGAGAAATAAGTATGACAATGAAATAGATTCTGAACAATGACCTTGTTATACTTCATTATATAGTAGGACCATAAAAATTGATCAACAACGTTACAAAGGAACATAAATAAAATAATTCTTCACAAATAACAATAGTCCACATAAAAACTGGACAAAATCTAATCATAATGATATATAACAATTCTTGCTAAGACAATGACATTCACAGGAACACATATATGTAACAGATCAATTTTCGGCCTAGTTTTCTTAAGATAAAAATATACAAATCACTGTTAAATCAACTTTAATTATCAAATCAATTTAAATCAAATTAGGTCTTAAGCCACATAAGACTCTCCTGGTTTCCTGAAGCTAACAGGATTATCAACTAAATAACCTAAGTCATTCTTCTGATTCTTTTTTGCCTATTTAGCCTGAGCTTCCTAAACTTAATGCAAGAACAGAATTCAGAGGACTAAGCTGAGGAAATTCTGCTTTGATGCTATCCTCTTCATGGTGCTAAGGGACAGAGATATTAAAATTCAGAGATGAAAAGCTAATAAAATGCTGGGCAACAAAAAAGAAATCAGAGCCTCTTAACATGGCTGAAAATTTGAATCTCCTGGAAGTCTTTCTAAACATATCAGATCAATTAAATCAGAATCTTTAGAAATTGAGCCCATACTTTTGTTTCTAATTGATGATTCTAAAAGAAAGGAAGAAAAAAGTGTAGCAATAGATGATATCAAGCAACAATATTATCAGGTTGAATGTATCCAAACTAGAGAATTGTGTTCCTAACCACAAGTCAGCTCCAAAGGGAATTAGAACATAAATATGATGATTTTTGTAACTCCAAAATACAATGACAATTTTTTATAGTCAAGGCACCAAGAAATTATCTGAGGGGCTGATTACTGAGATACTGAAAGAAACTAAAGCAAAAATCCTCCTTGGTGCCCTCATTTTTCAAGGGCCATAACAGTAAAAAGCCAATAAAATCAAGCAATGCAGCAATGAAACTCCTGGTATTTCTGTGCTAATGAAACTTAGCTGTAAAAATTAAAAAAAAAAATTTTTTTCATTTTATGTGCTTCCAGAATACATCTGGTTTTATTTGGGTGCTGTCAACAACCTCAAAGTAAAAAGCCTTGGAATCAACCATAAAAAAATTTTTAAGGTATTCACCCAAATTCAGGTCATATGAAAACTGTAAGTCCATTTGCTAATAAGACTTACTTTTTAGTCTGAACACCTTAGAGAAATTTAATGGCCTTGAACTTTCACAGAAAGTTTTCTAAACTTTGTGATAATGCTCACAATCACCAAACAGAAACTGGGTCAGCAGAGAGAAATTAAAATTAACCATTGTGGATGGAGATATAAAAAATATATTTCAGATAAACAAGAATGTATGGAGAATAACAAATACCTGTATACCCACTACCTCATTTAATAAATAAAACATTAAAAATACAATTGAAGTCTTATGTGTCTTATGTGTTCTTCCTCTCCCATTATCTCTCCCACCCCTACTAGCCCTCTTCAAATAAATGGAACTGTCCTAAATTTTATCATTTTTATCATGTTTATCATTTCCATGAATATTTTTGTAATTTAACCATGTATGTTTAAATCTCCAAACAATATATAGTATGGTTTCTTTTATATTAAAATTTTATAAAAATGATAACATAATATATATCTTTCACAAACATACATTTGCATTTTTATTCAATATTATATTACATGGTTTATCCATGTTTATACACATAGATAATTCATTTTAACTTCTGTATAGCAGTTAAATCATACTACAACTTGTCCACTGTCACAATACAAAAATACTGAAATATATCTTCTCATACATAACTCCTGAATAGCGGCAGGAGTATCTCCAGACTGCTTCTTGACTTTAATGTGCACATAAATCACTGAGGATCTTATTAAAATTCAGGTTCTGATTGAGCAGATCTGAAAGTGGATATAATATTCTGCATCTCTAACATGTTCCCAGGATATGCTCTAGTCTACACTGTCCAATGTGTTAATCACTAACCATATGTAGCTATTTAAATTTAATTAAAATTTTTAAAAATTAAAAACGTAATTCCTCATACACACTAACCACATTACAAGTGCTCAGTTGTTATTGGACAGCACAGAGAACACTTCCATCATCTATGAAATTTGGACTATTGGACAGTGTTGCCACTCAAGGTGTTGTCCAGGGACCAAAAGCATCAGCATCACCTGGTAGCTCTCTGGAAATGCAGAATCTTAGGCTCCAATTTATTAATCCCAATCTCAATCTTAGCAACATCTCCAGGTGATTTGTTTCTCCCTTAAAGTTTCATAATTACTGGTTTAGGGTTTTTAATACTTTAAAATGTAATAGTAGAGTTGAAGAGCATGCATGACTACAATGGTACTAGCTAATCCCAGATTGCTCTCCAACACAGTTTTGTCGATTTATAATCCTCACAACAGTCTGAAAGAGACTCCACTGCTCCACTCCACATCCTTATCCTTACTAAGACTGGATATTGTCAGACACCATAATTTTTGTCACTATAATAGCATGAATGTATTTCTCTATTGTTTTAGTTTGCCATTCCCTGATTAATAGTGGGATTGAGCATCTTTTCATACATTTATTAGCCATTCAAATTTTCTCTTCTGTCATAGCCTGTTCATATCCTTTGCCCACTTTTCCATCAGGTTGTTTATCTTGTTCTCATTAATTTGCAGGAGTTCTTCACTTAGTCTAAGTATTATTCATTTGTTTATTGTATGTATTGCATTTATCTTCTTTCAGTCTATGGCTCTCTTTTCACTTTGTTTATGGTGTCTTAATGATGCACCTAAGTTTTTTATTTTAATTCAATTAAGGTTTTAGTGGCAGGACAACATTCAGACACCACAGTATGACTGGTTTGAAGCAAGATCTTTCAATGTAAATTCTTTACCCTCCCCATTTTAACTCAGCCAGGATTAAGGATTTTAATAATCCTGTGTTTTAACAATGAAATCTTGTCTCTATAAGCAGCATTAGGGTTTCTGGGAGCAATCAGGTCATCTGACAACTTAATAAAATTAAGAGAATCCCCTGTCACCTTTTCCATTAACAGCCATGTTGACCATACTTTAAAACGGAGCTTCTAAATCAAATGGAGCATTTTCTATAAGGAGAATGAAAGAAACTTCACTAATTATAGGTAATTTGATCCACAGTTGCTTTATTTTGTTTTTTTATTTTTTTTCCTTGACATAGCAAAATGGAAAAAGTAAGCTAAGTCAAAAGGAGGTTGTTGTCCTTTACTCATTATAACATGAATCAATAGGAAAAAATAATAAATATAAATAGTAAACAAGCATAAATTACACAATTCAGATTAAAATGTTTAAAAACTTCTAAAATATTTATATAAAAAAGTCACTATTTTATAAACTATACTTACAAGGCTATGATCATGAATCAGAACTGAATTCTGTCCTCCAGTTTTTTTGTTCAATATTTATTGAGCATTCACTAAGTAGTAGGCATAACACAAAACTTTTCATAGTATCATAATATCCTCTCATATCTTGTATTATTCTCTCAAAATCTAAGCAATAATTCACCAAATGTTTATTGAGCACTTACTCTCTGCCAGAGACTATGCAAAAAAAAAAAAAACAGGAAAAAGTTCCTACTCTCACAGGATTTTAGAAAGGAAAGACACACCACAAATAAAGCTAGAAAAAAAATTAAATTGTGTTAATACTTTAATACCTGCTGTGTAAGAATTATAGTTTTGTAAAGTCATCTAATCTTTTTGAGTTTTCAGAGCTGACAGCTCTGCTTTATTATTTATCTCTGAGGTAGTCTTTGTTTTTGAGCTAATTCATTCATTTCATCTTCCTGTTTTATTCTCTTCTGCCTTTTATATGTAAACAGATGAAGATGAAGACAACAACAACGATGATGATGATGACTTACAAGCTCTGAAATATAAAATATAAGGTGCCATACCTAGACATTGCACTGTTGATGTTATTAATATTAATTTTAAGAGACTGGTGTGTGTACTGAAGGATAAGGCAAGGAGAATTATTACTAATGGAACATACTAATTCTATCATTTCCAATGTTGTTAAGAATCAGAATAGTCAGCATGGGGGATAGTAAATACAGCATTAGACAAAGAATTTAATAAAAAATAAAAAGTACGAATGATAAGAATCCTGGTTCTGTGCTATTAGATATAAACTAGAGTTAAATATTTAACTAATCAGAGGCAATAGCTTGATTATTGAAAACATTATGGTAGCAGACTAAGCTATGCACAGACACTGAACAGAATTCAAATAATCAAAACTGTATTTTAAAATATTCTTTCTGCAAATAAAAAATTTGTAAGCCATTTTTCTGCCTAATGATTTAATGGCAGACTAAATCAAAACTAAACATTCTAGTAAGTGATTCCTAAACAGAATTACAAAGGAGATTAGATCTGTCTTCAGTTCCAGCCACACCATCTGCTATCTACTACCCTTTATAAGATATCAAAGATCTTCTTCCTTTTCCCCTTATAAAAATTATCTTTGAGGGAAGGGTATGATAAATGCATTCAGACTGAATTATAAATGACTGAAATGATTTACCACTGGTTTCCTGAATGCATTCTTACACTCAACATGGAGATATGAGCAAGTGGTCAATTACCAATAAAGCATAAGAACTTAAAACATTGCTTATCAGTAAAGAGATAAAACCAAAAGATTCACCTAATTAAATTAGGGAAAAAATATAGGAAACTTTTTGTTGTACTTTAAGTTCAACTTTCTTAAAAATTTACATTTTAAAATGTAAATGCTGTTAAAGCAACATAACATTGTGATAAAAACAATTTTAATAAGAATATATTACAACTCACTTTTTCTATAGTAGATTAACTTAATCTAAGAACTTGATACAATCATTTTGATTTTGGAAAATGACACTTCTTCAAGACCCCAAGTGAAATCTAAATTAAAGTATTTAATAATTTCCTAAGCTGAGCTTTAAACAAATCAATTAGTAAAAGAAGAATACATTTATTGATGAATGTACCAAATCTTCCCTCACAATTTTTTAATCTTATTCATAAAAGTGAATCAAATGTGATCATAACCTGGTCATACTGCTATTTGGGATGACAATTGATATCAACGCTAAATCTATGGAATCAAAGTATAAAAATTAAAATTAAAAATTAAGCATTTCTTTTTCAAAATTTCACAAGTATTCATCATCAATTCTTTATTTAAAATGTAAAAAATATATCTTCTAAATTCTCAGAATGTTTCTCAAGATCTCTTCATCTGGCTTCTTCCATATTTTGCTTTTAAGCCATAAGAGTGAATGCTGTCTAATGAACAGAATATTGCCTAGCATACAGTAAGGGCTATTGATAGTAGCTATTTTGTTATTAATATGTAGTTTACATTATTAAAACCATTAACATTACCTATTATAATATTAGTTATTACTATCATAACTATTCCTACCATTTATATTAGTATTCACTATTCTAATTATTTGTATTGATATCGTCATCAGTAATTTTACTATCCATGCTACCACACTCTCTTTTGCTGCAAAATACAGAGGTAATTAAGCTTCAAGGATTATAAAGCCAAAAGTATAAGGCCTAGTTTTGTCAACAAATAATGCTGGAACTGGACATCCACATACCAAAAAATGGATTTAGACACTGACCTTACACCCTTCACAAAATTAACTCAAAATGGATCACAGACCTGTATATAAAACACAAAGCTATAAAACTCTTACAAGATGACATAGGAGAAAACCCAGATGACCTTGGGTATGAAGATGACTTTTAAGATACAAAACCAAAGCCATGATCCATGAAAGAAATAACTGATAGTCTGGAGCTCATCATAATTCAAAACTTCTGCTCTGCTAAAAACAATGTCAAGATAATGAGAAGACAAGCCGTGGGTTGGGAGAAAATATCTGCAATAGACTAATCTGGTAAGGACTGTTAACCAAAATTTACAAAGAAGTCTTAAAACATCAATAAGAAAACGATTCAATTTAAAAAATGGGCCAAAGACCTTAATAGACAGCTCATCAAAAATGATACACAGATGGCAAATAAGTATATGAAAATAAGCTCAACATCATAAATCATCAGGTAAATACAAATTAAATCAACAATGAGATACGACTACATACCAATTAGAATGGCCAAAATTCAAAACTCTGACAACACCCTACACTCATGAGAATGTGCAGCAACAGAAATTCTCACTCATTACTGACAGGATTGCAAAATAGTACAGATACTTTGGAAGATAGTTCCTCAGTTTCTTAAAACTCTAAACATATTCTTAACATATAATACAGGAATCACACTCTTGGTTATTCACCCAAAAGAGCTGAAAACATGTCCATACTAAAAACTGCACACAGTTGTTTATAGAAACTTTATCTGTAATTGTCAAATTTTGGAATCAACCAAGATGTTTTTTAATGGCTGAACTAAAAATAAACTGTAGTACATTCAGACAATAGAACTAAAATGAAATGAACTACTGAGCCCTGAAAAGTTATGGAGGAAATTTAAATGCATATTATTAAGTGAAAGAAGTCAATGTGAAAAAGACTATATACTATGTGATTCCAGCTACAGAAAATTCTGGACAAGGCAAAACTATGGAGACAGTAAAAAAAAAAAAAAAAAAAAACAGCAGTTTCCAGGAGGAGGGAAAGGGAGTGATGAATAGGCAGAGCACAGAGGATTTTTAGGGCATTGAAACTATTCTATGTAATAATACTACAATACAATGTTAAGTGCATGGCACAATACACTTGTCAAAACTCATAGAATATACAACACCAAAAGTAAATCCCCATGTAAAATTATGGACTTTGGATGATAGTGATATATATGTCAGTGTAGATTCATCAACTATAAGAAATGTATCATTCTGATTGGGAACATTGATAATGGGTGAAGCTATACAAGTGTGGGAACAGAGAATATAATGAAAAGCTCTGTATCTTCCTCTCAATTTTACTGTGAACCTAAAATTACTCCTTAAAAATTTAGTATTTTTCTTCTTTAAGTATAGGATCACATTTCACCGTTAGGCAAAACCTTTAGGCAAACATCTTTCTGAGTATAGCAGTTAATGGCTTGAACTTTGAAGTTAAGAGAGTCAATCTGAATCCTGACTCTGATGTTGTGTGACTTTGCACAATTGTCTTAACTCTCCATGCTTCAGTATTCACAACTATAAAACTGAAATAATAATAGCTATGTCTGAGGGCCGTTCAGAGGATTAAGTGAGAGAGTATCCATTAAACATTTGGTACAGCACCTGCCACAAGTGTTCAAAAGCTATGGACCATGATGCAACAACTTCACAACCAGTCTAGAGAAAATAAGAGGTTCTTCTCAACTTTGTATACATAATAGTATACTATTGGCTGTGGAATATTAAATTAAAATATTTCAGTAAATTTTTCACTTTTTTATCCTAATGAAAATATCTGTATATCTACCAAGAAAGTCAAGGTAAAAATTTTGTATATTTAAATGTTATAAAAGATGGTCTGAGTCTCACAGCATCAGTGTCTCACACATAGTGGTCTGTCAATAAATGAATTTATGAATAAATCTATTACTGAAATAACATATAATGTAATTTTTCTTTTTTTTTGTTTTTTACTACTCTGGGAATAAAATTTATATATATTGCTTTAAACTTTCTGTTTTATACTATTCTTAAGACACAGACGAACATGCTCTTTCACTAAGCATTTGATGGAGTGAGAAACCTGTCAATCTGAATTGGAGAGACTATTTGGAGTTATGGGAATCTTATGGTTGAAACCTTCTGAAGTGTTAATGGGCTTTTGTTTCAGGAAGGAAAATAAGCACTTGTCAACTTGAGTCAGATCAAGCATTTCAAGAGTAGAGTTCATAGAATGTTTGGTAAGAAAAAAAAGCAGAACAGAGTAGTTTTTGTAAAACTATCTCCCTACAATAAGAAATAGACATAAGTTAGGCTCCAAAGTAAGTTAGAGGCACGCAGAAGATGTATAAAATGAATCTCTAATTCTCAACAGTTTCTTTGCTTTTTAAAGTAAATATGATGATTAAAAGCATTGGCCCTTTTGATTTTAAATATTGTGCTCAGAGGATCATGCAATAGAGATATCAAAACACAAAGACTAAAGCATAGACTAAAAGGTAGATAAGGAATCTGAGATATAAGTAAAGTGGGTGATTTGGCCAAGTTCACAGAGCTCATCAGGAGCAGTCAGAAGATGAAATGCAACAGGTTCAAGAATTCCAGTTTCTCACCCAGGCTCCAAAGAATCCTAATACAACACAACCAGGTCAGCTTTTAGACATAACCTCAGGAATAATATGATTTCAGAGACAAGAATTTTTCTTTGTTAATAATAAGTCTCCTGCTTAATATCACCTAAAATTTCTTCAAGAGGAAACAACCTTTAGTTAACAGAAAAGAGTAAAAAGGTCAGAGTTAACACATTAGTGTATGTGTATGTTCTCACATGCAAACGAAACATGGAATCTCTTGATAGAGATAAATGACTAGAAATCAGGAAGAAGTCATGTACTTGAAGGGTAAGAGTAAGTTCTCTGAAGGAGAAAAGATTGCTAAAAGGTGACAATGCATAAGGCTCCTATCAGTGACTTGTGAATTTTGCCCTGAACTAAAATCTGTATAGAATACTGATTAAAAGCTCAAACTTGAGAGTGAAACCTTTACACAAATACTACCTAGGTATATGACCATGTATGTCATTTAATGTTTATGAGATTTAGTCTTCTCATCTTTAAAATGAGGATATTAATATTATCTTATGGGTTTTAAAAGAGCTAACATATAGAAAGCATCTGGCACAATGCCTGGCACATAATAAACAATTAATATCATTTGGTTATTATTGCTCCACATACCTTTTGAACACACTAACTTCTTAGAAGTAAATATATTTAAAAGTCTCATTAATCAATGTTCAGCAAAGAAAATAAGTTTTACCAATATTATCTTAGGCCTTCCAAATCAGGTCATAATCTATTTTGATTTCTATAAAAATATATTCCCCAAAGGTAAAACTGCATTATACTTGTGGAAAATTTGTTTCACATTATTATGTGATGTGATCATGTGTTAATTAGCTATGGCCATCATTTCTCTGTACATATATTAAATCATCACATTGTATACCTCTAAGAAAACTCAAATTATACAACTCAAATAAATATAATTTTTAATTATCAATCATATGCCAATAAAGTTGAAAAGTACTTTAAAATATTTCAATCTCTACAAAAGATCTGCTTCATATTATTAAATCTAATTTTTCCTATCTTTGTACCTTGCCAAAACATACTTCTGTTTAACCTTTATAATTACAAAATGAAAAGCAGTCATCATACAAATGAATGCTATACTATATACTTTGGTTTGAGAACAAATTCAATATAATAAATTTTATAAAGTTAGGTCTGACAGTAGAATATATCCATGTCTGATATGATACTGGCTTATAGAAAGATTCTTCAGTAGCAAATTACCTATGAAGTGAGGACACAACTTAAATTTTAAAGTATTTTTTAGCAAAACAATTATAGGACTATTTCTAGGTATCTGGACCAGCGACATGTCTGGGAGCCTATTAGAAATGTAAATTTTTAGACCCATTCATAATTAATGAGTCAGTAATTCAGGGAATAAGGAACAACAATTATGTTTTAACAAGTCCTCCAGACAAGTCTGATGTACTCTGAAATTTTGAAAAATCACTGATCTAAACTTCAATCAATATGGTTCAATGCTTTAGATATCCCTAGCTGAAGCTTCCTAACAGCTGGGGAGTTGCACGTAAATTACAGACAATCCCATGCCATGGGATTCCCCACTACACCACCAATTATCAAAAGTCCATCAAGTATGAGAAGTATGTGGCAAAACTTCAAATCTTAAAGCCTTAAGTTACCATCAGACAGCTAGCTGAAGCCCTGAATATTACTTCTTTTGAGGAATTTCTAACCAGGATGAACACAGCTGTAATCACTGTAAAGAACTCCTTTGCCTCATGTCCTCCCCATGAAATTGAACAATGTTCACCAATGTTAGCCTTAACAAGGGGCTTCAGGAGTGACTTGACTTAAAAGATCCAATATTTCAATTCCCTTTTAAGAGAAAAACCAAAATTACTTAGGGAACTACTACTTAAAATGTTACTATAAAGTTACTCAAGTCACTCACCAATTTGGAGTTTCTAGTCAGCATGATTGGGTAGAAACTATCATGTTTTCATATATGAACCAATCAATATCAAAGTGTGTAGAGACAATAAACTATAAAAATATGCATTATCTTAAATTTTATGCCATACATATGCCTTTCCATACTCAGTATAAAATTTATTAATTTTTTAATAAAGAACAGAAAACAATTGTTTCCAGCAGCATAAGCTTTATGCACTTAACCCTAACTAGTTATTTTCTGCTTCATTAAAATATAAATTTAGGGGAGTATATGATTAAATTAGTTTTAAATACTATGGAGAGAATGAATATTTAGGTGCCATAAAAATTTAGAAATGCTAATATGTCATATGATTCTAGAACAGTCCTGAGAATCGGTAGGAATGCTACATAATGAAGCCATTGTTTTCCAATTGACTATAACATGATAGGTCAAAATGTACAATTTAGGTATCTGTAATTAGTAGCAAAAAGCATGACTGCCTATTTCATGTTCTATGAATAAACATACTGATGCTAAATTTAAACATTAGTTGTGGCAAACAACAATGAAAATTAAATAAGAGTTCTATTGCTGTGTCATCTCCCTAAAAATCAGTTTCCTCTTTGCTCTTCCTGCTTTGTTGGAAACTTTGTACACTCTGTTGCTCCTGTGTCAAGGGGCCATTATAGCTCTATCTTCCAAGCTATCCAGAGGAAGAGTCATCCAAAGTAGTGACTGAAGTTTTACAAAGGTGAATCAGTATTTTCCCCTTAAGAAAAGTAATTATTGTGATAAGCAAAATTAAAAAAAAACTAACTTTCTAAGCAACTATACTGCTTTATTTTCCACACATCTCTACTCTTCTTAAGTTAAAGCCAATGATGTTATAAAATCATATAAAAAGATGAATTAAAGAACTGAATTTTTCATTGGTTATAACAATTTATGTAAAATTTCCTTATAAGAGTTTAACAATTATTTTTAAGTATTATGACTCTGCCTAAAGGCAAGGCAATTTTATTAAACAGGCAAAATAGCTACACTGCTTAAAAAATAAGTTTACTTAATAAAAAACTTTCAAAATTTTCTTACCCAAAACTTTGTTTTTCCTAGCCCTTTCAGAGAGAGTGACAGAGACAGAGAGAAAAATAATAAATTTTAAAAGCAGACAATTCTATGATATAAAGCAAGTCTGTAATAATTATGATCAGGAATTTTTTTTTTAAGTAAGAATCACCTAATATCACTTTAACCTTAAAAATATAATTACTATAACTACCATAGAATATTTATTTTAATAAATGTAACTTCTTAGTAAATCTTCCAAGAATAAAACATTGCAGAATGTATTCTAAATCACCTAATGAATCCAACTACTAAATAGGCTAATAGCTATAAGGAAGTTAAAGGTCAAGTAACACCTTCCCAAAATGATGGCTTTGCTTTTGAATAGTTAATCTAAAACCCATTTCCCTTTCACCAGAAATAAAATAGTTGAGCCAGTCCTCTATTCCTAGTTTGAGACTAGGAATATGAAGCTATGCCATTTGTATTAAGAGCGAGCTTAGTGTTCAGTTCTCAGTAGTGTGATAGGTAAGGGTAGAGTGGAGAAATGATACTGAAGAAGTGCGATTGCTGGATCAAATAGTAGTTCTATTTTAAATTTTTTGAGAAACTTCAATAATGGCTGTACCAATTTACATTTCTACCAACAGTGTACTCTAATTTTAATATGTAGTTATGCTTATAAGATAAATAAGTACTGAGGATACAATGTACAACATGATGACTATAGTAAAAAAAAGGAAGTACATTAAACACAACCTGTTTTTTTCCTTTATCATTTAACAAACTGTGTGCATTTGGCTTTATTGACTTTTCCTTATATCATCTGATTTTTACATGCATTCCCCCCAATTTGCCTCATATATCTAATCTCCTATGATGGAAGAGGGAAAAAAAAGTTAATTTTTTTTCTTTTTTTAAACCCTATCTTTTCTAATCATCGATGTATCTCTGCTTTCTCTAGCACAAAGTATTAAATTCTCTTTCGGTGCTTTGAAAAATCAAAAACATTTCTTTTTCATGAAATGACATCTTGAATAATCAATTTTCCTTCAATCTTGCAATATATTATTACCCTCCTGAGAGTGACTGTCATCTTTAAAGCAACCATACTATTCAAACATTGTTTACTATGGTAAATCCAATGTCTTTGAACTAAACTCTGTTTTTTCAGTAAAAGGCAAAAGCTTTATGTGTTCTGAAGAGAAGCCGGAGTGTTAAAATATAAAAAATTACTTAAAAATATAAAAAGTGAGAGTATCACTGGTAGGGAGAGCAAAGCTGCAGAAGCTCCCTGAAGGGGTAGGGGGTTCTGTTCTCATCCGGGGGCTCCCCATTCCAGTCCCAGCCCAGGAAAGAAGAGATTCCAATAACTCTGACAGTAAAAACCAGAAGGGATTTCAGCCATCTGGACAAGATGGAAGGTGACTGAAACCCTAGGCAACCCTTTGAAGGACCCACACACAGGTTTCCTAACCTGTGGACACTCACCTGGGACACCAGCGGTGGGTCAGAGGCTTCCATGGTATTCATTCTGAGAAAATCTGCATTCCCTGGTGCCAGGAGGAGGCCTGGAAGGGCAGCCAATATTGTGCCTTAGTCCAGCCCCACTACTAGGCAATCTACAGACCGTGCCAGCTTGACTCTGCAGACCCCTTCCACAGAGCCATTAGAAAGTGCAGGCCTGAGGGGATCCTCTCATGCCACCTGACCTGCAGATTGCCCAAGGCTAGTGTAGCTAGATGGCCTCCAATCCCTGCGTTGATTTAGGGCCAAGTATTCTCAGCTGGCAACCAGCACTGTAAGTCGAGTTACCAAGGTAGGGTTAAGCAGATCACTGCTGCCAAGATGAACTTGGGCAGATCCAGGGATCTGTGGGCCAGTCCCAGATAGCAGCTGGTCTTCCTGAAATCCGGGACTTCTGCAGGAACACTCAAACAGTTACCAAAGTTGGAGCAAGGCTGACTTGTCTCCTTGAGACCCCGCCCACCCTACCCACTAATTGTCCCAGGCAGCCCATTAACAGTGAAGTGCCACATCCCAGCTCCACCCCTCCCTGCCTCCCATCTCCCAATCCACAAAGGCAAAAAATTTGGTTAGCGCAATGGGCTGGCACTGCACGGAAATAAGTGGCAGGCAGACCTCTGCTGCCCACAAGAGTTGAAATATTTTGTCCAGGGAGCCCAGGGATCTGTGGGACAACCCCAGATAGCAGCTGTTCTCACTGTGATCTGGGACTACAGCAGGAATGCCCAGGCACAGAAGTTGCAGCAAAACTAAGACTGTATTGGCCTTATGGCCCTTGTCTACCCGAGATACTGCATCACCCAAGCCACAAACCACCTGCAGCCCATGCTCTGCATGGCTCTGGGGTTGTGCAGACTAAGCAGGCAATAGACTTTGGCTAGGACAATGAGTGCATTTCGAGGAAAACAGTTGTGGGCAGACCACTGCTACCTGAATGAACTGTAATATCTCTTAAAGGGATCACAGAGGTATTGGTCTAATAGCCCTTGACTCCCTGAGTTCCTGCCTCATCCAATACACAAGTGTCCACCTCATGCTGATAGGCAGCTTGCCCTCGGGTGGCACATTCATGCCCAAAGTGGGCAGTAGCTGGACTTGCTACGATTGGAAACTTGTACAGGGAGCCACAGAGACAGCGCTGGCATGTAAATTGACAGTGCAATGGCAGGGGAGATTTACTCAACAAACCCAGGAGACTCCCAGGGTACCTGCACCACCCAACACACACGTCACCCAAAGGCTCTTCCAGTTTCAGAGACTTACAGGCAACTGACAAGCAGTGTCAGGCTTTGAGAAGCACTAGTCCCCCTCCACTAAACTGCCCTAGGTCAGGGACAGGGGATAACCGGACCACTATCTGCAGAGTTGTCTCTTCCACTTACCTATAGTCCCAGCATAGGTAACCATCTGGATTGCTTTGTAGTACTCACCAGGTAGTCCTGAGCAATAAAAAGCAGCAGTTGACTTTGGCCTACTGGGAAGCCCATCCCAAAGGGCCACAAAACCCTGGAGGCCAACATTAGACCACAAAAGAACAACTTCTGACTAGCCCCATTAGTAGTACAAAAAGGTGGTTGCAACAAGTACACAAGCCTGTTAGGGAAAATCCTACTCAGTAGGATCAGCCCCACACATAGCAACTCTTACCCTGTGGGGGCAGCCAATTCCCACAATTAGTCATCTTGAGCGTTAATCCCATCCACTGATCTACTAACAACAATAAAGGCTTGGCAACAACACCAAATCACACACAACCCACACAAAGATCACAACCAGATTCCCCAGCATAGGAAATAAGGAAAAGTACACCACTGGGCCATACAGAACACCTTCCACATGAGGCCATCTGGCCAAGGCTGATAGACGAAACTAATATGACACATGACACATAGAAATGAACACAGAGAGGCTAATAAAATGAGAAAACAAAGAAACATGCTACAAATGAAACAACAGGAGAAAACTCCAGAAAATAATCTAAATGAAATGGAGGCAAGCAACCTACCAGAGTTCAAAATAACAGTTAAAAGGGTGCTCAAAAAATTTATGGGAAAAATGGATAAGCACAATGAGAACATCAACACAGAGATAATAAGCATAAAAAAGGACAGATAAATCATAAAAAAAGAACCAGACAGAAATGAAAAATACAATAACTGAAATGAAGAATAAGCTAGAAGGATTCAACAGTAGATTGGACAAAATAGATCAAATCAACAAACTGGAAGACAAGGTAGCAGAATATACCTAATTAGAACAACAAAAAGAAAACAGAATTTTAAAAAATGAGAATGGTTTAAGAGACCCGTGGGACAACTTGAAGCATAACAATATCCGGATCATAGGAGTACCTGAAGAGAATAAGAGAGAGCAAGGGATTGAGAAACTATTTAAAGAAATAATGACAGAAAACTTCCCAAACCTGGCAAAGGAATTAGACATACAAGTCCAGGAAGTACAGAGTCTCAAACCAGAGGAATTCAGAGGCCACACCAAGACACAACATATTTAAAATGCCAAAGGTCAAAGACAAAGAGAGAACCTTAAAAGCAGCAAGAGAAAAATAGTTAGTTACTTACAAGGGTACCCCCATAAGAATGTCTGTTGATTTTTCAATGGAAACTTTGCAAGCCAGAAGAGACTGGCAAGAAATATTCAAAGTTATGAAAAACAAAAATCCACAACCAAGAGTACTCTACCTAGCAAGTCTTTTGATAAAATAGAAGGTGAGATAAAATGCTTCCCAGACAGGAAAAAGCTTAAGGAATTCATCACCAACAAGACAATGTTACAAGAAATGTTCAAAGGATGTCTGTAAAAAGAGGAGTACTAAAGAAAATAGAAATAACAAATACGAATAATAAAATTGCAGTAACAATGTACCTACCAGTAATCACTTTAAATGTTAACAGATTAAATGCTCCAATTAAAAGACATAGGGTAGCCAAATGGATAAGAAAACAAGACCCTTGCACATGCTGTCTAGAAGAGACCCACTTCAGATCAAATGATAGTCACAGGCTGAGAGTAAAGGGATGGAAAAAGATATTTCATGGAAATGAAAATTTTAAAAAGCTGGGTTACTGATACTTAGATAAAATGGACTTTAAAACAAAGGCTATAATAAAAGACAAAAAGGGCATTACATAATGATAAAGGGATCCATAAATCAACAGGACATAAGCCTAGTAAATATATACACACCCAATTCAGGAGCACCTACATACATAAAACAATTATTGATTAACATAAAAGGAGATATCAACAGTAATACACTCATAGTAGGAGACTTTAACACCCACTGACACCAATGAACAGATCTTCCAGGCAAGAATCAACAAAGAAACAATGGCACTAAAAGAGAGACTAGAATAAATGAATTTAATAGATATTTTCAGAGAATTTGCCCCAAAGCAGCAAAATATATATTCTTCTCAAGGGCACATGGAATATTTTCCAGGAAAGACCACATGTTAGGGCACAAAACAAGTCTTAATAAATTTAAGAAGAATGAAATGATATCAACTGTCTTCTCTAATCACAATGGGATAAAGCTAGAAATCAACTACAAGAAAAAAAACTAGAAAATACACAAATACATGGAAGCTAAATAACATCCTACTAAGCAATGAATGGGTTATTAATAAGGTCAAGGAAGAAATCAAAAGATACCTAGAGACAAATGAAAATAAAAACACAATGACTCAAAAAACTATGGGACACAGCAAAAGCAGTCCTAAGAGGGAAATTCATAGTAATACAAGCCTACTTCAAGAAACAAGAAAAAGCTCAAGTAAACAATCTAACTTTACACTTAAAAGAACTAGAAAAAGAACTGCAAACAAAGCCCAAAGTGAATAGAAGGAAGTAAATAATAAAGATCACAGCAGAAATAAACAAAATAGAGTCTAGAAAAACAATACAAAAGATTAGTGAAACAAAAAGCTGGTTCTTTGAAAGGATAAACAAAATTGACAGACCCTTAGCCAGACTCATCAATGAAAAAAGAGAGAGGACTCGAATAAATAAAATCAGAAATGAAAGAGGAGAAATAACCATGGACTCCACTGAAATACAATACTATGAGCAATTATAAGCCAACAGATTGAACAACCTGGAAGAAATAGACACATTCCTAGAAACTTACAATCTCCCCAGAGTAAGTCAAGAAGAAACATAAAATCTAAACCAACCAATTACCACCAATAAAATTGAATCCATAATCAAAAACCTCCAAAAAACAAAAGTCCTGGACCAGATGGCTTCATAGGCAAATTAAACATTCAAAGAAGAATGAACACCTATTCTTCTTAAACTACCCCCAAAAATTCAAGAAGAGAAAAGGCTTCCCAATTCCTTTGAAGAAGTCACCATTACCTTGATTCCAAAACCAGACAAAGACATTCCAAAAAAATAAAACTATAGGCTGATATCTCTTATAAACATTGATGCAAAAATCCTCAACAAAATATTAGCAAACTGAATTCAGCAATACATTAAAAATATCATACACAATGATGAAGTTTAATTTATTCCTGGGATGCCAGTTTGGCATAATAGCTGCAAATTAATTAATGTGATACACAATATTAACAAATCAAAAGATAAAAACCATATGATCATATCAATAGATGCTTAAAAATCATTCAACAAAATCCAGCATCTATTTATGATAAAAATCCTCAACAAAGTGGAAATAGAAGAAACATGCCTCAATATAATAAAAGCCATATATGACAAACCTACAGCTAATATCATACTTAATGGGGAAAGACTAAAAGTGTTTTCCTTAAGATCAGAAACAAGGCAAGGATGCCCATTTTCACCACTGCTCTTCAACATTATATTAGAAGTCTTAGCCACAGCAATAAGACAAGAAAGAGAAATAAAAGACATCTTAATTGGAAAAGAAGAAGTAAAACTCATTATCTGCTAATGACATGATACTATATAGAGAGAACTCTAAAGATTCCACCCCAAAACTATTAGAACTGATCAATGAAATCAGTAAAGTAGCAGGTTACAAAATAAATATTCAGAAGTCAGTGGCATTTTTATACACCAATGATAAACTTTCAGAAAGAGAAATTAAGAAAATAATCCCATTTACAATTGCATTAAAAGCTATAAAATACCTGGGAATCAAATTAACCAAGGAGGTAAAAGACTTGTTCTCAGAAAATTATAAGTCGTTGAAAAAGAAAATTGAAGAAGACACAAATAAGTGGAAGCATACACCATGCTCATTGATAGGAAGAATCAACATCATTAAAATGGCCATATTACTCAAAGCAATCTACACATTCAATGCAATCCTTATCAAAATACCAGTGGCATTTTTCAAAGAGCTAGAACAAATAATCCTAAAATACATATGGAACCATAAAAGACCTTAAATAGCCACAGCAATCTTGAGAAAGAATAAGGTAGTGGAGATTTCACACTACCTGATATCAAACTATATTACAAGGCTACAGTAATCAAAACAGCATGGTACTGACATGAAAACAGATACATTGGTCAATGGAACAAAATACAGAGCCCAGAAATAAATCCATACCTATACGCTCACTTAATATATGACAAAGGAAGTAAGACTATACAGTGGGGTAAAGACAGTCTCTTCAAGAAATAGTATTGGAAAAATTAGACACATGCAAAAAAAAAAAAGAAACTGGATCACCTTCTTATACATATACAAGAATAGACTCAAAATAGACTCAAAATGGATTAAAGACTTAAATGTAAGACCTGAAACCAGAAAACTTCTAGAAGAAAACATAGGCAATAAGCTCTCTGATATTACTAACAGTAATTTCTTTTCAGACATATCTCCTTGGGCAAGGGAAACAAAAGAAAAAATAAATAAATGGGACTACATCAAACTAAAAAGTTTTCGTACAGCAAAGGAAACCATCAACAAAACAAAAAGGCAACTGACTGGGAAAAGATATTCGCTAATGATACATATGATAAGAGGTTAATATCCAAAATATATAAAGAACTCATACAACTTAATAACAACAACAACAACAAAAACAAATAATCTAATTAAAAAATAGACAGAAGACCTGAACAGATACTTCTCCAAAGAGGAAATACAGAAGGCCAATAGTCATATGAAAAGATGCTCAAGGTCACTGATCATCAGAGAAATACAAATTAAAATCACAATGAGAAATGCAAATTAAAACCATACCTGTCATAAATGGCTATCATCAGTAAATCAAAGAACAAGAGTTGGCAACAATGCAGAGAAAAGGGAACCCTCATATTTTGTTTGTGAGACTGAAAATTGGTACAACCACTATAGAATATAGTCTTGAGGTTTCTCAAAAAATTGAAAATGGATATACCTTTTGAACCAGCCACTGCACTTCTGAGTATTTGGTTTTCCAAAGAAAACCAAAATAATAATTTCTAAAGATCTATGCAACCCTATATTCATGGCAGCACAATTTACAAATGCCAAGATATGAAAGCAATCTAAATGTCCATCAATAGACAATTGGATAAAGAAGTTATAGTTCACATATACAATGGAATATTACTCTACCATTAAAAAAAATGAAATCCTACTATTTGCAACAACATGGATGGGCCTAGAGGTTATTATGCTGAGTGAAATAAGTCATAGCAATATAAATATGATATGATTTCACTTATATGTGGAATCTAAGGAACAAAAAGAACAAACTAATCAAAAATAGACTCAATTGAAATTAATCCTTTTGATATGGAATGGAAAAAGTACTAAAGAAATTAATTTGCTATCATTGTATTACATATATTTACCTAATGCCCATTGTGTATTAATATTTCATTCTTGAATGTTGAAAGATTATAACTCTTTGTGCTTTAGAAATTATTTTCATTCAAGTGTTCTAAGAGTCTAATGAAGAATAAAGATCACATTTTATCACTGTCAAAAAAATAGAATCACAAATATAGAGTATAATTTGGTGACAGCCAGAGGGGAGGAGGGCTGGGGGGCTAAGAGAATGGGGTGAAGGGTTAAAAAAATACAAATTAGTAATTGATAGAGGGTCATGGGATGGAGAGCACAGCATAGAGAATACAGTTAGCATTAATATATTGGCTAGGTGGAAAACCAGAAGAGAGAAGGAGCAATTAGGGGGATTGTTTTATGAACTACATAAATGTCTAACCAATGTATTGGATACTTGAAATGAATTAAAATAAATAAATAATAATTTTTTTAAATAATGATCTTTCCATAAATATATATATTTCATTATGTGTATATATATATCATTATATATATAAATATATATAATGAAATATATAAAAATATATATATATAATGAAAAAATAAAATACTGTTATTTATTTTATATACTGAAAAAAGTGACTGACTTCTAGGCTTTTATTGAAACAAGAATAGATATTTTAATGTGTAAAGTCTGTTTTATACAAAACTTTTAAATAACTTTTAAACCCTGAGACCAGGATTAATTAGTTTTCCCTTAAGAAAAATAAACTTCATACTACTATCTTAGATTTGGGGGTCACTACATTTTAGGCTCTTGCATGGTTTCCCTTAGCATATGAGCTCAAAATGTTAGTTTTTCTATAACAGTTATACTTGTATTATAAATTTATAAATGTTGAATACAAAATTACTAGTCATCCCCATTGATGACTTACAGTAAGAACCTTCTATATATAATTTACCACTGAAAATTCCATAATTGTATCTCCAGATAAATGACATCTCATAAGTAAAATGTTCATCTTCTGAACCCAATGATGTGAATGTTTGCCCTCCCATTATCTACTATCCCAAAACAATAAGAGTAATGTTACCTTCCATCTACAAAGATGTGCCAAACAACTTTGAAAAAAAATTTTTTCAGTGGTGATCAGTCTTTTTTGATTTGTCTATTATAAAAATGTAGCTATTGAAAACTTGGAATCAGGCTAGTCTAAATCAAAATGTGCTGTCAATGTAAAATACACACTGATTTCAGCTAATCAACATAAAAATGCAAATAATACTGGTTACATGTTGAAATTATAATATTTTGGATATGGTAGCTTAAATAATAGAATATTAAAATTAATTTCATCTGGGTTTTTTAAAAAACCTTTTTTTAATGTAACTACTAGAAAAATTTAAATTACGTATGTGGCTCCCATTATATTTCTACTGAAGAGCACTAGTCCAGTTTCTTTCCTGGATTCTAAATGTAAACAATTGTAGAAGTAAAAAAACATATGACTTAAGTTTGGGCTATCAATTACAATGATACAGGATAAAATTAACAGGTCTATAAAAGGATCAAGTATATGGTTTCAAAATCTATAACTAGATATTAACTAGAAAGATTGTGGTGATCGTTTTACAATACAGTCATACCACTTTTTATTGGACTTAACTTTCTTGTGCTTCATAGAGGTCAGTCTTGCCAACTCAGATCCTGTAGGTCTGGTCACAAGAGGAAATCTCAGGTGCCTCCAATGGCTGAATGCTTTGTTACTTACCCGTACATGTAAAAGATGATGGTGAAAATGAGTGTCATTTACTGAATATTTAATTTATGTCAGACACTTTGCAAAGAGTCCTCATGTAATCTTTATAACAATCTTAGAAGTGAATTAGTCAGGGTAGGCTATTGAAAGAAACACCTGACAAGTTTCAGGAGATTACCAAAATAAACGTTACTTCTTGCTTACATCTTATGGAGGTGGCAAAGGAGTGGCAGCAGCTTTGCTCTAAGCTTCTTCTATGTTATAGCTTTCATCTGTCATAGGACTCTGGAGTCCTTTCTAGTCAGCCAGCAAATGGATGAGATATGAGCACATCTGGGGGATTTTTATGGGTCAAGCCAGGAAGGAGTGAACTTTTTCCACTAGCTTTCTATTGCCAGAACTTAGCCATGGACATATCAACCTATAAGGGAGGCTGAAAATGTAAAGTTTAACTTTGCACCAAAATAAAAGAACACAGATATTGTAAACATTAGCCACATCTGCAACAAGTACATATTATTATCTCTATTTTACAGATAAATAAATTTAGCCTTGGAAACATTAAAATTAATTCCCCAAGGTCAGATCTAGAAAATGACATTTAACCACAGATCTGTAGGACCCCAAACCCATACTTTTCGTAGGTAAAACTGAAGAACTCACAGGAATTGTCACCACCTCAGTATGCCTCAGTGAGAGGATCAAACAAATGGTCAGGAAAAGACAGGAGATTGAATTGTCTATCCTCTCCTGCCATTGCAAAATGGCGAGATTGAAAAAAATCTGTTTAGATGATCGAAATTTCACTTTGCAGCACTAAAGAGTCTGTATGACTTGAGATGACACTTCAAAAGCAAAAAATATAAGCCAATATGGGTTATTTCATTGTCAAAATGCCATAGTCAAATACATCAATCCTCAGAATATTCCATAAATGATTATAGTCTAACAGGATTCATTTGAGAAGAACAAAGAATATTTGTGCTTTTAAGGCTAGAATAATCTATCCAGAATCTAAAAATACCCAGAAAACCTTAATAATTAGATTTATCTTTCAGTGCTATAAAACAATAATTTTTGCTTGTATTGGTGAGACTGAGCCACTCCAGATCTAAAATTTTGTCTGAATTGTCAGAGATTTTATAATATTTAGTTTAATTTCATCATTAAAAATTACATTATAAAATAATTCATTTAAGGTTTATAATTCATGCAAGCTATTTATGTTAAATCAGCCACATTATTCAAATATTCAAAATCATTTCATTCTCTGATATTTCTGAACAAACAGAAATTAATTATATTTAGGGAAAGGACAGACATGAAGTGATTAAGATGAAAGTGGAGCATTTTCTTCAAAGGCAGATAACAAGTGAACTGGCTATGAAGTATAGATAATATTGGTAAGTGTGTGTGGGAATCATTAAGCCAATGTGGCTATAAATTAGTTAAAAAGGAAGGCACATAAAAAGGTTAGATAAAAAATGTTGGAACATCTCATAAGAACTGTGAGGTTCACAGACTTGAAACTTGAATTTGATATGGGAGACCACCTTAGGCTCTAAAATGCTGATGCAAATGATCACATTTCTTTAGGTGACTATGAGAATTATGTAATTGGTTCAGCTGGGAATGTCCAGAAGCAAACAGACAGGAAAGCTGTCTAGAAGGACAACTATGGTAATGAAAAACGGCAGACTCCAGTAATACTAGTCATTTGCCATGTTTTTTTCTCTATTTTTCTATCCACTGCATCTCAGAAGCACTTGCATATCTTGCTAGTGAGTATTCCTGACTCTCCTGAATTTCATGAACACATTTCTGAGAACATATGTTTTGTTTTGTTTTGTTTTCCTAGTTCTATTGCCCTTCTCAGAATGTTACTTATCTAACCTTATGGTTTAAGTTAATCTTTTACTGTTCCCACAATATATGGTATTTTCTAAGCCTAATGTGACTTAAGTATGTTTTCTATAAATCTGGGAAAAAATATTTCACATCTTAACTCCATTATTATGGGGACATAATTTGAGTTCAACCTTTTCTTCTATTAGGTACTGTCCTTAAGTGGGTGAATGGCATTTTCAGATAAGCAGTTTTACTCCATGTTCTCTTAGATACTATGTAAGAGTTTTGATCCACCAGAGCTGCTATACAACTTTACTCAGAGATAATCTTCAAAGCCAAGGCTATTTTAGCTCCAAAAGTGATTCAGGACTATAAAAAACCATTAGAAGCTGAGTGTTTACTTAAGTTTCTACTACCATGTGTCAAGTACTGTGTTGCACGCCTTCAAACATCCCTCAAAATGTCCTATGAACACAGTCATCTGATCTGTCAACTGAAATTTATCTTCTCTTTGAGAAATGCTCCTGTGAGAAATTCCATTGCCCTTAATCCCATGTACTTGCATTCTCATAGTCAACTGTTGCTTCTACTTCTGCAGAACTCCTGATATCACACATCGCACCTCTTACAGATGTTTGCTTCTCTTTGTTCTTTGCAGAGCTTCATTCCTTGATTTTCCCCGAACCTCACATACAATGCTATACTGTGAATTGTTATGCTGCTAAAAGCCCAACAATTAAATATTATAAATTAGATATCTATGGTCTTCAAAGTTTGTGGATACTATGCTACCAGGGAATTTTTCTATCTTGATCCATAGAATCCAGCCTCTTATCTATGTGATATGGCCTTTTCTCTAATTGTATCCTCCCTTGCCTTTCTTCCTGGCATTCCCCCCCGCACATCTATGTTTACTTCTTTGTACATAACTGTTTAGTTCTCTCTTTCTATTGCAATTTCCTTCAGACCTCAATCTCAAGTTCTCTCCATCCACCACCATGGAAGTTTACCAAGGCATTTTTCTAAATGAAGATGGTTCCCTAAGTGTGGCTAATAATATTTTCTGAAATATAGATATATTTGGAATATATGCTATATATATAATTTTAAAAATCAGAGGAGATAAATTTCACAGCTTACATGTCTTGACATTGAATATCGTTGTACTCTAAAAGTCTGTCTTTTTAAAAACAATGCCATTTTTCAAATTTTAAATAAATTATATTTTGGAGAAGTTTTAGGCACACAGCAAAATTGAACAGAAAGTACAGACAGTTCTCATGTATCCCTTTATCCCCCCAAAACACAACCTTTTCCCCCCTATTGACACCCAGCACCATAGTGGTACATTAGTTACAACTGATAAACAAACCTACGCTGATACATCCTAATCACTCAAAGTCCATAGTTTAGTTTGTATTAGCATTCAATCTTGCTTTTGTATATGTTCTATGGGTTTTGACAAGTATATGATGACATGCATATACCACTGTAGTATCATACAGAATAGTTTAACTGCCCTAAAATTCCTCTAGGCTCTGCTATTCATTCCTTCTTCCCCACTAACCCCTAACAACCATTGATCTTTTAACTGTTTCCATAGCTTTGTCTTTCCCAAACTGTGATATAGTTGTAATCACATAGTACATAACCCTTTCAAATTGGCTTCTTTCCTTTATTAATAAGTATGTCTTTTCATGGCTTGATAGTTTTTTTTCTGTTTAGTGCTAAATAATATTCCATTTTCTGGAGGCATCACAGCTTATTTATTCATTCACATACTGAAGGATATCTTAGTTGCTTCTTAAGTTTTGGCAATTATGGATAAAGGTGATGTAAGCACCTATGTGCAGGTTTTTGTGTGGTTATGTTTTCAACTCCTTTAGCAAATACTAAGGAGTGTGATTACTGGATCATATGGTCAGAGCATGTTTAGTTTAGGAAGAAATTACCAAACTGTCTTCCAAAGTAAATTTACCATGTTTTATTCCCATAAAAAAATGACTGAGTTCCTGTTGCTCTGTAGTCTCATCGGCATTTGGTATTGACAGAGTTTTGGATTTTGCCCATTCTAATAGGTGTTTAGTGGTATCTTGCTGTTTAATTTTCAATTCCCTAGGGACATGAACATCTTTTCATATGCTTACTTGCCATCTATATGGCTTCTTTGGTGAGGTGCTTGTTTAAGACACCTGGCTTTTTATATAGGACTTTATAACATTCATTATTTTGCATTGTCATTGACCCTGTTTTTAAAATTAAAAAGAAGCTACTCCAATTCTCTCATTTTACAAAAAAATTGAATCACGTGAGGTGAAAACTGAGTCTATGAAAGTAAGTACAGGCTGAGGACTAAGTCAGTCAGAGGAAGGAAGTCAGTGAAACATATAGTAAAGAAATAACCCGAGAGAAGGATGTAGAATAAAAAGAACAGAGTGTTTTAAGAATCGAAAGAGGCTAGAGGTGACCAGATGTTGTTTGTTTGTTTATTTGCTTTGAGAAAGAGGTCTGCCAGCACCAATAGGCCTGTATGTAGTACAAATAATCATTGATCACTAGGAGGCATCATGGTACAGTAGAAAGAGCATTAAACTGCCTCTGCCCCATAAACTAGGGCACATAACTTAAAAAATATCCAGGTTTGTTTCAGTTATTCATCAGTAAAATGTGACTATATTTCTTCTAGCTTCCAAATTCTGTTTTCTTTCCAACAATAGCTTCTCTTTTACTTTATCAAATTTTTGGATACCATCTTTTTTCTGATAATTTAAATAATTTATTTAGCATCTACCTCACTATGCCCTGTTAGATCTCTGATGATTGATCATTTAACCAAAAGGTTAGAATAATTGTTTTTTAAAAATTTAATAAACTATTTGTGACAGGAAAAAGTTTATGAAAGCAGCCCTTTCTTACTTGTAATAAAATCATCACGACGTTGCAGTATAAACTTGACCATTTCTTTTGCATAAACTCCCTAAGTCATATATGTATCTTCAATGTATTTTGGGTGGTATAGAAATTTGAAATTAAATACTTTTTGAAGGTTAAAGTATCTATTGGCAAAGCTATCCTAATCCACTGCTTTCAAGAGGAATTAATATTCAAGAAGTAATCTTTAATGAAGTGAGAGTTTCACAGCTTAATTTTCAAACAAGCTGTCAAAAATTTTTATTCCCTTGGATATAAATAGTGTAAATCAGTTAAGATATAATTACAACAAATAATCGTTACTATTACTATAGTAGGTTCATTTCTAAAATATGACTACTCCCCTAATTAAGAGAGTCACCTCATGCTTTGCCTAAGCAATTAAAATGTAAGTATCTCATTATGCAGGCAAACATAAGAAAACCAAGAATAATAAGCCAGATAAATCAAAGAAAACTAATGATGTGACATGGATTAGGGAGGAAACTAGTAAAGCTGAAAAAATTTTTAAAACAAAAGCTTACCTGAAAAACTGAAGTGTTCAAGAGGTCAGTCAAGTATGTATAGAGAGGTGATTTCCAATCCAGCAGCAAAATGTAGTGCAGACCAGCCTAACAAAAAGACGATATAGTGGGGAGGCAGCCTTACATTTATTTTCCCTCAGAGAGTAGAGATATACTTGAGAATACATTGTCTGGACTAATTTGTAACTTTCAAAGTAAAGATACAATTGTTAGATTCTAGAACTCTGTGTAAAGTGGCCAGAAGAAACAAGTAAACCTGACAGACAGAAGTCAGCATGGACACAGTATACCCTATGCCCACTATCCTGTTCTACCTGCACCATGTAAGGTATCAGAAGATAAACATCTGCAACCTGTAAGAAAGCAAAAAACAAACTGCAAATAATGAGAAAAAACAAGAAGAGCTATTTCCAGTGTCTGGGGTATTTGTGAGATATAGTAGCTTCTTGTCTCCATTTCTGAAAGCCTAAATCCAATGACTTTTAAATATATATATTTATTTTAATTAGTTTCAAGTATACAGTACGTTGGTTAGACGTTTATATAGTTTATAAACCGATCCCCCTAATTGCTCCTTTTCTTTTCTGTTTTTCCACCTAGCCAATATATTAATGCTAACTGCATTCCCTATGCCATGCTTCCCATCTCCATGACCCTGTATCAACTACTAATTTGTACTTCTTTCACCCTTCACCCTATTCTTCCAGCCCCCCAACTCCCCTCCCTTCTGTCTATCACCAAATCATCCAATTACTTTTTAAAACCACCACCCAATCGATACAATATTAAATACCTCTTCTTTGTCTAATCACACAGTTATCCCTTAACGCTTTGTCCTCCAGTTCCCACTGAAACAATTCTTTGAAGGTCATAATAATCTTCTGTTATATTCAATAGTTATATTTCCATCCTTAATTTTTTCATGTCTATAATTGGTCATTATTAATCATCTTTCCCATTTTAAAAGGTTTATATCCTATGGTTCTGTAACATTGTGCTATCTTAATCTTCCTTTTACTTCTTTGAGTCTCCTTTTATGCTTCTGATTTTTCTATCTACTATATTTTCCATAGTTAAATAACTACAAAGTGTTACTATAAAGTCTAATGCAATTCAGTATCTCCAGCCTCTTTTTGAACAAGCCAAGGCCTTAAGATTCTTTAACCAAATGCAATAAATATCTCTCCTCCTCTTTTAACTTTCTAGTTTTTTTTTAGTTTTAGTTTGTTTAACCATTCACAAACAAGAAATCATGTCAATAAGTAATTAAATTAAATTTCTGTACATGTTATCAAGTTCTGTGATTGTTTCTCCATACCTTCTATTGGACTTACTAATATTACAGAGGCATATTCTATGATAATATTTTAGTGAGACTCTATAGGTGGCAAACTCTCTTAAATCTTTGTAGGTCTGAAAATATCTCCATCTCCTCCTCGTTTTTGAGGGACAGTTTAATACCTACTTCTAGGTAATTTTTCTCCCTCAGCATTCAGAATGTATTGTTCTATTCTTTTATCTTTTTTTTTTTTTTTTTTTGAGATGTTTGGAATTGCCTATTACAAGCTGGGTCTTTTCAGATACTCCAAGGCATGCAAGCAGGCAGCCCAAAAGAAATTCACCAAAAGATGAAAAGAGCACATCTGGGACACCAAGCATGAGCAGAATTAGAGAACATAAGCAAGCTGCATGAGCAGGTAACCCATACTCCCACACTACCCACAATTTGCATTAGAACACCATTTTCAACTTATACCAATGGTTATATGGGGATTCTTGTATGAACAGCTAAAGGAAGAGGAAAAAACCTGAGCTTTTATGTATAGGTTTATGGATAGGTTGGCTCCATAAGCAAGTACCAATCAGAAGTGGAAAGAGCTGAATGACAGCATCACTCAGGGTGTCCTTGAATGACAGTGAACAGCAAGCAAAATTTTCTCAAAGGGTGAAGCTTTGAGCTGTGCACCTAATAATTCACTTTGTGTGGAGTTCTATAAATTCCTTAAGGCTGAAAGCTATACAAAAGAGCTTTGAATTCTACTCCTTCATTATCCACTATTTTCAGTCAACATTGTTAGTTTTAAGATAACATAAAACTCAATTTTACTTATGCAAAAATGAGGTTGATTTTATAATACAGGAATATTTTATATACTCTGGGGCAGGAATGAAAGAAAGTCAAAGAAAATTCTAGAAACTGAAGTTGGAATTGCTTCTGAGGTTGGAATTGCATCCTCTTTTTCATCTATGTTCCTTTCTGATTGTATAACTTCCCCTCTCATTTTCCCTTTTTTTGCTATTTTCTGCTTCTCTGGTAGACATGGTGCGTGGAAAATGGACAATCTATATTTGCAAGGTTTTATATGTATATATTTATATAATAGGGTATGTCATGGTCCAATATCTGAGAGACTGAACTTTTAAAGTTAGCTATACATATAGATTTCCATGTTTAAAACACCACCAAAACAAACAAACAAACAAACAAACAAAAAACTTTAACTGGCCAGTTGAAATCTGGTGCCTATTCTGGGCCAATCAAATGTATAAAGTAGAGTCCTTACTCAGAAAGGTTGCTAGAGGCATAGCCTTGCCTTTTATGATGAACTAGGTCTTTGTGAGATGAACATATAGGTATACTCTATTATCACTGGTTTTCCAAGTTATCCAGGCTGAAAACCTCAAAGCCAGCTATTATTCATTATTCTTTTTTATTTACTAATAGTTCTGTCAACAAAAGCTATTCCACTCATCTTTCAAAATTACTTTTTTACATCTCCATTCCTACTGCCTTCGTTGTTGGCCAAAATGATATTTTAGAAAAAGGATATTTCATTACAGTTGAATCTGCATTCTTTAACTACAGGTTAGGATAAACATTTTTACCCCTGCTTTATTGGTTTATGTTAAGGATTAAATTGTGCCTCCCCTCTCCGCTGAATGCATATGTTGAAGTGTTACCTGCCCCCTCCCCATGTGACTGTAGAGACAGGGCCTTTCAAGAGACAATTAAAGTTAAATACAGTCATAAAGGTGGAGCTCTGATGCAGTAGAACTGGTTGTCTTATAAGAAAAAGAACTAAGAATGCTTGCACACATAAGGCCATATGAAGACACAGTGAAAAAGTTGTCTGAAAATCAAGGAGAGAGGCCCCAGAAGACACCAAACCTGTAAATACCTTGATCTTAGACTTCTAGCTTCCAGAACTGTGAGAAAATAAGTTTCGGTTAAGCCACTCAATCTGTGGTATTTTGTTATGGCAGCCCTAGCTAACTAAGACATTTTGCCTCTGCATTCATTATGTTTTTTATTCCTTCCTGGTAAGCGCTCTCTAAACATTAAGCTATTAGCCTTTTAAACAAATGTTTTTAAACAAATATTTTTCCCAATTTATTTGCCCCCTCCACTCACACACACCTTTCTTGTTTTGTTTTGTATACTGACTCCTTTTAGCAGTCAAAATTTCAAAACTTTCCTTATGGTTGCTGCATTTGAAATTATGCTTAGAAAATCATTCCCATTCCCAGAATTATATTTATATACACTTACATTTTATTCCAAGTCTTTTTTTTCTCTGAATTTTACTGTCAGTATACGATGTAAAATAGAGCCATCTTTTTTATTTAGCTAACTAAATTATCGCTGTACCACTTATTCATTTTCCCATTTGAAATCTACTTTTATCATATCTTAAATACTAACACACACATAAAACTGCTTTTTACTTATGACATCATTAATTCAATAATTCATTTTGGAGAGTAAATCATTCTACATTTATCTTTAAGGAAAAAGAATTCCCCACCAAATTCAAGAAATAATTTTAGGTGTCCCAAATTATTTTTAAATTTTTTAAATATTTTTATATTAAAATATTACAATATTTTTAGCTAATGAAAAACATCAAAACACAAAGTTACTTTAACCCAGTAATAAGCCACTGAAGGATGGAAGAAAGTGTACCATCTGACTTAGTTGAATCATCATACTAATCAAAAAGAAAAGATGATAGAAAGTACATGAAGATTGTCAGTTGACTTTAAGCTCCTTTCAAGATAATAGCTACCTTTAAAATATATATATATGTGTATATATACATATATATATGTGTGTGTGTGTGTGTGTGTGTGTGTGTGTGTGTATGTATATATGTTCAAAATTTCTTTTCCTTCATGGGAGAGGTTTTTTTTTCTTTTACTTTTTTTAATTTTTTTTTTAACATACTTCGTGGAAAGAAAACCTACCTAATGGGGGCCAGCGGGTTGAGGGTTATGTTGTTCTCTCAAGAAAAATGTACAGACAAGCTAAGTTGAATAGGCCAGCAATGTCCGTGCTAAATGTACACTGACACCGCTTGAGCCGCTGCTGTCCACATTCAAAGGCACAATTCCATGGACTTTTAGAAAAAAATTCGAGACTTGAAAACCATGCCAACGCCTTAGCTAGTATCCCTATGAGCCCTCTATTATTTCCACTCAGCTTTCCATACAGCGAGCACTTGACAGTGAAATGTATTATCAACGTGGCTTTTGAGACGGTGCACGTTGGATTTGAGGAGTCGTAAGCTTCCAGAACCAAACTGATAAAACGCAGTTCACCCCAACAGAAATTTCTTGAAAACTAGGAGGAACGGTAAAGTCAGAGACGCCAAACGGGGGGCGGGAGGGGGCGGGGAGTTAGAGGCTGGAGTCGGAGAAAGACGAAAGCAATCCACCTCGGCCCTGCCCGGCTTCTGAGAAAAGTCTTCCAAGCTACGCATGGCGCAGGGCCAAAACCGGCGGTGGGCGTGGAAAGGAGTGGGAGGCCTGAGATTTGTGAAGGCCGTGAAATCAAAACGTGAGAAACTACAACTACTCGCGCAGCCAACGCCTGGCTCCGGAGCGGCGGCCAAATCCCCCACGAAACAAACGCGGCTCGCGCTCTCCGGCGGCTCCGGGACTTCCGGGCCGCTCCCGGCATGCTCTGCGCCGCGCCGCAGCGACGCCTCGCGCGCGGGGGCCGCGCCGGCCGCCGTCGGCCCTGAGTTGCTGTGGGGACGCAGCTGCCATCACTATGTCGTTGCAACAGGCCTCTCAGTCGCGCGTGTTCGTGGAACTGGTTCCCTGGGCTGACCGGGGCCGGGAGAACAACCTCGTCTCGGGGGAAGCGACGCTGCCCGGGCTCCGCCGTCCTGTCCCCGCAGCACAGGCCCAGACAGTGTCGCGCGAGGTTCACGTAAGTGGCACCGCGGAGGTGGCTGCGAGTCCCGACCGGGCGCAGGTAGCGGTGCGCATCAGCAGCACCAAGGAGGCGGCGGCCGAGGTCAAGAAGAGCGTTTGCCGCCGCCTGGACTACATCACGCAGAGCCTTCAGCAGCAGGGCCTGCAGGTGAGAGCTCTGCTGGGGCGGAGGCTCGAGCCGGACCGCAAAACCCAGATCGCCGAGGCGCGGCCCCGAAGGCCCCTGGAGCAGGGATGCAGGTGTGGAGGGTCTTGAGCGTCCGGGACACTTTTTAGTCTTTCTCATCGGTATCACAGGGTGCCAGGACCTGACAGAGTGAATCTTTGCCCCGTACTTCTAGATGAAAATAATTATTGGCCGCAGTCACTTGTAGAATCAGAGACTACAAATCGAATGGTTTTTTATATGGCGATGTTTGCTGCAGTAATTTTGTTTTTAACCTTGAAATGAACTGTTAAATTTGAAACATTCGATGGAAATGCTTGCCTAAATAGTGTTCTAGACACTAATCATTTTTTGTTTTTATTCTGAACCATGGAATTGACAAGTGAAAAACATGGGCTGCTTCCTTCCAACCGTGTAAAGCTTTGCATGGAGTGGTTTTTCAGTATTTTCGCAAACAGTAATATATGTGGGTGTGGGGTAGGGGGGAAGTAATCCACTTTCTTTTTATAAAGACTTATTTTATCTCCAGATTTTTTAGTTTTAAATTTAAAAAATCTTAAGTCAGTATATTGTAGACGTCCCGTGTGTTAAATACCTCTACTTACCAGAAATGTTCATGAAACAGATCACTAAATAAATCTTATCTTAAATCTACTTCTAAGAAAAAAGAAAATAAATTAACTAGCCTTATTTAATCCGTACAACAGCCCTGTTAGGTTTTTATATACCCAGTTTCCAAATATAAAGATGTCAGATAATGCTCTCAACTTCAGCCAGGGTAGTATTTGAACTACTGTACTGAAACCAAAATCTAGGTGGTTCCAACTATGCTAGGGGGCTCCAGATCATTAGAATGAAAGAAAATTAGAAACCATAGAATGGGTCAACTGTCTCACTTCCTTCATTTTGCAGAGCAGGACTCTAAAGGCCAGAGTGCTTTATCCAGGGTAACATTGAGTTCATAAAAGTTCTTCCAGTTTATTGTTAGAACGGATGCACCCACAAAAAGCAAGTCTTTATTTTAAGGAGAAAACATATGTGAACTGCATTTACAGTTATTTAAAAATTCATTTGGGAAGATGTCTCAGATGATCTTAGTTTAGAAAAATTCAAGTGCTAATTAGAGTAATGTGAATAAAGAGTATTTAATATGTTTAATATGTAAAGTATTTCCTAAAAAAAAACTGCAGTGCTGCAGTACTGTTTGAATAATATAACTAATTCTTAAGCTATTTACATAAAATGTATCCTATACTCATATGGCTATAACTTCTAATATTTAAAACAAAAAGAATTATGTCCAGGTTACAGTTAAGATTACATTGATTCAGTGTCTCTATCAAGACATTCAAAGGTCAGTTCTCTCCCAGCTATGTTTGATAATGATCATGTGTAGTCATTAGAGCTTTTGTTCAGTAGTTAGTGCAAAAAAAAATCATTTATATTTGCAGGATAAATTACAATGGGTCATCACAAAGCTTGTTCATTTTAAATTTTGGAATCTTTGATTTATAAACATCACTCCTCTGCTTAAAGGGCTCTTCTTGTTCTAAACTCCTTTGCTTAATAGACAGGAACTATCATTTCCAGTCATCTCTCTCCCCCGTTTGACTTGCAGACTCTTTTCCTTTAAGAACCAATGCAGATCCTTGGCATTCCATTTCTAACCTAACCCTGTCATGCCATACTTCACCTTATCACTTTGTATTATAGTTGTTGCTTTACTTGTCTGTAATCTGTATTCTAAACCTCTTTAGAGCAGAGACCATTTTATCTCATTTGCTTTGCATTCAGGGGTTATGCTTCATACACATCACATAATGTATATTCAGAAAATGGTTTCTGAATGAATAAAAGAAAAATAAATGAAGCACTAAATGAATAAACTATTAGTTCAAATATAATTTGTAGATCATATGTAGTTTTATGATCATATATAGTTTCACATGTTTTCATGGGAAAATGTTTTAAAGTTTTAAGCAGTATTTACTCATTCAACCATCAAACATTTATTAGGCATTCCCTATCACTGTTCATTTTTAAATAGCACTTAACATGATATGTAATTATTTTGTTCTCTGGTTTGTTCGTTCCTCCCATAGGTTGTAAACTCCAGTATTTACCTACTCATAATTGTATTTTTTTTTTCCAATAAATGTGTAATGGATGCCCCATCATGTTGCCAGGCACCAGAAATAGAGAATGAGTAAAACTTAGGCACTTTACTGAAGGAGTCTAATGATAGGAATAGATAAATATATAGTTAAGTGTTATGGTGAAAGTATGTACATGATATAATAGAGTAAGAAAAGTAATGTTCATTTCATTTGAGGAATTCCAGAAAGTTCATAATGGAAGTGACACCAGTGTCAAATATTGAAGAGTAGCTAAGGAAAAGCATTCCAGTTTGACACTAGAATGAAGTATATATGTAGTTTCAAAGCACTTTATGCAGTTCACTATGACTAGGACACAGGAATACATGAAGAAAATGGAAGGGAATCAAGAAATAAGACTGAAAAAAGCTGTAGGCAGAACATGGAGGAAGCCTTGTCTGCCATACTGAGGAGTCTGGATATTTTATTGATAATAAGAAAAACTGCTTACTATCAGTAAACCTTTATATGAGTCCCACCATATGAGACTGGTAGTTCAGTTGCCATTTTACAAATGAGAACTCCCAGGACCAGAGTGATTATAGGCAGGTAGACCATTGTCACAGAGCTAGAAAGTGGCAAAGTTTAGGATCCAGTCAAGAAATTTGACCTCAAAACCCATACATACTCTTCACCATATTAGTATGTTGCTGCTTTATTGTTCTTGGCAGTAGTTGAGTGAGTTTTTAAGTAGAGGATGTAGCAGATGCTGTTGATACCCCACACTGTATCCTTTGCCACTTCACATTTATGTGCATGCAGTTCCATCTGCCAATGCTTGTGAATTTTTTGCCAGCTTTCCCTGGCTGCAAGAATCCACTCTACTTAGAAGTGGGCCAGCAGTTAGTGCCAAAGAATTAACAGCCTCCCTGGCCCATTTTGCCCCCAGTTTCAGCACCTTTCAACTAACAGCTGAGAGATGTGATGGAAAGAGAACCCAGATTCTTCACCCATTGGGCAGGATCATACGTTGGGTAGGATAATCTGTTAGGCAGGCATGTGTTCCCAGAGTTTAATTTCAGGAATAAGTTCTTGTTGCCTACAGTGGTGACTGCTTGACAACACACCCTTTAATGACTCTCTTTCCTTCTCCACTTCATTTCTCATTCCACTATGGTATTTCTTGGAATCATCTTAAAAATTAACTGCTTATACTCAAATCCTTGTCTCAAAAGTCTGTTTCTGGGTATGCCTAAATTAAGATAGGGAGTAGTAGGAACAGATTGAACATACATATGAGCTGACTTCAGTTTTTCATTCCTAAAAATGGAGACAAATGAATATCCTTGTTGCTAGGTATTTATACATGTTAATAATTATATTCTTCGGACATTAATTTCTGGCTTACATGTATTTTTAAGGCTTACGAAAAATTACACTGTAGGAAGATTATGTCTTCACCAGAAATATATCCTTGGTAGAATGCTCATTATTTTCTCCTTTAACTTTGTAAATCCAGTAGTCAAAAACTTAGTTTTTTCTTGTTTTACTTTTTTAACATTTGAGGTTAAACTTTTTTTCATGTAAAATGACAATTTATATACTTCCCCTTTTTTTCTATTGTCTTTTCTTCATTTATGGGAACTTTCAAAATTAAGATTATTAATAACTCATATTGCAAAATTTTTCCCAATATCATACTTGCCATATAACTGTTTACAGTGTTGAACATTCAAAATGTTAAAAATTAGTCAAATTCATTAGTCTTTTCCATATCTTCTTGCCTTTGGTGTAATTTTTACTGGGTCCTTTCCAAGTCCGAAGCTATATGACCATTAACTAACATTTCCTGGAATCTTTAATGTCCCTTTATAGTACATTATATGTTTGACGTGTTTGGAATTTATTTTGGTATACAGAAAAAGGTTTTGTTTTCTCCTAATGGGTAAGTCACTGTACTCAGATCATTTATTGAAATCTGTCTTCTACTGAATGTGCAAAAACCTATCTCAAACTGCATTTAAAAATAAAAATTATTGCTTTACATAACCTGAAATTCAAGTTGTAATGTGGACTTCAGGTATGCAGTGACCAGAGCTCTATTTTGATGTAGTTCTGCTCATAGAAAGTAGGAGCAGATTCTATGACATTAGGATTCCATACTGCTTGTGCCTATCTCTTTGAAATGTTACTGACAGTATATTTGTAATATTCAGACACTATTCGATCAGTTTCAGAATAATACTAGTTCTTTTGATCCTTATTATGCTCTAGTATTAGTACCACATTGTTTAAATTACATCTTTGTATAACATTTGTAGGGCAAGTTCTGCCCTCATTACTCTTCTACTGAAACCATTTGCTGTCTTCAAGGGACATATTAAATGATACCATGGGAGTACATTCGGAAAATCCAGAAGTGGAAAATTCTACATTTCAAATAAAACTTTCGTTCATATTTTGCATATTTTATATATTAATTTCAGGAGAATTGCTGATTTTACAGTACTATGTCCCAGTCCATTCAAATATTTTTCTGTAAAATTTTATGGTTTTCTTTATGTTTATACTTTTTAAGTTTATTTCTATAATAACACAGTTTTTTATGGCTATTAAGAATATTACCTTGCTTCCTTCATAGATTTAAGTAGTTTTTCTTACATTGACCTGTTTGTCTTTAAACTCTGCCCTGTGTGTTTAGATATAAAATAGCTTATATGAAATAGTTTCCCGGTAGCTTAATTGGGAAAACTTAATGGACTAGGCTGGCATCGTTTGTACCCAGTTTGGCAGGATTTCCCAGTCTCAGCACTATTAGTAATATCTTGGACTAGACAATTGCAAGGAACTGTTCTGTGTATTGTATAATATTTATCTGTATTCCTGGCCCCCATCCATAAGGTGACCAGTTTGTCCCAGTATACCTGGGACTATCCCAGTTTTATAACTGAAAGTCCCATGTCTTATGTCCCTGGTAAACAGGGACATTTGTTCATTCTGTCTACTCACTGAATCACAGCATACTCCTAAACCTTATGACAATCAGATATGTTTCTAAACGTTCACAAATATCCCTTGGAGAGCAAAAGTGCCCTCCAGTTGAGAACCACTGCCCTACAGATAAATACACAAAAAGTCTCATACTTTGTGTGGGTACCCACCAGCCAAACACTACCAGGAATATTTATATAGTGAAACAAATGTAAGTTTATTTAGCATGATGCAGCAAAGAAGAATGCATCACAAAGGACCTTAGTGTTTCAGAAAGGGGTTACATAGGAACCTCATACATTTTGGAATAGTGCTGAGTGGTTCTAAGGACGGATCAGTGAAGTAGGGACAATGTAGCAATTGATTTTTCATTTTTATCATAGAAAACCCAGAGAATTACAGTTGATCTAGAGTTTCCTTCTGTAAAAGGCAGCAATCAAGCAGTGAAAAACTGTTAATCAATTTTGTGGTTGCAGGTCAGTTAATTTGTTAGAAATTTTGCTTAGGTTCTGTCTATCCTGTTGAAAACACTGTTTACATTCTGCCTAGAATTTCCCAGTCTGATTGCCAACAGGCAGTTTTTTTATCTCCTCACTCCCTATAACATTATTTGGAATTATAAAACGTATCAAATATCTGAATACATTGAAAATGAAGCTAACTATCTTATATAGATTGCTTTCAATTACACAGCACTTTCTTTTAAGAATTACTTGTCAAAATAAAAATCTTAAAAAGAACCACTGGGCTACACCAAACACGTATCTTACTGCCTCTCTAAGATTTTATTTTCTCCAAAGAGAAAAACAATAATTTTATAAAGGCAAGTCAGTAGAGAAAGGAGAGTCTTTTCCACAGATGATACTGTAACAATTGCATGTGCAGAAAATGAACCTTGAACTATAACTCATACCTTTTGCAAAAATGCTTCAAAATGGGTCATAGACCTAAAATAAAACATAAAGGAGAAAATTCATGTAACATTGGGTTTGAAGATGAGTTTTTAGACATATTACCAAAAGCATAATCCATAAAAAAACAATAAGATAAATTGGACTTTTTCTAAATTAAAAACTTATGCTTTGCAAAAAAAAAAAAAATTGTTAAGAAAAGGAAAAGACAATCCTAAATTGCTAAAACTTTGAAGCAAACAAGATGTCCTTCAGATGGTGAATAGATTAACAAACTGCTACACCTCCAGACAATGGAATATTATTCAGTACTAAAATGAAGTGAGCTATCAAGACATGAAAAGGTATGGATGAAACTTAAATGGATATTACAAAGTGACTTTGTAATGGATATTACAAAGTGAAAGAAGTCTATCTGAAAAAGCTATGTGCCGTAATGTTTCAATGATGACATTCTGGAAAAGGCAAACTATGAAGATGGTAAAAAGATCAGTGGTTGTCAGGGGTTGGGAGAGAGGGAAGGATGAATAGGTACAGCACAGAGGATTTTTAGGGCAGTAAAAATCCTCTATACGATTCAGGAATTATTTATGCATGTCATACATTTGTCCAAACTGACAGAATATACAACACCAAGAGTGAACCCTAATATAAATTATGAACTTTGGGTGATCATGATGTGTCGGTGTAGGTTCACCATTTGGAACCAATGTACCATTCTAGAGAGAGTGTTGAATGGGGAAGGCTATGCATGTATGGAAACAGGATACATGGGAAATCTGTACTTTTCACTTAATTTTTCTGTGAACCCAAAACTGCTCAGAAAAAATAAAATCTTTTGAAAAAGACATTTCACAGACTGGGAGAAAATATTCATATATCACATATCTGAGAAAAAGGAATGTATCAAGAATATATAAAGAACTCAATTCAACAATAAACAAACAAGCAGCTCAAATAAAAATCACAAACTATCTGAACAGATAGTTCACTAAAGAATATATACAGATGGCAAATACATGAAAAGATGCTCAACATTATTTGTCAGTAGGGAAATAAAAATTTAAACCATGAGATATCACTAAGCAGCTTTCCGAATGGCCAAAATCCAATATCACTGATGCTAGCAAATGCTGTCAAAAATGTAAAGCAACAAATTTCAATTCAGTGCTGGTGAGATTGCAAAATGGCACAGCCATTTTGGAAGACAGTCTTATAGTTTCTTATAAAGTTAAACGTAGGAACCATTCAATCACACAAGAGAATTGAAAACATGTTCACATAACAATTTTCATATGATGCTTTTAGTGGCTTTATTCATAAATTGCTAAAACTGGAAGCAACTAAGATGTCTTCAACATGGGAATGGATAATACATCCATGCAGTGGAATATTGTTCATCAATAAAAAGGTACAAGCTATTGCTCCACAAACAACATGGACAAATCTTAAATGCATATCATAAATGAAAGAAGCCAAACCTAAATTTATGATCCATTCATGTGACATTCATGTGGAGAAGCTGTAGGGACAAAAAAAATCATTGGTTGACAGTGATTGTTGGATAGGTAAGTGGTTGGCAGACTATAAAAGGGATTCACAGAGGAATTTCTCAGGTGAAAGAACTATTCTTTGTGGTACTGAAGTGATGAATACATGCCTATGCATATGTCAGAACCCAGAGAGCTGTAAATCACAAAGAGTGAACATTAATGCATACAAATCAGGTGCTGGGGGGAGCGTTAAAATGAGGATCAATCCCAGGGCAGAATTCATATGATGACAAATGAACCTGATTCCATTACAAATGAATGATACAACTACAGTGAACATGGCGGCGGGGGGAGAAGAGTGTCCTAAGTAACTCAAAAATGGTGTTTTGACTGGAAACTAAGGATAAAGATGAAAAGAAAAATAAACACTCTAGTTGGTAAGTATTTTCTGAGGGGATACTGGTTTTACATGCTAGTGGTTGGTGAGTGACGGGAGCCAGATTTCTCACTGTTGGGGAGGGAAGTTACAGATGTGAAAGGATTGTTAGAATGACCTATGTGGTTCCAAATTAGGGTTGGAAACTCATATTTAGCTTAGTATATATACATATTGGAGGGTACTGAAACGTTTGTAGAGCTATGTATACTTGAATTTGTATACATGCATTTATTAAAATGTCCACTGAGAGGGCCTATAAAGAATGACACAACAGTAGCAATGAGTAGTCTCAACACCCAGATCTTGGTTCTAAATACCAATCTCAAAGAAAAGATACTAAGCTTCTTGGAGAAATAGCTGATTCTAGGGATGGCAAGGAAACCAACACAAGCCTGTAGAATCCTGTATCATAAAGTAAGGAAGTGCTCAAAAAATAAAAGGATGGGGATATACTAAAGGGAAATAGCCAGCCTGAAAGAATTCCCAATTGCCAAAGCCAGGAAAATTTGAGCAACAAAATGAAAAATGTAGCATTTATCGAGTGAATGTGAGCTGGACTTAGTGACTTGCCTTCTATGAATAAAGCATGAAAAGGGAATAGTAACTGTAAAGTGTAGGAAACTGGCAGACACGACCTTAACCAAGTGATCAAGTTTAATGTCATATGGATATTATGTACTCTAGCCCATGACATGTGATAAGAAAGGCACTTCACTTCTGTGGTAGTCTTAACTAAAACCTGTCACTCTGATCTAATCATGAGAAAACACCATCATACAAACCCAAATTGAGAGACATCCTGCAAAATACCTGACCAGAACTTTCAAGGTTATAAAAAACAAAGGAACACTGAGAAACTATCATAGACCAGAGACTAGGGAAACATGATGACTTAATGCAATGTGGTATCATAGATTGGATCCTGGAATAGTAAAATAACATTAATAGAACAACAGGTGGAATCCAAATAAAGTCTGTAGTTAATGTACTAATATTGTTTTTTAGTTCTAAGAGATGCACGATGGTATTATAAGATGATAACATCAGAGATATCTGAAACAAAGGTATACAGGAATTCTCTCTACTATCTTGGCAATGTTTCTGTAAACTTAAAATTATTCTAAAATTTAAAAAATTATTAAAAGTAGGTTACAGAACAGCATGTAGAATTTCATTTATGCAAAAGTCCATAAACAGCTTTTGATATGGTTGTGTATACAATAAAATATTTACTAAAATATTAACAATAATAAGGTTTGGAGACATCTTTTTTTCTCTAGTATTAGATTTTTCTTTAGTATATTATTTTTAATAAAAACAATAACACTTAAATATAACCACAAGATTTTAGCTACATTTTCTAAAATTTCTCTAATGATTTTTCAGTCACAAGTTTTATATGTATTTATCAAGTGAAGCAGAGAAAAAATGAAAAAAGAAAACTCCAAAACAAGATATATGTCATAAGAAATACAGAAAATTTCATGTTAATAAAGCAAATAAAGCTGATTATAAACAATATATACCATTTTATATTTATCTGTATTCTAAATTTTCTACAATAAGCAGATTTTACCTTTATCATACAAATGCATTAATATTTTCATGAGAATGACATAGCTATAATTGGAACTTCAGTTAAAATTTTCAGGTTATATATAACTGTTTAGAATTTTTCTGGATATTGTAAAATGCTTGAAATTAGTTTATATCTTAAAATCAGATGTAGCTAAATCTATATAATATTTAATAACAAATTATTGGGCATTATAGTCTTTAGCATATAATTTGAAGGATACAAAACTTCCATGAAATAAAAGTTCTTTCCCCATTAAATTTTAAAACTTTTTGAAAAGTAAATAAGAAATTTAATATTTTTATCAGAATTGTGTACCCTGTATTTACCCAGAGATCCAGAATGCATTAGTATATTCTAAAAATATACTGGTCTCAGGCCAGTATTTTAGGAAACTTTCATATCATAATAGCTTAGCAACTACATTTGAGTGCCTTCTCTATGTCGAGCACTTTATATACACCCTATCATTAAGTCCTCAAAACAATTCTGTGTCATAGTATTAACCTTATTTTATAAATTCAGAAACTAAGGCTCAAAAAGTTGGATAACTTGCCCAAAGTTCCATACTATATAGGTATTCAGTAAATTTGTATTAAATTTTTATAAATTAATTTTTTAAAACAATATTCCTATAATATTCAGAATGTTTTATAAACAAATAATTCCTCATATATATATCACCCTAAGTTCATACTTTTTGTACAAACTAATGTAAAAATTACTAAAAATGATTTGACAATTAACAATGAAATTTTCAGCAACTATGTAGGCTTCTGAATTTATGCTATGTTACTTTTAGGAAAGTTTTAAAACATCAGGGAAACCAGTTCTTTCAGCATACTTTGTCATTTTGATTTTAATAAGTTCATATTTCTGTTTTGTTTTACCATAATTCTAAAGTAATTATAACTTTGTACTTTCTGTTTCAGGCAGAAAATGTAACTGTGACAAAGGATTTTAGAAGAGTGGAAAATGCTTATCACATGGAAGCAGAGGTATGTATTAAAACAAATAATTGGAAACAGCATGACTTCGTGAGGACAATTTGCATTTAATTTTATTCTTGAACTGAAATATACAGGAGAAATGCTCCTCATGGTATTGATGAAAGATTTTTTTTTTCTCAAAATCATTTTTGTGTTATATATCTGAGCTTTTTAAAAATAATGAGATTTAAGAGAAATTGGTTTGAAATGGAATAAAAATAGCAAGGGGGAAGTAATAGTTAATTGTCAACGGAATGAAATTTTAGTAATGTCATCATTTACATAGTGAGCATGAAACACTACAGAAGAGAAATTTCTTCTTTGATAAAAAGTAAATTAATAAAGTCATAACATAAAGGACAAACATTTTTCACATTCTTTTTTTTATAATGCAATTTTATTGTATTGTGGTAAGGTTTATTTAAAAATATAAACTATTCAACCTTGGCACAAATTGAAAACAAAATATTTTTTGTACACTCAATAACATTTAGTTCCTACAACTGCCTATATTTTTTACTTAATTTAAAGGTTTTGTGATCAGGATTTTATGAAATCATAGTATGTTATAGTTGTGGGTAGGTTACAGGACTGCTATCTGCTTCTGATTCCAAGCACATTGGGATATATGCTTGGTCCATGCAGCCACCTTGCCACAGGAAACAAACACGAATGGGGTTAGAGTAGAATTTTGTTTATCTAGTCAGAGAATCTTCGTCTTTACAAGTGAAAATTACCTGAAGAAACCTCCTAGTCATACCTTCAGGCAAATAATATATTATTTTTCTAATTTTAAGAGTGTGACCTTAGGCTCAGATCACTTAGGCTTAGACATCTCAAAGATCATATTACAAAATTAGAATGGATATTAGAATTCTGGCTTATCTCATCAGACAATAATTTCCACAGTACAGTTATACAATGATTACTCTAGCAGTTTTCTAACTTCTCCATTTAAAACCTTACTATCTCAAGTAATTTAAAAATTACTTATGATGATTTTAGGGATCCATTTGGCAAGTTATTTTGTACTAGTGGGGACCAAAAAATACCTTTTGAAACAGAATAAAGAACAGTCTGGTAAGATTCATACTATAGAGATCAAAAGCAGGGAGTTACTCTAGCACTCCTCCAGTAGTTGTTACCCGTTAGGACTTCAGTTTGTGGTGAACATAGATAGGCTCAGGTTAACTTAGCTATTGTGAGAGTTCACCAAGAAGTAAGGAGGAAAAGGAACAGTCCCAGTAAACACACAGCCAGGCTTCATGGAAAACTGGAACATTTTTCAGATGGAGTTATAGGGACTGATCCTACAGGTACAGAGAGTGAATCAGAGATTCTTGTTTGGTTATGAAACATGACTATATGAGGACTTGGCAAAACTCTGCTCCTCTTCCTTCTACTGTACTTACCTTTTTAATGTCTTCAATTTCTTAATCAGAATCTGATTATATTTTGTATAGGGCTCCCTGGTAATCAGAGCTCTTGTACCACACAATCTATTACATGATTGCCCTTGGTCAGCATCAGCAGTCAACAGGAACCAGGATGGTGGGGTCACCAGGTACAAAGTATGCTAACCTGTGCATAAAGAACAATATGTGGCTTTATTGCTATAGATGTAATAAACACAAAAACCTCATGTCTTACATACGCCATAGTCTCTCAGACAGTTAAATATATAGACTAAGATTACATGGCAGAACATTACTTGTCATGTAATTGTTGAAATTTTTATCCTGAAAGGCACAATAGAGATTCTTTACCTAACCTTTCACCTGCTTTGCTGCTTCTCCTTATTTTAAAGATAAGAATATTGAAAGTTAGAAATTACTAAGTGACTTTTTTCAGAGTAGATGAGTGGTGGTATACATGAGGAGGGAGTTGGAGTAAAACCTTGACTTTACAATCTCTAACTCTCTATTCCTTCTGCTTCTCATGTTGTTTTTTGTCATAATCTCAGTGTTAGGACAGATTTTAAAAGATTGGAATTTAAGACTCATTTAGTAAATGTCTTTAGAATAGAAAATATATAACCAGTTCTCTTCCTCCTTTCCTTGAATGTTTGAAATGTGTCAGGTGTTTTCTATACATTATCTCATCTAATCTTTATTAACTCTTCATTTTTGTTGTGAAATATTTTATACATAGATAGGTATGTATATAAAAGGCTCATTCCATTCAGACATCTAACACAAAATTTTCTAACATTAAACCAGTATTGACTCACTAGTACTTGTCTATTATTAATAGTATACCTCTTCAAGAACAAAACAAGACTAATACTTTTTCCTTGAAGTACACATTTGAAGTTCAGTACCATATTATAGCTGTTTTCTTCTCCAGGGGTTTCTGTGGCCATTTCTTATATGACAAACTCTTTAGTTAACAAATTTTCTCATAAAGCATCTATAAGTACAGTGTCCTAATTATGATTTACCAGTACATATGAGAGAAACATGACTATCTTCCTTATTTTGGAATGTTTCTAATAATACGCATAAGACTGAACTTTTTGGCATGTACATAACATTGTTCCTTTCTGTTGAGTTTGACAACCATAATCAGTAATTACAATTTTAAAAATGTCTTTCATCTACGGCCATGCTACCCTGAACAAGCTTAATCCCATCTGATCTTGGAAGCTAAGCAAGGTCAGGCCTGGTTAGTACTTGGATGGAAGAACACCTTGGAAGACCAGGTGCTGTAGAAGAAAAAATAAAAAAATAAGGGATTGTAAGCTTACAAGGTCCTTGCAATCTGTGAGGTCAACTGAGGGTTTCCTCACCTAAAAAAAAATAAAATAAAGTGTCTTTCTCACATGGTGCTTTTAAATCATATTTCTCCTGTCATTGCTGTTTTTAAATGAAGTATGAAATATTACATATACCTCTGGAAAATTGTGACAACTAGATTTGTTCTATATTTTTAAATCTTTTTAGGTCTTGATTTTATTAAGCAGTATTTATTTTCATTTCCAACCAGTTCTATGTCACCTGCTGATTTGATCATCAGTGTACCCATCTATTTAATAAAAATATTGAGTAGCATTAATCAACTATGATTCTAAGCAATAATGTTGCCATAAAGACTATATGTCAGTATATCCTAGGACTTCTCTAAATATCTAAGTAACATATAAACCCCCTATGACCATAGTATTTCTCTGGTAACTTACCAACTAGGAAATCAAATTTAGAGTATATCATGACTTGTACTTAATGATCTCAAACTTACATGCTCAGCATATCGGCCTTTGAACAGAAATAATTTGGCAATGGTACACATTAAAAAGAGTATGGAATTAGTGGACTTCACTCTCTGAAATAAAAACAAAGTTAGATGTCAGATGAGTTTTTTCTACTTAACATCTCAACAAGAAACTAAGTAGAGTCAATATATGATTAAGAATCTTACAAGATTTTAATCTTGAATTTTTACATCCTTATTATTCCTGAATGCCTACCTGGAGGACCATTAAAATGAGAGTGCTCTGTATACTTTTCTTCAGAGACAGGAACAAGGAAGCTAATGAGATTGATGAAGAAAGAAAAAATAGGTTGAGAAAACAGAGAAAACATGCAAAGTGCTTGAGGCCAATGGCAAGGGAGCAAAATGAACCAAAAGGCCCTATCTTCTTTTCTTCTCCTAGAAATCTTTTTTTATTTCCTTATTTCTTATAAATTTTAAAATAATTTGTTCTAGAATCTTGCCTGGAATTGAAAGGTATCTAGCCCACTAGACTAGTTTGTTCAGTTTTATCAACTTATCTTTTTTTGAAATCAGAACTAGAAGTATTTTTAGAAAGGTTTTTAGCCTATTTCTTTATGGTAATTAGATTAGCAGTAGTAATCCAAAAGTCTTATTTTCAGAACTTTTTAATAGCTGAGATTTTATTTATTCAGGAGATAAAGGCATTAAAATTGCTTAAAATCTCACCTATTTTGGAATTTATTTTCTTTAGTCCTGAAATTCTAAACTAATGGGGATTCTTCCAGACCAGAGATGTGAGGGATTTATAGAATATCAAACTGTTTTATAATTTAATACAGCTAGTACAAGGCAGTGTGTAATTATATGTATGTGTATATATATATGTACATATACATTCGTAATCACAATTTTTTACCTTTATGAAATATAATTAAGACTCTGAATATGATACATAAATTTATCCTCAAAATTTTATCTTCCATGTGTTAGATATGGAAAAAGATTTTTATCCTGTATATTTCCCTTTAAAAGTTGTGATGCAACATGTCTTTATTGAAGTGACTCTGCCTCATTAACTTTGATTTCTATATAGCTATGTATTGATTACAACCAGAATGCTGAATTTAAAAGCCTCGGTTCAGGGCACTGATTGGGATGAGGCCAAAGAGCTGATAGTTCTGTTATCAATGTACAACGTACTCTGAAAGCTACATCTATTGTCTTAAGTAATGGTAAGAGGGATGCAGGACAAAGGAAATTACATTTGCAGCTACTGAGCTGATCTCAACAGATAGCTTTTCCTGTTATTTACAGAAGTAGAGCAAGCAAGCACAACATATTAAACTTGATTCTTTGGGAGTATATTTACCTCAAATGACTTTGAGGTGGGAGGAATTGGAGAAGAACTAGTATCTTTTTTGTAGCCTGCTTAGTAGTTTTTACAGCCACCCTTCCCATATACTTTTCTTTAGCAAAGAATACTAAGGGATGCATAAAAAGATTCAGCATGTTTCATAGGAAAGTAGGCATATTTATATAAATTTTCTTAGATGCATACCTAGAAGTAAATGCCACTTTTTAAAGAGGATTTCTTTTATTCCTGCTTTTAGATCAGTTCCCTTTTTCCCTTTTTTAATCCCATGTGCAACCTATTTATATCAGTTTTAAGGGGATATTTGAAAAAAAGAGACCACTGTCTACCGTCTATCTGATATTCATAGTTAAGGCACTGCTTGATGAACTAAGACCATGTCATACAATTTCATGAGATTCAAAGATAGTTTTAAAGTTGTGTAGGACACATTTGTTCTTTTGTTCTTTATTCTTGCCTTTTTAAAAATTAGGCATTAGTTCTGACTCATATTAAGTGGACCAACTATTTGAGTTATTTATCTCTTTATTCTCTTTCCTAAGACTTTGATAGAGTTAAGGATCTAGTTGGTCACAATGTTAAGGATGAATAAATATTGTGTTAAAGTGTAAAGTTGGTTATTGAAGATTTTAATAATTACCCCCAATTAATTTTGCTACCTCAAATATAAAGGTAGACTTTAAAGCTGCCACTGGTGAGGACCAAGGTGAAATACTCTTGACTGTTACTGCTACTGCTGATTTGCTATTAATGGCAGGAAGAGCCGCATCTGAAAGAATGAGTTTTAAGAAATTTGAAATTGTTGATGAAATAAGAATATGTACATGTTATGTCACATCATACCTGAACTATATAGTTAATAATATATAGTAAAAATAAATATTTGAATTAGGGAACAGTCTAAGCTGCTATAACAAATAGGTCCAAAAAACACAGTAGTTTGAACAGGATATGAATTTGTCTTTCTTTTAACAGCCACAGGCAGTCAGCGCAGTGATAGCAGTTCAGCTCTGCATCTTAACCCATAGTTTCTATGTCATTATCTTAGGTGACTACTCCAGTTCCCATCATTATACTATGTTTGGATCCTACAAGTGGGAAAGGAGAAAAGAAAGGGGAACAAACCCATTCCTTTAAAGGCTTGACTCATCACCACTACTTACCTTTCTTTAGCCAGAACTCAGCCACACTTAGTTGCAAGGGAAACTTAGACATGTATTCAGGTGCCAATGCCCAGCTAAAACTTGCAGGTTTTATCATTAAAAAAGAGGGGGAGTGATGAATACTGGTACCTGTATTATTGTACTGGGGCTGCCATAACAAAATACCATACCCTGGATAGCTTAAATGACAGAATTTATTTTCTCATAGCTCTGGAGTCTGGAAGTCTGAGAACCAGATGACGTGAGCTCTCTTTCTGGATTCCAGATGACTACCTTCTCACTGGGTCCTTACATGGTGGATGCAAGCAAGCTCTCTGGTGTCTCTTATATAGAAGTTAATCTTATTAGATTGGAGCCCAACCCTTATGACCACATTTAACCTTAGTTACCTCCAGAAAGGTCCAATCTCCAAATACAGTCACATTGGGATTTAGGGCTTCAACATATGAGTTTTGGGGAGATACAAACATTCAGTCCATACCAATATACCAATTAGGATTCTATGTCAAAACAACTCATTTGAGTATTGGACCTGAGTGAGAGGGGGAAGGGGATAAATTACTAATATCAGAACTGAAACAGGAAACATCACTACAGATCCTAAGGAAATACAGGATAAGAAAACTACAGACCAATATCTCTAATGAACATATAGGCAAAAATCTTCAAGTATTATTTCCTATATACCAGCAATGAACAAGTAGAATTTCAAATTAAAACAATTTTCTATAGCACCCCAAAACATGAAATACTTAGGTATAAATCTAATAACATATTTACAAAATCTGTAGGAGGAAACCGAAACTCTGATGAACTAAATCAAAGAACTAAATAATGGATATATGTTCCATATTCATGGATAGGAAAATTCAATATGATCAAGATGTCAGTTCTTCCCAAGCAGATATACAGATGCAGTCCAATTCAAACCCCAGCAAATTATTTTCAGGATATAAAAAAAAATGATTCAAGTTTATATGAAGACCCAAAAGACCCAGAGTAGTCGACACAGTGACTTTAGATACAGAATGGCATGATTCATGAAAGAAATCATTGCTAAGCCAGACTTCATTAAAATTAAAAGCTGCTCTGTGAAAGACAATGTTAGTAGAATGATAAGACAAACCACAGACTTGGAGAAAATATTCATAAAACACAATTATTTTGAAAGACGTATCTAAAATATATAAAGGACTCTTAAAACTCAACAATAATAATCCAGTATAAAAATGAGCCACAACCTTAACAGATGCCTCACTAAAGATATATAGATGGCAAGTAAGCATATAAAAAGATGTTCCAAATCATATGTTACTAGGCAATTGCAAATTCACTACACACCTATTAGAATGGCCAAAATCTGGAATACTGACAACATGCAGAATAGGGACTCTCATTTATTCTTGATGGGAAAGAAAAATGGTACAACTATTTTGGAAGATAAAGGTTCTTATACAATTAAACATACACCTAGTATATCATCAAGCAGTCATGCTCCTTGATATTTACCCAAAGGAGTTGAAAGTTTATGTTCACGTAGAAACCTGCACATGAATATTTATAGAAGGTATATTCATAATTGCTAAACTCTGGAAGCAACCAAGATGTCCTTCAGTAGGTGAGTGGATAAACAATGAGACATCCAGAAAATGGAATATTATTCAGCACTAAATAGAAATGAGGTACAAAGCCATGAAAACAGGGAAGAACCTTAAATGCCTATCACTAAGTTAAAGATGTAATCCGAAAAGGCTACATATGTATGAATACAACTATATGATATTCTGGAAAAGGCAAAACTATAGAAAGAGTAAAAGGATCAGTGCCTGCCAGGGTTTAGCAGGGAGGGTGATATGAATAAAGGGAACACAGAGGAATTTTAGGACAGTGAAAATACTCTATGAATAATGATATAATGATGGATGCATGTCATTATACATTTGTCTAAAAGCATTGAATATAAAACACCAAGAGTGAACCCTAATGTAAACTATGGACTTTCGGTCATTATGATGTATCATTATAGTAAATCATGTATTGTAATAAATGTACCACTCTGGTGGTAAATGTTGATTATGATGTGGGGGTAGCAATGCATGTGTGGAAAAAGGGACTGTGTGGAAAATCTCTGCACTTTTCTATTTTTCTATGTGCCTAAACCTGCTCTAAAAAATAAAGTTTTTAAAAAATACTGGGATGGGGGAGCATGAAGGTATGGAGGAGATTGATGGGCCTCATCATAATGGTGGCTGCATGACTTAATGCACCTGTCAAAATTCATAGGACATAGTGTAAAATGTATACTTTACCACATATAAGTTATACCTTAATAAACCTGATTTTTAAAAAATAATAGGATGGGTAGACATGCCATGCTAACATGAATCAAAAGGAAGCTGGAGTGGCTATGATAATATCAGACAAAGTAGATTTCAAAGCAAATACTATTACCTCAGATGAAGATGATTTTATAGTGATAAAGGGGCTAATCAAGAGAACATATCAATCCTAAATACATATGCATTTAATCACAGCTTCAAAATACTTAAGGCAAAAATGATAGAACTGAAAAGAAATAAATAAGTCTACAGTTTTAGTTGGAGCTTTCAATATCCCTTTCTTAATAATTAATGAAATCAGATAGCAAATCAATAAGAATATAAAAGATTTGAATAACACTTTCAGCCAGTTTGATACGCTTACACTCATCTCAACAACAGCAAACTATACATTCCTTTCAAGTGTATGTAGAACACTTGTCAAAATAGATTATATTCTGGGTCATAACACAAGTCTTGATTAATTCAGAAGTATTTCAATCATATGATTCAAATTAAATTAGAAACCAATAACAAAGTTGTGATTAAATTAATAACCAATAACAGAAAGGTCTCAGGAAAATCCCCCAAATATTTATAATTTAAATAGCATACCTCTCAATAACTCATGGGTCAAAGGATAAATTGAAAGATAAATTAGAAAGTACATAAATGCAAGAAATAGTGCCAATTCTATACAAATTTTTCCAGAAAATAAAAAGGAGGTAATACTTCCCAACTCATTATTTGAGATCAGGAAAAACAAATTACAAGCAAGGAAAACTACAGACTAATATCCATTGTAAACATATGTGCAAAAGTTATAACACAAAATTTAGCAAGTGAAATCCAGTGATATATATAATGAATAATACATAATGACCAAGTATGGTTATGCCAGGAATGAAAGATTGGTTTCACATTCAAAAATTGGCCAATCCAATTTACTATATTAATAAAGAAACACCATGTAATCATATCAGTAGATGCAGAAATAAAAATCCAACACCTAGTCCTGATAAAAATTCTCAGAGAACTAAGAATAATATGAAACTTCCTCAAACTGATAAGAGAACCTATGAAAAATCTGCAGCTAACATCATATTTAATGGTTAAACAATAAATTCTTTGTGTGTAAAATCAGGAACAAGACAAACATATCTATGCTCATGACCTCCATTCAGCATTGTACTGGAAGTTTTCTAGCTATTGTAGTCAGGCAAGGTAAATAAAGGAATCTAGACTGGAAAGTAAGAAGTAAAATTCATGACCATCTATGTAGAAAACCTGATGGAACCTACAAGAAAACTGTAAGAATAAGCAGCAAAAATATAAAATACCTAGAGATAAATCTGATTTCAAAAATCTGAAAGGCCTGTACACTGGAAATTACAAATTATTACTAAGAAATTAAAGAAGACCTAAATAAGTGGAGAAACATACCTTGTTGGTGATTTGGAAAACTCATTATCATTAAGATATCAGTTCTTCCTTAACTGATCTATATATGGATTTATTGCAACCCCAATCAAAATCCCAGTCAGCTTTTTTAAAAATAGAAATTGACAAACTGATTATAAAATACATCATTTACTTAGCATTGAAACCAGACAGAACATTAGTCTTAACTGGATAAAATTTATGATTAAAAGTAACTGTTCTGCACTGTATAAGATGACTCAGAAGGTCACCTCACCCCTTGCTTTCTCTTTGCTACTCCAGCCTACTCACCAGTGCCTGTACTTTTTTGTTTTACATATTGAGCTTGTATAAAATTTCCTTAGAAGGTTTAGTCTTCTTCTATAAAAAGTTTTTAAGACTACAATTTAAAGTATTGCTGAGTATAAGGACTGATCCCACATATTAAAGGGCAGAGGACATAATGTAATAGGTGACTATCCATATATAGATCTGAAAATAACTATTGGAAAAAGAAGCATACCTCACTGCGAGCAGTGAAATATGATGTAATCACTACTAATTAGAGTTAATGGCATAGATTTGGCTAACAAGTCATGAAAAATTTATCAGCATTAGAAATTAGCCAAATAATAAAGTTTAAGAAGAAACTCTCCAATTCTCTTTCATAAAAAAGTCTCTGATTGGTTTAAAATATATTTTAAAATATTCAAGTTACTATTGGATAAATTATAAATTTATAAGCAAAAGTTTAATAACAAAATAATTTAGTTATAAGTAGGATTTCATATCTGTTACATACTACAAAATGACCTTGTACTATGGATTTACTTTTTACTCACATTTAGAGGAAATTTTGAAATAATGCATCAGGGATGAAAATAATTTCAAGTGTCATTTCATTTACAGGTCTGCATTACATTTACTGAATTTGGAAAAATGCAAAATATTTGTAACTTTCTCGTTGAAAAGCTAGATAGCTCTGTTATCATCAGCCAACCCCAGTTCTATCATACTCCAGGTTCCATTGAGAATCTTCGGTAAGTTAAGCACGTCTTTAACCAAATTATCAATTAATTAAAAATATTCAGTACTACAGTTGATTGAATGTCATATTAATAATCTCTACACTTAATTCCTAAGACGGCAAGCCTGTCTGGTTGCTGCTGAGAATGCATGGCGCAAAGCACAAGAAGTCTGTAACCTTGTTGGCCAAACTCTAGGAAAACCTTTATTAATCAAAGAAGAAGAAACAAAAGAATGGGAAGGACAAATAGATGATCACCAGTCATCGAGACTCTCAAGTTCTTTAACTATACAACAAAAAATCAAAAGTGCAACAATACATGCTGCTTCAAAAGTCTTTATAAACTTTGAAGTAAAGGGGAAAGAAAAGAAAAAAAAACATCTCTGAAATTCTAACCAAAATATATTGTTTGTATCTTTTTTGTCAATTTTATACTTGTTTGCTATATGTATATATACTGTATAATATATAAAGTGTTTCTCTCAAAACCCTGTCAGTCCTTGAATATAGTCCCACAGAATATTTATGTTTACTTTATATTTTTAAAAACTCACTATGGGAAATACTCTTTGGAAATAAATGTTATGTGCACACTTGTATACTTTAATTCATCTAAGTGCATGTGTCAGTAATTTTTATATTTCTACTACAGGAAGAAATATTAATACAGCTATTAGAATACCTATTAACATTAACAGAAAGAATGAAGAGCAACATATAACTTCTGATAAAAGGATAATTAGATATACTAGGATACTATTTTGATGCCAAAAATAAAAGACAACATATGGACCAGACCCTCCTCACCAGGGCTTGATTATACCAGCCCTCTCCAATATAAATACAACTCAGGCCACACAGGTAATTTAAAATTTCCTAGTAGACATATTTTAAAGAAGTAAAAAGTAAAAAATAAAAAACAAACAATTGAAACTTTAATAATATTTTATTTAACCTATTATATCCAAATTATCATTTCATCATGTAATCAGTATTTTAAAAATAATTAATGGGTATTTTATATTCTTTTGTATACTAAGTCTTAAAAATCAGTGTACATTTTATATTATAGCACATCTCAACTCACGCTAAATTTTCATCAAAAATACTTTATCTGTATTTAAGTTATCTAAAATTTAGTTGAAATAACAGTCACATACCCAAATTCCAAACATGCTTAAAAGATATAGTTACTGGATCAAGTATTTGTTTTTAAATTTGAATTTTAAAAAATTTCAGTTTTCTGGTGTTATTAGCCACATTTCAAGTACTTGAAAGCTATAAGTGGCTAATGGCTACCATGTTAGACAGTGCAGGGTAATTACACTGAGACAATATTGATCCTTATAGCTACTGATATAAGAGCAAGTACATTGCTGTTGTATTACATATTATCTACAGGTGACTGTAAGGCAAGTCTGTTAAGCAGCATAGGCTATTTTCTACCATATACTTAGGTCCTAGGGTTTTTCCTTTGACATATCTTGATACTCATATACCAATATTTCAATAATACTCCAGTATGTAGTTTCCATCTCCACCTACTTTCTTAAGTGTCACTGGAACAATTTTATCCATTTCTTCTGTGTGTCCTTGGCAAAATGGAGTGTGGAAGCCAAGAAGAAAAGTTTTAGAATCCACCACCATTATGTTCAAATCTGGGTTTACTAATAGAATGTAAGCTCCTTTAGAATGGAGGGAGATCTTGTCTTTCTTCTTATTACGGTCTGAGAACCAGCTCACTGTCAGGGCCAACACAGAGTAGGCTCTCAAGTATCTGTTGAGCAACTTTACCAGCTATGTAAACTTGGCAAGGCACTTTAATCTCTTTAAGCGTCTCTTCCCTCACCAATGAAATGAAGCTAATAATACTTAACTTGCAATGCTACTATTAGATTCAAGTTGATAAACAGCAGATCATGAAATAATGCCTAGCACATAGCAGTGAATGGTAGCCATTGTAGCAACTGCATTCTTTGATAATTCTCAACCTAATTAAAAGTTGGCTTTTCCAAAACCAAATGTTAAGATGACATCAGAAAACCAGCTTGAGATATGCTGAATTTTTATTTTGAAAAAACATTAAATTATATCTTAGCTTTTATTTATCCAGTTGAGTAGAAAAGTGCAATTGGGGCTGTACTTCGAGAAAAAAATTATTCATACTCAATAAAGATTTATTCATGTGGGTAGATTTTTCATAGCCACGGCTTAATTATATTTTTGGTTCCATCATATTTGATAAAGTTTTTAACTTAGCATTAAACACCTAATTTTTTTTTACTTACTTAGTAAACACTTTTTAGAATTTATAGAAATTTTTAAAGATGTTGCTTTAAAAAATCCTGTAAAATGGACAGTCCTACAATTCTATACAGCAACTAAAAAAAATTCTTCAAAGATTGGACTGGTTTATGTATGATACCCTTAAGACTAAGGGTATACCAAATTTCACTGACAGTTGATGGCAGTTTAATTTCTGACACATGGCATACACTGGATTCTCACAATGAATTGCTTAGGGGACCTATGACACAAAGCCTTCTAGAATAAACCTGTCCTGAACTTATTAATCTTGACAAAATTCCTTTCTTCTGGCCCTCCTTTTAAAAAATTTTTCCAGAAAGCAATAAATTATAATTGCTGTTTTCTGAAAGAAAAAATATCTAACAAAGATATTTGAAACAGACTCACTATTCTCTAAGTTTTTTTAAAAAAGGAAATAATGTTAAAATGAGGTTTCTGGGTATTACTGATAAAATTTAAGATTCTATTCAGTTACATGTTAAATTACATTTTTTTATAGTAGCAATTTACCTGAGTGTTATTAGTATTCTTATTTGACAGGTAATGTGAGTTCATTATAAATAAATTATATCTGGAAAAATAATTTGTAACTTAAGAGTCTGTACCTCATATCCCATAATTATTGTTATGTCCTTAGGAATGAATGTAGGATGAGGATATCCCAATTCTGTCAAACTTGTTGACGAGTCTAATTATGAAGAATTATTCTCACTGGCTTAAAAAATAACGTAATTTATGTGGTCAAAAGTGGAATTTAATATATACTATCTACATTACAAAATTAGATGGGAGGAAAAAGCTTTATTATTCCAGAAAAAAACAAAAAACACTGCACACATTACAGTTGACCCTTGAACAACACAGATTTGAATTGCACAGGTCCACTTAACATGCAGATTTTTTTTCAATAAATACCTATACTGTTTTTGATCAGTGGCTGAGAGTCCGCAGATGTCGAGGGCCCACTGTATGCATTGATTTGTCCTGTTTTATACAGGGGACCTGAGCATCCTTGGGGTTTTTAGAACCAATCCCCAGCAGATGCTGAGGGACAACTAATTTTGAGGGGAATCAAGTTATATGCAGATTTTCACTGTGTGGTGAGAATTAGCACCCCTAACCCCCACATCGTTCAAGAGTCAATTGTAGTTTAAGTACATAAACATTGACTTTTTTACGCATATTGTACTTACAGCCAAATAGTTTCTACTCATGATCTAATGTGGCCTAAATTTCTTTAACAAGTTCAGTTATAAGACTAGAATTCACAGTGGCTAATCCAAGTCAAACACTGCTCAGAGTGAGGTCATAATTTTCAAGAAGAATTTTTTTTTGCCATATTAAAAGAATAATACCATTTTATAATTTGTTTATCAGGAGGATATTTCTGTTTCAGCCACTCGTCTGGAGCTCTGGCTTCAACATCCCACCCAGTTGTTACTCCCAGGAGCCATGTCACTTGTGGATGATCACCAATCCTACCTCAAAATGAACAAATGTTGGCTTTGGACTTTAAATGTAAGTTGGTTCTATTATAATGGTAAAAACAAACAAACAGCAAGATTAAACAAAAACTATATATTATTGATACACAGGGGCAATAAGATTGATCCGGGTTTCATATGCTCAGTACAATTAGTAAGAGACAACAGTAAACCAAAAACTAAAATTAGTTTCCACAATAAGAGATGAAAAGTCCAGGTGTCAGGAGAAAATGCTAATCTAAAAATCATGAAAATAGTTAGTGATCCCTGAATTTTTTTAAAAAATCCTCTAAGTTCCATGTTACTTACCATCTGGTGGCAGAGAGAGAGAGAGAGAGAGAGAGAGAGAGAGAGAGACAGTGTGTGTGTATGTACCTATAGAGATTCCATCAACTTATCCTCTGCTCCTTCCCTTCTACAAACAATTTTGGGCCATGAGTCAAAAACAGGTAAATAGTTCCAATATTTCATACATACATTAGTTATACACTGATCACATTTAACACATCCTAATTATTTTCTGTCTCTGCAAACAGGACTATGAACTCCTCAAATGTCTTAAACATTTCCCAGTATCTGGCTAATAGGCTAAGGAAGAGGAAAAGCTGGCTGTCAGATGCTTAAACTGAATGTGTTTTCATTAGCATTAACTTTACTTTCAAAGTCTATTTTAGAAAAATGACATTTGTACTTGATAGCAATAATGAAGTTGTAGTAGCTCATATAAAAATGTATGCTTTTTCCTTTTATTGAATCAATCATATTTATTGTAATTACTTTTTAAAGAATTAGTATAATGACTCAAATAAGTCAACTCTAGCCCAAGCAAATCGTATCAAAGAAAATTTTTCTTAGTTTATGCTAAATCAATCACAAAAAGTCTAAGGTATTACATTCCCTTTGGAGTAGGAGGTGAAGGAAGCATAATTAACTCAGAGTTGAACAATCAAAGAAAATACAAAATTATTTTTAAATATCAAATATTTTACTAGCTCAATACTTGCAAAGTAAGCAGGGTTCTTCGTCTTTCAGAAATAAGTTTGTCATCTACGGTTACTGAGTGACCTTTATTTTTCTTCCCAATTGTTTTGAGCTCTCATTTGCCCATCAGTGCTTGAGCTAGTTTTTAAGAATTTAAGAAGAGTTCCTGTTTGTTCTTAAAGCAAATGACAATTTTTAAGTATTCAGATCACTCAAATCCTGTTGAAACATACTGTACTACTCTCAATAAGTAGATGTAGAGTTATAATTTATTAAGCCACCCTCCCTTCCCTACCCTCCAAGAAAAAGATAAGGAGGGAAGGTTTAATTACAGAGCTTCTACTACAGAAGAATAATGCACACGGCTCTTGGATTTTTTTTTTTTTTTGGATGATTATTTCATTGTGTTGGGTAATTTCTATTTCTGGACTTAACTTTTCAACATAAATAAAATTTGTACGTGTTTTATATCTTTTGCCAAAAGCCACTAAACTGATAAATAATTATTTTCTGCTCCCACAATCCCAAAATACTATTTTAAATGACATAAAGCTCTTCTCTGAAGGATAGTAGCTTTTTTTTTCATAATGAAAGAAAATAAAAGACAGTTACAACACAGTACCACCTTTTTACTCCTTGAAGACTGAGCAGAATCACTGTTGTAACCGAGACGAAACACTGCTGGTAGAGTTGCTAGCAGAGCTCAGAGCTGCAGAACCACGGGCACACTATTGGCAGGGATCTCCAGTGACATGTCTGCCAAGATGCTTCTCTATGTACTATATCGGGCAAAAGGGCAAAAAACATGTTTATTCACCTTTAATGTACAAATTCCTTTAACAACATTTACATATGAAACAAAAGATGTTTTTTCAAATTACTACTGTCAAACTTAGTAAGTTACTAATTTTTATTTTTTGGCACTACCATGAAAGCTTATTAGAAACATTACCAGGTAATCAGGTTTCTTCCTAGAATACAGCTACTATTCTTAAAATAAATGGTAAATAGCCTAACTTATTTCCTAATCCAAGGACCAGATTTTCCTCAAAACTTGGGTTCACTTAATAAGTGTCTTATGTTTGTGAGTCCAGATAAAAGCTCACTTGATTGATATGTAGTAAAAAATAAAGAAAAATCTTAGATTGCAAGAAACACTTTGCTAGGCATAGATCCTTAAGGGGGACTGAAATTCCTGAGACCCATTTAATCCATAGTTTCTTTGTTTAAACAATAAAAGGTTAGAAATTAGCGCTGAGAATGTTGAAGACCCACGCCCACACAGAGAATAAAAAATTGAGATAGCCTAATTATATTGGACTTTTTTGCCAAGTTGGGCTATTCTCACTCTGGTACCTGAGATAGCATTTGTTGGGCAGTGTAATGTAGGTGCCTACATTATTGCCACAGTGAATTTATGGTTTTAGACATGTTGGGGTGGAGGATGAGCATAAAATCAGTATGCAATAGTTTCTTAAACTACCATCAGCCGACTCTTCACCAACAGTGAAGTCAACTCTGGGCCCACCTTCCACCAGACCTCTTCCACAGCATCTTTGATGAGTGGTTAGCCAGTCTTTGGCATTAGAGCATTGATGGAAAACTATTAAAGAGTAACAGCATAAAAGGTCAGTTTTAGGACTAGAGAGAGCAAATAAAACGAGAAGACAGAAAAGTATATATTGAAGAGGAGGAAAACTGATTTAAGAATGGCCTGAATATTAGTTCATCCTTCTCTTTGCCTGAAATGTAGAGTTTAACCTAGCTTCTCGCAGCAAATCCATTGTATATACATGTGTAAGTAAGAGTGTGTTTATGTTTTATATAGTACATCAAGGATATCCCTGAAGGAAAGAGTAACTTAAGAGATTCCTATTTGTATGGTCTTTTTTACTTCCTGATTCCAAGCTTTAAAGGCATGAAAAATACAGAAGAATTCCACAATATTAAATGAAATATCACTGGTGAGTCCATCATTTCACTATCTAGAAGAAGCGCCTTAAAGAAGGGGGTATCTGTGGATCACTTAAATTATATTAATGTGTGGAGCTTATGTGGATCATGGATTCAGTCAAACTAAACAAAAATATTAAGAGCAGGAGACATCTTGAAATTATATACTGACTAGATGTTTGATGCTATTTTTCATAATATGACTGTTAAAAATGGCATCTTTCCATTTCAGTATGCTGTTTCTGATAAAAATATAGGAAAGAATGAAAAGACTTGGGTTGGTCACAAAGGATGGACATGCAGAATCTGAAGTGCAGGCTGAAGCCAGATACCCAAGCCTTGACATTTATAAGTGATACTAAGGATGAGTCTTAGGAGTTTCAGGGTAGAAGGGGTTTCATAGCCTATTATGGAGAGCAACTGAAGTTGCTAGTTAGGACGACAATGCAAGGTCCATGAGAACCGGATGAGGGCAAGTTTGGTGGGTGGAGGTAGGGGAGGAGGTTATTGATCAGGTCACAAGAGGAATGAGGACACTGGTTTCTCCCTGCATAGAAAAGTGATAGATTATCAAAAATATATTGAAAGTCTCTAATGTGCCTACCACAGTCTTGGGCTTTAAGGAATGTTCAAGAGAAATACAAATCCCTGAACTAAGTTCAGGAATCAGTATCAGAACAGAATCTCCCGAGTAAATTATTTGTGGAAGTAGTTAGCTTGGTGATAACATCTGACAGAAAAATCCATTTCTGGTAGAGTCAACATTTACTGTTTGAAGAATTATAAATATACAGATGTAAAGTTTGGTTGTGTAATAATAGCTACAAATACTTAAAGAAGTTGAAGAAATTAGGTTGTAATAAAGGGAAGAAACACGACATCAACCAAAAGAGAGATAAAAGCGTAGAGGACAGAACACAAACCAAATCAAAACTTGCCTTGAGAAGGAGAGATGAACGCTTGTCCTCCCCCAGGCCCAAAACGGAGGCCAAAATTATGCACGTCACCTTCTTCCCGGCTCCGAAGACCCTGAACCGGTTCCTTAGGCGCATCCCGGAACCTGCCAAGAAGGCCGGCGCCGAGGCCCCCGCCGGGCCCGCGCTGGGTCTCGGGGTCTCTGTCCACCTCAGCGACGCGGCCCCGTCCCCCGCGGAGGCCCGGAGCTGGGGACGGTGTGTGGGCGCGGGGGGAGGGGGAGGCCCCCGGATTGGACGCGCAGGAGCCCGGGGCGCCCCTCCCCCCGCCCGAGCAGCCAGGTCCCCGCGGCAGCTGCGGGAACAGCAGGGGCTGCACCCGAGCCCCGCCCGGGCGGCGGGCGCAGGCTCGGCCGCGGGGCGAGCGCTCTGCCGGGGCGTTGGCATCGCCAAGGCGCTGCCGCGGGGGCTGAACCGCACCTCCCCGTCTCCTTGGCCTCTGGGCGTTGCAACCTCATCCAGCCTGAGACGGAATCTGCCTTGGTCCGCCAGAGCTTCATCTCCTGCCGTGACCCCCATCCCCAGGCGATGGCATTTCCCTCCTTTGCCCATTGTGAGTGCCAAGGGTCAGGATGGCTCCCGGGTTCCTCGCACCACTTACCTTCTTACGGTGTTAAGAGCAGTAAATTTTACCTCTTTTCCCCCTTTCTTCTCAGGCACCTACTCTGTTCCTGATTCATCTGCCTTAAACCGGCTACCGCCTCCACTGATCGATCACCTGCTCCAGTATCGAACTTCGATCACCGCGAATCCATGCCGGGACGCAGCGACCCAACTTAAACTGAACTCTTATCGCGTTCTTCTCAGCTTAAAACTTTTCGTTGGCCCCCGATAGCCAGCAGCTGGGGAGCCAGCCCCCTCCACGTGGTTTCAGAGCTCCTCAAGATCTGGCCCATGTGCTCTCAGTTTCATCCCTTCACGTACTCCAGGAGAACCGAGCAGACTACTTCTCTAGGATGTTTCTCACTCCCTTGCCTCCCTGGCTTGTCTGACTAATCACCTTTGAATTAAAACTCTCTGACATCATATCCGTCCGGATGGCTATCCCTGCTGAGTTAGATGACCCTCTAGGGGTCTTCAGAGCACCTGCATGTTTCTCTCCATTGTAACAAAGATCTACTCTAGCTGTAGCTGTGTAGTTACCTATTTTTCCTACCCCACTCCCAGCAATTTATCACCTGTGTACTTTCTACCAGTTACACGGGGAAGCAAGTGTTATGAATTAATACTTATAGCTAGCCTGTGAAGTAGCTTCTATTATCCCAATTATGCTCAGTTTGGTATAAGCTAAGAGAGCTAAATAAATTTGTTTAATCTCTCATGGCCAGGATGCAGGGAACTCAGGCATCCATGTTGTTTGTTTGTTTGTTTGTTTCAATCACCCTCCAGGATATTCTGTGTGCAGCCAGGTTAAGAACTACTGCTCTTGTCTCTGTGCTCTTTTAGATCAAAGGGCCACATGTTTCATCTCTGGATGTAGTACAGTGACTTGGGACATAATATGTGTATGTGGAATAAATGAGATTTTATTGGATCTTCTACACCACTCAAGAAGGTAGGCCATGCAGGCATCATAACTACCTGTTTTTGGATTTTAGTTTTTTGATTTGCAGAGAGATCCAGAAAGTTAAGTGAGTTGATCTTTCTTAAACAGCAGTGCTGCAGTGGAACACTTAGGACACCTGACTCTTCCACGCTTTTCACCATTGTTTCTTTTTCTAGGAGAGCCTCCCAGAGAAAGATTTCTTTTTGATTCTTCCTGTAAAACTTTGGTGGTAAGAGATTCATTTTCACAACTGATCATATTTAGAGCATCTGTGGTGCCAGAGTACAGAGTAGAGAGGGACAGGGTGGGTCCTGCTGACAGAAAGAGGTAGCAAACCAACTGTGCAGTATTTCTATTTTGACATTCTCAAAAGGAATTGCTTGAATTACTGTAGTTATCCTGAGATCATTCCAAGCCATCTGGACTATTATTCCAGGTAATTATGCCAACCCACCAGGTTGAAGGATTTTTAAATAAAGGAGTAACATGATCAGAATTGGATTTACTGTGTGTGTGCGCGCGCATGCGTACACACACACACACACACACACACACACACATACACACACACGGGATGGGTTTTTATGGGGAAAAAAACAAACGCCAGGAATGGTATCCATAGCAGAGTTGTTCACAGTAGCAAAGGCTAGAAACATAATTGTGTCTACTGGCAACAGAACAATTAAATTGTGATATATTCATGCAACAAATATTATACAGCAGTGAAAATGAATGAATTATACCTTGTGTAAAAACATGAATAGATCTTGCAGATATTACAGAATTGTATAAAGAGTGAAAGAGTATGCCACCAAAAATGTTGAAAAAGTATGGATATTATATAGTGCTCAGGCTCATTTGTTAAAGAGAAATGTGATATTCATGCTTATACTTGCATATATGCAATTTATTTAATAAATATTTGAGTGTTTATAATTCACAAGGTATCTAAAAGCACATGTATACATGTTATATAAGCATGTAACATATATGTAAGCATATTATACAATTGGTATAAAATGGATTGTGAAAGAGTGAAGGATGTTACTGAGATGATTTCATCTTTAAAGAGTTTAGCAGTATAGAGGTTTCTTTAAAATTTAAAAATAGAACTACCATATGATCCAGCAATCCCACCTCTGGGTATATATCCAAAGGTAATAAAACTAGTATTTCAAAGAGATATCTGCACTCTCATATTCATTGCAGCATTATTCACAATAGTCAAGATACGGAAACAACTTAAGTGTTCATTCATGGATAAATGGATTTCTAAAAATGTGATGTAGACATGTAATGGAATATTATTTAGCCATTAAAAAGAAATCCCTGCCATTTGTGACAACATGGATGAATCTGGAGGACATTTATACCAAGTGAACGAAACAAGACAAAGACAAATATTGTAGAATCAGATGGTGTTTTCCATGAGCTTATGGGGAGGGGAAAAGGATGATTAAAGGGTACAAACTTTCATTTACGAGATGAATAAGTTCCGGGGCTCTAATATACAGCATGGTGATTATATTTAATAATACTATATTATGTTCTTGAAATTCGGTAAAAAAAAAAAAAAAAAAAGGTATCTTAAGTGTTTTACCACACCAAAAAAGAATAAAAAAGTTAACTATGAGGTGAGAGATGTATGAATTAACTTGATTGCAATAATCATTTCATGATGTATTTGTCAAACTTTAAATTATACAAATTTTGTCAATTGTACTTTAATAAGTCTGGGAAAAAAATAAACTACAGTTTAGACAAAAAAGTCATGAGAACTAATTAACAAATATTTAAAATGAAATTCCGGGTTTTCTCTAGCAATATTTCAACTCTTTCTGTCAAAGGAGTAAAAAAAATGGCACTTAGATTTCCTGGAAAAATACTAATATTAGATAAAATGGTAAGTTGAGGGAGAAGCAAACAGGATGTGAGCAGATGATATACTCTTGTCTTTTGACCCTTTGTAGCTGCTCCTCAGTAACCACAAGATGACAGAATTTAGAATCTACATTTGTAATAGAAATATTATAGTAAGCAAAAATGCTTGAGTCATATGAAATATTTCAAAATAAAATTTCATTTGTAATATAGTCCATTTAAACCATTCCTCTTAGTTGAAAAAAAAATCTTACTTTAACTAAGGATCAATCAATCAGTATGTTTATGAGCTAACTTGTAGATAATTTTAATAATTTGTAAGAGCACATTAAAAATGTTTCTCAAAACTGAAGGAAAAAAAGGTTAACACAGAGGTAACTTTTTTTTAGTCTTGACCAAAATACATTTTAATTTTAAAGATAAGCCATTATCTGAATTTTGGTATCATGATATCCATCCAGCACATTGAACTTATTTATATAATACTCATGTTTCCAAAATCAAATGTCTGTTTTTTGCACATCAGGGCTACTAGAGGACAAGCATCCAAACTCTGTTCCCTTTTGTGTTATCTTCCTTCCAAGCTTTTGGTCTGCCCCTATCAGTCCTCCCTTACTTCAGGCAGCTGTGACTAGTGTATTTGCCTTTATATGTTTTTGACAAATCCCAGCTAGGGGGCCACTTTAGCCCTGAGAAAGTTTGGAGGTGGGTGGAACAAAGGAAAGCTCCAGAGCTGATCCTTCAGGGAGCCAGTAACAGGTCAAAACACTCAACTACAATTCTTTAGAACAAAGTCCATATGGTTCTTTACTCTGGTAGTAGGAATGCAAGCTGCATGTTCATGGTCCCTGCTGTCACCCCAAGAAAGGGAGTGGGGGGTTGTTAGGTGGGTAAGTTAAAACACACAACATTGTCTTACTGAAATTCAGCATGTCTGTTCTTCATTAAAAATTCCCTGGTAGTTTTTCAAGAGATTCTAGAATTCTGCAAAAGTGGATTATGACAGACTTTGCCAGTTTGGTGGAAGATTGGAGCTTTAAAATTTCCTACTCCATTTTTGGTGGCATAACTCCTCCAACAATTTTAACATACTAAATTATAAAAAACCTACCTATTCTGTGATCTTAACATATTACTGATTCTTTTATTGAGTTGAATAAAATTTTTAGTATGGGCTTCCTTTTATATGTGCTGTCATATTTTGTTTTTGCTTTTGGTTTGTTCATGATCGATAGGCTATTCCTCAAGGATTGGTGGCAGTGAAGACTGAGAATTTTCTTTTATGATTTGAAATATGATGATCTAACCTCTGTTGAGTAGGGCATTGTTTTATTGCATTTATTTCTTTAGGTGAGGCAAACCTTGGTTGACCTCATAGGTTGCAAGAAACTTTCAGCTTACACCCCCTTATTTTTAATTAAAAAAATATATATATATTACACCTATAGCACCTGGTCTTCCTAGGTGGTCTCCCATCCAAGTACTAACCAGGCCTGACCCCTGCTTACTGTCCGAGATCAGATGGAATTGGGCTTGTTCAGGGTAGCTTGGCTATAGACAAGAGATGGTTTTAAAATTCTTATGTTTTTAATTTTTCTCTTTGTGAGTTTAAATCAGTTAAGAAAGGAGAACAGCTCTTTGAAATCTGCACTGTCCAGATTTTCTGTTTATGTTTGACTTGTGGCTAAATTTGTAGAATTGAAAGTGTACGATCTCTGTGTTTGTATCTATAACTAAGAAAAGCCTTTATATTCTTAAATATGAAATGATTTCCTACTCCCAGAGGATAGTATTAAATTGAACTATAACATCTCATATTAAAGTACTTTTAATTAAAGCAGCTCTTTCTCATTGGTTTAGGGAGGTTTTTTAAAAAATAAATCGAATATTTCCCAAATTCATAGAAAATCTGTAAACTGAATTTCTGGTATTTTTAAAAGATGTTAAAAACAATCTTTCTTCCCGAAACACCTAGCTCACATTTTAATGTAATCCCAGTTCATATAATTAAGGTGTCTTTGGGTAAATTAAACTGATTGAATAATTTTGGCTTTTAAAAAATAATATCTATATGTCTTTTCTATATAAGTATGGGTATAATACAGGTATACATTTCATTTCTGAAATAAGATTTGGTTTGCTTTCTCAAAAGAGATGAGTTCATCTAAAGCCCCTGAATTTTTTATGCTGCTCTGACTAGACAAACTAATATTACTCTTACGTATTAGGGATATTAAGCTTAAAAATGTATAATTTGTAGTCCTGACAAATGTTTTGTAACAATAATTATATGTTATAGTTTGTCAGCATGAACATATTTGAAAAAATTCCTCAGGTAACTTAAAACTTTAGACTACTATAATGGATAATCATTGAATACCTATTTAATTGTGAGATTCAATACCGAAATATTGCTTACTAAGCATAATTTTAAGTTTATATACATTTGCTTTTTTATTTACATACTATGGAGAGGCTATCTTTAGGTCATGTATTTAATGAACTTTTTGCAACTTTAAAATTTAAAAGTTGTTATGTGCATTCATGAACTTTGCTATTCCACAAAAATGCTTGCATGAGTTTTTAATTACTTCCTTTCAGTTTTCTGTGAAATAGAAGTTATTTTTGTTAAAATTTATAATTAATATAGGTATTTGAGACCAAGAACTAATGGTGATAAATAAAACTAAGTATCAGGATAATGGAATGAGTTTGTTTTTCAAGGACAGAGAGTTTTGTACTGAAGTGTCTATGTTCTTACAAAAAACTTCAGTATATCTATAAGTAGAAGAGAGAATGAGTCTGTAAAAGAAACCACAGTGTTAAACATTTGGCAAAACTTTCACAGCTTTGATGCCCTTACAAGAAAAGGAGGGGTAGAGAACTTGAAAAAACCTTTACTGCTAAGTACTGTCAATACCAAACTAAAATTTGGTTTTCTGTTAAATAGTTCTTAAAGAGCTTGGAAGAAAACTGAGTTGCTCTTTAACTTCTTTATGATCTACTTAGATTTTTTGTATCTCATCAGAATAACTTACTTTGTTTTGACTTTATAATGCCTGATTATTAAAACAAAGACCAAAACAAAAGACCGTTTACCAGTTGTGAAACATCTAAGTTTCCTTAAAATTGTTCTGCCTTTTATATTTAAATATTTTATTTCATTCTTATTAAATGAGAACTAATATTCTCTGGCACCCATGATCCAATCTTAATCAAATGATTAAATCTCCTCTGAAAACTCTTTGAGTTTCCTTTACCAAGACTGGATCCTAAAATAAAACTATCTTTGACATTTCCCAGAGGGCCCTGGAAAATCACAAACTTTATTACCTATTAGTAGCAAACAAATATTTCAACTCAACTCACCATTTATAGCTTTGCAACAACACAGTAAAAACTTTTTCTAAATGTTCAGAAGACGTCCCATTTTTTACAATCAAGTCATGGCCAGAGACACTGCTTGCCTGAATGCTACACATTAAATGGTGTATTTTCTTTAGGGATTCAATAGAAAAGCCAATTGGGCCATGAGTACAGAGGACAACATAAAATAATATTGGCTATTTGAATTGAACTGGACCCTGCAGATTATCTATTCAACTTTTTTTACTTTACAAATAAGAGATGAGGAAAGTGAAACTCAGAGATGACTCAGTTCCAAGCCCAGTTCATTCCACTGCACTGTGCTGCTAACATGTCCAATTAGGCAGAAAGGTACTTCACTGAATCCTTTCACTGTTCTTTTCCCAAATGAAACCAAAAAGTGTAATCAACATATGGTAAACGTGTTAAGTGCAAAAAGATTACAAATAGAAAGTATTATATTGTAAGGAATAGAAATGTTGTGTCTGGGCTTTCAATCTTACTGTCCTTAAAGGGGAAACTTAACCTAGACCATGAAAGTTGATGTCATTACAAAAGAGAAACCAGTAAAAAGTGGTTGCTGAAAACACTTTTTTCTTGGTTGGTTCTTCTAAGTCTGTACTATGATTTATTATCAGCGTATTTCAGAAAGAAAAGAAGGTACCAAGAATGTTGACCTGCTTTCTTCAACTTAGAAATATATTTTACAGTCATTTAAACAAAATTTCTTAGGGAGAAATTATTGTTAACAGCACAAAAATCACAAATCACCCCCTCATGTGTTTAATCTGATTGTCATTTACTATAGTCTTATGTATTCTTCATTCTAAAATTGGGATTCTCAGAAAGTCAATAAAAATGTATGCCAATCTGAACAAATTCATAGGAAAACAGCAATAGCTTTTTAAATCTCATTTTGAGTAACTGCTTAAATTTTTCATCATTCGTTTTTTTTCCCTTAAATTTTACTTCACTTTTGAGAAAATACACAAACTGTTCCTTTTAAATATCTTATGGAAATATCTGAAAATCTAAGTATCACTCAGTAATTTACTTACACATAGGAACAAATAAAATTGTTTTAGTTATACACATTTAAAAGCCAAACAATGTAACCTTTAGTTATTTTGGAATTAAAAATTACATTAGGTACCCACTTTTGATTGGCAAGTAATTTTAGCATTTTGCTAAATAGACAGGGCACTAGAAACTCTAATGTATCAGCATTTACATAAAGGCTTTTTGGTTCAGTGCCTGCTAAAATTATGTGATGAGCACTTCATGTCTTATGAATAAAAAAAAGCAAATAAATCACGAGGCTCTACAAAATAGCTTAGAAAAACAAGTTTTCTATTTATTTAAAAATAAGTTTGTAGTTACTACATTGCAGGGACAGGAATTCTTACACATACATTCTAGTTTGTATAAAAGGATTCAAAGAATTATGCATCAAAACTAACATAGAAAGTGTCCACATAACAGTAAAGAAAGGTCCAATCAGTATGTACAAAAAGAAAGGGCACTGCTATTCTGGTGTGAGACTGCCATTTATAACATAATATTCCAGGTTTCTGGAAAACAAAAACCTCAATAAAGCTAAATAATTAATTTGTCTTTAAACTGTGTTACTTATCACACATAACAGATTTGCTTGTGTTTAACATTGTTTTCTGTACAAAATAAGCATAATTTTAATTTGAAAATGTGTCAGTTTCAACTTTAACCCTCTAGGTCAGTTACTTTTTAAAAATTGAACTACATTTTACATGTCTAAATATCATGTGACAGGATTTAATAGTTTTCTAAAAAAATCTTTAAGAACCCATCTTGCAGTTTCAATATGGTCCAAAAATGTAACTTTGCATTTTCTCCTTTTAGTTTATCATTGTGATTAATCAGCACGCACAATCTCAAAATGCGCAAATGTGTGCATCTGCATCATATGCACTATATGTCATCTTAAACCCATTCTTTTAGCTCTTTAAATGAAGAACTCATAGCCACCCACTATATGTATTTGGTTTGTGCCATATAAGGTTAATTTCCTGATGATTTCATCTGCATTAAAAGTTTCAACACAGCTATCAAAATTAAAAATATATTTATAGCTCATAATATTTTAATTCTTTTACTGATGTGTGTACAAAGTTTACCTCTGGAGTGTCAAAAGTAGTAATTACAGGCTTCTGACTCAATCTGACCTCTTCTTGAGTATTAGTAGTACAAAACGACTTTTCACTTGGAGTGATTAGCTCGGTATAATGAAGAACAAAAATAGTTTCTTAGTAAATGTAATATTTAGTTCAAATCACTTGGAAATTTGGGAAAATAAGAAGTTCCTGGAGGGAAGAGAGGAAAAGGTATATTCCAATTTTTAATAGGAAAATAAATTCTCACCTAAAATTAACTAAACCACTTCTCAACCTATTACGTAGTCTACTTTCTAAATATGGGGGTAATTCACAGAACATAAAAGTACTTCCCCTATTATGACATTTAAAATCATATATTTCCTGCATTATAAGAACATTTACAGCTCTTTAAATACTCACATATCTTGGTCCTTTAAACCTACTCAAAAATAAACTTCAGGTGAACAAAAACATTCAGAATAAGAATTTGTTTTCAACAGATAGAAAACTGAAAATCAAAATTGTTTCCTGTTGACATTTGAAAGATATATGGATATGTTGGTATGTATAAAATGGAATACTAGAATTAAAGTAAATGCTATTGGAGAATAATTTACATTACAAATCATATTTTCAAACATGTAAATGTTGCTAATATCACATAAACAAAAAATGTTATTTGACTACATTTGTTAACATGTCTGATTAATCTACCAAAGTGCCAATAAGGAACAACTCTAGATGCTAGCATACATGTTACATGAGGATCATTTTGATGATCAGTGTATCTTAAGTAATTCATTTCCAAGTGATACTAAATTTAGCCAAATTCATGTCTCATATGTGACTCAATCTCACAGATATTCTATAGTTATTAAAATTAAACTTAAGATAGTTTTGTAATAAAAGTTTTCAAATTTGTAAAGCTGAGCAATAATGGAAACAAGACGAACATGTCTTTAGTACATAAACATATATGCAGAAAATCATCCATTGCTGAAATAGTGGATTACAAAAGATAAAATTTTAAGAAAGATATATCTATTGCCCAGAGTTGTCAGATTGTAATTAGAAAGAATGTTAAATTGTTGTTCGTTTGCAACATTTTATAATTTAGAAGATTTCACTGGGACTTGAGAAAGTTGGGGTGAAAGGCAAGATTAGGGTTAGGTACTTAAAAATATATAGATTACAATGTCCATGCATGTAACAAATATTTCTGAAATTTTTAGTAAACTTGAGGTTTTTTTTTATTGCTCACCTAAGACATTTCCTTTTGTCCTATAAACAGTACATACATGGTGTCACTGTATCAAAAAAAATATTTTTCCAAGTGATCAAACAGAACAAAAATGTGGTGGTGACTTAAATTTCTCAATTCAACTTCTGCAATGCATAGAAGCTAAATTATAAAAATATAAAATCTAAATATATCTGGTATTACTAATACATTTTTAAGTGTTTCAGTTAGAAATAATCTGATCCAAGCAATTTTTGCTTTACTAAGAAATCAGTGTCTAATAATATCCAAATAAGGTCATAAATACACAGTGTCTTTAGAACAGAATACATTTACTTGTTGCAGGTAAAATGGCAAATACTCATGTCTTTGCTCGAGAGTTAGAACTAATCCATACACCACACTAGAGGTATATTCCACTCTAAGACTGTGTACGCTCTTTCTTTCTCTGTACACACTTTAAAACTTATGCACATATTTTTTACAAAAATGGATTTGTAGTCTATTTTTTCTAACACAATGCAGATAACATCAGGAAATTACATGTTTTAAATAGATTGCCTTCAAAAGCAACATATTACTTCTTTAATGACAAATTCAAACATACACAGTATTATTTTCAATAATGGTGTAACTGACTCATTTTACTATACAACCAAGCCATCCATTTCTGCATTATGAAGAGTTTAACTACTGAATTTTAATTATATAGTTAAATATATTTGTTAGAAAAAAATAAATATACAAAAACCTGAAATTTTTGAAATTATTTTTCAACTTCAAAATCACAGCAATCCAGTTAAAGATCTGGAAAATGGTTTACTTAATTACACAGAAGGATTTCTGTACAAATTTAGTTACAAATGGTCTAAAAAGCCCAAATGAATCACTTTCCATTCTTCTTCAAGACAATTAAATGACAGTTACCAATTATCCCTACCAGAAATAAGAAATAATTATGTAACATTTTGCCGAGGTCCAATCAAAGATTTTATTTTTCTATATCAGGGTTATGCTGATACATATTTTCCCACACTCACTTTTTAAAAATGTAGTATCTGAAAAATTTGGTTACATTTTTGTACCATACCAGTCCTCAGAAAATACTACATTATTTCAACTTTTTAAAAAAAATGGACAATAATTTCTAAATAATAGAAATGGTATTTATGTTGGTTTTTAAGGTATAAAATAACTGTACCATAAACAAATAAATAACTGCTTTCCTTTTCCATAGCAGTACATATAGCAATACATTCTCCTAAGTCATATAATTATCATTTACAATAGACAACTTAATTTTACTAATGATGCAAAAAATAATAGACTACAAGGCACAATCATTAAATGGAATTTTTTTTTTTAGGGTGTATATTGACATACCAGCATGATAAGGATACCGTAAAAAGTGCAGAAAAAACACAATGTGCAATGAGACCACTGTATAAAACATGATTGCATAAAAAGTGATTTGGCCTATTTTAACCTTTAATAATTGAAAATAACCAATCTTCCCCTTAAAATTAAACTATAAAGTATGACATTTTAAAATTATTTTTATTCTACCACTATCTAAAAAATCCTGAAAAAAGAATTTATACCTGGGTAATAGTATATAAGTATGTGTTTGTATATATATTTAATTATACCCATTTATCAATATATACACATACACACACAGACACATTTCTTTGTAAGTCATTTTAGCCTATTAGATATGTCTAAAGTTTAGAAATGACATTAATCCAGATCAACAAGTAAACATCAAATCCCATACCTTTTTCCTGTATTTTCCTTGAATCCTTTAACCACTTAAACACTTTCTCCAAAACATCTCTGTCAAAGGACCCACCAGTGCATTACTTTCTACTATTAGTACCAAAAAAAGATACATCTCAGCATAACTCTTTACTAACTTGCTTTTTAGAATAATATATAGCCTTTCCAATATTGAAAAGTGTATGCTGTCCTGACAGTCAATAACAGGCTTTCCTCTGCACTGATTCTCAGTCTTTGGCACAATAAACAGAGATCGAGTGATTGATATAAGAATCAAGGTCTGAAAAATTAGACAGTCAAATGTTTTCCAATGTGGATATGTTTCCTTTTCATCAGTACATTTTCTCTTACGTTTGGCAGAAATGGAATACAGCAAAAGCCTCCTCTAGATTCTTTGTAGATGAACATTGTACAATTAAAATTAAACTCTTTAGGGTATCAAATTGTGGGAATTTTATATTTATCTTTAGAGGAAACAAATTTTTTAATTTACTGCTACTCTGGTAACATCTGTCTTCCCAGGGAGCACGACATCGGTAGAAATGTACCTGGCTTGGTCAAAAATAATTCCTTTTAACATGAAACACTCTATCACTAGGAATACTATGCTCCTTAAAAATGTAGCAGAACTGTCTTTTCCAGAAATAAATTGGGAATTCAGTATAGGTCCTCAATTTTTTTTTGCAAACAGTGAATGAATGTTGAAATGCATAACCTACCTAAGGGCAATAAATAGCAAACATTTAAAATATATATGTATATATTTATATATATTCATTTGGAGAAGTGAAGTGTCCTGTTTGTTGTTTTTGTTTTTGCAAATCAAATCATAACATTCCCTAATCCACCACAGCAGCAAGGAAGCAGAAGCCTTAGTTCTACGTATTCCTTAATTGTACCTGCTTTATGATTTTGAAGTAAAATATTTTGGTACAAGTTACCAGCCAATTAAATTAGCTTTTGCTTTTTCAGTCAACTTTCGGACTCGTCCTCTGCTAGAAGTTCCAAAAGTCAAAGAGGTGTCTTCAAACAACAGCTGCCTTTGCTCCTCTTCAGAGTCATCCTCATTATAGAAAGCTGTCCTTCGACCTTGGTTTCTAGTTCTCATGTGGGGTTCAGAGCCTTTAAGTTCCTCAAAATCTTCTTCCTCATCCATAGGATCATCTGTCTTTTTTCGGTTACTTCTCCTTAGCATTTTAACACTTGTAGGAACTACGAGATCTGAATCTAGTTTTTGAGTCTTCATCTTCCTTTTGGGTTTTCTGCCTCCACGATTCTTTTTCTGTAACAAATCCTCCTTTACAATATTAGTTTCAGAAAGAAAATTGCATGTTGAAGAAGGAACTACTTCATCTCTGATAGGATGTACAGTATTTTGCTCTGAATTTTCTGGCTTTGCATACTGTAGGTTTTTGGGCTTTCTACCCCTTTTCTTGTGTATAACTTCACCACTATTGGTATTAACTTCTACCTTAGGTTTCCTTCCAGGTCCCCTCTTCACAAGTTTAGATGGCTGACCTCCATGGCCATTTACTTGAATGCTTCCTGGCACAAGAGCATTGTTCTTACAATCTGTTAAAAGCGAATAACGGCACACTCAATATCTGGAATTGTTTTTCTGATTTGACTCAACCTAATCAACAAGGCCAATGCTATATTTATATATTTATATATATATAAATATATGTATATTACATATGTATATGTAATGATATAATCCTAATTACTTCTTTAGTAAAATAAGAAAAAGAACCAAAGAACCAACAAAAGCCTGATAGTTTAATGATACTATTTATAGACAAACCTCATTTTATTGCACTTCACTTAATTATGCTTCACAGATATTGCCTTTTTAAAAAAATCAAACTGAAGGTTTGTGGCAGCCTTGGGTCAAGCAATTCTATTGGCACCATTTTCCCAACAGGCTCAGATGATGGTTAGCATTTTTTAGCAATAAATTATTTTTAAATTAAGGTACATATTGCCTTTTAAAGACAAATGCTATTGTACACTTAACAGACTACAGTATAATGTAAACATAACTTATAAGCACTGGGAAACCAAAAAATGTATGTAACTTGCTTTACTGCCAAATTTCTTTATTGTGGTAAACAGAACCAAGTCTGCAATATCTCCAAGGTATGCCTCTGTGTCCCATCATTATCATGATTAAAATCCCACTGTAACAAACTTCATGATAAAAGCCATTATGTTTTTATTAAAAACTAAAAGAAAAATTGAGAGATCAAATTCTAAATACATGTAAGATCTGGAAATCATGATGAACTACCTTTCTGTGGTAAATATATATTATCCCTTCAGATGAAGAAAAAAGCCATACCTGCACTACCACTAAATTTTTTTCTCCTCCAAAATTATAAAATTTTTTTGTTTGGTTATGGTGATGTGCAGTGCAATACTTTAAAGGAAATCCATAAAGAGATGAAAAGTGCTTTTACAGAGAATCCTTTTCATAAAAGTTTTTTTTTTTTTTGTCATGGGTTGGAATTATACTTCAGAAATATCAAGAAAAAATAAGAGACTCACAAAAGGTCAGAGCCAGTAGGAGAGGGAGAGACAAAGCCCTAATTTTTTTGACCCCCACAGTCCTAATAATTTTCTTTAGATTAGTGATTTTCCATAATGATGAGGACAGGCGGGACAGGAGAGAAATGCGTGTTGTGTGCACGGAATGCATAAAGTAGGCAAATATTTTTAAACAAACAATTACATTTATCCTGCCTGATTTTGTATATCCTTTCATTTGTTTTCCATTAAGACTACTGACAAGAGTTATAAATAATCAGACCATGTACCACTGTAGAAGTTCTACAGACTGGCTTAAGGACTCACTCCAGAACTCCTTGAAATAGTCTGAATTTTGTGTGGATAAGCCAATGTGAATTTTCTAGGGAAAGAACTACAGGTCTCATTAACTTCACAAAGCAATATATAACCTAAAAAAGGTCAAGAACTAACATAGCTCTCTTAAAAAGAAATTCAGAAACTAAAAAAAAAAAAAAAAAAAAGTTGAAAAACCACTTATCTGGACCTGTGCTGTCCAAAGAGGTAGTTACTAACCATGTGGCTATTGAGTACCTGAAATGTACTATGCAATTGAAGAAATGACTTTTTAATTAAATTTAAATTTGAATACTAAAGCAGCATATATTTTGAAAGGTTGATTACATGTTTAAATGGTAACATTTTGGATATAATGGAGCAAATAAAATATATTAAAATTATTTCACCTGTATGTTATTACTACATGTTACTACTAGAAAATTTTAAATTACATATCTGGCTTATATTTCCATTCAACAGCACTGCTCTTGATTCTAGTTGTCAATTCACATGTCAATATTTATGTAATAAGTTATCATTAATGAGTCAGTTAATAGCAAAATGTCTTTCTATACTATACTGGTCCTCTTTTGTATTTTTAATATTCAAATAATTATAAATCAAATCGTAAATGTCATAACAGGCAGTGAACAGGAAGTACTGTTAACACAAAGAAGCAGTACTTGATTCTGTCTAAAGAACCCAGGAGAAAGCTTCCTGGAGTAGATGACTTCAGAGTGAGACTTGAAAAGTAACAGGAAACTTAAAATGGCAGGAAAAAAAGACATTCCAAAAGAAAAAAAAGGACAATACTATTCAAGGACTTCCAAGTGGTTGAGGATGGCTGGGTCATAAAAGAAAAAACAAATAAAGAAAGCTGAAATGTTAGGCAACAACCAAGAAATAAAGAGTTATGTATAACAGGCAAAAACATTAAAATCAGATCCCATATATGATTGGAAAGCAGGGGAATTGGGTAAGGAAGAGTTAAGAACTTCAGCAGGGAAACCAATTGGAAATTAGGACAACAGTCAAAGTGAGACCTTAATATAGGCATGAATTGAAGCCATGAAAATGAGAATGGAGAGGAGGAAACAGATTTTAGAGATGCTAAGGAGACAGAAACAACAGTAACTATTGACTATCAAGTAGATTTGCATGAGGAAGAAAAGGCTAAGATTATTCCCTGATTTTAAGCTTGTTGGTAGATAGATTCCAATGCCATTAGTCAAAATAAAGACCTTTCAACAGACAATTAAATTTTGAGAGATTTATGGAGAGAACACTGAAGAGGAAATGGTTCAGATACATTTTAGGAATCATGATACAAAATGCTATTTTTTTTTAATTTTTAAAATTTATTTGTTAATTACCCCCCTCCCCCCCATTAATTTCCCCCTGCCCTATTGATGTAGCTGTCTCCCCTTAAGAACTGGATCTCTGAAGGCAGGGTTTCTCCTCCCATGTACTCACTGCACACACCTGAGGTATGGTCAGTGGCTCTACCTGGGGTGCGAACTCAGGAAACCAGGACCTTCTGCGTGTAAAGCAGACGTGCTAACCACTACACTACGGAGCCACCCACAAAATGCTATTCTTGAGTCGTCTTCTGCCAATAAGCCATAATTGTTTTAACATGTCATATGGTGCACTTATATCATTTATTTCCTCTCTCTTTGAAACAGAAAGCCTCTACAAAGAAAATATGCAGATGAAAGAACCTGGAAGGATAACTGTAAAAAGCCAAAAGTTGTATACTAGAACAGATGCTCTGACTGTAGACAACCCTGATGAATTATTATTTAGTAAAAGTTGTGCTGAATCCTGTGATGTACTAAAAACTTCTTTTTTTTTTTTTTAAAGTGAGAACTGCTACATGGGTTAACAAAATCAATTTAAACTTCTTTGATACACCTTCAGGTTTTGTAATAGTGAAGTTAAAAACTAATTTACATCCTTAAAAGCCTTTAATCTACAATTTGTTTTCCTTTCCATATAGCAAAAATTTTTGGCTTTTATAATTTAATAACAACATAGTTTGCTTTTGGCACAAATTTCCAATCAAAAGATATCTCCCTAACATTTATCAAATAATGCAGAATGTGACTTTTAAATGAGTAATCTAAAAAGTTGATATGAGTGTTAACTCCAACAAAAGCATCATTTTTAAGATCTACTCTATTTTGAAAGATACAAGTAACACCTTACCTTGCTCAATGACAGTTGATGACTTTGAAAGAGTGGGTGTCTTTGAGAGTACAGATGACTTCATTTTACGTTTGACTGGCTTTTCCTTTTCTAAGTTTTCTTTTGCAGAATTATTCCTAGTGCCATGACTAAAATTGGACTGACCAGGACTTGACAGACTATTCAAGGTTTTGGAATGTTTCATAGAATTCTCTAGAACTAAAACACATACACAAACAAAACATTAAAGGTTAAGTTATTTAACTTAAAAACAAGCAAGAAGGCTGGAGTACTTTCTAACCTGAATTGCTTGAATTAACCAAGAGGATAAAACCTAAGGGATGCTTAAGGTTCTGTAGAAAAATCTATTTTCAAATAGGAAAAAGGCATAAATAAGTAAATTCTTAATAATTTCAAATGTTTTAGAAGCTAAGTTGTCCAGTTACTTCAAGATTTATGATGGCAGGTCTTGGCAAACTGCTAGCAAGTCTGGATACTAATATTTAAATTAAGGCAATTTGGGTCAGAGTTGCCATTTTTATGCATTACTCTACACTGATACTCTTAACCACAATTTTCTTTTTCTTATTAAAAACAAAAGTTTTTTTAAAAGCGTTAAAAACAATTAAGAAAGTCCACAGTGTCTGCTGGAATTTATGAAAATCCAGTGTATTTCATTTGGCAAAGTAAAAGCTTAAAACCGTCATTTATAAACTTGAATTTAGAAACTGTAATTGATTCTTACTTGTTTTCCCTGGCATTGCAGATGTATTAGCTTTTGAAATAAAAGTCTTTGCTGCTGAAGAAGTAGATGGCTGCTCAGTGGTAACTGGATCTACAATCACACGGTTGCTTCTGGTTCGAACTACAGAGCTGGATTCTGTTTTACCATTTATCTGAGCGGCATTGTGCCTTGGTGGTATTGATCGTGTAAGTGTAGAGAATGGAGAGGTAGAGATATCTGACTTTAGCTGGGGTTTTACAATCCTTTTTTTCCTTTCAGGGCTGTAAATAAAATAATATCATTAGTCATTCTTATAGCTCTACATAGATGAATAAAATAGTTCTGTATATACTATTTGATTCAATATTTGTGCTATTATGAAATATGTTAAAACATGAGATTTGTAGTGGATTTCATATGGTTGTGAGCCTTTGAAAAGTGAATATTTAGTGAAGGATCGCCGTAAATGCTATAGTTATATATGACAGAAAGCATGATGCCATTACTATCCTAGAAATGCTGTTTTACTGTATAGGTTTAGCAGTTTGAATTTAAGCACTTACACTAGTATAGCTTTAGTTAAAAGATTAAAAATCCTCCACATCATAGGAACTTGCATGTCAAATATATCATTCTGTAATATAGGGAATAGTAAAGGAAATATTAAAAAACATTGAGTTCTATCATTTAGATTACAAAGTTAAAGATCAGCTGATGCTGTTTAAAAGAAATCAAGTACCTTGATGCAGCACTACTGGAAACAGAGCTGCTTCTGTTTCTTTTCTTCCTCCTTTTGGTTATTGTATTTCTTTTATGAAAACGAAGAGCAGACTTATAATCTGATAAAACTGAACTGATGTGTTCTTCAAAGAAAGCCGATAAGCGCAAACTCATGCTGTAAATCTGTGGTAAAAAAAAATACTGTTCAAACATTCCTCAAAGGAAAATGCTTGTTCAGTAGATATTAACATATAATGTAAATATTGTCCTAGAATAAAGTTTTTAGAATTTAAACAGTGCTTTTCCCCAGTCTCTTTTGATGAAGAGTAAAACAAACTAAAGCATTTTTACAATTAAATTATTTTTGTGTTTAAAATAGGAATCTTCTCTACTATGAATTCAGATGGCTCATACAGATAAAATTTCTGGGAACTCTGTCATATTAAATTACCCCTGAGGGTTTGAACCTGTTCTCCATTGCTACCCAGATCTAGCATCTATTCTTTCTCATTTGCACGTGTTGTCTTGCTGGCCAAAGACAGGTAAATTAAAGTTTTACTCATTTTTATAAATCATTCACAAAAATGCTCCTTTCCATTAACACAGAAAACAGCCCTAGTATGTAGCAGGATGATTTGTATGTGATATCCACTCAACCATGCCACTTCAAGAAAAGTAACCAGCCTTAAACATGACATCAGTGTTATTTAATAGAAGGAACAATGTAGAAAAAAGTTATTTTTTTCACTTAAGACCCCGTTAAGAAAATAGAAAATCAGTCAATTTTGCCCTAAATTTTAAATGAAAGCACCATTTAGTTGCTTAACATACTTTTTCTACTAATATCACTTAATTTAAATGTGAAAGAAAATTATATACCCTTGATCTTTTGCTTGGTGTATATGCTTTAGAATTACTAAAAATAAGCCTGACATCTTTACATAACTCCATTGGTGACTCATAATTCCCAGCCTCTAACGTTTCTCTAACAGTAGCAAAATCCATTGGAGTGTCAATGATGTCTCTGTAGTCCTAAAAGAGGAAAAACAGGTGGTATTATTATCTTCATCACTACCACAAAGCATTACTTCTCAGCACAGGGATCCACATACAATTTCTGCAATGAGTGCAAGTCCTAGAACTATTAATAATCATTCCTTGGTCCCATCACAGCTCCCTTTCTTAATTTTTTTCATGCTCTCTCCCTTTTATTGCGTAAGAACTTATTAAGTTCTGCTTTTTTATTTTTCCCCTTGGGGAAGAGATAAAAGGTGAAGTTGTATAGGGAAGAAGATTTAAAAAGTATTAAAAAAAACTCAGCTCTACAAGTACACACATAAGTTTGATGTAAAAACCCCCAAACTTCATGCTATCTATAAACTCTAAAGGTTGTCAACTCACTAAAACACAACCACAGCTTCAGATAGTTGTCACAAAGCCTATACACACTTCATTCCACAGAGGACAAGTGGAACTACCCAGTCTCTTACCTAGTCGACTATGTAAAAAAATAATGCAATAGATTAGAAGCAATAAAAGATAAGTGAAAGTAGTAAAAAAGAATAGTATAAAATTATCTGAATATAGTATCTTTTAGTAAGGATAATGAGTACTAGATCTTTTCCATAGCCTCAGAGTATGTAATTGTATTTTTCAAAATATAACTTGACTTTACACCATCAAGTTTAAATTATGATCAAATATGTTTGACCATAAAGCAAATAGGATCACTGCCTTTTACAAACAGGGACAGTTTTATTTCTTCCTTAACAATCTGTATTGTCTTCTTTTTTCTTTTTTGCTTTGTTGCATTGGCTAGAATTTGCAATACTATACTAACTAGCAGTGGTGAAAAGGGACACCTTTGCCTTATTCCCAATCTCAGGGGAAAGCATTCAGTTTTTCATGATAAAGCATGATGACAGCTGTAGGTTATTTTACAAATGTTCTTTATAAAGTTATGGATGCTCCCTTTACTCCTAGTTTTCCTAAGTCTTTTATTATTATTTTTATCATTAATGATACTCTGTTTTCTTAGATTATATACTTGTCTATCTGGCATCCATTCATCACAGGGCCAACTGTATTAACTATATTTTCTTATTTTCTGTATTCTTGATGCTCTGGCATTTTGGGGGCCTTACAGACCTGAGGAAACACTGTTCCCTCCCAGGACTAGCCAATTATTAGAGATAGCTGCACTGGGAGTACCTTTTTCATATGCAAACCAACCACCTCCTTATTTAACTCTCTTACACCAAGCCAATATTACTTCTACTCTGAATCATCCCAGGGCCAGGTACCAGACACACCTATGCCCCAAAGCCCACTGGAATTATTCAAAATAGCCAACTAAGCCCACTGGAATTATTCAAAATAGCCAACTATCAACTGTTTATCCTGCCCTGCCCCACCTCTCTCATAGAAACCCCAATACAGGGACTGGCCTAAGCTTTTCCCTTACTGTCTTCTGCTTCATGATCAAAACCTGGTGTTTCCTTGTGGTGCTAAATGGCATTCACTGACCTCCTCTCTAAGATCAGCATAATAAACTTCCTTCCAACCTTCATTCTTGTTTCCTCATGTGGCCATGCTGACTTTACAATACCATATCATATCCAACATGTACGTTCTTAGAATAAATGAGTTATGCATTTTGTCAATTTTTTTTTGTGCATTAATTGATATGACCATGTCATTCTCTCCTTTAGAATGACGACTTACACTGACTGAGTTTTGAATGCTGAAACAACTTTACAAGCCTGGGGAAAAAACCCACTGGCCAGAGTACAGAATAATTTTTATATATTGCTAAATTCTATTTGCTGATATTTTAAAAATTCTTATATTTTCTTTTGTATTGTTTTGTCTGGTTTTGATATCAGGAGAATACTGGCTTCAGAGACTGAGTGAAGAAGTGTTCTCTTCTAACTTGTGGAAGATTGTGTAGAATTTATGTTAAATCTTTAAATGTTTGGTAGAATTCTCTAGTAAAGACATCTAAACTTAACAGATTTCTTTTGTAAAAGATTTTAAATTAAATTTCCTTACTAGTTATAAGTCTATTCAAATGATGTATTTCATATTTGGTGAACCGTGCTGGTTTTTACTTTGAGAATTGGTCTATTTTATCTAGGGTGTCAAATTTCTTGTAGAGTTCTTTGTATTATTCCTTTATCATCCTTTTGATATCTGCAGGGTCTGTAGTGATATCCCTTACTGGATTCCTAATATTTGCATTATGTGTCTTTTCTCTTTTTAGCTTTGTAAATCTTAACAGAGATTTGTCCATTTTGTTGATCTTTTCAAAAACTAGCTTTTGATTTTATAATTTCCTCTATTTTTAAGTTTTCAGTTTCATTGATTTCTGCTCTTTATTATTTCCTCTGCTCTCTTTTGGTTAATTTTATTCTTTTTCTTGGTTCTTGAGAGAACCTCTATTATTGATTTGATTTTCCTCTTCTGATGGACTATTAAGTGCTATAAATATCCCTGCATTACTTTAGCTGCGTTCCACAAATTCTGCTATGTCATATTCGTTTTCATTAAGTTCAATGCATTTTTTATTTCTCATAAGTCTTCTGTGAATCATGGATTATTTAAAGTATATTGTTTAGTTATCAAGTGTTTGGAGATCTTCCTGTTACTTTTCTGTTATTGATTTCTAATCTGATTGTGGTTGGAAAAAACACTGTATAATTTCAATTGTATGTCATTTTTTGGTTTTGTTTATTCTGTTTCTACCTTTCTCCAATCTTTCTGTGGGTCACTTGAACAGGTTTTAGAACTTCATTTGATTTATCTATGTTTATGACCGTAACTCTGTATAGTTTAGTGGCTATTGAAGTACTTTATAATATTTACATAACTATAAAAATATAATGGTGTCAGCATTTTACCAGTTCAAGTGAAGTACAGAAATCTCCCCTACACTTATTTTTTATCTTAATTTCACTGATTCTTTCCTTTTTTCTCTTCAGTGAGTTTTATTTCAGTTATTTTTTAGTTCTATTTCCATTTCACTCTTTTAATTCTGTTTTGAGACTTTCTTGGTATGACAACTAATTTTTGATTGAAACCTAGACATTTTGGGTCTAAGAATGGATCTTTAAAAATCTTTCATCTTATTTTAAATCTTATGTTTTAGTGGGCCTATTGTGACACCACTCTTTGGGTTAAGAGGGGCACTTCCTTGTTACAGCCAGGTAGGAATGAAAGTACAGGTTTTGCTCGGCCTTCTCCTTCATGTAAGGATTGGGGAATGGCTCTATGAAACTGCTGAGAAGGTAGCTTTTGAATTAGTCCAATTTATCATATTGCTGCAATTAAAGATTTATCTTTTCCATTTAAGATTCCATGTTTCTTGATTTTAAATGAAAAGGCATTTATGATATTTACCCAATGATGAAATTTCTCTGTTTTCATCATTGCATATCAGAATATATACATAAACAGATAATGAAGTCAGATGATACAACATCTGGGTCACAAATCTCATAAAATATTTAATTTTTATTTTCATTTGAAACCATGAATGTTATCTAAACTGCACAACTTTTAATAAATGAAGGAATGAAAAAAAATCACTGTAAGCTAATCTTAGATTGCTAAGACTATACTGAGAAATAAATACTAGATCATGTTTACTCAACCTTTCTTATGAATTCCATAAAGACAATAAATTGGCATAACCTAAATATATATAAAAATTACACCTCACATTTATGTATAGTGCTTCAAACTATTTTAATGTATTCTCATTACATCTATAACCCTATAGAAAGGTTAGGTAAGTATTATTATTTCTTAACTGTAAGAGGAAATTATTATAATTATTTCACAACTATAAGAAGCAGAGCTGGGACCATAACCTGATCTATGGAGTCTTAGTTTGGGTTTTTTTCTATTTTACCACACTATTCAACTTAGATGTTCTATGTAATAACCAAATCGATAATGAGAACATGTATAATAAATATACTATAAGCATAAAAAGTAATAATTTAAATAGCATACTGTTATGAATAAGGTATATAGCAAACTGACAGGTAGAGAAAATATTTTCAAAAATACTTACTGGATATTCAAGGAGATCTACTGGCTGGCGGAAAGGCTCAGAATCTTCACACTGAAATATGAGATTTAACAATTCCTGACACTGTTTCTTCCATGCTTGAATATCAGACTGAGCTCTGTTACGTAATCTTCTTCTAGGTTGATGGTCCTAAAATAAAAATGTTCAAATAAATATAAATATATTAACATTTATGTAAGTTTTGTATTTTTAATGTATTCTAAGATAATTAGGTAATAATTAAATTAATAAAAAATATCATTCACCTAGTTCTGAAAACTATGCATTTTGTGATGGAAACTTATTTGGAAGTAATAACCTGTCTTTAAAAATACTAACAGTAAAAAAATGCTTGTAATGCATTTTAGTTCATATAAGATACGTATGCTAAAACAAAAATAAAATACCTTTCTTTTTCGGGTAGAAGTTCCTGGTACATCAGCATCTTTCTCTTCTTCCTTTGAAGCAAGAATTTATCATATTCATTAAACATTCTAAATTTCTTTATTATACTTGACCCTTGAACACATGGACTGTTAAGTTTTTGGGGAATCAAAAGTTATATACAGTCTTTCAAATGCTTGAGAGTCAGCTGCCCTAACCCCACATTGTTCAAGTATCAACTGTATTCTATAGTTGCTTATATTCCAATTATCTCCTTTACACTTTAGAAAACCTATAATGTATATGTTGGAATACTGTATTGAATCATTAAAGTCTCCCTGCTCCCACTGTTTAAAAAATTTATAAAAAAAAAATGAGAATTCTGAACTATTTAAATTAACTACAGCATTAGGCAAAAATAATTTTCACAACAGCATTTATCTGAAAACTACAATGTGTTCATTTTATATACAGAATAAGACCAATGTAATAATCATAATGAAATATTAAATACCTCAGAGTCAGACAAAACTTTCTTCTTCATTGAATTGTAGAGTGGAATTATGTTATAGCAAGTCTGATCCCTAAATAACAAGGAAATGTTAGTATACAAGATTAGAATTGTGAGATTTTTTTTCCCCTTTAAATTTGTTACTAAAACCGGATTTTAAGATAAATCTTAAAGTTCAAAGCTGTTTTCACTAGTTTACTCCAAAACACACATCTGACCCTCTGCCCCTCCACTCTGTGTGGAACCTCGACTCTGGCCTATTTTATTACACCAAATTCTCACCTCCTAGTTTTCCTCAGGGCAATGGGATGTCTTTTCTTATTCCTCAATCTGTAAGGAAAAGCTAATAGATCGCCTGTCTTCTAATTTCTTCTTCCTTTCATTTTTAAAAGTAGTCATTCCCTTAAATTTTATCTTTAGTCATACTCTCTCAAAAATATCTCTTTCCCCAGATAAACTTATATATCAGTAGTTTATTTGTGTAAATGAATTCCAAATTCCTATCATTTGGTCTGACTTTTGAGATTCCTACTATGTTCTAAAATTCTACTTGTCTAAACCTACTTGTCACTCCTCACTTATCCTCTTTTATCTATTTTTTTCCAACAGCATTACTGTTCTCACAGTAATGCATGATTTTTCGCCATTCTTTTGTCTCCTTATGAACCCAATCACTGGCCAAATTCTATGAATATACAATATACCTTCAAAATCTCTTGGCATCTGCCTCTTTTATAATTCTATAAATTAATCCCTCATCATCTCTTATTTGGTCAACTGTAGCAATTTATCTGCTATGTATGTTTTAGGTCTCTTCTCTATCAATTAATAGTCGGCACTGCAAAGTAAAATTTTAAGGCATACTATGCATATTTTCATGTTAAAATAATTTCAATAACCCCTTGCTTCCATATTTTAAAAGTCTAGTCCTTCAGATCTTCATTCAAGGCCCTCCATGATCTGGTCAAACTTCTTGAGTTTACAGTTTTGTATCCCCATTATTTCTGTTCATGCACTCTCTACTTCACCTGATTTAAATTTTAAATTTCCTTAACAACTCTTTAATTTCCTAACTCATGCCACTTTTACCCCTAGAATGGCTTTTCTTTCATCTAACTTCCCCTGAATCTATCAATATCTAACCTCTCTATAACATCTTAACATACTTTTCACCTATATTTGAAAACCTACCTTCATAGCTAGTAGTAGTAACCCTACCTCTCATCTACTTTCATATAAACTGTTATTTTCTCCTTATATTATACTTACAGGGTTATTTATCTAGTAAATATCTAGTACATCACTTTGTATGTATCTATTGCTTAAAATTTGTCCAAATAACTCAAAAAGTACACTAATCAAAATTTCAAGACAACCAACATTTTGAAAATTATTGTCAGCTAAAAATGGTTTTGACAAATTATATACATCTAAAAAATACCAGGATTTATATTTCGATATATATAATAAAAATACTTTAAATATGGTCTTAATCTGTCTTATAAGGCATTTCCCAATCACTATTTGAAAGAAATGCAACTTCACAGACAATATATCCCAAATGTAAAAATTGTTTTATCAAAATTATTTCACTAATATCATTCTATTGATTCATATCTCTTTGGAAAAGTAGATGTATACACATATCCACATAACACTTATAAAATTACAGACTAAAAACTTATAGCTACTGTAGCCAAGTTATATAAATAGTCCTCTGAGGATAACTAATTCTTGATTATCAGTTGTACTGAAAAGGAGCAAAAGCAATGCAATTATGGACTTTAAATGACTTGGAAGGTAATAGATTTCTTTACAGAATAAGGTAGAGGAAAGGCACAAAATTGATCTCACTACTTTTCTTTGTGTTTTCTTATGTTGAAATTACCTACATTCCTTAGCAGAAAACACACCAACTAATATTAGGAAAAAGGACCCTATAATTATGTTCAGTAAAAGAATAAAGCTGGAGATGTTACAAAAAAAATCCTCAATAATCCCTGCATAAAAAATAAAAGCTAATAGCTAAATATTTAAATTATAAATTATATCATCTCCTTCTACCTAGAAATAATTATCCAACATAAATGTTATTAAGAACTCAGAGCAGTATCTTATAAAAAACATATAATTTATTCCTCTGTCTTCAATTTAGAAGGCTCAATTCATTCTATGGCTACCTAAAATCCATAAGACAAGAAAATACAAGTGGTGGTGTCTTAAAAAACTGTAGTTATCACTCCTGGTATGGGATCAATGAATGAGGAAGAAAATCTGACTTTCAAGAATCATCTTGAAAGTTAAATTTAGTTTCCTGCTGAACTACTTAAATACTTGTTTATAAAACAGGGGCAATATAATGTTAAGATGAAAGGTTCTCACATCAGAAGGTGAACAACTCATTTACTATGAAAATTAAGCTAACCTCTAAAAGACTCGGTTTCCTTAACTGTAAATTCCAGATAAGTCCCATATGTAAGATTATTATTTGGCTTAGAAGAACTATTTTAGGTAACATTACATGTTCAATACATGCTTACTATTATTATTGTCCAACAGCTGAATTTAGAGAATCTGTTTTTTAATAGATCACAACTTTTATGATTTCATAATTAATATAAGCCATTGAACTAAATGTTATTTCTTTAAATACAGACATTATATGCTTCCTATTTTGAGTGGAGGAGCTATGTGTATAGCATAGCATGAGATACCATCTATAAAAAATGACTATTTTATATTTTGACATTTTACAATATTGCCAATCATTATTTTAATTATAATCAAGTGTAAAAAAATAACTCACTTTATAAAATGTAGAAGAAGATCAGTCACAAATTTAGCAGATTTCACAATAGGGCTTCCGGGTTCATTAAATGTTCGTGTATTATGCTCTATATACCGAACTTCCCACATTAGAGAAGAAACCCGCCTTTAAACAAACAAAACACAGACATTTTAACCTCATTATATTTGGAAATATATGCACACACTGTAAAACCAAGACACTGACTTTTCAAATTGTAGTAATAAAACAAGTACAAAATTCGCATCTAAAAAAGTTATCCAAAAAATTATAACCTGTGTTGGGGGACACAAAGTGACAACATTAACTATATTGACATACTATGCCTGGATGAAACATACAAAACTATTAACAGTTTCTTCTTTTAGGAGAGAAACTGTTTATAGAAGTAGAACTAGAAGAGAAATGAGTTTTTAGTTTTTGCTTTTACATGTTCCTGACATGTATGCTGTCATTTTTTGATAAGCACATCTTTTATTTAAAAAGGAAACAATTTTTATCTAATCATGTTTCTAATAATCAAGTAATATGTAAAAATGAAAAACTAACTGATATAAGCTTTTGAGATACAAAACTATGGTAATCATGTTAGTTTACCAAGAAATCTAAGTAAATGAAAATTATTGTTTTAAACACTGAATTGACAATACTAAAACAAATTTTGGTATTTTATTATTTTACTTCTGAAAGTAAAGAAAAATCCAAAGACAACTTCTAGAATATCATCCAATACATGGTCCTACTTAAAAATGAAGAAAACACTCAGAAAAATTTTCTGACGTGTGAACAAAAATACAATTATATGTAATTTTAAAAATAAATAATTGTGGATACAGAAATGCTTTTGTGCATTTCAAAGAGCATTCACGAGGCTCATTTTAATAACAGAATCACAAGCATCTTCAGAATACTTTATAGAAAATTGTGTAAAATAATGCATTATATTAATCCTAGCAGGGCAAACTGATAATAGCAGTTTACCAAAAACTGAACTAGAAGTATCAAAGAGGAAAACCATAAACTGTAAGAAGTCTGAAGCCAATGAGTAAAGGAGAAACAAAAAGCTTTAAACAGTGAAATAGCACTTGAAGGCATCATTGCATTAAATCAGGGTGAAAAACAGGCAGTTTCTAATATATTGTAAGGACTGTGTCCCAAAAGATTTTTTTCCTAAACTGGTGACTAAGCTAGGCTAATGACAAAAACATTATTTAAACTAATGTACTTGAGATGTGCACCTTAGCAATTATCATTTTAAGCAGTATTTCTATAAGAAAGCATATTTATAATAGTGTGAGATGCCATAAGTTTATCTTTCTAGCTGAAGTCCAAAAGCTAGTGCCTAAGAACAATTCTCTCTCTCCCTGTTACCCTCCTATGTCTTGTTCTATCTCTGAAGCACTAGGTGTAACTCCTAAGGTTTAGCAATTTGGGGGTCTGGGGAGAAAGAAGGGTACAGTTAAGAATTTCTTCACTTTCCCTTAAACTTCTGACATGGTATTGAAAAAGATTTAAAGAAGTGTGCTTCAAGACAAGACGGATGGGAGTCACATTATCATAGGTGATTTCCTTCTTTATGCTTCTGTCAAATACCAATGAAGCAACAGCAGAAACACCTAACAAGATCAGGAAAATCATCAGAACACGAAGTCTAATATCTTAGTTTTCTTTATTCCAGCGTTGCTCTATCAGTGGTGATTCTACACCACAGGAGACATTTGGCAATGTCTGAAGATACTTCTGCTTTTTATAACTAGGGGATGTTATTGGCACCTAAAGGATAGAGGACAGCCCCAAATGACAGTAATGCTTTTATTGAGAAATCCTGTTTTAATCAGTAAGGAATAACAAATTCCAGTGCCAGGTACACAAAGTTCTGAATTAGAATTATATTTTAGGTAATAAAAAGAACCAAAGGCACTGATTTTATAGAGAAAAATACTAATACAAAATATGAATAAAAACTTTCCTAACTTAAAAAATGTAAATAACTGCAGTAATATCAAACTAGTCACAAAAAAAAAGTTTTAATGCAATAGTATGTGAATTAAAATACTGACCTGTTAAGCAAAAGTCATGTAAGAAAAATGAAAAATGTGAAAACTAGAATTAAGCTCACTTTTTGACATTTTAGTCAATAAATCTACAAAAGCCTGTCCAAGATTAGAACTCAAAGTTTATTGAAATTGTTAAAGAGAAGACACAACAAATTGAAAAAAACAAAAACACTCTAGTTATATTTCAAGCTAAGATACAATGAATATCCTGAATTTTCCTAATTTCATTTTTCATAAGTATTCATAAGCTGAATATAGAAGCAAAAAAGAAAAACTTTTATATTGTTCTTTGAAAAATCCATTAACAAATGGATTCCTTACTGACAATGTGAAATCCAGAAGAAAATAAAATACTTTGGCTTGCTTTATAAAACACAGGATGAAGACAGTGTGCATCATGTTAGCCACTTGTAAAAACTATATCTAGGAATCATATTCCAAGTGTGGTCTATAAACCAGCAGCATCAGCATCCCTGGGAACTTGTTCGAAATGCAGAATCTCAGGTCCTCTAAACTATGGAACCAGATTCTGCATTTTAACAAAATCCCTAGGTGATTTTTATGTACATTAAAGTTTGAGAAACACTGCTATAGATCTGTAAATGGGTAAAAGGATCATTGTTTTCTTTTCGTAGAAGCTACAGCAAATGGCTCTGACCTGTAAAACCTGTTTTCCAGTCTTTGTTTAATTGTACTTAAATCTGTTGGATATGCCACTACAGTGCAATACATGGGATAGGCTTGCAGATCCACAGGGGCCACAAATGCTGAAGCAATATCTAAAATAAAACAAATAAGTTTATAAATTTATTTTTGTATTGCTTAATATACTTCATGGACAGTTTTGCTTGAATTAAGACTTAGTTCTGATCCATATAACCATTAGTCTGCCAGTGTCTTTTCATAGTAATTATGTAGTTTAGCTAACTTAAGAAGAGTCCCATTTTTTATTATGTAAACATTCACACTGCAAAATTCTAGGGATGTTATTCTTTAGAAGAAAAAAGATGACAGATAATATATAAATCTATATGACAGATATATATAAATATATAAAAGACCATTAAAAACATACACATACAGTTCCATAATTAAAACCTGGTCAGTCTCAAATCTGTAAGTTTTTGACATTGTACCAGTAACACTATAATAATATATTGCATTTGCAAATTGTAAACTTCAAATTTTTCAAAACTTACCACCTTATCTCATCTTTACAACAAAATTCTGTGAAGTATCAGGCAAGCAGAAACAACAGATCCAGAAGTCTATGATTCGGTGTCAATGACTCAATGGCACACATTCAACTGGTAAAAATCTAGAACCTAGTTAAGATCACTCCCCATTTTTTGCTCATTCACAAATAGTATGACAACTTCATATCCTAAAGTATTACTAAAATTATTTACAATAGTATTTATGAAATAATTTTTATGAAGTGTTGCCTTTTTATGAAAGACTGCAGATGAAATATCATCTAATATGTATCTCCAGTGTCTTTAGCTCTTCTTATTCATGTTTTCTCCCCCTACTCTTTGAAGCTGATCCCTTACTGAGAGTAAGTTGCTACAAAGCACCATAGTCGTTTAGAGTTACTGTAATTTGTGGTCATTGTTTTCCTTTTAATGAGGCAAAGAAATTCATATACCCTTCTCCCCTCCCCTTACATATATTCTCTTGTGTATATGTACATAAAGTTAAGGGGAAAACTGGTAGATATCCACATAATTATAAGTCAGTTTTCAGCTCTTCTCTCCTAATTCACATGTAGCTTGAATATGTCAGGGGTTTTCAAATTAGGTTCTGGAGGGTCCAGATTGTTCAGAAGTATGCCTGGCATTTCTGGTGCCCTCACTCTTAAAAGTCAGCTAGAGCAACTCCATTTATAACTGTTTTAGATATGAGTCCTGTGTAACATCTCATTTAAAAAAATTCTACCTAAAAATGTTTGAAAGCCAGTGACTTACATTATGAAAAATATTTTGTTTGAATTATAGTATTTTTCTTTTCCTTTGCTTTCTGCCAACTTTTTCTATACTGATGTAACATTATTATTTACCTAGGGTCATCAACTGGTTTATTCCTGTAACAATTCTTTCACATTCTTCATCCCTGGGACTGGAACCCCATTCTCCATCAAGAGGTTTATAGATTAATGATCTGCATTCAGCATCAGTTAAAGGAACACTGGTACCCAGTTCTTCAGGAAATACAGCTGAAATACACAAAAGGAAATGCAGATTTAGTGAAAATATGTGGTAATTTCATAATATTTAGGTTATCTTTAGAGAGTAAAGGTGATATTGCCATAAAACTAAGTATAATTTTGTAAAGATTTGGTAAGCATATTCTTTATTTTCATTAAAGGAAAGTATGTTTCAAGGGCTGATAAAACATTTTTTAAAACATTAATTTTGTAATTCTCTAGATAAGCATATAATTACTTCTCCAAATTTTTATTTCACGACTTGCTTCATTATCATATACAGATGAAGTAGAGAGTATTTTTATAAAATGATGCAAAATTAAAAGTTTTCAGAATCATTTCATAACATAATCTACCTATTTACTTTGATAAAAATTACATGAAGTAAAAATGAACTAATGTGGTATTTTTCAATCAAAGCCTTATTTTTTTTAATGTAAGGTCAGAAAGAATTATGAATACTGACAGATAATTCTTATACTTGTTGCTTTTAAATAATGATGGTATGCTTCCTTTATGCCTGAGCCTTTAACAGAATCTTTAATCTTTTAAGAGAAAACATAAAATCTACAAACCTGCTAATTTTTTTAAAACTAGACTTCATAAGAGAAACATACTACTTCTTCTGGAAAAAAATTCTTCACAAAATGTAATTAAACTCTATGAACACATACGCATATCTAAACAGATTAAAAACAACAGAAATCTCCCCCGTTCACATACAGATATATTTAGGTAGAAAACAAACAATATATTAATGCCAACAATTTATTTCAAGAAATACCTCAGGCATTACAACACCAATTAGCTTCATTTCTCCTATACTGACATTAGTGCAACGTGACTTCAAACTCAAACTTTCATAAGAGAAAGAAAAAAACCAGAGTAGAAGTTGATTAAGATATTTTAAAGTTGTAAACAGCTCTAATTTAGTAGCGAAATGAAAAAATTTCTCATATTAAATTTTTAAAATGGTAATTTCTAGAAAGAAGTAGTCTTGGATGATATCAAATATTAGCGTGACCATTTTCTCATTTCTAAGGTTTACCAGATTGGGTTTACTTTTTCCAAGTTATCATTTTCCTGACTTTTTAGAATACAATAACTTGTAAACAACTCCATTTATAAATTATTTTTTCTACTACATTACAAGTCGGATTTTCTCCTTCCCACCCTCCCTTTGATCCTCTCCCCTTTTACCCCTTAAGAACTAGATCTCTGAAGGTGGGCATCTCCTCCCACGTGCTCACAGCATGCATCAGGGCCACACGCACCCAGTGTATGGTCAGTGGCTCCACCTTTGGCATGAACCCAGGACCTTCTGCATGTAAAGCAGACGTGCTAACCACTACACATTATGGAGCCACTCCCAGATGTTTCCCTTTTTTAAAAAAACTTTGTTATCTGATAAATACATTAAAAAAACCAAACACTACCAAATAATATAAAAGGTAATCTGTGAAGTCTTCATAGTCCCACTCTTTATAAATAATTCTTATTAATAATCTGGTATATCCTTTTAAACCTCTTCATGCATATACAATGGGTATGCATGTGTGTGTTTTAACTGAAAAAAGATGGGCTATAAGGTAGAAAGAAGTCACTCACTGCCTAAGGCTAATTCCCAAATTCTGAGGCAATGTATCAGGTCACTGACACAAGATGACAGTTATTTTATTAATTATAATTACCTACTCATTGAGCTCTTACATGTGTCAGGCTCTATGAGTAATTTACACATATGTGGTCATTTAATCCTCAAAGAAAGTAGAACATTAGTTTACAAAACTCAAAGGCTGAAAGAATCTGGTTTTAAGACTTTAATTTGGCAAGATGACATAAAAAAAGATGGCAGAACTAGAATGTAAATCTATGTCTCATTCAAAATCTCAAACTCTTAATATTATGTTGTACTTTAAGTATTCTGTTGGAGTAACAAAAATATCTTTGCTCCAAGTATTCACCTTCCAGGAGTGAAAAATCATTAGCAAAATATTCTTATATTTTGCTGCAATTAATTAACTTCAATCTTCCCTGTTAAATTATAAATTCCGGTGGGCCAGAATTATATCTATCTTGTTCATTACTAAGCCCCCCACTGTCCAGGTAAGTAGTAGATATGCAATATATATTTGATGGGTGAATATTTTCTATTTAATCTTTCTAACAACCCTATGCAATAGCAAGTTAGCAAATCAGATTTCTTAAATTTAAGAAATTAATTCCATAATATAGACACGAAAAGCCTAACATATACTTACCATTATTAGGTATAAGTTCCATATCCCAAGGACTCATCTTTTCTGTATCGCCATTATCCCAGCTTAAAGAAAAAAAAAAACCCTTATATTAAAAAATCTATTTTATATTGTATTTTTTAACACATTATATTGCAATTTCTGTAAAATCATATTATAAAAATTATTGCTTCACTGTTTAAAAGAAGCATCTTTATCACTTTATTAATAGATAGGGGGAACATTCAAAGCAAGTCAGGCTGAATTAAAATATAGCAAATACTGTCTTACCAAACATTATAGCACTGAAACAAACTATCAGGGTACTCAGGCTGAAGAGGTTCCTGGCTTTCAATTGTTCCAAACCACCAGGCATCATCTATGACTGATCTGAAACGGTCACCTAGACAAGAACAAAAGCCATCTCATTACTCTGAAATGGACTGCTGCTCCTTTAAGATACTTCAACTGCCTGTATGATTTCAGAAGACATATAAACAGTGACCAACATACTTCAAAATAAGTAAATAAATCAGCAATGTTGAGAAATGTTATTTAATAAGCACACCGTAAGTGTGACTTACCAGTTTTTAGCACCATTTCTTACATTACGGCAATAATAAATTCACTTTTAAGCATTTTTATTAATCTAGCATTTTAAATTCCTTGGTAGGACTATGTCCAAACTTTTCATTCAAATAAAAATACAGTTTAGATCATTTCTGCTCAAAAAAAATTTATACTTTAATTTCTTACTTTCTGTCAGCAAGTTCCTCTTACCAACAAATTCCAGCCTAAAAACAAAAACAAAAATCCAAACTGCCTTCTTTCATCTCAATCACCCTTAAGTTATAACACTCACATATATACACTTACTTTCCCTTGTCTATAAAAAAAAAAGACACAAAAACTAATCTTTGTAAAATAGGCTACATTCTTTGGCGTCCTTTCCTTGGCATTCATAGTACTTAGTGATTTTTCTCCTGGCAATGTAGGTGAGGGTCTGCAAGAATTGAGTTTGAATAACTTATCCATGTAGCTTTGAATAAATTAGTTATTTGGAGCTCATCTGAATCAGTTTCATTTTCAAACCCATAAAGAGAAAAATATTTATGTTTTCATTTTTTTCCAGAAAGGATTTAAGTTTATGCAAACGTACAGAATAAAATAATTTTAAACCATGATACAAGAAATTTAATAAAAAATAAAGTTGGAGTTAGGAATAACCCAACTACATGTTGTTGAGTATACATATAGTTTCTGAGTGGGTATGCACTGGGACCCAAGTTTAGATTCAAGCATTCTAACAGCCAATGTTAAGGGGGAAACATACCTATTACTAGATTTAAGAGTCTTTAATTGCTCCTCAGATGCATACTTAGTGACTCTGAGCTTACTGAGAAGCTACTATATAATTTAATAAATAGCATTCTTGACAGCATCATCTTATGGTAAACATTATAATGACTTTCAGATCTATTTTTTTTAATCTTACATAGACTGATGACATTATGCTAAAGAGGAACTGAATAACATATACCTAACCAAAATGAATGAGACAGTAGAAAAACAATAAAGTTAAGCAAGAAATAGAATTTACTATTCAAAATAAGCCTTAAACATTTCTGAGGGAAGGCTAAAGTAATTACTATTGATGTAATTTTAAAGGGTAGTTGGGGTGTAGATACAGTTTAGTCCCATCATGACCATATGTGAATTTATTTTCTGCAGTTCCAGTTACCAATGGTCATCAGCAGTCTAAAAATATTACGTGGAAAATTCCAGAAATAAATAATTCTTAAGTTCTAAATTATGCACCGTTCTGAATAGCATGATGAAATCTTGAGACATTCACTCTGTTCTGCCCAGGACATGAAGCATTCCTTTGTCCACCATTACCACACTGTATATGCTACCCACCTGTTATTCACTTAGTAGCTGTCACAGTTATGAGACAGAGAAGAGAAAGTGTCTGAGACTACATTCACTTTTATTACAGTATACTGTTAGAATTGTTCTATGATATTAATTACTGTTAATCTTTTATTGTACCTAATTTATAAATGAAACTTTATCATAGTATTTTATCATACTGTGTATAGAAAAAAAACACGTACCCACTGTGGGGGTCTTGGAATACATTCCTCGTGGATTAGGGGTTGGCACTACTCTATATTCAGAAATAGAAGAACAAGCAGTACTAACTTTAGAAGAAATATTAACCTATAAATTTGGCAGGAGGGGTGAGGGAGATGGGACTGTAAGATCCAAATGAGAAAATTCTGATGTCCATCCATTTGAAATATCTAATTTCTCCAATGCCTGTCATATTTCTTTGCTTAGGTTATCAGGTCATTTCTGGAATATTCCTGGATTCTGACTGCTAATATTTTTTCAGCAATTTATCGGCTGATGCACATCCTTAAAAAAATGAAATTTATTGTATCAAGTAACACATACAAATAATTAAAAAAATCAAATGTACAAAGGCTTATAACCACAATCAAGAAAAAACTCATTATTTTTACTATTTCTTCTTAAAATTTACTTAGATTTCTAAATGAGTAAAGAACTATTTCTTCATTCATCAATTTTAGATACTAAGTACTAACCTCTATATAATTATATATAAAAGGTATGTGTATTTTATTTAATTCATAGTTTTTCTTTATCAAGACTATAGAAGTATTGTTTGCTACTGGGCTAAGTTGCACACATTTTCTTGTATAACTCTGTAGAACTGTTTCATTTTTATGATTAATTTTCCCTGCATTTATGATTATCTTCTCACATTCTATAACAGCTCTAACTATGAAACACTCTTCAATATAATTTCCCACAAAGTCAAACATGTTAGGTAACTAACTTATCAGTTCCATTCCCTGCCCCCCAACCCCGCTTCTCCTGGAAAACTTCACTTTTGGAGGACAATTTTTTCTGGATTGGTTGTTTTATAGGCTTGCTAGACAGATGCTATCCTGAGACTTCTGTTGACTGTTATTTGGGAATTCTTTTCAGCTCTTTTGTAGTCTCAAAAAATTTTCTGCCTGCTGGAGGGATTCCACGTTCTTCTCTTTCTTGGTTTACCCCCTTATTTGATGGCACACATCTTTCAAAGCTCCCAAAGAAATGATACAGGATAATTTTTTTTTATAATTTGCATGACACTATTTGATAATTTGCATTTTCCTAATTTTTCTTTTTAGAGAACACATGTAAATTCCTGTTTACCAGGACCAAACAAGAAGACAAATCATCATGCCAATGTGAATAGGAGGAGAGATGGAATGATGTAACAGTTAATGTGCTTTTTCAAACAAATATGCTATATATATACATGTACCATACTCCAAGACGACAAATAGTGGCCCTGTTTGAAAAATTTAAAAGAAATACTCTAATGAACATCATATCCATCTGTATATAAATTAATGAATCTTAACTGCCTGGTGGAAACTTCTAAAATTTTAAAATTTCTTTGAGTCTTAATTACAATATTATTTTTTAAAGTTTATAACAGCATTAAACAAAGAAAAATATCAGTTTAGCTTTAATATCAGTCCAAATGATAAAATATATTGAACAAGAAAACTTTTGCTTCTATTTTGAATTATTAATATCTTGGATAAAAATTTAAGTCAACACATAGTACAGCTAAAGGAATAACTATAAACAATCTTAGTTAATAAAAAAATCTTTAGAATTTCAAAAACTACATTAAAAGTATTTTCATTCTTAAAAAAACTTAAAAATACCTGACACAATACTGTATTTTCCTATTAATATTCCACAAATAGCAAGAGGATTTCTCTAATTATATTTCTTTAAATTATGAAAAACAGTAAATCACTTATTAAAAACAAAAAACACATATTAATGGCTTTTAAAATTATCCACCTAATGGGAGGTGAACACACACACAGCGTAAATATATATATGCCTTATTGTTACCAAAGTTTACAGCTGAAACTTATCGGATTTTGTTAAACAAAGTCACCATAAAAAATTAATTAATTCAAGAATAAATAAATAAACAAACAAACAAAATAACCCACCTATATTCCACCGCCTATATTTTGCATCATCAAACTGTTGTCTCAAGACTAGGAAATCTATAACGTCAGGCATATCATGGTATCTATATACAAAAAGAAACAAACCAATTAGGTCACATACCTAAAAATATCTAAAAGATGTTCAAATCTATATGAATCTTGAAAAACAATCTACAATACTAAGAAACCATTGCCTCTTTCAATAGTCCTTACTTCATGGTAAATGATCCACCAGTCAGTTTACCAGTATCTGGATCAAGAAAAGCAAGTTTAAGGCAGCAAAGGGTAGGTAATCCCACTTCATACTTTATGCCAACTATTTTCATCAATTCTTGTTCCTGAGGAAAATATAGAAAATAAGAAACTAACTTCATAAAATAAATAAAAGAAACTGCTAAACATATTGAGAAAACATTTCTCCATTTCAAATCGATCTAGGTGATTACTGAGTATATGAAAATTACACTGAGGTGTATACCTAACATCTATGCACTTTAGAGTATGCAAGTTACATTTCCACTTTAAATAGTAAAGAAAAACCTTTTGAAATGAGTTTTCCAACACTTAGAGGTCTATTGTTAAGTAATTCTGAACTATTGCTGATAAACTGAAAAATACTTATCAGGTTTACAAATAAGAATTTTACGTTAGACATCAGTGTTGTCTAATTTTCACTATAACTACACAGTACATTAACTCAGGCAATCTTGTGTTTCTTTGAATGTTAAACACCCTCTATTCTCCAGGATTGCTTCAATTAAGAAAGGTATCTTCGTGATATAGTTTTGTATAGTAAAAATATTTACACTCAATACAATTATCTCCATAATCCATAATTATACCCTTTGGGGCTATTAAATAATAAACACCATACCCGTAGTTCCATTTTATGCCATGGCTGTTTTTTGGGATTGATACTATAAATTTTATTTTTCCGGGCCATTTCAACATATGCTTCATGTCCTTGTCGGAAATAATAAACCTAAAAAGTAAATAAAGTTACAATTTTCAAACTTGAATGTATTTCCTTGAACTCAATATGCAAGGTATTTGCTAAAACTGAGAAGAGAATTTTATGTCCTATGAATGAGAGGTCCCTAAATCTTTGATAACTGGGACTGGTGCTCCTATGAGAATCTAATGCCTGATGATCTGAGGTGGAGCTGAGGCAGTGCTGGGGAAGAGCTACAAATAAAGATGAAGCTTAGCTTGTTTGCCTGCTGCTCACTTCCTGCTGTGTGGCCTGGTTCCTAAGAGTCCATGAACCAGAGGTTGGGGAATCCCTGCTATAAACTAAATTCTAATATTTTGGTATTTTTTTCCTTCTTTTCCTCCAGTTTTTCTAATACCACTTAATTATAACCAAAGTACTCTAAATAACATTACTAAGAGGTTAAAATGAGCAGTTATTTCTTTGGTTTCACCATTTGTGGATTCAAAATAAGTTAATCTATGTTACATGATAAAGTTGTAACTAGGAGTCATATTTAGTTTATTGTTCAATCCTGTATAGCAAGTGGCTTATATATAAGCATAAAACTTTAAAATGAAAAATATAGTCCTACATATATTTTATCCTTCTAAAAAGAACAAGGCATCTATCTTCATTTTATGAAGGTCACATTTAAGTGACCCTTGACTGTCAACCTGTAGAAACAGTACTTAAAGACAGTAGTTTAAAACCAAGTAGTCTTCCCACTGCCAAAAAGTAGTAGAGCTTGTCAAAAAATGCTATTAAATTTTTTTTCAGATATTAAATAATATTAAGTAAAATATTAGTAACATTTTGGGACATCCACTATTTTATATACTTTCATTTTATTCATTAATATTAGTACTGCTCCCTATGAAGCAGTACTAATGAAGAACTGTGCTGAATAATGAGGACTTAACTGCTTAAGCATTACGATTAAAGACAACTAAAGTATTTCGAAATTATTCAATAAGCAATTACATACTTTCTGACCATCTTGAAATAATATATAATATAATCAAACAGCTTCTTGATGCTACACAATCTATTATGATCTATCACTGTACTAAATTACAACAAAGTGGTAATCTTCTGTTCTCTTAGGCAAGCCGGGTCTTTGCAGAAATTATTTCATACTGTTCTTTACAGTTACTCTTGCATTATAAAGTTTTTGTTTTCCTTTTACTTTCAACTGCCCCTAACACTTTCTACAGCTTATTAATATGCTTTGCTAAAGAAGCTTCTGCTTTAATCTCTAATTTGTTGTTGTTCATCTACTGGACACCAGATAACCCTACCTCTGAACATTTATGCATAAAACGAGACATGAAGTCTTGAGTGGGAAATTTTGATCTAAGATCTTATATTTTAATTTCATAGTCCAAAGTACAGAGTCCAAATAATGGCCAATAATTTTTAAAATAAAATATTTCTTATTCTAAGATAATAGAATTGTTAAAGATCTAATAAATTATAAACATTATAAGTAAATAAAATTTAAGAAATAAAATAAAATGAAAATGAAATAATGAATTTCATTTTAATTAACATATAATAAATCTCAAGCTAAGAAAATTAGTATATTTTAATTTAAAAAATAAAAAGAACTGGAAATAAAACCCTGATTAAAAATAGACCAGTTTTTAAAATGCCAACAAAATTTCCATCCTCTTACAACATTTAGATTTGGAACATTTACAGTAGCTTCAAAAGATGATCATTAGCGCTTTCCTCCTAAATATACTTTTTTTCCATACATAGCCAACAAACATCTAGAATGAAATACTTTCTGAAACCACTGCAATCTTCCAGAGTTCTGTTTCAAGAGCTACAACAATGTTTAAAGTTACTTAAAATAAGTAAAGGATGTGTCTAAAAGTTTAAAAATACCTCATCACCCATCTGTGGTACAAATGGACATCTTCGAGGAAGAGTATCTGTAATCCATGTTGAAGGTAACCATTCTTCTAATGTCAGTCCATTTTCTGTTAGTTCTCCTACAGCCAACCTCTAAGAGTTTAGAACATTTAAAGTAATATTATCATAAAGCATTCTTCTATCAATCTGCTCTTTAAAATAACTATAAAGGCTGTTAAATAAAGGGGAAGGAGATCGTTATACAAAAATGTTTAAGTATTAAAAACCTTATTCTGGAAAAGAATAGTTATTCAATCTCTCCAAATCACTGCATTAAAAAAAAGAACCAGATAAAACAAAACCCTAGAGATAATATTCAAAACAAAACTAAGTGACAAGATATTCCCATAATCACAAAATATAAACACTGTGTAGTCTCCCTTCCTCTCAAAATTCTCAGTTTCATAAACATTCCATGTAACAAACCAAGGTACACTTGAGTATTTTTTTTTTTTAATCCTCATCATAAAGTATTAGGTAAGAATTAAATAAGGTTTTCTCATATAGGCTGAGTAGCGCAAGATACAGAAGACTGTTTCTATTGTGGGCATTACTTTTTACATAGCCCAAGAATGCTCTTCTCATCTTTTTAAAGTAGCCATTTCACACTCTTGGCTCACAATTATCTTCTAACAAAAAAAATTTTTTCCTTCAGAATTTTCCCAAAATGTTGCCAACTCAGGCACCTTTTTAATTTTTGTGAATAAATATAAAACCAGGCCCCTGAGAAAGTTTTTTAACTTTGATGGTCACTAAGAAGTGGCTACCATGGTCTGGATGTTGTTACCTTGGACTTAGAAAAAATGGACTAAAGCCTTTGAAACCTATTATTATTTCTAAGCTGAGAAACTTCATGCAATAATGATTAAAAATGTTTTGGTTCAGTGTTTATACATAAGACTTCTAAATTTTGTTCTTGTCTTAAAAAAAAAAAAAAGAATGCAGTTATCACTATTAATCCAAGTTCACCAAAAGAAGCAAGGCCATAATGGGATAGCACTGAATACTATTTCCAGGAAGTACTGCTATAGTCATTCCTTACTCAATATTCATTTTCCTCTTCATTAACCACACCTTGCTGCTACTTAGTAAACACATCAGGAGCACTCTCTTTTTGAAGAGTAAAGGAGAGGAAAAGGACTTTGGCATTTACTGCATGTGACATGGATCTACTGGGGAATTTTAGTCATAGGAGCGAAAGGATGTGACTTATATTTTAAAAGGATCACTGTAGATGCATTGGAGCAGGGATTTGCAAATTACTGCTCCAAGTCCAAGCACAGTCTGCTATCTGCTTTTACAAATCAAGTTTTATTGGAACACAGTCATATCCACTCATTTATTTTGTCTATGGGTACTTTCGATCTACAATGGTAGAGTAGCTTTCTCCCTACAGAGAAAGTTTGTGGATCTTGGCTTTAGAGAATAGACACTAGGGGAAAAAAAGAAGCAGTAGAAAGTCAGGTGGAAGCCTATTACAGTAATAAAAGTGAGGCTTCATAGTAACTCACACTAGTGTAACAAACAGAAGTGGTTAAAACAGTGAGGTGCTGAACATATTTAGAAGAACCATAATAATTCCCTGCGGATGTATAATATGAGAGAAAAAAAAAATTAAGGATACCACCAAGGTTTTGGTGTGAGCAACTAAAAGTTGTCCCTGTTGAGATGAAAAAAGATTGATTACTATATCATTAGTCTGTGGATAATCTGATACAGATCAGAGAAAATAAAAGATAAATATTATGGAAATAAGATCTACCAGCTCTTATGGAATTGGAACTCTTTAAAAATAAGAGCTGTTTAATTTTTGCTATAAAGTAAATAAAATATGAGGGGCATGTTTTCTATTCTCCAAAAAATGATGAGATGCATATAAGATTAAACAAAAATGAATATTTTTTTATAAAACCTTTGCCATTTCTACATTTAAAATATAGAGTTGTCATTTGTGGAACTAAATGCTACGAAGACTTACAGGGTCTTTATCCCCAAAGAACTTGGAAAAATTTTAATACATTTGTCTTATATGTTTATTTTATCTGTTATCAGTTGAGCTCTTTCAGCTTTATAATTACAAATTAATTTAGATTCTAAGCCTACTATTCTTCTTCTTACCTCCTTTGCCACACATTTGCCTAGTTCTTTCCTTCTGCCTGGTCAGTGATGATAAATGTAGGCGGACCCATTATTTCATGTGGTAGAATGGTTAAAGGAAATTGAGTTAGCCATGTATCTAACATGGTACACTTTTTTTCATTTCAAGACAATTTTGACGAACTTTTCAGTTCTGCAGTGTTATGTCTTTGTGAGAACATAATTCTTTTGTCCCAAGAGTGCGGTTTACTTCATGTAGTCCGCCTCGTTTTGATAATCATCCATAAACCTAATACCCTGGACTTTCCATTTAGTTTCAGCAATAACAGTAAGATTGTTAAAAGGCAAAAGCAATTAAAAGACTAATAAAAGCTGTGTTTTGTAACATTATTGTTTTTACATACAAGAATGAATAAATCCCACCAGATTGTTGAGAAAAATCTGCTCTCACAAGTAAGTACTCTCACATGCTAAACAAATAAACTAAATATATTTTGGTATATAGTAAGTCCTCACTTAATGTCATCAATGTTTGTTCTCCAACTTATAATAAAGTTGAAACATGTAACAAAACAAATTAATAAGAATGAGTTAAACTCCTACAGCATCCCATAGTTACATCAAAAGGATGTTGAATGAAACATATGAAGACCTGCTGTTCTATATTTTACTACTGTGTCCTGCTGAGTGTTCGTATTCATCAACTGCACTTTTAAAATGTGTGCTTTGCTTTTATAGAAAACAGTTTATATTTTAAAAATTAACCTTTTGTTTTCTTTCTTTGGGCTTCTTTTTCTTTGGTGATACTGGTCCATCTTTCTCTTCATTTACTTTTTTCCTTTCCTTTTTAATCTGTTTTTGCTTCTGTTTTTCAGATTCTTCTTCTTCATCTGAACTGCTTTCTGCTTTCTTGGTTTTGTGCTTAGGAATTTTCTTTGGTGGCTGCAGATTAATACCTGCATCTGCTGTCCAGTCAGAATAATCACTAGAGTAGTCACTAGAAGGAAAAAAGGGATTTAAAAAATACACACACATGATATGGTTCAAGACTTTGTTTTACAAAAATGTAAAGAAAAACAGTAATGAAGAATGGCAGAATACTATATACTAAATGAACTAAAAATATTTCCCTTTTGACTAATCATCTTCTAATTTCTTAAAATTCAGTAGGCTTTACTATCTCAAAAAAATTTTAAAGATTTATAATAGCATACTTTTAATTGAAAGAAATTTAAGTAACTGCTATCATATTAACAGAAAATGATTACTGAGTGCTGCATATGTTCAAAATGTGCTATATATGCTGAAAATATTGTGGGGCTTACAAAAATAACAAGCAGAGTCACCTTCCTCAATTCCAGTAACAGTAGAAAGATAGCCCTGGAGAGTACAGGCGGTATCAACATTGAGGAGAAAGCAGAGAGATTCCTTTATTTAGGAGAGGTGGGAGCTCTTGACAGGGGTTAATTCCCATGGTACAGTACTGGTATCCTCATGGTAACTGGTTTTTGAACTGGCAGGGTCAGAAATGTTCCTGTGCTCAGTGCAAAGGTTGTATCTGTAAACTTTACCTAGCATCTAGGTATTACCTAATGCTTCAAAGCATGCCATCATTCAGAAAAATACAGGCCTTAGTATTTTATGCATCATTAATAATCATGTTTGCCATTTCTTTTCAGTTTACCTCCAACAAACCTACATTTTACTTAATTGATGTTGTTAAAAATAATCATTTACATTATCTTGTTTATTTTTAGTATATGAAAATACTGATTTTATCATTTTACAAATTTAAATGCCTTAAATCTAAATTATACTATGTTAAAATCAATATTCACTTTGCTTAGATTTAGTGACATGATCTCATTCCTTTCCAAATATTCCTGATAAATCCTAAAAGAACAGATTTTACTATAGTTTTATTCCACTACCACCTCTTCCCCTGGCCCAAATGTCCACTATAAGCATTTACCTATGTCTCCCCAAGAATAATAATCACAGACAAGAATCAAATAATTAAGAGGTTTTCTAGTATAATTTCATGATTTCATTTTTTAAAATTTTTAAATAACTTTTAAGAACTTAAACATTTCAGACACTATTCTGGAGGCCCATGAATGCATCCGCAGAGCAAACATATAACTAAGAATAGGCTATCCTCAACTTATAAGCATTTACTTACACTTATCCCAGTCACATACACTGTAAAAAGCACCTGCCAAATATGGTTAGCACTCTCTGAAGCATTCAACTCTTACAGAAAATCTGCTGCTGCCAGCACAGACCTAACTAACAAATCCAAGAGTCCATGTTCTTTTACAACTGCCCCCAACTGCTAAAGCCAAAAGTATTTCTTTTGCTGCCCTGTTTCAAATGAGGAAAACTACCAAACATAACCAAGGACATTTGCACATCATTACTGGGAATAACTTGTGGAAATAGTAAAGTCTAACACTGATGTAAGAAATTCTTACTGCCTCCACCTCTTGGTTTCTTTGGCAATTTTTAAGAGCTACTGCTGCCTGGAAATGAGTGTCAAGGGCTAAACATAATTAACCATTTCCAAAGGCTACACTTCTTGAAACTAAGACTTTACAAGTCAACCAAGAATATCAGCTCTGTAATAATATGAACTCCCAGAAAAAGGAGTTGAAGGAATCCTCACTTACATGGTCTAATGGGGTAAGGATAATAGAAAAAAAAATTTTATTCTCAGTGCTGAAAAAAAAATTATTAGCATTCAGCAAATGCCACTATGCACGACAATTCTATAAGATCTCATTACTTTCATAATTTAATGCTCAAACATTTCTCAAAACCAGAAATGAAATTAATTTGTGGTTCAGTGTTAAAAATAACATTCAAAAGATAAAATACCAACTAGAAAGATAAAGTTAAAAGCATGATTTTGCAGATGTAGTTGCAATATCCAAATTTTTTTTTCTACTAGAGAAAATACGTCAGAAAAGAAAATTTCCTAAATTTTAAACAACTACAAAAACTCTCTGAAGGAGCAAATTTAAACTCAAAGAGACTGAAATCTGTTGCTGGCAAAAAAGAACTTTCATCTTTTCTAAACTTTTTATATTGTACTTGGAGAAATAAAAATTAAATTACCTAGAACTGCCATCACTGTGCCATGCTCTCTCTTCCTCTTCAGAGGTTCCACCACTGACAGCAACAACTTCACCTTCCTAAGAGATATTGAATGCATATTTTATTGCACAATTTTACAAAACAATATTATATAAAATCAATAATATCCAGTAATACCAATCATATTATAATATTAAATCAAAACCTAATTTAAACTAGTTGTTAAAAAGTAGGCCTTATATTTTTATATAAAAATTAAATACATTTAAATTATTAAATTTGTCTAAAGATATAATATTTATGAATACTGGATTCTGAGCAACCTCTTGGATCAGTAATATATTTTGTTTGTTTTTTCGAAGCCTCAAAATATATCTTCCAGATTGGATGACATCAAATGCCATAGTTAACACTGCAAATCAACTTTTATTTCCTTGGTCTTTTTAAAAATGTCAGCTTTCTTTTTTCATTAGATGCTTTGACAAGCTTCAAATTAGGAACTTTTAATTTTATTATTAAGATAGTTTTATCATGCCAAACAAAGAATATTCCAACTCTGATTGATGATTTTTTTTATCCAAGTGGTAGAGGAGTAAAAGCAACCCAAACATTCTCTCTTTAGTAAATATTTACTGGTTAACAAAGAATATTTCCTGTTAAAGACACTTTCTTTATAGATACTGTTTTTGGTCACAATATCTTATATAACTTTTCCTTGCTCAAATAAACATTATGCTTCAAAAAAAATAGGAGCTCAAATTAAATAAGCTTCTACTATGTCAGAAACTATTCTAAGTGCTTTGTATGCATCATTCCATTCAATCTAGACAAAACACCACTGGTGATTAAGGAGCAGTTATTTAAAGAAACTAAAACTTAAAAAGGTTAAAAGCAGCCTAATTAATAAGCATCTAAGCAACTAAGCCTGTTTGAACCCAAGTCATTTTACTCCAAAGCTTAGAACACTCTCCACAAAAATGGTTCAGTGTTATTACTTGGTAGGCACATTCAGATCATTTTTCAAGAGAATAATGGGATGTATTCCCTTACTAATTAAATAAAATAGAATATTTGGGGAGAAGAGCTTTTTCCTTCTATTGTCTTAATAATTAAGAATGTATATTAATTACATAAACTAATCCATAGTTTTGAAAACTAAGCAAACATGACAAGATCAAAATCCAAGAGTAAATTTTATTAGCAAATTTAATTTCTATTTAATATAATTGAAAAACACATTAAACAAATGTGATTACTCCCATCCTTGGTATATTACTTCTTTAAAGAGAAAAAAACAAAAAACATACTTCTTCGCTCTTAATATGACATAGTTATAATATGCAAGTAGAAAATATTTAAACCAAAAATATAGGATTCTTTCCTTTAATATACTGTGCCCAAGGTGACGTTCTGTTCTCAATGTACTCCCCTAGAAATTTATTCAACTGCCCTAAAAGGACACTGAACCATAAACAAATGAGTATGAAGACAAATGAAGGATTTACCTAGAAATACATGTTTCTAATAAGCTGAACCATATTTAAAATATTTTATAGAAACTTATTAAAAAGAATCATACTATAAATCTTTCAAAAAGAGAAAACATTATATAAGGCAAATAATTATCCACAGGTATTTTATGTTTTGTACGTCCATCTAAATTGTCATGTCAAGTTTACTTAGTACTGTATTTGGTCTTTTCACCATACTGGACACATCATTTTGACCTGGACATACTAGAAGCTAAAGTCACTGAGGACTAGCTTTTAAGTTATGGTTAGAATACTGTCAGTTTGATCGAATACTGACCACATATGATTAACAGTGCAAACCACAATATGGTTTCAAAAATATATAGTGGTCAGTATCTAAGATCATAGCATCTTTAACCTACTGTGAGGTAGTGGGGTGATAGGGAGAAGGGAGGAGTGGGAGATTGTTTTTAAGTGCTAAATAAGGTTGATTTATGATTGTAAACTGAATGCCTTTCTTGAAAGAATATTTAATTTAGTAGAACAGTGGTATTTATGGAAATAATTATATATACGAAATATTTTTTAAGTACATTGAGAAAAACTAAAGAGGTACAGTGATTAAAAAATAACAAAAATTTCTAAATGTCTCTCGATTAGTTATTATAGTTACAGACTAGAGCTTCATGGTACCATTTAAAAAGCCTGACTCTAAAGTAAAAGGAAACTGAGTTTAATCCCTCCTCTACCATTTAACAGGTAGGCAGGTACATGCACAATCCAAACATCTTAGAACCTCTGATACCTTATATATATAAAATGGGAATAATTCACATGCATTTGTTTTGTGCATTAAGATTATGAATATGTGTACCATGCCTGAACATATAGTAGATCTTTAGCAAATGAAAGCTATCCTTCTCATTACAAGACCTAGAAATACTATGTCTGAGCTACATCTATAAATATATCGATGAATGTGAAGAATAAAAGTCATATTAAAAAAAAAATAGTAAAAATGGGAACAAATTTATAAATGTGCTGAGATCTTACATCTGAGGAGCTAGTGCCATTTTCTATTTCTTCTGAAGGTCTAGGAGTCTCTTCCAAAGCAGATCTCGTACGATAACTATGTTGATTTGCCTGCTGCTTTTTGGATTCTCCAAGATCCAGGAAATGCTCATGAGCATGATTCTGGAAAAAAGTAAATTAGATTTATTTACCGTCTGCTTAAAGAGCACACATTTTATTTTAAATGTTATATATTTGTAAATGATAAAAAATCCATTCATATTTAAGATACTACATAAGTGAACTAGATTAAAGTACCAGCTAAATATTTTTACATTACACAGGTGATATACATGAAAATTTATTTGCTGATTGATCAGTTATAGAAATTTTTTTAAGGGAGGGGAATAAAATTTAAAATAAAATGTAAAAAATAGTAATAACAATAGCCACTAGAAACAGCCTACACATTTCTCTTAATAAAAAATCTTATTATGAAAAAAAATTTTTTCTAATTAAATGATGTGGACTTAAGGATCCATAATAATAGATTGAGAAAACAGTGAACTCTCTTATACCTACACCAAACCTACAGAACAAAGAAGAAAGAGAACCATAGGCTATGAGACATATTAATAGTCAGAGACAAACTGGAAACAAAAATGGTGATAACAAAAGGGAAAAGTCTTCTGCAGCAGATAAGAACACAACAACCATCAAAAAAATTGATAAAGTCCAACATGGTGACAAGGATAAACTCAGCAAATGTAAGAATTTACACCTAAAAAAAAAACCCCATAAAAAATAAAGAGAAAATTAAAAAGCTTACTTTCAAAAAGAGTGGGATTGACATCAGACTCATATATACTTCACATAATAAATCACACAACATACAATAAAAAGGAGCACTATCTTTAAAGTGTTGACAGAAAATAACTTTGAACCTATAATTATATCCTCACTTTTTCACCCCTACTCATAAAACTTGTTTTAATGGGCCTTAAAACACCGTGATAGATTTTTAGTCAAATAGTTCCCATTAAAAAGTACTGATTTAAAAAATAACTTAAAACTGTTACACGCACAAAAACAAAAGGTCCACAAAACATCCTTCTTTCCTTTAAGGTTGTATGCTGCATTGTTATCATGAACCAGTCTTACTATTACCTTTAAATAGTCATTTGAGACAACAGTTCTAAGATGGTTGGTTCTTCCACCACTGCTTAAGGCAGGGTGGCAGGTATTGGGATAATAATCATTTAGCTTTCTAAGCTTTCTGGGCTGACTTGATGACTTCACCAGCACCAGCACAGCTTTCTCATCCATTGCTTTGATTACTAATTACACCCAAAATGAATATCCATATCATGTCACAAACAGCAAAATGACTCAGGAGAGAAAAATCAGAGAAGCTCTCAATAATATGGATTCGCCAAGAACCATACAATGGCAGCAGATTTCAAGAATTTAGGGCCATCTTCCAGCTTCTTCCCAGAATGGCAAATAACCTTCAACTCAGTAAACTTGCAAGCAACATTAGCTGTGTGACAATCCAGCATAACTGCATAACCAGCACTGATTTGGCTTATGGCTCAGAATAATCACCTGAGCCATGAAGCCACCTGCTTCCATTGGTGGGTTACTTTTGTTGTCACCAGCCAGGTTACCACCACAAGCACCTTGGACAGACACTTCTTTACATCAAAGCCCACAGTATCCCCCAAAAGAGCTTCACTCAAAGCTTCATGGTGCATTTCAAGAGACTTTCAGTTGTAAAAGTGACTGGACCAAAGGTGAGCACCATGTCGGGTTTGAGAACACCAGTTCTTAGCCTATGTGAGATAGCACCCTCAACACACATGAGCTTGCCAGAAACCACACCAATGGTAGCAGCATCACCAAATTTCAAAAATTTGGGACCATCTACCAGCTTTTCCCCAGAATAGCAAACAATCATCTTCAGCTCAGCAAACTTGCAAGCAACGTCAGTTGTGTGACAATCCAGCACAACTGCACAGCCAGCACAGCTGTATAGCCAACTCTGATTATAAGGCTCTCAAGCTTTCAAGCTAATGATTTAAAAAGAAGAATGGATAATTGTGACTCCTTGATACTCAAGGAGGTAAGTATGTACCTCTCTCAGATTATAACATGACCAAATGAAAACCACTGGATCCAAAAGTTTTTAGAGAATAGGATGCAGAGAAACCAACAGGCAAACTAGTAGAGACAATTTACTTCTTTTAATGTAGAAAATAAGAACTATTATTTACAGCAGCATATCTGACTTGATTATCTACAATAACAAATAGGTGCAAAACAGCAAAATATATAAATATATATGACATAAAACCAAAAACCTGTTTTAGAGTATGCAACCAATAGCAGAACTAAAAATGATCTTGCCTAGGCTTGTGATATAATTTATTAGATTCTAATGGGCATATAAAAATTAGCATTCAAAAAAAAGGTATTCTAGTAAGCAGGAAATGAATGATTTCACTCATGTGGGATATAAAACTGAAAACAAATAATAAATATAACAAACAGAGATTCATGGATACAAACGGTGGATGAGTAGTTACCAGAGGGAAGAGGGGACAGGGGAAGTAGATGGGAGTAAAAGGGGTCAAATGTTTGGTGATGAAAGGGAATTTAACTTTGAGTAGTGAACACACAATACAATATATATATGATATACTATTGAATTGTATAGTTGAAATTTATTTGATTTTATTAACCAACGTCACCCCAATAATTTTAATTAAAAAAACTTTAATGGCTGTATTTCAACCATTTGTTATATCTATTTCAACAGATAATAATACAAAGAGATAAAACAAGAATTAACTATATTAATTTTACTTCATTAAGTATCCTATTTATAATATTAACATCTTTCATTATAAAAGGGTCTTAGAATGGTCACTATACTTATGAAGCAAACATTACATACCCAAAGTAATTACTATTTACCTTTGAGACTGTAGGTATTTTATTCTCTTTTGGAGCAGTGAAGTGTTTTCTTTTCTCTTCTGACCTATAAGTCTTTATTTCTTCTTCTCCCTTTGCAGTTCTCCATTCTTCTTGCCTACTGTAAGATAATTAAATCCACATGTGAATATAGAATTTTTACAAGTAATTTCTCACCCAAATGGATGTTAGGTGTCAGAGAAAGAATACTATTTCTGATGTTTTCTTTTCAGATGGAGGCATGTGATGAAAGTTTCTGAGTTTAAATTCGTAAATTATGTGCTGTGGACATTTGTCATTAAGTGACAGGAACAATGGAAAGACAGACTTCGACTATTTGAACTTGATACTACTGTCTCTGCTCTGGTCTTTGGTAAATCAAGCATAGATTCTGGGAACATGGTTATTCCTGAGATAATTGTTCTAAGGGTTAGAAATCAGATTTATTTTTTGAAAAACTTTGTCAGTGTAAAGCTTATTTGATAATCTTGTATGCCATATCTTCAAAAAGAAAAAAAACAAAAATGAGGCACAACAGCACTAATATAACTCCAAAAACCCTGAGAGAACTATATATATTCTATCCAGTGAAAGGCAGGTCAGGCCTTCAATTATTGAAAACACTTTAACTCTGTCCAACAATCAACCTGAAACTGAGCAACAAAAGTTGAGGAACATTAATTGTGAATTGTTAATTTTATGAAACCTGACCTCAAGGACAAGAGAATTTCATTTTTTATATTAGATTTTTACAACTTTCAAGGTTTTGAATTAGAAATGTATTTAATCTTTGAACTGTAATTTTTCCCTGGAAATTCCAGCTGGGAATTAATATTCAAATTTGGAACCACTCTATAAGGTTACTTCATTACTAGAGTATATGCTAATGTCATTTTACTCAGCTGTAAAATTTCTATTGCACCTGGTTGTAACTCTGAGTGAAAAATGAGTTAATTTACATCTCATGAAAAGAATGGCCTTGATTTCATTTATTTTTAACAACTTTTTTAAAATTAAACTTTTTATTGAGATAACTGTAGATTCACATAGCTTTAAGAGATAATACCTTGTATCCTTAACCAGTTTTCCCCAATGGTAATATCTTGCAAAACTATAGTTCAATAATATCACAACCTGGATGTTGACATTGATACAACCCACCAATATTCAGAACGCTTCAGTCTTCTACGTGTGTGTGTGTGTGTGTGTGTGCGTGCGTGCGTGTGTGTATTTAGTTCTATTCAAGTTTATCACATGTGTAGGTTTATGTACCAATCTAGTCAAGATACAGAACATTTTCGTCACAACAGAGATCTTTTGTGGTGTCCTTTGAATTATCACAGTCATCTTTCTCTCCTCCTTCTTAGTCTTTCCTACCCACAACATCTAACAATTGCTAGTATGTCCTCATCTCTTTTGTCATTTCAAGAATAGTCCATAAATGGAATTCACTATGTAACCTTTGATATCAATTTCTTACTCAGCATAATTCCCTCAAGAGTTTTCAAGTGGATATATCAATAGATTGCTCCTTTTTATAACAGCAGAATAGTACTCCATGTTGTAGATATAACAGTTTGTTTAAACATGCACCTACTGAAGACCATCTGGGTTGTTGCTAGAATTTGGCTACTACAAATAAAGTTGCTATATATTAGTGTACTGTTTTTGCATGAACATAAATTTTCATTTCTTTGGGATAAATCCCCAAGATATAAATCAGTGGTAATTGCATATTTAGGTTTTTAAGAAAGTATAAAACTATTTTCCATATTGGCTGCACCATTTTTATATTCCCACCAACAATTTCTCCACACCCTCCACAGCATCTGGTGCTGTCACTATATTTTAGCTATTACGATAAGCATACAGAAATTATTCTATTGAGTTTTTAATCTGCACTTACCTAGTGGCTAATAATGTCGAATATCTTTTCGTGTGCCTATTTGCCATTTGTATATCCTCTCTGATAAAATGTCTATTCATGTCTTTTGTCCATTTTCTGAGTGAATTGTTTTGTTTTGTTTACGGCTGAGTTGAAAGTTCTCTATACATCTACAGATATTAGTCCATTGTTGACTATGCAATTGGATTTAATTTTAATTAATGTACTAGTCTGATACACTGAAGAGTCTTATCGGGGCAAATTTTGAACAACCTACACCAAGGGGTATATCCCAGGAAGATTCTCAAAGAAAGAGTGCTAAGAGTTAAAGGCAAAGCTCCAGGAAAGTCGAATATCCTTTGAAGTAATGAACATAGCCTTGCTTGACCATAACCTCAATGGTTAAGCACCCCCAAAAAGAGATTAAAAGGTAAAGGATATTTAGAGAAAAACAAATATTCCCCATTCCTCAAGTTTCTTTCCATGAGCAGGGACCTCTACCACCACTAGCAATCCACCCCTAGCCTCTTTTCCAGGGTAGTAATGAGCTAAGTCTGAAAGAAAAAAAAACACTTAGTAATGTATATATTCTGCTCTGCATTTTAAACAAGTAAACCAGCTGCTTCTCCATAGGGAGAAATACTGCAGCCCAGTGTTACCAATTGTTTTGAGGTTCAGTATTAGGAAGCACACTCTCATGCTGGTAGAAGCCACATTCTTCACAGCTACATCAATACTAAGAAGTAACAGTCTGATTTCTTATCTTATTTTTTTGTTTTCAATTACTTCAAAATTACTGTAAAAAAGACAAGTGTCATTTTCTGCACCCCATTCAAACCTTAACATTAGAATTAAAAAGTGGACAGGATTCCAACTAAAAATATGGAATTAATTAGGGACATCTGGGTATATCTGTCGTAAGATAAAGTTATTGTTCAAATTTACACTTTAGGAATTTACATTTAATCCTAAATCCTAAGCAAATCTGAAGTATTGTCCAATCATAAGCATAATCTACTTAAACATTCAGATTCAAAAATATTTAATTACAGATGCTCCTCAACTTAAAATGGGGCTACATCCCGATAAATCCATGGTAAGTTGAAAATAAAATTAAGTCAAAATTACATTTAATACACTTAAACTACAAAACAGCATAGCTTAACCTAGCCTACCTTATTGTGCTCAGAACACAATTAAAAAAAAATGCTCATAACACAATACACTGCAGAGTACTGGTTGTTTACCCTCATGATCACACACCCGATGGGGAGCTACAGCTCACTGCCACTGCCCAGCTAGCATCATGCACAAGTACTGTACCACATATCCCTAGCCCAAGAAAAGATCAACATTCAAAGTATGGTTTCTCCTGAATGAAAATCACCATCATAAAGTCAAAATATCTTTAAGTCAGAGACTGTTTGTATATTATTACCATTATCTTTGAGTTTAAGAAACTAGAAAATCCTAAAATCAAATTCATATTTTGACCTTCATATTTATTTATTATAGTATAGCATAATAGTGTGTATTATTAGTTGGGTTCATAAGGACCACATTCATGAATATTTCATTACTAAAGAATCAAAAGGAATTGGGAATAAAAAGTTCCTTATGGGGTGAACCTTGAGAATTAGAGTATATCAAATCAATACTTTGCCCTCCTCCATCATATCCTTTATATGACTCATTCTAGAAAAGAACATATACTAAAATTTATTTTTTCTCCAGAGGCATGAATAGTTTAAAATACATCTTCAATAAAATTAAAATAAATTACAGAGCTAAAAAAAGCACTTCAAAGACTACAATTAAAAATAAACACAAACAACTGTGGTACATAAAAATTCACAATTTCTTTTACCTGGCTACACCAGCTGAAAGCTCAGGTACTACCACCCTTCGACTCCAAGCTACAAGATCCCGCTCAGTAGCTATTTCACTTCTTGGTGCATTACTGTGCATTTGCCGTACTCCTTCAATTTGTCCACTACGCCTTAGTCCTACGTTTGGTGGTGAATGAACCTCTGAGGTAGAGCTTACAGAGCCTAAGTGAAAAAATTAATATAATAAATTCCATTTAGAGACACCTCTCCATTAACTTACAACAGAAAAAAAAAATCTATACTATCTTACACATAAAACTTCATATTGTGGCAAATAATAAATTACCAAATCTGCAACTAAACCACAGGCAAAAGTTCAATAAAAGGAAAGTATGGTTATTATTCAGTTGATTAAATATATTAATAAATCATAACTATTATTAAGCTCCAAAGATGTAAAACAATACTTTAAAAAAACACCATGTATTTTCAGGAAAACTATGTAAGAAGCAAAAACAGACAAACTCAAGGATATTTATGGTTCCTAAACCTGCTTTAACTTTTAAAGATGTTTGAGAATGTGGCTTTGAATATATTTCTTAAATGACTGAAAAATTTTATTTTTAAAATTACTCTAAGTTCTACATGTTTAGCAGGATATTTGGAAGAATATACACTTATTCAAAACTTATCTACAGTTTGAAACCTTATATTAAGAACATTTGTTTAGGGCATTAAATATTCTTCAAAAACATGATCAATTTGGCAGCCTAATATTTCATTTTATGGATATACCATAATTTATCTCTTCTCTACTGTTGAATACTTAGACTGTTTCAATTTTTTAATACTTCACTTAAAAGAATCACATCTTACCTCTACTTAACCGGCTGGTATTACTGATACCTGCTTCACCAGACCGTCTCAGGTCTTGTTCCTGCTGCAGTCTTTGAATCATGCTGTCCAGTGGGCTGATCTCCTGATGTGCTTGCTGACTTAAAACTTGGTTCAGTCCTATGTAATACCACACAAAATGCTAAGGATACTTTATTCAACTATTCAAACCATTTTACTCACTAACTTCACTTTTGAGTCCAGAATTAAATATAAATTTTGCTTGAGTAAAGGACCTGAAATGATCAACTGTAAATGATGGGTGTAAATGGAAACACGCCCCCTCCCCAATCTTAATTTAAAATGACAATAACTTTAACTAAGTGTTTATCATGATTTACTCATATAATTCTTACAGTAACTCAATTAGGTACATATTATTAACGCCAATTTACAGATGAGAAAACCAAAATAACTACTTAAAGTCACATATCTAATAAGTTGTAAAAGTAGGATTCATCTGAGATCATAGTTTCTTTTAAAAAGGCAGATCTGATTACCTGCTTTCTCAAAAAATCTTTACTGCTTCATTTATTCAACAAATTCTTAGTGTCTACTATGTCTTAGGAACTAAGAACTGAGGATCCAGTGGTAAGAGACACCCAGGCCCTGAACAATCTAATATCTAATGAGGAAATTGAACAATAAACCTATATATTAATGCAGATTGTTAAAAATGTTGTTAAAGATAAAAAAGAGAAAATGGGGAAGAGAGATGAGAACTACCTATGGTAAGTCAGAAATGTGAAAGAAGCACTCTTTGAGAAGCAGCATTTGAGCTAATACTTGAAGAAAAATAATTAGTAATCCATGTGAAGAGCTAGAATAAGAACACTCCAAACACAAGGCTAACAGTCAGCACAAAGACTCTGAGGTAGAGAGGAACTGGGTGTGTTTTAATCTTCCCTGCTTTTCATCATCAACTCTCACCTATACCAGTCATCTGGGACTGCCTGACTCTTACTCTCCTACTAGGATAAACTTTTTTGCTTTGGAGCTTCGACCACAAAACTTCCACTTCAAGTACATGTGATAAACACTAACATATCCTTCAGCGTCAACTAAAATGGCATAGCCATGATATTTCCTCTGTGATATCTTTCCAGACTATCCCTGAAAAAAAATTAGCTTCTATCCTCTTTCATTTCCTCCAACAATATGTATGTATATTACTACTCACCCCAGCATAGAAAGGAAGCCCACTAGTTGCTCAAAGGCATAGATTATCTTACACATCTTAACATTCTAAATCTAGCACAATGTTAGGCATATAAATATGTGTGATCCTGCAGAATGAATAAAAAGTTTAGATGTCATGAGATATATGAAAGCATTTGCCATGGGTAGAGAAATGAATAATTACAAGAGGGGAGGAGAAGATTTGATGAGACCAGACTTTTAGAGTGGGCTGAGAAAAGATACAATGTACTCTGCAAAGAAGTAACAGTAAGGAAGATATAAGGATAAGGGAAATTACATGTATTAAGCATATAATGTTATTTCATAAGAGAAAACTAAAATTCAATGGGATAAAATAACATCCAAAATCACAAAGCCAGAACATGGTAAAAGTAGTTGGAGATAAAAATTAAAATGCCTGCAGATGCTTCTTTCCTGATATGCTGTTAGAAGAACCTCTCATGTTTGAACACTAATGACTAATTTGATATAGCTCAAGTTTACAACTGAGAAAACACACTTAGAGTGTATTGTTCAGTGTAAATATAACAAAACTGCACTCAAGATAATTTATAATAGACATCATCTATTTTTACCTAACTTTAAGGGATTTCCCAAACTAAATTTTATTATAGGTCTAGATTTACAAATAGAAATATAATTAGGAATGAAGTTTTTCAGAGAGTATTTGCCTTTGTTCTATTTTTATACTAAGTCTTAATTAAAGAAACGATGTTCATCCTGAATTTGGTGACTTAGGACACTTAAAAATTCTGTGACTCACAATGAAGCCAGAATTATTGCTATGGGTTCTCTTGCAACATTGTACTAATAACCAGTGTCTATTAATTTTCAAGATCAAGTCTACTTTTTACTCTAATGACAGCTTAGTATGGAAGGAAAAACAATGAACAGGGAGTCAGAGCTGGGTTTAAGTCACTGTGATTTCATATCTTTTATAACTTGACCAAGACATAATGTTAAAATTTAATTTCCTAAGGTTTTAGTATTGAGATACCATAGCTACAAGGATTGAGATACTATTTATAAAAGCCCTTTATAAACTGTTAAATGAAAGAAAAAAGTAATAATCACAATAATTAAGTAGCAATGATATTTTAATAAACGAGTCTTTTCCTTATTTCCCCATGCCTAAAATCCCAGCACAGGTACCTATTTTGAGAACTGGGCAAGCAAGATCTGATTCCTACTCGTTCCCTCTTGAAGAGACTGAAGACATTTTAATTTGTCTTATGACCAAGACTTCTCTAATAATTGAGACTTCTCTAACCTGAATGCCTGCCTAGACTTCTTGAATACTACCTGTTCTTAGATTCTTTGAGTTCATGCTGTGTCCATGTATCGAGACATTTTAGTTTCACATACTCCAGACATTCAGGTCTGCTGGACTGTACTACTCTCTACAAGTAGCAGCAGAGAATATTTCTTTAATGCTTCTCCTCACTCTCCATCCTGAGTGGGCATGTCTAGTTCCAAGAGCAGCCCTTCCTATCCAATATGTCCATCTTCATGGCAATTTCATGCCCAATCCTTTAAGAAAAATAAGAAGTGGGTTCTCTATAATGCAATGAAATTGGATTTTCTGTGCTGCTTACAGAATCTAAATTTATTATTTAAAAGTTATTCTTTATGTTACCTTGTATGTATCTTTTAAATCTTCTTGTCCATTATGTTAAGACTACAGAACTTAAAATATTTTCTTAAACATTTTTCTAAACTAAAATGTAACAGAAAGATTCATAATTGCAAAATTGGTTTAACCTTCTTTATAGAGGTCATGATTTTCACTTAGTAAATTAGTGCCATGTTTCTTGTCAAAAGGGGGAAGACATCTGTTGACCTTGTCTCCATTTCAACTCCCATTCAACTCCATAAATAATTTAACATTCACCATCCACAAAGTCACTAAAATAACTCTCAACACTTTTCATCCCTATATTACTTATAAGCTGATCGCCTCTCAAAACAATCTTCAATGTAAATAGGTTATCTAGTCTTAGTCTCTCCCTCTCTCATAATTAATTATTCCATTTAACATTTATGACAATTTTAAAACATTTATCTGTTTATAACTGTGTTTACTAATCTACTCCATGAAAGTACGAATCATGGTAGTCAGTAATCTAATTCACTATTGACTACCATAGCTTAGCTGGTGTCAAGAACAGAGGATATTCTCAATATATGCTGCTGAATGAATAAATAGACTCAACTCATACCAAACATAGAGACTTTTCCTATTAGTCCCCAGAGGTTATAAATGAATATACACCAAATTATTACTTTAAATCTCCAATGTACCTTAATTACCTTGCAATACTTAAACATTACTCAAAGAACTTCAGAGAAGTGAAAAGAATCATTTTACTTCTCATTTGTTTGAAGCAATTAAAAACAAAGTGTTACAAATTAACAATTTTATGAGGCTTCAGTAGGAAAAGAAAAATTGGATTATCAATGGAAATGAGCATTTACCTGAGGAAGTTACTCCCATCTGAGGGATGAGTTGCTCCTCCCTGCAATTTTCACGACCAGGAACTAATCTTTGATATCTTGATGGATGAGGATTACCATCAACATCAACCAAAAACGGGGGAGGCATGAGATGAGGTGCTTGCTGAGTCTGTTCATCTAATACGAAATTGTTGGCATCACGAATAAGGGGTCGATAATCACTATGAAAGAACATCTGATCAGCTATCTGTAAAAAGAAAAGGCCCATAAAAAACTGGAAAAAAATTTATCTTTATAAATTTCTAATGGAAGGTAAACATTTTAACATAAATCATTTAAGGAATAATGTAAAAACATATTCTTTTCTTAAATTGATTTTAAGTAAATCTTTATATTTTCTATGTTAAAGTTTATGATCAGAAAAGTAGCTACTTTGAATTTTCTATGGAACAAGAATGAGATTGTACATATTAAAATTAACATTAAAAATAGGTTATATAATTTCAAATTACATAGTAAAATCAATCTAGGCATAAATCATTTTGTGGTATTGTTATTTTCACAGAGCTACCATGTTTAATCTTACTTTTTCAATTATTAAATATGGTAATATTATTTGTTTTAGCATTTTACAAAGAGAAATCATTCAATAAATTTATTCTTTGAATTAAACTCTAATGAAAACACTTATCCTTAAGTATACTGTAAGCATGGTTTATTAATATAAAAAATTAACATGATTTCCCAAGAGTTAAAGCATTCAAAATATTTGAAATATAAATTAACATAAACTCATGCTTAACACATCTGTAACTTCAAAATTTTATTGGTTAATTTGAAATTTCTTCAACTAAACTATGAACTACTCAACTTTTACAATAACCTTTATACCACTCTATTGCAAATAAGCAACTTTAAGTCTCTTAGTCACTAATCTTAGTCTTTATTACTTAAAAACATTAGCTACATCAGTATGTGATACATTTTTGAGAACCACATAAAAGCCATAGATTTGTACCCCAGATAAACGCATATTACCCATATAAATAAAATATTTTACATAATTTCAAAGAGACCCTTTATAGATAAAATCTCTTATCCCCAGCTTATGTGCTCCAATTCAAGAACTACAATCTGGATAGCTCTAGCAGGCATAAATAAAAAGTTATTCCTTCTGAATTGAAGAGATTAAATATACCTCCTAAACATCCATGGCTTAAAAAAAAAAAAAACAGAAAAAAAAGAAGATACAGTCATCATACTCTACCTTGTCATATTTGCTACTGGAGCCAAAGCCAAAAATTAAAAGATGTCCATGAGAATCTGTGCATGCAAAATGCTGACCATCAGGAGAGCATTTGCAGTCAAATACTGCACCATGTCCTTGGCCTTCAATCTGAAATGTATTTAACCAATAATCAGAATACTGCCATTAAAATATAAAGAACTGGTTACTACTGTTATTAGAATTTTATGATATGTAAGTACACATTCTAATGAAGTGAAGAAGCATAACAAACAGTAACAAAATCTGTGAATATTCATGAAAAGTGCCAGAATAATAACCTTGAAAAACAAATTGTTCTATTTATCCATATACCAGATACAATTCAGCAAATAAAACACCAATCTCCCCCACCCATAGAATTCCGCTTCAACGTCTTCAACTCAGACTTAAAATGTAACTGTGCCTTGCATTCCATTTTATCTGCATTTAATCAAGCCCTTTCCACAAAGGCAGACAATGTGTAGTAAATGTAGTGCTTTTTCTTTTGTAATTCTTAGTAGTAGTAGCCAGAGATCACTGCTCACAAGATACTATTGTTTTTTCCTTTTGGTTATAAGTTCCCTTGATGGTCTGACTCATCTTTTAAATGGTGAATTTCAAAGGTTAAAGAAAAGGTTTTTTTTACCTGATAATTGTTTTCTGTTTTCCAGTTCCATTAATCCAGAACGAATGGGTTTCTCCCTGCAACCTGTCAATCAAACAGAGGTGGCCAATCACCACTCTGAATTTTTTTTGCTCTCAGTGCTTCTTCAGACTATGTTCCAGTTGAAAACTTCTTTAGCAGTATTCTGAAAGAGGTAAAAACTCTACCCTATCTAAAGCACATCTAGGGGCTGAATTTCAGAAAATAATTAAAATAGGGAGTTGACTCCCTAACAAATAACTACTAAGAATGATTTTCAACAAATGTGATTGGATTTCTGGATTAGCAGAATCGGAACACACACACATTATCAGGTAAGAAATACCTCCTCTGTTCCGGTATCCACTGATCTAGAACAAACTGAATTTTATTAGTAATATTCCAATATCCCAGGAAATGGTTGGAAAAAAAGAGAAGTGGTAATTTTCTTTCGTTAGTGTTAAAATACGGCAATAGGGATGAATGTGGAGTTCACCAAATACAGAAGTAAAATTAAAATTTAGAAGAATAGTTTATTTCTTGAGGAAAGTTTACATTTTGGTCAAAAGAGAAAACACTTTTAAAAGAAAGGCTCTCTTTAATTAGTTTAGATCACAAATGGGATTGCCTCAAAAAGAAAACTAGTTTTCCCTTTAGCTTGCTGAAAAGAAAGAATGAGCCCACAGGTGTTTATTAATGCTGTTTTGGATAGTGATAATAATGCAAAAGAATAACATTCCTTAAAATTTAATCATATGCAAGAAAATTAGTGAACTTATCTGATGTCTAATCATTTAAAAGATTTACCATAAAAGCAAGAAAATGAATCCCTAAGAAACAGGATCATTTGTTAGTTGTGAAGTTGAAGGATAAGATAACAGAGGAAGGGAACTGATTCCAAGCCTATTTTAAAACTATTCAAAAATGAGAAGGAAAAGAGAACTATTTCTCCAGATCGACATAAGGGCATTGATAGCTATATAATTTAGTATTTGCCAAAAATTAAAGACTACAAGTAGAAATGAGAATTCAAGTCCCAATTTTTCTGTTTTCTATGCCAATAAAAATTTATATGTACCGTTATAAATAACCACATCACCAAAATTTACCTCTAAATAGAATTTTACATAAAGAATCTAAAGAACTGAAATTGCCTTGGCCATGTGTTGTTAGATGTCTTATTTATCTCAGTTCACTTTCACAGAAGACAAAAGAGGGGAAAAAAAGTAACTACTTCAAAATATACTCTAACGTAATAAATGCTTCCAGAACTGTAGCATCACTATAAGTAAGTCTAAGTTTATAATTTTAAGGATACAGTGGAACTGAGGAAGAGATTTGAAAGCATGACTCAGCAATGCCAAGGATATCTGATAGACATTCATAAGCATGGTATCTCTTTCATGGGACGTTTAAGCAATTTTGCTTTACAACTTTTTTCTTTTTTGGAGAGTGGATGGGATGGGTGTGAGGATTAAGCAACCTTATATCTATGCTATCCGTAGCAACCAGTGTTGCCGCATTTACAATTAGCAGATAATTATAAGAATATTTGGGAGACATGGAATTTATAAAGCTCTAAAATAGCCAAGAAAAAAATGGCAATTCTATTGAAAATAACTATGTTTCCTATAATACATGCCATTGTGAATATGGCAGGAAGGTACCAATGTTCTTGGTGCAAGGCATCTATCTGCCTAACTCCAAAGTTACTTTTATATGGAGGAAATTAGTTTATTTCAGTAACATTGGAAAATAGGAAAAATACATTAAAATGTATTTGGATTAACTTTATTCATTAAAAAAGGCATTGAAAGAATCTGCTTTATTCATGAAATTATAAAGGTGCCCATAATCTTATTAATTAAAATGCCAAATTTATCTTTAGTAATAGCTCCTCAGATGAACACCATAACTACAAAATTCAGACAAGGCTTTTCATTTGATACAAAGTAGAAAAATATTTTACTTTCCCTAAATAAGAAGACCCTAGCTGTTTTTATGATTTATGCTATTAACTAAACCTACCAAAAAAAGTTAAATTTCTCTATGAAAATAATTTCATCTTCTTTAACCAGGGTCAAAGTATTTATAAGAATTCTCAAAGAAAAAATTTAATAATGAAAGCATTGTCTGAATATGTATGTGTGACTAGAAAGCAATGAGGCTTATATTAAAAAACCCAAAAGAAAAAAATACCATTTCTATCCATATTAAAGTTATATGGGCCTAACATAAAATTAAATGTACTGCTTAACAAGAGAATACGTCAACATAAAATTTAATACTGTATAGAATTTATGCTATACTAATGCAGGTCTAGTGAATTAAAAAAAAGGAATGAGAAATTTCAAAATAAGTGAGTTTTAGATGAACTATTCCTCTAATAAAATTAAGTATGCTTGCTAAATATTATGAGATGTTAATAAACACATAATAAAACTCCTACACATTAAATCACAATAAGGAAAGTTGAGAAAATCCAGAAGGCAGTATTTACTGATTAGTGCAAAAATTTCAATAGGAGTTAAAAGAGAAGAGAAAAATATATTCAGCGATTATGATAAATAAGTTTTGTGCAAAAGTTGAAAAGTTTAAATACTGACTCCTTTATAGGAAAATTCCTATAATAACTAAAGAATTCTGAAAATAGTTCCAAGAAACGAGTAGTGCAATCTTTTAGTTTAGAGGTTATACTGAATTTGAAAAAAATCAATAAAAAAACTTCTGAGCTAAGATCTTTGATGATGTCATATTTAATGAAGAATGTTAGTACCTTTTTCAAGGCAGAATACTATCCACAGCTTCTAATATAATCTTTGTGAAGCAGAAAGGTGAATAATTAAAAGGAGACAAAGGAATGAGACCCAAGACCCAACAGACCTCTCCTCTAGTAATGAGCAAATCACCTAATCTCTCTGTGAAAGGATAAGAGATAATTAAATGATCACTAGAGCCCTACTCAGTTCTAAAATCCTATTTATCTGATACTCAGGAAGGCTTTTGGGAGGAACTGGACAAAACTGGAAGTGAGGTATGCTAAAAGCACTAAAATGCATACTAAACTCATAGAGTCTAAATTATATCAATCATGAGGAACATGCATACAGCTGAATATAAGTATGTAGAAAGTATCTAAGAAGAGGAACACAGCACAAATCAGGAAGGTTAAAAATATATCGACTATCTTAAACAGAATCATTCTCTTATGGAATTATTTCAAGTCTATGACTGGCATCAATTTTTTTCTCTCAATCACTTTTTAAAATATATCATTGATTGGAAGGGAACATCTTACCTAGAAAATACTCCACAATTTAAAATCATGAATCATTTAAAATGATGAATAATTTTATATGACAGACTCAAATTTCTTCCTTATATGAAGAACGTTTACAGTTTATCAACTTGGGGGAAGATAAACTGAAGAATGTACACTGGATACTGAAGACAAGACACTCTCATATGTATGATTAAAACATGCCTTGGCCATCTTCTAATCATTACAGCAGTTACAGGGTAAACAAAGAATAGATCTTAAGGGAAGCTAACCACACTCCAATAGTCCAGGTGTCATCAAATTACTTTAAAAGATCATTACTGAATGAATGTTTCCTTTAATCCTGAAAATCCTCTATGGTAATATCATTACATATAAAGATAGCTATTTAAAATAAGTGGTGCCAAGAAAAATAAATTTATATAAAAAGGAAACTGCTGTAACTGGCTTGATAAAACTTACAGATATGTAAAAGTGATTTTGAAGAATCACCTTTCATTTTCTTTGAAAATAAATAACTCATTTTCAAATTTAACAGCATTTGTTCACCACATTCTGATTTTTCGAGGGCAGCAATAGTATTAATCAAGTTCTCCTTAAAATCTATTTTCCTCCTTTGGCCTCTGTGACATAGAATCTTACACTCTCTCTAGCGTTAGGGATCTCCTCTCCAATATGACTATTTCTAAAAGGTTAGTTTTAGGCCCTCTATACTGCCTTTCCTTATCTCCATGAGGAGGTAAATACATTCTATGTGGAAAATTTCAACATCTCTTTCTCTAAGTTTACTCCTAGCCTAAGTATTCTATCTCCAAGTGTTGGCTGGCCGTTTCCACATATAGTCCAACATCAGGTCACAATAAATATATAAAAATGAACTTAAAAAATCGGTTTTTCTTCACATCTTTCATATTTCTATTATCATTCTATTATTCAAAATCACCTCGGCTCAATATCTTGATACATTTATTACATTTATTAAATATTCTGACTCTCCACCCTAATCCTTCTATTAGCCACAAAACACCAAGTACTATATGTGTGTGTGTATATATATATATATACACACACACACACACACATACATATATATATTTCCTTTTTTTTTACGCATTTCCTACTACCAACTCCTATAATTTTTCATTATGATTTCACTAATGAAAGTAGTTCTCACTCCACCTAACCAATTTCATACCTGAAACACTACTATTGGCATTCAACTTATTTTTCTCATTTCTAAAATATAAATTTAGCAAAATCCCCACTATGTTAACTATTCTTTATGCTCATAATTTCCAGCCATCAATAATGCACCTCTACTTAACACCTTTAATTTTATCATCCCTTTTTCAAATTCTAGTCCAGACAAATTTTCTAAATTGTTCTATGAACATGCCTTAACATTTCTTACTTGCTTATTTATAATATTCCTCTTATTCATTAAATTATCTTTCTTACTGATTCAATTCTTATTTATCTTTCAAGGCACGGTTTCAATTTTTCCTCAATAAAACCTCTGACCATCTACCTGAAGTGCTCTCTACCATCTTTAACTAGAGCAATTATATTTTCTCATATGCATGCTACCATTTGAAACTACTTATCAAAACTTAAAAAAAATTTTTTTTTCAAGGTGTATCTCCCCAATTTAACCAGAAGCTGGCTAAAAACAAGTACCATGACTTACTCTTCCTTGTGGTCCCCTTGTGTTCATGAACAAAATAAGCAAACATTTGCTAATTGAAATGCCTTCACTTAGGTGTTTACATAATACATTTAACATAATTTCTTTTATAATTATCAAATCTCAAATACCCTTGTGATAACAACTCACAAAGCATGTCAACAAATTACTCCATAGAAGTAATTCACTAAATAAAGTGTGATGAGCTAGTACAAACACATTCACGGCAGCAAATTTTAAGGTATGTCTTTGATACCAAGGTATAGATGAGAAAGAGACAGATAAAATTAAAAAACCCCAGAAAGCTGAAAAAAATTAGCAAGAAATAAAGGTTATAAAGAAGATTGAAAGTAATTCCTTATCCAGAAAGGTAGAAACAAAGACTAGAAGCATTAAAGAATCCTTTTAACACAGAGTGCTGATATGACATCTTGTTAGATGATGATAGGGGATGGATGGATGGATGGATGGATGGATGGATGGATGGATGGATGGATGGGTGGGTGGGTGGGTGGGTGGATGGGTGGATGGGTGGGTGGAAGGAAGGAAAGAAGAGAGGGAGAGAAAGAATGAAAGAGCGGGAGAGATCAATATTTCAAAATCTTAATTCACAAGAAAACATGATATTAGATATACCTTTTCTTTCTCCCTTTCCTAAATACATGCAGCTACAATAGTCCAAAACTAAAATAGAGGTTACACTGAGAACATGTTAATGTCAGAAGTATGCACGTGCAAAAATTCTGAGTGGTGGTGGATTGGCAGCCTCTGCTTGTTTGAAACGTTGCAAGGAGAAATTTATTTTTCTGGATTAGTGGACACTGGAACATTTTTTAAAATATCAAGTGAAAGAAAGGTTAACAATTACAAAAATAAGAAAAAATTATTAAATAAAATTGTTATTTGGAATTTACCAATGAAACAACAAAAATAAAGCAAAAATCAAATTCAGTAAAACTGCTTTCTAGCAAGAGACATTCTACACTCTTTGGTTAAAATCAGAACCAGACAAGAGGCACCAGAAAAAGAGCTTTGAATAACAGAAATAGGAAGACATGGTGAAAAGACAGATTCACAGACACAACTAGAACAAGATATAGAGAAAAGAAAAGACAGCAGGAAAGGTAAAGTAAAAGTGCCAAACACATGAGGAAAGGTACTACTGTGGAATCTATAAGTCTCACCTTTTATTTACTAATAATCAAATAGTCTACTATTAAGAAATTTGAAAGTCTCTTTTCATATCTTTTCAAATAAATTTAATATTCATTTAGCTAAATTTAAAGTTAAAACTTATACTGTAATAACCTAATAAAAAAAAACTAAAATCTTTGCATATCTATATATGCAAATATATAAAAAATAACCATAATATTTATGGTTATATTAACTTCTAAACTTGCCTTTTTCAGGGAATGGAAGTAGTACAAAAACCCTCAAACTCAGAGTTCAGAGTTTGCACCTACTTTCAAGTTATTTCTGGGAATAATTTATCTGCCTCATGGCATTTAATTGGAGTTTAGAGTGTTTAAACTAGAGTTTAGAACATCTCTTGTCAAAACAAAGCTATACCGATATTTATCTACTGCTACCGCCAAAAACAAAAACGTGGGCTTGCTAAACTATACCCAAATAGTTTAGAATATTCTTAATATATACTATCTGCCTTTAATAAAATATCCAAATATAGCCCACTTTTACCTGAACACTCAAGTTATATAAGGACTGTTCAGCCAAAACATGAATTATTTACATAATTTTTGATAACCATAAATAAGTAAAACTTAAGGCCTAGAATTATTGTTGTTATTTAAAAAGAAAAGAATAAAGTGTTTATGTCTATCGCCTTCAACAGTATTCTCTTTAGTTTCTTTCTTCGGTTCATTTAAAAAAAAAGGAGGGTTCCAAGTTTTTACCTTATATATTATGCTTTTCCAACAAATTCTTTAAAAATTTTAAGATTATTTTTAATTAAAGAAAAGGGAGAGAGGGAGTGTAAGGAATATATTGTCTATTCCATTTCATACCCTATTATCATGCCATCTCACTTGTCATATGCTTCTTATAAGTAACAGAAACAAACTCAACATCTATTCCCCAACTGCTTTTATCATTCATGTATATATATACTCTATGAAGAAGAAAGCCAGCAGTAAAAATAATGAAAATGACTCCATCACTTTTTTTTCAGATAATACCACCAGCAAGTTGACAATCCATTTATAAGAGTTGGAAATTTTTAAAAATAAATTGTGAAATTATGTAAGCATATAAGGAATTAAATATCTTTATCTCAAATTTCAATCTCAAACCTTTTATTTTTTACTTACAAATTTAGGTGATCCTAAAATAAAGTAGATGATTTTTAAAAGTGTTGTCATGGCTTGATACAGAGGGGAAAAAATGAATTAGGATATTTATATGAATGATGGCTATCAGTGCCATATTAAAATATTAATGGCTCAATATTTTAATTTTATAAAATGTATTCACAAATTTATTAAAATATAATTACTATATATCAAAGAGGCATTTAGAAATTCAACCTTTCACCTTTTAAAGGCTTTTTGATGATTCAGAATTTCTATTTCTAAAAGTTCAAAAAATTTAATTTTTATAATAAGTAAGTAAATACAATAAAATGATGATTAATACAAAATAATTATTACATGATTTCATTACCTTTTGCAAAAGGTATTATAAATTTCAAATGGAAAATTCAATTATCATAAAAGAGGAACTAATATTAAAGCAGTATTCTCAAAATATACTTGACAAAACCTTTATTTTTAAAATTTGTTCTTTTAAAGGCATAATTTACATTCCTTATTTTCTAGCCATAGGTTTAATGGTGAATTTACTTATTCATGTAACAAGCTTCGATTTTAAAACTCAGACAAAAATCTCAATAATACTTCATCTAAACTTTCACCATTTCTAGTCTAAAAATGGAATATTCCACTAGAACTAATCCTTAAATCCTCCAAGGCACTATAAATAGTACCTCTACATAGCACTCAAAAAATATTATGATTGCTAGCACGATTTAATGTCGGAGATTGAATTTGTACTTGGTCAAATTTTATGGTACTTTAGCAACTCAAACACTTATTAGTTTCAGAGACTCAAATAGTTATAACTATAGCTAAAATTCAACATTCAAATAGTTATAACTACAGCTAAAATTCAACATTCATGATAGCAGAGAATGAACACAAGCTTCTACTCCTCCCTCAAATTTTTTTCATTTTCTTAATAGCAATGCTAGATGCTCTATCTTCCATCTGCCTGTCCATAGATAGAACAAACAATGAAAAATAGAAAACAGTGAAAAGCAAAATCTAGGGCACTTAGTTAACTTACAAATTAAGAGACAGATAGAATGCCAGACTAAATTAAATTACAAGACCCCAAAAGATGTACTCAGAGTTAATACCATTATGAAAACATTTCACCCTGGACAAATGACTAACTGGGTAAGTTGGAAGCTGGCTGTGCAATGACCAACCACAACTGTAGTTAGCATTAAGAACACATTAGCAACACACAAAAAAACATAGTTTGAAATCTCAAGTACCTGTATAAAGCTGTGTGACCTAAGTAAACCTGAGGTAAGCATTTCATCTCTGTATGGTTTCTCCATTTATAAAACCAGTACTAAAATCTACCCTAGTTATATTACAAAGTTTCCCTGAGACCTAAACGAAGCAATATGCATAGGTATTTTGGAAGCCATTAAAAATCATGCAAAAATTAAACAGAGTAGTTTGATTCCAATGAGGAAGAGTAACTGAATTTTACTTTGTTTTATTTTTCTCATAATTTGAAGATTCTATGGATACTATCCAATTCTAGTTATTACATAGATTTGTTTCTCTTGTTATTTATTTTTCTATCTCTTATTCAAAAAGAGCAGAAAAAAAATCCTTATCTAAAACTCATTAAATAATAAAAAAATTTTAATGCAATAATATAACTAACCCCTTAACTAATTTTGAAGAGCATACAATAAAATATGGCTGACTTGTACTCCTGGTTGTACACTAATTGGTAGTAGCCTAAGCATAAATCACTTCAATCTTGAGGTGCTGTAATTTTCATATCTTCTAATAAGGTAGAGTATTAGTGTTATTGACTTACCTGATGAGAAAAAATGCACCATTATAATTTGGGGTGAAAGCAGTATTCAAGTATGAGAAAAAACTTTCCCTACAAACAGTCTACTAATACACCATTGCCCTTTGAAAATATAAAATTACTAAAGTCACTAATCTATGTATAGGCTACATATTGTTTTCTTTTGAAACTATAAAGACAAATTGAAAAATGACTAGTTTTCTTGTTCAACAGAGATGGTGCAAAAAGAAGCCAACTAGAAACACAAGGATAGAAAACAAGAAAAAATGCTTTAGCAGCATACTTAAAAATTTACTTTAAAAAAAATCTCCTATATACATATAATCACTAAGGAAATCCATCCATCACTAACAGCTATACTCCAAATAATTAAGTCTTTTTAGAAGAATAACAATTTAACAAGTCTTATTTCCTACCTTATTGTATACTAAGGCATACTGATAAAGACAGTTAAATTTCTTCAATAAGAATTCCTTTTATTTTTCTAACTCTTCCCTCAAATTGTTTCTATTAATTTCTTCTTACTACATAGAAGAAACTTTACTATTATCAATTAAGAATAGAATCACTTTCATAAAATTTTTTCATAAACCATGTATTTCACAAGATTGCTTTGTGAAAAAAATTTTTGCAAAAAAATTCTGATCACAGACATTATTAGTTGTATTGTTCTATTATTACCAGACATTTCTACCATTTATTTTTGAAAAATCTAAACATGCTAAAATAATATACACATGCTTTTTTTCCTTTGTTGAAAAATATCACTGATATATAGACAAAGTAGTAATGTAACAGCAGTATTAGAGGAGCACCTTATACTTCATATGGTGGTTAGAGAGGAGTGGAAACACTGCAAAGTAAGGAGGATGTGAAAATAAACCACTGCAATTCAAATATTCAGCAAAATACACTAAAATACTATATAAGAAGCAAAATATAGAGGGAAAAAGGCTTAATTCCAAATAAATATCTAACATAACTTGATTAATAGACTCCAACTTGATAAAAGGCAAGAATGCCTGATTCTTTGGCTTTAATTTTAAAATGTGTATTATTTTAATTAAATTCTGTTGTACTACAGGATAACTAATGAAGTACAACACAATATATTTATTAGAATTCCTCCTTATAGTTTTCCAAACTTTTATCTTATTTGTATTGTATCTTATTTGAGTTTCTCATCAAAGTTTCGCTGTTAAACTATTTTAAAAAACTAGCTTAGTTATCACAACATTCATGTATTTATTATGTACATTTAATTTTATTTTAAATTTAGCATCTAAATAAAAATGTGGAATAAGCAATTTTTTTTGAAACTTACAGTCAAAATAATGTCTGAATCAATTCTTAAATGGATTTCCTTTGTGATACGCAGAGTACCTAAGTCAAGGAGCCCCAAATCTTTAACAGTTATGAAGAGACTAATAATTACCATATTGAAATAAGATCGAATTTTTACTCCTCTTGCTAGATCCCATACTATCACGTTTCCGTCATGACCAGCAGAAAAGAGAACTCTTGGATCAAATGGGTGTGGCTCAAGAACAAATACCTCATCTTCATGACCCTGAAATATTTTTGAAGTAGCAAAGAATTATAAATATTTTAAAAGAAATAGAAAATTCAATTAAATGTCAATATGAAAACATTTCTAGAATTTGAGTTTTAAGAATCATTAAAGTGACAAAAATCTTCATATTTATCAGTGTATAATAATGACACTGAAACAATATCACTGTCCAGGACTCTGCTATCATTTAGTGAAAATGGAGAACACTACTGATGCAGCTCTACATATTAAAAAACAGCAAGTATTTATATTAAATTAAACCTGTTTAACTACATTTTAAAATATTTCCAATCTCCTGAAAAGACCTGTCACTCATCTAGCAAGTTGAGATTTTAGCTAACATAAAGGACTTTGTTCCTCAATGAAAATAATACATTCTACAATGTTTCAATTATACCAAATAAAACTGATCTTTTTTCTCACCATCAGGACGTGAATTAGTTGACCGGTATAAGAATTCCAAACTTTCAGAGTCATGTTATTAACTGCAGTTATAACTGTATTGTCATGTCGATCCCATGCTACCATTGTCACTTTCATTTTTGTAATTTTATCTTCTACTCCTTGAAGGTTTTGGCTAAAAGTGATGGAAGCAGTATTTGTTTAAACTGACATTATTTATAAATGCTAGTTTGACAAGAACCTAAATGTATTTTCTTAAAATTTGTATTTATTAACATAACTATCACTTAACAATAATTAAAAATGGTTTGAATAAATACAGAATGATGGCAAAAAGTCACTGCACTGGGTCAGCAAATCCAGGATTCCAGCACTGCTAAGTCTTTAGCAACAGAATTATTTTGAGTAAATATCACTGCTTTAACTTTGGACCCTTGAACACATACTCTCCATCTTTTACTGCTGCTGTCATACCCTAACTACTTTGCTCTCCCATCCATCTAAGACCACTATACACAAATACCAATAGAAAAAAATGATATTAATACCAAATTAACAGTTAAGAGTTGTAACAATTTCTTTTGGCTGGAGAAAACCCCTGGATATACCACATCACCCCTCTGTGATGGAACATCATAACATGTTCTGCTTTAAACATAGGAGTGAAATCTACAACTGTTCTTACAGTACTATCATCCCCTTAACAAAACTGAATTTAAAAAGTCATAATGCAGCACGTCTTCTCGATTATTTCAGAAAATCATTTCATAAAAATTAAAGCCTTTCAACAATAGCAACTGTAGTTATTATAATCATTTTAACATCGATTATAATATATACTTTTATAGTCTGAGTCACAGCAACCTGTATTATAGCACATTTAAATGATCCACCTATATTTATATATTATTTCAAATTTGATCTCTTACCCTGCTGGACGAGTAGCCATATCCAACAAAATGCTCTTCCATTCTCTTCGTTTAAACTGCCAAATACGTGCTGTGCCATCACGACTCCCACTTACAAACCTGTATTAAGAGGAGCCCATTCCCCAAAGAAAAATCACTCATTTTACCAAAATGTAGCTATACTTTTCAATATTCTAAAAAAGACAGCACTCATCTTTACTTTCACAGTATTCTAATACATTAAAAATTATTCTATCAGATATTCTCTGCAAATCTAAGAACTTCTGAAACTTAGGCTTTAAAATTTTTATATACACATATTCTAATACGCATGGTTAAGTCTCAAAATAACATTCAAAAGTGATCCAACTCTACTATTTACTACTTTAGAAACAAAATTGATATTTTCCAAAAAGTACTGATTTTCCATTCAGCATTAATGAACATGATTTGTTGTACACAAAGTACTTAGAAATACTTTCCTTTCATTTTAAAACAAGAACATGCAAAAATGTATACAATGTCATCTAAGTTTACCAACAAACACTTGTGCCTGAAGTATTACATTGTGATACATTTCTAATCTCTATTAAAAGCTTCCCTACATTTTGATATTTAGGAAATATATAGGGTAAGTAAAAGTTCTTATTATTAAAAGTGGCCAAATAAACTAACATTATTACAAATAAAACATAAATGTGTTCACATGCACGTGAAGGCTATATTTATTTACTTTTCAGTATAAATGGTCAAGATCTTTATTTTAGCTGGTTAATTTGCATTCAATTTTAATTAAAATCTGACTATAAAAACTGTATTTCGTAATTTTAAAACTGGAATAAAATTTGACAAATAAAAATACTTATTTTACCTGTTACTAGTGTTGGAAAACTGGATACTGTCAACTTTGTCCTATATGTAAACAGATAAAGAAAGAGGATCCTGAATGTAAACTGTTAGGCTCATTTAAACTGTACTCATCTAATTCTTTTCACCCATACTTACAGTATGAAACTCCAATTCTGATATTTTCTCTGGCTGACCTGATCCAAAAAAATAAACCCTAATAATATGATCTGTGCTTCCTGTGGCCAGAAACATTCCACCTGAAGAATAACAGCAAATATTTATGAGTAAAATGAATTGCAAAATCTCTGAAAATGAGAAAATGAAATGCAAGCAAGATTACCACAATATGTAATGAATGATTAATACTTTACTCTAAAATTATTCCTAATTATCCTAAGTATAGAATACATCTAACCTGAATCTAATTAAGAAGTTTGCTAACATGGCTTTCACTATGATAAATTTTTCAATATTTACAGAAGTAAAGCTTTCCACTACAAATGATTTCACCAATTACATAATCTTATCATATTAAAATTAACAGTTACCCTTACTAGAAAACATGCCTTTTAATTTCTTAAGTCCTTCTCTTGTACCACCATCCCCCATCTATTAAAATTCTATAAAACTTTTAGAGTCCAACACCTTCACAGTAAGTTGTCTGTACAAGTGACAGCAATCAAATGAACCTGCTCTCCTCTAAACTCATCATTAAGACTTTGTCTGTAGCACATATATTCTACCTTCCATTACAGTTATTTGTATATTCCATTTACTCTCTCCTTGGAATCATCACTCTCCTATAGTGTTGAAAACAATGCTATATAAAATTGCATTCAAAGGACTCTGAACACATGTATAGTGACGACTTTTGTGTTATTGACAGAAGGAAGTTAACAGTGGAAATCCAGAAATTAGAAATTAAACATGTTTAAATATTAATATGGAAAAAATAGATTCATGTCATCAGTTTGTAATCACTTATCTTAGGTACTACTGCTATGCACAAATATGAAATAAAAAGATGAAGTAAAACTGGAAATAAATGCGGAACTGGTATCAGGAACATTAAATATTAAATCTATTCATGTTTCATTTCATTTTCTCATCAATTCAATTCAAATCTCCTGAACATAATTTGTTTAAAAAGACTCAAATATCCATTCAAAATACTGCTGCATAAACTCAAAACTTAATTGGAAATGTCAGGACTGTTATACAGCTCCTCTTTAAAGAGCAAATAAGAACAATTTGGAGCAAAGTAGTTAATAAAGTTGCACAAATATCAATCCAATTTATTTAGCTATGAGACACCTCCAAAATCCACAAAAATATAAAGCAGATTCAAAATATCTTTCTTCCAGCAAAATAACTACTCAAAGATTTTTTCTTTAACAGAATTTTGAAACTATTTACTCTCTTCTACCACATAATATTTCTTTAAGAATATCTTCTTAAAGAAAAATATTCATCCTGTGAGTATATAAACTAAACTCTAGCAAAGTTCAAATATTTCTAAATTAATTTCCATCTTTTAGCACATGTATGAGAATATGATTTATATTACAACAGTAAATATTTTCCAAAATTTTATGTGTTCCATTAGAAGCTTTCTAATGTACAACTTTAAGCAGAAAATTAGGGAATCTTACCAGCACTAAAAGAAGAACAGATCATTTGAACTCCAGGCCTAGGGCGCTCTGTAAATTTTGCAGGTCTTGGACTACAATACAAAAAAAATAAACAAATTAAAAATATCCCAAAGGGTCTAGCAACACCAGAAATCAGCTGTTTTAAAAAACAATCACAGAAGGACAACATTAAATAAGAAGTGACAGATGGCTCCCTTCCTAAAAACAAGTTCAAAATCATTATGTGTCACGATCAGCAGATCCTGTGGAAACTCTAGATTTTGTAGAAGCTCCTGATTACACAAGACACACATAAAACAATCCCAAAGCCACTGGAACACTAAATAACTACTAGACTATAGTTATTAGTTGCAATTACTCTAATGAAATTTAACAGGTTCTCAGTTTTTGATAAAGTAGAATAGAATGCACATATACATAAGGAAATAGATCATTTGTAAACATGAACACACTAGCAAAACAGGTGATGCCTCTGTAGTATATGTATACCACCAATAACCTAGTTTTCAGTTTTAGACATTATTAATTAAATATCTCTCTTTATCTTTTACTGTGATAAAATCTTATAAGACTCTAAAAAATAAGAATCTTACTCTTAACCTAGTGAAAATCTTAAGACTATTTGACTCATCAACTATAATGTTCATTCAAAATAGATCTATAGAAAATAGATAAAATATTTACATTAATTGTATAATTGTATTAGATGATATGTCATACATTAATACCACTGGCATTAAACACTCAATGTTATAACCAACTATATTAAAAAAAAAAATAGACATTGTACACGATACCAGCTCCAATACATATGCAATGCACAGCGGATGCTCCAATGCAGTGATCACATTTAAAGTCCTATTTAATATACTTTTCAGCAGATTGGGGGAAATTTTCAAAAATAATTAGAACCTTCAACCTTAACCAGAGTGTACTTGTACAACTTTCACAATTCATAGTAATCCAATATAGAGTGGTTTCAGTCCTATGATCATTTAGAGGAAAAAAATGAGATGTAATAAAACAGGTACATTTTGAAGGAAAGAGCAAGGGCTAGAAAAAATAGAGGAAAGAAACAAACACGTTAACATGAGAAAATTTTCTTTGAAGCATGAAAAGAAAAAAGGAAGCACAGAAATGAAAGAGGTCAATGAAGAGTCAAAATGAATGTTATTTACTTAAAAAGTAAATTTATTTCTATTGTTAACTTTATAATTTTTGCAATTTAAATTAAATTAAATTAAACACATTTATGTTTTCAATGTCACATCCATGAAATAAAAGAGCAACTGACTTTATTTTAAGGGTTCCGGCATCCCACAGCCAAAAACAAATAGTGCCATCTGCCCCAGTAGAAGATAGATATCTCTTTGATCCACTGCACAATGGCGAGAACTGAAAAACAATCAAAGAAAAAAAAAATCTTTACAAGAAGAGTGACATAGTCCAAATAATAAACCCCATTTTCACCATACAAATAGCATCAACAACAGAATTAGAAAATGCCCAGAGTTGATAGTCACGACTACCAAGTTAACTAAAGTCCGTGTGCTTATAAAGAAAGCAGAAATATTCCTTTTGTTTTAGTTGGCTTTCTACAATAGATTACAAAAGTGACTGCTTAAAATTTACTTTAAATTATAATCAAAAAGGATTTTTACAGGGATTAAAACAATTACCTGTAGTGATGTTATAGAGGCACTGTGGCCCTGAAGAACAGCCAAAGGTGCACATGTTCGAAGACACCAGACTCGGATCATTTTATCACAACTTCCAGCTGCTATCATGGTATTCTCATAATTTACAGCCATGTCTGATATTTCAGCAGCATGTCCTCTTAAAGTAGCTAATAATCTCCCATCATCTGTTGCCCAGATTTTCACAAGACAGTCATCAGAGCCCTTAAATCAGAATGAATATTAATAAACTTCCTAAATTTTAATTCAAAATATTAACACATATAAAGAAATCATGTCATGTCCACTTCCCAAAAATTATATTTTTAAATAGTGAAACATGTTAAATACTTATGTTAGGAATCTTCTTCTAAATAAGGCTCTTTATTTGATTAAATTATTCACTTATAAAAAATATTCATGTGCCCAAATCTAACAGGTGAAGAAGAATTTTAGCAACAACTAATATTTACCCACATCTCCTACCCACCATCTATAGTAACCTCTATCTGAAATCTTGAAAATATAAACTTCTGAAGTAGCAAAACAAAATTATAATTGCAAAACAAATGAAATATACAATACTGAAAATGAAAGAAAGCTCATGTGGGGCCTTTTCTCCTAGGAAGCTAAAAACATAAAAAGAATGAGTTTCCCATCATTGATCTTCAGCTAAATAAACATATAAAATCACCTGAAGCCAATTATCAGAAAAAATTTTATGTGTATGAAGGCAAAAAAAATACATAAACTGTTTACTTTGCAACAGCAGCATAAGCTCAGCAAAAAAACTGTTATGAATATCTGTATTTACGAATAAACATTTTGATTGCACACAGCCAGAGATTAGAACTTCTAGGCTTTATTTTTAGTTCTCTAATTTTCCTTATTTACCGTATAGTTTTAACTTTATAATCTTTTCCCAATCTCTCTTTATGTCCTTCTATTTTTCATTATTAAAAAGTTTTGAATGTAAAAAATAGTACAGATTATCATTAACCTCATATATCCATTCCCCAAATTCAAAATTTATCAATGGTTTCAAAGGTTGCACATATTAAAAATCTTTACAATCATCCAATCTAATTTTTTAAAAAAACACCATTATATTTGACATTAGAAAGTACTTAGAAGGTGTACAAAAGCAAATGATAGACAAGTTATCTGCTTCAATTTGATAATAGATACAACATATAAATGATCACACAGTATTAACAGAAAAGAACATGTTAAATGCTGTATCCAAAACAGACTCTAGCCTAGAATACTTTCAGTTAACTATAAACCAGTTCTTCTGATTGAGCTTTGACACAAATTGAATAGGTTACCAACCACTAAAGACTAGTAATAAAACTTAACTTTGGTAAATTATCCACACTAAAATCTGGTATTACCATCACATTCACTTAATCTTAGGCTCTTCACCTATGAAATAGGTTAAATCAGATGATCACTGAGGTTCCCTCCACTTTTAAAATTTGGTGATTCATGCATTCATGTACCCATTTGCCTTGCAATTAAAATATGTGCTAAACACTGGAGGAGATACAAGAATGAGATGCAAAGATACAGTGTTCCTATCCCTATTAAACAAAGCAGAAATGTACAAATGCAATAACATGTCCTAAGTGCTATAAAGATGAGATCCAAGCCAAGGAGCAGCCTGTTTTTCCAGAGAGATGGAGAGAAATCCAGAAGCAGTGATACTTAAGAGTGTTACGCATGAAGAGGCAATGTAGTACAGTAACTTAAGAGCACAGACTTTAGGGTCAAATGTGTGGGTTCATGACCTGTCATTACCACTTTCTAGATGCTTGACAATGGGCAAGTTTCCTATTCCTTAGTTTTCTTATTTCTACCTACCTCATAGGGTTGTTGGAAAAACTAAATGAGCAAAGGAAGGGAGAGTGCCTGGCACATATTAAAAGCAATATATGGACTATCTACCATAGTTTTGTTGGTGGTAGTATTTTTATTCTTATTTTAACAATATTCTTATCAGTTTTAAAGAACAAATATTCTGTACAGCAACTAGAGAGAAAAGTATGATCAAAGGCATGAAAATGTGAATATGAATACTTCAGGAAACTGCAAGTAGTCTTTAAACTAACTTAGAGTATGAGGCAAAGGCATGAAGATGAAGTCAGGAAAAAACTGTTAAGGACTTTTTATGATATACTAGAAATGATATAAAATGGGGATCACTTAAGGTTATCAACAGGTAAATATTATGATCAGATTTATGTTTTCCAAAGATCATCCTGGCATCAATGTGAATTAAAATCATACAGGCAGGAGAGAATGGGTGATAAAACTGAGATTATTATCAAAAAGAACAATCAGAAGAGATGGAGACAATATTTGTTTAGAACATTAAATGGATGTATATTACTGCTATCTGTGGAAAGTAAAGGAGCTGTGTTAGACTATGACTTCCAGAAAGCTGGTACTACATGGGAAGTACTCTAGGTATCTGCTGAATAATAAAAAAAATGGCTTTAAGTCATTCATTCAACTCTCAATTTCTCTAAATTCCACAAATTAGGTCAATTTATTCATTTAATTTATCTTCTAAAAATTAAAGCAATATTTGGCTCTGACCTACATTTACAATAAAAATAAAATTTTAATTTGCCAATACAGGGAGAATACATAAAAAAAGCAAAATTATGACATCTCATTATGCTTCATAGTACTGATATAACTCATTTTGTTCTTATATATCTATAAGACTTTGCTCTACATTCTATTATAGAGATACTTCACATATTTTTCATATTAATAGGGGGAAAAAACCATCCAGTATTTTGACCAAAATATCGGCTTTACTGAAACAGTGGCAAACCTGTGACCTAAAATAAGCCTCCAGCAAATTTTTATTACCAATTCAACCTAACAAAAAGTCCCCCTATATTCCTGTTGAGTTCATTATTTAGTAATCTCATCAATTTAATATTATTTAATAATTTTGTTTTATGTAGACAAGTGATTAAAAAAAAAAAAACCCACTATGCACGTTTTCCCCAAGTGTCTATTATCTCAATCAACCTTTCTTTTTTTTCTAATAAATTGTACATGAGAAACCTCTGATTGTCCTTTCAGAGAAATCTCTCTTGACTATCCTCTTCCAGGACCCAATATTATGCTGTCTCCATCCTCACCTCTGCTCTCTAGAATTCAAACAGTACTCTAAAAGTACCTGTTAGCAATTTCTATTTCATGTAGCATTTATTGTGATCATTTATTTTTATGGGAATGTGAAACTAAAGATGATCTGATAAATACAACAAAGTTATTTTTAAATTACTATCAGAAGCATATACACATAAATAATTGACCGAAAGGACTACAGAATAAAAATTTACTGGGAAACATTTTCAAAGCACCATAAATGTGTTTAAATTCAATGTAAAAAAATAAATAAATAAAATTCATAAAATTCTTTTTAAATTCTTTACAAACTGTAGAGAAAAATTTTTGAATTGAGACTTTCTTTCCAAAAGCCTACCTCAAATGTCAGTAAAGTCAATAATAAATCAGAATAGGACATTAGAGTCTTTTGATCACAATGTTAAAAAAGAGTTATGGACATTAAAATAAAAGCAATGCTATGTGAATAATGAAAAGAATGAGATCTACAACATAATAAGCATCTAGGTTGTCCTTGGCTAGAAAGGATGCTTCTCAGATGTAGAAAGGTGAGAGAGGTATAGTAGAGATAACAATTTTAAAGTAAATAGAAAGAAATTAGATGATTTTAACCTTAGTAAAACAAATATCTAAGGATTATTTCCTACAGGGCAGAAAGGGGGAAACAAAAGAAGAACCCCCCCCCAAAAAAAAAGTTTAGAAATATGGTGAATAGCAATAAAAAAAAGGAAAAGGAGTCTGTGAGTAACAATGAAAGTCCTGCTAAAATTAACATGATTTTTAAAAACTTCAACTGACAAAAATTTTCAGCAAAGCTCCAATGCCTTAAGGAAAACAAAGTAGTCATTTCTGGTGACATCTAGATATTGCTGCTGCTAGGACTGGGGTGGGATTGGAAAGGTGAGACAAGCTGGGAGTACAAACTATAAGTGGAAATAAAAAATTAAGCTGAGAAGGTTTTATCTGAGGAAGACCATAATAGTTTTAAATTCCTGTTAAGATTTGAATTAAAAAAAAAAAAAAAGAAAAGTTTAAATTTAACCTGGTAGCTACTAAAGATTTTTAAGCAGACAAGACACAGTCAACTATACTATTTTAGCTTTAAGAAATCCATGAGTTGGCTAAGTGAAAATCTGAATACACTTTTTGGAATACATTTTTAAATAAAATTAAAATATTAAGCTAGTTCTTAATATCAAGCAAATACAAGACAGCAGTAGATTGCTAGTTTTATTTTTCAATAATGTAAACTCTCATAATTACTGTGAAAGAAAGTTCACTAATGTTATCAAACCTAACACAAACTAAAGAAAATTACAACAAAAATCTGTAGCTTTAATCCCCAAACATGACAAATTTACAATGGTTTCTTCTTTTTTTTTTAATTCACAACATCCTGTCAATACAAAGACAAAGCCAAGGAAGTTGAAAAAAGTACATTATCTCTATCCTGAAAAAACAACAGTCTAAATATTATTTGTGAAATAATACAAATGGTACAAATGGTACAAGAGAGCAGGACTTAAATAAATCTTAGATTTGCCTAAGCATAAGATCAGAATTTACTTTGAAATACCTATAAATTTGTTTATTCCACCACCACATCTAAAGAAGCCATATACATAATGACAAAACCCTGAGCCTTTAAGAAAAGCAACATGCTCCTTAGCTTAGGACAGAGAAAGAAAACTTACTCCAAAATCATTTTCTTTTAATATTTTTAAGTAGACTATGGAGACAGTGGCACCAATGACCGTCCTTTCCAGCATACAACTGGATCTAATACTGTAATTTCCTTTTTTGTTTATTCAAAAAAAAAAAAAGCTTTTATTATTCAGAAAAAGCTAACATGGCTTCCTACTTTGTCATGCCCTTGGGAATTAAAATTCTCCTTAAAATCTAGAAAAAAATGTCCTCTCTAGAAAAAATATCCTACCTACTTGTAGGAAAACATTATGAAACAACTTCAGACATAGGGCTCTGAATTGCTTTACTTCTGTACAGAAACTAAAGCAGAATTTCAGTCTATTTCCCCCAAATTTAATAGCTTCCGGAAGGCAAATGTTAAAGGGTTTAATTGAACTATTTATGTATTTATTTATTTAAACTAAAAGCTAAGATTAGAGGTGACAACTCTGTGAACTATTCAATGATAAAGAACGTACTTTATAAGATTGAGCATAAATGACAAATGGTTGACTTCTGAAAGAACACTACACACAAGTGGAAACATTACAACAGGTTACTTCTGCTCAGATGGCTTTAAAATTATAAAGCAGATCTATAAACCTTTCCCTAAGAGAAGCTTCAATCGTGAAGACCAAAGATTATTGCTTTGACATGAAAATAAATGAAATTATATAGTTTTTAAACTTACAATATCTTGGGGAATATGGCAGGGGAATATGGAATATTCTTTGGCAGAAGCAACAAGGAAAATTCTAATTTCTCTTGTTAATACCATATAGCTTTATATGTCAGATTTCACCTCTCGATGTCACTACAACAGAATTAAATGTTAAAAACGCCATGTATATTACAATGTCATTTTCTTATCCAAGCTAAAAAGTACTCTACTCTTCAAGCTGCTAAAAATTGCTTACAATTTAAATTTAGTTCCATTTTTTTTCAAGACCACTGATTTTCTTCCTTACCAATCTATCAGACCTGTTTCGTTTCCCTTACAAATTACACTAAACTTCAGTGTCAATCATTTCAACACATGCCCAATTTTGTCACTCTCTGTCCACCTTAACCACCACAAGGTTAGATTGACTAACCTTGTATCAATCTAATCATCACTTGCACTGATCCTGCTCCTAGGATGCCAAATACCATTATGGAGAAGAAGATAAGCATACTAAATCTGCAGCATTGCAAATTCGTGAATCTTCTATTTATTAGGGAGGCTAGGACTAGTCAGTAATCTTTTTTATCCCTAACTGGTCTGTATTCATCACTCTTTTCCTGTTACCAGACTTCACCTCTAGAACCTAATCTCATCCTAAGACTCTTAGCAGATAAAATATTTCACATTGACAAGTAGAATCTATTTGTTGTGAACCCATCTTTCTAAATAGTCAAAATAAATTGTCTTTATATATTCCATCTTCAATTATTCATCTACTCATCCTCTTTAAAGACCACTGCCCATCAATTATATCTTCTCACATCTTTAAGTTAGCCCAGGTCCTTTCCCTTTACTCACACAATTTTTCAAAAATTTATCTCCCTATAAATTATCATATTCTAGCTCTGCTTTCCATTACTAACAAACTTACTGAATATTCACCCTCATCACTACAATACCTCCCATGCAGTTTAAAAAAATATTTTTGAATTTCGAACTCAGTTTTCAATAGTACCAATGTCTACCTCCACATCCAGATTCATCAACTGTTAACAATTCACTATATTTGCTCCATCATCACCATTCTTCCCTTCCTATCTATTCCCCGCTTTCCTTCCCCCCCCTCCCTCCCTCCCTCTCTCTCTCTCTCTCTCTCTCTCTCTCTCTCTCTCTCTCTCGCACATACACACACACACAAACAAACAAAACTACCATTAGTCTTTTTCTGCACCATTTAAGAATAGGCTGCATACTTGATGCTGCCTGCTCACTTCTAAATGTCTCTGAATTTATTCCTCTAAACGAGGGACAGACACCCACGTAAGCTGGAGAATCAATATTGATAAAGCAGCCAACCAATCCTCACGCCCCATTCAAATTTTATCTATTATCCTGACAATGTTTCCCTTTTCCTATTAAGACCAAGATCCCATCCAGCAACACGTTACACTTAGTTATCTCTTCCATCTTCTTCGATCTGGAAAACTTCCTCAGGCTTTCTCTTTCCCATCCTCAAAATATATAAAGAATAGAAACCTTGGGTCAAGGTCATTAATAGCCTTGCCAAATCCAAAAGATGCCTTTCAGTTCTAATTTTATTTTTGGTTTCTATCTTTCATAAAATACTATATATTTGGCTTTCAAGACACTACTTCTTTTCTTGTTTTCTGGCCTCTTAGGCAGCTCTTCTTGCCTCTTGCTGCTTTAGAAGTTGAAGTTTCAGCCTTCTTTTCTTACATACAAAAAGATAATTTAGTCGATTTCCATATTCAATGATCCCCAAGCTGAATTTTCTAGCCTAGATCTCTCTTCTGGGTTCCCACAGCCCGCTGAGCATTTCTATTTGGCTATCTGCAAGAGGATCTCAAATTCACCGTGTCCCACCTTCACAAACTTCTCCACTTAAATCCATACCCAAAGTGACTGGACTATTTCTAACCAGTCACACAAGTTAAAACATGTCATCCTAAACTGTTCCTTCTTTATTCCTCCTTATATTCAAGTGAATTTCTTAAATCCTAGAGATTCTACGTTTAATCTATTAATTCCATCCCTACTTCTACTGTGGCGCTGTTCAAGCCCTGATGATTTCTTTCATGGATCACTGCCAGAACCAATTCCTCTGTATAGACTTAGTTTCAATCTATTCTCTTTAATAATGCCAATGAGATCCTTAAAGAGAAATTCTACTCACTCTTCTGTCTAAATTTGTCATTTTCTCTCCATTGCCCTCAGGAAAGAAACCCACTCTCCTTCCTACGTCACAAAAGGATCTTGATGATCTTGTCCCGCTCCAACATCTCTAGCTCTTGCTTAATGATAGTCCACATTTACTATTTGCCATAAATAATACACAATTTACACATTAAGTTCTCCGAAAGTTTATAAAGGCCTTTCCCTAAGTCTACAGCCATCTAGCTTAACTCAGCCTAGGTGTCACTTCTCTAGTATATTTCCCTTATCATCTCCTACTACACAGTGGATTAGGTACCTCTCTCCTACACCTATCTTCTGCAGCCTCTATCTTATCACTTTATATCAATATTATCTGTTGACCATGTGTTAACTTTCAAGAGATAGATACCATATCTTTCATTTCTATATCCGAAGTGTTTAGAACAGTGACCCCTAAAAGACTGAAGTTTGTTAAAGGAATGCATAACCTCATAGTCTTTATTACAACTTATTGTATTTATGAAAAACATTTTCTGCTCTTTTGCCTTTATTTGAAAAGACAGGTATATTTATTTTGTTTCTGAAGTGGGGGTGAAAATCTTATATGGTCCTCAATGTACTTTTGTGTTTTGAGTGAACGGCTTACTCCTAAGGGAATTAATCTGCTTTTCTTTGGTAAATACTATGTGAGGCAATAATTCTGAAACCATGTACAAAAATTTCAAAACTAAGAATTAAGAGCAAGTCTGACTTGGTAATTATGCAATCTCTCTCCCTGGGTTCCTCTCATTACTACTCTCCTGGGAAACATCCATTATTAAAAATGTTCTAGTACAAAGTACTGGTAAATTTTCCTATCAATTCCAATATTTTCAGTTTAAACCTTGTTTAGCATTTATAAATAAGATTTTAGTTGGATAATAAAATGGATAATTTATTTAAATCTATAAAATTAACAGAAGCAAGTAAAACTTAATGAATGCTTACTGTACATCTTATACCATACAAATTATATGAATTATTTCATTTAATCTGACAAAACACTCCTGTGGGTTGGAAGTGTTATCTATTCCCCTCCTTTTTTTAAGATATGAGAAACTGGAGATCAAAGGGGTGGTGAGGTCATCTGCCCAAATTGCACTGCAAGGAAATAGTAAAGCTGTCAGTGGAACCAAGAGCCCCCTAATGTCAACCTAATGTTCTCAATCACAGTGCTATGCATGTATACTGCCTCTAGCTGTTCCTACTCAGAAAGAACTCAAGAGAATTAGTCCCTTGGAAAAAGCTTTCAAAGGTATTTATGTAAGAACTTTAGTAATAAATGTTCAAGGTCCTAAGATATCAAATACACACATAGGAATACTGGTTGGTCTATTATTGTTCTTCCAATAAGTAACAACAGTATGCTCTCTCACAAGAAATTTTCATTGGTCAATTATGATCTACTATTCTAAAGAGAAATCTTACCAGTTTTCAAGACTGATTTCCAAAGCATTTAGTCAGTGGCTAGTGTGTTCCCAGTGGAACAAGGGAACACGCACCAGTCATCCCACTTTAGAAAGTAGTATGAACAATGAACACATGTGTACCTTACCTGCCACTTAAGGTGATAATCATAAAAATACAAGAAAAATTTAAACAGTACTTCTAGCTTAGCATTTCTTGTTATAATGTAACATTCTAAAATCCATAACTGCAAGTCACCAATAAAAAATTACAAATGAGACCGACTTTTATTTATGTATCTTCAACTAAAGGAAAATCATCTGACAACAGCTTCTTCACACATCATTCCTGTTTCCTAAATCAAATGCTCTTAAAAATAGAATTATACATCTAGAATGGGAGATGCAATTTTTTATAAAGGGCCAAATAATAATTATATTAGGTTTTACAGTCATAACTATTCAACTCTGCTGTTACAGTATAAAAGCAACCTTATACAATACATAAACTAAGCATGCCCGTATTTGAACAAAATTTTTATTTACAAAATTAGGTGACAAGTTTCCTAATAATGGCTGGTTCACAGTGAGACTCTTTCCAAATCTGTACCTACCACTCTAACTAAACTCATGAGACAGCAAAGGCATATTATTTCACTACATTTCCTCTCCAAAAACTCTAGATTACATACCTAATTCAAATTAAAACACATAGAATGCTTCACAAAGTACAATAACCAAATGCTTACCATCTCTACCATTTTTAAAGAAAGAATTCCCACAAGGTTTTTACAAACATCAAAAATTAAGTTATATATATATATTTTACAATCTCAATGCAATGGCATAACTTTATACTCACCAAAATGAAATACAAGACTAATGAAATGATTCTTTCTCATTATTTCAGTTTATTACTATTACTGAAAAAAATTCATTTAAAATTAGAGATGCCAAATTTACTGTATATTGAGAGATGAATTTAAATATTAGTATATTGAACTTAAAAAGCTAAATGCAATTTTACATTACTATTTGGAAACAAATTACTGCTGAAGATATATCAAGCACTTTAGCAAACAGAGATACCTGTTCTCTAGTCTGAAAATAATAACCTGTCAGAAATTTTTAAAATTTCACTTTCATTTTGTTTCACAGAGAATAATGGAGATAAAAGAGAAGGTGCAAGGGGAGAACACTAAGGTAGAAAATGATCTGTAAATGCCTGAAGTGGATTATAGCCAAGGAATAGATATGTATAAGAATCTTTTCTCACATCCTGTTGTTTAGCTGTTTTACAGATGACTGGGTGTATAAGTAGAAAAGAAGTAGATAAAAATAAATCTCAGTTTACAAGCATGTTTACTTAAAAGAGGAATCTATAATTGTCTCAACTGCATAAAATTTGCAGCTGCTCTCTTCAAAGACATAGATAGGAACTTCCATTTTAACCTCCATTTCCCATTTTCTAATTTCAAAGAAAATTAAGGGCCTTGTGAATGAATGCATTACCTTCAGCTCACAGGGCAGTATTTAAATACAACTATATTAATGTGGTTAGCATTTTTACCCTTAGTGAATATAACAGTTAAGAAACCTAAAAATAAATTGAAATATTTCCCAAAGTAATTACCTCACTTAAAGCTGAAAAGCTGTGCTTTTCTCCAACAAGTTAAAAGAAATAATAACAAATAAACGCCAAGAGCTTCTTTGAATACAACAGCAGATATATTAAAGAATGATGTGTTATGGAGAAAAGGTAATAAGCAAAATATGTTAAATATACGCAGAATTTTTTCTATTACTATTTTAAGAGAAATTTCCTATAGACTAGCAAGTGGTTTTCTACAGATAATATAAAAAAGATACATTTAATAATCTTTTCTAATTTGCTTAACTAACTTTGGAAATGCCCTTGGTTTAGAATTAAAATTATGATATGACATTTTACAAACATCAAACTGCATATTTGATATAAGGCTAGATTATCCATAATGTATAATTATAATATAGTTGTGACTGTGCTGTAACATGTCTTTCAGGAACTTTCCAAACGTAGATAAAGTTCTGCCTTAGGTAAAACCTTAATAATCCAAATTACCTAAATTTCAAGTTTTCCATTAAAAGAAAAAGGTTTTATCTGAAGTTCAACTATAAGCAATATTTCTTCAATTCCACATATGAATTAAGATATTTTAAAAATTACTTACAGTAAATATCCGTCTGCCAGTTCGATCAAAAGTTACACAGTACACAGATGACAAGTGTCCTAGTATTCGTTTATGCATTTTCATGTGTTGGTATACTGCAGTTGGAACAAGTCGCTCAAGCCTGTATTTCCCATTCAGTCTCCTTGAAAACAAAGTATCCGCTACCAAGAAAATTGGGGGAAATAAGGATAATTCAGAAATTTTCTTAACTATCATCTCTTAAGAACTCACATATTCTAATTTCTCACATGTTGGTAAAAATAAAGATGCTTTCTAATGTAGATGACTCCCACTTAAAAATCTCAAAAATAGTCAATAAAAACACATTATTTCACCTGCTATAAATTTAGGCACTTGTATCCTCATTTTACAAACAAATTCAGTTAAATGACCAATCTAAAGTCACAAAGTAAATAAGGCATAATGCTAGAATTAAATTTCAGACTTCTTTATTCTCTAGTGCTCTTTAAAAACTAAAATGATTTTATATGATATTATTTCTTTAAAAGGACCCTATGATTTTCTGACAAAAGCAGTTAGAATTGGATCCAGTCATTTTTACTTTACATCCAACAGCAATTCCTGAACACTCTAAATTTGACATGTCAAATGATGTTTTAAAAATTTTGTAATAAATGAAGACAAAGGAATGATTCATTGCATTATTTTAAAAAATAATTAAACTGGAAATCTTGCCAAACAACTCTATGATGATTCCTCCTCTGGAACCTATTTGTACTCTTTCTGCCATTCATCCATTTTAACCATCTTTCAAGAAATGACTGAAATTTATATTCTACCCCAAAGCCTGATAAGCTGACTCCAGCCCAAAATGTTTTCTTCCATCTAAATTATGACTGTACTTATTTTCTATGCTGGTAATTATGAATAAAGAAAGTGCTCAATAAATATATGCTGACTAATCTGCAGGCACATTATTCACCTATAGATTATCTTTTAAAATATGGCTTTTTTTTCTGACTGTGACTGCTATCTAGTAAGTACTAGATGGATAGCAAGCACCATAGTTTCACTTGAACTTAGTCCCAAAGAAAATTAAATGTATCTACAAATACTAATAACCTAGATTCAGTCTCGCAATTAAAGCTAGTGAATTACAAATATCTCAGATGTATCATTAAAAATATCAGTATTTAATTTTTAATCTATATACAATAAATGTTTGTATATTTAAAAGCAAAAAATAATAATCTTGGGGACTGATGATATATATAGAAGAATGTTTTGCAGGTTCTAAAAATATTTCAAGAAATAAGTACATTATGCTTATCTGTTTTTACTACATCATTTTATATTCTAATAGAGTATCTCTCTTGCTGTTAACAAATTCTATGTAACAATACTTCAACATCTAAGAATATCTAAGAAGCTTTAACAGTTGTGAATTAGCATGCTTAGACCTCAGCTAGTTATGTAATGAGTTAACAGTAATTCAGTAAGTTTCTACTAAGCTGACACATTTTTTTTTATGCACAGAAATGGCCTTGTAAAAGGCATCCTCCTCTAGGGCTTTGCTCCAAACTGAGTTAGAGCAAGAATCACACAAAACCACAGCTATCAATTGTCTTGCCCTACAAGAATACGAATAATCTTATCTAAACACTAAGGATCAATGACATTTCTGGCTCTCCTGTCTGTTCCACAAGAAAATAAGTGATGACATTATACACAACATTGACAGCTTGATTCCCCCCCCATTCAAAATTTACAAAATTCTCAAAATGTCAAATTTTATTTAAATACTTAACATCATTCAGGTATAGAAAAATGATTAAAGATAATTACAATATCAAAACTTATGATCAAGCACTTGTACATGTCAGAATTTTTTAAATGAATTTGTTATAAAGATCATTTTAAAAAATCACAAAGTTGATGAAGTTTATTTTCTATGCAAAAAATATTTCCCTTAAGTAAAGAGAAAAAAAATGTTACTGCTCTCTTAAACACATTTTTCACCGAATCTTTACCTAAACTGGGATTAAATCTTTATTTTCATTTTGGGAGTCAACTGCAAAAAAAAGAATATCCCTTTCACAGTTACTTTACAGTCAACTTTTTTAAGTAAAATCTTCCAGAAGCATAACATTAAGTGAACTATATAGTTAGAAATATATTCCATACTACCCTTTGTTATGCTTATCTATGTATCCTAAGAAAGAAGGTGCCTAGCAGAAACCTTGCTTTCAACCAAATTACAAACTTGTACAACCGTCCTAAAACACATGACCTATAGAGAGAGCAGTCTGTAGTATAGTATATCCAGGTAATAAACTAGTAATTCAAACTTGATAGAGGGAGTTAGAAAAAAATATATAAGTACTGTTCAACATTAAAATTCGACTGAGGGGGTTGTATTTGAAGAAGGCATGACCAGATTGGAGAATTTTTACAAAGGTAGAAGAATGTTCGAGAACTCCCATTGAGTGACCTCAGATTTTCTTTTACAATACCATTTGCATAATATCTACCTCCCTTACCAGATCTAAAGTACCTTAAAGGACAGAAATTCTGTCCTATTCATATTTCTCACAACTGAGTATAGAGCCTTTTAAATTGAAAAGTATATAAATGAACCTTAGTTAACAGTAAGATACACAAGATGATTTATAGTTTTATGGCAGAAAGGCAAATGGCAATTATTCACTTTCTAAAGAAATTGTTAATAGACTAATTGGATTGAGTGAAAAAGGAAAGGTCTCTTGGATTATAGGAACTCCTTAAATTTTATTAAACTAGAACATCAATTTTCTAAATGAGCATGGTTAAACAGATATAAGAAGTCGCAAAGGAATACTTTCTTTATATGGGATTATAGTAGTTTAACCTTAAAAAAATCAAGTAGCATATATGGCTTTGGTTTAAAAGTATATTTATTTTCATAAGTATGGTGATGAGAAATACTCTCAAAATAAGCCTGACAAAGCATATCTCTTATTTTCTTCATTTGGCAAATTCTTTTTTACCCATGTCACCCCCTCTAGTAAGACCAGTGAATAGCAAAAGCAATCTAACTGGTCACCCTACAACATGACTCCTCTGCTCAAAACTGCAATGCTCTTCATATAACACTAAATTTATTAAACACCTCAGTCTACCAAGGCCCTGAATAATTTTGTCTCCCATTACCTTCCTGACCTCACCTGCTACTTCTCCCCACTAACTTGGTCTGCTCCATCCACCCAAATCTTTCCCATCCTTCTGACACATCAGGAATGCTCCTAATTTACGGTTTCTACTTTGGTTGCTCCCTCTGGTTAGAGTATCACCCCACAGATGACTGGCTAATTCCCTGACCTCCCTTCAAGTCTTTTCTCAGATGTTCTATTGCTTTTTAACAAGATCTAATCTGATCAGCCCACAGAAAATTACAAGCCATTCCCTACCACCACTCACAATTCCTAATCCACCTTTAGTAGTTCTATAAATGTTCTTTTTCTAATACTCATCACCTGAGGTAGTATGTATTTATTTGCTTATTATGTTCATGTTTATTTCCTGCTTCCCCTACAATAACATAATAAGCTCCAAATGAGCAAGATTTTTACGTTTTGTTCCTTTGATTGATTAGCCTAAGAGTTGACAATGGTGGTGGCACTTAGATAATCAAGATACATTTGGTGAATTTAATGAATTACATGTGAATGAAACAATCAGGTTTAGGAATAAAACAAAAATGGAGGACTTTTTTATCATACAGATTATAGAAGCAAAATATTTCTAAATAGTTCTTTATTTCAACTGCTAAATGGATTTAATTTGAAGAAATAAATATATTTATTCAATTTTCCAAGTAAAAAGATTAGTAAATGAAATAAACATTCCAGAAATCACTGTCATGCATTTGAACTATCAGTCTCTTTAAAGTCTGAAGAGAGAAAAGGAATAAATAGCGACAAGTGTCATTCATAGTAAATCATTCGGCAAAGTCTCTGAAACAAAGTATATATATGCAGGTAGGTCTACAGAACTAATCATTAAAGTTAAACAAAAGGCCATGATTTCTTAAAGAACGATGTAACTGTACATAATCTAGCCAGTGGGTTCTTATCTATTACTTCTCAAGGCACTAGGATGACAAATCAAATTCCTCTACAAGTCACTTTCCTAGTTCACACCTAATTATTTTTCAAGAACTGATTTTCCTAATCATAATACTAATGTGTATTTAAAATTAGAAAATAAGAACATAAAGAAAAAACCATGATTCTGTCATTTAAAGCAATCGCTTTTAAAATTCTGCAAAGATTTCCCCCTATTAAACAGCATTTGAACAGCTATGCTATATTCCTTAATGAAATAAGAGCTAGGCTCTAAGTTCAATATACTTGTGTTCGAATTTGACATTGTGGTTGACTTCAAGCAAGTTACTCTCTCTCAACTTCAATTTCTCCAGTTGTATTTCTAGAAACAACTGTCACAATATACTTTGCTTTCATACTATGCTGTTTTGACATCTCGTGATTTCACAAATTTTACATAGTTAATTCTATCAATATTTTTTCCTTTCTTTTGTAATTTCTTCTGCTTTAACATGAAGTCCTCTTACCAGACAAGAGTGCAATATCCATTTACACTTTCTTCTATTTTTTTGTGGTTTAATTTTTTCACATAACTCCTTAATATATCTGGAGCTTTAGTATATATCATGAGGTGAGTCTCTAAAGATATTTTTCTCCTCCAAATAATCAACTATTTGTCCCAGCCTTTTCATTTACTAATCCTTCTCTAGCCCATTAAACTATAAATTATCTTATGTCTATTTCTATGTCAGGTAACTGATGATGTGTATTTATATGCCAATACCAAAATTTTAACTTTATAATTAATGTTTTAATTTTTATCTGGCTATTACTCTTAATTATGTATCCATTTTAAGGTGTATTAATTTATTTGATCACTAAAAAGTTTAAAAATAAATTTGTTGGAAATATAACTTTAATTTTATTCACATATAAATAACTAACATCTTTGTATCCAGGAACATGATGCTTTCTCCCTACAGCTGGGACCAAGTTTTCAATGTAGACTATTTTAGAAAAAAATAAGCAAAATCAAAGTTACCTTAGTTTTTCCCCCTAGATAAATCTGTACCATGTGAACCAAGTTTCATGGGGAAAAATAGGTAGCTGCCAGAAAAGAGCATCTGCAATAAACATCATTAATGACTTTTTGAGGATGCCAGAAAAATACATAATAAAATCTCTGTAAATAAGAACTGAAGCAGAAATACTATCACTTCCCTCCAAAATGTTTAAAAGTTTTTCTCCTGCTTTGTAAAATGGGCAAGGACACATGGTGCAACTCAATAAATATCCAAGATCAAAATTAACCATTATTTAATAAGATGAGCTGGGAAAAAAATTTTAACTACTATGAATTAACAAAAAATGCAGAGGTTAATGTTTTTGTTGTTGTTTTTTAACTTTTAAGAATATAATATGCTATACAATGTGTATTCCAGTCTAAGAAAGCTGTTCCTCCTTAATAATCAGAACTGAAGATCTCAGAACTAGTGCCTACAACTTCTATCAGCTGGTGAAAGCAGAGCCCTGCTGGCAGCATAATGAATGCAAGGAGAAGAAAGCATGTGGCTGTAGGTTCCAAAACCTGGAGAATCAATTTTTTTGCCAGTAGAAGAATTAGATGAGGAGGCAAAGAGAATATAATATATGTAACTCAGAAGGTATCTTAGAACAACTTGGGTTCTTTTTTGATACAAAAAGGGGTACTCAAATAACAAATGAGTATTTTACTAGAAAAGTATTTTAACTAATAAGGTATTTGCTAAGGTATAAAATTACACAATTGTATTCATTTTAAAGAACCACAAAAATGTTCTAATGAAAAGGGGGTCACAATAAAAGAGTTATACCAGTCACTAAAAGAGAGGTTATAGTATACCAGGAGCCAAACACCTTAAGATGGCCATGAAAAGTGACCAGGGCTCAGCGCTAGAAAGAAGTTCTCACTAGGACTTTGAGAATCTAATATTAGAAAAAGACTTACAGCTCTAATTAACAATGTGTGTAAATGTAAAAATACAATCTAATACAAAATCTGGAGAAGAAAAAGGGCTACAGAACACTATCACATGTGGCAAGTTTGGGAAAAAAGGTTAATTATTGAGCACTTTACTACATGCCAGACACTATTCAAGTTACTTTACATATATTCTCATTTAATCCTCACCCATCTTTTAAGGTAGGTTCTACTATTATCCCCAATAAGGGAATATTCCTTACCAATAAGAAAATTGAAGGACAAAATGTAACTTTCCCAGAGGTGAAGCCCAGGTTTGAATTCAGACAGTCTGATTCCAAAGAGCGCACTCTTACCATGCTGGCTAGGTAGACGAATATTAGGAAAAAAAGACTGAAAGGAAATATGCCAAAGTATTAAGCGCATATAACCAGTGAGACAGACTTATTTTTGAGTTGTTCTCTGTTTTCCAAGTTTTCTCCTTTGAGCATATATTCATTCTGATTAATTTTTTAATTAAGTAGAGTATAGCTCAATTTACCAAAAAGAACTCAAAAGAGCTATATGGAAAATCTAAATTGTCTAAAGAGATTAACTTAAAATCAAAGACTAAGAAAAATAGGCCCAAGGATAAAAATGCAAGAAATTTAGGTTAATTTAATCATAAAGGAAATCTTAACAACCAAGTATATTAAAATATTTGAATGTATACTATATTACAGAGAAAAAACTATTGCCTATTTGACAATGGATTAAATGATATGCTACAAAACTTCACATCTGGTTTGATTTCAAAGCCATAAAATAACACAAAGGGCCATCAATTTTGTTTCTCATACATCAAACACACATAGGCTCAATTCTATTTGGGAAAGAATCACATAAGGAGGAACTTTTAACATTTAATTCACTAGAGCCACAGTTGAAAAGCTTGCCACAATAATTTTTCTGAAGTTACTAATATAGGTATTAGGACTTCACAATGAAGTATTCATTATTTATTTGAGAGCCAGAGATAATCTTGGAAATAATTCACACAGGTTGGTTTATTTCTATAGCACCATCTGGTCTCTACATTACCTGCATCAATAACTAACTGACCAACACAGGAACAGGTCAAATAAATCACTGTAAAATAACTATAATGAACAAAAACAGGAGGGAGTTATAACATTAAAAAAATAATCCTGTGGTCAGCTTTACGTCTACAAAAAAATGGGAAGATAAGAGAGAATGGAAGAGTAAAAGGAAATAGTCACCTGGGCAACACAATGCCCATGAGAGGGTCTCTCTTCACTTAACTACTATAATCAATATAATTAGTATGCACAGTAGCTATCCTCCAGATCTCTATAAATCTCAATTTTGATGTTTGGTTGTACCTCTTATTTGAGAGAAACCATATTTTTAAGATTTAGCAGATACCACAAACATGAATAACATCTGAAAAGGAGTACACAAATACTAACTGAAATAAAAAACATAAACTTATGATGATTCAAAGAGTAAAGCAAAAAATACCATGACCCAAATACAAGCACTAAAATAAAAATAAACAAAAAACACACATTACAGTTACTAGGGCTGTACAATTACTTGATGGTATTATTCTTCCTCTTTTCTTTCCTGGAAATGACTCTGATACTACTTCAAACAGAAAACAATACAATAGCATAATATTTCCAGTTTTAAAATTTTTAAAGAGGTTTTTTATATAGCTTTTTAAATAATTATTTTTTTAGAAATTAAAAGTTTTGTTTTATGTCAAATATTTTAATCATTCAATTTCGAGTCAACAAACATATACAGGACATCTATATCTGGGCCAAATATGAGCTACGGGACATAACAGAAAAAGAGAAGACAGTACTTACCCTCTTGGAGACTGCAGTCTAGCAAGAAATACAGACATGAAACAAGGACTTATAACAATGTAAGTGTCATCAAATAAAAGGTATAGGGAAATCCTGAAATATGTAGCAGAAGGTCCTAAACATACTGGGGAGAGGGTATCAGAGAGTCACCGTAGACTTCTCTGAAATATTGACATTTAAACTGAAAAAGTTCAGCCATTTTTGGCTGAAAAATTAAAAGCCCAAAGAATGTTGGTGGGAGGGAAAGATATTCTTGGTTCAGGGAAGAGCATGTGCAATGGTCTGAGGCTGATAAGAACACTGGTAAGCATTTAAGCAACATAAGGACGTTGGGTATGGCTAGTACAGAGGGGCAAGTGTCAATAAAAGAGATTACAAAGGTAGAGGGCAAACTACAAAATGTTTTCTAAGTTATGGTCAGGAATTTTGATCTATTTCTTAAGGATAAAAGTCAAAGGCTTTTAAGGAAAAAGAAGTAGGAGTAACTGCAGTGTTCTCTGTTGAATACAATGAGATTAAACCAGAAGAGATATAACTAAAAGCAAAAGCTGACTTTACAAAAGAAAATACAGGGTCCAAAAAACAAAATTTCATTTTAGAAAAAAATTAACTAATTTGACAAGAAGATTCTTAAAGCTTTCTCAAAGAACCATATTTTCTCTCAAATTTAAGTATTTATCTGGCAAGATATAAACTTGAAAAAAAAAGTACCACGTTTTATTGCTTTTAGAGTTCAAATTCTGAGGCAAAAGGCTCATAAACCCAAATCGACACAGGTGTACCTCATTTTACTGTGCTCTGCATTATTGAGCTTCATGGATATTGCGTTTTTTACAAATTAATGGAGAGACCCTCCACTAGAGCAAAGAGATTATGACTTGCTTTAGCATGATGTTTGCTTTATTGCAGTGGTCTGGAATCAAATCTGCAATATGTCCAAGGTATGCCTATCTATGGAATAGAGGTGGTACAAAACTAATGCATAAAGAATTTCATAGAGAAGGCAAAAAAGGTGCTATTATATAAATGTGATATAAAGTTAAATACATAAGATTAGAGACAAAATAACCAGGGATACAACTGAGTTTTAATTACTACTTCTGTTAAGTTTCAGTTTCCTCATTAATAAAGTGGGGGTATCCTGCAGAATTATGAAAAAATGAAACAAATGTTTTGTAAACTCAAAGGCACTGTATAATCACATCTGTATTGACTATCCTTAAACAATCAAATCCTCAAGAGTTATAAAAAAAATCTTACTAGCTTTACTTTTCATTTTTAAAAGACTTTTGTGGGAAATCATTTTTCCCCTGCTACTTCCTTAAGGAGCTAAACTAACTGCTGCTCTGTTTATATAATCACCAATTCAGACTGATCATTGATGTCTCAATTTCAAGATGTTTAAGAAGATATTCAATCCCTAACTTCAAAGATTCTCTGAAGAAATTCAAAATACAAAGTCAGAAACTTTGTGAAGAAAATATGATAATTTGCTTAACTTACACAGATATGAAATTCAACATCAAACCCAATAATAAATCTGGAAAAATATGTGACACAAAATAAAAGGAAAAATGTATAGTTATTCCTAATTTCTACTGGAATTCCTGGCAAGACACATTGCACGGTTGGAGTAGGTAGGGGATACCTCAAAGCAAATTTCATCTTATTATTTAAAAAAAAAAACAATGCAGCTACAAGAACAACAATTAAACTCACCTAAGAAAACTGTACCTCTTCAGAGTGTCTCTCCTTTTATGGTCAATCATAATTTGAAAAAAAAATTTAGGCAAAAGAAAAAATATAAATAATGTCTATTTTATATACTTTGAACTTTGGCATAATGAACATTAGCTTTATTTCCCCAAAAAATAAAAAATGCAAATATATCTTATAAGTCTCCCACAGCTACCTGTTCTTACGGGGCAAAAAAAGTAGTAGGACCAAGAGGATATAGAGAAGAGAGTTGCAATAAAATATAATCTCTATAATCTAGGCCGTAACAGTAACAGCAGTAAAAACAAAGGTACATAAATTCTTTTCATTTAAGGGCTAGATTAAAAACAAAACCAAGAATAAAAAGACATCTATAGCTAAGTCAGAAATGATTAAACAATGACACAAACCACAAAACTGTTAGAGACTAGAAAAGCAGAAGAATAAAATGATAGAAGAAAATGAGTTCTGAAAGAAGAAATGGTTAATAGGTGAGAAAATAATAGGTGAAAATAATTATTTAAATGACTCATGAGAGGACATTTAACTAAGGATAATGTATGTACTGAGTAGAAGGCAGAAAAATTACAAAACTGAATAGAGACTACTAGGGAAAAGAGTGAACAGAAATAAACTACTGATTATTATTATAATCTTACAGTTTATCAAATAATATGTTGAATGTTAAATTATTTGTTAAATCTCATAGATTTATAATAATATACAATATTTCTAAGTATGTCAGAAATAGAGTCACATGAGGCAAATTTAACCCTGAAACTCAAGATCCTAGCCCAATGCCAGGTATGTTAAGAAATTACCAATGCAGAATAAGCCAAGTACAGTATTGTAAATATGGCAAAATATAAGTGAAAATTAGAAGGGAAAAGAAACTTCAAAAAAAACACTCAAGATTAGCAAAAAAACGCATTTAATGATAATTATTGGAAGGGCAGAGAGTAACATTTACTGTCATCTACTTTCCACCTCATTTTGCTACCTAATTTAAGCCTCCAAATAACCAGATTTGGCAGGTATTATCCCCATTTTATAGCTGAAGTTTTGGGGGTGAAAAATTATTTGCCTAAGGATGCACATCTACAAAGTCAAGATTTATGACTTAATTTTAAGTAAATCCTTGTTGCCCTTTGTTCAAACTAGTTTTCTCACAGAAAATCAAAAAAGGTAAAAGAGATCTGAGACTTCTTTTAATGTACAGACTTCTTAGCGTTAACCGGATGTTTGTGCAGTAAAACTATTTTTTAAGGCAAAGAAGTTTCCTTACACTGACACATTTTTAAGAATCAGGTTCCCCAATACTCCTTCATTCTCACCCACTAAGACTGAAACCTGGTTGCAGAAGCAACAAGTAAAACAAGATATGGAAGTAGCTAGGCAAAACAACAAAATAATATGAAAAACCTAGAGAAAAAGTTTACTTCACTAATATGGTAAATGTAAAAAAAGATAAATAAAAACAAGGTAATTAGCGAAAGATTGATTTTAATATATTACAATATTTTTTGCAAGATAAAAATACATTTAACAAATCTCCAAATTTAATTTTCAAAACAGCTTTAATGTATCTAAGTATCTTCTTTCCTGATCTCCACCAACCCACATCATTTATTATTGAAATAGGGTTTATTATAGTAGGCAAATACTGAGTAAATTATATCTGAAAACAGTCATGACGTGGGTAAGGAAGTTGGAGAAAGGACAATACCAAAGATTCTGTAATACTTTTGAAAGTAAGTGCTGCTATGCCAAGTACACATTCAATATGTCCTCCACAGAAACTTACTTAGAAGCTACTGATAACAGATTGGTGGAATCTGGGGTTTTCCTATTTGTTTTTGCTTCTGAAAACATTATTAAAGAGAGTTTTAGAAGGCTAGAAAGCAGCTGATCCCTTTGCTTCTCCTCTCCTGAGAATGACTTCCAGTCAATTTTCATACTTTACATCAAGGAGGTATAAAGTAGCCAGGATTTATAAGCAGTCAATAAAATAAAGCAGGATAAGCACTAAAATAAACTCAAGAGTTGCATCTTAAATTATATAGGTGTTTTAATATTCCAAGTGTAATGAATTGATAACCCAGTTCACTAATAAACCTTAATTTCCTAAAAATCAGTTTCTGGTTTCTTTCCTTACCTCAAAGCTATCCTTGGGCCAAATCTCTCTTCTTCCAACCATCTATTCTATTTTTACCCCCTACCCACTTCTGAACTTTTCTTGTCCCACTCCAGTTCCTCAATTACATCAATTACCGACTACCTCTTCATTTAATATTTACCAATGCTGAGGAATTGGGTCTATAAATAGTAATAAGACATAATCTCTATTCTCTAGTACCTCAAAGTATAACAGAAAAAAACAAAAGTAAATAAAAAGTCACAACTATGTGACAAAAACTATACTTGTGATAAATATAAGCACTTAATTCTGCCCAGGAACATTTAAGTTTTAAAGGATGAATAGATAAATGTTCATAGACTAGACAAGAGATTGCAGAGAAATAAAACATGTGCACAGACAAAGAGATGAAAGTTCAATTCTAAGAACTGCCAGAGTTATACAAAGCTACAGCACAAAGTATAGGTAAGGAAAAGACAAGAAAGACAGTGAAAAGGGAAAAGTCAGTTTTGTGAGCCACATTATAGGGTTCGGGCTATTCAAAATCATTAGGAGGGATGATATGATCACATTTGCATTTTAGAACATTTAGAGCAGTGTTTCTTAACTAGAAGCAATTCTGCACCAGGAATATGTGGGAATGTATGGAGACATGTTTGGTTGTCACAACTGGGGGAGGTAAGGGGGCAAGTGGTTTGCTACTAACGTTTACTGGGTATAGGCAGGGATGTTGATAAACATCCTACAATGCCCAGGACAGCCACATCTACAACCAACCAATAATTATCTGGCCCAAAATGTAAAAAGTGCCAAGTTTAGAAACCACGATGGAGCTAAAGCCTGGGGTAAAAGAATAAGACTGGAGGCAGAGAATCAGGTAGCCTATAAGTTCTAGAAGAGCAAAGGCCATGTTCTTATTTATCCTGCAACTCCAAAAGAATACTATATCCAAGCCCAGTGCCAGATATAATGTAGGGACTCAATATTTACTTGATACTGAGTAAATATTTACTTGATAAGTGAATGAATGACATGGAGCTCCAAGTAAGAAGTACCAAGGCCAGAAATGTTGCTGCGGCTGAAAATTTTGAAACAAGAAAATGTAATTAATGGAAAAACTTGGTGAGATATGAATAAAGTCTAGTGCTTAGTAAATAATGTACCAGTGTTGGTTTAATAGCTTTGAGAAAAGTACCAGATGATAACCTTAGGGAACACTGCATATAGCTCTTTGATCTATCTGTGCAACTTTCTGGCAAATAATTTGTTACTCCAAAATAAAAAGTTTATTAAAAAAAAATCAGTATCGTCAGTGTGTCAAAGTTTAAATATTTTGATATGTATTTAAATCTGTATTTTAATAAAAGCTAAAATGTTAATATTTTAATTTTATTTCCATTGATACTTGGTAATACTACATTGACCATGGAAAGAGCAAAGAAAATCCAGATAGAAAATGGCAAAGAGAAATCCACAAAAGACATATCAGTACTACAAAGTTCATATTAAAAAAGAAAATTCTGATCACCCATACTGCGATAACTTGAAATGATACACAATTAGTATGTAGGCAAACTACTATGGCAAAAAACCTGATGAATTTTTCTTTCCATTACTATTCTGTTCATAATTTTCTAGCAAAATAAGACATTCAAGGCTGTCACCAAGGCGAACTAACCGGACATGACACTAAATGATAGTAAGTAGTTGTTTCTATTAGGTTCTCTTCTGTGATTTCAAAAATATTGTAAATGCAAAAAGAAAACAGAGTAAAATTAGTGTACAGAACAAATATTTTCCTGAAAATATAAATGGAAGAAAAATGTTATCTTAAACCTGAAAAATGAAATAAAGTCTTTCAGAAAGATGCAATTATCTGCTTGGTAATTAATTATGTTACCTAAATATACTACTTGCATTTCTCTGTTATAACACAAAACTCAAGATATTTTTGCCACATTTACATTCCCAACATCCATGTCAGCATTATTTACTGATCTGACCATGTAACTAATGCCAACTTTCTTAAATAGCGGAGGGTTATTTACTATTGTTTAGCTTATTGAGAATAAGGCATAGTATAATGGAGTCAATCTCAATTCATGACTCATTAAATGTGTAATAATCTTAGTCAAACCAACAAACCTTTCTATGCCTCAATGTCCTTCTCTGTAAAACAGTAAGTTCCGCCTACGAGCTGGGCCGTTTAATATTTTAAAGGCGAAAATATGTGGAAAATGCTTAGAATACTGCCTGGCACACAGTAATTACTCACATAGCAAATGTTAAGAGGAAAGCTATTTACTATGAATCATTCTTGTACCTTTAAAAGAACAACATAATGTATACCCTTTATTACATGGGTCTGCAGTCTTCCAAAGAGATAACATACTTTTTCCTACAAGGTAAGCATCTATATTTTATCTCATCTTTCTCTCAAGAGAATTATTCTATCTCCTAGTATAATTTTCAAAGTGCAAATATACTCTAGTATCTCAAATCCTTTGTTGTTTTAATAGATGTTCATTACAGTTAGATTATATACTGAAACCAATATTTAACCAGGGCAATCATATATTTTATTTAAAAAAAAAAAAAGAGATCTTTCATGATTCCCCACCATACAAACATCACACAGAATACCTTTGGAAAAAAGATCTGAAAAAAACAATCCAGAAGGTATCACAGAGACAAAAAGATGTAAATCATAAAAGAAAGAGTAACAGAGAAGATTAAGTAAAAAAATCTACCACCAGTCTATGGCCATGCCACCCTGAACTAGCCCAATCCCATCTGCTCTCGGAAGCTAAGCAGGGTCGGGATGGGAGTCCACCTAGGAAGACCAGGCGCTGTAGACATTAAAAAAAAAAAAAAAAAAAAAAAACCCAGCTGACAAGGTCCTTGCAATCTGTGAGGTCAATGAAGGGTTGCCTTGCTTTAAAAAAAGGAAAAAAAAAGTCTACCATCTGTTTAACTGGAGTTCCATAGGAAAGGAGTATGGAGTGGAGACAATATATTAAAAGATAATAGCTAAGAATTTTCCAATGCCAATAAAAGAGATTATACTTCAAGAAGCCTAATAAATCTCATACAAGATAAATTTAAAAGGATACCAAAACATATTACAATCAAACTACAGAAAACCAAGAAAATCTTAAAAGCAACCAGAGAGAAACTTTCCCAGTAGCAATAGATTTAAATCCAAATATATCAATAATTAAATATAAAAGACAAAATGTCCCAGATAAAACACAAAGACTGTCATTTTGTAATTTTAAAAAGACACTTCTATGCTATTGTTAAGAGATGGTAATTAAAAGGATTCAAAAGGTTGAAAGTAAAACCTTTTTTGAAAATGGAAAAAGATATATAATATAAACATAAAGCAAAAGATACCCAAAACTCTAATATTAATTAATGATTAATATAAGTATCCAGAAAAGCAGCAGGATGTGGACAGATGAAAGAAAGAGGGAAAATAACATTCCTGGCAAGGATGGGAGGTTGGGAGTGGGAAGAGAGGCTATGATTAAAATATGAAGGTCCTGAAATTCAGAAGTTTAGACTTGGTGTCAGAGGAAGTACAACATCATTAAAATCTTAACCTCTTTATACTACCTTGATAAGAAGTGTAATTTAGCAAAGGTAAACTTAAATGAGATTAATGTTACACTGTTACACAGTATAAACTGGAAGGGAAAGAGGGAGAAAATATCAGAAGCAAGAAGACCACTTTAGAGAATGTACAGTAATCAAATAAGACAAGGACCTGGAAAGGAAAAAGGATGAATCCAGGAGACATTTCAAGAGGGATGCATTAGTTTTCCTTCTTTGAAATTTTAAAGGCAAAAAAATGCACTATGCTTTATAAAAAAAATAACCAAACTATTTCTTTCTCACCATTATAACTAACCTATATCATGATACAGTCACCCATTAAACCAACCTAATATAAATATTAGCAAACAATTTTTTGTAAAAATAAAATACCAATAAACTAAATAGCCTGCATTAGGTACAATATATACAATCCATAATTATGCTTTGTTATGACTTCATTATTAAGATCACTGATATAAGAAAAAAATATAATAGCTTTTCTCTTTGAATGCTAATATACATAATATAAAATTCTGATTTCTCTGTAACTAAAAAAGAACATTTCCAAAAGCTCTTTTTCACTGTAACTAAAAAATACATTTTCAAAAGCTCTTTACCAAGAGGATATCAAGTTTGTAATGAACTTAAACAACTCACCAATGCTGGGTGGGCTACCATAGTTAATTGGCGACTCAGGTGGTCTTCCACAATGCAATGCAGCCAAAGCAGATCCTTTCCATACAACGTGCTTGCAGCCTATTAAACACACATGTTTTTACGGATACAGAGATAGGACACGAAGACAAAAAGTAAGAAAAAGAATGTCTAAATCCCATTAGAAATTTTTCATACTTTTATTTGTGCGTAGCAAGGACTGTCTTCCAGCTCCTAATAAAGTTTGTACTCCAGGAACACTTTGCGGAATTTCTTGTTCAAGAAGAGGTCCTAGTCGATGACATATTTGCAGCAAGTGATCAGGTGCTAAGTGTCTGTAATACTTCACCTATTATATGAGAGACATATAAAGTATTTGCTAAATAAAGTGATATAATATTTACAGTAAATAAGATATACCTTTTAAAAATACAGTAATTTGTTTTGGTTAGCCAACGTTTCATTTTATTTGGGAGAAAAGTTCATGTTTATTATGTGAAACCACTTGATTCACAGAGCAGAATAGCTAACCAAACCATCATTTAATCCATGAAGGAGGAAAAATACTAAGAAATTAATGTAACCTAAATCTAACTAGTTATAAATTAACAGATGCTAGTCAATGCAAATACCAAACAATGAAAAAATATATAGCATTATAACTGAAAATGGTAGTGTTTCAATTTAACATTTTAATTTTCAAAAACTTCAAACAAAAAACATCCAACTATATAATGTTTTATATCCTTGATGTTAAAAGAAACTTGATAGTTCATGTTCTCATTATGAACTTTATAAAAATTTACATAATATCTACACTGAATTTCATAAGTTATTTACCAAAATCTTACAGAGAAAAAAGCCAACTTCCAAATATTAATTTAAACATGTTTTGACTATAAAATAAATCTACCTACTACAAAAAGTTTGACCACTTTGGAACAAATTCGAAATACTGTTTAATTTATGCTAGCTAGCATTTGAAAGCAAGTCATAAAATGCTAATATTTTTATTATTCATTCTGCAAGTATTTTTAGTAGACAATAGTTGCATAATAATCTAAAGAGAATTAAATTAGAGAAAATAAAGTACACTTTTATCATTTTATATTTAGGTTATCAAGTTACTAAAAATTTCTCCCTGTAGTACCTAAATACTCTAGTTCTCAAAGTATGTTCTGGGAACCCCTGGGAGTTTCTCAGACAAAAATTACAAATACTAAAACATTATTTGCTTTTCACTCTCATTTTCTCATTGTATTTGGTGTTTTCCAGAAGCCACACCACACATGATGTTACAAGAATGAATGCAGTAACAGATATAGGAATCCATCTCTTAAACCAGACATTAACCATTCCCAAAAATGTAAAAACAATGCCATTCCTACAAATTTGTTTTTAAAAATTAAGTAACAAGTTTATATTAACATGAAATAAATTTATTATATTATTTAAATTTGTTTTAATATTTAAATCATAAATGAGATTATAATCCACATAAAGGAACTGTAATCATTTTTATTAATGTAATGAGGTTTTGAGGCCCAGAAGTTTGAGAACTGCCACTCAAGTTCATTTAGTAATGGTAATTTTAGTGTGAATTCCTAATGATTGATTTGGGAGGGAAGTGAGGCATTAAATCATTTCATTCCATCTTGCAGTATCTGTTATACTTTAATTGCAGAAGACCATGAATGGTATTACTAAAAATTTAACTAATAGTCATCCTTCTAAGATGAAGCCAATTAGGAGGAACTTACTTTACTTTTTAGCATAATACACTCCCCTCATGGAGACAACATGGAGCCATATTATCAGCCTCTGATAGGATAATTTAAAAACATTAAAGTCTGGCACACAGTAGATGGTCAATAAGTACTGAAAGAATGAATACCTCTGGAAAAAAGAGGTTCTAACACAAATTATACACACTGAATCTCTGCTTTGGAGATTTACAAAACACAATGACATTAAAGCCTCTGAAAAATCCTGAGATAAAATTATCTAATTTTGTTTAATGCACAATTTCCCAACCTCAGTTAATTACCGATTCCCTCTTTCCCTGATAGTACCATCTTGATTCAAAACACACTTTTTCAAATGTTAGTACGATTAGCAGAAAACACTTAGAAAAAAATATACCAAAATATGAATTATTACAATTGTATTTATAGTTTTCTATAATCATCCCTAATTTGCCTAAAAATAACATTTAAAAGAAAAATTTGAATATATATAGGGTCCCTTCCAGTTCTAAATTTGTATATAATTACCTAATGTTAAGTTTTTTAAATTGATCAAAATTCCTTTAAAAAATTTTACTTTAATAACAAAGTTCCTTACTATTAACCTTAATTTAGTGATGATCCTGTTTACGGGTCTTCATGTAAAATATATTTCAGGTAATAAACCTGAAAATCCTTATTGCAGAACTGCATCCTTTAATAAAACATCACGAATCCACTTTTTCTGTCTAAATTTTTCCTTAATTTAGTATATTTCAATTTTCCAAAAATTAACTTTTAACTTAAAGTTAGAAGAGATACTTTCACAGTTCTTAAACTCCTCATGATCTGGCTTTCGAGACTATACAAGCTGATCGCTTTGCTGGAAATCTTTTCTTTACCTACCTACCCACCTCCACATCTCATTCTCTTTTATGTCTCAGTCTATGCCTTCTTGCTTTACATGACCTGTTACACCACTGCTGCCCCTTCCTTTCGGTCATTCTATCTTTGTGTTTCCACAGCACATCATACTCCTTCCCAACACTTTCTAGTACTTATACCATATTAATTGTTCTTAATATATTCTGATACCTGGACCTCAGTGGGAATCTAATGACAGTTATGATTCCTGCCCCCCCCAACACACACACACACACACACACACACACACACACACACACACACACAGGCTCTACCACAATCCTGCCCTATTTGGGGGGTTCATAAGACCCTGGCACTGTACTAAAATTGCCAATATACTAGCCCATATTCTGCATAAAACATGGAATTGAATATTCTTTACTTATCTACCCAGCAAAAACTGACTTCTCTTCTATCTAGCCATTAAATGGTGAAGTTCCTTAAGGTCCGAGATCCCAGAGTCCAGTTCTAGACTCTCTTTTCTTCTCACTCTATACTCTCTCCTTAGACAGTCTTTATGCCAGTGATTCTCAAACTGACATCTATAGCCTAGGCTTTCATGTCAAACTTTCTTTAGACATCTCTCTTTGGAGTTCCAAAGCTGCCTCAACTCAACATGTCAAAATGAAAATCATAATCCTCATGCCAACACCCCCCAAAAAATGTCCCCTACCTTGGTGAATGGCAACACCACTATCCAGCCTCAAACCAAGTAGTAAAATTTTTTACAATGCCCATTCCTCACTCCCACCTCAGTCACAACATCCAAGCAGTCTCCAATCCAATTGACTTTTCCTTCCTATCCTTAAATATGTCTGCCTCTCTCCATTTCCACACTAACTACACAACTTTGAATCCTCTATCCATCTTCCCACATCCACTCATGCCTTCTACCTCATTCAAATCTATTCCCTATATCATTAGAACGCTCTTTTCCAAAGCATTCATGTAGTCAAGTCATCCCTACCTAAATAGGCTTTCCTTAGTCTTTGGAGATCTAAATTTTTAACATGGTCTGCAAGATCTGAAATTCATTTTCGTCCATTCCTATTTCTCTGCTTCATCTGGCACATTCTCAGCCTTACATCCTCCAGCACCCATTTTCCACAGAGACACACCAGCCTTCTTTCAGGTTCTTTACCTGCACTCTCTTCTTTCATGCTTTTCCCATGTGGAAGGTATCTCTGCATTTCCCCACATCTCTTTAACCAAATAACACTTCTACGTGCTTCAGATCTTCCCTGCAATTTAAGTTCCTTTGTTTTCCTATACTTTTTCAATCTAAGTGTTATCTTGGTTGCACACCTTTAATGTCTTTTCCTTAACTCATGTTATCAGTTTATGAGTATACAATTAAAAGTGTAATGATTTAATACTTCTCAATATCACTATAAAAGAGGGATCACATCTTTTGGTTCCAACAGTGTCACACATGACTTAGTTTTTAAAAATTAATCAAATGATCATTTGCTACTGCCTTGTTCTAAACATTATTCTTCATGAATATTAATCCACATCACTATGGTCAATGCTTAAAATGTAAAAACAAAAACAAATTAAAAAAATTAAAATAGCTCCTTTATTGTTATACACAGTTTTTAATTTTCAAGTTAGTAAGAATGCCTATCTTTAGTATTAAGCTTTTAAGTTTGAGTGAACTTTTATTTTATTTATACTAATGAAAAGAAAAATAAAACTAAAAGGAAAACTTGAAATAATATTGTAATACAATACCTATCCAAAATGTCTATATTTAGATTCTCAGTAATTATTATTTTAGAAAAACAAAACAAAAATTAACATCCTCAGTTCCAATATATCCATTACTTTCCATTACCAGAGCTGCTTTCAAGCTCTTTAGATATTCAACACACAAAGTGTGATAAATATGAATAACTCTAACATAGCTAACAGACATTGGCTGTGCACTAAATGCTAGCCCTTGTAGTAAGTGTGGTAAGTTTTACATGTAAAGCTTAGTTAATTATTTCAACAACCCTAAGAGGTATGTACTATTATTATTTCCATTAATAAATAAATTCTGGTACAAAAAGAGAAAACAACCTTGCAACAAACATCAAGCATGTTTACTTGATGACAGAGTCAAACAAACCAAACAGTGCAATTCTACAGCCTACATTTATATTGCCCCCCCAAGCACCTATTGCCACAAATATATGTGTATATCAATATGCAAGTAAGCTATAAAAAGGACATTTTGAATAGTTTCCAACAGATATTAAAATGACCCAGAAAAAGAAAAATTCTAAATATCACCGTCCCAACTAAGAAAACTAACACAAAAGCATAAATTCCTATAGTTAAAGGGGAATAAGATATAACAGATAAAAACTACAATGATCTAGTGACAACACTAAATACTCTCTCCCAAAATAGCTAAAGAAAACATTAATACTTTTGTCAATATTTCTAAGATTAAAATTTTAAACTCTTAAAGTTAAAATCAAAGTTTAAACAGATGACACCAAAAGGTTAATAACCATTTTGATTACTATTGAAAAATAAGAATTTTGAAAAATACACATTTATCAGTAGTGTTCTACTTTTTAAAATCCATACCCCTTTTGATAAACATTACATCTCCTCTCCCACTAAGATGCAAGAGCCTGTTTTGTGGACGCAAACCCTAATGCCACCCCACAGAGATTCACTCCTAGACCTGTGGGCTAGTCAGAGCTTTTTCAAACTTCTCACATCTCCAGCCACACGGCTCCAATCCCAACTGAGAACTGCTTAATAACAGTAACAATGATCTTTGATTAACTGTCCATAAATAAAGGTTAAACCTGAATTAAACAAAGGTATCCTTTTGGTAAATAAGTTACATTATCTAGAGCAGAGATCAGCAAACAATCTTATAAAGGGTCAGATGGTAACCATTTTAGGCTTTGTTGCATATGTTTTTAAAAACTTAAAAAAGTATTAACTTTAGCTCAGAAGCCTTGCAAAAACAGGTATCCTGCACAATCTATCCAAGCAGCCATAGTTTACATACTCAATCTAAATAACAATCCTTGGTTCCAGCAACTTTTCCAGCAGGAGTAATACAATTCTGTGAAACAGAGGTAACTGTTCATATCTTGTCCACCTTGGCCCAAATTATAAATCAGTATCATTCTTTTCTCAGATTGCATGTATAAAATAATTTTAGAATTATCAATTGTAATTTAAATAGGATCATTTTCTGAAAATGTGAATTGTAGCAAGGAAGGAACACAAAAAGAAACTGAGCTCTATGTGTGGTTTATTTTCCTGCATCTTTGGCTAAATCAATCTGCTTCTGCTTAGTATGCTACTTCATATAAACAGCCATCCTTTCTAGCCAAGAAAAATTTGTCATTATTACAGTAAGGTACTCTTAGAAGATAAGTGTTGTTAGTAGAGAGAATATAAAAAACCTAGAAGCCACTGCATTACACTAGACATACCATCATTAAGAACTTCTCTAATCATTTAAAGAGAAGGTCAGTAGTTTAAGGGCTGGCTCTAAAGTAAAACAGCCTGGTTTCAAATTTCCAAACTGAGTATGGAAAACATTTACTCAGTCCTAACATCCTCATCTTTAAGACTGAGACTGCATGAGTCACCACCTTGAGAAGTAGTCATAGTACCTGACATAAGAATTGGCTGTTACTTTTAATTACACTCCACATTACACACTACATGTTGACCTTCCACGTTGAAAAAAATCTTTCTACACCTAAAAATGGGGGGAAACATTGGATATCTTTTTCAGGTGAGATCAGATCAATATATTAATTACAATTACCTGTTAGACCTAAATGCCAGTCCTTCCTTAGCACATGAATTGAGGTCCTTAAGAAAATAAGATCCACCTAATGATTAGAACTATGATCTGGTTTGACTAGGCTCTTTGGTTCATCCCTATTTTGAAAACGTAACTGGTTCTAAAAAAGTCAGTTTTTCAGACTGCCTCATATCTATTTTCTCATAATTTTCCATCTGAAAGGGTAGTTGCTTCTGCTCTCTGCTATAGTTGAGTTCTAAAAGGTCAGCTTAGTGGAATATGGTTCTCTATTTTTATGACTATTCCAGCAAACAAAAACCAAAATTTAAAAAACCTATTTGCTATTTAATCTCTCCATAGGTCTATTATTAAAGCCCTACCCTAGCCTTCTCAAAACTTCTAGTTATAATTATAAATCTCTTACAATTATTAAAGTATGGGTTAAACTGTATCTACAATCTTTAAAACAAGTTACATTTTCTCTGAACACTTTTACTGTAACAGCTTCTCCACACAGACACATATATGGACTATTCTGTGTCAAGTATTCCCCAAATTTATTTAAGGTTACATATTCTCCCTATTTCACAGGTAAAGAAGCAAATAAGGTTACGTATTCTCCCCATTTCACAGGTAAAGAAAACTGAAGTCCAAAGGTTAGTTTGTCAAAGGTCATACATTTAGAAAGAGCAGCAGTTATCAAACCCAGATCCCCTGATTCCACATCTACTGTTATTTTTACTTTAGTGTCCTTCTAAAACCTTTAGTTCCTGTCTGTCCCCGCCCCCACTCCATCACACAGGTTTTAAGATTATGAACTTACCAGAACTCCTATAACCATGTTGCAAATCAAATCCTCTAAGCTGGGTAATGCTTAAATGCATATGGTTTCTTTGTAATCAGTTAATAAAATTAATATAGAATCTTATTAAGTGTCAAAATTAATCTTGGTGATTTATTTAATTGTGAATAAACATGCTTGAAAGACTCTCATATTCACAATTTAATCAACCACCTAAAAATTTATTTAGATAATTCAGTTAGAACTATCAATGTAATTATCAATACAAGTATGTAACTTATATTACTGCTCTTCCAAATTTTATTCATCACAATCTGACTATATGACTATATTAAAAAAAAACAAAAACTCTATCCAGAATTAAGGTTTTCACAAACCACATAAAGAATGCTCTAGAAAAATTAATTTAAACACAAAATTTAACTTTTTAAAATAACATATTTTGAAGTTGTTTTTAAATCAAATAACATATTTTGAAGTTGTTTTTAAATCAAATTTGCTAAGTAAAATCTGGGCAATAAAAACATCTTTAAAGCATTATTTCTTTACAAAGTATAATTTAAAATTCAAATCTATAATTCTATTGAAAAGTCTATTAATTTAAAGATGGAAAATTCTTAAACTATTTATGCTTAAGATGCCAACGTAATCTTAAGAAAATGACCAATTTCATTTTTAGTAATGTTTCAGTTTCAAACAGTGTACTCAAAATAACTACCACCACACATACAATGGTGGTAAAGTTGTTTCGGAAAATGCTTATTCCTCCAAGATTCCTAAAATTTAGTGTTTCCACACCCCAAAACTAAACCAGAACCAAATGACCCAAGTAAATATTTCTTTCGTTTATACTATAACCTCTGTGAAGACAGGTTATGTACTTGTTATCTATCCATGATAGAGACCAAATGGGTCCTGTCACCATGACCACAGGCCACGTGGATTCCAGAAATCACGGATTCGTTATGTACTTCATTTGCAGAAGGCTGCCATCGTTCAACATGTTACATGACTACTACCAAAGCTCATTCCTCTTACAATTTAGTTTTAATTTAAGCAGATGCTGCATCAGACTATGTTGCTACCTAGTATCAAAACTTCTTATCCAACCATCTTTTTCCTTATCTGTGATTTCTAAGCTCAAATAAGGCTGCTTATATGTCTAAGGCAATAACAAAAGGTGGACCTGCTTCAAACCTGATGACTGCCTCTTCTGTAGTAACCAAAGGTTCTCAAGCTTAAATATTTCACTATTCAATATCATGATTTTTGATTTTTTCAGTACAATAAATTCTTAAATTCCATAAAGGAAACAAGTACTATCATTTTCCCCAATCTGTTATAAAATACTTAAGTGCCTCGATAGTCCGTATGCTCAGTAACATATTTAATAATTCCAAAATTTATTAATTTTCACAAATGTTATTTCACCAACATAAATCTCAAACAAAAAAATAAAAACTGATGATCTTTACATTTTAAATTTATTTCTAAAATTTTTATTTTGGTTCCTATTATATAATAGCCATTATCACTTTTAGATGTAATTACAAAAGCAACTTATATATCCTAAAAAACTTGCTGTTAATTTTTTTCTAATACTCATTTCAATTTCTTGAAATTGAAAGTACATTAAAATAGAAAGTTATTCTAAATGGGTATGCTTATTAAAACGGCCACTTTGCTTACAGATATATTTCTATGAATTCTAAAACTTACATGAAGAAACTACTAGTAAGAATAAAATTTATTTGGTATGACTTGTCCAGAATAAGTTGTGTAGGATACAATTCTATTTGCTACAATTCTGCAGTGACATGACAGATAGTCACAAAATTTGGGGAAAAGAATGGCCTCAGGGAGGGGAGTTTTTAGATAAAAGAAACAAAATCTTAGGGTTACCTGATAAAGAAATTGAGTGGATTAAAAAAACTGACATTCATAGTATTCATTTAACCTAATGCTCACTTCAGAATTCAGAAGTCTTTATTGAACTGTTTAAAACACATAGATCATTAAGCCAGAGTATCAAAACATTTCAGACTAGGAAACAGACTCCTGCAGTACTTTCTGCCTCACAACAACCATATAAAACACTACTGTGTAGTTGAGGAGAGGATAATCCAACTTCCTCTTCATATAATACTTTACAATTATTCAAGGATATTAAGAATTTAACAGGTATTTTTTCATTTTAAAATGTCTGTAACGTCTCTTTTAAAAATAATGAAATAAGTACCAATAGAATAACTGCATGTGTAAGAAATGATGAAATTTTGCCCACTTCAGCCTTTCAGCATGTACTAGGCCCCTTCACACCTAACATTTTATTTACTATAATGATTATGCAATATTAAAGCCTTGCTTTAGAGGCTACCAAAAAAAGCTCAGTATTTTATTTATACTCCATTAAAAAAGGAAATGATAACACATTTACTTGATCATATGCTACCCTCCTGTCCCCCCAAATTATATTGGTTAAATTTTGGAAAGTACTATATTTTCTTTAATATAGAATGGGAATCCCTGATTCAAAAACATCTAATGTGTTATACACTTTTCCCCTAAAATTTCTAAGTTTTATACCTTAACTTTAAAATTAATCAGCATACTCTAAATAAATGCATGCTTAACCTACATAAGTAAATTCTCTTCAGTTCCTACTCATCTCTGAATTTAAAACCACCACCAATTTCTGAAAACTAGTACTTAGTTATAAAAAGGTAGTCTACAATGCGGTTACTGTTTCAAAAATCTTCATCTACGGAGAAACCATACTACAACCTAAGAACGGCACACTCAAAAGCATTTACACAAATTTTCTAATCTACATAATCTTTCTATATTTACTTTTCTGTTTTGGATAATCAATCTCTGAAATGAAAGAGTTGTGCTCTTAGAGACACTGTATTGCTATTTCTAGTTTAAAATCAGAGATTTTCGAATTAGAAAATTCTGAATTCACTTATTTCACAAATGATATAACTGGGGCCAACAGAAATTGCATGACTTGCCTGAAGTAACCTGCAGGATAATTGTTGGCAGGGCTAAGATACAACCCACGTGTCCTGGCTCCCAATCCTTTCACCTGAATAAAGATTTCCAATAAAGTGGAATCATTTTAAGAAAAGCAAATAACCACTACAAAAAATAAAAGAAAGAATTATATCATTTTAACAGCTTAACAAAACATGAATCCAGTTTTGAAAAAATAAATGTCCCACAAGCAAGAAACGTAATCAGAGTCCCAGATCTGGTAAAAAAAAAAAAAAAAAAAAATCTTAAAAATTCTGCCTTGACATCTCACAAATATGCAATCTCCACTAATTAAGGTGACAACTATTAATCAAGTTAACAAACCAACCAATATCGCTATGCAAATTAAGAAATAAACAACTGTACAAATGTTAGTTTTCTTATTCTACAGTTTGCTCCCATGCCTGGCACCATTTAAAAAATAAGAATTCTGATAAAAGCTTTAAAAATGCCCTTTTGCTTTAAAATCAACCTCATATTTTAAAAAAATATAAAAGCTGATATAACATATAAAGCAAAAAATACTTCCTATTAAATTCCTTTCACTGTTAAAGACGTTTTTAAAATTTTAAGGTAGATGGTTATAATCACAATGTTTTACAATGCTTTATCACACTGAAATGTGTCAATTTTAAAAAAAAATTTGTAAGTTTTAAAAACTACTCATAAAACTCCACTTTCTTCTTGGTCAAAACTCAATCACTGTGATTTTATCTGCAGGCTGACTTAAGATGCTAATATATCTATTTTTAAGCTCATAAATACAAATATTACATCCTATCCCAAATATAATTTGAGGTTTTCTAGAAATTTTAATCTGATGTATGAATTCTTCCATTTCAATTACTCAACTTATCACTAACATAGCAACAAACTCCAATAAATACTACTGAAACCAAACAATAGCTATTTTGGTTTCACTCACTAAAATAATCTTCAAACCAATGTTAAATAAAAGCAATTTGACAGGCAATAAAATTCAACATTGTTAAGTAATAACAATAAAACAGAGAATACTGTGCAAGACATTTTGCATGTGTTCACCTACACATAAAGTTTCAAAAGCCTACTATTAAAAACAAAAATGTGCCCAGATACTTGGTGTTCCAAATATTTTTAGAGCTAACTAAATTCCAATAAAGTCAAATAAAGTTATTTACCTAGATATTTATCATACACCTAGATATAGTTTGATATGAAAGCAATATGCTGAATGAATAGAGAGAAAATGAGCCAGAGAACTGTGAATTCTAATGAAAACTCTCAACTGTCTCGTGTATATGCCAACATGACTATTCTCGTAAAAAGGTTAAAAACACTCTATGGAAGAAGAACCACTTCCATGTAAAACTGGTGGGCTTTGATAATAACATGCCAAAGAAGGCAGTGCTTGTGTTTTCAGTCTTATAAAAAGATTATAAACAACAATTCATTTATTACTTTGAGAAATGAGAAACCCTCTCAAAAAACAAAAATCAACATTGGTATGTCTGGTGTTACTGGCAAAAACAAAATGACATTCCTATAAGAATCAGACAGTCCCATAATTTTGCCAGATACCATTAGCCAATTTAATTTAAAAATATAACATTACCCAGTGTTTTCAAGTTAAGAAAATACAGCAATTTTCAGTGCCTTGGGGTTTGTGGGTTTTTACAAGACACAAAGATGAGTTTTATAAAAATCTGCCCAATTCTTAAAGATGAAAATTATAATCTTCATAATATTTTTGTCAAATAACAAAGACATGAAAATCCATTTAAGATGACCGATACTTACAACTTAAAATTTTTAATATTGCAGTTCATGAATTTTGGAGTTGGCTTCAAGCTCTTCATTTTAGCCAAGTATTGAATGAAACTAGCCTAATCACTACTTGAAAACAAAGTATACAAATGAATAGTTATGTTTCCATTAAATTTACTATATCTAAGTACTCTTTTTTATTTCAATGGCACTTATCAACAACCTATATTATTAAATCATTTACTTTAGATGCAAAACTTAGATGTTCTATACCCAAATGAAAAGCCAGCAAAATCACGTTATGCCTTCAACTCACTCACACAAGACATTCAATTCTAATCCAGCTCTGAAACTTCCTAATTGTTTCAGAACCCCTCAAAAGTAACATTAGTCATTGTTTCAAAACCCATCATGAAGTAACATTAGTCATTATTAACTATCTCACATCAGTTACAAATGTCTCAAAAAAAATCAATGCACTGAAGAGATTTCAACGGCTTGATTTGACCCGGTGTGACTACTTTCTGCCATACACACACATATATGCATACAAACAACCAAAATCAGTTTAGAATATGGAAAACATAACTCCCAAATACAAATATCTTACTTTACCATTCACAATACTAAAATGATAAATCCACTTTTGGAAGTCGATTGCTACAAATTACTAAAATATTCACCCTGAAAACCCATAAAATTAAATAGCAGATATTTGTCTATTTAACAAAATATATCCCAAGATAAACTCAAAAACTTTTATGTGCCAAGTTCCATCTCAGGATAAAAAAATCAAAATTCTTCAGTGGCCTCCAATGATAGTTGTTAATTTAAGCAAAAGGCGTACACGAGAATTAGCAAAATTACGAAAAAAAAAAACCTCTTTAAACTTCTGGCTTTAGGAAGTAACAGGCTTTACACTTCGGCGAATGTGTTTTGGTAAATTCAAGATGCGCCGCTGGCCAACTAACATCACACATCTGATCCCCTCCAACAAAAAACCTAGCTCTGAATTTAAGGAAAGCAAAAGAAACAGGGGAAGAAAAAATGTATCACGTCTTGCCACGGTTCCGCTGCGGCTGAATAGCCTGCTTGTGAAATGCTAATGCCACTTCGGAGCAGTTAGTCACCAGCTATTGTGTGGGGTAGGAGAAAGCCGAGCCGACCGCGCGTGCAGAGCGAGAGAGCGCGCCCTCCCTCCTCGCGCCGCTCCCGCGGCCGCCGCCGCCGCCGCGGCTGCTGCCTCGCGCGCGCCCCCGCGCCCGCACGGACGCGCGCCGGCCCCTCCTCCTCCGGCCTTGCACTGCACAACACTCATGACGTATCTTTATTTCTAGCACATTAACAAAATATCACAAATAAATTGTCGGCAGCCCATGCGGCCCCGGGGTGTGGGTCCCCCCGGCCACTGTCCCCCCCAGGCCCCGCGCCGGCCTCCCAACCCTTCCCGTGGCCTTTGGAGCTTTCACGTTCCGGGGCCAAGTTTTTGTCTCTGTAAAAAATTGCGGGAAATTCAATTTTTATTCGACTCGGGGAAAAGTTTCTTTGCTCCGCGACGTGAATGTCTCACCAGATTCTGGTAGGTCCTGGGATGCTCCTTCCCGGTCCAGTCGGTGCGCCGGGGCAGCAGCTGCGGGCAGAGGACGCCCCGTGAGCCCGGCCCCCGGCCCGGGCCCGCCCGCTCCCTTCCCCCCGCCCGCCCCGCGCCCCGGCGGGGACCCCGAGCCCCGCGCCCCACGCCCCGGCGGCGGCGGCGGCAGCGCCGCGGCCCAGAGGCGGCCGCGCGGCGGCAGGACGCGGCGGGCCGCCGCCGCCCTTACCTCCTTCTCCGCCACCTCGCGGATCAGCACCTGCAACAACAAAGCGGGGAGGACTGAGCCCCGCGCCCCGGGCCGCGGCCCCGCCGCCGCCGCCGCCGCCCTCCCCCACGCCCGCGAGCGGCGAGCGCCGGCCCGGCCCGCGCCGCGCGCCGCCGTACCTGAGCCGCCTGCTGACAGGGTCCATCTTCCAGGAACCGGGCGATAAGGAAGTAGAGCTCTGCGCGGGAGAGAGGGGCAGGGAGACACACAGGCTGAGCGGCCGGGCGGCGGGGGGGCGGGGGGCCGCGGGCGGGATCGCCCGGTGCCAGCGGCCCCGGCAGCCCCCCGACTTACCCGATCGCAGCTCCGAGAGGCCTTTCCTCTCACAAGACATGTTTATGGGTCACTTCAGGGCCGCCGGCGGGACACCCCGCCGCGGCGGGGACGCGGGGATGGTGCCGCCGCCTGCCCTATAGCTGTCACTGTGTGTTCACGAGCCGAGCCTCGGCTCCACCATTCAAGCAACGGCGGCGGAGGCGGAGGAGGAGGAGGAGGAAACAACAACTCTCAGGCAGCGGCTACGGCCTCCGCCGCGGATCCCTCCGCCGCAGAAAGGAGTCCGCCGCCTTCGCGGCCCCGGGCTCGGCCCGGCCCCCGCCCCCCGGCGCAAAAACAGGAGTGCCTCGGCCCTGCGACCGCGGAGTCCCCGCACACGGCGCGGCAGGACGCCGGCCTCCTCTTCCTCCTGCCCGGCCCGAGGTGCAATTTATTTATTTATTTCCCGTCGGAGAAGATGTCGGAGCCAGAGCCGCGGGTTGGCTGGCAGGCGCTTTCTCTTTGGAGGCCGATCGCGGGAGGGAGGGGGCCGAGCTCTGCTCCGCGGAGGGATCTGACGCACACGGAGCCGCAGCACAGGCTCTATTCAGCGGCGCTGGCTGGGGCTGAGATGGAAGTTAGTTTCTCTGTAGCAGAAATAGGAAACAAATGAGGCAAAACTGCCCAAAGAGGGGAAATGCCCCGAGGATGGGTCTCCCTCTCACGCGCGCTCACAGACACACACGCAAGAGAGCACTCCCATGCTGGGCAAACTCGCGATCGTGCCGCCCTGCCCGAGTTGAATGATAGTGTTTGGTTTCTGTCTTTTACCATGTGCATGTGTATAAATGCTGCGGATTGGCATCTGTGTAAGTCTTGTCCTGCGTTATTTCTGCAGCCTATGCAAAGTGTTGTGTAATTTATTGGAGTGCCGTATATTGCAATAGAGGTTCGGGCGCTTTTTGTTAAGCACTTGGGTTTGCAAGCCCGTTATTTGCTGAAGCCACCTCTGCATATATCTTTTATTACTGCCATTGCCTTAGCGTACATTTTTAAAATGTTCTTTTTCATTATTATTATTATTATTCTACGGTCAAAGCGAACTCCTGATCTGTACTTCAGATACTCTTTTTTTTTTTCTGATAACAAAATGGCTAGTGACGGCAAATTAGCGATTTGGGATTAAAGAACCTCAAAGCTTTTTTGAAGTGTTTACAAGAAAAAATAATGTAAACATGAAAGAAAGGAGAACGCTAATATTTATCTCTGATCTGAAGGTAATTTAGAGACAGATCAATAACCTACCGAAGGATATTGAAACAGTATACTACACTTCAGCCAAGGTGATTAGTGATTAAATCATTTAAATTATCTGTGTATCTTGCAGTTGACTTCGTCATGCTAATTAATGGCTTCTAATTTGAGGTGTAAACCATTCCTATTTACAGTTAATCACGGAAGACTTCTTGCAAACTGACGAAAAGAGAAAAAAATAATCTTTTGTAAATTAGTATGTAATTACTGGTTTTATATGCTAAATCATACATCTGCGGTTTGTGATGAGGAAAAGGGCCTTGTTTTTTAAAAAAACGAATACGGGTGAAATTAATGGAAACAATGGAAAAAGCCATTTGTTAGAAAACAAGGACACCAAGTGATATTTATCTCCAGATGATTTAAGCACTTTTCAAAAAGACTTGAGAGTTGAATATTTTTTAAAAGATTGCATTTTAAATGGAATTTGGATAGTCGTTCTTTTGTTAACATGAAACAAAAGATTCTCCTTAAAATTTTTAGATAATAAACTGTATTTTGTGGATCTGGTCTTAAAAGGTTATTTGTGGGGAAAAGACCAAGAAGCTCTATTGTGGTTTTCTAGATTGTTTCCTCAAGCCTTGTATCCGCCTAGCTCCTTAACATTCCTAGTGGGAAATACTTGCTGCAACTGCCTTGGGCTGCACTGCAAGACTGCACCGGTGTGATGCCCTGTACTAAAACATCCAAAAATCATCATACATGTGATGAAGAAGAAAAAAAGCCTAAACCTTCCTGGAATAGTAGGATGTAAAAATTGCCTTTTTAACAATATGAAGCAAATAAAAACAAGTTACCATGACTTGTCCCATTGCAGCTTAATTATCCGAGTGACTTATTTTTTGAAATGGCTATCCTTCAAATATTGAAAGTATTTGCATTTTTAAAGACAGTAATTCCATACTAGCTGTTATAGGTAAAGCAAGTAGCTTGCTTATAGATTGTTAGGTTTCAAAGATAGAGATTTAATGTGGCTTTTTGCAATTCTATTTATGTCTATGACTGATGTTTTCAATTTTATCTTTTTAAAAGTATTACATTCTTCAAATGTAATATTTTATATAATGATGTTCTTCAAATAAATATTATAGGAACTAAAAATTATAGTTAGAATCATGTGATTTTGAAATGTTTGTATTAGTCTGATTCTTACCAATAGATGTTTTATCCTTGCAAAGAAAGGAAAATAAACCAAGTTATGACAGAATATGAAACTTTACTCTGGGTAAAGTTTTCCACATATATTTTATAAATATTATGTAAACACAAAAAACTTGTATGATTATCTCATGTATGTTTTTTATTTAAAAGGTATGGAAGCTTTTTCTAAGTATCCTACTATACTTAGCTTCTAAAATTTTTTGAAGAAACTTTCCCTTCTGAGTCTTCTGAATATGATGTTCCTGTCATGCTGAATAACTTTTGACAATGTTTATAGTTTCTTTTTTAAAGACCAAATTTAAAGATGGTTGTCACCCTGCCTTTGAACTAATTTATAACTCTCAGCCTGTTTTAAGGAAATATATATAAACTGTTAAAAATTAAAACTTCTCTTTAGCTAAATAAGCTATTTTTTTAATCAATGATGTTAAATTGAGTTCTATTAAGTCTTAAATATTAAGACTTCCTATAAAATATTAATTTCTTTAAATATAAAACACATTTCTGGACTCTAGCATTATCAGTTAACTATAGAGTTTATTAAGTCATTTATCATGCATATGTACACAAAAATCTGTACATAGCAAATAGAAAGAAAATCTTACTTTGAAATCCTATATTTTACCTCCTAAGACAATAACACTTAAAATTTTTTCTTACTTAACTCTTTTACATATAAGGATAATTCAGATTCCACCTATATTCCTTTCTATTTTAACTTTTTCATGGACTTAAAAAATAAAATGCCAATTTAAAAAGTTTTTCTTCTCTTTTATATAAGAAATCTAAAAAATATTAAAAGTTTGGAAAGGCAGCAACTAATATTTTTAATGTAATGCAGTCGCTTTAAGAGAACTACCAACTTTTCTTGAAATATGAAAGTTTCTGTGAAATTCATCACTTGTCACTGGATGTCACATAATACAAGATAAGTATTTAACAGAAAGTTTATCTGGATTGTGATAAGCTATTATTCTAATGAAATAATCAAATACTGCCATTAAGTTCTTCCTAGAATAAGATGGATTAGTATTTATAAGATTCTATCACATTTATGAAATTTGGTTTGTCTCTACTAGTATGAGATAATAATACATATCAAAAAATCTCTGCAAAACTTATATGTTAAATCTCTTTTTATTTTGCTATTATGCTTTTTATAGCTATAAAGTACAGAAATTGAAAAGTAGAAAACACTATTCTTCAAAAAATACCTTATTTTTTAATATTCATCTGTACTGACAATGAAATACAACTGTCGAAAGAATCTTGTTTAACACACCACACACCCCCTTCTAGATTGCTCCCCAGTATTGTATGTTTCTGCCCATATCACAATGCACAGATTCTTCTCCCTTCACAAAGCTTAAATATATATCAAATTTGAAACATATGAGAAAATATACAATTTGGCTGTTACAGTAAGAATAGAGATAACCAACTTTAGTAAGCCATTATCTGACAATTTGTATTTTCTTCTTTATATCTCACTTAGAAATCTCTTTACTTAAATTAGAGCACAATTCATTTTAATCTGTGATAAAAGTTAGCTGGTTACCAGCAATCAAATAATCCTTTACTTATTTAAATGTTTTTAGTAATTCACCACTCAACATTTTTTTCTCCAAATTAAATCCTAGTTGCTTAGATGATTTTATTTTAAATATTTTGCACAAGAAAGACATATGTCATGGACTTATATATGTTTTATTTTAAACATCACTTCATGAGTTAACAGTACAATTACAAAGATTAAAGGAGAAAAACAGTTTTAGAACACATTCCCCCAAGATTTGAAGCAACACAGTGGGTGAAGTAGAAAAAACTGTTCCAGATGGCAGAAATCTTAAAGGAAAAGTCTGTAGGCATGTTCTATCATATGAAGATGTCTGATGGATTGAGAGTGGGCTGCACTGAACAGAGAAGAGTGGAAGAAGGGAAGGTAGACTCTGGGGACAGGATGCAGAGGCTTTGAAAGTTGCTACTGGTGGTGTATTAAAGCATATTATTATCAATGTGATTTTAAGTGGAATTTGATGACAGGAGTTATGTAGTCACTTAACTTTACATGTACCTGAATTCTTAAACTTTAAGAACCCCAAAGAAAAGTTATTTTATTCATGGAAAGGAAAGGGGGAGGTTTATCCGACAAGTTGAGGAATCTCTACATAATAAAAACACTCAGAATCAAGGACCCCAAAATAGACACTGTTGTTGGGGAAGGAGAACGGTTGCTTAAAAGAATAAGATCTGATGGCCAGAGTGCCCACAAGTCTGATCTGAAACTCAAATATGAGAGTAAGACATATGAAAGTAAGATCCAACTCAAAATTGAGAATGAAGCCAATTTAGATTTAAATTGACTTTGCAATCAAATTCCCATCGGAATTCCCATAGGAAGTTCGACTAATTTGTCGCCCTATTTTTTAAATTGCCTTTACTTTTCTTATTTATATACTCGGCAAAATTTTCTAGACTTATGCCTCTGTTAGTTTGTTCCCTTTGGTGGGCATACTGCTCTGTATTTGTTGAAATAGTGTTAGCTAACTAGCCCAATGAAAAAAAAATGAGTTCTATTATACAGCTATAAAATTTAAAATAATGTAAATAGCAAGTAGATCTTTCGACTGAGATTTGTGTTCAAAATTTAAGAAAATTTTATAATTTCAAGATTACACCTACAAATCCAGTGCATTCATAATTTTCATAAATTTTACATTTGAAAATCCAGGTGTGGATGAAATAGTTAAAGTGGATTTTTTTAAAGCTCAAAACTTACCAACTGATGTTGATTTATAGAAAAACTAATATAGTCTTTAAATGGGATCCACTGATAAGAACATATGTGTTATTTCCTCTCAACAGTTATCAAAGGTAATGTCACTAAACATTAGGGAACATCTTAAAGAATATTGAGTCAGTCAGTTATATCATATGAGATGGAAGAAATGCATTGTCTTTTTGTCTTGCCATCCTCATGTCTGTGATTTACACATTATACTTTATTCTTATTTTTGGCATTCAGTGTTTTTTTTGGTAAGTATATGTGTAAGATTTCCATCTTTCCCTAATATTTCTAAATTTTCAGATTTTCAGTATCTGTAAAACTTTCCTTGCATCACTAAAACTAGTTTTCCAATGGTAAACCAAATATGAGAATTAAAATGTGCAATTAGTTTGGATAGATCCTGCAAGCTCTAAAAATATAAAGTTGTATCTATCCTTTGCTTCTGATATTTGAGACTGTCATATTAATATCTATAAGTTCTCTTATGCTTAGCTTTCATAGTTAGACTAGGGGAACAATTTACACAAATGGTGTGAAAGGAGGAAAAAGTTTGTCTTCCTCCCTCTGTTTTTCCATACAGAAAAAAAGCAGCAAGCATTCTCTGTGGAGCAAGTGTATGCATCTTTGTGTTACTAAGTTTTTCCTGTTTCAACATTTTTGCAGTGTCAAGGTAAATGTGGCCTCTTTAGATATTAGACTTTGCTGAGTTAGAGGAATTACTGATTTTTAAAAAATTATTTTTGGAGTAAATAATGCATCTTTCAAACTTGAGTTTATAAAGTTTCCAGTGTAATGGTGGCTAAAGAGGATTTACATTGACTCAACCACTCTATAGCCAATAGTTTTGCTTAACTTAACCTCTTTAAAATAGTTAGGATGAGAAACTCACTTCATTTTCAAAGCCAGATCTCATGACACCTAAAAAAAATTTTTTTAATGAATCCTTGATGTTTATGCTATAGAAAATTTAAGTGGCACAAGAGTAAAATATTTTTTCTTATTGCCTATTAACATAGCATTCTTCTATTAGGATAATAATTACAAAGATCATTTCTTTCTATCAGCTGATTTCTTATGTGGTCTCTTCTTTTTCCTTTTTATCAATGAGAATATTTTAATTGAAATTTGTTTTTTTCTAAGTTAAAAAGAAAAGTAAGAACTTCTATCACGAGTTCTGGGAACCTGTACTACTTTTGTAAAGCTGTGTTTCTTTTTCCTGGATAGAATAGTTTTAGTTAATATAAGGACCCAAAGTCAAACTGTAATATCTGTCCCTTGTCTCCATATACCATTCCTACTTCTACAGTATCCTTATTGCAGCATTTTTACTATCTTATGCATCAACTGAAGAACCATTGTTTAAACTCTGGCTTGCAGTTTGACACTTATCATGTGCAACATTGTGTCCAATACATGTTGATGTTCAACTCACCAGAGGCTGATGGTAGATATTGAGAGCTAATCCAAAGCAGCCGAGACCCTTTCCAACAGCTAAACCCAGAAAGTGAAGACTTCAGTGGTACTCTGGCCAGTCTCCAGAAATTATTAATTATTAAAACCTAACTTTATTTAGGAGCAATAACTCAATTTATTGAATGGACTGCAAGAGATATGAATCAAAGACTATACATACCTTTCAAACTTAGCTACAAAGAATTCACATTCCTGAAATAGAAACAATGATGCACTTATATATTGTTTTCATGTCTTAACCAAATTGCTGTTTGTATAAAATGTATATGTTTTACAAATACAAGCAAGAATAAATCCCACCAACTTATTTTTAGTAACTACAAAGTAAGCATAAAAGTTTATGAAACAAGTGTGATACAGATTAATGTGAAAGCATTTTTTCAAAGTACTTTTTAGAATGCATGTATCATTTCCATATTTAAAAAAATTTAACAACTAATTTCTAACAGCTTAGTTTCAGTTCTATAATAAAAACTATGAAGAGGTTTGAGTCAAGAAGTTCTCTAGCCAAAATTAGATCAATAACTTACAAACCTAGAATTAAGGGTTGCATTGACTCCCAAAATTTTTTCTAGTGTCCAGGGTTTTGCTTTTCTTTTAGTTTTTTTTTTAAGTTACAAATATTATCATTCTTTAAAAGTTTAGGTCTTTTTTTAAACTAAGATATTTATGCTTTAACACATTAATATTTTGGAGTCTAGAAATCAAGTTGCCTTAACTCAGGAGCAATGTTTAGAGCCTCTTTATTAAGGAAAACTATCAAGCATTCAAAAAAGGAAAAGAAAATAGAAATATGATCCTCCTAGTACCAGATTCTCAGCAATCACAATTATCCACATTTGAACAGTCATTTTTTTTGATCCTCCCAAACACTGCCTTTCTTGCTTAAATGTTTAAAGTAAATCCCATCATTACCCTTGCATTTAGTTATGGAGTCCAGAAGCAAATTCTAACTAGCTCAGTTCTTTCACTGAATGGTTGATTCATCTATTTACTAACTCATATTAAACATTTATAGAACATCTACCATATTCTAGACACTGTAACAAACTTTAGAAATTGATTGTCTGGGCAAGGTCATTGGGACCCTTTCAAAGGAGTTCTCTTCTGGTTGGAAATATAAACTGTTAAGAAATCAGATCATATCAATCATCTGCTTACACTCCATCCATGATACTTCATGAACTATGAGATAATCCTTAGAATGACATGTGAGATTGCTTATACTGCCCCCTCTCAATCTCTCCACACTCAACTTTACCCACTGAATCAAAAGCACTCTAAACTCGTCTTATTTGGAAATAATGTTCCAAACATGCCTTTCTTTCATGTTTTTGCACATCCTGGTTCCTCTTTCTGTAATCTTCATCTCAAAACCAGACTAATCATTATGCAATTTTCAAGATACCACCTAATTATCATTTTTTAAAGAAACCCTGCGAGGCTCTCCTGCAAAACAAAACAAAAACAAACAAACAAAAAAAAACAGCTAGGTGTTCACCTTCTGTGCTTCTGCAGCACCTCATGTATGTCTCAATTGTAGCACACCTTTCAGGTGTGTTATAGTTGTATATTGTTCTGATTCACTAAGATTTGGAGGCAGGGACGGTCTCTGTACTTTTAGATCTTTGTATCTTTAGTATATGCAACAATTCAGGATGTACAACAGGCATTTAATGGATTCAGTGGCTTTTTTTCTTGGAATATGTTTATCGGATGAAGAAACTATGATCATATCTGGAGGTATATTAATATGGTTCCCAACAGTGACCCCAGTTTACCATAATTTCACAGGGCTAGCTGAGGCACATGAAACCATTGATAGTTTTCCCATTGAAAGGAACAAAGTATGTGTTGTATTTAAAGAAACACCTGAATATTATGTGACATTTGGATATTAGCTCTGCCCTTTCAGAGCCTTCAGTATAGTATTTTTAAAATATAAAATGAAGCGATGATATGGTGACTAAAAGGAGGTTGCAGAATACCAAAATAATGACTAAAAAGGAAGCCCAAACTAAAGGCAATGACATTAAATTCTCCCCCACCCCCAAATTCCCTTTGCCATATAACTTTAACAAGTCTTTTTTAGTACATTTTCCTTATGCATCTTTTATTTCTGTCTTATATCTTGTGCCCGAAAAAATCAGAAGGAAAACAAACATACATGTAATGAGGAGATTAAATAAATGGAATGGTGAATCAGCAGGACCTCTATAGTAAATGGAAAAGAGTTATTACATCATAATTATAACAATATCACACATAGGATCACAGGATTTCAGAGCAGGCAAAGACCCTAGAGATTATCTAATCTAAATCACCTTTTAAAAAGGTTAAATTATTGTCCAAAATCACACCCTTAAAAAAATTTTCAATTAGCCTTTCAATCCTTCTAAAGTTGATGAAAGGGTAGGATAGCTAAATAACCAAAAGAGAATAATTTAGTATGAAGGAGTCAGCCTAATTTCTGCACAAGAAATGATGTTTGTTGGTTTCACTAGAGTTGTTCTAGGTGATAAATAAGCATGACTAAGAAGATTTAGAGAGAAAATTTATATTTAAACTTTCACAAAGCTTCTTGACAAATTTTTACATCAGACTATTTAGACAATCCCCATAAGAAATTGGTTTGGAAAGAAATAAGGAGAAGTTTGAGTAGCTAATACATAGATAGACAACAATCAAGTCCTAATCCTGTTTTTCATTGAGTGTCCTTGGGCAAATTATTTTACCTTCCTTATCATTATTCTCCCACAAATAAGAGTGATTTACCTAATTCACTGAGCTACTGCAAGGAGTGAATGAAATAATACTGTTTATAATAAAAGCTCCCATATACTAAGTACTTAGTGTATAAATTCCCATGAGATGAGAGAACTGAGGCATAGTGAAGTGACTTGTCCTTTGCCAGAAAGCTACTTATTGGCAAAGTCAGCAACTGAACCCAGGAAGGCTGGTTCTAGAGCCCTTAGTCTTAGCCAGTCAGTCTCATTCTTATGTTTTAATATGCACCAACCTCTATTCATGCACAGCCTACATATATAAGGGCTTTAAAAAGTTAGTTATCACTATTTTTATACTTTGTCAGATGGAAGAAGAAAGGGAGGCCTAATATTGACTGAAGAACTACTATACGCATAAGGCAGTGTCTTCACAACCAGCCTGGAAGGCCATAGGGTCCCAGGGAGTTCCCATGGTCAGAACCGGGATTCAGGGGATTTTGGTCTTGTTCTGAAGCCCATGTTCATTTTACAAAATTCTAGCTTGCACTTTTATCTGGATTCACACTCTTTCTTGTCATTCCTCTTCTTATAATGTCTAATGTTTTGGTGTTAGGGTAATTCTGGCCTCATAGAATGAGCTAGGAAGTAGTCTCTACTTCTATTCTGTGAGAGAGAGACTGTACAGCATTGGTATAATTTCTTCCCTATATGTTTGGCATGGTTGACCAGTAAAACCATCTGAGCCTGATGTTTTCTGTTTTTGAAGGTTGTTAATTATGGATTCAATTTCTTTACTACATATAGCCTATTTTGATTGTCTATTTCTTCTTGTGTGAGTTTTGGCAAATTGTATCTTTCAAGGAACTGGTCCATTTTATCTAATTTGTCAAATTTGTGGGCACAGAGTTATTCATAGTATTTTATTATTCTTTTAATGTCCTTAGGCTCTGTAGTGATGTTCCCTCTTTAATTTCCTGTGTTAGTAGTTGTGTCCTATATCTTTTTTCTTTGTTGTCTGGTAAGAAGTTTATCAATTTCACTGATCTTTTCAAAGAGCCAGCTTTTTGTTTGGGCGACTTTTTCCACAATATATATAAGCATTCATAATCAAATACATTTTTGCTATTATTATTTTTAACAAACTGTTATCAGATAAATTAAGGATAAGAAAAACAAGAGTTTTTATTTTATCTTCATCATTTTTTGCGCTTTTTTAATGCACATCTACATTTTTAACCTATTTTATTTTCTTAGTCTTTAAAGAACTTTTTAAACATTTATTCAAATATCCTCCAATAAAAGTTTGTCTGAGAAAGTTTTTCTTTCTCCTTCACTATTGAAGGATATTTTCAAAGGGTACAGAATCTCTGGTCGATAGTTTTATTTCTTAACACTTTAAATATTTTACTCTCTTCTTACTTGCTTTCTGAAGAAAAGTCAGATGTAATTGTCTTTTTTCTCCTCTATAGATAAGTTGTTTTTTACTCTGGCTTCTTGCAGGATTTTTTAATTCTGATTTTATGTAGTTCAAAAATGATGTGCCTAGGTGTAGGTTTTTGTTTGGTATTTATTTCCTGGGTGTTCTCTGAGATTCCTGGGTGGGTTGATGTCTGCCATTAAGTTTGGGAGAAATTCTCAGTCATTATTGTTTCAAATAGTTTTCCTTCCTTCCTTCCTTCCTTCCTTCCTTCCTTCCTTCCTTCCTTCCTTCCTTCCTTCCTTTCTTTCTTTCTTTCTTTTTCTGGTATTCCCATTATACGTATCACATCTTTTGTAATTGTCCCATGTTCCTTGGATATTCTATTACATGTTTCTCAGTCTTTTCTTGTCTTTGCTTTACAGTTTTTGAAATATCTATGGATATGTCTTCAAGCTTGGGGATTCTTTCTTCATCTGTGTCCAATCTACCAATAAGCCTACCAAAGACATTTTTATTTCTGTTACAGTGTTTTTGTTTTGTTGTTTTTTATTTTTTCATCTCTATTATTTCTTTTTAGATCTTTCTTAGAACCAAATTTCTATCTCTCTTCACACTGCCTATCTGTTCTTATATTCTTTTTACTTTGTTCATTCAGCCCTTGTTGTATTAATCATAGTTGTTTAAAATTTTTGGTCTTATAATTTTAACATCCTTGCCACGTCTGGTCCTGATGCTTGCTCTGTCTTTTGAAAATATATATTTTTTATCTTTTAGTATGCTTTGTAACTTTTTTCTTGATAGTCAGACTTAACATACTGAATAAAAAGAACTACTATTAATAGGCCTTTGATAATGTAGAGAATGATTTCCTATTTTCCACTACTTCCGTGGTGATGAGCAGTGTCTAGAAATAGAGTTTTGTGCTCAATTTCTAGCATATAAAATGAAGCAACCCATCAATAATGACTAAAACTAAAATGTTTTGTAAGCGTGACACATAATAGATTGATAATGTATTTCCCCAAGTTATTGCTATTCTCAAAAATTAGGAATAGCAGAGGGAAGTGAAGCTATAAGTGGGATATAAAAAACACAACATTAGCTTATAAAAAATAACGTATCTTTAGTATCCATATACTATATACATACACATACATATGTATATGTGATACATATATATCTGTGTGATGGGTGTGTATATATGTGTGTATTTTATATCAATAAATATATAAAATGTATAGTTTAATTGGTATACTGTCAACTTGAAAGGTTTCTCATTTTCATTCCAAATACTCCTGATAATTCTATTGAATATACTTTGTATATTCAAAATCAAATTTTTTCATTCCAATAAATGTCCATATAACAACATGATGGGTAATCTTATATATGTTACAAATCATCCTGTTTTCTAGCTTTCCATGACTCAGCAATGAACTGGAGTTCAATTTTCAGTCTTTAAATTTATATTAACATTTTATTGAGGTATAATTTAAAACAAACCACACATATTTGAAGTGTAATTTGATATTTTGACATACATACACACTGCTCAAAAATGATTTAGTTTCCTTTGCACTTCTCCTCTCTTGCCCTTTGTACCCTACATGGCCTCATGTAATCACCAATTATTTCCATCATTGTAGATTAGTTTGTATTTTCCAGAATTATATATAAATACAATCATACAGTGAATAACTATTTTTTTGTCTGGTTTCTTATATTTAACATAATTATTTTGAGATTCATCTACATTGTTGCATTTATTAACAGTTCATTCCTGGCTTTTGCTGGCTGTTTTGGCCTGCGGATTCCCCTCCACGGTGGGTAGGTAACAGGGTAGGACTTGAGAAGAAAGAAAATTTAAAGCAATCCTAATTGTTGCAGGAAGAGGAAGATGGAGAATAGCATGTCTTTTATTTTTATTATTGGGAAGGTGGATCGTTATGTACTTACCCAAACCAGAAACCAGGAAGCTACTCCTGGCTGACACACTTCTACTCCCCAAGTTCTCTACAAGTTGTCGATTCCTGTTCATTGTTCCTCTTCCACATCTGTCACAATCTTCTGCTGCCCTCACATCTGGCATTACTGAGCTCAGGTTTGTAGAATTGCAAACAGTTGCTACCTGTCTCCCCTGAATACAACTTTGTCCCTTCCTAGCTCTCTATACCTGCACCCAGAAATGAGAGGCTTTGCAGCCAGGAGGGAGGCAAATGTTGAATTTCAATCCTTTTGAAAGTTTCCAAACTTATTTTATGGCTCAGAATACTGCCTGTCTTGGTGCATGTTCCAGGTGCTCCTGAAAAGAATGTGCATTCTGCTTTGTTTGGGTTCAGTGCTCTGAACATGCCAATGATTCCTCCTTGGTGGATAGAGTTGTTTAAGTTCCTCTATTCTTACTGATTTTTTGGCTACTTATATTTGGCTAATTTTATTATTTACTGATCAGCATATTGAAATCTCAGTATATTGAAACTGTGGTCATGAGTCTATTTCCCTTTTCAGTTCTATCAGCTTTGGATTTATATATTCTAAAGCTCTATTATTAGGTCCATAACCATTTAAAATTGTTATGGAAGTCACCCTATTAATTTGGACTTTATTCATATGGACTTTACTTGTTATCCTAAATGTGAGGTCCATGAGGCAAGGAATTGTGTGTGTTATCTCTGTGTTTTTCACCTAGCATAAAAGCTATTTCATACTATATACACAATAGGTGACTAATAAATGAATGAAAAAATGCTTCCTCTTCCCCAAGATCTGGTCCCTTTCTTTCCTTGTCAGTTCTAGGTAAAGAGAATAAGGGAAAAGCCTTGCTATTTGACCACTTCTCCTCTCCAGTAAACACGTTCTTAATTTGGGAAGCCTACACTGCAGCAGGAATTGCAACAGGTGCTGTATATACCCTGGAAAGGTCACAGACATTTCCCCATTCTTAGGAGCTTACAGCATATGAAGGTGTCATGTGTAATCCCCCCATTCTCAGGATAAAAATTTATATTGGTCTGGGTTCTCTCAGACTGTCTACCTATATGTATGCATTTGTGTATGTGCATATGTGTGTGTGTTTGTACATATGTATGTAAATACACATATATTTTTTAATTATAAGAAAAGAAGAAAAAATACTTCACTTTTTTATGGCTGATTTGTAGCCTATGTGTATATATATATATATATCCCATAATTTTTGTATCTGCTTACCTATTGATGGACATTTGGATTGTTTGTAGTTTAGGACATTACAACAAAAAGCTTCTATGAACATTTGTATACAAGTTGTTATATAAACACGTATTTGCTTTTCTCTTGAATAAATACTTAGGGGTGAAATGGCTGAATTATAAGGGAGATGTTTGTGTAACTTTAAGAAACTTTCAAACAATTTTCTAAGTGCTTATGCTATTTTACATTTCCAAAAGCAGTGTACGAGAGTTTCAGTTGTTCCCCATCCTCATCAACACTTGGAATGATCATTCTTTTTAATTCTAGCATTTGAATAGGCATGGAATGGTTTCTTGAATTTTAATTTGCACTGCCTTAAAGAATAATGATTTTAAGCATCATTTCATGTATTTATTTGCTATCTGTGTATCTTTTTTTGGTGAAAGGTCTGTTGAAATCTTTTGGCCCTTTTTATGATTGGGTTGTTTACTTATTATTGATATCTGAGAGGTGATTTTAAAAATATCTGTATAGAAATTCTTTATCAGATATAATGATTGTTTGTAAGTATTTTCTCCTAGTCTATGGCTTTTCTGTTTAATAAACAGCTTTTATTTTCTTCTTAATGTCTTTTCATTCTCATAACACTGTCTTTTGAAGAATAATTTTTAATTTTGATGAAGCGCAGTTTATCAGTTTTTTGTGTGTCATAAATCATGCTTTTGGAATCATATCTAAAAGACATTTGCCTAACCCAAAATTTTCTAGTATGTTTCTTTTGGTTTTACATTAAATTCTATAATCCTTTTATAGTTTTAGGTTTTACATTAAATTCTATAATCCTTTTTGAGTTAATTTTGTATACAAAGTGATATATGGATCAAAAAAATTTTTTGCATATGTATATCCAAATTTTCTAGTATTATTTGTTGAAAAGATAATCCTTTCTTCACTGTATCATCATTGCTTCTTTGTCAAAATTTTTTTAATTTTCAATTTTTCATTGCTAGTATACAAACAACTGAATTTTGTATAATGTATTTGTATGCTTCGAATTCACCAAACTCTAATAGTTCTAATAGCTTTTATGTAATTCCAAATAATTTTCCCTATAGGAAAATCATGTTGCCTATTAACAAAGGCAGTTTTACTTTCTTTTTAATACCTATACCTTTTATTTCTGGCCTCCAGTAAAATGTTGAGGAGAGATGGTGAGAACAGATATACATGCCTTGTTGCTGACATTAGGCAAAAAGCATTTAATCTCCCACTATTAAGTCTAATGTCAGCTGTGGGCTTTTCAAATGCCTTTTATCAGATTGAGGAAGTTCTCTTATATTTCTAGTTTGCTGAGAGTATTTTTTTTTAATGGATGTGGCTTTTGTTTAGTGTTTTTCTGCACTAGCTGAGCTGATCATATGTTTTTTCTTTTTGATTTGTTATTATGATGAATTACATCAATGGATTTTCAAATGTTAAACCAACCTTGTATTTCAGAGAAAAACTTTACTTAGAAGTCACTTTTTGATTCAAATTGCTAAAATTTTGTTTAAAAATTTTGCATATATGTTTATGAAAAATATCAATCTATAGTTCTTGTCCTGTAGTCTTGGTCTGGTTTTTTATCTGAGTAAAGCTGATGTCATAGACTGTTAGGAAGTATTCTCTTCTTTTTAGTTTTCTAGCAGAGTTTTTATAAGATTCTAATCTGTAAACATTTTGGTAGAATTCATCAATAGAGCCATCTGGACCTAGAGTTTTCTCTGTGGAAATATTTCTAGCTAAAAATTCAATTTCTTTAATGAATACATCACCATTAAAATAACCCATTTCTTCTTGACTGAGCATTGTTAGTATGTGTAGGATATATCTGTTCATATAGTTCTCTCCTCTGTGCCCTGCAAACCCTAGCAACCTTGGCCGCCTTGGCCTCTGGTTATGCTTCTTGGACTCAGAAAGACTACCCAGTTTCCATCTGGAATCCTCCAATCTGCACCACAATCTAGAACCTGTTTCTAGGCATTAAGTTTGTCAGTTTGGGTGCTTATCTTATTTGTTCCTGTTTCTTTGATCACTGTCACTCCTTTCCTGATGTTCAGTTTCTTGAAAAACCAATATATATTTTATTCAGTTTTTTAAAAAATTTTTTTTCAGGCAAGAAAGTAAGTCTAATCCCTGTTATTACATTTTGGCTGGAAGCAGAAGTCCATTCTTCAAATTTTAAAATATTTATTTTAAATAAATTTGACCAGCTTATTTCTTTTATATTATGCTTATTTTAAGTAATATTTTAAACTTTGACACTCTAAATAAATGTGACTTTTCCTCAAGGGAATAAATGGTTTTCATTTTTGTATTTAATTTGGTGCTTGACTCATATAATTTTCACCCATCAGCATCATAAAAAGTCTTTAGTGTAAGCTATTGATATTAATTTGACAGTAAGACTTTGTATGATGAATTTGTTCTCTAATTGTAAAAAAAAATCTAAGCAAGAGATTTAAGTGCTGTGCCTAATTCTTCAGCACTACACTATTCTTTGCAAGAACAAGAGCTTGAAAACCAGCCATATTCTCTTTTGTGTTCATTTCTTTTTTGACACCAGGGTTACTTGGAATGTCATAAAGACATATTTTTTAAACATTTAATAGAGGAAAATTATAAATTATTCTATAGTTGCTTATGAAAAGCATATATTTGTGTATCAAATCTACCATAAAATCAAGAGATAAAATTTAAACATTAGACAAATTTAGGTTAGACTTATTTGGGGCTGTCAGTGATGATAGACTGTCTAATACTTAGAGCTTATTTATTCCTTTTGTGTGCTGATGTCTACTCCTCTGGGGTTTACTACTGGCAGACAGAACTCCTCTCTTTTGCTGTTTTATCCTCCCACAAACATTATACCTACTGGCAGGAAAGAATATAATATTATGGAAATTATATAGACTTCAGTGTCAGGGAAAAGCCTGTGCTCACAGCAAGTTCATAGTGTATATGACACTGCAAAATAGTCCTTGACCTGGGACTAGGTATGTAGGGGCTTTGGAATCTGTGAACATCTTGAAATTGTATGCAGATATGTGTGTAAGCGTTAATATTTTTGTACATGGAATCCATAACTTTTATTTGATATTCAAAGCTTTTTTAAATGATAAAACTCCTCTATCTTGTCTTATTGCACAGTAGAACAATTGAACAAACCAGACCCATAGTCAAAGTACTGTAGAATGACATCCCATAAAATTATCCTCTGAGGATAAATTAGAAATCTAGACCACTCAAGATTCAGAGTGGATATTTTTGGCTCAGTGATATCCTGCTATCTCCCAAATTATAGCCAATGGATTAACATCAGGATAATCAGATCTTTTGGTGTCTTAAAAAATATAACTCTTATAGTTGCTTTTAATTTTTTCTCTCATGTTAAAAAGATAAGTTATATATTCAGATGAAGCTTTTGTTTAAGGCTGTAAAATATTTCTAGTAAACTTACATAAATAAACAAGATAAACAGAGTTCATCAAGATGGTCAATTTTTCAAGTGAAAACAAATGAAGTATTAGTTTACCAATGCCTATGTTAAATCATGAAGCCAGATTAATTAGAGTAATTGCATATATATTGAGATTTGAGTGATTTGTTAAAACTGCATTATTCTTTCCCACAATAAATTATTTATTTGCTACATTCCTCTTTCCAGTCCAGCAATACTAGATCTTAAAATGTAGGTTAGTCATTTTAATCATTCTATAATAAGTCACTATATTGTGATTTATATATAGGAAGTGTTATTATTTCTATGTCATTGCTAACAAACCAGGACCTCCCAAACAGCTTATGTTCATCAGGAAGAGCTTATGTTCCTTATTTGTGAATAATTCTTATTAGGTACCATCTTTTGTTCTAATGCTCCTGTAATTTCATTTTTGAGACCTGGAAATGTTTCTTTGGTGAAAAGAATGGTAACAAGTCATTCTTTAAAAAATATTCCATCATCCCTTCATATTTTTTGTCTTTTATGCCATGTCTTAGACTCAACTTATACTCAGTTCTCCCTTTGGCAGTTTCCCATTTTGATTTCTTCAACTCATATACATACATACACACACACACACACACACACACACACACACACATACAGATACACACACATATATAGATCTTAATTATATATATAAATAAACAATTCACCGTTAATAACAGAGTCATTAATATACCAAAGTAAAATATATTTCAAAAGGGGGGTGCTTGCTTTTATCACTAAAGCACTTTACTGCATTTTTATTTGAGGATATATCTTACTTGCCAATTATTCAATACCATAAACAGAGCTAGAGATTCAGATTTTTTCTAAAAGTCTAGTTGTTGAATTTTTTGTTAAGAACTATGTTTTTTTGTTTTGTAATTATAATTAGTGAATATTGATTTTTTAAAAAACCATTTAAAAAAAATTAAACCCCAGCTTTTATGTGTTTTTTTAAAGTTATTAATTTAAATTATTAAAGTTTTTCCATTGTACCCATTGTGTTGGTGAAATCTTTTTCTCTCAGAAAGGAAATTATTATTTGTCTATGTGATATTGATATAAAATGTCAGCATTAAAAAGAATGGCTAAATTTGGAGGATCTCAGAAGATGGTGGACTAGGTAAAAGCAAGGTTTGTCTCCTCCCAGGTCCACATTGAAATTACAACCAAATTATAAAATAATCAACGTGGAGAATCACCTGAAGTCCAGCTGCATTTGATAATATGAAGGAGCCACATCGAAGCTGGTAGGAGGGGCAAAGTCATGAATCTGGTAGTGGAGGAACATCTGAAGGGAGAGCAAGGCCGCAGAGGCTTTTCTGAAGAGAGGAGATTCCAGGTCTCATTTGGGGGCTTCCCAGCCCAGGGTCCCAGCCCAGGGAAGAGGAGATTTTAATAATTCTGATTGTAAAAATCAGAGAGGATTCCAGCTGCCTGGGTGAGATTGAAAGAGACTGAAATCCTAAATGCCACCTTTAAGGACCTGTGCACATGCTATCTGACCTGTGGACACTCACCGGAGACACCAGTGGTGGGTCAGAGGCTCACATGGGATTCAGACTGAGAAAGTTGGCATTACCTGGTCCCAGAAGGAGGGCTGGAAGAGCAGCCAACATTGTGCCTTGATCCAGCCCCCATACCAGGCAATCTACAGTCTGCACAAGCTTGACTGTGCAGACCCCTCCCACAGAGCCATTAGGAAGCACTGACCAGAGAAGATCATCCTGTCTCACTCAACCTGCAGATCACCCAGGGCTTTGGTTGCTGGATGGCTGCAAAGCCCTGCTCCAGTTCAGGGCCAAGCATTCCAAGCAGGTGGCCAGTGCTGTGAGCCTCATTTCCGAGATAGGGTTAGGCAGATCACTGCTGCCAACATGAACTTGGATGGATCTCTGGGATCTGTGGGCCATTCCCAGACAGCAACTGGTCTTGCCTTGATCTGGCACTTCTGTGGGAATGTGCAAATGGTTACCAAAGTTGCAGCAGGACTGAGGCTGTATTGATCTGACTGCCATTGTCTCTCTGAGACCACGCCCCACCTTACTCACAAATTGCCCCAGGGTGGCCACTGACAGTGAACTGCCACAACCTTACCTCTCCCCTCCCCTGATCTTCCAAGCCACACAGGCAACAAACTTTGGCCAGCACAGGGCTGGCACTGCATGGAAATCAGTGGCAGGCAGACCCTCTGCTTCCTGCAAGAGAAGCAATATTGTGTCCAGGGAGGGCAGGGGTCTGTGGAACTGTCCCAGATGGCAGCTGGTCTCACGGAGATCTGTGACTACAGTGAAAATGCCCAGATGCAGAAATTGTAGCAAAACTGAGGCTGTATTGGTCTGATGGCCCTCTTCTACCTGAGCTCCCACTTCAGTCAAGCCACAAAGTACCTGCAGCCCATTGACAGGCAGCCTCCTGTACCCAGCTTGGCTCTGGGGTTGTACAGTCTGTGCAAGAAACAGACCTTGGCTAGCACAGTCAGCACATTTCAGGGAAAACAGTTGTGGGTAGACCACTGTTGCCTGTAAGAGCTGTGGTATCTCTTGAGAGGATTGCAGGGGTTTGCATTGGCCTGATGGCCCTTGACTCCCTGTGCTCCTGCTCCATCCAATCCACAAAGTGCCCACTGCATGTTGATAGGCAGTTCCCCCTGTGCTCGGGTGAGCAGTAGCTGACCTTGCTACAATTGGAAACTTTTACAAGGAGCCATAGAGACAGCACTGGCATGTAAACTAACACTGCAGTGGCAGGGAGAAATTTACTCAATAGACACAGGAGGCTTCTGCAGTCCCTGTTCCACTCAACATGCATATCACCCAGAGGCTAGTCCAGTTTCAGATATTTACAGGCAACTGACAGGCAGTGTCAGACCTTCAGAAGCAGTGGTCACTCTGCTAAGCTGCCATAGGTCAGAGACAGGGATAACTGACTACTGCCGACAGTGTTGTCTCTTCCACTTACCTACAGATCCAGCATAGGCAACAACGATCTGCAGATTGCTTTGTAGTTCCCACCAGGTATCCCTGAGCAATCAAAAGCAGTGGCTGACCTAGTCTCATTAGTGCTACACACAAAGGGTGGTTGCAACAAGTATACAAGCTTGCTGGGGCAAATCCTACCCAGTGGGGTCAGCCCCCACACAGCAACTCTTACCGGAAGGGTACAGCCAGTTCCCACAATTAGTCAGCCTTAGTATTAATCCCATCCACTGATCTACTAACAACAATAAAGGTTTGGTGACAACAGAAGATCACACAACACCCACACAAAGATAACATCCAGATCCCCAGGCATAAGGGATTGGGGAGAGGTAACTACTCAGCCGCATAGGACATCTTCCACATAAGACGAAACAAATATTCATGACACATAGAAACGAACACAGAGAAGCTAATAAAATGAGAAAACAAACATACCACAGATGAAACAACAGGAGAAAACTCCAGAAAATAAGCTAAATGAAATGAAAGACAGAGTTCAAAATAATGGTTAAAAGGATGCTCAACGAACGTATGGGGAGAATGTATGAACATAATGAGAACATCAACAGAGAGATAGTAAGCATAAAAAAGGACAGAGAAGCCTTAAAAAAGAACCAGACAGAAATGAAGAGTAACGAAAATGAAGAATGCACTAGAAGGATTCAACAGTAGATTGGATGAAGCAGAGATTGAATCAATGAATTGGAAGACAAGGTAGCAGAATACAACCAATCAAATTAACAAAAAGAAAAAAGAATTTTTAAGAAATGAGGATAGTTGAAGAGACCTCTGGGACAACATGAAGCATAACAATATCCGAAACATAGAAGTACCTGAAGGGAATAAGAGAGAGCAAGGGATTGAGAATCTATTTGAAGAAATTATGACAGAAAACTTGCCTAACCTGTCAAAAGAATTAGACATACAAGTTCAGGAAGCACAAAGAGTCCCAAACAAGAGGAACTCAAACAGACCACACCAAGACACATCATAATTAAAATGCCAAAGGTCAAAGACAAAGAGAGACTCTTAAAAACAGCAAGAGAAAGGCACCTAGTTACTTACAAGGGTACCCCCATAAGAATGTCTGTTAATTTTTCAATGGAAACTTTGCAGGCCAGAAGGGACTAGCAAGAATATTCAAAGTTATGAAAAACAGGAATCCTAGGGAGGGGGTGGAATTTATGACTTGTGCCTCTGGGCTCTCTTAGTCCCCTTTGCTCCCTCAAATGTTTTTCACTCCTCTGCCTTGGGTCTGTAATATCTACTGCTTAACCCTATCAAGCCAGTATTACAAGAAATGTTCAAGGGACTTCTCTGTTAAAAGAGAAGGGATACAAAAGAAAACAGAAATAACAAATATAAATAATAAAATGGCAGTAACAATGTACCTATTAGTAATCACTTTAAATGTAAACAGATTAAATGCTCCAATTAAAAGACATAGGGTAGCCAAATGGATAAGAAAACAAGATCCTTGCACATGCTGTCTAGAAGAGACCCACTTCAGATCAGATGATACTCACAGACTGAGAGTAAAGGGATGGAAAAAGATATTTCACGCAAATGGAAATGAAAAAAAGCCAGGGTAGCGATACTTATATCAGATCAAATAGATGTTAAAGGATATCATAAGAGACCAAAAAAAGGCATTACATAATGATAAATCAAGAGGACATAACCCTAGTAAACATATCCACATCCAACATAGGAGCACCTACACACATAAAGCAATTATTGAATGACATGAAAGGAGAGATCAATAGTAATACACTCATAGTAGGAGACTTTGACATAGCATTTACACCAATGGACAGATCTTTCAAGTAAAGAATCAACATGGAAATAATGGCACATTAGACCAGATGGATTTAATAGATATTTTCATAACATTTTACTTTAAAGCAGCAAAATATACATTCTTCTCAAGTACACATGGAACATTTTCTCAGACAGACCACATGTTAGGACACAAAAAAGTCTCAATAAGTTTAAGAAGATTGAAATCATATCAACTGTCTTCTCTAATCACAATGGTATGAAACCAGAAATCAACTACAAAAAAAAAAACCACCCCTGGAAAATACATAAACACATGGAGGCTAAATAACATGCTATTAAACAATGAATGGGTTATTAATAAGATCTAGGGAGAAATCAAAAGATACCTAGAGACAAATGAAAAAGAAAACACAACAAAAGGTAAAAACCATATGATCATATCAATAGATGCAGAAAAAACATTTGACAAATCCAGCATCCATTTATGATAAAAACTCTCAGCAAAGTGGGTATAGAGGGAACATACCTCAACATAATAAAGGTCATACATGATAAGCCTATAGCTAACACCCTACTTTATGGGGAAATGCTAAAAGTATTTTCCTTAAGATCAGGAACAAGACAAGGATGTCCACTTTCATCACCCATCTTCAACATTGTATTGGAAGACTTAGCCATAGCAATGAGATAAAAAAGAGAAATGAAAGGTATCTAAATTGGAACAGAAGAAGTAAAACTCTTGTTACTTGCTGATGACATGATACTATATAGAGGGAACACTAAAGATTTCATCCCCAAACTGGTAGAACTGATCAATGAATTCAGTAAAGTAGCAGGTTACAAAATAAATATTCAGATGTCAGTGGCATTTTTACACCAATGTTGGACTTTCAGAAAGAGAAATTTTTTTAGAAATCCCATTTATAATTGCATTGCAAACTATAAAACACCTGGGAATCAAATTAACTAAGAAGGTAAAAGAACACTTCTCAGAAAATTATGTCATTGAAAAAAGAAATTGAAGAAGATACAAATAAATAGAAGTATATACCATGCTCATTGGTAGGAAGAATCAACATCATTAAAATGGTCATATTACCCAAAGCAATCTATAAATTCAGTACAATCCCTATCAAAATACCAATGGCATTTTTTCAGAGAGAGAGAGAGAACAAATGATCCTGAAATTTATATGGAACCATAAAAGACTTAGAATAGCCACAGCATCTTGAGAAAGAAGAACAAATCTGGAGGTATCATACTACCTGATATCAAACTATACTACAAGGCTACAGTAATCAAAACAGCCTGATACTGGCATGAAAACAGATATATTGATCAATAGAACAGAATAGAGAGCCTAGAAATAAATTCACACTTATATGTTCACTTAATATATGACAAAGAAGGTAAGAATATACAATAGGGTAATGATAGCCTCTTCAATAAATGGTGTTGGGAAAATTGGATAGATACATGCAAAAAAGTGAAGCTGGACCACCTTCTTACACTGTATATAAGAATAGACTCAAAATGGATTAAAGATTTAAATATAAGACCTGAAACCGTAAAACTTCTAGAAGAAAACATAAGCAGTAAACTCTCTAATATTACTAACAGTAATTTCTTTTCAGATATATCTCCTCAGGCAAGGGAAACAAGAAAAAATAAACAAATGGGACTACATCAAACTAAAAAGTTTTTGTACAGCAAGGGAAACCATCAAAAAACAGAAAGACAACTGAATGTTTGGAAGAAGACATTCATTAATGATACATCTGATAAAGGCTTAATATCCAAAATATATAAAAAACTAATACAACTCAACAGCAACAACAATAAAAAAACAATCCAATTAAAAAATGGGCAGAATATCTGAACAGATACTTCTCCAAAGAGAAAATACAGATGGCTAATAGACATACGAAAAGATGCTCAAGGTCACTAATCATCAGAGAAATGCAAATTTATACCACAATGAGATAGCATCTCACACATGTCAGAATGGTTATCATCAATAAATCAAAAATTAAGTTTTGGTGAGGATGCGGAGAATAGGGAAACCTCTTACATTGTTGGTGGGATTGCATCTTGGTATAACAGCTATGGAAAACAGTCTGGTAGTGTCTCAAAATATTAAAAATGGATATATCTTTGACTCAGCAATTGCACTTTTGGGTATTTATCCAAAGAAAACCAAAACAATAATTAGTAAATATCTGTGCACCCCAATATTCATGGCAGCACAATTTACAATAGCCGAAACATAGAAGCAACCTAAATGCCCATCAACTGATGACTGGATAAAGAAGTTATGGTTCATATATATAATATAAGATTACTTAGCCATTAAAAAAAAAAAATGAAATCCTGCCATGTACAATGTCATGGATAGATCTAGAGGTTATTATACTGAGTGAAATAACTGAGACAGAGAAAGATAAATAGCATATAATTTCATTTATATGCGAAATCTAATGAACAAAAAGAACAAACTAATCGAAAACAGACTTACAAAAATAGTGAAAAATTTGGTGATGGACAGAGAAGATGGGATTTGGGGGCCTAAGAGAATGTGGTGAAGGGTTAAAGAAGCACAAATTAGTAGTTGACAGATGGTCATGGGGATGGAGAGCACAGTATAAGGAATGCAGTTGTCATTAATATATTGGCTAGGTGGAAAACTGGGGGAGAGAAGGAGCAACTAGGGTGATTGTTTTATAAACTATATAAATGTCTATCCAATGTACTATATACTTGCAACTAATTTAAATAAATAAATAAATTTATGTATTTATTTAAAAAAGAAAAAAGTGAAAAAAAATAAAAGCAACAAAGCCAATTTTAAATATGCAAAAAAAAAAAAGAAGAAATGACTAAACTTAATAGCAGCAATTGCAATCTCAAGAGTGGTATATGATTATTAAGAAATTCTTTTAATGTGATCTCTTAATTTATGGCCATATAAGCAATGATAAAAGTGATAAAGTCTGGTCAGGCTTATATGTGGCTTTCCTTGAATAACAGTGGGCAGTTGGTGGCACAGGTGGCAAAACAAATTGCAATATCTTAGCATGATATGGAGACTATTTTAAGATCCATCCCCGTGGACACTTTAGTAAATCAAAGGAACCGAATCTGATCAGTTAGTATCAAGCTACAACACTCCATACTGCTTTTTACTAGGGTCTTTATAAACAAGGTTATTCAATTACTTTTTAAAAATGAATAATCATTATGTAATGAAATTTTGCTTTACCAAAGGTCACATTGACATTAGAATAATGTGGCACAATTATTTATAAAACAAGAATATCAAATATCCAAGAAAGCTATATATTCTTGATAAAGAACACAAATTCTAGAGATGCTATAAAATTCCATTAAATAAGTGATTCTAAAATAAAAGTCCCAATACTGTTGCAACTCTGAACTAAAGATCACCTAAATATTCTTAGTCAGGTCAATTGATACTAGAAGAAAAGCAAGTGTACAAAAGGACCAGTAAGTACATGGCTGGCTATGCTTACTGTTCGTCTTACTAATGATCCTGCCATCTTAGTTATCACAATTTTTAATTTTTTCAGAGCTCAGTTATTAAATGTTCTAAAATTATAGATTTCTTCTTGTTTCAATCCCAATTAATTTCCAAACTCTATGAGAGTTTTGAAAAGAATGCTTAAAGTGTCAATGAAACTCATTAAATCATCACCAATTGTTTTGAATAGACTTCCCTCTCATAAAAACTTAAAACTTTTTCTAAAAAAAGATAATTAAAAAATATGTTAGATAAAAGTTACAGAACTATCAGTCTTCAAAGTGTAATCATGTCCTGGAAGTTTAAGAGGATGAAGAAATAAAATTACTTGTTAAACAATTTAATTGGACCTGGGTATATTTAATACAAACACATTTTTTTTTACATTCATGAATATAAAAAAAAAGTTACTCAAGTCACAACTAGAAATCTGTTAGAAGTGCAGGAAAAAATACATGAATCTCTCAGTTATAAGTTGCCAGCAATACTGTGGCACCTCATTCATTTTGCAGTAGCTTTCAAGGGGAAAAAGAAAAACTATATTAAGTGAAAACAATTATTTTAATTTGCCAATAATATTCTTTTATCCACATAATTATATATTTTTTTCTTTTAGCAGTAAACCAGAATTTGAGAATAAATCTACATGCCTGATATCTAAGAAGTCTGCATTATGTTAGGCTATTTTTAATTATGGATAATATCAGGGTGACCCATTGCATTTCATAGTTTATGCTCAAACCTTGACCTCTTTAACATCTTAAGGCTTGAGAGGAGAATTTCTAGGCATGTTGGAGAATACTAGTGTTTTCCCTGCAATTTCTACTTAGGTAAAATTATAGGTTTTTTTATAAATTAAAAATTACTTTTTTTAAAAGCCAGCTGGGAGCTTTTGATAGATAGGTGTTCAATGCTTTAGTGAAAGGCTTTCACTTCACATAAACAAGATCCTCATTTAATTTAAAATTCGACAGCAAATAACAAATTTAAACAAGTTTCTTCTAAATACAGGTGTGCATATGCTCAGAAAATGACAAAGTACTCTTTCTATTTCCCCTAGATAGCTGGTGGGTTTTTTTTTTTTAAAGAAAATATCACTGTAAAATATATTCCAACCCTAGTCACATTAAATGTGACAAGAGAAGACTAGAATTTGAGAAAATATGTTATGTTTCAACTTCTTTCTTTTCTATTTTGTGTATCAGTCTGATATGTTCTTGTCACACTTTTGAATATTACAGCTATGACAGCACATTGAAAGAGTTCAAGACTTGAAGCAAAGCTAAAGTGAGCAATAATTACAACAAAATCAACTGTACAATGTACAAAATGGTAACTGTACAATAATATCTCACAATATTTATAAAAGCAGCGACAGTTATCAGACAATACATTTGGTTATTTTTTCAATACTGTGCTGCTGATGCCTTGACTGTGTACTCTTTAATACTTACTGGGTAAAGTTCTTGTATCTTTCCATGCTACATGATTTTTTTCTTTGTTGGCAACTTAATGTTACTTTCATGGGGCTGCTTACTTCTACTCTACACTTTCCCATTTGACTTACTCAGCTCAGCATTGCATCTGACATCACCTTTGCCATGTAAATCTTAGTTGTAGCAGGTATTAGTTTGATTGATAGTTCTGTGTGTGTGCGAGAGAGTGGGGGGAAAGAGATCAATTTTATCACATTAAGGCAAAAGAAGAATCAAATTGGTTCATGTAGTCCAAGAGTACAGATCAACCAAACTGTAAGTTAAGTCCGGAATCACTGAGTCTCAAGAAACTGCACAGAGGCCTTGGACCAATATTAATTATGTGGATGAAAAGAGGACATTTTCTACAAGAGGAGTGCATGTCAGACACTTCCAAATGTCTCCTAATAGCAAAAATTAAAGTTTACGCAGTGCTTATAATTTGTGAAGACTTTCTGACACTCCAGGTTGGAAAATCTTTTATACAAGTATTGTGATTATGTTCAATAAAATAAAGTGTTGCAATAGTGGATCATTGACACATTCTGAAATTTTGTTCTCCAGTACTAACTTTTAAAGTTTTAAAAAATCATTAGACTTGCAAAAGTTACATTGATATTAAAACATTTCTTCTTCAATTCCTGTGGTCATTTGCTCTATCTTCTAGTGCTTCAAAACCCACAAATGTAAAGGAGCACAAATATCTAATGCTTTTCATCCTTTTGTCCATAATCTATTAATATTCTGAGACTGATTGCATAATCTAAGGAAGGACAAAAGTGTCAGAGTGAATGTGTTTTCTAATTTCCTAACTTTGTTAATGAATATCTAAAAATAAAAAAAACAAAAGCAAGATAATGTTGCTCTAGGTAGAACAGAAAAAAAAACAATCAATAATAATAAAAAGAAACAGTGTTAAGAATAAAGTGCTGATGTGGGAGCAGAGAAGCAATGGAAATTTATTTGGGAATAACTTTCTAAAGTCAGGTGTACTCAAATCACTGGAACAAAGAAAACCTGAAAGTCAAAGTTTATAGAGTTCATTACACCTTAAACATAATATTCACACCAACCATATTATTATCCCTGTTTGGTCACACAGCTATCAGTGGCAGAGCTAGAGTCTGAACCTGTTCTCTGGCAACAAATTAACATTCTTTTTCTTACTCTACACTGCCTCCCATTCAAGCTCTTTACATGCTTGAAATCAAGAATGCCTCCTACATGCTTAGAATCAGAAGTCCTACCTCCAGCATCTATTAGCTCACTGACCTCAGGAAAGTTACTTCAATCTCTTTGCACTTTGCATTACTCAATCTATGCAATGAGGATTGTGACATCTTTCTTGTCATTACTGAGTTGCTGGAAGATCAAATAAAAGTGTTTTGTGACAATAGTATTTAAACATATAAGAGGTTGTTTTAATTAAAATGCATAAAGAAAAAGGTTGATGAGATTTCCTAGCCCCTAGTTATTATCTTTAAGGACTCATGGTAGCAATAGTTGGAAATAATTTCTCCTCATTTAGGCATGCATTGGGCCATTGTGGAATTAGTATTGCATCCAGTTTATGTCTCGTCACCTTGAGGATGCCATGAAGTGGAGAAGTTCAGACTAGTGTCATAATATGATGAAAGTAGTGAATAAATAAGACCCATGAGAACAGGTAAAAGGAGCTGGAATTAGTTAGTCTGGAGACAATAATTGCCTCCTAATACATGAGGCATTATCATAAAAAATATGTAGACCAACTTTTATCCATCTTCTCTGAGAAATTACTTGAGAGTAACTGAAAATATAGTACAAACATAAGAAAGAAGTTTGTTAAATATTAAAACAGGCTATTAAAAGATGTGGAGTCTCCTTTGTTAATAATTTTCCAAAGAAAAATAGACACAAATCAATTTGGTATGGCCAGGAAAAATATGTACTTGTAATCAGAGAGCTAGAAAAGCTAAATTATAAGAGGAGGGTAATACAGATGTAGAGGCTGAATTAAACCAAGTCTTTGGTTCATGATCCAGTACCGTCGATCTGAACAAGGCCAAAAAGCAACTTTAAATGGATTTCTTCCCATTATCACATTCCTCACCTTCCAACACAAAGCTGCTTTAATGTACTTGATATATATTTTTAAGTTTAAATGGAGCTTTGGAAATACATAGTGTCATTTTGGATATTTAAATTTTTACATTAGTAGATCTCATTCTTTTCCATTTTCACCAAGCATTATGTTTTTAAGCTCTGTGTTGTTTCTAATTGCTTTGTCATATTCAGCAATGTGCATCCACATCTTTTTCCATCTTTCTCTAGTGGTGTAAAATGAGGTCGTTTTCAACTCCCTCCTTCTAAAAACAATGTTGTGAAAAAGGTATTTACTTACATGCTTCTTTTTGTAAGGTTTCTCTCCCTTTCTCTTGAGGAATATGATTCAATAATCATACATAATTATATACTTGCTCTGTCAGATTGTTCTCCAAAATGTCAATAAGAATTCTCATTTCCCCACCAACACCTACTTAGCCTTATTGAACTGGGAAAATTTCCCCTACTTGATGGGAATAAAGTAATACTAATTCATTGTTGATTTTCTTCTTTACTTACTGAGATAATACTCTTGTCACTCATTTATATATTTCTTCATCTTCTAGGATTTTTAATCTTGTTGATTCCAGGAGTTCCCTCTATAGTATGGCTTTTTCCTTTTACCTGTTCTTTATATCTATCCCATTTATCCACCTGTCTATTATAACTGACATTTGGATTGGGATTTATATGAATGGGCTAGATCTCCATTTATTCAGATCTTTATTAATGTTATTTATTAGAGTTTTAAATTTCCTTCCAACAGGACTAAGGCATTAATGATATCTCATCTAACAGGTTGGCATTATTAACTAATTAAGTGTACATGTTCAATGTGAGCTCTGTTTATGCCCTTTGTGTCTGTTGTATTTATGAATTCCTCAAAGCAAGGCTTGTTTGACTCAAAATGTGCAGTGTCCACACAGCTCTATTTAAAGACAGTTGTTGATATGCACTTTTGATTAAATGATTCATTTTTTTCTCATAGAATGCCTCCAACAAAATGATGAATTCTAAGATAATCATTTTTAGGATAAGAAGTTGCTGAATCAGTAATAATAGAACAATGTAGTAGGATAATCCAGTACCTCATTTATATTACACAATTTTTATTGAGTTTTTACCATATGGCAAGCTATCACATTTTCTTGTATGGTCTTTGGACCCCTGTGATCCCAAGACCTTTTTGGTTTGTGAGTTAAGAATTACATTCTCAAATTTTCTGAGGTGTTATTTGCTTTTTCCACTCTGTTCACATTTGCACTAATGGTGGAAAAACAATAATGGGTAAAACTGCCAGTGTCAGTGTGAGACAAGGCAGTATCACCATATTGTACTAATAGTTGTTGACTCTTCACTCACAATACATTAATTTTGTTACATTAATTTTGTAACTCTGACTCTTGAATGTGACTTTTTAATATTTTGCACACTGAAGTACAATGGTTATATTAAGGAAAAGCACTTTTTCCATTACTTGAAAGCTGAATTAGCCACATTTTTTTCATGGAACATCATTATTAATTGAAAGAATGACTGACTTGCAAACTTGACAGTCAGACTTAGGTACAAAAATGAAGGATAAAGAGAATGAAAGACACAAAATATCTGCCCTCATTAATGCTGAGGTATGGAGGTGAATAGATATCTAAAGATAACTTCAGATAGTGTAATGCTCTAACAGAAGTGAGGTGAAAGGACAGACAGTACATGGGTAAAAATACTTTAAAAACTAAGCTCAGAAAGCCTTCTCTGAGGAAGTTACAGTTTGATCTGAGACTTGAAGAATGAGTAAAAGTTATCAATGAAAGAGCTAGGGAAGAGCATTCTAGGAAGAGGGAAAGAGAATTTCATCAGTCTGAGACAAAAAGAGCTTGCATGTTTGGGAACCAGAGAAGAGATCAATGTGACTGAATAGAGTGGTCACCAGAGAAAGCACTACTAGAAGAGGTTGGAGATAGGGAAGAGGAGAAAGGGCTTTAATGGCCCTCATTTGGATTAAGATCGAATTCCAGTGGGAAGCCACTGAAGCCTGAAGTAAGGACTACATAGAATTTGATTAAGATGTTAGACACTGACTCTGGCTGCTATATAGAGAAGATTGCTGGGTAGTAAGAATTGAAGGAGAGAGACCAATTAGACAGCCAAGAGGTGAGTGATTAAACCAAAGTGGTGGCACTGGAGATTGACCAAAGATAATAGATTTCAGATATATATTGGAGGTAACAAAAGGATCCACTGATGTGAAGTGTGAGGAATGAAGAAAGGGAGGAATCAAAGGTGATTCCTAGGTTTTTGAATAATCAAGGGATTGAGAGTGCATTGGCTGATGCCCCATTACTACATCACAACATCACCACACCTTCAGCTCTTTTGAACCTCCATTAAACTTACCTGGCAAACTCGGTCACAGCTAAATCTCCACTGACTTCTCATATGCAAGTGAGCAATGAAACACGGATGGAGAAAAACCACATACCCAAAGTAACTGATCTTTCTTTATGACTTCAAATTGCAAGTGAGCCTTTGCCCTGCCATGTAATCCTACTATAATTTCCTAGCTAATTTTTCCTTCGTACTCTCCTAGGTAACTATTTTATATGTTTGTTTCTCTCTTTTAACCTCCAGTACCTCTCAGTTCTCCATTTTATCAGCTAATAGTGACCTTCTTATGTCAATCAAAATGAGCTTCCACATTTCTAGCTCTATCTGCCAAACTACTTAAAACTGAGTATCCTGGCTTCCCTCCCCTTTCAGTGGATGAACCTAAGACTGCCATCTCCATCTGAACTCTGGATCCCCTCTTTTTTGCCTACCTATGAACATTGTTCCGACAGATAACTCTTGTCTTTCCTGAGTCATCAATCAGCATTTGCAGCTTTCATTTTCTTGACATTACCCTTGTCCAGGTCATCAGTGATCCCCACATTGTTAAAATGATGATCATTTCTCAGACTCCATCTTCCTCACTTTCTTAGCAGCATTTAACAGAGTCAATTACTCCCTTTGCCTCGAAACACTTTCTTTACTTTTCCTCCATGTGCTATGCTCTTTTGGTTCTCCTATCCTATGGGAAAATCTTTTCTCAGTCTCTTCAGTGGGTTCTTCCTCATCTTCCCAATCAGTAAATGTTGAAACCTCCCCAGATCTTAGTTCTTGAGTCTCTTTACCTTTTCTTATCTACACTCACTTCCTTACTGATCTATTCAAGCCCTGTGACTGTAAGTACTATTCATAAACTGATGAGTTCCAATTATTATCTCCTACCTAACCATGCCCTCAAACCCCAGACGCATATTCAGCAACCACTTGACATTACCATTTGTTTGTTTAGCAGTTATCTTAAATTTAACATGTCTAACTGAGCTCTTGTCCCACTGCTCACCCCCTTCCCCCAAATATCTGTTCCAACTACACCATTCATCTTTTCAGTAACACCATAATTTCATTTGTTCAAGACAAAAACCTTGAAATATACTTGGCTGTAACTTCAAAGCATATCTAGAATCATACTACTTTTACCACATTTTCCACCACCTTTCTAGGTCAGGTCATCATCATTTCTTGTCTATACACCTTAATTGGTGTCCCTGCTTCTGCCTTCGTCTCCCTACAGGATACTATGCAGTAGCCAGAATGATTATTTAAAATACCGTTTTAATAATGTCTGCTTAAAATCTTCTGAATAAAAATAAAAATTCTTATCATCACCTTGAATAAATGATCAGGCCCCTTGCCACCTCTCCAACTTCCTTTTCTTACAGTCTTCCCTTTCCATCCCACCTCTCAACTGCACGTCAGCAACACCAGATTCCTTGCTGTTCCTTGAACACATTAAGAACACTCCTACTTTAGGAATTTTCTCACTTGCATCTCCCTCCATCTGGAATGCTCTTCTTTTAGCTATCTACATGGCTTGCTTCCTCACTTCTTTCAGGTTTCTGCTTGAATATCATTTTCTCATAAAAGATACTTCCTTAACACTTTTCAACTTCTAGGTGAAGATCAAGGATTGAACACCTGCATTTCCCTTAGCACTCTTCTCAATCTCTACTAAATGGAAGTTAATAAATATATTTTAAACCCATAAGTTTATAAAGAAAAATAGCAAAATAAGAGACACTAATGACTCAATTTTGGAAGCTGGATAGAAGAAATAACAGAATACACAGAGAGACATATATATGACAATCCATTCCTCTTAGCTATGTTTTTCTCAATAGAACTTAATCTAGATAAATATAAATAAATATAAATACAAAATATATATTTACTTAAAAATTTTTGTTGTTGTTGTCTCTTTCCCCTCTGAGAATGTAAGCTACATGGCAGTAGTCTTTTCATTTTGGTTTAGCATTGTATTTTTTGGCTTGGAATCTATATAAAGCCAATACAAATTTTTGATTGTGTAACTCAGGTGGCCCGGGTTAGGTGCAGTTTGTAGAGGGTTTGGGGTTGTGGCAATCAAGAGTTCTGATTTGGAGGTTAAGTCTGAGCTATTAGACTCAGGTGAAGATGTTAAGTGACTATCTGGATACATGAAGTTGAATGCAGATGCCCAGGCTAATGTATAAATATTGGAGTCATCAACATTGAGACTAGGTGAGATCCCTGGGGTAGTATAAACACAAAAAGAGAAAAAATGCTAATCTCTGAGCCCTGGGTCCAGGCAAAACAGTGGTCTTCAAACTTTTATAATCCTATACCATTATCTATAAGAAGAAAAATAATTTAAATTGAGCAATGCAATAGTAGGCATTTATTTATAAATTATACATATGTATTTTTGTACAAATATATTATGTCTATTGTAAAAGATACAGACACAGATATTAAAAAAAGAATGAGCTGAAGAACTTTCATTTAAAGAGGAAGTATTGAACACATGCATTTTTCATCTCCCTCCTAAAGACTACCACAGTGATAGTAAATAAATCTTTAAACATAAGGAACAAATCTACAAAGACAAAGAAAACAAAAGTAAAACAATATCACTAGAATATAGGAAGCTGCAAAGAAGAAATATAAATGGCAACTAACTTAACAGACTCAGGAGAGCTGAGGCTATAGTAGGGAAAAGCCAAGAAGCAGCCTGATTTGCAATGCAGAATTCCATCCCAACTCCCACCCTAAAGGCTCTGGAGTTCGTGTCTGGCACCTCTGGTAGAGGAGGTAAATGTTGAGCAATGATAGACTTGGCTGGAACTCTGTTTGAGAAGAAGTTACACCCACAGACAACTTCACCACTCCGCATTGCAGATGGCTAACCCTCTTCCACGCAGTAACAGATTGGAGATTATTTTCTGGGGAGGATTAAAGAGAGGGTCTTCAATGGAGAACAACAACTATACTTGAAGATGGGAATTTCAAATGGAAAACAGGAAGATGAAGACAAAGTTAACATCAGACTGCTTAAAACTGAAGAAAGAGCTCTGTATGTTTCTTAGGGATATAGATGCAAATAACAAAAGAACATTATCTTGATGTGTAACAATGATTACCAATGGAATTTGCATATACAAAGAGAATTTTAAAAATTAATGCTATATAAATTTTTCTTTATTTCTTAGAGCCATTTAAAATGTTTATTTCTATATCTTTTAACGTGCATGGATTGTTTGAACATTATATTGGCACATGAATACATACATTTTAAGTAATTGCACTTGTCGTGTTGTGGATTGGAAGTAGGCATATATATTAATTTCTTCTGTTCTATGTAACTGTTGACACAGAATCTACTTTGAATATCATGGCATCACCAGAACTTAGTCACACATTTCACATAATGTATGCTCATATCTAGAGAGACGATCCTCAGAGATGCAACAATAATATCTTGCTTTTATAATACTACACTTTTATATTTATATAACTTGATTATCCAACATATTCTATATTTCATTCACAGTGAATCTGTTTTAGTTTTGGAAATCACTGTGCTTTTACTATTTTTTCACCTTCTCCTCTGTATCTGCCTAAAAAGCTTCCACCTACTTTTCAAGAACTTTTTCAAATATGACCTCCTTTTAAGGGTTTACTTGATTCCCCTCAACCGCTATTGCTCCATTATTTATTTAATACAGCACTTTGTTTTTATTTTATTTTGGCAGCCACTGTATTGTTTTATAATTATATTTATAAATCTATTAACTCTCTTAGCCCAGATACTATCTCTTAATTATATTTGTAGTCTGTTATCCTACCATAATGCTGGGCATATGGTAGTTATTCAAAAAATGTTTAAATGAATATTTGAGAATGATTTTGTGTTCATTATGTCATTTGATTTTTCCATATTCAATTAGCCACTAGATCTCATTGCTCTAAGTATTTATTATATTAATCACTTCTTATCCACGCCAATGTCTACTGCCAAGAATTTATACTTCTGTTGTCTGTTGCTCGAATTATTAGTGCACAACCTGATCGTGGTCTCTAATCTCACTCTCCTCCAATTAATACTTTATTTGCTCATCAGAGTAACAATCACAAATCTCACCTTGTTCTCTATACCTTAAAACCTTTAAGTTGGCTGTATCTACTTCTAGATACAATAGAGTAAGAGAGAGTATATTTATTTTCCTGCTTTAAACAATTAGGAAGTAACAAAACAATTTAGACATTTAGACAATAGGTAGTGCAGGACATTTGATTCCTGAGAGAGGAGACTAATAAAATGAACCCTTTGATTACCTCAGTTTACAGCATGGAAACAATTTCTAGGCCATAGCAAAGTGAAAGAGAACCAAAACAAAGTCTGGCAGACTTGCTCAATTGAAGAGACTGAGTTTGAAGTTCAGAGAGATAAATGTACCTAGAATTTGTAAAGCAAAATGCTGAACATGTGAATGCTTTTGGGAAGCGGGTAGCTCCAAGATCTTCCAAGAGTTACAGTCTTGTAATTATATAAGTCTTAAGGCTGAGTACTGATCTGTGAATGTGTAGAAAGAACTGCCTGAGACTAAAGGAAAAAAAACTCTCAGGAAGGAATAGGCTAAACTATCCTTAAGCTCACATAGGCAAGCAATAGTTTGTGTTCCAACTAGTCAGAATAAAACAACCTCTTACTACATGAGTGTTAACTAGAGTCCTCAGAAAAAAGTGCCTCAGTAATGGGGACACATTAGCCTAGTCTAAAGGTTATTCTCAATCTACTTCACAAAACTTAAAAGCAAATCTCAAAAGAGTCAAGCTTATTCCAAGCAACAAAGGCCAAAAATATTTAAGTGAGTACTACAAAATCCAGCATCTAACAAAGTAATAATTGATAGTATCCAATCTAAAATTTCTGAGCACATAAGCAGAAAAATGTAACCCATAACCAGGAGAAAAATTAATAAATAGATACGGACTATATTTCTATACAGAGGTGAGAGAGATAGAACTAGCTGACAAGGATATTAAAAAAGCTAGTATAAATATATTCTACATGTTCAAGCAGGTAGAGGAAAACATAAACATAAGATGAGAAAAATCGAAGGTATTAAAAAAGCAAATTGAATTTCTAGATGTGAAAATACATGATCTAAAATAAAAAGTAACTGAATGAGATTAATAGTATATTACACACTGCAGAAGAAAAGGTTAGTGAACTTGATGACACAGCAGTAGAAACTATCCAAAATGAAATAGAAAAAATATGTAAGACTAATAAGATGTGGGATAATAGCAAATTCTCCAATAATAGATGTGTAACTGAAGAAGCAGGAAGAAAGGGAAAACATAATGTATTTTAGAAAATGCTTATAATTTCTCCAAATCATATGAAAATTACATCCATGGATCCAAGGACCTTAATTAGCTTCAATCAGCGTAAATATGAAAAACTACATCAAGATTCATCATAATCAAATTACTAAAAATCAGTGATACAATCAATAACTGAAAAGCATTCAGAGATAAAGAACACATTGTGTGTTCAGAGGAATAAAGACAAAAATTGCAGCAGACTTGTCATCAGAAACCATGTAAGCTACAAGATAATACAGGAACATCATTAAAGATATAAAACCAAAAAAATAAATAAAGGAAAAAATAACAAAAATGTGAACTATATTTCTATACTAAGAAAAAATATCTTTTTATAATGAAGAAAAGTTCTTCATTGTCTTAAGATGTAGAAAGATAGAATGTTGTTACTATCATAACAATTAAAAATAGCTTGTAACTATGAGTTACAAACTTATAAATTTTCTTGAACTTGTCAGAGAACTAAGATTATAAAGCAATCATGAGGTCTGAAATCCAAAACCAGACAGGCCTCTCCAAGGAGAGGAGAATGTGAGAATTGGCTCATCTAGGCATAACATGGGAAAGAGTGATGATATGCATCATAAACCCATATAAGAAGAATCCAGCTAAAATTTTCAGAAATTAATAAAAAGGCTGAGTGTGGGTAGTATGACAGTATAGTTACCTGGGACCCACAAACACAAAAGGAGTCTGTACCTACTCATAAATCCTTTTCATGGGTTTCCATTGGGTGCTCTCTAGAAATACTGTGTGATGGACAGAGACCAGAAAAAAAACTTCCTTCAGTGGTACAGGGTCACTGAAAGGGATTGGGTGCTGTGGTGGAGAAGGCTTGAAACACCTCAGGGACACTTTACTCCTATGAAATAAAAGGTTTAAGACATAGAGGTAGAGGCACAAACCTTAATACTTCCAGGATACATTTGAAGTACCACTGTGGCTGGCGATGGGTGAAAGCAAAATACCCTCTACTTACAAGAGAGAGGCAGAAAACAGTCCTAGACACATTTCCTATATCAATCAATACCATTAGATTTTTCTTATTGCTGGTGATGGGGAGAGGGGAGCCCAGAAACTCCTGAACAAAACCCAATAAGAATACAAAGCAGAGTTTGGCTCTCATGTGGAGGCGGGACAGGATCATGAGAAACGCCTACCACAAAGACCTAGGCACACAGAGCACAACTAAGGCTGGGCTGGGTCGGGACAACAAAGAAACATCCTGCCTCCTCACTTGGTAACAGGCATTGGATAATAAACAATAGTAGGCTACCTTTGGGAATGAGGTAAGATTGGGGAGAAAGATCTCCAAGGTGGCATATTACACAGGGAAGCCTGAAAATTGAGAGTATATCAGGAACACACACACACACACACACACACACACACACACACACACACACACACACACACCACTCAGCACAGAGTCCCCAAACCTAACCACAAAGTAAGGCTAGAGGAAACTGAAACCAGTAGAGAACTGTAATCATAGAAACAAAACCAAAACTCAGTTCAACTTCTGACTAGATTGACTCAGCATCCAAAACTCATGGTCTGGTAGAAAAAGAAGTGTGTTTATTTCCATACACAATGTTTATTATTCAATAAAATTATCAGACACACACAAAGGTTTTTAAAAAGAAGCTTGTTATTCAAGACAAAGATTTGAACATACTCAGACTCAAAGATCAACTAGAAGTTGGAAATTATGTAGGGAATTTAAAATAACTATTATTACAATGTTAAACATTCTACTTGAAAAGGTGGGTGACATATATGAGCACACAGAGAATTTTAGCAGAGAGAAAAAAAGCATAAGGATGAGTCCAATAAAATGCCAAGGAGCAACAACAACAACAACAACAACAACAACAAAACAAGACAACAGAAATGATTACCTTCAATGTGTTCTTCACTTGATATAGGAAATAATCAGTAAATTTAAAATAGTTGATTAAAAATTATCCAGACTAAAACACGAAGAGGAAAAAGAACATCCGAGACCTGTGAGGTAATATAAAACAGTCTAACATGTATATAACTGGACTTGCAGAAGAAGGAGAGAGAGATAATGGGACAAAATACATTTTTGAAAAGATAATAGACAAAATTAGGTAAAGAAGGCAAATCTAGATCCAAGATTCTTAGAACATACCAAAAAATCCCAAAGTATACAAAAAATGAAGCCCTACACACATCATGTTTAAAGTGTAAAACCCAAAAATAAATAATTTTGAAGGCAACAACAGAAAAAATACAGATTACATACAAAAGAATAGAAATGATAATTATAGCAGATTTTATATCAGAAACTATGCAAGCCAGAAGACCATAGAGGGGCATCTTTAAAGTACTGAAAAACAAACAAACAAACAACAACAACAACAACAAAAAACGGTTGACCCGGAATATTTACCCAGAGAAATATAATGTTTAAAAATATAAACAAAATAAAATTTTTTTCATAAAAATGAAAGCTGAATAAAATGATTACTAACAAACTTGTATTATAAGAAATGTTATAGGAAATTCTTTATACAACACACAATATCAAAGAGGAAGTCACAAGGGAATTAGTAAATATTTTGTACTGAATGAAAGTAAACACACACATATCAAGATTAGTGGAACATTGTGAAAGTCATATTTAGAGAAAAATTTATAGCATTAAATTTTCACATTAAAAATGAGGAAAGATTTTAAATCAATGATCTAAGCTTTCACCTTAAGAAGCTAGTAAGAGAAGAGTAAATTTAACCCAACAAATAGAAGAAAGTAAATAAGAAAGTGAATAGCATAAATTAATAAAATAGAAAAAAAATTTTAAATCAATGAAACAAAAAACTGATTCTTTAGAAAACTGAAAAAAAAAATTGATTAACCTTTATTCAATCTGATCAAGAAGAAGAAAGAAAGCACAAACTAACAATATCAAAAATATAAAAATGAACATCACTAAAGATCCTACCTATACTGAAAGTATAATAAGTACCTAAGAACAACTTTGTACCTACCAATTAGGGAACCTAGATAAATGAAATAATTCCTTAAAAGTCACAGTATATCAAAGCTTACTCAAGAAGAAATAAATAACTGGAATAGCTAGTATTTGTTAAATAAAATGAATTTATAGTTAAAAATCTGCACATGATGAAAATTCCAGGCTCAGGTGACTTCACTGGCAAATTATATCAAGTATATAAAGATGAAATAAGACAAACTTTATGTGAATTCTTCCAAAAAATAGAAGAGGGAACACTTTCCAACTCATAAGGTTAGCATTACTCTGATAACAAAATGCAACAAAGATATAACAAGGGGGGAAAATAGAGACCAATATTTCTCAAGGACATAGGTGCTGAAAAAAAAACAAGGTCAATGCAATTGGGACCAATTATAGTTTTTCTTGAGCATGCAATCAATGTAATTTGCCATATTTAAAAAACAAACAAAAATGATATAACATTCTCATAGATGAAGACAAAACCCATTTGACAAATTAAACACCCAGTCATTATAAAAATGCTCAGGAAACTAGAAATTAAAGGAAATTTTCTCAATTTGATAAAGGGCAACTACAAAAAACCTATAGCTAACATAGAACTTCAAGGTGGGAGATGACATGCTTTTCCCCTCAGTTTGGGAACAAGGCAAGTATATCTATTCCTACTACTCCTGTTAAACATTCCTATGACTGAGCAGTTTCACTCCTAGAGGTTTGCTCAAATGAAATAGACACATATCTTCATAAAGACCTGTATAATGTTTATAGATGCTGTACTTATAATAGCCTCAAACTGGAAATAATCAAAATACCATCAAGCTGTGAAAGAGTAAACATTTTGTATATCCATACGATGGATTGCTATTCAACAATAAAGAGGAACAAAGTACTGACACACATCAATGATTCTATAAACATTACTGTTAGTAAAATAAGTCACAAACAAAAGAGTACAAATTATATTATTCCATTATATGAAATTCTAAATAGGCAAAACTATAGTGTCAGCAAAGTATTCAACATTTTCCAGGGGCTGCAGTGGGGAGGAATTAACTGCAAAGGGAACATTGCAGTAACTTTTCATGGTGAAGAAAAGTTCTATATCATGGTTGTGGTGGTGGTTACGCTACTATATCCAATTGTCTAAACTCACTGAAGAATACTCTTATATGTAAATATAAATATATATGTAAATTGTACTTTAATAAAACAAACTAAAAATATTTAATGGAAAATAAATGAGTGGGGGAAATAGACCTTTTAGTGACTCTGCATTGTCCATAATAAAGTTTGCTGAGTAAGTCTCATTAGCCACCTGATTAGGGAGTAGGTATGGAACAAAGAGAAAATAGGGGGAGTTTCTGAAATGTTCATAGAGGAGGGGCAAAAGTAACAAACTAGTTTTGGCAATAGAGAGAGGATGACAAGAAACTGTTGAGGGAGGGCCATTTTGAACAAAATTTATTATTTACATGGTCCTTCCTTAACTAAGCCTTGCCTACTTCTCCTTCTAACTAGCTTACTCTCTCTTACTCTATTTTTACTCTACTTGTCTGTCAGCTCTTCTGAAAATTCCTTTGTGCCCTTCTCATAAATTTATGCTAGGCACTGACCTTTATTCACTCCATACCCTTTGTACTCTCTAGGTCAATCAACTGCTTTTATGCCTTCAATTATTATACCAATGATGGCAAATAGCCACAGAGGTTATTTCTTTTCTGCATAATGTCAAAGTGTTCTTCTTAGGCAATGAGACTAAGTGAATTGGATTTGGGGATGCAGAAATGAAAAGGAGGCATTTACAAAAGAAGGCAAAGATGGGAGAGAAACGTTCGTTGGTATTTCAAAATTATTATCCTTCCAGACTTAGTAGTATTTTCTCCTAGTACCATATATTTCTTCTCTGAAGCACATAACACAGTTGAAATTGCTTATTTAACATGTGTCTTCAGGGCTAACCTGTAACCTGTCTCATTTACTTCTGGAATTCCCCAAACAAAACAGGGTGCATAGCACCTAGTAATCCCCCAATAAATATCTGTTGTTTGACTGACTACTCATCCAAGCTGAACTTGTGCACTATATTGTTTCATATCCCTGTATATTTACTTTAATAAATACTTGTTTCTTCTGCCTGGATTGTGCAGTCCTCCTGATTTCTTCTTATCTACCTTCCAACCCTACTCTACAAGGCAAATTCTTGCTTTTATTTCCAACGCAAGCTTAAATGTCTTCTCTAGAAATTCTCTCTGACTTCCCTAAAGCAGAGTTTTGTGCCACTCCCGTACCCTGTACATCTTTCACTTATTGCTAGCTCTGCATTAAAATGATGTTTCCATGTCTGTTTTCCTTTTTTTAAAAAAATTATTTTTGTTTTTTAAATTTTATTTATTTATCTATTTCTATGGTGACATTGGTTTATGAAATCCAATAAGTTTCAGTTATAAACTTTAACAGTAAGGCATATATATATTTACACTGTGTGTTCACCTCTCATAGTTAGATTTCTTTTTTGTCACCACATATTTGAACCCCTTGACCCAGGCTACCTCTCCCTTTTTATTCCCTGATGCCCTCTGGTAACCACTAGTCTGCTGTCCATGTTTTTCTTTCTTAGTCAATTCTGACTCTACCACAGCTACTGTAGTAATTAGCACACAGTAGGCTCCTAATACAGATTTGTTAAATGAATGATTTCTTTTCCAATCATTCATGTTATATACAGAGAGAAGGAAGCATTATGCCTAGATAATTATTGGGTTTGTAAAGATAATGAGCCCCAAATTCTTTATATGGAAACTACCTTAAAAAGAATTAATCAGTTCTTACAAAGGTGGATGCCAAACCTCAAATCCCTGGAGAGAGTTGTTATTGGAACTTCTAACCACTGCTGTAATGAGATTTAAACAGATAGTAAAGCAACCCAATTTTTATCAACAAGTTCTCCAATAGAAAAATAATAAGTTTATATCTACAATTCCTTTAAAATTAGAAGTTAGCCATATTAGCTTGAAAATAACTAAGTGCAAAGTCATGAAGAGATTATGCAAAGGAACTTTTCATGTGGTCTAATTCAACCTTGTGTGAAGCAAATGCTTTTGTTAACCCAAATCATGTTTTTTGAGTATTATAATTGTATTATTTACTAACTTCAAGGAATTAGAATTAAAATATTATTATTGGGAAATTTTTAATTATAACAAAAACAATTTTTATTAGCATGTAGGACAAATTATTTGTGACTATATAGTTTGCAAGTTTGTTAGATCTGTAAAGTAATGGTTTAGCTGAAATATAAAAACTTTAAGATAAGTACACAGATGCTTCCACTTCTACAATTTTTATCAACATGCTAGAGAGAGGAATGTGTAGTTCTGTATTAGGTCCGAAGTCAACATATTCAGTTCTCCCAATGACACCAAGATTTGTAAGCAAGTGATTTCAGTGATGGAAATGAATACAGTTCCAGCTGTTTAAAAAATATATGCGTGTATGGAAGCAAAAACCTCAACTCCTCCTTCCTGGTAATAGATAAATTATCCCATTACAAATACCTAAAAATCACATTTATGTTGAAAGAAGAAATAAGAAAGACCATAGATAAATGTTTGTTAATTCTCTGTGGTTTGGTAGTCTTGGGGTTCGTGGTGAGAGTGAGGCAGGAGTGAACTGGAAGGAGACCTATGTTCTGGGTTCAAGTTAACTATACCATTTGAGTCACTTAAGGAAAATGTCAATTTCTTCCTCATAAAATAAGCCCTGCCTACCTGAAGTTTCTTGCACAGAACCAAGGCTACATGTATACCCTGGACCTATAGAGGGAGCAGTATGGTGATCACGAAGGATCTTCTTTTTCCCTTTTATTTCATTAAACTCAGTGAAGAAAATTCTCCTGGAAATATATGGTCTACCAAGCTAAACTATTTCATATCTACTGAAAGATCTTACTACAAATACCATTCCATTCTGATCAAGCCTTTTCTAGAATATAAATCTAGAATTGGTACTAAATTGTCATGTGCTTGGGTAAATGCTACCCTGAAATTATTTCATAACTGTTTTATTTATTTAATAGTCATTCATTCATCAAAATTTATTGAACACCTATTGCCATCTTGGTATTTCACTGCTTATTGTCACACCCTCATCAAATGCATAATTTAGTGGGATAAATGAACAAGTATGTACCACACCGAGAGTAAACCCTATAACTATTAACTAGGTGATTATATGTCAATGTAGGTTCACCAATTGCAACAAATGTGCCACTGTAGCAGGAGATACTGATAAAGAAGGAGGCTGCTGCATGTTTTATGGCAGTGGGGGGATATAGGAAATCTCTGTACCTTCTCCCCAAATTTACTGTCAAAACTGCTTTAAAAAATAAAACCTTAAAATATATCTACATATAAAGAAACATACATAAAAAATGAACAAGTAAATGAAATGATTACAAATTGCAGTGAGTGCAATGAAAAAAATCATAGGGAATAAGAGAAAGCAGGTGAAATGACTTATTTTACATGTGGGTTTCAGGGAAAGTCTCTCCAGGAGGTGATAAAGTTGAAGTATGAAGAATCAGAAGGAACTAGCTATGGTGTGTGTGTGTGTGTGTGTGTGTGTGTGTGTGTGTGTGTGCGTGCATGTGCGCAGTGTGTGCGTGCGTGTGTGTATGTGTGAATGTTCCAGTTAGAGGCAAGACACATGTAAAGCCCTACCTAAAGGAAGGCAAATATGTGCAGCTGAAAGGTGGCCAGTTGATGCTACTGGCATGAGCTGAAATTTGAGAGGCATGATCATGCAGGACTGAATAAGACCAAGCAATTAGTCTAGATTTTATTCTACTGACACGGGAAACCATTGAAGGATCTTCAGCAGTTCTGTAATATGATCCTTCCCATATAATGAAAGGACTAGAGAATGTAAGCGTAAAAGGAGCCAGATTAGGTCTGTCTTCTCCCCTGCAACTAGATTGTAACAGTAAATGAAGAATAGGTGGTGACATTAGGGTCTAGTCATGAGTGCAGAGATGGCATCCAGTGAATGCTTATGAAATAAATGAAAGTAAGAGTTACATTTTAGATATGGCATACTCTTCTATTTTAATAACATTTAAAATAGTAACCAAGCAAAATGTAAGTGCATTAAAAGACCTTGCATTATGAAACTAACAGCTCCTATTTTAATTTTACATCTAGAATTTGGTATAAAATGAAAACCACATTCATCCAGGCAAAGAAAATGAAGAGAACAGGGAAGAGAGATGATATTTTTTTTCCTCCTGCCCATGATCCTATTTCCTCCAACTAATTTTTCTGTGAATGTCTTTGACTAATTTAAGGAACCTATTCCTGACTACAGGAACCATATGTTGTTTCTAAATGTTATGCCCTTAGAAACAGTTTAAGGTTTTTTTTGGTGGTGGTGGTGGGGTTACTCATACTTGAACTTTATGAAAAACATTATCATAATCATAAATAATCTTAGTAGGAGTATGATCTTTTGAATGATAGAGATAGTAAAATATTTCACTTTTGCTTATTCATCAAAGCCATGAAATTCCACTATTGACTGTGTATATACATTATGATTTGGAGTGTCACTTCATGATCACACAACTGTGAATAACAAGTCATTTGATTCAATGCTTATTTTATTTATGTATGGAAGTCTATAGCACCGAAGGGATCAATATTTCATGCTGTATTTTACATTTATACTTTGTTCACTAGTCTAAAAGCCTAAATTGGTTCTTAATACATTACAACCAAATCGCTTAACTATTATTTCTCTTTAATTTGCTAATAATAATAATAATAATGATAATAATAATTAATAAAGACTTCATTAGATGAAATAGCTCTATGGTCAAAATAATGCAAAAATCAAAGACATGGGCTCTTGCATTCTTCGTGAATGTGTCCAGTTTGATAATGGCTGAGTGCGGAAATGGGAGCCAGCTATGGCATCCTTCGATGCCAGGCTCATGCTCCAGAGATCCCTGCTCCTTCAAACAAACGTGCTGATGCCCAAAATAACTGGCCAACCATCTTTTCAGAATGAAGCATCTTGGGCACAAGACTGTGTGAATCACTATCCATCTGTCATGGCCTCTACATAGAAAAGTGTGTCCTGCAAAGCAAAATTCTCCAAGAAACTAGGGATCCTAACTATTGCAATTTGCAATTACTTAGGTGTTTTCTATTCTTTAAGCTTTTAATAGCATTTTAGCCTTTAGTAATTATAATACAAGATTAATGATAGCTTTTTCATGATGATGATGATGATGATGATGATGATGATGATGATGATATGAATAACATAACATTTTTTGAATGATTACTATGTGTAAGCTCTGAGCTGGACACTTTCTTTGTATCATCTCATTTATTCTTTATAACAACCCAATGAGCCAGGTATTACCATCTCCGCTTTACTGATGAGTAAATGGAGGCTTTGTGCTCTTAATCACCACCTCTTAATGTCTCTTACAAGGTAGTGTTTCCTTAGAGAGAAAATTTGTGAATATATACTGCCCTTCCTACTTCTGGAAGAGGTAGTCCAGTATTTTTGTCATGTTCATAGTCACTTCAATGATTATCTCTCTGGACAACTAGAGATTGTGTGCCAGAAATTTTGTTAGGTGAGTAACACGGTATTTCTATTTTTGACAGTTGAAGAAATTAAAGCTCAAAGTAAATGTATAACTTGTCTAAAGTGAGAATTGTAATTTTGGAGCAAGAGCCAAGTTTAACTTATAATTCCACCATTCACTAGCATTGCTATCTTTGTTAAACTTTTTAACCTCTCTGAGCCTCTGTTTGCATTTAAATCACGCTGATAGTATGACTATATAATAAGATCCTAATTGTTAAGATCCAATTATTAGGATCCTATTGGAAAGATGAAAACAAGAGCCCATGTCAGTGCCTGCTACAGAGCAGCTGCCCTTTGAAATTAGCTATCATTGTCACTTCAGTTTACTATCTAACATAAGAAAAGAGCTAATGCCGTCTTCTCTCCAGGGATGGACCACCTGCGATGTACTTTTCTTGTTATCTGAGGAGGGAACAACCATGAAGCCTATCTCCACCATGGAAGAATTCTTGGCCCATTTCCTCCTGGAAACAAATCTGAAATTTAATTTTGTCAAAGTGACAGTAACTTCAAGATATGACCATCAATGATGTCAATTTATATTCTTTTCTTAATGTACCATAATCTAAAGTAAACACATTAAAGGTTGACTTGAATACTTTTCATTTGTTCATACTTAGTGAAGATGAATAAATCGGTGAGATAAAATAAAGCATACATAATGATTGACAAGTATGTCTTCTGGAGGGTGGGGCATATATACATATATACGTATTCCTCTTATAGAATGAAATTTGAAGTAACATGTGGGGGAGGGGGACAGAAGCTTCTATAAATTTTAGAGAATTCTTCAGTGTTAAAAACAATTCTCAGTTGCATATTTTTACCTTTTGATTTTGAAATGTTAAGACCTTTGCTCTTTTTCTTGGAGAGAAGAGAAATGTTTGTAAGAGTTGAAATGTCAGAAGCCATTCTTTGTGCCTTGAAGGCCTGAGATCAAAAACCCTAGGATGGGGAAATTAATAATGAGATGTCCAGCTGGATTCTGAATGGGCACTCTTGCTCTTTGAACAATTCTGGCACTAATTCATTCTCAGCTAACTACTCTGCCACTCTTTGATTCTCTCTCTTACTGTTTTCTGCTCACCGCTTTGGTTACCAATACTCCTCTTGCTTGCTCTTTTTGTTCTTCTCAATAATTCTCTCTGTTAGACCCAACTTGCCTTTGACCTTTGGCTCTAGCTTCTGGATTTGCTCTACACCTGTGTTCATCCAGATTCATCTTGACTGCTTTGGTTTCTGAATTCCATTTCAAGACAAACCCTTAATGAATGTTTGCATATTTAGCCACTGCTTCTGACTGCTTCTTGGATCTTTCCCAATTACTCTCACTTAGTTGTAGAGTATGGACCAGGATATATCTATATCTATATCTGTCTATATCTATATCTATATCTATATCTATATCTATATCTATATTTATATCTATATCTATACCTATATCTATATCTATTTGTATCTGTATTTATATCTGTCTCTAGCTCTTTCTCTATCATCTCTGTCTCTATATCTATCTCTATTTCTATCATCTCTCTATCTATATCATCTATATCTATATCTTAATAATCAATAATCTTCATTTTGGAGACCAAGTGGTGAGTTTAATATATAAAACAATCTTAGTTTTAAAAAAGCATTTTCTAATAAAAGCAAGGCCCATGATAGCTAAATTCTATGTGGCATGACTTAAGATGAATGAATGAATAAAACACTATTTTACATGGTCAGGATCCCCTTGTCTATTTGTTTATATTTTAGAACAAAAGAAAGATTCAGAGGATAATAATGTTTGTCCTACAATTTAAGACAAATGGTAGATTGTTATAATCAAGTCAATGATCATTATAGAAATGTCCAAAATTAATGGTTGAACTTATTTTCTAATATTTTAGCTTTATTCATAGCCCAAGCCTTGTCATCTATTCCAAATTGAAATTTAAAAAACTCTGATTAATAATTATAAGCTTTCTCAGAATATTTAAAAAGACTTTTCCTTAAACATTTGGTTAGCTTTTATTATTATTATTATAATTATTATTATAATTATTATTTATTAGTCACCTCTTTCCAATATTCATATTATATATTGGAAGGGACATGTTCATTTATAATATCTATACTTTGTGAAGAGTAAAATTCACTTCTATATTACAGATGCTATAAACATTATTACCAGTCATGGGAGATATACCAGAGCACCCTGGCCTATATTACAAGGCATTGTACCATAAACATTGAGACATACTTTAACTACTTTAAATAGATAGTTTGTTTAGTATGTATTTTGTGTCATGCTATGTTTATTTAATGTTACATAAATAATAATACTATGAGTAAGTCTTTACCTTATGTTACTTTTACTACCAACTAATATTTTAAAATAATTATTTATTGTGTTCTTTTTTTAAAAAGATCAAACAGAACCTTAATATAAATGATACTTCAACAGTTGCAACATACACTCTCCAGTATCAGTTTTCAGAAATGTACTGGTCACTGATTTTTTCAGCCATTTATTCACTAAACATTTACTGAAAGCCTTCTGTGTACCAGGTTTTACTATGCATATTGTTGAGTATATGGACAAATAAAATATGGTTGTTATCTCAATGATCTCATAGTTTAGATGGAAGGCAAAGAAACCATACTAATAATTATGATACACTATATTATAGGTTAAATGGAGTTATTTATAAATTACAGATATGAGAGCCTTCTTTCTGTCTATAAGATTATGGAAAGCTACAGAAAGAAGATAAAATTTGGGTTGGCTTTGAAGAATGAGCAGGGATGTTGCAGAGGCAAGGGATGTAGAAAGCACATTCCAGGAAGAAGCATTATATATGCAAGGAAGCTGGAATTACATGAGGAGAGACAAAGACGCAGGTAAATGCATGAAGCATGTGGGTAACATCAAGCAGGGCAGTGTGGCAAGAGCACAATGAACATATCAGGCTAGTTATGTAGATGAAATGATGGGTGGGCACTTGTCGAGATGGTTTAAACTTGGCACTCTTTGTGACAGAGGCAAAAAGATTCATCAAAATGAAAAAGATGGATGATATCAAGATCAAAGACACGATTTTACATAATCTTCAAATCTGTTTCATATTTTTCTGACCCATGAACAAAGAAAAATTTTATTTCTAGCTCCTTTGCCGCTAGGCAAGCTCACATGAAAGTTTAGACCAATAAATTATGAACAAAGTTTAATGTGTTACTTCTGGACTGAGGCAGTGAAAAGCCCCTGTGATATTTTCCAGTATCTCTGGAAAATATTTTCCAAGGAACCTCATGGTGATGTCGGGAGGAACCACAAGATCATAGCTGACTGAGTGCATGAGTCACCACATCCAAGACAATTTCTCCCAGAGAGCTGCCCAGATCTACAATGGATTTGGTGGAAGAAATTTTTTTTTTAATTATTAAGCCATTGGATTTAGAGGTTTTTGTTATTGCAGCATAGCATAGTTGATACTTACCAAAACATAAATATAAAAGTCGATTCTTAATGGGCATACAGTTCAAAGAGGCAGAATAAGATGGATTCAAGGTCATAAGTTAAGAGGTCAGAGAGAAACAAGGCCATTTCTTCCTCTGAAACATTTGGAAAAATTTAGGGAGAAACAAAAATGAAAAGTTTGGAGACAGAAAAGGGGAAGTTTGAAGTTTACTCACGATAGATCTTACATTTCTGTGATAACAGAAATGAAGCCTTCTGCTGAGAAGGTGAATGGCAAGACTGAAGGGAGTAAAATTATTGAGCAGTTGCTGAGGGGAGAGTTACTATACAGAATAGGAAAGAGAATGGGATAGATAGAAGGGAAAAAACTATAGAGCAGGGGTAGGTGCCCTGTACTTCAAGCATTTATAATGGAGTCAGTCAACATGAGTTACTCATTTAAAAATGTTAACAAATGAAATCCAGAAGTGTAATAGTGTATTACTAGTGACCTAATATGAGTTATTAGTACATGCTGAAAAAGAATTTGGTTTAGTTTAGAAACCATTTTACTAAACCTTAATCAACACAGGAATAAAAGGAAACTACATAAATATAATCAGTACTACTAATGCAAAATCACAAGCAAACATTCTAAACATTAACCTAAGAAACTCTCTGTATAACATAATACAATAATATAATTTTAAAAAGATAAAATTTTAAACTGTTATAAAGGAATTTGATAAGATGCCTGTATATACAACATCTATTTTAAAAACAATAGTGTGGCTCTGAACTAAAAATAATTGGATAGTATTAGAAATAAAAAAAATAGTTCATAAACAATAGTACAAAAACTTCAAAATATTTTAAATAAATTTAATTAGAGAGACACAGGGCATAGAGGACTATAACAGTAAAATCTTATTGAAGGGCTACATTAAGAGCTGAACAATGAAAAACCATACCTCTTTTAAGAGAAGAATTAATTTTATAAATGTGTCAATTCTGCCCATTTTGTGTTTTTTATATATATATATATATATATATATATATATATATATACACACACACACATATATATATATACACACATACATATATATAATGAAATTACAATTAAAATCTATATGATCTTAGAAAATTGAATTGTCTTATATTTTATATGGAAGAATAAATGTCCAAGAGATGCTAAGAAATGTATGAACATAAAAAATAATGACAAGATTCCTTGCCAGGTATTAAAATGTTATAAAGTCAGCATAATCAAAATGTTTGAGTATTAGCATATGAATAGACTAACTGATTAGCAGACCAAAACAAAAATTGCAGAATACATGGAAACTCAATATAAGATAAAGGTGATTTTCACTTCAAAGGGGAGAGAATAGTTTAGTAAATAAGCACATTTTATTTTCATATTAGTGAATAGCATAATTAGCTACATATTTGAAAACAACTTTAGTTGAACTGCTACCTCATATGATATCTATAAAAACATTGCATTAGTCTTATGAATTAAAAAATAAAATAATAAAAATTTAAAAATTTAGGACATCATGTCCCCAATCTATATATTGGGACACCTTTTAAAGCATATTAGTAATCTAGGCATTATTTTTTAAAATACGTGATTGACCTTTTATGAATACTAAACATTTTCTTAAAAAAAAAAAAGTTAGAATGCCCTGAACTTCAAGTACCAAGAAATCCAACCCATACAGGTGTTTTATGGGCTCACATGCCTGGAAGTCCAAAGACAGGCTGGACTTTAAGAGTCGCTTAATTCAGTGTCTTTATCCAAATCATTTCTCTGTGATTCTCTCAACTTTGCTCACTTTTTGAATTGGCTTCCTCCTGGCTGATATCAAGATGACTATAATAGTTTTTCTGGACGTGGCATCAATGATTGACAATGTCCAGGAGAAAAAAGAGACAATTTCTTTCAATGACCCACTTTTAAGAGTGAGAGAAAAACCTTTCAGCAGTTTCCTCTCACACCTCATTGGCCCCAACTCGCTGCATTTCTGAATCCCTGTGGCAAGAGAAATGAATTGATGGGCATAGGCTTAAGAGTGTATGTATAAAAGGATTGTCACAAAATTTGGTTTCCTCAGTGTGGGGGATTTTATATAATTTTTACTTATTTTTTCAATATCAGATCAAATTTTAGAAGTAAACATATTACTGTAATCAGAAAAAAATGATAAAGCTATTTTTTTGTGTGTGGAAAAAGTTATTACATAATAATAGATTTCTAGGGGAGAGTCTGGATTTACATATATTTTTTCTTTATCATTTCTTTTTCATCTTTGTCTTGGCAGGAATTTTTTTTTAATGTAATGTTTTTTTAAAAATGGCCCTTAAATATTATGCATGAATGAGAAAAAAAATTTCCTCCAACAATTTGAAATGAGTTTAATTATGTTTATTAAACATTATCAGCTCAATTAATACTTAGTTCTCATCAAGCTTCTCTGCTTAGTTAGAACAACAGTGTGGTTGACAGGCAGGCTTGAATTATATTCCTGCAACGATTAGACTTGTTTTATGCCCTTGAAACAATAATAAGTTATGCCACTCTCATCTAAGAAGAGGAAACACACTGGTTCCTTTTGATCTGATCTAAGAGTGATGATGAACAAATTCCTGTGAATGTATGAGCATCTTAGCACTGGGTTCACGGGAGAAGTATAGAGTATCCCTACTGACTGGCAGAATTTGGTCATCTCATCTCATCAGCTGTTCTTACTGGGAGTCTTGGACCCCAGGAAATGCCACTGGTGCTACCACTTGTAGTGGACTATTTTTAGCACTAGCCCTGCCTTGGGAAACTGGAGAACTTGCACATTCACTGACAAGGAAGTTGAAGAGAGCAAAGGCTTAAGTGAGAAAGATGAGATGCTTTATCTTTTCCTCCTGTGATTTTATTTGGTAGCTAGTCATCTAGCTAGCAAATTCTAGGAGATAACAAACAGATAATGTGTTGAGTAGTAAGGGATGGTTGGGAGAAGGGTAGATAGCTGACAGCAGGAATAAGCATGGAGCATTTTAATATGGAGAGGAGGAAAAACAATGGAACAGATTCACTTAAACACAGAGGAAAAGTTAAGGGCAGAGAGACTGTTTCTGGAGAAGTCAGTCAAAACCTAAAGTTGAAATCTTTAAAAGCTTTGAGAGTGGCTAAAAAATTCAGATATGATCATTTTTAGCCGTGTGAATTTAGGCAAATTACTTAAACTTCTCTGAGCCTCAGGTTTTTATTATTCACAAAAAGTGGGTATTAAATACCTACCTCACAGGATTATGAGGCTTAAGTGGGCCAAATGTCTGTAAAACACTCAGCATGGTGCCTAGAACATAGGAAGCACTTATAAAGAGTGGCTACTATTATTATTATTATTTTGTTTTAATTTTCATGGTCTGAATCAAATTATTACAGTGTTCCTAAAGAGGCAAACAAGTAATAAACAATATGGCAAGGGGGACATTTTAGCTCTTGTTCTTCATAAACATGCACTCATACAGAGGGAAACAAATTAAAGATGCATCCTTTGTAGCATAATCCATTCAGAATGAGGTAATGCTCAAGAGAATTATTATACTACATTACTTGGACACTGTTCACCTCTGTTTTGTAGTTGTTCAGCAAAGAGAGAAAGCCTTCTGAACTATCATGAACATGGGTTAAGTGTACTACGTGTTTGTGGGCTAATCAATGTAAATCAATGTAACTCCTTTAGCTCTGTGCTAACTAAATGTAATAGATCTCAGAGGCAAAATTAAACAAAAGATAGGTAAATGCATCAATATTAACACAATCAAAGACTAAAAAAAGTATTGTAATACCTCAAATTGATATTCAGAAAAGATTATTAAACTTCAAAACAAGAAAATATAAAATTAGCATTAGAAATATATTTGTGTATTCTAAGCAAAAGTAAAATAACTCACAGAAAATATTCCTGCACTGGCCAGGACTTTGGACTATATGACTTCTAAGAGCTTTCCAATTCCCAGGAAAAAGTAATATTATCATTTCTTTACTGTAAAACACACACACACACACACACACACACACACACACACACAATGTTGTTTTTTTTAACACTTTTTAAATTTATCTTTTTAATTAGTTTCAAGTATACAGTACATTGGTTAGACATCTATATAATTAGTAAAATAATACCCCCAATTGTTCCCTCCCTCCCCTGACCCTTCACCTAACCGATGTATTAATGCTAATTGCATTCCTTATGCTGTGCTTTCCATCCCCGTGATTTCCATCCCCGCTACTAATTTGTACTTCTTTAACCCTTCACTCCATTCTCACAGCCCCCCAAACCCCCTCCCCTCTGTCCATCACCAAATTGTCCATTATTTTGTGAGTCTGTTTTTGATTAGTTTGTTCTTTTTATTCCTTAAATTCCACATATAAGTGAAATCATAGAGTGTTTATCTTTCTCTGACTTAGATACCTTCTAGGTTAATCACAGCAATATTTTTTTATCTCCTTTTTTTCATATTTAGGGGTCTTGTTTTCTTATCCTTTTAGCCACTCCATCCCTTGGTTGGAACACTTAATTTTTTTCCATTTAAGGTACTTATTAATAGGAATATAGTTGTTCCATTCTTCATTCTTGTTTTTGACACATGTTTTTTCTTTTCAAAGAAGTCTTTCCAATATTTCCTGTAATTCTGGCTTGGTGTTGATAAATTCCTTCAGTTTATTTTTGTCTGAGAAGCTCTTTATCTGTCCTTCAACTCTAAATGATAGCTTTGCTGGATAAAGTTTCTTGGTTGTAGATCCTGGGTCTTCATCCTGTCAAATATTTTTTGCCAAGCCCTTCTGTTCTGCATAGTCTCTTGAGAAATCAGCTGCCAGTCATATGGGTATTCCCTTATATGTAATTATTTTCTTTTCCCTTGCTGCTTTAAAAATTTTTTTCTTTGTATTTAACTGTCAACATTTTAATTATGATGTGTCTTGGTGTGGGCCTCTTTAGATCCCTGATTTTGGGAATCCTCTGAGCTTCCCAGGGTTTTATATCCATTTTCTTCACCAGGTTAGGGAAGTTTCCCATCATTATTTCTTCAAAAAGCTGTTCAGCATCTTGATTTTCTTCACTTAACACAAATCAGACAAATATTTGGAGCCTTAATAGTGTCCCATATCCCCCTTAAGTCATCTTTATAGTCTTGGCTTCTTTTTCCTTGCCATTCTGTTTGAGTGTCCTGATTGGCTTTTCTGTCCTCTAAATAAGGCATGTGATCCTCTTTTTATTCACTTTGTTTATTTCTTTGTTTATTCCATTTAACATACTTCCCATCTCAGGTAATATGTTCTCCATTTCAGACTGTTTCCCTCTCATAATCTCCATCTCCATTTTTATCTCTTTGTTGGAGTTCTCTACATTTCCTAAGAGTCCATTGAGCATCTTTATAACTGGTGTTTTGAACTCTGCATCTGTTACATTACTTGACTCTATTATATCTGGATCTCTGTTCTGTTCTGTCATATGGTTTCCCATTTTGGCTGCCTTTCCATTTCTGTTTCTATGTCCTAAGCAAAGCTCCTAAGTCTCCCCATCTTATTAGTGTAGATTTGCGAAATTGGTTTCCAGTGGCACAGTCCTGAGAGGGGTTCAGCTACAGGCCAAATTTAGCCCAAGCCTCTACCCCTCTGGGGCCACCTGTCAAGATTCAGCAAGCAATCCACAGATGCTGTGCTTATAGTTGCCTCAAAAGGCCACACCAGAAACCAAGGCCAGCTGGCTCCAGTGTGAGTCTAGGCACTGCTCAGCAAGGCGCACCTGACTTGCTTAGGGTATACCTTGATGTGGCTTGGGTGGGGCTATGAGTTGGGGTAGATGAAGTTTCAGGAAATCCTCTGGGCAGAGTGACCTCTGTTATCCAGTTTGATGACATCACAGCTATGGCAGCACTGTGTCTGAGTACTGGGAGAGAAGAGGGCTTAACAGGGAACAATAGATACCATGGGCACTTCTGTACAGAGCAAGCCTCTCCTCAGCCCTCACTCTGACAATATCTCCCTGTAAGTCCCTCATGCTGGCTGAGTGCAGCCGAATGGGCACTGATGCTCAGAGTGAGCAGGTCCGTCACCGTGAAAATCTGCTCGCCAATGTGGCCCCTTTAAGAGGCTACTGCAACTGCCGCTGCTGCAGCCTCCCTCTCACTCAGCTGCTTGGGACTGGGTTGCCTGCATCCTTGCCCCATTCTACCTTCTGCCATTGCAGGGTGCTTTCTTGGATTTTTCCCTAGTTGTATGGCTTATTCATCTAGATCCCAGGTGATTTTTTCTTGCTGCTGCTCCTTGTTTCATCACAACTTTGATTTGGTTGCCAGAGGGATGAACAGAGCCTCTATCATCTATGCCACTTTCCCTCCTCCCTAAATGTTGTCTTTTTTAATGTTACCTTTTCTTCAACTTGATTTTCTTCCATTTTCTAGTGCAAAGCCATTGATACTAAAAGTCTTGGCATAGAGTATTTTATAAGTTGCATAACAAATACTAGAGAATTTTATAAAGTTTTACAATTTGTACTTGAAAATTGTCAGCAATTTTCATTTACGCTACTTTCTTGCTTTTAATTCTACAAGTTCTCCCAATGTATGTATATGTAAAATCCTTCCCATTTCAATCTAGAAAGAAGTAAAAGTGCAATTTTTTTTGTCTCCCCTGTATTTTCCCTATCCTCGTGACAGTATTCCCATTGACTATATCCGAAATCCAAAATTAACAAAAATAAGCTATAATTCCTTTCCAATGTCATTTTTTTCTAGGAAAGACTCTAAGGCACCTGAAATTTTCTTACCATTTTTAGATTTCTGGAACTAAGAGATACACACACACACACACACACACACACACACACACACACACGACAAAGGAGTCTAAAGGACAAGTTCCCCAGGAAGAAAACTCTGAAATAGAGACTTGTGTACAGAAAATTTACTGGGGCCAGCTCTTGGGTTTAACACTTAGTGGGAAAGGAAATAGGTAGGATGAGACCAAGGAGGTGAGTTAATGACTTCAGCCAACTCCTGAGATTAGGTTAGGGGAAGGACCTACCTGCTCTTTATCTGGATATAAGATGCCTAATAAAAGGGGCTTGAACCTAGGCAAGGAGGCTCTTTATAGCTGAGGGCAGTTCCTAGAGAAACCAGAAAGCTGATAGCTGACAGCAGGCAAAATTATTCTTCCTAGTTCAAATAAGAACTTAAGTCATGGAGGGAGAACCTAGTGCAGCACAGGATCCAGATGTCATGGAGAACAGATATCAAGATGTCATCCTTGTGTCAGGTGCTGGCTACAAATGTGAGGTGGAATGACAATGGAGATAACATTTGATGGCCCCCTCTTCCACATACACATTCATATAGCCTGGACTTTTCTGCCATCCCATCTGCCATTGTCTTGGCAGAGGAATAAAACAGAATAAGACAGAGGACAAAGGGATCAATTCTTTGCTTTCGAGTTTCAAAAACTTTGGCCTTGGCAAAGACAAAATATTTGGAAGAAAGCAGAAGTGTAGAGAGAGAAAGTTTCTGAACCTCTCTCAGACTAGATAAAGATTCCCTGGGCTTTGGTGAGAAAAAAAGCAAGAGGAATTTTAGAGACTTTGAAGGACTATGGGCCTGAGTTGCTGAGAGTATAGGATTGAAGAAGACAAGACACTGTCTCTGCCCTCAAGGAATTTACAGACTAGCAGAGAAGATAACAGCCAACAAGTAAATGCAATAAAGCTAATGGGCTTTATAATAGAATATATGGGAAAGGGCCCCAACTTGGCCTAAACATCTGGAAATGACTTGCTGAAAAAAGAGATATTTATTTCATTAACCTACAGCATAAGTAGATACTGTATAAATGGAAAGTAGGGAGGAAAAGTGTTTTGGGGGAAAGGAAGACATGTGAAAAAGCATAGAGGAAGAAGATGTGGCATGTTTTAGAAGCTAAGAGAAATCCAAGATGATCACTGGAATGCAAGAAGAAGAGGAATGGTAGTAAAGGTAAGCAAGACCACTAGGTGTCTGATGTCTTAATAATTAAGAAGAGGGATGGTGAGCAGAACTCTGGAGGAGCCTTGAGAATGTAGATCAAATAGATTAAAGATTTATTTAGGAGGTCATTGACGAGACTTGGCAATTGATTGCTGTGGGAATGAGAAAGAGCTAATGGCAATTCATATATACCTATAAATTTGGTTATTTCAGAAGGCCTCTCTGTCTTTGGTCTTTTTATTCTAATGCCATTATTTCATGCATCTTTATAGACCTGTGGAGAAAAAATGCTACCTCTATGAGTTTGCTTAGGGACTGTAGCCACCTACACTGACTTCCTAGAGGGAAGAGATTTGCTATAGGGAGGTGGATATAGGAGGATATTTGAGTCCTAAAGAAGTATACTTTTCTGGCAGCTTAAGGTTATATTCTCTGGTGAGTGCCGCTTAGGGATTCATTCAAACTCTCTCATTGAGAGAGTTTGCCATGCAAGGATCTGAGGATGAATAGAAATTGGAGGGTACTGACTCCCTGGCAGCTCTTTCAAGGCTGCCTCAGAATTACTAGCCCTAAAGGATCACCCCCAATCCTTACTACTTTTATCAATGCTGTAGGATTGAAAATACACAATTCCTCAAATTAGATTAGAACCTGTTCAACATACCTTTCTTCCATGTCTTCTCCAAGTGCAGTCTTCCTCTCTCCTGTGGAAGCAAGCACTATATCAGGACTTCAACTCCCTTTTGCTCTAAGTCCCCCAAAACCACAATTTTTGGGCTTCTTTTTACTTTTCTGTCTCTTGGCCTGATAATGATAATGCCATTAGCTCACATGGCCTTCCATTCTGTCCTACTCATGTAAGTCATGAGTGTATCTCAAACAAGTACATCCTGTTTCTTCAGACTCCTGGACTTATGCTTCCTCTTGCCTTTTTAGCAAGCCCAGAATAGCCTATAGACAGGCTTTAAAGCATGTGCTCATAAGATTGGACATTGCTTGTTTTTCTCTAATCTTTTTCTCTCAGTGGCACAACGGCTGGTCCTTCTTTTTCCTTTCCCTACTCTTCACTCATTTTCTACAGTTTCCCCTCTTTCTCCTCTACCTTTAAGTAATTAAGGGAAGCAGAGATCTGTAGTAATCAGAACTGGCCAGGAGTTGAGTTCTGTCTCTAACTCTCCACTGGAAATACTTTAGGTCCTAGATCACTGAGATAGAGGGTTCTATTTGAATAATAAAATATTGCAATTATCTTGCTCAGCCATTTGCTTAGTATATAATGTTAGATAAATTATCTCTCTAGCCCTGAGCTTTTTGTACGTATAATGAAACTAATATGTGATTGATGAGCAGAGATGGATTTATTAGAGGTTCTACGAAGCTTAGCTTCAAAGCCCTTCACCTGCCCTGATCCCTTTACAAGGCCCTGTGAAGGGCCATGGTAATTTAGTATTATTTTTTTAAAGATCCATGCTCCCTAGATTATATAAACTTCAACCCCTATCGAATGTAGCTTTGCCTCTACAATAGGATTTTGTGAGAATAAAATAAACAATGTATGTAAAGCACATTTCTGGTTTAATAAAGTTTTGTTTTGCAATAGTACCAATATTTTCAAAATTTTTCAAATTTACTTTTTTCAAATTTATTTTTTAATTATAAGTCTAATGTGTTTGTTATAAAAATCTAAACATTATAGGTAAAAAATACCAATCTGTAGTTAAAAATTTAAATTTTTGTTTTTTCTTTCATCCCTGATAATTGCCCTTCCCTCCCCCAAAATATTCTCCTTTCAAAGTAACCATGAATTAATATTTTAATTAATATTTTGGTGTATATTTTTCTATGTCTTGCATTTCTATGTCTTGCACACACATACACACACACACACACATTTCTAATAGTTTCCATAAATCAAAATACCCAGGATTTGAGGAAATCAGGACTGTCTTCTTAAAGATTTGCCAACTTATGAAAGTTCATTTTATTAAATTTTATCAGTGTTTGCTAAATAACAATGCATAAATAACCTAATGTCAACCCACGCTGAAGACCAATTTCTTCAGTGTTTTCTATGCAGGTCAGGGTGTGAAAGGCAAGGGAAAGCCAACTTAAATAAGAGAAGAGAAATGATGTTAGACTCGTGTCTCTTTTATCTTTCTGCTTAGAAAAAAGATATTACGTATGTAGCTCCCATATTAAGAATGCAGTAAAAATTAGTGTTGTCTCTGTATGCATTTTTTTAGTTCAAAAGTATGCCAAGCATAGAAGTTAATATATTAACTATTAGAAAATTCCTTAGACTATGTGTATATGTATTATAGAAAATGTATATTATAGGCATTGTGAAGACCTCTTGGTATATTTTTAGGTAATTTTTTGCTACCATAATAAATATTGCCTTAGAATTATTTCCAGCACTTAGTTTTACATTCTGTTTGCAAAATATACATTCATCCAAGAAAAAGTAAAATAGATTACACCTTTTAAAACTTCACAATCAAAAGGTGAGATAGAAAAATTCTCCAAAATTATTTATTGAAGACCTTTGTGCCATGTTCTTCCAAAAAATAATTATTTTTCAGAGAGAACATAGATGATTGTTCTTACAGGCTAATTCTTAAGGACATTTCATAAATACTTTTTTAAATGAACACTTCTTATAAACTTGCTAGTTTAATTTATTAAGCATAATTTAAAATTAAATAACAGCTAAAGTTCATGGTGAAGTCATTAACATAGTGTTTACACAGAATTTTGCATATATTTATGTATTCATAAAATGTAACATATTTGTAGCTTAATGTAAAAAAATTAAGCTACAATTACATATTATTTTGTTTAATTTATAAATTTGATTTGTTTTATTATTTTACTATTACCTACACAAATAAACCAGTTTAACTTATATAAATATTAAATTTAAGAGAAATATATGTCAGGTCAGTTAACAAAGAACCTAAATTTAAAAATATATACTATAGAGAGAAACCTGTAATATTGCATATGTGTTTTGATGAAAGAGTTATGACAACTTTTAATATACAAAGAAAGCTCTCATTTGAGTAATTAAAATTTCAAACCATCTTAAGACATAGATTCCTGTGGTAAAATCATGATTGGCCTATTTTTCTTTTGTATGTTTTGTAGCACAAAATCTATTTTCTCTTATGCAGTTATACATTTAGTAGAAAACACACACACATACAACTTTTTCCACAATTATTTCTTTTTCTGCTAATTTGGTTTATACCCACAAACCATAACTAAAGTGGAACTTGCAAGTTCAACCACTAAAGCTTGATTGCAAGCAGTGAAAACAAATTCTGCCTAATTAAACAGAAACGAATTGGAAGGATACAGTTTAACTCACAGACTCAAAGAGAAAGCTGATGATCAACCCTGTTAAGGGCAGATCCTAGAGCAGTTCCTGGGATGTAGGTAGGAGAAGCCAGTGGACACTTAGCTCATAGGTATGAGTCTGCGCTTGTCTCTGCAACACTCTGCTCAGGATTTAGATTCTTGGGGAGAGAGATCTACCTAATCTACAGTGAGATTGTAATGATTAGGTATCCATAGTGCATATGGGAGCAAGAAGAAAGCACCCTCTCCACTACAGAAAAAGGTCAGAGGGCCAGGGATGGTTGTGAGGGGACTCAATGGAGTCTGGTTCATTCATTCAACAGTTATTGAGCTCCTTTGTGAAGACACTGTGTTAGGCAAAGAAAAATGGCCAAGGAAAATGGCCAAGGAAATGCAAGGGTGAGGGAGGAGGGAGCAGAGAAAAAAAAGACTTTTATACAGAGAAGCCAAGAAACACCACACCTGCAGTTATCACTACATAAAAACAGAATAACACTAACAGCTAACACTTAGTGCTTGCTCTTTTCTAGGCACAATTTTAATTGCTTTTCATGTTCCAGTTTATTTTTGAGAGAAGAACTGTTATTATTCCTGTTTAACAATTGAAAACAATAGAATGTTTAAGCAGTTCGCCCACAGTAATGCAGCAAGAATACTGTAGGTTTGGGATTTAAACTTAGACAAATCAGGCTTCAGGAGCTGAGCATTTAACTACCATGCTCTATCACCGTTCTGAATACTTGAGTTGTAATAGCTGAACAATCAATCAATATAAATTTAGTAGGGTTGATATATTTTAGAACAATTTAAACTACAGAGCCAGTTTGAAAGAATGAATTAGTACCCACAGCTATACACATTCTTCTTAAAATTACATTATCATTTTCTGTGTGTGTGTGTGTGTGTGTGTGTGTGTGTTTAATCTCCTCCGTATTCAGTCTCTAGGACAGAATATTTGGCCAGAAAATAGAGGTGAAGAAAATTTAATCTATTTGGGTCTTCTTGGGTTAGAAAAAGAAAACTTCAAATTAAAAAAATAATAAAGAAGAAAAAAAAGAAAAACATCTTTTGAAAATTTAAACTGTGGTTATTTTGTTTGTATGAAAAATAAAAATTCTGGTTCATAATAATTCTAAGTGAGAAATAGATCATTTGAAGTTGAATAAAATCTGAAAGACAATAAATTAATGTACTATTGCGGGACACTCTGGTCATACTTTCTTCCCTCAGTTGTAACATTATCATTAAGAGTTATAAAATTTCTTATTCAATTACATGGCTTTTTGTTTTCTTAGTACCACTCATTTTAATAACTATGAATTTTTACAAATTATCTGAGGATACATAGTTGTGTAACTAATTTTGTTTTTTATTGTTTTTCATTGGTAACTAAAAAAAAATTAGGCATTAAAATCTTTAAAAATTAAACAGCAAGTCCTACCGAAATCTCATAATAGAGCTACACAGCACGAACAAGTTTGGGGTCTCATGTAAGAGATAACTTTTTGGTCACCATAGAATTATTTTTATTTAAATAATGAAAATCTTAAATCGAAAGCTCTAACTTTTTCTCTCAGAATTTATTCTCGACCCTCAAACCCACAGACATCTTTTCTTCCTCTGAAATTCCATGACATATACTCTCTCTTCAACATATCATTGGCCCTTGTCATACTCTGCCTGAATGATAAAGGATTATTGTTTATGTGTGTATATTGTTATTACCTTGTTGGAATGTAAAATCTTCCAAAATGGGAATGGTGGTTCATATTTCTCTGTATCTTCTAAGTACAACCTACCACATGGTAGAGCCTCAGTAAATATGTATTAATAAGATAATTGAACAAATAGTTACCACACTGGGTAATTCAGGCTAAAAAATTTTACAAGAACATTATTTAAACAGTTTGTCAGTCTACTTTGAATCAAATAGATGATTTCAAAGTTTCATTTCACATTAACTGCCTACTCTACTCACAAATATATCTGATTAAATGCATCAGAGAAGTCACAGTTAAATCAAACAATTGTTTCAACTGTAAAAACAATGTTGACATGTGTGAGCCTGCTCTTCTAGCTCCTTTATGTATTTTTTTCTCAGCCTCCGGTATACTTCCAAAAAAATTCAATAAATGCTGTGTCATTTTGAGTGTATATCTATATGACTACAACTTTGTGAAAGAGGTTTTATCATTGTTCCACAAGTGTATTCTGATAGACTTCCACATCTTTTACTAGTTTACTATATCAGTTTACTATGTTACTATCTTATTTTATTAATTTTAAGTCAAAAAAGATAATCAATTGTCCCTAGCTAATGTAATGAAGTAAAAACAAATATCTTTTTTTTTAATGCGTAAGCCACATTTTCAATATGTCACTCCATATCTTTTTAATGTTTACTCCATTTCTCCGTGTTCAGTCTCTAGGACAGAAAATAACACTTAGGTAGAGCTGGGGAATATTTGGTCTATTTGGGTCTTCTTGGGTTAGAAAAAGAAAACTTTGAATTAAAATAATAATAATTATTAATAATAATAATAATAATAATAATAATAAAGAAGAGTTATATGAATATGACCGATAGATCTAGAAGTTGTTTTGCTAATTATACATTTAACAATTTCTCTGGCATCTGGATTTAAAATTAAAACTGAATAGTATTTCCACACCTATTTTATACCATCAAACTAATTGTTTCCCAAACTCACCTTTGATAAATGACAAAACTGTTAATATAGAGTTTTCACTTTTTGGCATGTTGCCAAGCTATGAATACATAATGGAACTTTGGATACATTATATCTGGTAAATAGATTTCAAATACTTAGTTTATGTCACAATTCCCTTGGAAGTTTTGTAACATTAAGATAAAACAGAAACTCATACATAGCAAGACAATTGTCCTTTTGCATAAGGCAGCTCTCTGCCTTGCTCCAATTATTCCACTGGCATCCCCTAAGAAAGTGACAGTGAACACAGAGCATGCTGCGCAGTATTTAGTAAGAGCCTGATTTTGCAGATACTGGACTCTCAGGCAAGCAGCACCAGCCATGGACAAAGCCCGTGATTGCACCAATCCTTGTGGTCAGTCAGGGCTTAAGGCTTGGAGCTCACTCATCAACCTTCCTGGTTCTGTTGAGAGAAGGACAATGGTTAACATTTCTAAATCAAAGACTTTCCAGTGTATAGCAACTTGCTGAGCTTAAGTCACAAATTATTACACAGCTATAAATTAGGTCCCGGCCACACCAATTAAGGTTGTTCCATGCTAGTAGTTTCCAAATTTATTGACAATGAAAGATTGTCAAATTTTAGTGCTCATATATGTTTGGATGAAGGTACATAATAAAAAAATTACTTCACATACACTTTATACTTACATAATATTTTATATGTCAATTATATCTCAATGTAAAAAATTAAAAATTTGAAAAAGAAATGATCTCATAAATGATTTAAGTTCTGCAAGAAATGATTAAAATTTGATCTGTGGCTTAAAAAAACTATACCCAAGCTCTAATAATGATAAGAAATTGGAGAAATTAAAGCATTTGAACTAAAAATATATATATAATATATATATAAAATAATATATATATATAAATAATATATAAAATTAAAGTAAATGTGCATTTTATAATTTTGTTAGAAAACATGTCTAAAACACTAACATTTTAAATCAGAAAACGGATTTCTTTTAAATTACCAACTATTTATTTAATATTGGGAATGATATTTTTGATCCATACTTCAAATACATTTCAAAACTTTGTTTTTTATGGCAAATTTGTGAAATTGAAAAATAAAAGTTATTTCACCTCTCTATTGAAAAAAGGATATGAATATTATTTTTCAATAGTCAGGCATCTTGAATTCAGCTAATTTGTATTAGTTTGGATATTGTTTTGGAACTCCAGACCCAAACAGCCAACTGCTTCTCCGGAGCTCCATTGGATTTCTCATGGGAATTTCAAATTCAGCATGTCCCGGGTGAACTCCGTGTACTTTCACCCCTGCACACCTGCTCACTGGGTCTCTGGGGTAGCTTCTCCAGGTAAACAGCACCACCAGCTGCCCAGGCTGGAAACCTGGGCTATTTCTGAACTCTTTATAGGCCCTGAAATCCACTCAATCCCCAAGACCTGTCACTTGTACTTCAACGTCTGTACTCTGCTCACCTCTATCCCTGTTACTCCTCCTACCAGTCCCCAGGTCATACTGAACAAGTTCAGTTCTCCCAATGTGCAATTCTCTTCTATTTTGGGACTTTGCCCATCCTGTTCCCTTGTTCTGGAACACCTTCACCCTCTCATTCACCAAGCTATTGCCCAGAGTCTCAACTTAGATATTACTGTTTTCAGGAAGCCTCTTCTGACACCCCACATTTGCTTCTGTATCCTCTAGTACAACATGGCAGGCCCTCAGTGAATATGCTCTAAGATATTTGATGAATTAGATACCACACTAGCTAGAAAATATTCACCCTCTGTTCTTCCTCTGTGCTCCTATGTCTCCCTCATTATTGTGCATTTGTTTTAAAGGTATATTGACTTCTCTATGTTCCTACTGGATCATAGCAAAGAACTCTTTATTATCTATTAAAGAACCTACTAGATGCATAAATATGAATGAATTAACATATAGTCCAACAGAATCCCTGAATCTATTTTTTCCCCACATTCTTGAAAATAGATTCTTTTTAACTCAATATGGACTTTGAGGAAATTTTTCATGAATTATCACGATTTTACTTATTTTTATGATTTAACCTCATATTTTGCTACCCTGACAAGATGATGCTTTATTTTAATTCAAAACTCTCTTCATGGGCATAAGAGCCACACTCTATTGAATATCTCCAGTGAACCTGCTTTTAGATACCCAGTCTTTTTCATAATAAATTTAATTAAAGAAAACATGAGATAATCTTAGGTCCTGTGCCATTCCTGGAGAACGCACCTGCACATAGCCTCCCCACATAGGGAGGTTGTACTCAGACCTGGTCCTCTGCTACTACTTGAATCTCTTTCTACAACTTTCAGCTGAATCTGCAGCTCTTGACTCTGGTTTCTTCTTCCTGACACCTTGTAATTGGTTTGAACCTGGCTTTTCCTCCATGCTCTTGTCTCCTGACCCAGAGATGAGATGTGCCTGCTGCTCATGTGCTTCTGATTCCAGCATGCTCAGGTCAGAGCATGAAGCTGCTATGGTCATTACCTGAAGTGAGTGCTCTCGCTTTCAAAGTTGCTTTCTATCGACAGTCATATCTTATTCTCAGAGCAACCAGGTAAGGGAAGGCATTCATCATCTTCAAATCTTTTTCTGTTTATAGTGAGGTTGCAAATTTAATAATATTTTTTCTCATAACTGATTTATTCTTTCTCACCTACTGGCTAATACAAATGTTTTAAATTTACAGATTCACTATAACTGAGTTTTTGGTGGTTTAATCAGTCTCTTTGAGGCATGTTAATCTCTTTGAGAAAATGCTAATTATATGACATTTTTCTCTTCTTCCATGTACTCAACTCTAAGATACTGTCATGATTTCATGTGAGGGGAAAGTGGTGATGAGAAGGAGCTCTGGATTCAGATGGTGACCTCGGTGAATCCTCACTGGTCTCTGCATTGAGTGCTTGGCCTAGTTCCTGGATTGTGACTGCTGGTTGCTCATAGTCCCATTTGCACTGTGAGTCATTGTGTGAACACTCACCACTGGACCATTTGCTTCTTTGCCTCCCCCCTGCATCTTGTCAATCAACTAAGCCTTCCTGGATCTTTGCTTTCCCCACCTAGATCCCCTGATCACTGCACTTAGGCCAAGAGAGCCAGGAGACCAGACTTTTTGGTCTAGATAATTTCTCTCCACCAAGTGCCATTGCTTGGCCAGTCACCCACATCTCTTCCTAGGGTTCTACAGAGGGAGAAAAAGCAAAAGCCCTCTGATTTCAGGTTCTCCAAAATAGTAGAGGCACCACATTCCTAGGCCAAAAACTTGGCCTGACCTCTTTTTCTTCTTCTCCATAATTTTCCCAAGTTGCAAGATCTTCCCTCAGGTCTTATCATGAATTCTGTCTATCCCTGGCGTTTGATAACTTCCTTGGACAAAGTCAGCGTGGAGCTAAAAGTATTTAGAAAATTGTGGAATCTTTCAACAAAGCCTAGATTTCACAAGTGTTTTCTTGTTGGAAACTCAAAAATATTCAGCTTTGAATATTAAAAGCTGAGTATTGAAACCCTTTTTATTTTTGCATTTTAGCTATACTATAATCTCAATGCCTTAGGCAGAATGAGCAAAGGTCACACACTAAGAAATGCAAAAGAGAACAACTCATTTATATATATATATATATATATATATATATATATATATATATATATATATATATATAAAATTCCCATTACAGTATTGATATGGAGAAAACATATTAACTATAACAAAATTCCACTAATTTGGACTGATATTGAAGTCAGGATAAATTAGCAAAATGTTTAATTTTGACAATTACTAAAGAAAAGTATTATTAAAGTATGTAGAAAGAAAATAAAATATGCTTTACATATATGAACCAATTTGTCTTACAAATGATTTTACAAAGGAGGAAACAACACAGAAAGATTGATTTGCCCAGTTTCAAGTAATTGGTAAGTTGTTTTGCTGGGTTTGCCTGGCTTTGGAATCCCAATGGATAACTTTCATAAACCTATCTTTAAATAATAAATTCTATGAAAAGTCCTTTAACAAGTAGTTGAAAATGTAGTTAGTATATTTTGTATAGAAAAGGCAATCCTTGCAAATGTTTTATTCTTCTAGTATTAAATCTAAAAAAGTTCATTGTTTATTTTCATAACAAGTACTTCATAAATTTTACAATGAAAAAATTAGCTACTGGTTTATCTAGCTATTCAGAAATATCCACTTTACAAGGATTTGCCTTAATAAATTTTTACTGTATGGTTTACACAGAACTAAACATAATCTTTTCTTATGATATTTGCCATTTTATTCACTTTTCTTAAGGGTTTTGTAATTACAAATTGTTAAAATATTTAGTCAATTCACTAAATAGTAGAAAAAAAAAACAGTCAAAAGTCACAGACACTTAGCACTACTTAACCAAGTAGCCATTTGAACTGACTAAATTGGCACGATGTAGAAAAATTCAAATTTTCAGACTCTTGATTTAATTGTAAGATACATAGAAATAAAATATATACGCAAATTACTTGCTTGAAATAAAAGGCTTAAAGTTCAATATTTTAGGTTAAATGGACTTTTGAAAATTGGAACTACAAAAAAATTAAAATTTTATAATAACAAGCTATAACAGAAATAATTAAAATATTTTTCAAAATAAACAAAAAGGTAGTAAAAGAATGATTTAAAAATATTTTATTAAACTTGGTGCCCAGATCTTGGTTTCTAATACCATTTTCCAGTAAAAGGAACCAAAGCTCCTTAGAGATATGGCTGATTCTAGGATGGAGGCAAGGAATATTAATGATCAGCCTGGAGTGTCTTATATACTGAAAAATAAGGAAGTGCTTAACTCTTCTCACCCCCGCCCCAAACACACACACACACATACACACACACACACACACACACTTACAATGATACAGTTGTGACAAAAGGACACAGGAGACAATTAAAGAGCTCTTAGTGACCAAAGCTGGAACAATTTAAGCGACAATTAAAGTAGTATAGGTTTTACTCAAGGTATATAATGAATATCCATAAATCGTACTGATATAAATAAATGGTTAAATAAAGAAATAAGGGAAGAGAAACAAATCTCCCATGCAGAAGAATTCAAAAAATTTATGTAAATATTCCACCTAAAAGAGGTGGAGCATAATTTTCCACTCTGTAAATAGGAGCTTCAAATAGAGCTTTCCTTCCAAATGAGACTATATGGAAAGAGGGGAAAGAGAACAACTTTACATTGGAGACTAACAAACACTACTTCAGCCAAGTGATAAATCAACTTTGATAAATCTTGTGTATATTATGCACCTTGAAGTGACAAGATGAAAATGGCACTTTACCTTTGTGGTCTTCCTCCTCAAAGCGCTTCTAGTTTTATCGCAACAAAGACAACAGACTAATCCCAACTGTGGGACAGTCTACAAAATACCTCACCAATACCTCTCAAAACTGTAAAGGTTATAAAAAAAAAAATAGGGAAAGACGGAGAAACTATCACAGCCAGGAGGAGCCTGAGGAGATACAACAACTTAATGCAATACAGTGTACTGGATGGTTTCCTGGAACTGAAAAAGAACTAGGGACCTCATATTTTATTTATTAATTATAACAAATGTCCTTTCCTAATTGAAGTTGTTAATAATAGGAGAAACTGGGAGTAAACTCTTTATACTACCTTTACATTTTTCTGTAAATTGAACTATTCTAAAATAAGAAAGTTTATTTTTAAAAAGAAGCTACATATGGATATTATGTTGGACAGCACAGTTCTATATACAACTAATAATATTCAGAAAACACATAAGATTGAAAAACATGTTAAACTATATCACAGGATGCACTCAGTAAAATCTAGGTTGTAGAAAAGACGATGGGACAAATGACCCAGTTTTTTCAACAAATAAATTGTAAGAGAAAAGAAGAGAGAGAGTTGAAGATTAAAATAGAATCGAGACATAGCAACCAATCACAATATGCAATCCTTATTTGAATACTGATTGAAAAAAACTGCAAAAAAATATTATAAAGCAGTTGGAAATTTGAATACATACTGAATATTTGGTGATATTATTAAATTAGTGTTAACTTTATTTTGCTATGTGGTAATTTTTTTAAATCCTATCTTTTAGAGATACACATTCCAGTATTTAAGTATTAAATTATATGATGTTTTCTCCAAAATAATATGGGCTAGGGGAGGGTAGATTGGAGGGACAGATGTGGCAAGATTAACCATGAGTTGTAAATTGTTGAAGCTGGTGGGTTAGGTGAATGGAGGAATTCTTTATACTATTCCATATGTTTATGCACATGTCTAAAATTTTCTGTAATAAAAATATTAAACAAAATAAAAATTAAATGAAATACAAAGTAAAAATAACTTTCTAATGAGCCTTACTGTATAGTAATTGATTTCTAAATAGTAAAATGTTTTCCACCTACATTTCGCCAATTCTCAAAATAGTAGCTTGGAGATAGAAGTGAAATTTAAGCTATGTCTACAGAAAACCAAAAACCTACTGGTTGATTGATTAATTCAGACAAAGAGCTAGTCAGTTTAGAAAAGGAAAAAAAAATCAAATTGCTCATTTTGCTGAATTTACAGAATACTACCTTGTATAATGCTATGCACATAAGTGATTAATACTATCTGGTCATTAAATCAGTGAATTTGACACTTATTTTGGTACCTTAATGAAGACACAATTTGGCTGTCAACAACAAATATAAGAAAACCCAGAGACAAAAGTAAAAGTCTATCTCTCAAAAAATTACAAAAGACATTTATTTTCCAAATATTCACATGCAATGGACATCACTATAAACACATACAGCCTAAGATGATGATGAGAACCACATTGCGAAATAATTAGTTTAAATTTTGATAAAATTCTACCCAAAGTTATAGCAATATATATTTGTGCTCTATTGGTATGTCAATGACTTATAGAATATGTATGTATTTTTAAGCCTAATGTAAGGACCCTAATATGTAGAACCCTTTAAAATTTACAAAACACTTTTATGTTGTGGTATATCATATTACCTCGTTTTGTGACTTAGGCAAAAATAGGTAACATTATCTCTGTTTTGCAGGTAGAGAATAGGCTCTCAGAGGCCTCCTAGTGTCATCAGTGCCAGAAGCAGAGGAATGGGAAAGGGAACCCAGGCATTTTGGCACCAAGTCCGGTGCTCTTAATATTCACGCTTAGCTGTCTCTCAAGGGGAAATATATCATATATTCTTGAGGCTTCTACTTGGGTTGTAATGGAAAGAAAGTTGACATAAATAAATATCTCTAGTTTAAAATGACAACCTTATCTTCTGCCAATCTCTAACAGTCAAATTATGACAGTGCTTTTTTTTAATGACTGATTATTATAAATAGTCAATATTTCAGGCAAAGTAATGCGCCATTAATATTACATTCTGTTTGTCCGGTGATGCACATTTGAAATCCAGAAATTAAACTCTGTGAGGATACTAAACACTCTTCTCAACATTATTAAATCCTTCGATGTTGAAAGAATACTTATTAAAGAATATTAAAATATTATATAATAACTTTACAGTGTCAATTAATATGAAGCTCATCATTCTGGTCCATTATTTGACACATGGTTTCATTCTTTTACAGTGTCTTTCTCCAAGAGGATATCTGTTTCTCCTCAGTAGATTTAGTTCTTTTATTTATCATGCCTTTGGTGCTGCTTGAATCCATTTTCCAGCCTATTTCATGTGCAAAGAAAACCATTCATAATAACTTATGTGTGACTGTTTCTCACCTCCAGTCAGTGACCACTGCCATTCAATCTATTTTAAGCAATGTTTTAGAATCAGTGTATCCTTTGCCTTTGCATATATTCTTTTTCTAACTTTCTCTAATGACTCACTTTTGCCTCGTATGGTTTCTTCCTGTGTATCCCCTTTGGAACTAGACAGATACTTGTTTTGCGCAGCAGTATGTTCAGTCAAGAATGAAAAAGAGACATGCGTTTGTTGAAGTAAGATTTAAGTAGATTTAATCAGAATGCAGTTTCACAGTTCAAATACGTCCGTATTTCAAGGACTACAGAAGAACTTAACATTATAGGCACTCAGTTTCAGCAATATGAATAAACCACATTGTCAAACACCATACCAGTAGAAAATGAATGTACTTCCAAACTCTTTTTCCTGATCCACTGCAAACTGCTTGATCCCACTGGAGACATAGCCACAGGGTTGCCAAAGTGTATTTTCCCACCTTACCTCATGCAGAATAATTAAACTAAGAGGATTTGAAATGTCACTTCACAAACACAAACTGAGGAAACTGGATAAGATAAACTAGAAGAAATTTCTGGGTTGGAAATAATGTCTGATGGCCCATGGCAGAGACACAGTATGTACCTGAGAAAGCCTCATACATGCGTGAGGGTTAAAGATGAGGACCTGGCGCTGAGGTTCAGGGAATTTGATCTTCTTGGAATATTCATACCAGGGGATTAAGGATGCTATCTGCATATGTCTGCAGGTGACTCACTTTCCTGCTTCACCAAATGTATTAGTTTGTTATTGCTGCAGTAACAAATTGCCATGAAGTTAGTAGCTTAACGCAACAGAACATATTATCTTGCAGGTCTGTAGGTCAAAAGTCCAGTAAGGGTCCCACCAGATTAAAATCAACGGGTCAGCAGGTCTGTGTTCGCTTGAAGGTAAGCATAACAAATTGAGTCTCTCTCACAAATATCACGGACACTATTGCCATCACACCTCTTTCCCTGACTGTAGTTAGAAAAGAGTCTCTGCTTTTAAAGATTCATGTGATTAGTTAGAGTCCATTTGGCTATTTTAGGATAATTTCCCCATCTCAAAGTCTGTAAACTTATTCATATCGCCAAGTACCTTTTGCCATAGAATGTAATGTATTCACAGGTTTTGGGAATTAGGAAGTAGATTTCTTTGGGGCAAGTGGGCAGCCATTATCCTGCCTACCATACCAAGTAAAGGGTTAGTCTATAGCTTTCATGTAATCTGAGCAAGAAATAAATGTTTGTAGATGTACTGAGATTTGGCCATTATTTGTTATTTGTTCTTTGCAAAAGGCAGCAGTGATCGTCTTTCTGCTTACTTTTTTTATTTCACCATAAGGTTATCTATCTATCTATCTATCTATCTATCTATCTATCTATCTATCTATCTATCTATCTAATCTATCTTTAGTATTTTCTTGAGTTTGCAGTTTTTATACTCTGGTTGCCTTTAACTGACACACTTATTGATAGTTGCCAAGGACTGAGTCATTAAGCACATAACTTCTCATCCCTAGAAATAGTCCTTTGTTTCCTTCCTTCCTTCCTTCCTTCCTTCCTTCCTTCCTTCCTTCCTTCCTTCCTTCTTCCTTCCTTCTTTTAAAGTAAATTGACAGGTATATACAAGGAAGGAAGCTTGTGTCACTGGGACTTTAGATCCCAAGCCTGTGCTACATGCTCACCACTTTCTAAAAAGCCAGAATCCATCGCTGTCTGTTTTCTTTAAGTTATTTTATAAAATACATGTTGTTTTCCTAATTATTTTTAATTATGCCCCTATAGAATTAGTGCAAATTTCTCCTACTTGATACCTGAAAACCCAATATGTGGAGGGAGGCCCCTGATGGGCACTATTTACATTTTAAAGTATCTAAACAGGATTACCTTCTGCAAATCCTCTCCAACTTGGACATATCAATGTCATTTCAATTTTTGCGTTTCCACTAAATTTCCCCAGTCAGTGATAATAGATGTTATTTGCATATGTGAGTTTATTAAGTATATTATTTTTTTAAACACACAAGATTACCAAGAAATCTATCCCTTCCCTAAAAGATACTATGATGCTACACTATTAACTTTTCCAACTATGTGAGATGTAATACTTTTGAGGCATAGTAATATATATCTGTTGAAAATTTATCCTTAGTAGAAGGACAGAGTAGCTTTGAAAAGCAGCATGACATTTTCTTTATTTTACAGTTGCTTTAATGGGCCTAACTGAAAGTGCACCCCTAGCCCTGTTTCAAACCACTCCTAAATCTGAATTGTAAAAAAACCTTTATTTAAAAAAAAAATCTTTTTTAGAAGTTACCAGTTTCAGTTACATAAAATCTTAATGCTGTTTAAAACATCTTAGATTTAAGCAAAGAAGAAGAGTAAAACAAAAGTTATTATTCAATAAATTAGGTTAAAAAATAATCCAGGATGTTGAGAATGTCAGAATATCTTTATGCCTTTTTATTTTTTGTGAGTTCAAATGTAACTCTACTCTAAAATAAAAATGTCCAAAATAAGGGAATAAGGATTTCAAAGGAGGTGTATAATGTAAATTATAGTAGGTACTCAAAAACAGTTGAGAGAATAAATTGGACTGAGCTAAAAAAAAAAAAAAAAGTGTCCTTTCTTCAGGAGCTAAGAAAATGGAAAAAGGCACTTTTGGAACATTACATGTATCTAAATTTAGATTAAGTTGATACCTATTTAGAATTGATTGTGAAAAGAACATATTTAATCTCTTGACTATAGTTTTTCTTATATTAAACTGAATGCTTCCTTAGAAAAGATAAATTTTACTTCTTTTAGTTTGAGACCAGCAGAGTGTTCAATGTCACCTGTGGACACTGTTGTCTGAGCTGACTTTGCATTAGTGAGGACAGTGCCATGTAAGTGACCAGGCACAGAGCAGATCTTAATATTACTGGATCCAGGTGTCAGGAGCCTAGGGGTGAATCTTAGCTCTGGAATACACCTGGATGCTTTGGCCAAGTACTTATTCTTTCTAAATTTCATTTCTTCCCTTGTAAACAAATGATGATGCCTCTGTCACAAGATTGATGAAAAATTTGACAAGATTCTGGAAATAAAATGTAGTGAGCTAAATGGTGGTTCACCCCCCCCCCCCAATATATCTATGTCCTAATCCCTAGAATCTGTGAATGTTACCTTATTTGGGAAAAGGGTCATTGACTATATAATGAAGTTTAAGAATCTTGAGATGAGGAGATCATCCTGGTTTAGCCAACTGGTCCTAAATTCAATGACAAGTATCCTTCTAAGTGTGAGGCAGAGGAACATTTGATAGACATAATAAGAGAAAGTCACTGGAGACAGAGATTGGAGGGAAATAGCCACAAGTCAAGGAGTGCCTGTAGCTATCAGAACCAATGGATTCTCCCCTAGAGTGTTTGAAGGAAATGCGGCCCCCTCCTCAAATGCTGGCACCTTCATTTCAGTTGTCTGTCCTCTTAAACTGTGAGAGAATAAATTTTTGTTTCAAAACACCCAGTTTGTGATAATTTGTTATAGCAGCCACAGGAAAAGAATATACAAACTTTATGGTATATAACAGGTTTTAATAATTTTTTCTTTTTATTCTCAACCTGTTATTTTATGAGTGTACATTTTAAAAAGGTATACAACTTTCAGTGATACCCATTTAGAGACTTTGAAGTTATTCACTCAGTGAATGTTCACATTTCTATGGTCCTTAATGGCTAAAGATACAGAATATAGGGTGGAGTCTAGATGCATCAACAGAAAACTAGCCCAGTCTATGTCAGTGGGACATCTACTGACATCAAGGGCTGGAAAATTATTTTAAGGGATAGTCTCAAGTCATGCATTTCTCACCCTTGCTCTCTAAATGCTAGTAGTACCTTTCCAATGATTGTGACAACCCCAAATCTCCCACCTTATCAATTGCCCCTGCTGTGATATTAGCCTCATTTAAATCACAGGTCTGCATTTCAAGTCCAATTTACCTCAGGCCCTTCAGGGTTGTCCTATATCTCCTCAGAAATGACTCTCGGCTTTGCCCTCTGTTCTTTAAAACTTTGTCTAAAACTGGCCCTGTGGTTGCTTCTTAGTACATCCTAGAGTAGGCTCTTCACCTCCTTCTGGCCCCTCAGAATTCTTGCTCCAGTACTGGTTGTTGAGCACCACCCAAAAATGAGGAGCAGAATTTGAAAAGAAATTTAAAAGTTAACAAAAGAGCCCACTGTTATCAAAAATAGAGCTCACTTAATTGTGGATTTAAAGCTACATATAAAGTATATTTCACACCATTTAAAAATGTAAAATGTAGTGTAAGTTCTCAAAAGATAGGTATAATGTATCTCAAATGTTATATGTTCAATTAATTTTTTTAAAGTTATTCTTTTTTCAAATTAGAAAAATCTGTGAAAGTCTTAATGTTTGTAATCATTAACTCAGTGAGCTACTTCTGAGAATCTATCATAAGGGAGGAATAAAGTCTTAAATGTAATCAAAGAAAATACACAAAGATATACTTTGGATTATTGGTCATCATAATACAAATTTAAAAGAACCTAAATGTCCAAAAATAGAAGAATGTGGATTGCTCTTAGAGATTATGGTATATTTAAAAAATAGACTCATATGCAACAACTAAAAGTCATGTTTACAAATATTTTAATGATGTAGGAAATACTTTTGATAGTAAAAGTGTTATACAAAATTTATTCTGGGCAAAAAAATAAAATAGATATTTTCCCAAAGAAAACATAGCAAAGACCAACAAGGTACATGAAAAAGTGCTCAGCATAATTAGTGATCAGGGAAATGCAAATCAAAATACCAAGGAGATAGCACCTCACACTTGTTAGAAAGGCTATTATTAAAAAGACAAGAGATAAGTGTTAGCAAAGATGTAGAGAAGAGAGAAACCCTTGTTCACTGTTGGTTGGAATGTAAATTGTTAAAGCTGCTATGGAAAACGTTATGAAAGTTCCTCAAAAAATTAAAAATAGAACTAAAATTTTATCTAACAATTCCACTTCTGGATATCTGTCCAAAGGAAATAAAATCACTATCTTCAAAAAAAAATCTTCATGCACATGTTCATTGCAGCATTATTTACAATAGCCAAGACATGGAAACAACCTAAGTATTCATTAATGGAGGAATGGATTAAAAAAATGTGATATATATCACACACAATGAAATGTTTTTCAGCCATAAAAAAGAAGAAAATCCTGATGTTTGTGACAACATGGATAGACTGTATGAGTATTATGGTTAAGTGAAATAAGTCAGACAGAGAAAGATAAATACTATATGATCTCACTTGCATGTAGAATCTCAAAACAAAACAAAACAAAACAAAAACAAAAAACAAAACAAAACAAAATCATAGATAAAGAGTAGAGATTGGTAGGTGCCAGAAGTTGGGGATGGAGAAAATGGATGTTGGTGGTCAAGAGCTAGAAACTTTCAGTTGTAAGATAAATAAGCTCTGGGGATGTAACATACAGCATTATATCAGTTATGTGACTGCAGTTAACAATACTGTATTATATATCTGAAAGTTGCTGAGAGTAAATCTTAAAATTTCTCAACTCAAGAAAAAGAACTTTAAGTACGTGAGGTTACTGTAGATTTTATTTTAGAATACATACATATATCAAATCATTATGTTATACACCTAAAATGCATATGTTATATGTCAATTGTATCTCAATATAACAGGAAAAATTGTTCTATTGAAAAATTGTTTATTGCTTTACATCAGATTTTTTTCTAATTGCATATAAAATGATCTTATATGTAGAAAACCCTAAAGTTTACACACACACAAAAATTGTTAGAATTAATGAACAAATTAATGAGTTTCAGAATACAAAATCAACACACAAGAACCAGTTTTGTTTCTACACACTAACAATAAACAATTTGAAAAGAAATTTAAATAATAATTTTATTTACAATAGCATGAATAAGAATAGAATACTTATGAATAGACCAAATCAAGGAGGTAAATGACTTATACACTGAAAACTATAAAATATTGCTTAAAGAAATTATAGAAGACACAAATAAATCAAAAAACTGCCTATGCTCATGAACTGGAAGACTTAATATTATTATTATGTCTACTACCCAAATTGATCTACAGATTCAATGCAATCTCTATCAAAATTCCAATGGCATTTTTGCAGAAATAGAAAAAATTTACCCTAAAATTTATATGGAATCTTAAGAGACTCCCAATAGCCAAAACAATCCTGAAAAATAACATAGTTGGAGATCTCACATTTCCTGATTTTAAGATATATTATAAAACTACAGTTATCAAAACAATGTGGTACTGGCATAAAGACATATAGACCAATGGAGTACAGAAATAAACCCTTGCATATTTGGTAAAATAAATGATCATTGACCAGGATGCCAAGACCATTTAATGGAAAAGGAAATGTCTGATAGACATTAACAAATGGTGCTAAGAAAACTGAATAGTGACGTGCAAAAGAATGAAGTTAACCCCTTATATCTTACACATATTCAAAAATTAACTCAAAATGAATTTAAAAACTAAACAAGACTCCTGATTACAAAATTTCTAGAAGAAAACAAGGGGGAAAGCTTCGCAACACTGGATTTGGCAATGATTTTTTGGTTATGACACCAAAAAAATGGGAGATACAAGAAAAAATATAGATGAATGGGACTACATCAAACTAAAAAAAAAAACTTGGCATCAAAGGACACATCACTAGAGTGAAAAGGCAATCTATAGAATGGGATAAATTATTTAGATATCAGATATCTAATAAGTTATTATCCAGACTATATAAAGAACTCCTACACCTTGGCAACAAAAAAACAAAAATGGACAAAGGTTTTGTATAATAATTTCTCTCAGAATGATATACTAATGGTTAACAAGCATATGAAAAGCTGCTCGACATCACTAATTGTTAAAGAAATGCAAATCGAAACCACAATGAGGTATTACCTCATACCCATTAGGACGACTATATCAGAAAAAGAAAATAACAAGTGTTGGTGATAAGGTGGGGGAAATTAGAACTCTTGTGCACTGCTGGTGGGATTATATAATGGTGTGACCATGATGAGAAATGATATGGTGTTAACTCAAAAGTGAAAAATAGAGCTACCATATGATCCAGCAATTCCACTTCTGGCTATGTATTCAAAAAAATTGACAGGAGAGTCTCAAAGATATTTGCACATCCATGTTCATAGCAGCTTCATTCACAATAGCCAAATATTAATCAGTGAATGAATGGACAAACAAAATTGATATAGACATACAATGAGATATTATTCAGCTTTAAAAAGGAAGTAGGCCACAGCATGGATGAACCTTGAGGACATTATGCTAAGTGAAATAAGCCAGTCACAAAAAGACAAATACTGTTTGATACCATTATATGAGGCATCTAAAGTAGTCAATTTCATAGAAACAGAAAGTTGAATGGTGACTACCAGGACCTAGAGAGAGGGTGAAATGGGAGTTGTTGTTCATTTGGTATAGTGTTTCAGTTTTGTAAGATTACAATGTGACTATACTCAACACTACTGAACTACTGAACACTTAAAATGGTTATGATGAAAAAATTATTTTGGAAAGACTTTAAAATGAATAGATAGAAATATGTATAATAAAACAAGATTAAATATAGAAAAAAGAATATAAAAAGGAGGACAGAAGAAATCTGAATTTAAAAAAAAACAAAATTAAGCTACTGGTTTAATTTTCTTCTTTTTACTTTTATATATTTTTTGAAATTTTCAATATTGACTTACAACTTATAATTATGAGATTGCTCTTGTGCCTTTGATGAATTTGGTAGAAATTTGTTAAGTGCCTCAAAGAGGGAAAAAAAGTGTCATGTGTGCAGATACAGTGCTAAATAAAATGGCTGCAAAAGGAAAAGGGAAAACTGCCAAGGAGGAATGGCCTTGGTGTTGTTAAAGGGCCACTGGCCTTACTCTCTGCATGGAATTTAAAAGGTGTGAAGCCCTAGGTCCTTTATGGGGACAGAGCACTGAGAGAAAGAGCTTCTCCTGGACCCACAGTCTTATCTCATGGACTCTTGCCATGAGTAAGGAGCAGGGTGCTGGAGAAGGCTTAGTGCAAGTGGGGAGAGATGGCTGATGTTCTAGCATTTTCTTCTGATGGAAGAAAAAGTTATTATTTGTTTTCGCTGTTATTTCTCCAGACCCCAAATTCATTCTCAGGCTGTAAGATTCCCTTAATTCTTTCAAATTTGGGGTGAAGTCAAATAAAGTTCGATTCCGAAAAATCTTAACAGTTTTATTGAAATACAATGTATAGACCATAAAATTCACCCACTTAAATGTACAACCCAATAGTTTTCAGTTTATAAAGAGTTGTGCAGCAATCATCATAACCTAATTTTCATCACTCCAGAAAGAAATCTCATATCTATTAATAGTTACTCCCTATCCTCCATCTCAGCCCTAAGTAACCACTAATCTACTTTCTGTCTCTACAGATTTGCATCTGATAGACATTTCACATAAATAAAATATTATAACAAATAGTGTTTTGTGACTGGCTTCTTTTGATAAGCATATAATTTTGAGACTCATCTATGTTGTAGTATGTATTAGTATTTCATTCTTTTTTATAGCTGAATAATATGCCATTCATGCTATACTGTATTTTATTTATCCATTCATTAATTGAATGACATTAGAGTTATTTCCATTTTTTTGGCTAGATTCTTAAACTGCTACTTATAAGCTCCTACATGAAGCCTATTTCCTAGAAGCTGTTCTTTATGAAAGTCTTATTGGGTGTTTAACCCATTTATATTAATCAAAAGACAGAGTAATTGTTACTCAGAGTGCCCAAATAGCATGATAATCAATTACCAATCATTTATCCTTTGAGATAATTAGTGTACTAAGCTGATGTAATCTCAGTCACAAAAGAGAAACTTGACATTTAGCTCATATAGCTTTAAGTAAAATGTCTCATTTTCTGTAAGGTTTTCTGATATAATGAAAATAATGTACAGATTCCCATCATTACCTCCGAGGCCATTGAGGGGCCTGGAGATAGGACCTGAGGTTGGCAGTCTCTGTTTCAAATTACTGAAGAACATAACAGGCACTTAGCTTTATTGTTTTCAATTACATAAAGTAACAAGGACTAATTTCCAAAGCATTGACATAAAATATCCCCAGGGGATTTGGTTTAATGAACAGCTAAAAGTGATCTACAATAAACGTATTTGCTATTGTATATAAATGGTGCTCTTAAGAGCTCTAGAGTTTTCTTCTTAGGGAGGTGAAATCCAGTTTAGCCTACTCATTTGTTTTTGGTGCACAGAACGGATCTCTCCCCAGTGCAGTTTGTCCCAGGGATCTCCAGTCATCCCCAGAAGAGTGACCTCAAGTCCTTTCTCTCCCTGTTGTCTTTCCATGCAGCTTGCTCCCACCCCAGGCAGAGAAGGGCTGATCCCAGAGATCTGATTTCAACTCATGGAAGAGACTACTTTTTCCAGGATTGGAACAAACTATCAAAGGAGTTTAAAGGTCCAGCAATTTCAGGTAGAACCTCTTTTCTCTAACTCCATTTTAGCCCCACCCCCTTTTTTCTTTTCTCCACCACTTTGTTTAGCTTTGCTGCCCTGTTCTGAGAAGCAGAAACAAAATGAAGGCAATGGCAACTATTTAATGATTTTTTTAAAAGAAGGCTTGATGTTGATGACAAAGTAGGTAAAGTCTCTTGAAATTGAAGCTTATCTGAAGACTAACGCCCTTTTTCATACTCCCTTATAAATTCGCCTTGGTCTGCTTCTGCCCATAGGCTAGGTCTTTTTGACCTCGCTTTGCCTTTGTTAAGAATATCTGTAGAGAAGGTCCAGGTCATCTCTATTAGTCAGCCCAACTACTGTAACACACAGACCCAGACCTCAGTGACTTAATTCAACAAAAATGTATTGTTTGCTTATATCACAATCTAATGTGGTTGGCAGTCCTTCAGGAGGCACTCAGGCTCCTTCTATCTTGTGACACCACCATAGTGAACACATAGCCTGGTCATTAAGAAGGGGTGGCCAGGCCTGCAGGTAATGAACATCACTACTTCCCAACTTTCCCACTGGCCAGAACTCACACAGTTCCAACCTAACTGCAAAGTAAAATGGGTTTGGCCAACGCTTGGCAATGTCTGCCAAAAGACTCTGGGCTAGGGGACAAAAAATATCTTTTATTTTTCTCTGAAGGTCTGATTCCAGTCTCACTGGAAGAGGTCCCTCATCACATTTTAGCAGTAAATTCTGAGACTTAGATTTGAATTTAGTGATTAATGGTCATTTTTCTGGGGCTGGATCCCTGGATATTCCTGTGTTTTTTTTTTTTTTTTTTTTTAGGCTGAAACACCATCTCAGTAACATCTAATAGTATCTGAATCAATAGAGATTCTGAAAAGTAAAATTCAAGAATTTTGCTGGATCTATAAGATAAAGGTAGGAACAATCTAATAGTGTACTATGGCTTTGGCACTTTTCTGATTTACCTTATTGGAGTTTTACTACCATTGAAAAAGTTTCAACTTTGGCGAACAATGCTGCTGGAATTTTCATTTAGGCTATGTGCACAAAGGACTATAGGGAGGCAGTAAAGTCAATTGGTTAGAAGCACAGGTTCTAGAGTAGACTGCCTTGGGCCATTTACTTAATTCTCTAGGCCTCAGTTTCCTTATCTATCAAAAAGGGGCATGAGGACGGTAATATAGTACTCACCTGGAATCATAATGTGAATTGCCTTGCTTATCTTACATTCTACCTACCTCCTTGGGTCCTTCCTTTCCTGTAGAGGTTGAAAAGCTAAAAATCTGCATTTCTCAACCCCCTTTGCAGCTAAAGGTTTGGATGTGTTTAGGTCCTGTCATTTAGATGGATTTGTTTGAAATTTGGAAGGCAAACATGAGGAAGCCTTCCTCTCATCTCAGTTGGCCATTTTTCTACTGGCATGCAAAAACCTGGAGACTTGAGGTTTCATCCACAAGAGAGTTCCAGTACCCTTTTTACAGTTTCCTTGGTGTCAAATACTGTGACAGTGGAAGCAGCATCTTGAATCTGGTTTCCTGTTCTGAGACACCTGTATGAATTTACTAGTTTCAGTGACCTTGAAAGCAGTTGGTCACCCAGCAGGCCAGTCTGTATTGCTCTGGAAATTACTTCTGTAGGCCCAGCTTAGAAGCTACTTCTCCAGCTCTTCTAAAAATTTTGTAAACACCTAATTCCCTATATTACATTCCACCTTGTTTAAAATACCTAGGAGGGTTCTTTTACTTAATAAATCTTGATATAATCAATATCTCATAGGGTTTCTCTGTTTTTTTGGAAAATAAAATGATAGCCGTAAAGCACTAAAGCTGGGTATGTAGTTAAGTACTTAATACCTGTGAGTTTTATTATTATGCAGACTAATGACCAAGAAAGGGAAGTGAATCTGCACAAGATCTCCAAAGAATTCCTTTTCTGATGATGAATCTTGTTCTAGCACCTGGTAGCAAATAAAGTGAAGTTTAGTCATACACAGTTAATGTTCCCACATTCCTTTCACATGCTAATTCAGGAAAAGCTATTTGGCCCTCTGCTGACCCCATTAGAACAATAATTCACCTGGTCCTGAAAGGGCACAACCTCAAATTACTCTTTAGCTTTGTGAAGACATGGATGGAGACACAAATGCATCAGGAACAGAGGTATTTTATTAAAACTTATCTTTTTAAGTCAATTTCTTTAATTGAAGAAGCCAGCTAAAGATGAATAACTGGCTACACAAAAAAGAATGCTAATATAAAAGAAGAAAATTTGAAACAAAACAAAATTGTATTTGGTCACTACAAAACTTTCTAAGATTTAAAAAGCCCAATTTGACATTTATTATTTCATCCTGAAATTCATTCAGTCTGCTTTTCTTATAAATTACCTTTTTAATGGAGCCTCTGCATCAAAGCCACAAGACTTGTCTCCTTTTTCTGTTCCTCTTATTGAGCTCATATTTTGACTACAAAGTGGCCATTAACTTGACACATATAAGGAATTTTCACAACTCATTGTCATTAATGAAAATTGAGTGGCAGATGTTTGTTATCAGTGATGATAACAGTGATTTTTTGACAAAAGTGAATTTATTTAACTAGCTTTTATGGAAATTATAATAATTCATTTTCACGTAGATACCCTTATAGAACTTGATACACATCATCTATCATCAAAGAAGACTTGCTGGATGCCACATGAAAGAGAGAAATCAGTCTGAGAGGATTCTCGCTACAACTTTTCTTACTAAATTGGGGCAAGAATTATTCCTAAATTCCTATTTCTTCATCCATGAAATAAGAATATAGTTTCTCCTTTCATTTGTTATTAAGGTTAAAGATTATAATGTATATAAAATGTTTAGCACAGTGGGTGGCTAAACTGTAAATTTATTGAGTTGTCTCATGTGACCACAGGCAAGTTGCTTTAGTTTCCTCATTAGAATTTCTTTGCAAAATATTAGAACAAGTTTATGTCAAGGCCTAGTATGTGTACATAACTATTATTATGCTTATTATTATTATTCTTTACAAATAGCCAATTCTTTTTAAACCAGAATTGACAGTACTCCAAAAATATGACAGATAACAGTCTCTCAATATTTCTCAAAAACAATAAATTAAAAATAAAAAAATAAAACTTAAATAAGAATGTCTACAGGCAAAGTGCCCCCAAATCAGTTCATGAGTTGCATTGTTGCATTAAAACAAACAAACAAACAAACAAACAAACAGCCTTTGTTTTTCCTGCTGAGCACCTGTTTATTTCAATTACCAAAGCATGGGAGATTCTATCTGAAAACTTCTTCTGAGCCCAGAATCTAAATTTATTCCACTGATGGTTCACATGATATTTCTAAACAGGAAATACAAATTGTTCATAAGAGTATTAAATATTCTTATAGTAGTTACTGGGAATGTTTCATGTTTACAAACGTGATTTGAATTATAAGTGGGTAAGACTTTGAAAAGCCAAAGGCAGAAGGCCAATGGTGGGAATCACACCATTGAAATTTCTGCAGTGCTCTCTTGTATATCGTCAGAATTATGTTTTCATCTTTGTCTGCAGACACTGAAATTTGTTGAGAGTTCTGAGCGTTCCATTTATTTTGCATTATGAAAGCCAGCACCTCCATTCTGGTCCAAGCAGGCAACTGGCTCTTGGAGGTCAAGGAGGTAGTGTTTTCTTCCAAACAACTGGTGCCTCTTGTGCCTTTAGGGAATAAGAACCCTGACTCCCCCTCCCCCCCAGAACTTTCTTTGACTTTTTACCTCCTCTTGGTCTTTTTCTTTGCGACCAGGCTCATCATGCACTTCCAGATAAACAGTGGTACAAACCTGATTGTCAAGGTTCTGCCCTCCAGTGTCAGTGCTGCAATCTATGACATAGGTCCTGATACATCTTGACTTCTACTCTGGATATGGCCTAGGAATACCACAAGTGGGGCTCTACCCCTCAGGGTTAGAGTATTTGACACCAGAAATTACAATATAGGAATTAGAAATAAATAATGAATAAAATCCTCTTTTTGGGGAAAAAATGTTTTTTATTCCTTTTTAATTTCTCTCAATTAAAGAAAAAACTTTAATGAGATGAAATTTAAAGATCATAAAATAAACTTATTTTAAATGTACAATTCAATGATTTTTAAAAAATAAATTTACCAAGTTGTGCAACTATCACCAAAATCCAGTTTTAGAACATTTTGGAATGTTCATTGCTAGTATATAGAAATACAATTGATTATTATATGTTAATCTTGCATCCTAATATCTTGTTGAATTTTTTATTAGTTCTAATAGTTTTTTCTAAATATAGCATTCTTTTGTCTACATGAATGAAGACAGTTTTACTTCTCCCACAATTTTTAATCCAATGTTAGATTTCAAATCTTGGCTCTTCATGGGAAGAAGGTGCTGGGAGGAGGTGTTGATTTTGGTACACACAACCCTCAGAGGTTGTCTGTGTAGCAAGTGATAAAAACAAAGAACCTATTCCTTGGTTTCAAGAATAGGCTACCTCTTTATGATTATTTATAACTGTGGTTGTAATTATATTTTACATTTATATTTATATATTTATTTGTAATTATAGTTATTTACCAAAGTTAATGAAGGTATTTTTCTTCTTGGATTAAAAAAGAAAAGAAATACAGGACTGGCAATTCAAATACCTTTCAGGATATAACCTGTAAGCTATATACTGTAAGTATATTGTATATAGGTGTTCATTGCCATTACTTCTTTCTTAACTAAACAATGAATCACTCACTCTCCAAAAAAATTCTTCTTTAATTTTCTTCATAATTTCTCAATAGCACTTGATTTGATAGTTTTGTAAACTCCCTTCAACTTCATATTCATTACTAATTTATTGCTAAATCTTACTCCTTCTCTCTTAAAATATAGCTCTTGCAGCTTATCTCTTTAAATTGTTCCTCTCGCACTTTCTCCTTGACCAGAGTTACTTTTTTCTGTTGGTAAAGCTATTCAATTTTCTTCTAGATAAAATATTGATCCATACATTTACTATTTCCCATCTCTGATAATGTAAACTTTTCCTACTGTTCTTACTCATAAATCACTTCCATTCACTAAAAATCATTTTCCATCCTTGTTCTTGTAAGAATGGACATTTACTGGCCTCCTCTCTTGTTAATGCTATTCCTCTCTCAAGATCTTCATTACCTCATGAATCTAGTTTGTATTCCATGTATACATACACATGGTATCTCTTCCAGTCTGTTTTGGCTAACCTTTTAAGTTTTAAGGTGCAAAGCAAGCTAAATATGAGAGGATTTTAGTCTCTGTGTAGCTACCTTCTTGGAATCATTTCTCCTTTATCCATTGGAGAGAGTTGCACTTATACATTCACATATTTACCAAACTGGAGGCTTGGCTGCCAGGGAATGTGTTCTGTCTAGTCGTCTGTGTACCCCCAGAATTTAGCACAGGGCCCAGCACAAAGATGCGTCTTCCCTGCCCTGGATGACTAGCACCTTGAAAATGTCTGACAGCCTGCTAGGCTGTAGGAACAGGAACAGAAAGTAGAAACTGGCTAGGGCTTCGATGAGTTCACATTCTAATTTCGGGCAGCATGAAGAGAACAATTTACGATTCGTTGTGATGAGCGCTGTGATGGAGGCACAGACAAACTCCTGGGGACACACAGAGAAAATATCTGCCTAGGGAGGTTCAGCAAAGGTTTCAGGAGGAAGGTGGCAATGGAATGGAGCCTTGAAGGAGTTTTTGCCAGAAGGGAATCTTAAGCAGAATAGTCCCATAGACACTTTAGCTATTGAAGCAAGGTTGAAAACAACAGTATATTAAGAACAAATATTCTGGGCTCTAGTCCTGTTTTTGCTATTTTATAGTCATGTGATCTTAGACATGTCACTTATCTGTGTTCCAATGTCCCATCTTTTGAATGAGAATGAACAACATCCCCCTCAAAATTTCTGAGGATCATGTGAAATGATGCATATGCAAACTCACTTGTAAATTCTAAAATATTATATAAAATAGCTTAATTTTAATATATGCAGTACACACGATGTGAAAATTTATACTCCATTTGACACCCACTATTTACTATTTATTTATTTATTTAAATTTTATTAGTTTCAAGCATACAGTACATTGGTTAGACATTCATATAGTTTATAAAATGATCCCTCTAATTGATCTCTCTATACTGTTTATGATTATAAAATATTTTACACATAATGTATATTATTATATATATTGAAAAATTATCATTATTTAAAAAATCAAGCCTTAGAGGGAGAAAAGCATATTATTTAGAATTATGTGTGTAAAACACTAGAGGAAATACCTGAAAGTATAAGCCTTTGGGAAGAGGGCTTGGTGGGAAGTATGCAGCAGGTAACTGTTATGTACTTCTTGACTTTGAAAACATTTGATTTTCAAAAATAAAGTAAGTTAAAATTTTAAAAGTTAAAGTAGAGAGACACAGCGAAGGATGTTTGTGACTCGTAACCCTATGTTCCACTACATTCTCAAACATAAGTGCACAGACCCAGCACCCCTTGGAGCCCAGTTTCATACCCAGACTCCCACACTGACTTTTCTGAAGAGGTTACCAAGGTTCTAGAGTGGCATTTTCTTTAATGGGGGCTGCACTATGTCCTTAGAAGCTGTTCTGGTCTTCTGTGAAGTCATTATTTGTTGTCACAATTGTCAGAAGCGGGGAGGTGGGGAAGTGAGGTCTGGAGGGAATTATTATGGTTCTTGGGCAGGAAGCAGGGATGCTAGACATCCTGTAATGTGTGAACAGTCCTGTACAATGTAGCATTGTCCTACATCTCTCATGACTTTAACATGTTCCCCTGGTCATTCATGTAAGTTAAAAAAAAAAAATCCTGTGAATAAATTTCTAAGCCTAGCCCCTAGCTCTGTTTTAACATATACACACTAAATATTCTGAATATTTTTTGCAGTTTTAAATATTGTGCTTAGTTCAAACTTTGAGTGTTGTGCTACATTTCAGAACACATCACCAACAATGTCATTTGTAGTATTTGAGTCTCCACTGTAATTATAACTCTTGCATCATAGTGATTCCATGAATACCTATAAAGATATTTATCTCCTATTTCAAAGTTTCAAGTAGTAAGAAAGTATGTGCATAATTCTCTGAATGTCTTATTTTTCTTAAATATAAATTTATTTTGTGCATCTATCCACTCCATTGTGTCTTCTTGTGAAGTCACACCCAAATATTTACATATCAAAATAAATTGTTTGTTATGAACTACTTTTTAAAAATATAATTTCTTCATTTTGTAGTTAGAGCAGTATACTGAGTTTTCAGAATAATGCCTCTAGGTATGTTATATTATCTACAAGTTTTAGTTCAGGATAGTTAAAGGGATGTTAACAAATATTTGTTTTATAAAATGGGTGGGTCTGATTGGGTTGAGTAAAACTGTTTTGAGAAACCTTGGAAGTTCTTGCTTGTATTTGACTGGGATCCTCCCATCGCTGCTTGATGACATTTTCCATTTTTCAGTTATTTGCCTCCTCCTTTTGAAGATGAAAAAGAGCTACTCAGAACCACCTTAAAATTTTCTTTCTCTTTTTCAAGTTCAAAAGTATAAATGATGTGATATCTTGTGCTCACTAGGCTTGGTATAAAATGCCTTTGCTGGGTATAAATACAATTTTGCACGGCTCTAAGTTCAAAATCTATGTTCCTGTGAAATCAGCCAAAAGATGGCAGTAGCTTTTCTGCAGTCTTTTCTCTACAGCCTTTCTTGAGTGTCCCTGACCAGCTATAAGACTGACTGGTCCTCCTTTATGATCTGCGGGGCCTCCTGTCTTCACTCCCAGAGCTAGGGCCTGCTGCACTCTGCATTCCAGCCTTTGCACTGCTAATTCACCAAACTAATTAGGCTAGTTAAGGGTCCATAAAGGCAGAAATCTGCTGGAGTTTAGTCTCATTCATTTCTTTCAGAAAAACTTGCAAGGAAGCTCCTGTCTGCTTTTGGAACGGGAACAGAATCTCAAAGGCTTGGCATAAGAAACAGTTGAAGGCGCCAACCTTCCAGGCCAAAGATTCTACTCACAAAGAGTCCCAATTCAACTTCTTCCCTTGAGGAAAACTTCAAAGTATGCAGGACCCAAAATATTCATGTAATGAAAATAAACCAAGGGATAACATATTTAGCTGAGGCTTGCTGGAAACACATTTCTCCTACTATACCTCAATTCTCTCTGCCTCCAGGACTGCCTCGTGGTACTTAATTACCTGTAATGAGGACAATGTCAGGTGTTCTGTTGTTCACTCATTTATATAGCTTACCATGTGCTGGGCACCACTCTCAGCATTTAAAAATATTAATTCATTTAATCTTCTTAACAACCCTGCGAGATAGGACTCTTCTTAGTCTTACTTTAGATATTTTCCTTTGGTAGTGTTTTTTTTTTGTTTCTTTTTTTCCTACATAAGGTTTTAGGACAGTACATAATTATGTTTTGAAACCTTTTTTTTTTTTTTAATGATTGAAAAAAATCAGAAAATGACTATAGTAAAAATCAGAACAAAGCATAACCTCAAGACACAATGTTTGTAGTTGTGGGTTATTTTTTGTGTTAGGAGACCAATAAACCACCCAAGGGATTCCATAGAAGGGCACAAACCTTGTAGAGATTTGTTTGGATATTGGACTCAGTTTATCAGAATAAAGCAGCCAAATAGACCAGATCTCTTGGATACCTCTTGTTTTTATATGCTTTTAGCATTACCTATTTCTCCCCCTATTAGTAAGTTGCTTACCTCTGGGCTTTTGGGGGATGGTAAGAGAACACCATCCTCACAACCTGTGTAAGGGTATTGTTCACACATCAATGCAGATACTCAAAGAGCAAATGTACAGCTTTGGTTTCACTACTGCAAAAAAATCATTCATACTACCTGCTTGCACCTATATAGTGCCATTTATCTGAAAGTTTTTGTGATGATTTGATCAAAATTTAATGCATGTGCAGTTAGTGTGTTTAGAAAATTACCAGAGTGCTTGCAAAGTCCTAAAATGTATGGCCTGTTAAACTTAGAACTTCTCTATTGGATGGAGCATTTTGAATTTTGCAAAAGAAGAGTATACAGGAGCATAACTTGTCAGATAGATCTTCCTTAAAGAATTTATTTAGGGTATTGAAACTTCTACCACTCTTATGTTTGAATTCTGAAGCACATGTCATTTAGATTTGGATTATTGTCAACTATCAATTAGTGGAGAGAGGTGTAGGACTGCTCGCTCTCTCCCTGAAAGCATTTTTTCCATGCCACTGAAATTTTACAGCAGGCCTCCTATTAACAAGAATGGTCAGAGAATGAGGCGGCCTTGTTACTTGGATAAGAAAAAGTTTATGAGAAAGCCCATTCTGTTAGAGCTCTTGGACTTCTTTATAAAATTAATTAGTTCAGTTAATGGCCTTAGAAAACAAAGTGTGTAGTATTAAATATCGCTGAATCTTTCTTTCAGGGTACAGTGTCTTGCTATGCCTCAGGGTCTTCATTCTCAAGGTCCATTATTACACAGAATTGCAGTTAGAGAACAGACAGACAGGACTCAATCTACACTGCTCCCTGAACCTACCTACTCTGGAATTCTTTTCACTTATATTCCTGACATAAACTGTTTTCCTTATCAGCAAGATGCACAAGTTCGGGAGCAGCCTGCCAACATTTAAATTCTAGTTCTACCACTTACTGACTGTATCACCTTAGGCAAGTTAGTTATCTGTTCCTAACTTTCCTTATCTATAAAACAGGCTATTCAATTCATTAATACATGTTATGAGTATTAAATATTCATACAAAAGTATGAAGGAGAATACCACGCCTGGTGTTAGCCAAACTGTAAAACTTTAGGGCATAGTGTCAAAGACTGTCCTCATTTCTGACACCAATTGTAAGTTCAGAGAGTTCTCAAAACCACCCCCAGGTTTGATAATGCCATAAAACTGGGAAGACTAAAAGACTCACTGAAAACTATTACACTTATGGTTAACGGTTATGGTTTATTACAGAGAGGGAATACAAATTAGAATAGGCTAAAGGAAGAGATACATAGGGAGATCCCAAAGACAAAATCTTCCTTGGCCTCAAGATATGTTACCCTTCTGGTATCAGTGTGTGACAATGCACAAGGAGTACTCCCTACCTGGAATATGCTTCCGAGTTTTGGAGTCCAGAGTTTTTACAGGAGCTTCATTACCTAGGTATGATTGATTGAATGATTGCCCAAGTGTTTGAACGGTCTCCAGATCCCTGCCGCTCTACCCACCTTCTCCCAGAAACGTGAATAAGAAAGACACTCTTATCACTTGGGAAATTCCAAGGATTTAAAGATTACTTTTCAGAAGTTAGGGACAAAGGCCAGACCTCTCCTTGTTCCAGGCCAAATACTATGCAGCCTAGCACAGAGTGAATACCCTCTTAATGTGTATAATTATCTTCATTAACTGTTCTCTCTCTCCGATGAGAGGGTCAAAAAGAAATATTTTTTCCCACTTCTAATTTTTTATTATGAAAATATGCATTACAGAAAAGTATAAGAAATCTTGTATACACCCACCACTAGATCTAACAATGAACATTTTGCCATATTTACTGTATCTGTGTAGATGGATATATGTATACATATGTTGCATATATAATATACATTATATAAAAATGTAATTTGAAAATAAGTTGTAGCTACCACAGCACTCTCTTCCTAAAAACTTCAGCACACATTTCCTAAGAATAATTACAATTACATCTTAGAAAACTAATAATTCTCTAGTATGCAATATTTAAACTATATTTTAATTAAAGGGAAAATATGAGGGATCCAGTTGGTTGCTAGACTCCTCCCTGGACACCGTGCTCATCCTGTTACTGTGGAAGTGTGGCTCCATGTTTCTTACTGAATTAAGTCCAAACACAGAACCACCATTCAAGGCTTCTATGACCATGTGGATCTCACACTCCAAGCCTACAACATCACATTCCCAAATACACTTACATAACATTTCCTGAGTGCTTACTGTGAGCCAGGCATTATCCTGTGTGCTTCCTGTTCGCAGTCTCAGTTCCCACAGCTTCCCAACATCAACCCTCTACTCCAGTCTTTCCACACAACCCATGCACATTGATAACTGAGTAGAGTCATGTTGTCACCCAAGCCTTTATAGGTATGTATGCTGGTTCACTAGCCTTCAGGCTGTACTCCTCAAGCTCAGCCAGTGAGCCTTAGCAGCTGCCTCAAAGGGTGAGATTACTGCTGAGAAAGTGGCCATATACCTCCTGTGACTGCCCTCACTCCATCATCCAGAAAGAATTATTGGTATTCTAGTGCTTTTAAAAAATGGTTTTATAAGCCATTCATGAAATCTGACACAATCATTCTACAAAAAAAAAAAAAAAAAAACAGGAAACAGTGAAACGATTTGCTCAAGTATCGAAAACATGGTTTTGTGAGATGAACCTACTCCAGGTATCTTTGACTCCATACCCTTTTAGAGTTTTGAAGGTTGCCACTGTGTCTGACAGATTCTCTAGCTCCTTTCTGGCTCATCCATGCCTCCTTAAAGAACCAAGAGTTTCTACAATTTCATTACCATCAAATCTTTCCCCAGCTGCTTAGAATGGTTGTCTTCTCTGGTCTCCTAGAGCCTTTAGACTGAACTGCACACATGGAACACTTAATTTTGTGCCCTGGAGTCTTTTTTCCCTCTTTTATGTGTTTTAGTTTTGTCTCCCTCTGAGGTCAGTAGTACTTTGAAAGTCAAGAGAATTACTTGGCCTTTTAATTAGTTCACCTAAACATTCCAGTAAACATTCATTGAGTAATTAACTAGGAGGTACCAGACAAGCACTAGGTAGATGTTCTTAAGGATATAAGGATGAAAAACTTCCTGCCTCCAGAGACTCAAACTCTACTTGAGGAAATAGAAAACATTGTTTTACAGTACTAGACAGAATGAAATAAGTAAAAAAAAAAAAAAAAAAAAAAAAAAAGATCAAGAAAGGTGCTATGAGAATGTAAGATGAAAAGCAACTCATTGTATCAAAAAGATCTGTAAAGTTTTCATATGTGTCTATCTACCATTGGGTACACTGTAGACATTCGAGGATTTTACTGTCTCAGTTTTGATGAATTAGTATTAAACTTTCTGTAAAAAAAAAAAAGAAAGAAATCCAGAATTACATATGGCCAAAGGTCTGTCTTATCGCATAAGAACAGAGCCAAAAATTACATCTTTCCGAGGTTGCTATTACTTCTTCAGCAAAGTGCTTAGAACACAGTAACCGCTTAACAGTTGCTACTTAGATGCAGCTTATAGGACTTTACATAGGCTGAGTAAACCAGTTTTAAGAATACCAATCATTACCAATTTCTTTAATCAAATTCCATCAAAAAGGATAAAAGCATATTTTTAAATCATTTCATCCTGATTTAAAACCTGTAATTAGATGACCTCATTTTCCAGGAAAAAAAAAAAAGCAATTCTTTTGGAATTCAAGATGACATCAGATAGCCACAAAGGTCAATCCCAGTTCTGTGATTCCCAACTCTGAGATCACCTTCTTCCCATCCTCCACTCTTCCAAAATTGTTTTACCTGTTAAGAAATTCAAATTCCACAGGTAATTTTTGTGACAGACTGGAAGCTTCCAGTCAAAAATATATAACTGGAAGAGCTGCAAGAAAAACTCAGGACTGATTATTTTCTGGAAGTACAACTAAACATTAATAATGCCAAGGCCAAATTGTCATTTTCCCCACAGCCATTCTATAGCAACCAAATGAATAATACTTTTAAAATGCTATTCAATAGGTTAACTTACTTAGTTTCTTATGGGTTTGTTTGTGGCTAACATCTTTCTCAAAGTGGAATCCATTAGAGGAACTACATGAAGGGTTTATCGTGGAAGAGGTTAGGATTCAGTGATGGCTCTTGTAAATTTACAATTATTTATGTTACTAAGTAATTAATGTTGGCTTCCCCACTAGATTCTAAGTTCCATTAAAACAGGGGCACTGACCTCACCACTGTGTATAAGTCAGTGGTTTTTGGTATATTCACAAGTTTGGGCAAACATCACCACTAATTCCAGAACCTTTTCATCACTCACTGAAAGAAACTGTATGTACCCATTATCAGTCACTCTCCATTCTTCCCTTCCCCCAGCCTCTGGTAACCTTGAATCTCCTTTCTGCCTCTATAAATGTGTCCGTTTTGCATATCTCACATACAGAGAATTGTAATAAGTAGTTTTCTGTGAATGCTTTCTTTTATATAGCATGATGTTTTCAAAGTTCATTCATATAATAGAATGTACTTTTTGTGGCTACATAATATTCCACTAAATGAATATGCTGTGTTTTGTTTATCTGCTCATTGGGTAATAGACATCTGGATTGTTCCCACTTTTTAGTTGTTATAAAAAGCTCCTATAAAAATTCATGTAAAAGTTTTTGTACAAATGTATGTTTTCACTTCACTTGGGTATACGTCTAGGAGTGGGATTGCTGAGTCTTTTGGTAATTTTAAGTTTAACTTTTTGAGGAGCTTCCAAACTGTTCTCGAAAGAGGTTGCACCATTTTCATTCCTATTAGCAATAAAAATAAAAAGGCTCCAATTTCTTCATATCCTCTTATTTTCCATTTTTGTCTTTTTTTTTATATGCTGTTGATAGAAGTGGATGGGCACAACTTTTTAGACAATATTCAAAACATCAAATGTATGTTCCTTTGATTCAGCCACTATACTTCTAGGAAATTATTTGAGTAAAAATACATAAGTAGGCAAACTTTTCTGTACAAGAATATTTACTGCAGTATCAATGGCAGCATTACAATATTTGAAATAATCTGTATCTCCAATTATAATTTATTAGTTGAATAAATCCAAAATAGAATGTATATTTCCCTTTTAAAAATTATGTGCATGTGTTTATGTGCAAATATGCACAATAGACATAGTCATAAAGAAAATGTTGTGCAGTGATTATCTCTGGGACTCAGGAATGGGGGAAAGGACTTTGATTTTTTTTATTTTATATATGATTGTGATATCTTATTTTTTGCAAAATCACCATTAGCACTTTTATAATTTTTTTAAAAAGTAAATCTATGGAGTTTATATACCTTTTCTGAATTGGAAGCTAGCCATCAATGTATTCCAACTGTGTACTAAATAACTTTGAGAATATTTTTGTAAAGTATTCACAGGATACCAGGTATTTTTCTTTGGGGTAAAAGTGATTTTCAGCTTATCTAACACTCACAAATTAAGGTACATTTCATAATCAGAAGTGAAGGAAACTATGAACGAGATTCTGTTACTATGGTTGATATCTGCAAATTAGTGACAGACATAGGACGATGACACAAGAGTAAATTCTGAGCCCCAAAATATAAACTGATGGAAAAACCTTGTTTTTGTTGATAACCACAAAAACAAACAAAACAAAACAAAACAAAACAAAACAAAACAAAAAGCATGTAAGGCCCTGAAGAACAACAGCCTTTTGCAAGAGTCCCTGAATGGTGCAGGTGCCATTCACCATCTTAAATGATTCAAGTCTTCACTTAAGAGAAATCCTGGAATTCAGCTTCCCTGGGGTGCTCACACAGTTACCAAACTTCTCAGAAATGCAAACGACAAAAAAATTACATTTACAAAATAGCTCCTCTGTTCCTGGCACTGCTATGACCTTCCAGAGAAGGACACTGCTATGGTTTAAATGTTTATATCCCCCCTAAAGTTTATATTTGAAATCCTACCCCCCCCAAAAAATGATGGTGTTAAGGAAGTGAGGCCTTTGGGAGGTGCTCTAGTCATGATGGTGGAACCCTCATGAATGGGATTAATGGGATTAGTGCCTTATAGAAGAGGCACCAGAGATCTCCCTAGCCCCTTCTGCCATATGAGGATACAATGAGAAGTCTGAGACCTGGAAGAAGGCTCTCACCTGACCACACTGGCACCTTGATCTCATACTTCTAGCCTCCAGAATTTTGTGAAAAAAATTTCTGTTGTTTAATAGCTACCCAGTCTGGTATTTTATTATAGCAGCCTGAACAGACTAAGAAAGACACTATGTATAAAATTCAAAAGACCTGGTTCCAGTCCTGGTTTTTCTCCTTCCTGTGAGCCTGAAGTAAGCCACATACTCTCTATGTCCTTATTTCTTAGCCTAGAAAGGACCTCTATGCCAGTTCCTTTCATAGGTTTACACAAGGCTGAGATGTGGTCATGCTGGGTGAAGAGTTTTCAAAGCTGTGAAGTCCTCAATGAATGGGAAAGTATTTTAGTACAAACATGATTCTGTCCTATTTTGAAAGTGGGAAATTCTCAATGATGAGTTTATATTTTTTCACTAGTTCTGGTTTAGTGGAACACTCTCTGTTTATTAGGATGTCAAAAAATGTGGTGTTTTATTAAGTTTTATGTATGGTAATCATTGCCGGCCACTTTAGACATAAAGTGTATTAGATGTAATTCTTCTACACTGGCACGCTCAGATGATTTTATTAAAATAATACCATTTTTAAGTGCCAGAAAATTAAGAAACAATCTTGTTCGACTTACTAGAGATGCCATCATGGCACAGATTGTAGATATTCTTTACAATCTTCTGCAACAATAAAATGAAGCACTGCCTAAATTTCATAAAAACACTACAGAGAAGTAAGTATTTTGCAGGCAAGAAAACCTTTTATTTTAAACCACAAATAGTCAGCAGGTGGCCACAACTATCCATGTTTCATTAAAATCACATAACCCTAGGTACAAAAGCACCACTGATTATTGCTCTAGAAAAACTGCCTGGAAAAATTCAAATATGCACAGTAAAAACACCACAGTATGCACAGGACTAAATTTTTAAAGCAAATGCGTGGAATGCTGAATCAATTTTACACAGAGCTTCCAATATTAAATTGATATTTATTTTACTTAAGGACAATGAAAATTTCCAAAAAGCACAACTATGAGAAGGTAAAATGTCCATCCTTATATATTTTTGTATGCCAACTAGTAGAGTCCTAAAAAATTAGCATTTACAAAATACTTGGTAAAAATAGCTTTTAAAAGTTGTCCCAAGAGGTACATAAAATCAACCCCAATTTTTCATGACAATTCATTCTCCCTCGTTATCTACAGATTCAGTTTTCTGTGCCTGGAAAAAAAATGGAAAAAAAAGATATAATTACTATTAAAACTACTATAAGCCAAAGAAAAGTCCACCCCACCGACACACACACTTTTGAACATCTTTTAGCAGAAATACCACAAAACCTATTTCAACTCTGGGTGTAAAACAGACAAGGCAGGAATATATTATGCAAACACTTTGTTGCATTTATTGCTTTCTGCTTTTCAAACAACCGACAGCAGCTTTACCTGCAAGCTCTCACTATTCATAATAAAAAACACCACACTACTATCTGATTCTAGTCACTGCAAACATGCAGAATTTTCTACTGTACCCTTCACTCTCACTGTTTCAATCTGCCCCTTTACTGACAGTGTGCTGGGTAGGGTACCTCTGGAGGTTGAGACATTAACAGTTGAGCGAGAGATGTGGATCTGCAATAACATTACAGGCAATGAAAAGAGACATTATGAACGTGCTATCACCGGCTGAAGAAGGATCGAGCAATTTCTTTCAAGACACTGATTCAATCAGTGGGAGGTATTTATGCAAAGTACCTCTTCAGCTTTAGTTTCACCATTTTCAGATGGTGTAGTACCTTCCTTTTCAGCTTCCTGCTTTTCCTCCTTCTTCCCTTTAGCACCTTTGTTAATCTTTGTTCCAGGTTCTTTCTAACAGAGAATCAAAAGCACAGACAAACAGTATGTAAGACATGGTGAGACAGCTAAAATCTGTCAACCTCCATCCAAACACAAAGTAAAGCAGAACCATGGCCAACATGGTTGCTTTTAGGGAATAATGGGAACCTGGGTTTGCTGGGCATCAACCGAGTTACAATGAATTGCTAAGAAAATCTAACAGACAGCTTAGAAAGTCCTTTGGACCTTCCCTTCTGGGAAAACATGGTGGTTCCCTTCATGTATTTATTCAGTGGACCTCCTCTCTTGTTGAAGTGAGAAGCAGTTCTGCTGTGAAGAGAATAGCAGCAGCAACTGGTGAAGGATGAGGCAGAAGCTGGAGAAGAAACCAGTGAGTGAAACACCTCAGGTGGAGACATGGGCTTGAGACTAGAAAGCTGAGAAAAAGCTCGAAAATGAAGGCCTAGCTCTTGGTTTTGAAACCAAGTGACAGAAGTGAACTTTGCTTCAGAAACATCAACTTATACCACAATACACATGGTTTCAAACAATTCATAAGGGACAATGAATGCTCTGAAGGGCAGAGTGGAGAAAAGCTATTTTAAATGTTTCTTAATAACTCTGTGCTTTAGCTTCCTCATGTGAAAAATGGGATATTCATATCTACTTCAGTAAGGTTGATGTATGGGTTAAATGAGAAAAGCAATTAGATTAAGGTCTGGCATAGCAAAGAGCTGTATACATGTCTGTTGGTATTAATTGCTAGTATTAATTATTATGTGATTATTATTAATCAGATTGGACTGCTAAGACCAGTGATATGAAGTGAAAAGTCCTTTTCCCAACTCCTCGAGCTGGTGGCAGCCATGCTGCCCAGGCCCAGGCTCATCTCTTGTGAGCGTCATGTGAATGGCATCTTCAGGAGGCAGCTACCAAAAACCCCCCTTGGACATGAGGCTTCTCAGAGCAACATGTTCTTTCTTCAATTTACTGACCAAAACACATTCCTGGTAAAGCTTAAAATGTGCTTTATACCTCTTGAGAAAGCCTGCAGCAGTGCTAACTGTTTTCTAGTCAGTACACTTAGCCTGAATCATTAAATGTGATCTTCCTAGGATGACTTTTGGATATCGAATTATAATTTATTCATTGTTTAAAAAACCAAAAGTGGAGGTGGGAGTACCTCTTACCTTAGCAGATGTTTTTCTTGGTTTAGGTTCAGGTTTTGGTGGAGCAGGTTTCTGCAAAGATAAATTAAATTATACAAATACTGAGACAACCCTCAGCACCAAAAAAAAGAACAAAGACCACAAAAGACAATTGTCCATTTTGACTATGCTCTTGTTCATTAAAAAACCATTTTGTTCTGTTTTCAGCATGAGGTAACAGCATAAAGATCTCTGCATTTCATAACTATTTTCCTTCTGGGTTCTCAGGTGAACGGCAGGTGTGATTTAAAAGCTGACTATTTATTCTCCAGTTCAGAATAGCTCTCTGGGAACAGGTTTAAGTTTCCATCTCCAAAGTCTCCGTTCTTCTTTTTTATCACAGCACAGCAGCAAGAGGAATAACGCAGGTCCTCAGCCAAAAGGCTCAATGAATTCGGTCACAGTGGCCTTCCCAACAGTCTAGAAATCACAGCATAATCACAGGCAAAGCCTACCTGGGAATAAAGACTGATGCTGGGGAACTATTTCAAAATCACCTCAAATCCTTCCACCTCTGATGTAGATTTCAAGTTTGTAGCTGAGCATCTTCCTACTTTCCTCATCTCCATACCAGTTCAAGGTGTTGGAATCTCTTGCACACCCAGGCACTGACTCCATTCGCTTTAGCCTCATTTGTCCCTAGAGCTTTTTATTAAGAACATGATTATAATGATGAAATGTCCATTGTTAGCTCCCAAGGTTTAAGATTTTTCACAGTTATTAGGCAAAAAGCCCACTAGGCAACCATTTTTTCTGTTGCTCTTTATGGTTCTCCTTCCCATTCTCGTGAGCAGTGCCTACCTGTCCTATGGCCATGGCCCTCTAAACACAGGCTTCGGACCTGTACTGCTTCCCAGGGCCCCAAGGCTGGGTAGCACACAAGGATACTGGGAGGAAGAAAACCAGTTCAAACCTCTGGTTTTCTATAGCTATTTTAGGGCAAGTATTTCTCTGATGGAACTAGAAAAAAATTAGTGTACCTCACTCTAAGCACTAGTGGGGAATTGTTTTTAAATAGAAAACACTGGCCAGAGTCTCCCCCTGTGGAGAAAAATACATGTTCCTTTCAATGCCTCTAGGTGGTTCAGATTCATATTCAATCTGGCCCTTTCTATCAAAAGCATAAAGTAAAATTGCAGATGGTTCAATTCCAGAAGATTGGCTGTTAGACATGGCCTTTCAAATAAAAAAAAAGAAAATTGAGCTTGAAAAGTAAGGAATGTTTTTATGAATCTTCTCACCATCCTAAATCTGCAGTTTGCTCCCCAAATATAGCAGCTTGCATGGCTCCTAATATTTTAGAGTTTTAAAATTTTTATTTCAAACTTTGATATACTGTTAACAAAATAGTTTTGTCCATTTTCAACAAATAATTTCCTCTTATATTATTTTCTGTAAGATAGCTCTTTCCCCCTGACTCAGCATTCAAGTGTTTTGATGGAGAGAAAGTGATAAGGTTTCATAGCCTGTAATTCTGCTGCCCTCTGAGGAGACTCCTTGTCAGCACCATGGGCAACATTCTCAGTGGAAGGTGCTTGTATTGTTGGTTCCTGGTGCTCAGAAAAAGCCTTGTTTTAAATTTCAGTTTTTAATTTACTTATAAAATCTACTCCCTGAAGATTTGGAGTAGATTTTATAAGTAATGAAATCCATGTACAATGGCTTTCCGTATAATCTATAGTTAAGCCTAAAAAGAGTTAAAATGTAACTTCTGAACCATGGTGAGTTATTATTTGACAAAGCACACCATCTTTGAGGGGTTTTAGCAGAATGTGGATTAACTATGTACACACACAACCGTACTTCCCATCTCTTCACCTTCCTGGTGACTTTGATATCGCTTCCTTAGGTTGGGACTCATGTGAAACACTGACTCACTCAACCCAAACTCAGTTATACTTGTGAACTTATAACTGGTCCTGATACCCATTTCTGCTTTGATTCCCTAACCACTGCCACGCATGGGTGTTGGCTGAGGATGAAATCCAGGCTTCCCTGTAGGCCAAATTGGCTTGCAGCTTCTGTACTATCTAGTATGGAGATACATGCTGTTAGCCAAGAGGTCACTGTCTTTCCCCCTACACCTCAGTGGGCAGCATGTGCTATAGGCATTTTAACAAAAATCTTCCACCAGAGAGCCAGGCTGACCTGTCTCGACAGAACAGGGGGGTGAACCACCACAGGGCAGCAGAGAGGAGCCAAAGAACCAGCAAGGACCATGGAGTGGTGAGAAGAGCTGGAGCATACTCACAGCTAAGGCTTGGCCACACTTGCCCATCCCCAGCTTTAATGGTCTAACCCTCATCTCTTCCCTGGGCCTGGCCCACAGAGGGAGACTCCAAGTGGCAAAGTGGAATCATTACTTTTTCAAAGGTTCTCTAGTTCAGAAATGAGGCTAAATAAAGCATATGGAGTCAGAATACTTTCAGAACATTTGGACTAAAGTTAGAGGCATGGACAGAGAATAGGAGTTCCTGTGCACTTTAGCACATCCTAATGTATTGAACTGAAAGACTATGATTTTGCTTCATGTACTTTTCTTTCAGGGATCTAGTTCCAACACCAAACAACTTCCTGTGATTTATATACTTGGTAATGAGGCTGGCCACTGTTTTTTTACCAACACATCTGATGAAGGGAATCACCTGGCAACAATGGTCGAATTTACTAAAGATTGTGACAATGACTTCCCAAATGCAAACAAAAAATCAAAGGAAACACTATCTTAATCTCCCTTCTGCTGCTTTGCTCTGGACAAAGGAAGCAACACCAAACAGGTCCTAAAGTACTCACCGCTGACAATCTGGCAGACCGTCTTGTGGGCTACAAAGGAAACACAAAGCATATATCTATATATTGTTGATTATACACAAATTGATTTTTAAAAATTCATTAATATCTTACTGTGTTGAAATAATGCAATGTATGACTCCTAACCCTCTCCAGGTTGAACATAGTGAAACTTACCCCAAATGACCCTCGGACTCTAACCAAGAGAAAGTGTTTCTAAAGAGGTGTAGGCACACAGCTGAAAGAAATGGCCTCTCCCATTTAAGGGAATTAAGGGTGTGACGAGGAAGGAAAGGAAGGGAAGGTTGATTTAGGCTCTGACCCAAATCATTATCTCTACTGAGATTGATTGACAGCTGGAGTACTGAAGTGCTATTTAAAAACTAGTCTCCACTCCGACTCTTGTTCTTCACAAATGGAACCAAAGCTTGTAAGTTAATACAAGAGACTTATTTAACTACGTAGAAACCAAAATGAGAGGAGTTCCCTGCCTTGTTAAAATAGAGAATAACTACAAATCTTAAAGGCAGTTAAAGAGAAAGGCTTCCGTTTACTTGTAACAAAATAAACATTTATTTATTTACCAATTACATATGTTTAAGATTTAAATAGAGTAAAAATAAAAAGTTCACTAATCTTTTAATTTGGAAGTTTAGAAAATTTAGAGAGAAACTGTGTTGAAATTGATGTTTTACAAGAAATCTTTTCTGCAATGATGTTGCAAGTTAGCAAATGAGATGGCAAAGAAAATTTAAAATAACAGAACTTTTCCAGGCATTTCGGAAATAAGCATATAGAACTGATATTCTCCTTACTTTCAGTAAAACATGGCTTCCCAAGGGATTTCTTATTCTATCAGTATGACTGTCTTTCTTTAAAAGTGTTTCAGAAGTGAATCCTCCATACTTTTTTTCTGTTTTATTCACTGCTTTCTCTCTAGTAGAATATTGTGCCATCTAACATACAGTACTCAATATTTGCCGAAAAAAAATGAATTCAAGCTTTTCCCTAATTCTTGCTGCCTTCCTTATACAGACTTTGCTTCATTACAACAGCTTAAATGTTTCAAATAATTGTTCAAAAGGGGTAGCATAAATGATCAGTAGAAGCCCATGTCATGAGTGCAAGAAATCATGAAATTGTTGAAACTGTGCTTAGGTCAGTCTAGGTCATCTGGTCAGGCCAAACTGGAAGAAATATTTCTTGCCATCTCCACATCTAAGAAATTTCTTGCTGAAAATAACCACAGGAAGCTAAACTCATCTTTCTTTAAACCACAGAAGGAAATGAAGGGCCAGAGCCTTCATGAATAATTTTAACCCTGGGGTCTCAAGGAAAGATCAGAGCTGGACCTGAGGCCAGCCAGCAGAATGTGCCAAGACTGGGAGACTGTGCGGATTAAATGGCGGCTGTGACACATCACTGCGTCGGGTAAGAGGATGTATTGCTCAGCACGTAGTAGAGGAAGGGTGCCTGTATCAGATGCTCCACAGGAAATACCATGGTGTCTGTGAGGATTATCATGATGGTGGACTCACGAGTCACTGGGAACCATAACCCAAATTCTGTGATGCCTTTCCCAGGATGGTTAACTGCATAAATTAGGTAAAAGGCAACATCATGAGTTAACTTGGGTAGCAAGTGGGTACTTGTGCTTCTTCAACATGCTCTCTGAGCATGGAGGAGCAATGGAACACCTGCTAGTTAGACTGAGATCACAGTTTGGATGCTTCTGTGTGGCCTTAAGAACCATCCACAAGTAAAGCACAGCCAGAGTGAGAGTGTTCAGAAAGATCTCATCCAAGTCGAAAAATGGCAGACTCTATGCTAAAGAAGGGTGAGCAAACCTTATCAAAATCCCTCTCCATTTGGTGTCAACCTACATGAACCTTTTCTTATTGTTCATCTCATCTATACCACATAGGACCATCTTCTCTTACCTTTCTGTAGCTCCAATGCCTAGTGGGGCCCCTCAATAAATGTCGAGATGAACAGAATGAGCAAGTACCAGAAACGTATATAGCAAGTGTGAACTTAGTGGAGGTGCTAAGGCTACTACCTCATTTTGTTGCATTTGATGACTGCATTAACATCAATGGCAAGGCAAGATCCTCCATGGACACACAAAGATTATGACTCGCTGAAGGTTCCAGTGATGGTTAACATTTTTTTTTTAGCAATAAAGTCTTTTTAAATTATAGTGTGTACATTGCTTTTTTTAGATATAATGCTATTGCACACTTTATAGACAGCAGTATAGTGTAAATGTAACTTTTACATGCATGGAAAACCAAAAAACTCCATATGACTTGCTTTATTGCAATCATTGCTTTATTGTGCTGGTCTGGAATGAAACCTGCAATATCTCCAAGGTAAGCCTCACTTACAATCCAGTTTGGGGCCTGAAAAGGGTTCAAAATATGTTAACTATTACTCATAACTATCTCCCTATCGGCCAACTAGCTGCCCTGAGTAAACTTTGAAGTAAGGCCAAATCATATGAAAAACTCCCCAGCTCCTATGCTCTTGCTCCTCTCCTCCCCATGAGAACACCTAACATACTGAAGAAGCAGGGTGATGTCAGAAAGCCCTTTGGGATTTCTAGAGACGTTCCAACCAAAGCACCACTCTGTAAGGGCCTGAAAACTATTTTAATGCAAAGGACACACTATCTTTTTATAATTCAGGTCATGTACAAGAGTTTCAACATATAAACCTAGGAAATTAATGCAAAAACAAAGTTTGCCTCTCCAGGATGTCTAAACCAAATAGTCCCTAAAAAGCACATCTTTTAATGAAAAATCATTTTATGACTTCCTGCCTACAATTTAACCGCTTTTCTTTATATAATTTTTTTTAAAAAATTTCCTTTGTGGTAACTTCCATAAGAGATTTTCTTTATCACTGCAAATAGCAGAGGTTGAGACAAATCTTTCACTAAGTCAGCAGTACTGGTAATGCATGCAAGTGTGTATACCTTCTGGGAAAATTCCATCAGCTTTCACAGTCTTAAAATCTATAGATGATTGGACTATATTTATTAGATATAAAATAGACTAGACTGTTTTTTTTCCTCTTAGAAACACTAGAATTTGATATAATATTTTGAGACTCAGGCTGTCGGGGAAGAACTATTATGAAAATAAATAGAATAAGAACTTTTATTGATTTGTTGACTGTGAAATCTTCAAGGAAAAGTTGCCAAAAAACGGTTTCAGGGAAGGAAGGAAAGAATGACAGGTCACCAAGAGAGTTTCAGAAACAATGTGAAGGCTTATCACTGTTGTACACAGGTGGCTGGACACAGAATTATTCGGTAAGCATTTATTGATTAGCTGATCATTCCCTAGGTTGGAGAAAATTCTGATGGTTACTCGGGAAGACAAAGTCTTTTGCTTTTATGTTCTTGAGGCAAGAACAACATGAAAGTCCAATTTTTCTATGGCAAAGTTCAGTAAGATAGGGATAGCTAGATTCAAGTAGAATCACTGGACTTTGCTGAGTATAGCTTGAAACAGATGGGTTATTCCACTGGAATTTGGAAGTATGTTTATTTTTATGAGATTTCCTGATGCTCCTGAGCCTGACCATATACTTCTAAATAAAACCCAAAATTCAAGTTGCTTTCAATTCTCAAAAACAAACAAGGAACTAAATAGAAATGATCTTCTGTGCAAAAGTGGGAAGTAGGGAAAGATGTATATCAGAGCTTTGATGGGAAATGGAAAAGACAGAGAAAAAGCATTAGATAATCAGATTTTTATTACGACCATAAAAAAGGGCATGAGGACAGGATTTTGAATCAGGAGATTCAGGTATCTTTCCTGGTTTCGCAATTTAAAAGTTGCAACATGTAGGGAAAATTATTTATTTCCCTGAGAACACTGCATCAGTAAAAATGAAGATAACACCTGCCTATTATCGAAAGCAGCATTTCTCTGACATTGGCTATTCCTTGCTTTATTTTTCTTTATAGTATACGTCTAACTATTTTATTTCACTCTCTCTCCCCTCACTAAAATGGATGCTCCATGAAGGCATATATTTTTGCTTCTTTTGTTCACTGCAGAACCTAGAACAGTGCTTGCTGCATTATAGGTGCTCAATATATTTTTGTCAAAGATAAGGATCAGATAAAATAATGAACATGAAAGGGCTTTGTAGACTGCTGAGCGTGATGATTGTAATATATTATTTTGGTCATTTATTGTCCAAATACTCAACTCTGCACCACGTCCTTCAAATATCATGGCAAGGATACAGATTTTCAAAAGAGGATCCCTTTTATGATATCCATTCTATAGTCAAGGCTGTACATTCTAAATGACATAATTAGAAAATTCAATCAATTCAATGTGGGGGGAGGGATAAATTAATATATAGTCTGACAGTTCTTTGCCTAAACCACCAGCTAACAGAGACCTTTTCATCTTTCAAACAACTGACTGATGTCCTGAAGACATATCATGAGTTTTAATCTGGTTTTGATTTAAATGTCACAGAGTCTTGTCTAGGAAAGATTTTTGTTAGCAATAATATAATACCTACAATAATAATAAATAGAATATTAAAACAATATTTTTAAAAAGGCATATAGGCATACCTCTCAGACCACTTCAATAAAGCAAATACCTCAATAGAGTGAGTCATGTAAATTTCTGGTCTCCCAGTCCATATAAAAGTTATGTTTATAACATACTGCAGTTTATTGTGTGCAATAGCTTTATGCTTATAAAAACAATGCACATATCTTAATTAAAAAGTACTTTATTGCTAAAAAGAGCTAACCACCATCTGAGTCTTCAGCGGCTGTCACAACCTTCAGTTTATAAAAAATGCAAGATCTGCGAAGCACAATAAAGTGAAACAATACAACAAGGTATGCCTGTAATATAAATAATAAAAACTCTGGGGCTAAAATAGTATATATAAGACAACTCTATAAGCAAATTCTTTTACATATATTCTAACCAGCTTGATTGCTTTTAGTGTAGAAGGACTGGAAAGACTAATCCAAGATCTATTATGTGCAACAGTTTCTAGGTTTTCTGACTGAGATTAATTTAAATAGCATTCCCTGAGGAGAAACCCAAATGCATTTCATAGCCAAATCTAAAAACATTAAGGTTTGTTACATTTAGTCAACTGTCCTACAAATTATATTTTTCCATTTTCAAAAAAGTTCAAACATCTTTTTTTTTTTTTTTGGTTGGTTCTAGCATTTGCTTCTAGCATTTTAGTGACTTGACTCTGGATCACAAACTTTACCTCCTAAACTGTTAGACACTGAATGCCAGGTAAACAAATGGTGGAGATTTGGTTATATGTAGTTTTACTTGTTTTGCTTTTAAATGATCTCTTCATAGATTCTGTTAAAAGTTTTGCATTTGGCAGAATGGGTTTCTTGTATAAATCTTGTGTAGGGGTTTTGCTATCATGATGGACTCCTCTGAATTATTAATAATAAGAATCACCCAATCAAAGAAACCTGTAACTAGATGTTTTTGTCTTTCATGACCCATTTTAGTTTGTAAGTTCAATGATAAAAGCTGCAGTTTTCAACATACTGCAAACTCTGTGCAAAAGTGAATTGTCACCACAGTTACCATCTTACTTGCTACTTTTTCAGCCACCTTGTTTTAAACATTCATGATTACCACGGAGGGTCAAATGCAAGCATCTCTTCCAAGTTCCTAGCTTTTTAGACGTTTCTGTATTTTAATACAGAACTTCTTCGAGTTATTGCCTAATTATTTACCCTAAGCCCCAAGACTTTTTCTGATTTAAAAAACTTTAATATTTTGACACCTTGTGTATCCTTCCAGAGTTTTAGACTTTAGAGATGACTCTTAGGCAAATATTCAGAACTTTAAAAGTAATATATAATTCACTCACTGGAGCAGAGAATTTATTAAATGAACAGTCTCCTTGCCATGAAAGGCAGACTTTGTTCTCCTTGATGAATTTACCTATTATCTCGCTTTCTTCCCAGAAGGAATTCTTAGTATCCACTTAACAGACAACAGGGTTGTCAGGTAGAAACACAAACAACATAGTAAGTGGAAAATGCCTCATCAGTGAACCCAAGTGAAATATACCTAGGCCAAGGGAGACTACACAGTGGCACTTTTACCTTGGTTTATGTAGTCTCAGCAACCTTGTACAGGAATAATATTCAATCAGATGCATACAATCATAACAATAGTAAAAATTCCATTTAAATAAATACAAGATATCAAAGACACACTTACCTCCTGCTTGGTTAGTTTGGATCCATCCTTGCCCTCTGTATTCTCTGGAGACTATAAAGAAAATATTTTGGTGAATTAAACTTAAAATTAGAAAACACACTCTAGAGAGATATTTCTTAAAAAGCTATTTAATTCTCTGCATCACAGAAAAAAAGATATTTGTGGTAAAAACTGTAAGAGGATACATTTTTACACATACACACACAGTGTGTTTATCTGGATAACTGCTCTCCTTTTAACAAGGAGTGGTGCAGAAACTAATGTGAGTTCCTATTCTCAGTGTACATTCACCTTAAGCAATTTTCATTCTTTGATGATTTTATCATAATTAAAGAACATGGACCTAGCAATCAGTGGCAGGATGCCTGGGATCCACCCGCATGTTCTAGTCGTTTTGTTTCTCTGAGATAAGGGTAGGATGCCAGGAAAGCCCAAGCCAAGTGCAAAAACATATTTTCATCCCATACTTGCCTAGCTTTGACTTCTAGCCCACTTCTTGATGTAACTTGACATATTTATCATAGATTACTATTTTTCCATTATGATCTCTAGCATCTCTACCAAACTCCCAGCCTCACAGGAGAGCCAAGCACCCTGCCACCCCAGCTGATCTGTTTCCTGATTTTGATCCAGGCCCTGGGCAGCACCTGCCTACACCCCTGACAGCTCAAACCTAACTCCTTTACAGGCTGCATAATGGGGAAAATATACTTAGATTTATGACACACCAATTACCTCAATATATTTTTATTGGCTAAAGACAATAAGTTTAAAACAAACTAATTAGAACATTAAACTATTTTCACAGGATTTGTTGAGAGTTCCCATGAGGAAAAAATACAAAGAGCAAACTAATATTTGGCTCAATGTTTGGCTTAGCAAAATAAAAACAGGTAGTTAATTTTTATTTTATTACCAATTTTGAAAAAAAGATTAATTGAAATAAGAAAAACTTGAAACATAAATACTAGACCAGGGACAGTAGAAAAAAATAATAAATTGTCACAGACTGCTGAGAATTAGCCCTGAATGGAACAAGGAGCAATAAAGAAATGAATAATGTGAAAGAGAGGTCAGGAGACTCAATGGTTAATTGAGAAGCGCAACATATACCTAATAGTCATTTCTCAAGCAGAGAAGAGAGGTACTAGTAGGAAGATAAAGACATAAGCTGAGAATTTTCCCAAATTGAAATCCTAAGTTTCCAAATTTAAGGCTCACACCAACTCACACAAGCTGGAAACAAAAATAAAGAAATACAATGAAAAAATACTATAATAAAAGGAAAATGAGAAAAATATTGTTATTAGTTAAAAGATGGATTATCTACAAATTACTTCTCATCAGCAACTACAAAGGTAAAAAAAATATGGAGTAATGTTCAAAGAGTTGATGAAAATGTAAACTTAGAATTCTATACCCAGTTGTCATTCAAGAATGAAGGAAAAATACTGTAAAGACATTTTAGAGTAAAAATATTAAGAGTTTATTATCAAGAGAGCCTTTCTTCAATAAGGACATATTACTAAAGGATCAAATTTGGCAATAAAAAATAAATTCAGATGGAAGAATTATATGAGAAATGTATAAAATATGTTGGTAAGTCTATTACCTGTAGATAATAATACCTATTTTTTTGTGTGTTTAACTTTTAATGTTTCAATAGAAACTCTAGACCAGTGTTGTCCTATAGAAATATAACATTTAATTCTAGATTTTCTAACAGCCATGTTAAAAAAGTAAAAAAAAGTAAAGGAAATTCATTTTAATAATATTTTATTTAACTGAATATATATAAAATTTTATCATTTCAACATGTAATCAATATACAAATTATAATATCTCACAAACTTTTTTGCACTAATACTTCAAAATCTGACATATATTTTACACTTACAGCACATCTCCATTTAGATGCTAAGTTTTTACCAGGAATACCTGATCTGTATTTAAAGTACATGAAGTTTATAGTAGTTTTATTTATCTGGGTTGTTTCAAACATATTTAAAATTTCCAATAAATGGATCTAATACCAGTTTTAAATTTTAATTGACTAAAAATTTAAAAGTTCAGCTCATTCTTAAGTGGTTAATAGCCTGATGAAGCTACTGCCTTCCATACTGGACAGCATAGTTACAGACAATGACTACCACAAAAGATGAGAATAGGATGAATAGATCAGAAGTTAAAGGTACTGGTTTTGCTCTGCAGGATGATACAGACAGAACAATTTTACAGTTTGTTAAAATAAAATTAAAAGATAGAAATAGGATCTATGAACTTACAGATCAGAAGAAATGAAATTAAGCAAATTTTAGAAATAAATGACAGAGATGGAAAGAAAAAAACAAAGGAAAATATATGATAAATAGAAACCACAAAATAAGTCATTAGAAAGAGTCCAAACACATAAACAAATTATACTCATTCATTATAACATCAGGTGACATATGTGTATATGAATTTTTTCACAAATTTTAAAACATGTTTGAATGAACATTATGGATTTATATGTGACACATTTTTCATAAATGCATAAAATCATGGACTGGAACAATACACACCAAATTCATAATGGTTATCTCTAGAGAGGATGAAAAGGGAATGGAACCAAGAGTGTGTTTTGAACTTGAACTTTATCTGTAACATTTTATTTATTAAAAAGATCTGAAGCTAATATGATGAAAATATTCAAATTTATGAATTGACTAGCAGGTAAATAAAAATGTTATATTATTTTCTAGATTTTTCTGTATTTAAATTTTTTATATAAAAATATTACCAATATGGGGGAAGGGGGAGAGGCTAGAAGCAAAGCCCAGTTTAATAGTGCCATGTCTACTCCCTAACACAAATTCCATGACTTCATTTACTCACAGTACTTTCCATGTTTCTTAAATGCTCATAAATCTGATTCATACACAGCCTCTTCGTTTTCTGTTCAAGACATATAATTCATAATCACTTCATCTATGCTGATAAGAAAGAGCTGGAGTTGGGCAAGATGGGAAACTATGGGTCTACAAAGACTGATTCAAACTCTCCCTTTTGCACTGTGGGATGAGAGTGGGGCAGAGGTCGCAAAGATTCTTTCAGCAACTGACCAACTATAATATTCCCTTTCTTTCTTTACATGAAGATGCCTGGGTCCTGCATCTAAGGACACTAAAGTGTACTGAAGGGGACACAACTGTATTTTCCTTCAGATGACAATAGGACCAACAGCCCTTATCAGAAAACCAAAAAAAGAAATTTGGAATTTTTATTCTATAGACCATCCATAAGGAATCAACAGGAAAAATCACCCAATTGCTGAGCTTCTCTTTTAATAAATGGCAGTTACCACCCTACAGAGGGCACTGTGTGGGTCAAGAGCCCAATTTTCTCCCTACAAATCAGGAAGGTATCAGAGAAAATGGGAAAATCCTTATGCCCTTCAACAGTTGCTTGGGAACACTTCTCGAGGATATTGGCCTGTGGATTTGTCACTGCAGAGCAAGGTATGGAAGAAAGCTGGGAAGTGTAAGGACAGTATCTGCTGGTGCCATGTTTCACGGCCACAAAGGAGAAGAAAAAGGATGACTCAAGATTCTCAGCAACCAGTGCTGGACTTTTATATTAAAGTTCCAAAAAGTCCAAAAAAAATTTTTCTTCTAAGATTTTTAGTGACAAGGGCTATCACTTTATATGTAAGTGAATTAGTTAAGAGCCTAGAATATGTATGGAAAATCAAGTTACCATCAGCCGGCAGCCATAGAAAAATCTGGTCTCAAATTCAGGGTCATCTATGCTAATGTGGAAAAGCTGGGAGTAGATAAAACAGTGCAAATAAACAATCACTTATTTCAGTCTGGGGAATGTGTACTTTGAGGTAATTTTTCTCTAACTGCTAGACAATATTTTTAAATTATTATTTTTTATTATTTAAAATTTCTTTTAAAATTAATTTACATTTTCTGTTAGAAATCTAAGGCTAGGGAAAAGAAACACAGAAAAACTATTCTAGGACCAAAAAAAAAAAATCACGCTTCTGCTAAAGTTAACATTTAATTCTACTACTTAATTAACACAATCTTAATTTCCTTCTGCAAATGGGGGCCCTGTCCATAAAATTCTTGAGGTTTTCCAAATTAACAAGTAGTTCCCTTAAATTCAAATATGCCTATGACACATGAAATAGACACTAAAAATTTTATTCAAAGCCAGGCTAATGGCTTTGTTTAACATTGTTTAACATTAGCCTGGCTGTTTTCCATTCATCCTGTAGGTATATTTTAAGACCTTTCAGTACTGCACTGCCTTTTTAAAAAAATGATTCAAGGATTTATTAAGTCATACAAGCAAAACATACTGCTAACTGTACCAGCAAAAGATCAATGTAAAAACACTCCACAACTCTGCAATTGCCAATTTAAAAAATTTTGTTTTAGCTGTTAAAAGGCCTCGTATTTTTGCCAGAGGGTAAGTTGTACAGAATTTCGTTAGCATGAGCATGAGATTTGAGTATAGAGTCAATTCTCTGCATTGCTTTTAAAAATAATTTTTAAAAATCCAACACTTGGAATTGAGCTATCACATGTAGAGGATTAATAATCAAATTAATATTAGATTTCTTTATCACCTCCTCCTTTGCTTGTGTCTATTAATTCCATCAACTTCTATAAACCCAAATTGTTACTTATTAAGGTCATGTCAGGTTAGTATGTCTTCCCAAAGTAGTAATTTGTTGTTCGAGATAAAAGTACTGAGTATGAACTCAGCTTTAAAAGACTTTGGATAAACTGAAAAAATCAGCAAATCTCTTTTTTTCTAAGAGATATTTTTAGGGAAAAAATATCTCACATTGTATTCAGGTAAGTAAAGAAAAAGTCATGTTCAAGTATGTTTAATGAAATTTTATAAGCATAAATATACATAATTCATAAGGGGAGTTATCACTAAATAAAATAAATAATTTAAAATATTTTACACATCTCTTTGGTCTGAGTTGTCTCTTTCATGAATTATCTTTTTCCGTGTTGTGGTTTCGTAAGGAATACAATCATGAAGGCAGTATCTGGATGAAGTCAGAAGCCTGCATTCCAGTCTGCGTCATATCTCATGTCCCCGGGCATAAAGTTTCTCAAGAGTAAAACTAAGAGGATAGACATGAAGATCTCACCCTACTTACATAGCTACCCGTATACTTATTAATTACACTGTAGAAGTGCCAGGTGTATATTACAGGGATGTTAGGTATTGGGGTCTTAGAAAATAATAGGAGAAAAGACCTAGAGGATAATTATAATCATAATCTTAGTAAACACGCACATTGTATTATGTACAAAGTAATGATCTAAACGAGTCAATCCTCATCACAATCGCATGAGGTTGGTTAAATAGCATCATATCCCTTTTATAAAAGAGGAATTGATTCCAGAGAGGTTAAGTTATTTGCCCAAGATTACTCAGCTGGTAATTTTGCTGATAGGTGGAAGGCTGGCTTAGAGTTCATTCTTTTAACCACTACACCACTCTAAGTGGTTTGTGTAAATTTTTCTAATTTCAAAACTGGGTGCAGATCTGGGATGCTACAAGTACAAAGGGCTTCCAGTTTGGGATATATTTTAATCTGTAGACCTAGTTAGGAGCACATAATGTGTAAATAGAGTGTTTCCTATTTCCCTTCATTTGTGAGCCTCATGGAATAATAATAAAAAATTTCCCATTAAAAATACTATTTGTTGAGATGTACATAATTTATTATTCTGGGGTTTTCTTTTTTTCTTTTTCTTTAAAAAATTATTTTATAATAGTTTTAGGTATATAGTACAATGGTTAGACATTTATATAATTTATGAAGTGATCTCCCTGATTACCCATCTGGCTCCACTCACAACCATTACAATAATCCTGACTATATACCCTATCCTAGACTCTAAATCCCTGTGGCTGTTTTGTAACTGCTAACTTTTAGATCTTTATTTTAGGTTTTAAAATGGTCACATATACAGATATATATTTTTAATTCATTATGAAAACTAAATACAAAACACCAAATCATTTTATAATTTTTATAGTGCTTTGCATTTTTCAATGTATGTGCACATTGTTCTTGTATTTGATCCTCTCAATAGCACTGAGGTACACAGGGGAGGTCTTAATACTCCTATTTCCCCAATAAGGAAAACAGGTTCAAAGAGGTCAAGTGACTTTACTCTGGTAAAGAGTGGCAGAGCCCGCATTAAACAGGGCTCGTAAAGGGGTGATACCTTTATCCAGAGCTGAATTAACTTCTAGCAAATGGTAAACATAGTTATGATGTTCCTTGTATTTTTACAAAACTATTCTATTCAGCTGGCTCTGATGTGATTGAAATGTGACCACCGTAAGGGGAAATAATAAAATTAAAAATTATATTGCATTAAAGGAAAGCAATGAGAAGTAGACAGAAAGAATATAGTTTAAAAATTTATTACATGGCATATATATGGAACTTTAGAAGGAGTCTTTAAAGCTTCACATTTGGATCACCTTAATCTTTGGTATGTTTATCTCCCATATCCACCATACCAAATATACTACCTACAAAGTAGATTTTAACTAATTCTGTCCAGTATTGTAAAAAACCATAGATTCTATCTGCCCCCACCACCTCAAAAAAAAAAAAAAAAAAAGCGAGAAAAGAAAAAAATTAAAAAAAACACCACCTCTCAGAGTAGACTTTGTTTTTATCTTTGTATGGGGTCAAAATAATCAAGACATAATTTTTAAATAATATCACCATATATCTTTTTTTAAAAAAACTTCTATAATTAAATTTAATCAACTGGTAATCCAGAACACTGAAATAACAATCCATCCTGTCTTAGGTCCAATTGATTTTCCAAGCTATGAAGCTTTTCTTCTTATTTGATGGGTTCCAAAGACAATAGCACATGCTCATTTTTTAAATCCAATGCCTAAGAAACGGTGGCTTAATACTTAAATTACAATTTCTCAATAAACTGTATAATATTCAGGTGTATTTATATGTCCTGGTCATAGGGGAGTATCCCTATTATTCTCTATATATAAAATATTAACAAAGACAATATATTTCAGAAATAGTAAATCCAGCAGCTCATGGTGGAATTTGAGAAAATATGAAGTCTTAGATACCCAGTACTCAGAGATATCAATAGTTGGGTGAGGAAATTGTAAAAATATACCTTGTATATGACCCTACAGTCCATCAGTTACTGAAATACCTGGAAGGCTCCCTGATAATGTGTCTCTCCCAGAAGCAGAGGCCTGAACCCTGAGGCCTGCCTTAGGGCATGATCACAGATAATAATGACTTGTTGAGTAACTTTCTCTGGCACTTAGAATCAATAGCATCAGCCAGTATCTTAATAAAGATGCCATTTTAAACAAATGTTTAAAATGTTTAACACTCGAATGTTTATATAATTCTTGATTTTGTCACATTTTGTTCATTGGGCACCTTTATTTAAATAAAAATATATAAGGTTATTAGAAATAAGCATTTATGGGAAGTATTGTGGTGAAATAGTTAAGAGCAAAATTCTTGACTAATAGAGGGCTAGGTTAGGTTTCCTGCTTCTATCACTTCCTAGCTGTGTGACCCAGGGGAAATTCCTTTATCTCACCAAATTCCAATACTCTCACTGTGTATGAGAAAGGCCAAAGGCTCAATAGTTAAGAGCACAGGCTTTGGAGCCAGACTTCCAGGACGGCAATCCCAACTTGGCCATTCACTATCACTGGTACCTTCTGCAAAATGGCAGTGTGAAGAGTACACATATTACTGAACGTTTGGCTGATTGGGAGGATTCAGTTTATTGATGCCAAGTGCTCAGAACAGTGCCTGAGTCCTAACTGTTATTTACTGTGGCTGTCAATATCATTGTCTGTGATAGAAGGATAGCCTCACAGAACTGTTGTGAGAATAAAGTGAAATCATTTGGAATTACAACATAATACTTGTTATATATATTTCTAATAATTACACATATTTTTGTTAACACTAAGGTTCTTAATGAATATAAAGCACATAGCTCAGGTCTGGTGCATCCAGGTATTCAATAAATGGTAGCTATTTAATTTTTAATAGCAATAAATATATTTATATGTCATTACGGATACGTTTCTTTTAAAATATTAAATTTTAGAACCGGTTTTGAAATTTAAAATTATTTTCTCTATTTCCCTATTTCTTAATATGCATATCATTTACTTTATGTGTGACTAAATATTCATTTGCCTTGGGCATATCTAAATGGCCGTCTTTCTGCACATGTCCACAGACATAAGAATATCAAATTCAATAAAAATCTTGACTAGGAACCAATACGTAATTTAATTGAACTTTTCTAAGAAGACAATGAAATGTACAATAAATAAGGAGTCAGTGAAAAAGGAATTCAACATTTTCATTTGGTTTGCTATCTTCAATACTGATTTTTAAACTATTCAGGAGACTAACATCATATTTCAACATACTAGATATTCTGAAAGCAGACAACTTAAATGGTGTTTATTTTAGTCACCCTTTCCAAATTGTAACCTGCAGGGAAGTGGAATATATTTAACTCTGGTATAAATAAAAGGAGTGTTTTAGGGAGAAATATAGGAAAAGAGGATCACTTGATATCTGATTTGCCAAAAGAACTTTAATGCTATATGGAAATATTTTTTAACTTTTTTTTCCTGTAAGAAAAATCAACCATGCAAAAATGCACCAAATTAAAGCTATATTCTTTCAAAAGCACTACATTTCTTATTTGGTTGCTGAACATTTACTCCTAATTGTAGTTAATTAGACATCCAGGATAAGATATGCTTGCTCCCTATCAGCTGTGATTGCCATTTGTCCTATAAAATAAAAGCTGATGCCTACTACGAGCCTATTATTTCATTGTAGTTTCTTAATAATTAAAATGATCATCATCACAATAATGAACACCCATTGGCTGCTTTACACATTCCAGGCACTGTGCTAAGAACTTTGCATTCACCATTTCATTTAACTCTTCTAACAATGCTATGAGGTAGAACATGATTTTATCCTTGTTTTACAGATGAGGAAACTGAGCATCAAAGAATAACTTTGAAGCTTAGGGAAAAGTGAAGTAAACTGCTCTAAATCACAGCTAGTAAAGAGTAAAGCCAGACCAAACTGAACTATCTCCCCAAAGAGCACATGAAATAATTATACTCCTTCTCTTGAAAAATATTCATTTATGCACTTATTCAACAAATAGTTATAGTACCTGTGCTAGGTGCTATGGTGGGGAAAGAAAAAAAGATGAGAGCCATCAAAGACTTCATGCTCATGTGGAATTAGAAGGATTACAACATTAATTCAAATTTAAGTAATCAATCAAACAATGTGTGCCAATTTAGAAACGTGGATCGGGACCAAGAAGTCACTGAATCTTTACTAATGAGGGAGGATGGCTACTGTATATACAATCTAATCTAAACTGTAGTAACAGGCTTGTATTTAACTCCCTCATACTGCAAAAGAAGCAAGACTTCACAGAAAGACCAATGACAAATCACCTTTAGTAATAAGTTAGCACTGATCCTTTTAAGGTTAAAAAAAATAAAAGCTATAAACCCCCAACCCTTTTAACCAAACAACTTTTGTCAGTGTTTTTTCTTTGGACATTTGGTCTTGCCAAACCTTTAAATACTCCATACATAGCTCACAGCTTTTCTTGTGGCTTATTATCACTTGTCATGAATTATAAATACTTGTATATGTATATTACCTATACATATACAAGTACATGTCAAACTGAAAGAACCTTAAAATAAGGGCATTTACTCATTCACTTTAAAAGAGATTGAAAAAAAAATAATTTACTTTTCCAAGGTGATGATACCTTGCATGATGGCGATGCTTAATAAATGTTTATTTAACATGGAGTGAGTGAATGAACGAATAAAATGAACAACCCTGCCATTCTGGAGTTTTTACTCAAATATAGGTTCCATATCAATATTAACTCAATTAAACTCAGTAAGCATTTATGGATAGTATACTACATGTCAGGCCCTTTCATATTCAGACAAAGAAACTCAATGTGGCTAAGATGGCAATTCTCCCCAAATTTATTTATAGATTAATTCAATCTCTATCAAAATCATGGCAGTCATTTTTATAAACATTTATAAGCTGATTTTAAAATTTATATAAAAATGTAAATGATGTAATAGCTAAAACAATTTGAAAAACAACAAAATAGAGAACTGGCATTACCAGATTTCAGATCTTACTGTAAAACCATAGTAACCAAGATGATGTGGTATTAATGTAAGAATAGACATATAGATAATGGTACACAAATTAGAGCTCCAAAATAAACTTTTACATTTATGAAGAACATATTTTCAACAAAGGTGCCCAAACAATTCAGTGCAAAAAGGATCATCTTATTCAATACTGGTACTGGGAAAACTGGATATTCACATGCCAAAGACAAAAAAAAAAAATTTTTTTTTTAAATTGCAAGCTTTATTCAGTAATATGTTTTGCAACTATTTTTCCCCAGTTTTTCATAAGTTTTTCAATTTTAAGGTTTTTTTTTTTTGCCATATTGAAATTTTCATTTTCATGTAGTCAAATGTATCTTCATTTTCATTTACAGAGTCTGTCTCTGGTGTTATTACTTATGATATTCTTATGAAAGATTAATCAGAAATCTTGACTATTATTAGTTAAGCATCCCTTGTCCCAAGCCCAGCACTACTGGGACATTCATTTCATTTTAAGAAAAGAGATAAAACATAATATTTCAAAGCTAGAGGCAGACAGCCTTTTTTCCCCTTAAGCCTTTAAATGTAAAGAAACTCTAGTGTTTATATCCCAAATTCCTGGAAAAAATATATCATTAGAGAATATCTGATGTGACACACTAGACATTTCCAAAAGTTCTAGTAGTAGGGAATTGTAAAAATAAATGAAAAGATGTCAAAATGTGTTTGTTGTTGCTAATCATGCTAGGTCTATTACTCTAGGCCTCATTGGCTGATGCCCCTTTGTAGAAAACCAGATCATCACCTAACAATGTGACCACTGCAGGCATCTGTGGATGTCTTACCAGAACAGTCCAGAACTCAGTCACATATTGTCCCACAACCACTTGAGTACATGTATATTATAATTTTCCCTGCTATTCCACTCACTATTAATAGTCGGTGGCACATAACCTACCACTCATTAGGTAATAAATATAAGAAACTCAACTTTATTTAATTCTCACAAACTCAGAAAGATATTTAATGCTAAATGAGAACACACTGTTGAGTGCAGTACTGTTCCAAAAAATATTACAGCAATTATAAAAAAAAAAACATTTGGTTTAACATAGCTATGACTAACATACAAAAAGATAAAAATCACAAAGATACGACTAAGGAATGTCATAACAATGTTATACATTAACGTGGATATTATGGCCTCTAAATTGTAGGACTGTGGCCTGGTAATGTTAAGATACAATCAGAAGAGGCTTTCAAATGCCTGATAACAGATAATGACTGTTTTTCTCTTTCTATATTTGAGTCCTACCCACATTTTTAAGACCAGCCCAAATTCAACCTTTTTTCCTTATCTATCCTACAGCTTTAAAATTTATACTATATATTCTAGAACACATACACACGCTTAACATTATTTAATTATTTTGTATCTGCTACTTTTTCACCTCATTGAATTAAATATGAACTTCATGAGAACAAACTGTGTATCCCTATGGAATTAAAACCGTGCTAGAATTACAGATCTTTTTATTATTTTTATTTTTAAAATTTTATTATCTTTTTATTCTAAATGTTTTATTATTAATGCTGTTTCTTACTCTGAAGAACAGCCTAAACAGGTGCTCATTAAATAACCTTTCTTGATTTCTGGGGGAAAAAAAGTGAAAAAAGGGGCCAAGATGGAAAAAAGTATTGTGAGAGCACTTTTAACAATTATAATGTAGAACAGGCAGTCCTTTAGTCAAGGAAAATATTGTAAAGTGTTATGTAAATGTTTTAGCAGTTACCCCAGCTTTACAGATCTCTAAGAACTATGCATGGATTGTGTCCAGTTCTTTTCTTTACATCTAGGCAGGCTTTACCTAATGACAATGGTTTCCAATGTAACTTCCAGTGAACTCTACGATTCTACAAGGCAACTCTAAACTTTGACTGATGGATGATATGACCTCAGTAGCCAAGTTTAATTTGTGGCTGCTCCTATCTAGGCCTTTGGGCTCCAGGTATAAATGAAAAGCCTTTCTATTAATCAAGGAAAGGGTTTGTCATCTCTGATGAATACTCTTGATGTCCTGAGGGATAACACACAGGTGCCTGTACACAGGTCCCCTATTTCTAGGATGCCTGGCTAGCTTCTGTATGGGCTTTCCCCATCTTCCAGAAAAATAAAATAATGAAAAGCCAGTTTCTCTAGTGCTCTTCTTTTCTTCCCTTCTACTTCCTTAAGAGAAGTGGACAGTGAGAGAAAATAATGGTTTCACCAGCTCTAGTGGACAGTGAGAAAGTAATGGTTTCACCAACTCTGAACAACAACAAGGATTCTACCACATTGGGGCCTCTCATACCTAAAGGGTTCACGCACATCTAACTTACTGTTCATCTAAATTTGTTGATTTCCAGGAAAGGAGATGGCACCAACTTAATAACCTATTTCCTGATAATTAGTTTCTTTGACTCTACTAGAATTCCCAACCTCATCATTAAACCTCAGATAAAATGCTGAACATGGTGGCATCTTTTTAATATCCTCTTTCTAGTAAAACAGGGCTGGAAAAGCAATACTTTCATAAAAATTAAGTTTATTAAATCTCAAGTATTGATACTTTCAATATGCCATCCATCTTCTTAGGCTAAGAGTCTCTTTGGGTTTCCTACATTCTTATTGATCCACCCAGCATTAAATGAAGAAAATAAGTAAATAATGTTTGAAAGTAACGACTTCGGACCCACAGCATCTAATTCAATCTTTGATACTAGTTATTGCTTGGTGAGATGTTGGGTGGTTCATGTCTTTAAACCCTAGTTCAATGGCAATACCACCTCTCAAGGTGTTCTGATAAATGCAAGTCAAACTCTTCCCACAGGAAGAAGCACATAGTGTGTGCGCAAATAAACTCTTAGATTTTTAAAAAAACGTTTTAATTATCGTTTTTAAAAAAGTGGAGTAGGGACAAGTTTCCAACAAATTCTCAGTAATGACAGATAAGGCAAAAGCTCCTCTGCATTTTTCAAACTACTTCATTATCTTTAAGTAATGCATTCACTCACACAAATTAGCCCACGGTATTTAACTGATAAAGCACGGGATTTTTGATGCGCTTCAAATTTAATGCCCTCACTGGATGACGCTGTTGGCAACACTGGAGCAGGCGATGTGAGGGTGCAAAGCGTTTTGGGGGGGAACAGCTGCCACACATCGGTTTTCTGCGGGTGGAGGAAAAACTCCCCTTCCCTCCCTGGGACAATGACAAGTCGCAGCCGGACTCCTAGGGAAACGGGCGTCTCTGTGAGAGACACTTAGTATTCTGGGACTGGGCGGAAGGGGACATAATAGTCCGCGTGGGGCGGCACAGGAGACTATTCTGTCCCCAGTTCCCTCTGCGCCCCGAGGGGTGCCGGAGAGGCGGCCCCCGCCTTCTCCGACTGCGTGTCGGCTCGGGGCGCGGGAGCGGAGCTGGCGGTGGTCAGTGTCCTCGGCGGTCCCCGCGGGCGCGCCAGGCGCCGTCAGTCTCGCACGCGGCCAGCTCCCCGGCTCCCACCGCGAGCTGCGGGGCCGGTCCGGCCGCCAGCGGCCCCGCCTGCGCCGTCCCAGCCGTGATTGACACCAGAGTTGGTACATACGGGTCTGCAGCGGAGGCGAGCAGGGGGGTGAGCGCTATTTTAAACATGGCTTTCCTTCTCCCTTCGCCTGCAAGCCCCAGTCGCGCACCCAGCCGTGGGCTCGCACGACCCACAGGGGAAGAACCCCTACATCGGCCCGACTTATTCATCTGGTTTCTTTTCTTTTTTTTTTCCCAATCTCCCTATGCATGTACTTGTTTTCCTCCTCTAGCTGCTTTCCCTCCGGCAGTTTGCAGAGGAAACTCCCCTCCTGGACAGGGGAATGGAAAGAGCTTCTGCTTCCACCGCCAGAGAGAATGAGTCCAATAAAAGGGGAGCCGCGACGCCGGCCCGAAAGTGACACTCAGAGATCGATGAGGACGAGGGAGGGGACGAGGGAGAAAGGTCTGCAACAAGCGTCGGAACACACGCGTGGAGAGCACGGAGATCCGCGATTCCCAGTTACTCCAGCGCGCATTCCGCGCAGCCCCTGGCAAATCCCGGGACCTGCTGTGAGCTCCAATGTGAAGGCCTCTGGGGGAAAAAAAATTTTTTTTTTTTTTTTTTTTGGTAAGACTTACCTTTCTCTTCGGCATAATGACTGTGTTCGCGCAGCTAAAAAGTGAAGCAACGGGCTGGACCTGCTGGCGCCGCCGCCGATCGCTGCCGCCGCCGCCGCCGCAGCTCCTCACGCGTGGGGCACGGCCTCTGCGACCTGCACCTCCGCGGCTCCCTCCGGGGGCCCTCTACTCTGCCTGCCGGGCCCTCCAATGAGGAGCGCCGGCAGCCGGCCGCGAGGCCCCATTGGCTGCGGCAACGTTCTAAATTCCACGAGGGCACGCCCACCTCTGCGCGCTCAGTTCGTACGCACTGTTGTAGTTCCCACTCCATCGAAAAATCTGCCTGGCGACTGCGCATGCCCAGCTCAACTAGTGACCCACAGGCCACAAGATCCTGGAGTTTCATTGTTGTGCCGCTCCCTGTTCGGATTGTATCAGTGTGGGCCTTCCTAGGTAAGGAGAAGAGTAAGGATGGACGCATTGACTTTATATTGTAAATAGACTCGTAGCAGACACTGTATATGGTTGCTACCCATAAAAGCTTGTGATGAATTTTATATGATGGATACCTGTAAGAGTGGGAAGCCACTCTGTTTCGGAAAAGTCAAGGCCCTTGGTTTTCCCTTCGAGGTATCCAGCGACAATAATCCCTAAAATGACTCAGCTCTTGTTTTCTGACATCTGCGATTACAAATTACTCACTAATCCAGCCTATTTCGAATGAGGCTTGAAGATGAATGAGATATTTGTTATGGAAATTAGAAAAAGAATAAACAAGGTCAAAACAGATTGTTTTATATTTGAAGCATATATTTAAATCTGCATAATTTAAATATGCATAATTTGATGTTTCTCAAAAGTTCTGCCAGTCTCTAGCCATTGCAAGAATACTTCCAAATTTATTTTTATGAAATCAGTTTTACCCTGACACCAAAATCAATGAAAGACCTCAGAAAAACACTGTGACTAATATCCTTCATAAACATAAACACAAAAATCTGGAACAAACAAAATTTTAGTAAATGAAATCCAACAACATTTAAAAGGATATTATACTGTGACCAGTAAGTACAGTTTATCCTGCAAAATTGGTGTAATGTTTGAAATTCATCTAATGTAATTCACTATATTAATCGAATAAAGGAAAAAAAACCAATATGATCATTTCAACAGATACAGGAAAAGCACTGATGAATGGATAAATGAATTGTAGTAAATGCATACAATGAAATATTATTCAGAAATAAAAAGGAATAAAATATTCCTCCATGGATGAATGTTAAAAACAAAATCCTGCATGAAAGAAGTCAAATACAAAGGCCATACTGAATAATTATATAAATACAAAATTATAGAAAAAGCAAAATTAGGCAAGATTAGTCTCCTAATCATATCAGAAGGCAAGAGTTTACATCATGGGAAAATATGTTAAAGCTTTACACTACAAATATGGCCAAATCCATTTTGGTCACACAGATGTTGCAAATATGTATAAAACAATGTCATGAAGTAAACTGATTTTAATGCTTGATTTTCTTAACTATTAATTTCAGAATAATGAATTGGCATCCTAGCAAACTCCATAAGTGGTCAATGGCTTTCTTTTCTGTAAGGTCTTAAGGAATTCTTGGATTTTTTTTTTTTATATATTTGGTGTGCTTCAATCTGTAACCATTATTGCTATTTTATTTTTGATGCTCACATCGTCCCAATATGAGAACTTTTTCAAATTAGTGCCTGTATTCTTTTGACATTATCCCAATTGATAGATTCTGTGCTTTCAGACATTCAGTGGACCACAATATACTTAAAAGAACTAGGATAAAACCAGTTATTTGCTTTAGAACTGGATAGAAACTTTGAGGTTAATAATTTTACCATAAAAATAATATTTATAATGAAGTTGTCTTGAAAGAGAATTCATTTGCAAGATGCTTGATCGTTAAAAAAGAAAAAGCCAGTGAAGACATTTTTTAATTAGATATGCATGGGAAGGAAGCTGGGTAGTGCTTGAAATCTGGGTTGAATTGTTGTTTCTTTATGGAGATAAAAAGGTGTCATGATGAAGGTGAGGCTAGGATGAATTTTTTTTCCTTCTGCAATGAAAAGTGACTCATGAAATTGGCTTTTATAGTTCATATTTTTGTAGGCTACACATTCAGTCAACAACAATAAACAATTGTGAATGTTTTTACTGCACACAGTAAAATGGCTGCAATGAAAATGAAGCTTGCAGGTTGGATAAAGAAAGTTGATTGTGGAGATCTTGGGTCATTTAAGTCTCATTTCATTTACGAGCGATGAAAATAAGAGCTTTGCTTGTAAAATAAATAACAGCATTGTTTCTCTTACCTTTGAAGTGGGTTGCACCTGCCTGAACAGAACACTAGGGAATGAAGGGTTCTCTCAATACCTTCAGGAGACATTAAGGTCTGGGAAAATGAGCACAGACCTCTTCTGGCAATCTTGAAGGTAAGAGGAGTAGGCAATGAGAACAATTTGGTGGATTGCTAGAATTCTGGGTTAGGAGGTAAAGACACCTCAGGAAAAATGAACGTGCCACATGCAAGACAGCAAGGAGGCCAACCTGTTAAGAAGTAAAGACTCAGTGTTTATCAGTACATTCTGCTAGCATTTCTCTTGCTTTGATATATTAACATCTAAGACAGTAAACTCTTTTCTACAGAATGTGGATACTATCTAAGCCAAGATAGGCAATGGATGAATGAAGAGAATTATTGCCTGAGGAAGAAAGAAGGAAAAATTAGTCAACAAGTTTCTTTTCCAATTCTAGCTCCTTTCCCCTTCTTTCCTACTCAAATCAGTTAAAATCCCATACCTACTCTAGGAGTTTTCAAATGGCAGGGCAAAACTATTTATGGTATCATGACTATCATTAAGGAAGGGTGGGGGGAAAAGCGAGAATGGGAGAAAGGAAGGGAGAAGGAGAGATAGAGGGAAAAGAAAAGGCAGAGCATAGAAAATATCAGAGTGTATTTCACATAATAAGGGTAGTGTTCTCTAAAACATTTTCGTTTTCCATGCATTCACACATAAACACACACTACACATTTGTACACATATATGGTGTGTGTATTTCTGTTTGTGTGTGTGTTTTCTAGGTTGTGACTTGAAATGTATTTTTAGAATGGATCTTGATGAAAAAAGTTTAAAGTTCCTGCATACCCCGAATGAATCTTATGGATCTTTGGGGCTCCAGTAATATCTTCCTCTGGAAGAAAGATGCTTAATCTTCAGATTTTAAAAGGAAATTCTGAAAAGAAATGATCACTTACAAGTCACTTCCCTTTTGAACTGTCCTTCCTTCCCTCTTTCACTCAGGCTCACTTAGGCTTTTGCTCTAAGTAATGGAAAATTATTGAAGAAGTCAGGTCTGGAATTTATATATTGTTGCTCTTGATAGTTCTGTAATTTCAGTTTAATTACTGTTCTTCAGTAAATAGGCCAAAGAATTCGAGAGGTGAATGAACTTAGGAATGTAACAAAATAATATCAAAACAACAAACAACAGGGGACAAAAGAATATTCTATTTTGTTTTTATTCGTCCAGTCTCTAATTTGATTGTATGGTAATATTTGAAGAGACCACATTTAGTTTTTACAGTTACTAGGACAGTCTAAGAGCCACTGAACTCAAATCACAGGAGCTGCTTGATAAAAATACAGATTCCCCAATTCCAACCAACTGAATCAGACTCATTATGACTGAACCAAGCAATCTACATTTCAAACAAGCTTCTCATGTGATTTTTATATTAGAATTTGAGAATTCTAGACTAGGCCTTAGCTCTCAACAAATATTTGCTGAATGTTGGTACTTAGATTCTAGTGATGTATATCTGTGAAAGTCTGTTGACTTCTTAACGCACTTCCAAAGCAGGAGCATAATTCTGTGGGTGAAACTCTACCCTCTTCCACAGACCTCACCTTAATCTTCAGATCTTAAGAGTTATTGTACTTGTGCTCCATCTCTCCTCATTCCAGTTTTTCTTGGCACTCTCTGCTTACTGCACATTCTTATTCCTCTTCTCGACTTGCAAGGAGCCTGAAGGGTGATTAAAAACTGTATACCTCAAAATCTCTGGAAAAGCACCTCCTTTCATCTTTTCAGACAGCACTTCAGGAAGCTCCTAGAGCCCGCTGGCAAGATTAAATTCCTTGGTTCCATATCCTCCATGGAAATCTAAAGTGCCCAGAGCTCCACAAACCTTTCAAGGTTTTATTATTTCAAAGGTTGTACAAGCGTACCTTGTAAACTGCATTCATAGCAGTTTCTTCTGAAAAGAACCCGTCTTTGCTTTTCCCAGCTTTCAGTACAATTTAATCTGTGTTCAGAATCTTTATCTCAAATATGTTTTACACAGGTTTCCAACCCCCAGTCATTTTCAGGTCCAGTCTCTGTGTTATTTACATCTCCTTGTTGCTGCCGTTTAAACTTACTGGAGTGTACTTAATTTGCTTTTTGTAGCTCCCAAATGACTATTTGGGGATGAATTAGCCATGCTCAGTAGCTAGAACCAGGGATTGGACCACATTTGTTCACCCATCCCTTTCTGCCAGATTGTTAGCATGTCCAGTGCCAAGAGCTAGCCATGTTTAAGGAGATGCAAGTAAGGGAAGGGCTCCTCAAGGTTCAGTGTGAGGACAGAGCAAAGTAATGACACATTCTGCCCCCTTAGGGGGAAATCCACAAGCTTTAAGGTGCCAAAGACCAGTTAGATGTTGTTGGAGAGCTCTTAGACTGGGTAATAACGGTCTTGTAGACAACTGCCATTGCCATCATACTCACATAGAATCACACTCTGCCCTCTCCACTGGAGATCTTGGCTACCCATTTCTAATGTCTTCTCCATTCTCTTCAAACCTCAGAATTCTTGGGAGCTTATAAGAAATATCCAACAGCACCATTCCTGTCATTATTTATGGCAGCCCTGCCTTTAGGGCTGAGGGAACTATTTCCTTTTCTCAATGAAAGCAAAAAAAAAAAAAAAAAAAAAAATTGTAGGGAAAAGACAATGAAATGAATTATTCTAGAAAGCATATAACAATAACAATTAGAGGTGATTCTTCAGGTTTAATTAATAACTATTATAATTCTCAAGCACTAGATAAGAATTAATACAGGCAATAAAATAAGTTTTACCAGGTATGAAGAATTCTAGCCACAAGGCAGTAAATATTTACCCAATAATAGAAAATTAGCCTGCAATGTGCCATAACCTTTGTTTGTTTTAAGCACAGAGGTTTATTGTTGTTGTTGTTGTTGTTATTGTTGTTGTTTTTTATCAACAGTCCCACAGAAAATCTCATTCTTTCCTCTTTCTCATTCCTACTTCCACTTTGTTCTCCAGAATCTTTAACAAATTTTGTTAGTTTGCTTTTCTGAATAATCTGATTTGCCTCTTTATATGTCAAAAAAGTTTAAAGTTTTAGCTATGTTTTAAGCAAATGCTTATCAAAAAGCCCCAGATTTGTAGTTACAGGCTTGAATTCAAATCCAAAATCATTGAGCTATGATCAAATTACTTAACCTTTTTGAACCCTGTCTTCCTTATTGTAAAATGAGGATAATAATGTTTATCTGAGGCAGACACTGCTAGTTACCGCCTGATATTCATACTAGCTTTCTTCCTTACTAACAGAATTCTGATTTAGGAAATAGTTTTAGCCAAAACAAAATGAAAACTTTAGTTTCCCATTTCCCTAGCAGAGAGAGGTCGCTATGTGACACTGTTTTGGAGAATGAGATGTGTGCAGAAGTCATGAGGCAATAAACTATAACTAGGCAGACCCAGCTCTGCAGGTGCCTTCTGCCTTTGTTATTTCCCTTCTTCCATGCTGGAAGTTGATAATAATGTCTGGAAGTAGAACAGCTATCTTATGTCCTTGAGGATGAGGGCCACAAGTTTAAGAGAAAGAGTGGAAAGACAGGCATCTGGGTCCCCGTACCAGCCCTGGATTGCCCACTCCAGACTTCTTATTATGTTTGGAAAAAAACAGCACACTTGATCAAGCTACTGTCGATGGGTGTCTAAGACATGCAGCTGAATATGATCCTTCACTAATATACTGCCTCATAGAATTGGTGTGAAAATTGAAAATGATAAGCTATGGAAATGCATATATGTCTGAAACATAGAATTAACATATTTGTTAAAGAAAGTGTATTATATTTCCCATGGATTATAAAAGAGAGCATAGGAAATCTTCAACTTTTCCTGAATCCCTCAGGGCCTGATTAGGAGGAACATTTAATATAAGCCTCTTAAAATTAGAACAGGTGGGGATATAGAGACATGAGGTACAGGACATTCATTGACATATTTACATATGACAGTAGAGGGATGCTTCATGTAAAACACCAAGGTGTACAGCATCCTGGGAGATATTTATTCAACTCATCATAGCCTAAGTCCTCTTCCATTCGATTCTGCTATCCCCCATCCTTCTTCTTATTGGGAGCTGGGGTAGTTAGCAAGTTAGACAAAAATGTTGACTCCGTTGGAACCATGGAGCAAGGCCCCTCTAGATTCCTTCCCACTCAGCCCAACAATGAAGAATAAACATCAGGAACAGAAATATTCATATATAAATTAAATAGAAAATCCAGAAATAGATATAAGTATAATTAAGGATAGAATGAAGTTAGCATTTCCAATTAAAAGAAATTTGATATATTCTTCAATAAATGACAGTATAATTTGCCATTCATTTGACATGATGGTCAAATTAGATCCCTATCCCACATCATATACAAAAATAAATTTCAAATATATTAAGATTATAAATATAAAAAATAAAACAATAAACTCAGAAAAACTAGGTGGGGGAGAAAATTATAAACAAGTTTTATGGTTGCTGTAGAATGTGCTGCCTGCCCTACACTGTGGCCTACAGCCATGTGAAAAGGGATGGACACATTGGCTTTTGCTCAACTTCATCTTTGCTGCAGTGTGCCTCCCTGTACTGTAGATGCTGGAGTCTAAATACCACATCCCAGAGCCCACTGCAGCTTGGGTTCTGGGTGTCATTTGGATTTGGTCAATTGGATGCACTAGCATGAGACTTGGAAAGTAGAAATTAGGAGGTGGCTAAGTCTGCTGCTTTCTGTTTTTCTGAGAGAATATAGGTAGAGATCCAAGGCACCAGCTTTGTGGGTTTTGAGAGGCAGGACTCCCTGAATCCACTCTGTAGACAAAGACTGTAGCAGGTGTGGTGTGGTCTGGAACTGGCAGCACTAGTGGCTTCTTGATTGAGAAAGTGTTTTTATTCTTATAGAATCCTGATACTAGTGGATTCCTGATTACAGAGGAGACACAGCTACTTGGATGACCTGGTTCTGGGGTATGACTATGATAGAGTTTTCTGAAAGTTCAACCTAGAATCTATTTCTTTAGTTCTTCCAACAATCAATAAGCCATTGAATTTTTGAATCTATCTCTTCCTCCTTAAACCAGATATAGTGGGTTCTGTTCCTGCATCTGAACTCAGAGCTAAAGAGCTTCTATTAGTGCTGATTATCAATTATTTTCAGAGTTGAGTGGAGCTCTCTCTTTCCCCTGAAGCTATGATTATGGGGAGCTTTACTGTTAAAAGTGGCACCAACTTAGATTAAATGCAATTGTGGCTATTTGAGACTCAAAATAACCCTTCCCTACCATAGGTGGGTAAGAAGTACACTGAGAAAACTGCTTTATTTGTAAGGCAGAAATATTCTTCAAAGCCTACCTCAGACAAGGCCCAGAAGGATAATGGAAAAGGAGGAGCCTCCCAAAGGAAAATCCAAGGACAAATGAGAACAACCGAGAGCCCCTCGTAGAACACCCACCATGGAGCATGTTCTGGGAACACTCCTCACCTTTAGGTTAGGGGTCCTAAAACTTCAGCCCAGTTTAATATCAGAATTGCAACAGGCCAGTGACTGCCACATTTCCTTCTTTCTTTCTTTTTCTCTCTCTTTCTTTCTTTCTTTCTTCCTTCCTTCCTTCCTTCCTTCCTTCCTTCCTTCCTTCCTTCCTTCCTTCCTTCCTTCCTCTCTCTCTCTCTCTCTCTCTCTCTCTCTCTCTCTCTCTCTTTCTCTTTCTCTTTCTCTTTCTCTTTCTTTTCCCCCTCTTTAATTCTCCACTTCCCCCACCACTTCCACCCCTGACCTATGGATGTTTCTGTTTCTCCTTAAGAACTGATCCCTGAAGGTGGGGCATCTCCTCCCACATGCTCCCGGCTTGCACTCAGGGCCTGGCGTCCCTGGGGCCTGGTCTGTGGCTCCACCTGGGGCACAAACCCAGAGCTTTCTGCGTGTAAAGCAGATGTGCCAACCACTACATTATAGAGCCACCCCTCATTCTTTCTGTTTTTAATGTGAGCATTTATTATAGTTATCTTGACACTGCCACCACTAGATTGTGTATGTGTGTGTGTGTGTGTGTGTGTGTGTGTGTGTGTGTGTGTGTGTGTGTGTGTGTGTGTGTTTGGGGAGCATCTCTGGATCAAGAGGAGATGCACATGGACATATTGTAGCAACTACTTGTATATTATTCCTTGATAAAAAGACTATCATGCCCCACCCAGAGATCTTGGGCTTGAGCTTGATACCATCACTGGCACTTTTGAGCTATCTTCCCTGGAAAGGGAGTGAGTGAATGCATTTTGTATGTAGGAAGAAATATTTCATGTGAAGAAGAGGAGACTGTGATAATAGCTAGTACTGTTACCAAATATGTCTGCTTTACTTCGTATGGGCCAATGCTAGGATTACACTTCCCTTTCCCCCACTTTTATAGGGATAGCTATGGATAGCTATGTAACTTATTTTAGCTAATTAAATGTGAGCAGAAATGATATTTGTCTTTCCTGAGCACAATATTTTTTTTTGTGGTCAAAACCACATAACACAAAATTTACCATCTAACCGTTTTTAAGTTTACAATTGTGTAAAGTTAAGCATATTTACATGAATGTGGTTGTGAATCAGATCTTTAGAACTTTTTCATCTTGAAAAACTGAAACTCTATACCCACTAAACAACAACTCTTTCACCTTTCTCCTAACCCCTGGTAAACACCATTTTACCTTCTGTATGAATTTGACTACTCTAGGTACCATACAGGTGGAATCAATCATATAGTACTTGTGTTTTGTGACTGCCTATTTTACTTAGCATAATGTCCTTAAGGTTCATCCATGTTATAACATGGGAAAAGATTTCTTTCCTTTTTAAGGCTGAATAATATTTCATTATATGAATATCCTACATTTTGTTTATTTATTCATATGTCAATAGACATTTGGGTTGCCACCTCTTGGCTATTGTGAATAATGCTGCTGTGCTGAGTGCTGTTTTTGAGAGCCAGTGTATGATTCACTATATTCTCTTTTTCTTGCTGCCATGAGCAAAGAAACACACATTAAGATGAGCTTTTCTCAGACTGGGTCTCTGAATTATTAAAATGCTCCCTATTGAACATGTATAGTGAGTCAGAAATAGCCTCTGTTATTTTTAAGTCACTGAGATTTTTGGGTTCCTTTTTTTATTCTCTGTGAAAACTGTTAAGTTTTTAACTTTTAAAATTAAAATTTGGCTCTTTCAAATGTGCAGAGAAAGATATTTATCAGAGGCTCTCATAATGAGGGAGGCTGATGTATTTAAACTTTATACTCCAGTTGTATCCTTCTGGTTTTACCTTCTTCTTAAAGTGGTGTTTGTGTGTGTGTTTGTGTGTGTAGGTTTCTGTTTTCGTTTTGTCTGTGGCATACCTATGACTTCTCCTTCTTTATCTGGCCAAAGCCTGAAGAAATCCCAAATCCCTTTTCTCATTTCCTATCCATTTATCTTGTTTTCTATACTTCAAATTGGCAGCATCGTTGTACCTTGTATATGTGATGGGAATAGGTATGACTGTGCATCAAAACCTCCTACTCATGGAAGCTATGAAAATAGAAGTTATTTTTTCCCTTTACCTTAAAAACACAGGATGATACAGTAGCTCTATGTCGTGGTCCAAGATTCCTGATCCAGCTTCATTTCCTGGGTGTGCATTTTGGCCAGCAAGAAGAATAAAAGAAAAAGAGAAATGCCCTCTCACTTTAAGGAAACTTCCACAAGTTACATATACCACTTCCAGTTACATCCCATGGTAGAATCCAATCATGTCAAACATATGAAGGAAGCTTGAACATACAGTCTTCATTCTGGAGAGTGATGCTCCTTGCTTGCAGTAAATAACATGGAGGTTCTACTTTTGAAGAAGAGGGTGGTGGGCACAATAGTTGTCCCCCAAAGATGTTCACTTCCTAATTCCCAGAATATTCCTGTGAATATGTTACTTTTTATAGAAAAAGGACTTTTCCCCACTGTGGTCAGAAAGCTCACATGACTGCAGAAGGAGGGCCAGAGAGATTCCATGTAAAAAGACTCAACACACAACTTCTGGCTTTGAGGAAGATGAAAGGAGATTGTGGGATGCAGGTGGCTTCTAGAAAGGAAGGGACAAGGGAACATAATCTCCCCTAGAGCTTCCAGAAGGTAATGCTGCCCAACCAATACTTAATCTGAGCCTAGTGAGATTCATGTTGGACTTTGACCTATAGAACTATAAGATAATAGTTTTCCATTGTCTTAGCCACTAATTTATGATAATTTATTACAGCAGCAATAGAAAACTAATACACAACATTTGAGCCACAGTACTTCCCTTTGGCCACCCAAACATCTGTGCACAGTCTTTTCTTCACACACAGAACAGGCTTGCCTTCTGTTTAAGGGAGAAATCCCTCAAATCTCATCTTTCTATTCAATTTAAAGAGTCCAGCTCAAAGTCCAGGACCTCCAGGAGATATTCAGTTCTCTCCTTTGGTTCTGGATTCTAGCCAGCAGATAGAAGAAAATAAAAGGAAAAGGGTTCACTGTCTATCTTTAAAGATATCTTCCAGAAGTTGCACCTACTATTGCTTTAATGAGAAATTATTGACATAGCCACACCAAACTATGAGGAAGTCTTTATTTTGGGTGTCCATATGCCTAGCTAACCTTTGAGGATTCCATTACTAAGAAGGGCAAAATAGATATTAGGGGGCAGCTAGCTGTGTTTTCTGCTGCACTTATTTGTTCTGTCGACATCAGCTAGGTCACAATGGTAATTGGTGATCAGAATTAGGAAGAGCAACATTATAATGGGTGATGTTACATTTCTGAACTGGATCACTGAGGGGTAAATCTTGTCATTCAAATACAGAGAGAACTCATAGTGATGAAACCAAGAAAAAAAACTGGAAGAGGCATGTCCGGCATTTCCAAGTCTTTAGTCTTTTATTATTAGCATTTTGAGTGCTTTAACTGTTCTTCTCTATATTGGCTGTCTGAAGGGCAAATGGGAACATAAAGGAGTTTGGCTATGCCCATCAGCTTCACAAAGGCTCAGATAGATTTTGCTTTAACCATCTGCTTCATGAGAACTGGATAGTGTGCATCCTAGATTACAAAGTTCTGGAAGACTGAAGTACTAGGGTCAGAGTGAACATTACCATGACCAGCTGTCACACAAAAACATCTCTTGTGCTGTAAGGGAGACCAGATTCCAGGACAGTTTCTTAATATGAGGTCCAAGGCATTATAAAAGAAGTTGTGTTGTCTTGCTTAATGATGGTGCAAGCCTTGAATATTTTAATGGAGTTCAGTCCTGTTCAGTGCAATAGTGCCCCACTGAGAATACATAATGTGAATGAATTTAAACCACTGATAGAAAATATTTTTAAAGAAATCCTTTCAAGAAAGATACATTTTCCCTTGAATTGTACACTTTATTTTTTTTCTTTTTTACATATAGTTTTATATGTATAAGGAAAAACTGCCCCTTTCCAAAAAGATTTTTCCTACTTTGAATGATCCCAAAGCTCATATAATGAAAATTCATTTTAGAGTTTGCTTTTCCTGGGGACCTCAGGGATCATCTTGTGCAATGGTGTCTAGCCTGAGATCTTTGATAATTACAAAGGTAGTAACAGGGTGTTGTGAGCTATTTTCAATATTGCAAAATAGCTAGACAGATTGATAGATACTCTTGCTGGGGTTTTTCCTAATGTGCTAAATTTTATAGGATTTTGTTCCAAAAAGGACACTAAATTTTTGCTTGATTTCCTGAGGAAATTGAACATTTCTTTCTAGGCCAATCACCTACCTTGGTCTCTGACTCACACAGGTTTCCTCATTTGTGTTACCACCATTCCTAACCCCCTTAGAAATTTGTCAGAATTTTAACCAAAAAATGAAATAACTGTTTGTCACTGAGTGACTTTTTCTATTTTCTAAATATTATTCTATATAATATTTAGAAGCACAAGGTCCATGGTTAAAAATTATTAACAGGAGAGCTTAGTAGTGAAAATGTCTCTACTTATCTGGTTTAACGTTCTACAGAGGTCTAAAGAGGTCAAATGCATTTTTCAAGGTCATGAAACTGGTTAATGATGGAGGCAGGATAACTCCTAAATTTCTGACTAAAACCTGTCAAACTTTTCACTATATTAATGCTGTCCTCAGCGTGGACAGCATTAAACACTTGTTCTGTAACTGGCATGAAAGCCATTTTCAGTGGATTGAGGTTAGTGGCTGTCTTCACACCCCAAGGCTTTTGAGAGCTACTCTGCCTGCCTGTTTGTATGCCAGGGCATTTTCATCAGCCTGGAGCACAGCAGAAGGCTGGAAGGCAAAATGCTGGTGTAGCAGTTTTGACAGATCCCTAAAAGCAAGCCGTGTTGTCTGTGAATGCTGAGTCGTGCTGTGATAATTGTGGTTTGCAATGATGTCCCTAAGGCACTTCATGTTTCCGATATGTGATCTGAAGAATCAAAGACATTATATTCGGAACAGTTTTAGCATTTACTACATATGATAACATTCTAAGGTGACAATATGGCAACTCTCAGTCAAATACGACTTGTACAATTGGACTTTAAAGTAAGATTTTTAGAATACAATTCAATAGAAACTCAAGGCCTAGTATCTTGTAGCTTGTTTTTAAGTTTATACTTGTTACAATAGCTTTACTTTTGCCTCATCAAGACTGCTCATTATTATGTTATGGCTGTCATTGATTTTTTTTTTTTTAATGCTTTGAACTACTCAATCTTTTGAGTTCTTCAACACGCAATTAATCAATTATACATTAATTCAGTAAATTTATTGAACACCTACTAAGTGCCAGATTTATGGTAGATCCTGGGGAAATACTGCTGAAAAATTTAGAGACTATAGAACCAATAACACAAATAAATATAAAATTACAACTGTAATGAATGTTATTGAAGGGAGTTTTTTTATTTTTAAAAAGGAAGATATGGTGATATTGGGAATGATTAAGCAAAAGTCTGAATAAATAGCCTTTATTTTTAATTTTGTTTTTAAGAAATAGCCTTTAAATAAGCAAAGATGGCAGAGAAGCTTTCAGGCAGGAGACCAGCATGTGCAAAGTCCCTGTGGCAAGAGGGTGATGAAGACCAGTGTTACTGGAGTGCAGAGAGGGTTGGAAGTTATTATGAAGTGACATAAGTTAGAACCAGGTTATGCATAATTTTTAGGCGGAGTTAGGCATTTTGTATTATTCTAAGAGACACTGAAAGCATTGAAGGAGGTGGGGTAATCGAGGTTTATGTTTTGGGAAATTGTTTTGGCAGCATTGTGAAAAACAGATTGAGGAGCAAGAAGGAGATATTGAGATGTATTATATTATCTTAGGAATACTAGCAATAAATAATGATTTTTTAGACCACAAACTCTGAATAGGATGACTATCACCCTCAACAACATAAAAATTGGTTCATTGAGGGCAAAAAAAAATCACCATTAATTATTACAATAATCTGTGGCCCTCCAAAGCTCAGCCCTAACTGATAAAATTTCTTTCATTAGGTTTTTGTGGTGTTTTGAGGTATCACCTAAGCAGCTCAGGCATTGAATTCATGGAAAATACACAAAGTGTATGCAAGGCCAAAACTACACAATACAGAAGAGATGGCTATGATTGGGGACTTTCTCTTGTTTGGTTATTTGATCCTGAATTTATATTGTAAGAGATGACCTAAGCGTGGCTATGGGCTGTAATTGACCACCTTGTAGATTTTATGTGTGAGCTTCATGCTTTTGTGTGTGAATTGGACTTTGAGAATTAAATTAAAAGTTTTATTTTATTATTTAATGTGACAAAACTTAATAAACTCATTATTCATTTTCTCAAATGCTGAAATAAAAAACATCAACAATATTCAAACAGATATTTAGCAGCTAATTATATAAAAAATTATTTTCTCATAACAAGCAACAAACAAAAGTTGAAAACTAAGTTCACTGAAAGTAAATTTTAAGAAATTAATTTAATTTTCCATAGTTTTACTTTTGCTAGAAAATAGTTTAATGTTATTTTAAAATCTGATTCCATTGTTATTATTTATACATATGTATATATTTGACACACTACAATTTATATAAGCATACAAATTATGTTAAAAGTTACTCAGCATATACAGTTTTAAGTTAAGTTAAATGTTGAGAGCTTTTTAATTTATCTTTTAACTTAGAAATTTTACTTAATTCCATATTGAATAAAAAGAGTAAATTTTATACTCGCTTTTTAAAATATATATAAATCAAAGCTACACAGTGTTTCTGTAGTACTAACATTTCATCATTAGGGTAGTTAGGAAAAATGCCTGAATAGGCTTCTTAGGGCATAATAATGAAGAAAAGATTAATAGAAATGGCTTAGATTAGTGTGCTAGAAGTAGAAATACAGAAACACAGAATATTTGGAGAAGCTAAATCACTTGAGATTCCATGATTAATGGGATTAGAGAGTGATAAGAGGAAGTTGTCAAAGATGACTCCTAGGTCTAGATTACTCAATAACACAGATGATTCAGCTAATGACTAAGATAGAGAAGCACTGGAAGAGCACCAGGAGTTGTTTGTCATTTGCATATTTATTTTGTGGGGTTTATTAGTGTGTGTGTGTGTGTGTGTGTGTGTGTGTGTGTGTGTGTGATTATGTGTTTGTGGGAACACATTTAATGAAAAGGCCTTGGACATACTGACTTAGGTACATGTGTAGGCAGAATAGTGGTACCCTCAAAATATCCACATCTTTATCTCTGGAAACAGTGAATAATTTATGTTACATGGAAAAGAGGAATTAGATTATAGATAAAATTAAAGTTGTTAATTGGCTGACCTTAAGATAGTAATGGTAATCCCCAGGGAAATCACTAAGAAAATGACTCAGAAATATATAGTAAAAGATAAATAGTACAAAGGAATTAAAATGGCACTCTAGGAAATATTTACTTAATACAGAAGAAATCAGCAATAGAGTAACTGAGGAAATACAAAAGACATGGCATACAGAAAACAAATGGCAAAATAGCAGATATAAAGCTAATTAGTAATTACATTAAATGTAAATGAATTAAATTATCTAGTTAGAAGACAGAAATTGGTAAATGGATTTTTAAAAAGCATGATCCAACTAATTGCTGCCTATAAGAGACTCACTTTAGATCCAAAGACACAAAGATTAAACTAAAAGTGTAGAAAAGAGATACCTGCAAATAGTAATCAAAAGAGAGCTATAGTGGCTATATTAATATAAGACAAAGTAGACAAAGACAAAATTATTCCTAGAAACAAAGATGAATACTTTTTAGTGGTAAAAGTTAATCTACCAGGATTATACAACAAATACGCAGACAGTCCCTGACTTATAGTGATTCACCTTATGATTTTTTGACTTTACATACAGATGTACATTCAGTAGAAATCATACTTTAGATTTACTCTTTTCCTGATAAGTGACATGTGGTACAGTGCTCCTTGTTTTCTTTTTGAGATGACTTTTGTGTTGAATATCTCATGTAATTTATATAATTATGGCTTGCTCTATCCTGATGCTAGGCAATAACAGCGAGCCACAGCTCCCAGTTGGCTATGTAATCATGAGGGTAAGCAACCACTACTCTACAGTGTGTTGCATTGTCAGCATTTTTTGATGTTGAGTTTTCTGTTTTCATGTCCCATCATGTCTACAAAACATCCATCTGTGTCTCCTGATTCTGGTTAGAAGAAGAGAAAGGCAATTACTCTTGAGATGAAGCTAAAGATAATTGTCCACTATGAAGATGGCAAGCCATAATTACATAAATTACATGAGATATTCGACACTTTATTATAAAATAGGCTTTGCATTAGATAATTTTTCCCAAATATAGGCTAACATAAATCTTTTAAGCATGTTTAAGGTAGGTTAGGCTAAGCTATGTTTGGTAGGCTGGGTGTATTAAATGCATTTTGACTTACGATGTTTTCAACTTACATTGGATTTATTAGGACATAACCCCATTATTAGTCATGGAGCATCTGTATGTGTATGTGTATATGTATGTATGTATGTATGTATGTATGTATGTATGTATGTATACACACACACACACATATACATATACATATATATACACCTAAGAGACACTCAATATAAATTAAGCAAAAACTGATAAATTGATCAGAGAAATACACAATTCAACAATTATACTTGAAGCCCTCATAACCCTTGCCATAATGAATAAGTAAATAAAAAATCAGCAAGAAAATAGGTTTGAATAATTAGATCCATAGACATCTATGGAACACTTTGTGCAAAAACAGCAGAATACACATTCTTCTCAAGCGCTCATGGAACATTCACCAGGATTAACCATGTGTTAAGCCATTAAATGAGTCTCAATACATTAAAAAGGATTAAAATCATCCAAAATATGTCTTTTTAACCCCAGTGCAAGGAAATTGGAAATCAAAAACAGATGGAAATTTTGAAAATTCACACATATGTGGAAATTAAACAACACTCATCTAAAAAACCAATGATTCAAAAAAGGAATTACAAGGGAAATTAGAGAATACTTTTAACTGAATGAAAGTGAAAACACAACATATCAAAACTTATAAGATACAGCAAAAATTGTCATCAGAAGGAAATTTATAGCTATAAGCATCACATTTTAAAAAGAAGGAATATATCAAATCAATAAACTAAACTTATACCTTAAGATAGAAAGAGGATAGCAAAGTAAACTTAAAACAATCAGAATAATGGAAGTAATGAAGATTAAAGCTGAAATAAAATAGAGAATAGAAAAATAACATAGAAAATAAAATCCAAAAGTTGGTTCTTTGAAAAGATAAAAAAATTGACAGTTAACTATACTGACTATGGTAAGAAGAGGGAAGATTCAAATTACTAAAATCAGGAATGAAAGAGGGGACATTATTACCAACCTCATAGAAATAAAAAAGCATCTAATGAAATACTATAAATAATGACATGCCAACAAATTATATTACCTAGATGAAATAGACATATTCTCATGAAGACATGAATTATCAATACTGACTCAAGGAGAAATAAAAATATATGTGCTGGTCTATAACAAGTAAAGAGTTTAAATTAACAATCAAAAACTTTCCATCAAAAAAAAAAAAAAAAAAAAAAAACAAGCCCTGGAGCAGATGACTTTATTAGCAAAGAATACTAAATATTTAAAAAAATGAGCACTAATCCTTTACAAACTCTTCTAAAAAATAGAAGAAAAAGGAACACTTTCTAACTCATTCTATGAAGCCACTATTAACCTAACACCAAAGCCAGATAAAGGCATCATAAGAAAACTACAGAACAATTCCCCTTTTGAATCTTCAACAAAATACTAGTAAATTAAATATAAGAATGTACAAAAAAAATTATACACCATAACCAAGTTGGGTTTATTACAGGAATTTAAAGTTGTTTCAACATACAAAATAAATCAGTGAAATACATTTATGATAGAATAAAGGGAAAAACCCCACATGGTCATTTTAATAGCAGAAAAAGCATTTGACCAAATCTAACACCCTTTCGAGATAAAAAATACTCAACAAACTAGAGGCAGAAGGGAATTTTGTCAAACTAAGTTAAGCCTTCTGTGAAAAAATCAAGCTAATATTATGTTTAATGGCAAAAACTAAAAACTTTCCCCCTGATATCAGTAACAAGCAAAGGATGTCTGGTCTTACCACTTCTAGTCAATGGGGACCGAGGAACAACAGACATCTAGATTGGAAAGGAAAAGGTAAAACTATCTCTATTTGCAGATGATATGATCATATATAGAGAAAACTCTAAAGAATCCACATAGTATAGCTAATTTCTGCAAATTTGTAGGACACAAGATCAATATACAAATGTGAGTTGTACTTCATATCTTAAAATAAGCATTCTGAAAATTAAATTAATAAAACAATTTTACTTACAATAGTATAAACAGGAATAAAACACATGTACCTAGAAATAAATTTAACCAAAGAGCATAGGACTTGTACTCTGTAAACTATGAGATTTTGCTGAAAGAAATTAAAGAATGCATAAATAAATAGAAAGATATTCTGTGTTCTTGAATTGGAAGACTTAATTGTTAAGATGGCAATACCACCCAAATCAGTTTATCAATGTGATCCCTATCAAAATTCCAACGGCCTATTTTACAGAAGTGAATAAGCCAATTTTAAAATACACGTGGAATTTCAAGGAAAACCAAATAGTCAAAATAACTCTTAAAAAGAGGAACAAAGTTGGAGGATTTACATTTTCTGATTTCAAACCCTACTTCAAAGAAACAGCATTCAAAACAGTGTGGTACTGGCATATTGGTGGCATAGAATTGAGAGTCCAGATATATGGTCAATTGATGTTGACAAGGGTGCCAAGAGCATTCAATGAAAAAGAAACAGTCTTTTCAAAGAAATTGTGCTGGGACAATTTGATATCCACTTGCAAAAGAATGAATTCGAACACCTTTTGCACATGATATATATTTAAAAATTAGCTCAAAATGGATCAAAGATTTAAATGTAAGAACTTATACTATGAGATTCTTAGGAGAAAACAGGTATAAATCTTTGTGACCTTTGGCTTCTGAGATAGAAACCAAAATTTCAAAAAAACAAAAAAAAATGTAGCTATATTAGACTTCATCAAAATTAAAAACTTCTGTGCATCAAAGTACACTATCAAAAAAGTGGAAAGACAACCCACAGTATAGAGTAAGACACTTTCACATCATATATCTGATAAAAGTCTCCAGATATATATATATATCCAGAATATATATATATATATATATATATATATATATATATATATATATATATATATAAACTTAACAACAATAAAAAAAAAGAAACTCAATTTAAGGGGAGCAAAAGATTTGAGCAGACATTTCTTCAAGGAAGATATGTGTATGGCCAATAAGCATATAATATGATAGTCGACAACATTAGTCATGAGGAAAATGCAAATGAAAACCACAATGAGATCCCACTTTACAGCCACTAGGAGGGAGGGAGGAAGGGAGGATGGGAGGGAGGGAGGGAGGGAGGAAGGAAGGAAGGAAGGAAGGAAGGAAGGAAGGAAGGAAGGAAGGAAGGGAGTGAGGGAGGGAGGGACAAGAGTTAATGAGAATTTGGAGAAATTAGAAACCTTACACACTACTAATAGGAATGTAAAATGGCTCAGTCACTATAGTATTACAATATAATTCTCCTAAATTTTCCCCAAGAAATTAGAAAACACGTCTTCATACAAAAACGTATACATGAATGCTCATAAAAGCATTGCTTGTAATAGCTAAAAGGCGGAAACAGCACAAATATCCAACTGATGAATGGATAAACTATATACTATTATATCCATACAATGGAACATTTTCTGCTATAAAAAAGATAAAGTACTGATACATGCTCTATTGATAAACTAAGTTAAAGAACTAGACCCAAAAGGGCATATATTGTATGTTTCCATTTATATCAAATATCTGTAATAGGCAAATACAAATAGACACAAAGTAGTTTAGTGGTTGCTAGGAGCTGGGGGAGGGAGCCATAAAGAGTGACTGCTAGGGCTGTAAGATGTCTTTTTAGGGTGATGGAAAAGTTCTGGAATTATTGGTGATGCTTGTACAATTTTGTAAATATATTAACAAACACTGAATTTTACACTTTAAAACAGTGAATTTTATGGTATTTAATTACATGTCAAAAATAAAAAAAAGCAAAGTGGGGGATAGAAGAGTATCAGAGAATGAGATGCAATGTGGCTGGCTTTGAAGATGGGGAAGGGATCATGACCCAAAGAATGCAGCTGGACTCTAGAAGCTGGAAAAGACAGGAAAACAGATTTTCCTCTTGAGCTTCTAGAAGGGAAATTAGCCCTATCAAAACCTTGATTTTAGCCCACTAAGGACAATGTCAAATTCTAACCTCAAAACTGTAAGATGAATTTAAATTGTTTGAAACCACCAAGTTTGTGCTAGTTTGTCACAGCAACAATAGAAAACTAATACAGGACCTTGGAGACATCTAAGTGGAAATGTCCATTATACAATTTAATATGTGAGTCCAGTATGCAGTTCAGAAGAAAGATATGGACTGGATATAAAATAGTAATTTCTAGGCTCTTTTGTAACTAATTTATGTATGTGTGTGAGAGAATTAATGCATTTGATACAGGTTTTTGAGCTTAGTTATTATTTATTATTTACATATTTTTATAGGAGAAAACCACAGCCTAGCGAGGTTCAACAAATTCTCTGAGGTTTAAAAGTATTAAGTGGGAGATGACTCAAATGTGGGGAGTCTGGCCTCAGAGTTGGAGTTACCTCTCACAAATAGATCTGTGAATTACTATTATATAAGAGAAAACTGAAGCTACCTGGAAACAACTATTGAATTTAGCTACCTGAACCACATCAGTGTCATTGGCTAGAGCTCTTTTGGTGGAAATGGGGCAGAAGCCAGGTTGGGTTAATGAGTGAATTGAGAAAATGAAGACTGCATGTGTAGGCAACTCTCTTTCAAATATGCCTGCAAAGAGGAAGAGAAAGATAGTACAGTCTCTGTGGTAATGGGAGTTGAGAGAAGTAGTTTTTAAATGAAAGTCTTGAAGATGTTTAAAAACCTTTGGGAACTTATGATGAAGGGAGAAGAAAAAAAAGGTGAAAAAAATATATAGGAAAATAGGTAATCCTATTTACAGATTCTGAAAAGGAGGGGAAGGAAGACATCTATCACACTATGGCAGGTTTAGCCTTGTACTTTTATTATACAGAATGGAGCGAAAGGGAGAGGAGTGGGTTGATACATTTGGTACCAGGATGATGAGGACATTCTATAGTTTTCTTTTTTGGTCCTATAAGTTAAGGTCACGCTTTCAGAGTCAGGGAGATGATAGGAGTACAGGTGAAATGGTGGTTGTGACAATGGCAACCATAGCATTAAGTTGGAGGGGAGCTGAGAAGGCTTACATAATAATTTTAGAGAACAGGAGAATAAATTGACCAGAGAGATATATAGTATCTTCATCAGTTTCGAGGGCCCACTTAAGATTTATCTGGTTTGATACTGTCATCTTAAGTTGTTCACAAATTATCACAAGCATGTTAGACTTTTCCTCACCCTCCACTGTATTCTAAAATCCTCTCGATGTCTAAGACAGTGTTGAGAAAGCATTTAAGAAATATTTTTGGATTGATTAGAGTATGTAATTAATCAGAATCCCTTAGTTCTCAACACTTCCAGATAAAGTTCGTTTACTATTACTTGTTTGTAAAGGCAGATAATCAATCCTGATTTTAGTGGAAGTCTTCCACTTAAAAAAGGAAGATCGGTTAAAGTTTAAAAGGAAAGCAACAACAAAAAGACTTTTTCTCACAAAAGCTAGAAAAAATCTTCAATTCTTTCATTTATACTTTGCGATTAACAAACTTCCTCATTTTTTAAGTTTATAGGTTCATTACCAATGGAATAAACATTAAAATAGGAGTGTTGAGTAACAGAAAGTGAAAACTTTTTTGAAGAAGCAGGTAGCGAAATGAGATAGGGAGGATGATTCTGGGCAGAGATAAGATTCTTGCAAAACTCCTTCCCCTGCCTGTTACAGTCCACAAATATGTGTGTGGTTGCAATAGAGCTTCTCTGAGGCTCTGTTCCATTCCAGAGGCAGATGAAAAATGTGACCATTTAGTTGCAGATGGAGATCCCAGAGACTGTGAAGCATAGCAACCAGGAGAGAGTCTCAAGAAAATTACCCAGCAACAATAAGAACATTGAAAACAAAGTGACTCAGTAACCAAAACACAGCCCAGACATACTAAGGAGCCAAGGAGAGAAAGAAACAATCCAGGCGAAATGGAGATGTTCTGTGTCGAGTTCAGTAGCATCACAAGACTTGTACTTGCTCACTCGTTTTTAGTAGATACTGACTATATGCCAGTAATTTGCCAGGAGCTAGGAATTCTAAGTTGAATAAGAAATAGCTTCTGTCTTCATTGAAATAATGATAATATCTTTTTAAACACCTCGTGTAATAAATATTAGGATAAGTCATTTGCAAAGTGCGATGGGAGCACAGAGGGTTGGGGAGTTGGGAGTTATGTTTAATTCCAGATGTCTTTGGGACACTCGAGTGGAACTATTCAATTGGCAGTTGGACTTATGGGCCAAAGGCTGGAACAGACCACCTGAATGGTGATGTAGGTATAGAAATATGTATAGGTAGTAATGAAAAACACAAGTTTGAAGAAAGTCATGGAGAAACTAGTGACAAAAAGTGCAGAACTCTGGGGGGCCCTGACACGTAAAAGGGGAAAAGGAAGGTAGAGGTAAACCAAGAAAGAGAATCAGGGGAAATAGAGGAAGGGAGTACACCAAAAAGTATATCTACTACCGCTCAGTCATTTAAGGTATATGTTGAATTTGGAAGCAAGGAGGTCTTAAATGATATTTATCAGACCAGCCTAGAGCAATGCTGGGAGGAAGCCAAGTTGCCTTGGTTGAGAAATTATGCTATTTGAAGAAGGAAGAAGAGCAAAGGTAAATGTTTTCTTGGAATCTGAAGAAAAATGTAGCAACTTTTGCATTTGAAGGGAACCCTTTGGAATAAACTTGCTAATAGCTGTTCCAGTCCTTCTAGGCTCTATTTTAAGACTCTGAGATGTTATCCCTCACTTAAGAAAATTTGTGACCAAATTCTGAAAAGCCAGGAAAGAGTGTGAAGTGACGAGACATTCTGTGGCTGTTTCAGGTAGAAGGCCCTTTATATACATGATTTCATTTAATTCCCAAAAAAACCTTTTAATAAAGTTATTATTTTTAGTTTAAGAGTTGAAATAATAATAAAGCAGAGCGGTAAGTAGCATTGCCTACTAACCTTAACTGTTATCATTTTGCTTTGATTTTATAATCCCAGGAAGACCTTCTACTTCTCTTGTTCATGGGTCTTCCAGGTTTTGAAAAGCCTTGAGCCATCGGCTATCTGAGTTCTGCTTTTAGGGTCTACCCCACCTTCTCTTGTAAGCTGCATCACAGGATCACTTTCCCTAAGTCAGAGTGACCTGCTATCATGGGCTCAGCTATTATCACTTAGCTGCCCCTCTTCTGCTAATCCTAGGGAATCTTCAAACCATTCATACTTCCAACCTCTATTTTTTTTTTCTTTTTGTCCTAAACTGAAAGAAATCATATTGCATCTAAAAGCTGTGTCAAATCTTGTGGTGATTTTCTTCCAATTAGAAAAATGTACTCTGAGCAACTAGTTTAAATCATTCACCTGCCCCTCTTATTCCCATTTCATTTCAGGTTGGACATTGTGAAACTGCTGTTTTTGGAAGTCAGAAAAAATTAAATGCCAGCAATTCCATGTAGGCTTTTGGTAATCACTTGAGCTTCGTGGAGGAAGTGATGAGAATATTGACTCTTGGCGCTTTAATGTTTATGCAGCTTTTAGTGTATTTTCTATTTAAAATTTTACCTATTAGTAAGAGCAGTCTACTATTTCAGTGTCTAGCACATATACTAGCTATTATAAAACAGGACTCAAAAATTGTGTAGGTTAACTGAGGTACCTATTTAAAGCTCTATATCATTTAGCAAGAACATATTTTAGAAGCTGAGTTTTTATAGCTTAGTTTTTCAATTAAAAAACTATCAAGACAAGTTTTTGTAGCCCCATCAACAGCTCTAAGCACTTTAATCAGGGCCCTGTGTTGCTGAACAACGTACTTTATACAAATTGAGATCAGGGGCTAAACCTTAACCCATTTTCAATTTCTCAAACAACATGTGAACAAAAACCATATTTATTTTAGATATTAAGTTGTGTGTTCTAGTTGATAAAAAATATTAAGAATACAGCACATAGAATAAATTTCTACTTTTTATTTGGTGTAAGAGTTCATTTCGATACATTCTTATTTTCTAGAGGCCTAGATACTTGGATCAGAAAGCCTATTCTCTGTTATACTAAAAACTTGAGGTATTAGATTTAAATAGTTCACCAACCATTTGCAGAATGCAAACACCAATGTCATCATTCTGGAGTAGAATAAAAAACCTTGACCTGGAAGGTAATCGAATTCAAATTCCATCCTTTCATGATCGAAGAACCTATGAAATAGCTCCCATATAATGGTTAGTGTAAATATTACTTAGACTTGAAAAAAAAAATCTGACGTTAACTTCAATCCATTTGTCCTAACTGTAATCTCTAGCTCCATTACAAATATATCTAATCCACTTCCAACTGACAATCCTTCTGATAGTTTTAAGATCACTATGATATCCTTTCTACAGTCAGCTTTATTGTATAATTTTGATATGTAGTGTTACTTTTTGGAAACAAACAATAGCCTTCTATTCCCATGTTGCCAGTCTCATGCTATATGATAGTGATATTTGTGTGCAAAAAAAAAAAAAAAAGTCTCAAGTTTGCTTTGTGATTTTAAAAATAAGTGTATATCTATTACCAATACTATATAAAATTATATAATAATTGATTCTTATAACCATTGATACTGTTATTTTAGGGAAAATGGTATTGAATTTAGAAGGAAACAAAAGGACTGAAATAGCTGCCCCAAATTCCAAAAGTAGAAATATTTAAGAAATATTTTTTTATTAAGAAATTCAGAGAAAAAATAAGTTGAGTTGGAAAGAACACTGTATAATTGGCTGTGAAAGTAGTCATTTGTTAAAAACAAAACAAACCTTTTCCATCAGAGGAGTGAAATGGTTGCATTTGGGCTTTTATAGGAAAATTCACAAGCATGTCAAGGACAGGACTGTGGAAGTGTGTGTGACTAGTTTTAGTCTAGAAATTAGCTTGACTAAGTGAGGGCCACAGGATTCTAAACTATCAGAGAATATGGCTTTTTTAATAGTTTGGAAAAGGAGTTTTTAACCAAAATTTAAAATCTTAGTAAAGTACCAATACTGGGAGAGGGAGAAGCCTTGGTGATAGGCACTGTTAGTTGAAACATGTCATAGCGGAAACACAACAAGGTGAAATAGAAGAGATTCCAAAGGCTTAAAAGGAGAAACAAGGAGGTCAAGCCTGGCTTTCATACCTGTGACCTTATAGCAGAGTGGTCTAGTCAGAGAATGTTAGAACTGCAAGTGTCCCTAACAACTTCTGCTTCTACTCCCTCTTTTTCAGAAAACGAAACTGAGTCTCAAAGCGAAGATATATGGTGGTAGAACTGGGTTTTGAATTGAGAAAACTTGTTTCCCATCTTGAGAAAAAAAATGTTATTATTTAACATCATCTGAAATAGTCTCATTAGTATTATTATAATAAAATAAAAATTATTATAATAGAAGGTATTATTATAATAAAAATGATGCTATAGGTAAGTGTAAATATATAAAAGTAAGCAGCAGCAGAATTACTATTTTTCCTCTGCTTTTGAAAAAGAAATTTTGGCATCCATTCCAGAAAATAATACCACAATAATCCCCTAGAAGCCCAAGGAGTATATCCTAGATCAAACCTCTAAACAGCTTTGAATCCTTACCCAGTTTCTGGCCCCTAACTTTCTTGGTGGGAAATGATTACTGACCTTTCCTAATGATGATGTATTGATAGAACATACTTTTTGCACCTTTCCATTGGATATTGCATGGGGGATTGGGGCTGGCACTCTTCGCAAGTGAGAGGCCACAATGGGGAAAAATAAACCAAACCCCCTGAGTCTTTGGATCTCCCGAGTTCCCCTCTCATGATCCATGCTTATGATCAGCAGGGTCCCTGGGACAGACCATTACTGAAAATCTTGATAGCACTTGTCAGCATTGGTGTCTTCTCCCAGGTACTAATTCAGTAAGGGGTGTCCACTCTGTGTTCCTGGTGACAGGCTCTTCCAGAGCCTACTCCATTTGCCAGCAACAGCTCCTGAAAGGAGGCTGCTCTGACAGTCTTCTAAGTTCTAAGCTCCAGCTCTCTCATTCTCTCTAAAGGCAACTCAGGTCTCAGTTCCTGCTTTGTCAGTGTTTTCTGACCTGTGGGCTTCAGATGCCTGAGAAGCCATTGAATTACCTTAAGAACATGTCAGTCAATATCTACATAAAGTATGTCTATAACCTGAATAAATAATATTAATTGTTATGGTGCTACATATATCCTACACTGTGCTAAGTTCATTGTATGTTTTATCTAATCCTCACAAAAATGCTATGAGATACGTTTAATGATTATCCTCATTTTATAGGTGAGGAAATGGCCTCACAGAGATTACATACATTTCTCAAGATCATGAAACTAAGAAATGGATAAACTGATATTCAAATCCATGTCATTTAAACTCAAAGTCTATGATCTTAACCATGATGTATGTCTCTTACATATGCATGATTACTTTTAAACAAAATCATGTGTTTTAATTAAAAAGTTAAAAATAGATTTAAAAGTGTTATATAAATTATAGTAGATTTTTGTTTCTTTGTCTTTTTATTATTTTTCTACACTAAAATTACTTTGACTCAACTATTATATGCTTGATACATGGCATGTTATTTTTAAAGAGCTTTTTCAAGAATATTGCTTAAAGTATTTTTAAAATATAACAGAAAAATGACTGGTATGCTGGCATAACATCACACCTACACCTAGTCTTTTAGCAACATCCTAGTGTACCTTAGGCAGGAACCCACCATTGACCGTGCCCTTGACCCACCATTGACTGTGCCCTCAAACACTGAGAAACCTCTCAATTAAGATGTTGAGTTATATTAAAATCTTCAATCTTGACAAAAATTGAAATTAAATAAGGTGGGATTATTTTAATTGGATGGCTATTTCATTTATTTATTTATTCACCCATCCAATTAATTTGTTATTGGCTCCTAGTAGTCGTTGAGTAAGGAACTAGAAGTACAGCTTTCAAGTAAGAAATGGTCCTGGCCAATTGCAAGATAATGTGACACCTGACTAGTTATTTTGCCTGTTAAAACTTTCTCTTTTTTTATATTTATATTTTATATACCCTCACTTAAAAGAAATTTACTTAGTGAATGTAAAATTTAAGAAATATAGATAAGTTAGAATTTCATTCTAAAGAATCATCAGATCCTGCCTTACATGGTCTCCAGGCTTCTGAAATTTCACTTGCTGTGGGTCATACTGTAGGGACATTAAGTACTGCAGCTGCTAACTACATCTTTGAATATAGTTTGACACCCTATTGTATGAGTGCTCTCCTCACATGCAAAGGCAGATTATAGGGAAAATTCTGAAAGAGACTTCTGCCTTCGATTCTAAAGAAAAATTCAGAAAGATTTTTAGAAAATTCTATTTCAAAATTTAGGTTAGAATCAGGAGCTAGGTTAGATGGGAGGATTTTAAAGAGCTTTGGTCTCTCTGGAAATCAGCATCAAGACAGCTTTGCTGCTATCCCCACTGATGACCCGCATCTAAAACTATGATTGCCACAGCCCCTAGACCAGAAGTCCATTGTGAGTAAACTGCCATGTACAACATGTTTGTACCACCAGAGCTCTTCTTTTCTATGTAAGACACTTATTTCCTAGAGTCTTCATTTCTACCTCTGATGCTTTAGCAGTGCAGACAGACCTTGTGCTGTCTGCTCAAGTCAACTGTCCTAGACCCTCCTTAATCAGGCCCTGCCTACCTGTTAAGGATCCTTGATGGTATGGTGTTGAATACTCTTGATGCTTGGCTTATCTTTCACCTGAATGTTGCTCTATTGATAACAATTTTTAATTTATTCAACAAATATTTATTTAGTGCCAGGAATTATTCTGGGACCTGGAAATACAACAGTGACTGAAATAGAACTGAACAAAACAAAACAAAAAACACCAATGCTGCATTCATGGAGCTTCATATTCTAATAGACATCAAAGCTTTGTAAACTGGGTTCTTCATACCCCCCTCCCCATCTGACACAGCTGGATACTTTTCTCTACACTTGAAAATTCTATTTCTAGGTCCTGATACTGCACTGTCTGCTGTCCCACTGCAATGAAGGGGATTGATTTTATAAGATAAAGAGTGCTAACATGAAGAAAGTGCATGCTATCAAGAATAATTACATATGGGTGGCAAAAACCTGGAAATCAAAATGAGCTGAAGTTTGTAAGAATACAGGAAAAAATAAATACAATTGTTAAAGTTTTATTTAGAAAGAGGAACAAAGAGGCAGCAATCCAATTAGGTGGAATCAAGCCAGCAATGATCTATTGTTGGAAGATTTCTCAGGAAAAAACATTATTGAAGCTCCGATTTACTTCTGTCTTCTTATTGAGGAGAGTGAGGAGGAGAAAGGGGGAGAGGAGAGGCATATTAGCAAGAGAAAGAGAAGCCCAAGGTAAAGAACCTATTTACTCTCAATAGTCTTTCAACTCCAAAAAATTGCGTCCCAGTATTTTGTGAAAATATGCAAATGACATTGCTGATCTACTGTAAAGAAATAGGACTATAAAAACTGGTAGAAGTTTCAGTTTACTGGAGATGGGTAAGTACTGTCCCCATTTTCAAAAAGTTGAAGAAGGGAAATTTTGCATAGTAAACACCAGTGACTTGACGTTGGATGTTTTTAGGTGTATAATTATTTATTAATAGAATAGGCCTATAGACCTTTTTCTTCTTGGACACACTCATGATGTGGCCAATGCCATAGTGCTCTTGGTGTGTTGGCCTTGGATATGAAGATCCCAGTAGTGGCACCCGAATCTTCGTCAGTGGCTCCGGGTCTTTATAAAGATTGTAGTTGAGACCATTGGCCGGACCTAAATGTAATTTCCACCTTTCATGTCTGTTCCAGAACCAGTCTTTGATTTTGTGCTGTCTCAGATTCTTCATGATGGTGACCACAAGCTCCACCCCTTCCTCAGTGACCTCTCTTTTGTGAGTCAGTATCTATTTTCCTCAACACCACATGTGCCTATCTTTGCTCCACATGGCAGTGATGACGAAGGCTATTTTCTGCAACCCATGTTGGTGTTTAGTACTCACAATCTGTGCTGGCACTTCTTGGGGATTATTAGAGATATGGCAGTGGAATGTAGGTCTCCTGTGAAACTAACAGGCTGGATTTTTTTTAAAGCTGTTTTAGAAGCTTCTAGGTCAAGAGTGAGCAAATTATGACCCACAGACCAATTTGGCTCATTTTTTATTTTTGTAAATAAAGTTTTATTGCAAAGAAGACATGCTCATTTGTTTGTGACTGCTTTCATACTACAACAGCACTTTTGAGAAGTTGCAGCAGAGACTATTTGACCCACAAAAGCCTGTTTTCACTATGTATAAAATTTACTATATTTACTATGTGGTCCTTTACAGAAAAGTTTGCTGATCCCCATTCTACCTAAAGAAGCACTGGGCACTAGGACTTGAGTTTGCTAAGAATGATTATGTTCAATGAAACTATATTCTAAGCAAACTTAAATCCTAATGTCCAGTGCTTTATATGTACACACACACACACACACACACAAACACACACACACACACACACATTTATGTCAGGTTTACTAGGTATATAGGTGAGGGAAACATTTTTCACATTGAGCACCTAGTTTTCACTAAAAAGTCAACTACTAGTCCTTGAGTATTTACTATATGTAAAACACTAGGAATATAAAGATGAATAATTGTCTGATAGATGAGGCACATACATAAAGGAATAATTATAAAAATAGTCCTTTTTATCAGAGGAGTATTCCAGAATGGGGAGAGAGCTTTGAGGGTGACAGTTAACCAACTAGAAGACGACAAGGTATAAGCTGAATACCAAAGGATGAAAGGGAATTAGCTCCTTGATGAGGCGTGGTATTCCAAGCAAAGGGATCTGTTTCAGCAGTGGTACAAGGCCTAGGCTAATATGTTTAGTGAGAGAATAAAACTTGTTATGATATTGTTATAAAGTGAAACGTGAGAAAGGGTAGGAGATACAGGTTGAGGCAAGGTTCAGAGAAGAAATTTTTTGTCAAGCTGATGAGTTTGAATTTTATTACAGAAGCAAAGGAAAACTATGAAAGCATTTCAATTGCTAAAGTAAAGTTGTCAGATTTGCAAATTAGATGAGCCCTTTTGACAATGGGGTGAGTTAAAACAGGAACCCAGTAGTCTGACTTGGGAGTTGTTGATAGAATCCAATCAAGAAGAGGTTAGTGCCTGGACTAGAGTGGTGATGTTATGGATGAAAGGAAAAAAAAAATAGAGAAATATAGGACTTTGATAGGCATAATTTAGTGACATTGATTTAGTGATGTAAGAGTATGATAAATCAAGAATAACTCATGGATAAATGATGTTAGCAGTAGCTAATAGGTAGGAAATCAGGAGCAGAATCAGGTTTGGACATGGGAGAGATGATCGATTAAGTTCTGACCTGATCATCAGTTACTGTTATAACTGTGTTGCAGTTTACCTTCTTTCTCTACCCAATCCCGGCCTCTCACTTTCTTAAAGTTGTTGTTCCTAAAAGCACCCCTTAAAAATTCTTTGGCATGCATATTTCTACTTCAGAGTCTATGTTGGGGACCTGACCTAAGTATGACAGAAACAAGCTACATTTTATTTGTTAATATTTTAGTTAAAATATTTGTATCTGCATTTTTGTAGTTAAGTTTGTATCTGCATTTCTAAGTGAAGTAGGTCAGCATTTTTTTTTTCTATATCATCAGGCTTTGTAATTAGAATTAATTAGGTTTCATAAAATGAATTAGGAGAATATTTTTCTTTTCTCTCATGGTTGGGACATATATAAACAACATTGGAATCATTTGTCACTTAAAGATTAAACCATCTGGTCTTTGTGCCTTTTTTCATGATAGACTTTTAATCAATCACTAGTCTGACATCTTTTATGGTGATTGGCAAAAAGTACTTTGTGGTAAAATTTGTTTATTACACATCATTTAGTTTAAAGTTGCAGTTTCCAAGAACATATCAATGAAATTAAGTAAGGACTTACTGTAATCACTTGGAGCTGAGTAGCTTTTGAGCAGGCCTATACCCTTCAGCCTTCTGTTCACTTATTTATGTTTACAGAAATGCTCCCATAGATGTTTGAGTTGGCTATCCCCATGACAGACCAACAAATCAGGTTCTAAGAAAGGGAGCAGGAAGGTGGTAAACCCTAAAATCATGTCATGTAAGAGTGCTTTTAGATATCTTGGATATTAGATGGAAGAGAAAACTCTTAGAGCCTTGTCATATGGAAGAGGACTTGGACTTGCTTGGGCTCAAGATGTAGTAGGACTTCCGGGTAGAAAATAATAGTAGACAGATGTGGACTTCATATCCCAAATAATTTTATAATAAGAACTATCTAAAGAGAAAGATAACCTTTGAAGATAGTGAGTTCCCAGTCATGGATATTGTGTTGAGCTACATTTCTGACACCTCTGTGGGGGATAAAGCAAGTGTGGAAGGGGCATGGGGTTGGGAGTTGCAGCTGGGCTTAGAGTTGGGTGTGGAGTCTGATGCCATTTGGCCATCGGCCTTGGTGTCTGGAACCAAGGGGACACTTACTGAAAACTATTTAACAAAGGATCAGATCACACCTAAAGGGTCAGTCTGAGTGTAAATGGCCAATCCAAAGAGAAGTAGGTAGGCATAAATGGGATGGGGATTAGGAAGAACAGTTTGGAGAAGATAGTGGTGGGAGGGTGATCTGGAGCAATTCCTGAGTTTGATAGAAGGAAAGAGAAGGAGATGGGTGGTATTGGTGAGACTGACTCTGGTCTTTCCATCTTTGGCACAGTTAGGCGTGGATAGTTGAAAGGGCCAGAAAGCCCTGTGGTGGAATATGAAGAATACTCAAGAATTATATGAGATGTGTCTTGGTAGAAACCTTTGAAAATCACCACACCTGACAACTAAAAATAAGTTGCATAAATCCCTCCTTTCCTGTTTATGAATTTGTACTTTGGGATGAAGTTAGAACATTTGGCTATCTTCAAATATTTGCAGTCTTTTTGAGTTGTATAAAGAATAAGGTTAGAAATAAATTTGGCATCTGCTAGTAAACTTATTTCAAAATTGGTTAAGTCACATTCATGTGACATAGGACTTTTAAAAAAAAATGCTTACTAATTTTATTCTGATTGTAAAATTTATGTTCTTTGTTTTTTAAAAAAGAGAAAATACAAAAGAAAATCACAAAGAAGAAAATTAATATAGAACCTTTAATTCTATCACCTGGAGATAACATGCTACATAATTTAGAATGTAGTTTTTTACTCTTTCCTGTGTGTATTTAATAAGCATAGATTAATATTAAATGAACTGTTTTATAACTTTTTTCATTTTAAACATCTCTAACTTTTACTATGTAATTAAATATGAGGGTGCATAGAATGGTAGATAAGGATATGCATTGTTCTGGAGTTAAGCTGCTTGAGTTTTGAATCCATGATGAAGCCCTTCTGTGCTTTAGTTTTTCATCTGTAAAATGAAGAATGATTTTATGTCATAAGGTAAGATTGTTAGTAATATAATCCATGTTAAGCTCTTAGAAGAGTGTTCAGACATTTTAATGGCTGCATGATATACAATTATGTAAATACATCATATTATATTGAAGCAATTTTATCTGTCAGACAGTATTTATGGCTCCCAATTCCAGTTGTTATTGCAAGCTTGATTTTTAAAATACACAATTGCTTAAAAGTCATATCAATAAATAATTATCAATTCTATATTTATAGGAATATAAAATTAAAATTTTCTAATCTTTTTTCAGATTGGAGAGACTAGGTAATTCAGAACTCCCTTCGTCTGTATGAGATAGCATCTAGCTCTCAGATGCCAACCCATTGTTTAGCATATCATTTGGAAACTAAAAATAATGCTTTGTACTTGCTAGCATGAGAAATTACAAAACAAACATTTTATCCAAAGAAAACTATTAGGAAGAAATTATTTTCAAAAGAGATGGCACAAAAATATGATTAGTAGTTTTTATAACTGTTCTCAATTTTAAAACCTAATAATAAATGGACAATTAAAATGTTAAGTAGGAAAATTTAGAGACCACTGCATTCAACAAAAACAGAATATATATTCTTTTCAAGTTGTACACAGAATATTTACCAAGGTAGATCACATTCTGGGCAATAAAAATGTCTCAGTAAATCTGAAAGTATTCAGGTCACACAAAATATGTCCTCTAACCACAGTAGAATTTAATTAGAAATCAGTAATTGAAAGATGTGTGTAAAATCTGCAGATATTTGTCTGGCATCAGTAATCCATAGGCTGAAGAAATCAAAAGGGACATGAGAAAGTATTTTAAACTGATTGAAAACAATAATACAACATATCAAAATGTGGGATTTAAAGCAATATGTAAGGAGAAAATCTATAAGACTAAACATCTATGTTAAAAAGTAGATCTCAAATTAATGGAAAGGATCTGAAATTACCAAAAAAATTTTCAAATAGAAGAACGATGGTAGAGGACTAACACTCTCTACCAGAGGATTATCAGACTTACTCTAAAGTTACAATAATCAAAAATTTGGTATGACACCAAAATTATGCTCCATAAAACAAAACATTGACAAAATAGATTTTATCATAATGAAAACCTTCTGCTCTTCAAAAGACACTATTAAGAAAGTAAAAAGATAATTCTTAAGCTAGGAGGAAATATCTGTAAATCATATTCCTGATAAAGGTCTTGTGTTCAGAATATATATGTGGAATTCTCAAAACACAATAGTAGGAAAACAACAGCCTAATAAAAACTAGGTGAAAGGTTTGAATGGTCATTTCACAAAAGACAGGTGATGGCTAATAAGCACGTGAAATAAACCTACCACAAATTTTGTCATATTCTGCTTATTTATCCAAGATAAAAGAAAGCATATGTCTATATAATGATGTGTACACAAATAGTCATAGCAGCTTTATTTGTAATATCCAAAATATTCATCAACAGGTGAATGGATAAACAAATCATGGTCTACACGTACAATGAACTACTCTTTAACAATAAACAACAACAACAACAACAAACTGTTGATAGACCCACCCATTGATATTGGTGAATATCAAAATAATTATTCTGGTTGAAAAACTCAGACCAAAAAGAGTCCATACTGTATGATTACATTTACAAGAAATGCTAAAAGAAAATGCAAAGTAATCTATGGTGATGGAAGCAGGTAAGTGGTTGCCTCCGAATGGAAAGAGTGGCAGAAGGAGGGATTAGTATTACTAAGGCTCAAGAGGAAACTTGTGAGGGTGATGGATATGTTATTATCTTGAGTGTGGTGATGATTTCACAGGAATATAAACATCAAATTGTATACTTCAAACATGTGCAGTTGACCATGTGTCAATTATGCCTCAGTAAAGCTGCTAAAAAATAAAAAGAACAAACTCATGAACTCATGTATACCTCCTTTGGGGCTCTGTACTCACGTTTTACATACTTTTTAGACTGTTGGGTTTGGTCAGTTTAACTGTTTAGCATATGAAATGCCAAGATAATTAAGCTTCAGTCATGGAAACATCTTAGGTGGCTGAAGACAGCCTTCCAACCATGCTTGCTCTCTCACTCGGGACTGAATCTGTACAGCCATGGCTCCTCCATTCTTTTTCCAGGCAATGTCAAAAAGTGGAGGATATCACCAGACTGTGAGCCCCCGCAGGGGCTGCAGAAACCACTTGTCGTTTAACTTATGTTCATGGAAACATTTTATTCAGGGTCTGATGAGTATCAAGTGTATATCTGTACACTTTGTACACTGAAAATCCAGCGGAATCACAGTGGCTTAACATAGTGGCTTAACATAGTGGCTATGGCATCGACTCAGAGGTTTACTTTGGCCCAGAATTTTTTAAGGAGCCCATTTACTCACTTAACTTTTTCTTTCAGATCCAAAGTGCACAGTCCCATGGCAGATAAATAATCTACTCGAATTCCTGACTGTTCTGCAAGCCCTTGACAAATGACACTGACATATATGACAGTGTGTGACTATCTAGAATCTTGTCCCATAGCCTGTCTCATCCTTTAGTAACTGCAAACTCCTTACTCTCTAGGTTCCAAATCTATAGTTGATTGTCTGGATCTTTTGTGTTTACTAAAACTTAACTGCAACTAAAGACAGCACAGGCTAACCTGGTGCTCAACCCTAGCTGCACACTAGGCTCTCCTGGAGAGATTTTTAAAGCAGGATGGGCATACTTTAGACCAATTAAATCAGAATCCTTAAGAGTAACTCCTGGGCATAAGGTTTTATTTTTTTGAACTTTTTCTTTTTCCCCCCACTTTACTGAAATATAATAGATTATTAAATGCTTGTGTTTACATTATACCATTCAGTTTTTTTCAGTTACAGTTGGCATACAATAATATATCAGTTTCGCTTGTATAACATAATGATTAGAGATCTATATAACTCACAAAGTAATCACCCCATTAAATCTAGTACTCCTCTTCCCCCTTGCATATTTATTACATTACTATTTTTCTAATGCTATACATTATATTTTGTAACTATTCCTTTATACTTCTTAATCCTTTGCCCTTTTTTGCCATCTCCCCAACACTCCTCCCATCTAGTAGCCCTCAAAATATTCTCTGTATCTATGAGTTTATTTCCATTTTTTGTTGTTATTTTGTTCTTTAGATTCCACATGTATGTGACAAACACATGCGGTATTTGTCTTTCCCTATCTGACTAACTTTATTCAGCGCAATACCCTCTAGGTCTATCAAGATAATATCTTTTACTATCTCCTTCCTTTTAGTTTGTGTATGTTTTTTAATCTGAAATGAGTCTCTTGTAGGCAGCATATGTTTTCTTATCTATTCAGTCACGCTATCTTTTGGTTGGAGTACTTAATTCTTTTCCCTGAGGTGCTTATTGATAGAAATTTAGTTATTACCACTATTTATGTTTTCGATACATGTTTTTTCTTCTTAAAGAAGTCTCTCCAACATTTCCTATAATACTGACTGGTGTGATAAATTCCTTTAGCTTATTTTTGTCTGGAAAGCTCTTTAACTGTCCTTCAACTCTGGTAGCTTTTCTGCATAAAGAATTTTGGGTTGTAGATCCTGGGTTTTCATCATGTTGAATATCTTGTGCCAAGCTCTTCTGTCCTACATGGTTTCTTTTGAGAAATCAGCTATCAGTCTTATGGGTGCTCCCTTATAAGTAACTAACTGCTTTTCTCTCACTGTTTTTAAAATTCGCTCTTTGTATTTAACCTTTGGCTTTTTAATTATAATGTATCTTGGTGTGGGCCTCTTTGAGTTCATCTTTTTTGGGACTCTCTGAACTTCTTGGGGTTGTGTGTCTATTTCCTTCACCTATGACATAGATATTTTTTTTACATTTAATTGTGTCCCAGAGGCTACTTAAATTATTATCTTAGTCTTGGCTTTTTTCCTCTTGCCATTCTGATTGAGTATCCTTGGCTTCCTCATCCTCTATATCAGTGATTCAATCCTCCTCTTTATCCACTCTGTTGATTCCATCCAATATATTTTTCACTTAAGATATGTTCTTCATTTCTGACTGGTTCCTTTTTATCATTTCCATTTTTACATTTTTTTAAATCTCTTTATTAAAGTTCTCACTGCATTCATTTACACTTTCCCTAAGTCCATTGAGCATCTTTATAACCAGTGTTTTGAACTCTGTATCTGTTGGATTGTTTGACTCCACTATTCCTGGATCTCTGTTCTCTTCTCTCATGTGGTTTCTGCTTCTTTATCTTTCCATTTTGGCTGCCTTTTTGTGTCTGTTTCTATGTACTAAGCAAAGCTCCTCAGTCTCCCTGTCTTATATAGTAGGTGTCCAGTGGCCAGGTCCTGAGAGGAGTTCAGCCACAGGCCTAGGTTAGCCCCAGCCTGTGCCCATCTGGGGCCACCTGTTAAGATTCAGCAAGCAGTCCACAGATGTTGTGCTTATAGTTGCCTCAAGAGGCCACACCAGAAACTGAGGTCAGCTGCCAGTAGTGTGAGTCTTGGTGCTGCTCAGTAAGCATCAGAGGACTTGCTGAGGAACAACCGAATGTGGCTTGAGTGAGGCACTGAGTTGGGGGAGGCAGAGTTTCAGGGAATCCTTTGGGCAGAGAGACCTCTGTTATCCTGTTAGATGATGTCTTGGCTATGGTGGCACTGAATCTGCACACTGGAAGCAGGGAGGGCTCAACAGAGGAACAATGGATGCCACTGGCACTTCTGCCTGGGAGAAAGACTCACTTCCTGACCCTCAACCCCTCACTCTGACAACTCAGTGTCCCCCTTTGCAAGTTCTATGTACCCCCTGTGCAGCCAACCCAGTGCCCAGGGAGAGCAGGTCAGTCACTGCAAAAGTCCCCTCAGAGATATGGGACATGGCCCCTTTAAGAGGGATCTGCAGCTGCCGCTGCCATAGCCTGTGTCCTATTCAGCTGCCTGGGACCCACAGCCTCATGTCTTCACTTTCTCCTACCTCCTCCCATGGAAGGGTGATTTCTTACTTCTCTCCCTAGTCGTAGTGCTTCTGTTCATCTGGATCCCAGGTGACTTTACTTGCTATTTTCTCTGTGTTTCTGTCACAACTTTGATGTGGTTGCAAGAGGGATGAACAAAGCCTCTATCATCTATGCCATTTTTTTTCACCCTCTGCTTTTTTTCTTTAAGCTCCACAGAGAATTCTAATGTGCAGCTAGTAGTGAAGCACTGCTAGGTTGACGGCGTGATCTTTACGTATGGAAAGTCAGCATTTTCTTAACATGTCGGAAAAAACCTGACTGCCTTTGTTTTAGCCTCTACAACCACATTTTCCTGAAAGGCTAAATTCTCCCATTGGTTAGGTACAGGTCACAGTAGTTATGGGAAGATTTAGCCTGCAATAAAGAAAAAAATGAACTTAATTTCTATAGGAAATTACATTGTACTGTATAGTAAATTACACTTTACATTGGGAAGTAATGAAATAAGAATTTGTCATTGGCTAGAATAATACAATGTTTAATTTTTAAAATTACATCATTAAAAGACAATTAGCTGAATAGGTAATAATTTGGCTAATTGCAATGATTAAATGATTGCTTCCATAATGTAAATTACTTTCCACTATAGTCAGTGATCTAAAATATTTTCTAAACATCTAGCAGTATTTTAAACGTTAGATCATTTTATGAGTAAATAGCTTATATTTGGCTGAGGGACTCTCTATGATCAGTTTGTCGGCTACACCAAGAAAGAGACTGGACCAGTCAGCCAGGTTGCAAGAATTAGTCAGGACCTCTGGGCCTTAGCCAAGCAGGTTGGCATTCCAAGCTCCAGTGTTGATAGGGAGAGGAAACTCTGCAGGGGCTCGGGCGTCTTGCTGGTATGATAGATATTGTCTGTGTCTGAAAAAACCTTCTGAGTCTGTTTTTTCATCTGTGATCAGGGGATAGGGGATAATAAACCCTGTCTTGCAGGATTTTTGCTACAATATGTATGGTTTTCAGCATAATACCTGACATATAGTTAATACTCAAGAAATGAGAGTAAATTTTATTTTTTTAATTATTTTTTTGCACCAGAACTTTTACTGCTTTTGGCCCTTTATTTGGCTGGCCATATAGAAGACTTACAGAGACACAGGGTCACTGCAGATTTGGTTACGTCACTTGATTCTAGATGACAGTTCCTTATGCTGTAAGGTGGAACGGCAGGTGGGGGTGAAGCTAGGTTAGTAGGGGTCCCTCCTCTGTTGAGGAGGGCCTGGGAGCTAGTTCAAGCCTAAATCTGTAGGAAGAGGGCCTCTTCACACTCAACACTGAGGGAGAACCTCATAGATCCAGGCCCAGAAAGTGATGCCTGTAGATCAAACAGTGGAAAACAAACCAATTTAATAGACATTCCTACAGAGATTTGCAATTTTTTTTTTTTTTTTGCAAAATCTATTTTCTGCTGGCTATTAGGAAAAAAAGTTTTTTTTCTCTATTATGTTTTGCAATGTTTTTATTTTCTGATGTTTCATTTTCCTGACATTTTACATACTAATTGAAATTGAGCCAGATGCTCTGCACCTGAGTAGAGAAGGGTGCAGTGACTTATCACCAAATTGCAGAATTTAGATCTGGAAAGGCTCACCTAGCTTGGTGCTTGTCAAGATGAGCTTTCAATCCCCTGAGTGAAGTGACTCAGTGGCTAATACAGCAGAATTGCAGGAACAACATGAGATCAAATAGTCAGGGCTCTGCATACCACCTGCTGTTTCTCCACTTCAAGTTAAGGGATTCCATTTTGATCTATCATAGATGTTGGGGTTTTTGAATAAAATTCTACTTGCAAATAAGGATTCTGGTACTAAAAATGTTGGAAAACTAGAAAATTAGTAACTCTTACATTTTATAATCAGAACTTAGACTGGTAAAATGACTTTTTTGAAGTTATATTTTAAAAAAATAATAGAACTAGGACTAGTAATTAGTTCTTCTGATCTTCAGTACAGGTGTTAGGTAGCTAGTCAGACATGAGTGACAGGGGGAAGAAAGGAATAGGGGCCCAGCCTAGAGACTGCCCCCAAAACACCCTATTGGTAGTTAGAGAATCCCTTCTGTATCCCAGAGACAAAGGACAGAAAGGTCATAATCTATAGCTGGTTTAATCTGGACACAGACATGTGCATAAAATACTACTCTAACCTTCCCACAACCTCAGCCTCATTATACTGTCATTATAATACCATGTTTATACCTGGAAATTCATGAACTAATTATAACAGACTGAATTCTGAGTAAGGACATGTGCTCTAGCAAAGACTGTTATAGCAGCTAAATGCCAATCAAAATGACCTCACTTGCCAATCACCTAACAATGCTTTTGTAACCACCCACCATGGCCTAAATATAATGCAGACCTCTCACTCCCATGGGTTTATAGCTCTCTAGCTTCCCTGGCTAAAACCTGTGTCCACCCAAAGGGTACATATTCCCATTTCCACATGGTTAGCCAGTTTTGGGCTTGACCCACCTTCAACCTCATAACATGCTTTTAATAAATGAATATTTCTCTTTTTCACTGAGTTGAAATTCATTTCATCAGTGATAAGGAACTAGAGATATGTGCTACCAGAACTCTGATTGCTGCAACGGTAACACAGGAACATGATGATCTCCTATATCATATTGCCTCTGAAAAGGTAGGGAAATGCAAGTAGGAGTACAGGACACACTTTTCAGGCCACTGTTGTGAACACATATCAAGGGATATCTTCCAGCGAAATAAAAGGAAAGCAGCAAAATCGCAGCATCATAATAGTGGAATTTTTACCCTGAATATAAAAAGGGACAGAGAAAGGACATATTTTCTCTTCATTTCTTCTATTCAAAGCTTTCTATTGTATTACCAATTAAGCAGCGTGACTTGGGATAAGGCACCTTGGTTTTATGTGTATCATTCTAGTGAATGATGGGAGGACCCTGTAACACAGAAGTTTCATGAATGATCCTCAGGATAATGTTACAAAGGAACGCAAATGGGTATATTTCTTACTACTGAGCCTTAGGACTCTTTATATATGGCTTTGACCCTGTGTGGTACTCAGCTGTAGCATTAGTGAACAATTAGTACCGGTCAAATGGATGCACCTTACTCAGAGGTTATTTAATGAAACCCTGTGATTCCCATCAAGCATATTCCATGCTCTCCTTTTTCCTTTACCTGTCTGTGACCCTGGACTGTAGTTATATTCTACTTTGGTAATCTCACTTCAAAGTGTGACATGATTCCTCACTAAGAATCTTTATTTCTGGCTCTTCTATTCATCTAGGTAAGGTTTTTCTTATTTCAGCACTCTCCACCATCATCTCAATCACTCTCACAAACTCACCTTCAATTAAAATACAACTTTGTAAAATAGTGTTTGCTTCCCCCCATTCCTAGTTCCAAGCAGACCACTGTTCACAAGTTTCTCTTAAATACAAATCCTACTACTGCTGAACAGAAATTTTCTATATTTGTAGGTAGGAGAGAGAAATGAGTGTTGAATAAAGAGAGCATAGGCAAAATGTCTGCACAAGTGGAAAGAAAAATAGTCAATTTGAGCAATAAGTAAAACTCAACCATCAGTGAATTTTGAGTGGTCAGGGATGACAAAAGGATATTACTCCCTGGTTCACTCAGGCTGTGCAGGTATAGCCACAGAATCATTCCTAGGGTGGGACTGCGTGTGGAAGCCAGAACACGTGGTAATTATTCTCTTTTGCGCCAAATTGCATTTGAGAAGCTTGCAGATCACTATTGTTAAACCTCCATCTAGATTTTTCTCCCTTAATTCAATGCCACTTAACATGATTGCCTTTTGTCTTTATTTTATTCCTTTAAAAAAAGCTCACATTGCCATTTAGAATAATGTTTTCAGCAAGGAGTGTGCAGTATAATGTGCTTTGGGTTATTTTAACATTACGACTTAACTAAATTGACCTTGGTTATTAGACCAGTTGAATAGAGAGGTATTACTCTGATTTAACAAAGGAATGAAAGAATGATGAGAACATAAAAGTTATGCATGCATCATCTATCTACCTCTCTGTAGTTAAATGTAATTGCAGTTTTCCAGCGAAGAATTTGTGGAGAATTAAAATGAAAAGAAATAAAAGGCTTGGGAAAGTAGCACCAAATGGATGGAAAATATGAAATCAATTATCTCAATGTTCAAAAAATCTGTTTCTTATAAAGAATCAGAGATCTGTGGAACTTCAAAATTATTTACGTTTCTTAAGAAATGTTCTCACTGTCAGTAGAAGAATAACATGAAGAAGTATCTTTTGTCACATGAGTCATGTAATACACAGCTGAAAGAGAATCTGAAGAGTTTATCGGGTGCAGTCTTCTGTGTCCAGTTGAATGAAATAAGTGATTCCTGTCTACTTTTGCCAGCTCTTTCTTTTATGTAAGAACAAGCAAACACTAAACAAACATAAAAACAAAGAAAAATGACCTATTTTCTCAATTCTTAAAATTTCTAAAAATCATCTCAATATTACATATTTCAGAGACAGTTTTAGGTCTGTTTTATGCTATTTCACATTCTATTTGTTCTATCAATACTAAGAAAAGGATCAGGCAATCAACAATTTACTGAAAATTTCCCAACAGATCCAATTTGGCTTTACATGTATCAAAAAAAAAAAAAATGGACTGATTTGAAGGGGGATTAGTTAAAATTGAAAGCACTGAAAAAGGAAAATTATAGGAGAAAATCTTAGTGGTGCTCATACAGCCACCATCCAGAGGAAAAGGAGTGATAATTGCCAGTACCAGATCACACTGGGAATTTCAAGTCCATTTTGAGAACAGTGTGTCAGGATAACTTAGCTCACTGACATTAAACTTGAAATTCAGTTGGCCCCTGATTCAGCACATATCAAGAAAACTTCTCTTTTCATTTGAATTTCCTCAAAGCTCTGCATATGAAAAGAAAATAAACTACCCTGGACAGACTATGAAACAGAATCATTTCTAGAACCTTATTCTGGGAAAGAGCAGCCTCTAGAAATTCTTTCAATTTAAGTTGCTGTTACTTGCATATGGGAAACTGGTGAAACCAATTATATTCCCTAAATTCTACTGGTGGTCCCAAGAATCCACACCTGGACTGGAGCGTGTGCAAAGAGACATCAGGGAGCTGAATACTAAACTCCACCCCAGACATTGTCCTTTTTAGAGAATGTGGCTCTGAGATGCCCCTAGTGTGTGTGACCTCCCAGAATTGTTGGCAAATCCTATAGATGAGCCATAGTGCCATCTTTGAAGCCAGATGTGCTTTTCAGTCTTAGAAGTGCTAAGTGTTCCCCGTGGTTGAGATTCTCCATTTATAAAGCCTCCAAATGGAATCTGCAAAGGTAAGGGTCCAGATTAATTTTTGCTATGTTGACTCTGTACATTGTCATATTTTACACTTTAAATGTTTGTTGAGGGAATATTCACCATTAATAAAGGTGAATTGTTTGGGAATTTCTATAGTTTTACTGGCATACATAATTTCTCTTTGGTCATACAGCCACACTTATATGATTTTCCTAGCTTTTACTTATTTTTACTTGTATCCTTGTGAAGTTAAGTACCTTCAGGGAATAATTTGTGTGTTCAATGGATAGTTAGAGAATGGCTCCAGAGACAGATGTGTTTAATTAAATTAAAAATTCTCCATCACAGGCTTGTGAAAGGGAACCCAGTAGTGCAGGATGCTTGTTCCTGAAGCAAATCGGTGACAAATTTAAATCTATATCTATTCAGAGCCAGTATATTATAGTTATTTCTTTTCCGCTCACTGTACTGGGGTTGATGTGGCAGGTGAGAAAGAGGGAGAGCCAAGAAAAAAAAAATGACGTGCACACAAATCTGGGTATGGTACATATTGGCAATATGTAAAACCATAGATTTGTCAGAAATTGATTGATGAATTAACATTTATCAAATACCTTTCAGCATCTAATAATCATATAATCTAATACATTTTTTAAATTTTGTTCATACAGAAATTAGAATAATAGATTTCTTAATGTCAAACTACACTTGTAATCAGGAATACATTCTACTCATTTGTATTATATCCTTTGAAACGCTAGTCACTTGAATCTCACAGATACTGTAGTGTGCTGCTCAGATGCCGCTATCAGTTGGAGGCATTTATTCCCCACAGTTGTTGGGGATGCTGATGGCTCATAGCTAAGTTGGCTCTGAGAGAGCACCTGGACTGGTTCAGAGCTTTCCATGTGTCAGGTTGAAGTCACTGTTGTAACTGTATTGCAGGTCAACTTCTTTCTATATCCCTATCTTGCCTCTCACTTTCTTAAAGGTGTTCTTAAGAGCACTCCCTAAAAAACCTTTGGCATATATATTTCTGCCTAGGTCTATCCAAGGAAACTGACCTAAGACAGAAGCGAGTTGCATTTTATTTGCTAATATTTTAGTTAAAATATTTGTATCTGCGTTTTTAGGTGATAGAGGTCTAGCATTTAAAAAATATATCAGGCTTTGGAAATAAAATTAACCTGGCTCCATAAGAGAATTTTTTTCCTTTTTTTTTCCTTCATGGCCTGGAAATGTTTAAACAACATTGGAATCAGCTGTTACTTAAAGATTAAATCCATCTGGTCTTTGTGCCTTTTTATATGATAGATTCTTCATCACCAGTCTGACATCTTCTACAGTGACTGGCAATTTAAGTAATTTATATTTTGTTAGAAAAATCATTCACTTCTGTGTTTTCAAATTTGTAGCCATAGAATTGCAAGCAGTAATCCCTTACAAGTCTCTTAATCACAACTGGTTTCTCTCTTCATATTTAATCCTATATGTTTTTCCAAATGCCCTCTCATGTCGTTGTTTGCCATGTGCACTCTCTCCTTTAATCAAGTTCACAGAACGTATCTGCTTCATTGCTCTTATATTTTTTAACTTTTGAATTTATTATTTATGCATTTTAGTTTGTTTTGTTTTCTAGTTATTTCAGCTATTAGTTTAATCCTTCTTAGTTTCTTTTGTTCATTTCATAATTTCTGGTAATGAGTACTAAGATTTTTTGTGTGTTTCCTCTTTTTTTTAAATAAAGACATTTAAGACAATATGTTCACTTTTAGGGTAGCTTTTGCTGTTTTATAACATTGCTTTCTTAATAGTTTATGTCACTTTTTATTTCTTTTTGACTTGTGGATTTTTCCAAAAATCAAATCTTTTATAATTTACGTTTAAGTTTATTGAGGTATGATCAAGGAAGGTAACTTGAAAAAATATTTTCTTTTTGAAACTTCAAATTGTTAAGCTTTTCTTTTTGGCCAAATACATGACTGGTTTTGAATATGTTTCATGAAACTGGGTATTCTTCAGTGCATTTAATTTATTTTTTATTTTAAGACGTTTCAAGATTTCTCAACAAATTATACATTTACAGTCTCAACTGCACTGGGAATGTTTACTGAGATATTCAAATATTTTTAAACTTAGCAAGGATTGTTTTTGAGAAGAAAACAAAATGTCAGTACATTTTGTGTTCTGTGTCATCGTTTCTAGGGAAAATAGTTGGTACTAAATTAAATGAACCCTGGTCTTCCATTGCCTGGCTGGAAAATCAAAAATAATAAGTTAGAAATAAATGAGAGTAACTAAGGAGAGAAGTTAATTCTCAGAGAAAGCAGCCTAAGGATCTCAATGAGTGTTTAACTTTAATGTGCATAGAATCACCTGGAAACCTTGTTTTGTTGCAGACCTGCTTGCCCTACAGAGTTTTTATAAGTCTAGTGTGGGGCCCTAAAATTTGTATTTCTAACAAGTTCTGAGGTGATGCTGAAGTTGCTGGGAACCACGCTAAATTAGATGCTATTTGATTTTGCTTAGTCCTTGAAAGTACCAAAGTTTTAAAACAAGTGTTCTTAATTTTGATTTGATAGGAACCAAAATTAACATACTAAAGTTGTGGTTATTTAGCATTATTTCTACCTTTATCTAGTCTAGCTCCTCCCTGAAGCCATTCTCCAGTTTGTTGTTAAAATTAGTTTCCAAATGCAAATCTTAGGATATGGCAAATCAACATTGTCCAATATTAATATAGTCACTCTTGCTTTATTTTTGTTTTTGCTTGATATTTTTTGTTTAGCCTTGTATCTTGAACATTTCTTTAAAGTTTTAAGTTGTTTGCAGTTGGGTTTTGCATTTTATCCAATCTAACAATCTGTGACTTTCAGTGGAAGAAATCAGCCATTCATATTTAATGTAATGATTGTTATACTTCCTTTTTCTCTATCTTTATGTCTATTCTTTAAAATGTTTTTCTTATTTTCACTGTTTTGCTCAACTTACTACTCATGCCATTTACCCCTTGTTAATATGAATGTTCTCTACTTTATCATTACATTTGTTCCAATAATTTTATTAATTTTTCTCCTGAACTGTCATTTTTCATGTAGATAACTTGCTTTTTTCTGCCTGGAAATTTGTACAATTTTATTTTGAAAGTTCCAGAATTTACCTGGGTATACCCAGATGGATGTTCTTTCTCCCCAATCATGCCTAATACTCAGCATTTCCTTTTAGTCTGCAGACTTGGGTCTGTCTTCAGCTCATAGAAAATATTTTCTGTTATCAGTTTAATAATTTATTTCTCTTTTGGGAATTCCTACTAGATGGCATGTCTACTAAATTTATCCTCAAATTGTCTTACCTGTCCTTCTATGATTCCACATGCCTATGCTTGAATGATGTATTCTATGGTCTTCTAGGCCATTCTTTTTTGGCCATTGTAATGATTAATCTTTTTTTTTTTTTCAATTCATGTACTCAGTTGGAAAATTATGGCTTGCTTTTAGCTCCAGAAATGTTTGTGCATGTGTGTATGTGTTTCATATGAATCTTCTTGAACAGCTTTCCCATCTTAACAGCGGTCTTGTTTCACCAAGAAAATTGTAATTGTCCTGACCGATCTTCATCCCTATGGCTACTGAGCCCTTAGCTGAGTTTTAACATGACTGACTGGGTTGATGCAACATCCTAAGTTGTGTCAGTATGATGAGTGATGGATAGCGGCAATCCCACATAGGCTGGCAATGCAGTTGCTGGCAGGTTGTCAGTCTCCAGTCAGCTACCAAAAGAAGCCTCCAGGCTCCCAATCTTTTATTTCCAGCCTCAGGAACAGGAGGACATAGCATGCCGATTCAGCACTTGGTTGGCTTATTTAGGGGAAGACACCTGACACCTTCACATAGGGCTTGTAAAAACCTTTTCTCCATGGTGAACAGGTCCTTGGAGGTTGGACAAGCTTTTACTAAAACTTCTGCTTTCCAACTCTTGTTCTGGGAAGACTGTTGTAGGTGTCAGGCTCTTGCCCAGCTCCAGGGTAAAGCCTCACATCTTATCTCCCCCTTTCTTACCCTCAGGACCCAAGGGTAGGCTAACACTCAGCCCTGCATTGTTGTAAGTGGCTGGTCAAAATAGGCATATAGCTTGGAGTTTGAAGTAGAGAAGTAGGTAGCAGAAATCATTTCCTAGAATCCTCTCATTGCATGATAGACATTAATTTTAGCAGAGGAAAACAGGAAATGTTTTTTTTTTAATCACCCCTTTTTTTACCCAGTGGCTTAGTGATCTTATCCTACTTTTGAATGAACTCCTCTGTGATATATGCAAATGATTTATTTTCTTGAACTATCAGTGACCTCAGAGAAAACCGGTTTGACAGGCTGTTATTTCCAGTTGTAATGGTTTAATTTAACTATTTGAAATGAGAATCATCATTTTTGGTAGTTGACTCACAGCACTTAATTGGTTTATGTCAAATCACTTTAAATCATAGATCATTATGTTTAATTATCTAGGATAATAGTTTACACACAATTCATCTTGGAAGTTTTTTCAAAAAATTGCTTAAAAAGTCACATGACATATGCCATATAGGTAGGTATAATATGCATGTCTGGCAACCCTAATATACATACGTATAGCACATATATACATGCATATGACTATATTTACATATAGTTATACAGTCAGATTTAGCCAAAAACAACAACTAGGACATTCAATTAAATTTGAATTTCATAAAAACAATAAATAACATTTTAGTATAATATTTGATAAATACTTATACTAAAATTTTTATTCATTGTTTACCTGAAATTTAAATTATAGAAAACCTGTATTTGACACCCCTAAAATATGTATAGATATATATGCAAATATATACATAGAGGTATGTATGTGCTAGAGGTAAACTGCAAAAAGGTGTGAATCTCCTTTGTTCATTGATACATCTCTACTTGTTACTTGACACAAACTTTTTTAGTGAATATTTTATTTTTTTAATTAAGTTTATTGGGGTAACATTGGTTAATACAATTATATAATTTTCAAGTGTACATTAACATTTGACATCTGTATATTCTGTTGTATGTTTACTACTCAAAGTCCAGTTTCCTTCAGCTACCATATATTTGATCCCCTTTACCCACTTCACCCTCCCCCTAATCCCTTATATTTGACTCCCCTCCTCCCCCACCACCTACTCTGGTAACCACTATTCCATTGTCCATGTCTGTGAGTCTGTTTGTCCTGTTCATTTGTTGCTTTAGGTTCATATCCCACATATAAGTGATATCATGTGATTTTCAACTTTTTCTGTCTGGCTTATTTCATTTAGCATGATTATTTCAAGGGAATATTTTCTAATAATTGAGTGAACCAGTTTTTTAGAAATCTTAGAGCCCATATTGGAACTCAGATGTAAGCAATAATATATTTTCTACTAAAATGGAAAGATTTAAACTCAACTAAACACCTATCCATCATTTTAATCTGATTTGTTTATTGCTATTTCATCATAAGGAGCATTTGCTAAGAATTTCAAAATACTATTATGAGATAGAACTTGCATATCTTTTTTTTTTTTTTTTTTTTTTTTTTTTTTTTTGGTGTGGACTATTATTTTCTGAGGGAACTCAGATTGAATGTGTCCTGATTAGGCTCCTTGACCTGCATAAGAAAAAATATTCTATCTACATTTTATGTTCTTTTATTTAACTTTCAGCCACTTGATGCTTATCATATGTATTGTTATGAGAAATAATATTTGTTGAGGAATTGCCTACAAATAAGTAGTTTACTCATTCTTCTAGGTTTTGGAAATTCTCTTTTTGGTACAAGTAAGATCATTACCCTTGGATCTCTCTCTTTTTTAACTCTTGAACTTTGTCTTTCACAAATTATACTTTGGTATTATGTCATAGGCTGGTATTGAGGAAAAAATTAGGAAAATTAATGAATATCTTAGATTCTTATTAAAAATTGATTTTGTTTTACTTTTGGTATATAAAAAAGGGACTACAGTTCATTTATTGAAAGCTCATTTTAAGCTACATTATCATAGAGGCAATTTAATTCTGTGAGTTTTGACAAATAATGTGTAACACTCCCATGACAATCAGGATACAGAGCATCCAACACTCCAAAAAGTTTCCTCCTGATGCTGCTTCCACAAATCTATACCAGGAAACTACTGACCTGATTTCTGTCACTACAAAAGTTTGCATTTTTATCACTCTGAGGAACTTTTATATAAATGGATTCATAGTATGTATTTTTTTTTCATCTGGCTTTATTCAGCGTAATTATTTTGATATTCATCAAAGTTGTTGCATGTATCCATAGCTCACTCTTTTTTATTGTTGAGAAGTTTTCCATAGTGTAGATATACTAAAATTTGTTTAGCCTCTCATCTGTTGATGGACATTTCAGTTGTTTGTAGTTTAGAATTATTACAAATAAAGTTGCTATGAACACCCATGTATAAAAGTCTTTGTATGGACATGTGCTTTCATTTCTTTTGAAAAAAATATCCAAAAGTAAAATCGGTAGATAATAGTGTGTATACTTAGCTTTTTTAGAAATTGTCCAACTGTTTCCAAAGTCATACTATTTTATTTTTCTATCAGCAGTTGCTCCACATTCTTGCTAACACTTGGCATGGTCAGTCTTCTAAAGTCTAACCGTTCTGATGTGTTTGTGATACCACATTGTGGTTTTGATTTGTTTCCCTAATGACTAGAGATGTTGAGCATTGTTTTGCACATTTATTTACCATCTTCTTTGGTGACTTGACTGTTCAAATGTTTTATATACGGTACCCCATCCCTTCTCCGCCCCCACACTGCTTTTTAAATTGAGTTGTTTTCTTAGGTGTTCTTTATGTATTCTAGAAACAAGTGCTTTACCAGATATATAACTTACAAATATTTTCTCTGGCTTGCCTCTTCGTTTTTTTGTTTTTTTAAGAATGTCATCTGAGGAACAGAATTTTAGATTTTGATGAAGTTCAATTTATCAATTTGTTCTTTTATGAATCATACTTTTGATCATTTTACATCTAAGATACATTTTGAGTTTATTATTGTGTATGTTCATTTTCCTGCATATGTATATTCAGTTGTTTTGGCACCACTTACTGAAAACACTATCCTGTCTTCATTCAGTTGCCTGTACACTTTTACAAATTACTTGTCCCTATTTGTTTGGGTCTATTTCTGGATTTTCTATTCAGTTCCAGTGACCTTTATGTCTATTTTGATACCACATTGTCTTGATAATGTAGCTTGATAATGAGATTTGAAATCAGGTAGTGGCTGTCCTCCGACTTTGCTCTTTTTCAATTTTTCTTGTCCATCATGGGTATTTTGCATTTTCATATGAATTTTGGAATCAGCTTGTCAATATCTACAGACAGCCTGCTGAGATTGGATTAAGACCTCATTGACTCTCCAGATCAATTAAAAAAATGAGTATTAATTGTTGATGATAACTGTTGCAATTGTACCTACCTAATGTTCAATGATTCTATTAATATGTGAAGATCACTGCTATCACTGATTGTTACTTGTTACATGCATCCATATACTTGATTTTAACAATGAAATGTAAACATACAATGTCTTTCCATATTTAAAATAGTATACCATTTAATATGGAAAAAAAATCACTTAAGATTATAATTTTACCTCATACCAGTGTCTTAGAAATTTGTATTTTGAATTAATCTGGAAGGAGATTAACACTTGTTGGAACATAAGGGAGTAGTGATTTCTAAGCCAACAATACAATAAACATACAGAGTTTGGAGAGGGAAACATTGAAAAAGAGAATGCCAAGAAATTTAATGAGGTAAGTGTGGACATAAGATCTAACCTAAGGAGGACTTTACAACAAGCTTAGGAATTTGTCAGTGAAACAAAAATGAGAGAATAGGCAAAGTCAGGTTGTAAGAAACAGGCATATTCACCTCAAGAGTGTGGTTTGATGATACCTTAAATGTAAGTTTTAAAGGTTGTGCCCTAGATGGATAGTTGTCTAACAGTATTGGTTTCCTCATCCTTCCATAATAAAATTTCAGCTGAGTGCATGGCCCCCAAAGTAATGACTGCATTCCCTAGACTCCCTTACCCCTGAGTGTGGCTATTTGGTGAATTTCTTATTAATGAGATGTGAGTGAAAATAATGGGTGCAACTTCAAGGTTACATTCTTCAAGGAAAGAGTAAGTTTTTCTTTCTCTTCATCTTGTGCCCAGATTGTAGAGGTAGTGGCACGCCATCTTATATCACGAGATGAGAGCATCACTCTAGGAAAGTGGAACAAGATAAAAAGAACCTGGGATCTGACCACTTGGAACCACAATGTCAGATGTAGACTTATTCCTAGACTATTATGTGAAGAGAAATACATTTCTAGTGTGTTTGAACCACTTAGTTTAGGTCTCTGGTACAGCTCTGTCAGACTAATGCAAGGAAGGATAACTCACTTGAAGGTTGGTAAAAAGGGTCTCTTTTAAGTTGTGCATTTTAAAGCTTGAAATATTTGTGTTATGAGCCAATATTCACTCATAGAATGACAAACATAAAATCTTGTTAGTTTAATTCATACTTCTGAGAGTCAAGTGATAATATTTTTTTTTTCATTTGGTAGAGAGGGGTGTATGTCTCAAAGGAAACATGGTGATATTAATAAAATATATAATTGTTTTAAATCACAAAGACCTGTCTTTGAATAGTAGTCCTACCACTTAGTAATTGTTTAGCATCAAGTGCATTTGCTTAACTTTGTTTTCCTAACTTGTAAAATTGTCTATCTTCTGACTTTAGTGTGAGATTCAAATTAGACAATATCTGAAGTTATAAGTCATAGGTACAGCTTTAATGATAATCTTCTCTCATCCCACCCTAGATAAGATATAGGGACCATTCATTTTGTAGTAAAGTACTATAATTTATTAGCTGAACTAGTTTCCTATGCATTGAACGTAGCTGTACAGAGCTACCATTTAATGTATGATACATGGTCTATCAGATCAGTAGATTTGAGTAGGATCCAGCTAATATATTTATTCAAATTAAAACTGTCTTGGTGCCAAGTGTGGAATAAGTATATAAGTCTTTTAATTCTAAGTTTTCTGCTTTACTCTTTGCATTAGTGGTCCCCGACCCAAGTGTTACCAGATCAGGCAGGGAGTATACAAAAGGTGGGCTCAGAGAAATCCAAATGCATAGACTGTGAGCAATGGAGGAGGCTGCTGCTACTCAGCTTCTGCAGATTTGGGATGACACTCTTTTAAATTTTCATTATAAGCTGAATTTTTATGTGGAATCTTCTGTTTAAATGTTGGTTTAGTTTTTTTTTTTTTTTTTAATTTCGCGTTGAATAAGATATGTCTGTGGCTATCAGCTCACTGCCTCAGGTTGCCTATTTTGACAACAGCTTCACTGTAGCAGATGCCTCTTAGAAGCCCATTGACTAAAGATGTGCTTAACATCAACATATTCACTTATTCATGTGGATCTGTGCACTCAGATCCACTGCTTGTTCCAAATAAGGCACAAAGATTTTAATGTAAAAGTGTAGTTATAATCTAAACACAAGAAAGATTCTTCAGTGCTACATTCACTCTTCTATAGGTACCTGGAGCTAATTCTATGTGTTTTTTTCCACTTGCTCTGGGGAAGAAGATGATGTAATATATGTTTCTATGTTTATTTTGTGTGAAGCCAAATATCCAAATGCTGAGAGCATTTAAAAAAAATCAAAATCAGCAATTCAATTATTTTTCTTTATTAGAACAGCCAGAAGTGAGCTTGTTAAGATGGATCTGCTTTGTTATAGCTTGCTTTGCTGGCAATGTCTAAATGAATTAAATGAGTCAGAAGCAAAGAAATCACACAGGCGGCTTTAATCTCCTGTCAGAAAGAATAGCTAACTGATCAAACATCAGTAATTTTTTTTCTTAGCTTGTCTTAGAAGCTTGTATTCTTAGCTAAATTCTTACGGACTTATATTTTAATCTTAAAAGTATAATTCTAATATATTAAGACTTGGAATCTGGGTGTCCAATCTTCTAAGTTAGTGATTTACCAGTTGTTTAAAGTCATTCACATAAAAATGCCAACTCTTCACTAAAACTTGTGAGAGACAATTTTTTTATCAGTCAATTTTACTAGAACCCAGCCACAGTTTTTTTTTCCTGCTTCTGTTTAGATAAGACCAGCAACTTCCCAAATTTTTATTTTGAGATTTTTCGTTTCTAGTACACATAATAGAAAAGTATATATAATATGTCATAACATGATTCTGTTGAGGTCAAATGTGGGGGAATGTGGTTCTCTTGTGCGTCACGTAAAATTTTCTAAAATATCCTATGGCTGAGAAATTCATGTCAGCCATCCAGAAATGAGGCCAGTCTTTTCTCTGCTGGGGAGGCTTTTGAGCTCTTGGGAATTTATATTACTACTATTCTAGTCATTTCCTCTTTTAAGAACTGACTAGCAGATTAAGCTCCACTGAGCAGGAAGTGAAGCTTTTTTTTTCTTTTTTTTTTTTTTTTTCTGTAATAGAAAAGATTCTCTTCTACAAGGATAGGTCTTTCCAAAAGTAAAATAAAATGTCAGCAGGTGTCAAGTGTTTAGTTGATTGAAGGCTGTAATGTTAAGGAATAGCAATTGCTGACTCAAGTCTTTCAGGACCTAAAGTGCTACAAAGGAAAGCGGAAATAGTGTCTCATTTTAAAGACATATTTGCTCTAAAAGTATATAACCAGAGGCACTGACATTGGTAGCTTATTAATTACACACCTAAAATACAACTATGCATAGAGCAATAACCATGTGTAAATATAGAGGTTCAGACACAAGGTTTCTGCAAAGTATCATAGCCTCATAAATAGGGACTATCTACTGACATCTCATGATTCATAAATGTACTGATAATAGGTTTCCAGTTTCTTTTCAGGATTTTTTTTCTCCACCTGAATGCTCTTTTCTCATTGGGTATTTCCTAGGTCAACACATGTTTCTTAACTCCAGAGTTGTAGACATCTGAATTTTGATAAACATATTTGTTTTAATTAGAAATCTCCAAGCTTTCCACACTGGAATTAAGTAGAACAAATCTAATCCTTGATCTACTTGTATTTAGTTTTATTTTGACTATAAAATGTATAAAGAAAACTCATGAACCTCCTAACCACCTTGAGAAATTAAAATTATAGATTGCAGTCCTATTTATCTTGACTTTATTCCATTCTCCTTTTTCCCTCCCCAGAGACAACCATTATTCTAGTTTTTAAATACAATATTATACATAGTCCTCCACAACATATATTTTTAATATATTTTATACTATATAAATATATCATATTTATGTATCCTTCTAAAAAAAAAGACCTTTTACATATTTACATCATTAAAGATAATTATTTCTCCTTCAAAGGTAAAGTGAAATATTTTCTGTAGATTTAAGGTTTTTGTGGGCATTTTCAGTGGGCATATCTATGTAATCAGTGATGTCAGTTTTTGATCAGTTAAATACTCATATATGTACAAGTAGAAGATACAAGGATATATATGGCAGCACTGTTGTAATAGCAAAACTAATACTTAAGGTTAAATAAACTATAGTCCAAACTATGTAGCAATTAAAAGGAATGAACTAGGTCTACATTTACGGATCATAGGTAAAACTCTAAGACATATTATTAAATTAAAAAAGCAACTGCAAGACACAATTAAAATAATGATGCATTTATGTTTTAAAACTGTATGTTTCAATGTGATTTTATATAGCTTTACAAATTTAGAAATTTTCCAAGCAAACATTGAAAGCTGGTAACAGTGATTATCTCTAGGATGGGAGTGGGAGGTCAGTGAAGACTCTATTACTGGTTCTAGTGAACTTTTACAAGAAACCTATATATTAATTGGTTTAAAAATCTAAATAGAATTTAAAGTATATATAAAGGGTCAATGTAACAATTTCAGGGGAAGATAATAACGCTTGAAGCAAAAGGTTAAAACTATCTTAGTAAATGATTAGCTTAACTGTCCTCAAGGGGAAAAATAAACTGGGTGACTGAATTCAATGTCTATTGCAATACCAACCCCAGTTTTTTAAATTTACAGAATGTGTGTAGGTATAGTAATATAAACAGTGGCAAGTGGAAAAGTCACTGTTGGCAGACCAGAAATTGCAAGGTGCACTCAGAAGAAAGGAATCAATGGGCTTGGATGGACAAGAATTAAAGAAACTCAAAATATGTGCATGAGAAAAAAACCCTGGAAGATAAGATCCACTCAAACTCTAAAAATAAACAAATATCAAGTACTGGATGGAGCATTTAGGCAGAAGAGCAGCATTAAGCTGAGGCTAAAATCCTCAAGATACATTCAAAAGAAAGAGATACACCAAGTCTGAGTTCCTGGGAAGGATACTGAGGTCTGAGAGAAAATGCAGCCAAACTAAAGGAGTAAGGCAGCCCTGTCCAGGAGTAAAAACACTGAAGACTGCCAGTGCCAGAGAAAAGCTCTTTTTATTTTAGCAACTGGGAACTCAACTTGCCTGCCTGCTTTATGCCCGGGCACCATAAAGGGAAGCTTCTCTATGGACGGGCTGTTCCCAGCTATATGAGCCCTGTAATCAACTCTGCCATTTAGGGAGAAAGAACCCACACCAGCCCTCAGATAATCAACTGAGTTTCTCATTAAAAGACATGAATAGACAGCAAAAGATCATCAGATATTTGAGAAAAAGAAACCAAATGAAAGGGAGGACCAATAGAAACAAGTGAATATATAAACTGACCCCAGATGAAGAAAAGAGAATTAAAAGACACAGAACTTAAAAAAAAAAATTCTAAATGATATTTTCATGGGGGCTAGTACAAAGAAAAGTCAAAAATTTGTTAGGGAAAAAAATTAGAGAACACAACAGAATTTAATAAGTTAAAAATATTCCCTTGAATAGAACTACTATTCCAACAGATCTAGGGGCAAACTGAGCAAATCAAACATGGGATCCAGGAAACAGAAACTTCAGCCCAGGAAAGTAGTGAAGGGAGATTATAGGAAAACTAAGCAACTGGCCTAAAGAGTGGTTAATACTAAGCAGATCAGGAGGACAGGTGGGTAGAAGATAGATCCTCATGAGTGTCTTCAAGAAAATGAAAAGGGACTCAAGAGAATAGATAGTATGATGAAAAATATTTAAAAGATCTGTAATAACAATATGATAGAAAAGGAAAGAAGATGAATGAGAAAACCGTGATTCAAATATTTAAAAGAAAGAAAAAGTACCCAATTTTAAGCAATGAATATAAGAAAAAAATCCATTGTCCTTAATTTTAGGGTCACCATTATAATTGATTTAAAAGTCATAACATTGAAAAGAAAGATAATCCCACCACCATGCTTAGCCTGGCATACAATATATAAACACAAAAACATACACACCTTTGTGGATTTTCACCTTTTAGAGTCAACTATGGATAAAGCATGGGTCTTGGGTGAGTTTCAGGACGCAATATAAATTTAACTGTCTTAATCAGGTAAAGTGTACTTACCTAAAGTTTGGGAAAGAGAGCAGAAAGTATTAAAAAGAAAAACATTAGTATTCTGTCCTACAAAGTGTGGAGTCAAGAAATATTGTCAAAGTTAATTGTATTAAGATAACCATTAATAGAGCTAAAGATGTTACAGATACAAAATTTTGAAGAGATTAAAAGAAATAGTAATAGACTAATATATACAAGGATAATTTAATTGAACTAAATCTTTCAGCAAGACAAAACATAGAAGCATAGACATATTTAGCATTGTGGAATTAATGACCAGAAAATTAAAAATAGCTCAAAGAGGAGAGAGAATCTATAGGTAAGAAGTGATAAGATTGGAGAGTGTTGCTTTTCCTGTGCAATTTGATTTGCTATTGTGTCCTTGAACTATTATCATTAAGAAAAAGTACATTCTCCAGAAGGTAAAGTAACAAAGAGATGTAAAATGTGAGAAAAGGATTGAGAGCTATGAAAGACCAATACAAGCCTTATAGGATTTTCAGTAGGAGACAAACAACAGAGAAATTCAAAGGGAGGCTTCTCAACAGATGGCTTTAACATAGTTCTTACAAGGCAGTAGAGCAGGTGTGTGAACCAAAACCCATAGGCTAAGTCTGGTCCACCTCCTGACTTTTTTAAGATAAAGCTTTATTGGTTCATAGCTATGTTCATTTGCTTATGTATTATCAATGGGTATTTTCATGCTACAACAGAATTGAGTAGTTGTGAAAGAGACTGGTCACAAAAGTACACATTATCTGGGCCTTTATAGAAAATGTACTCTTGCACTAGAGAAACATAAATGAAAAAATTCCATCTGATTATCAAAAGGTAGAGAAAAGGGGAAAAAAGAAAAAATACTATGTAGAAAATATAAAATAAGATTGTAGGAATAAGCCCAAAGATTTAAATAAATATGTATTGGTTAAATTCCTCTATGGTTAGATTGGAAAGTTTCCTATGATAATAGTTTATAAGAAGCTCACGTGGAACAACGTGCCATAGAAACAAAAAATGGTGAAATGAACAAAAATGTACTAGCAAAATGTGACCTCTAAAAACAGTGCTGAGAAGTCTCGGAAATGGCAGAGTGGGAAGAACCAAGAATCCGTCTTCCCACCTAGACAATAACTGCACTGGTAGAATCTGTAACTATTTTGGAACTCTTGAGTTAATTTAAAAGGTCAAAGATTTCATTTAACCAGCAACTAATGAGAGAAACAGTAAAATGGATGCAAATCAGTCAATATCCATATGGCAACAATCAATTGTACTCTTCTGGACACTATTTGCATTTCTATAAATAAGACTCATTGACATTACTATCAGTTTTCTATCTAAAAACTACAGAATTGTAAAATAGCTCAAAGACCAGGAAAAGCTGAAATAATTCTGACAAGTGCATTAGACTGGACATCTAGTATGTCTTTCTCTCCCTTCACTAATCAGCACCCCTGCCCTGCTGTCTTCCAAGGGTTTATTAGAATGTGAAAGTTTAAAAGCCAAAGTTTGGTGTGGCTGAAATGGTCTATTATAAAGGCAAGAGGCATTTCAAGTGGGAGATAGTTCTCCAGAACCTGGAACTACGTTAGTTGTGTGGCAAAAGAGAGTTAACATAGCTGAAAATTAAACTGACTATTCAGGTGATCTTAAAATAGGGAGATAATTTTGGATTATCTGGGTGGGTCCAAGAGTAGAAGAGGGAGCCAGAACAGGAATTCAGAGTGATAGGATATGAGAAGAACTCCACCTACTGTTTCTGGCTTTGAAAATGGAAAAGGGCAAGAGCTAAGGAATGTGGGTGGTTTCTAGAAGCTGGAAGAGGGAGAGGAATGGATTTTCCCTTAGAGAATCCTCCAGAAAGGAATGCAGCCCTGCTGACTCCTTGATTTCTAGCCAAAAGAGACCTGTTTTGAACTTCTGAACTACAGAGCTGTAAGATAATAAATCCATGTTGTTCTAAGCCTCTGCCTTTGCTTCCATATTCTTTTCTTTATCGGGATCCTTGTGATCACATCAAACCAAAGTGGATAACCCAGGATAATTTTCTCATCTTAAAAATCCTTAATTTAATCACATCTGCAAAGTTCCTTTTGCTATGTAAGGTAACATTTTCATATTTTTCTGGGGAAATGGACATTATCACAGAACTTCAGACTCTATCTCAATTTTTTTCTAATATTTTTATGCCCTTGCATTTATATAACATCTTGAAAGAATTCCCTAGTCTTTCAATTCACTAATTTGTTATGTTCATTCTGTTACATAATCAATTTTTAATCTCAGCAATTGTGTCTTTAATTTTTAAGAACTCTGATTTACGAATAGTTTGTGGAACCACAACTCTTTGTATCTGTCTAAAAATACAAATTATACTTTTTAAATATTCTATTTTCTTAACTCTTTCCTTGGGGGTTAATTTTTCCCTTTATTTGAGTTCATGCTTTCTCTGCTGTAGGTTTTTCTCATATATTTGGTGACTTTCCATTTCTAGAGTATAGGTAAATGGTATTTATGTTAAGGGTGGGCTTTATTTTTCTTTTCTCTCTCTCTCTCTCTCTCTCCCAAGTGAGAATTTTTATTTCCAGAGTTGGAATACAAGTTTTGCTTTCAGGAGTGCTAGTGGCTGTGAGAAGTATGGAAGAGAGGATTGCAGGCTGAGAAGATGGTCTTTTAAACTGCAGTAGAGCAGAGGGGTGAAAGATGGACTCTAATACCAGACCAACTGGGTAAATCCTGGCTCTGCCATGTAGAGCTATGCAACTTTGGAAAATTTACCTAAATGCCCTGTGCCTCAATTTCCCTACCTCTAATATTGTGAAAAGAGTAGTACCTACCTCACAGACTTGTTATGAGGATTAAACATCAGTTCATATAAGGATCTTTAAACAGTTTCTGGCCTATAGTCAGAGTTCAATTCATATTAGCTGTTATTATGTAGTAATACTCAATTTGTAAGCATGTTCACTTGCAGTTTTATTTTTCAGTTGATCTAGCCCTTTCTTCTGCCAACAACCTATAAGCTGCTGCTTCTCTTAGTTTACACTGCTGCTGATTGTGAGATTAAACTTTGGGGAAATTCTTCCTTTGCTTCCAATTTCCTTGAAAGTTTGATTTGTAGCCTTCTATAAATTTCTATTCATACATAAGGTCATATAATATATAATATAGAGTGACATACATGAAATTCCTCTTTTTTTCAAACACTTATCTGCAACATTTTTTAGTTACTGTGTTTTAGACACATTTTTTATATCAAAATGCATATATACGTTTCCTTTAAGAAAAAAAAGGAGATACAAATAATTTTATAAATGATACTGGGACAACAGGTTAGCTACTTGGGACTAAATAAAACTAAGTAATTAAACATAAAATATCAAAAGTTATTCAGAGAAAAATAGAAGTAACACAAAGAATTCATTGTAAGGCAGAGTGGGGGAACTGATTTGACAATATAAGAGAGTTCTTCCAGAATGTGGACTTAATCCACATGTTAAAGCTTCTCCTAATCCTAGATCCCATTGAAGTGACAGTATATATTTTAAAAAGAAAGTACATAGCAATTCTGGAAATCCAGGAGGTTCCCATCAGCAGGACAGGGCAGCTAGAGGTTTCTAGAACTCATAAAACAGAGACAAACAGATCAATCATGAGACAACAGAGCTGAGAGATTGGTATAAAGGCAAAAGATGTTCCTCTAAAAAAAGATTTCCCCGAGAGGGTTACAGGCTAATCTCTCACCAGAGGCTATAAGAACTAGCAGCCTGAGCAGCCTACAGACAGCTAGCTGACTGACCATCTGAGTCAGAACCGGCCGTTTAACCAACCATTTACTTTTGGATAAAAAAGCACAGGTGCAATCCTATAACCTGAAAATTCTTACTTGGGAGACTCAAAAAACCTCAAATTACTAATTGTTGGGGAGCCACTATGGAGATTCCCTTTTATAACACCATCATTGAGAATAATAGTTAACATATATTTAATTATATTCTTTTGTCAGTGACATACTGATTTGTTTATTTAACTACTAAATTTTAAAACTTTTTTAGGAATTTTTGCTATTTGTGTTTTTAATACCTTATTTGAGAGTTTACCTATCCCCAAATTTTAAAACTAACACATAAATTCTATTCTAAGTTGGCTATTTATAGATTGAGAAAGAATAAAATTGCCTCTGGAAACATTTTTTAAAAATTGAATATGGTAAAATTTGGGGTATTTTTTCAGAAAAATCAAGAGTGAATTAATCATATTTCTCTGGAACATCACCTCAAACATCATTTACGTTACTTGAATTAGAAGACAAGTTAACCTGTGAGACATTTTTCCTTCTGGAATAAAGGTAAATCCTGAACATGCCTGATGACCAACATCTCTCCTGAGATTTAAACCAAGGTCGTCACTTTCAGTTTAGTTTTCAGTTAAGGTTCAATTAGGCCCATGGCAGCAACAAAAAGGCTGTGACAAGAATACTCAGAGCCAGAGATTTCCATTCTGCTTTTGATAAAATCAAGGCAATACTCTGGGAGTTCAAATGAATCTTACAAATACTGGAATCATATAGGCTTGCCCTTCGTCACAGAAATCCCCAGTTTGTATTAGATGAAGTTCTAATTAAATTTACTTATGTCTATGTAATCATTTTGAAAAAAATTCAGTGAAGCAGAATTTTAATGGTGCAAGGTGTGAGTTGTGTGTGGGGGGGAGCAGAAGAGGAAGTGAGATCAAACTATTTAAAGGTTGTAAAACACTTGTACTTACTTACATCCAGGAAACATCCAGGAAGATAAAGAAATATTATTGAAGTTGCCTTTCTTTGTTCAGGAGGGGAAAAAAAAACATTTTAGTGGCCCATTTTATTACATTGATGTAAGGTAAACAGGCATCGATTTTTTGAAGAAGCGATATAAAGAGACAATTTTCCTGCTTAGGCTTGTAATACATGGAACCTTAGCTCTGAAGGAAGAAAGCATCTGGCCGACTACCTAGGAGCCTTCAAAACTTTTACACTTGAAGGTTCCTAGGGGAAAAAAGAAGTTGGTCAAATTTGCATAGAGGCCAAGGAGCCTATGAGAAAAGTAGGAAGGAGCCCCTGGCACTTAGAGTTTTAATGTCACTACAATGTATCTGATTTCTCAGGTGCTGTACTCTAAGGCCAGGTGGCAATAAGAACTACAAAAGATTCAGAGGAAATTTTCTGGTAGAGAAAAGGCTGAACTGGTGTCTGGCACTCCACAGACCAGATGTTGGGGTGATGTGGAAACCACTGCATCATATCACATCTTGTATAATGACCTAACCTTAGATGAGACCTATGCCTGCTTTCTGCATTTGTCTGTAGTTAGACTCCACTGTTGTCACTAAAGATTGTGACTGAGAAACCCAGGTCTGCCACGGTATAGCACAACCACAAACTGAACAGAGAGGCAGGAGACTGCTTCTTCCTTCCTCAGGTGAGAGATGCCACTCCGAGGGCAGCAGTGAGGATGTGGGGGTGAGCCTAGCCAGGAGTTGTTGGATCTGAATGTATAAAAAGTTGGATTCCTTCTTTAAGATTAAAATAATATAAAATTCTAAACGCAAAATTACTAGGGCAACCTCCCAGGACCATGGAAAGGGGTTGTGTAAGAGAGGGGCCCTGAAGCTTCAGCTTGCTTAGTTTCTGGAAGAGGCTTCCCTCGCTGAGGTAGAGGCTGCCCTGAGTGGGAACCACTGCTGTCTGGAGTTATTCAGTGTGGCAGAGCAGTGGGCTTCTGGTAGATTAATGAAAAAAAAGTGTTTTTCTCTCAGTGAAGGCTAGTAAGAAGGATCTATCCCTACAACTCAGTAATGAGGAGGGAAAATAGACATTCACGTCATAAGTAGGATAGGGAGTGGCTCAGTCAAATTATTTTGAATACCAGAAGTTTCCTGTGCCCTAAGCTGGTAAAGCAGGACGCATCTATTCATTCTATCTCATATCTTAGGACTTTTGAAGTGAATGATGTACTTAATTAATGAAAATCAGTTCAACTGTTGGAATATAAATGTGTTTCCACAAAGTTTCAAAAACGCTACTCTTTCTAACATGGTAGAACCATTCCTATTTTTCAACTGTTGCTTTTGTTCTGACAACACTTTCAACTGAGTGCAAGTCAGCTCCATTAATTGTGCTCCTCTTCTTCTCAAGGCAATCTTTTCTTCCTTCTACCCCCGGCTCTGCCCTATTTCCCACTTAATGTATCCAACAGCTAGAATTGTAAGCTATCTTCCTAGTTTCACTTTCTTCTTTCTCTTTATCCTCCATAGCCCAGGAGTTAAGTCCAGTAGAATTTATTTTCTAATATCTTTTCTATTCATTTCCTTCTCGTATCCCAGCATCACTATTCAATTCTAGAATGCTGCAGTGGCTTCAAGCCCTTCTAAAAATTTCTTTATAATGCTGTCAGAGAGGGGCTTTCTAGAGCACAAAGATTGCATCACCATCAGCACACTAATCTTTCTGGTTCAGCAGAGTCCCAACCTACTTTTTGGTATCATCTCTTATATGATGATTTGCTCTTCCTCCATAATTTGAATTATTCATACTTTTATGATTCCATAATACTTTTTAAAGTGTATTTCTTCAGTTTGAGCATTTCTGTCATTCATATTTTTATAATATTGTGATGTATATACATATGTCTCCACCATTAGGCCGTGAGCAGTATTTTCCCCTGTTCATTGTTATCCTTATTCTCTAAAAAGGGCTCTGGCCCATCAGGGGCCTATGGGATCTCAGCCATTACTGTTGGCAGAGTTTTACTTTTACTTAGCATATCCTCAATGCCCACAGGAAAAAAGTCTGAACTGCAAACGGAATTCTAAGACCACTTCTTTCTTCTTCTTGTATGTGCTCTGTATGCAAGTGCCATTAATCATGTCTTAATACATTACTTCCCTTTCTGGTACTCTTCTGTTTTTATTCTCTATCCAGAGTTCTTATCTCTCTTTCTAATAATACTTAGCTTCCAGAGCTCTTCTTCAGATTTTTTAAATAATAATAAAAAAATTAGTTCTGAATGGTCTTTACATTTCATTTTGAATGGTCTTTACATTCCAGAGAAGCATTGGTAATTTGAGTCCAGTGAAAATAAAAAATTGTTTTTGACATAGCATAGAATCTGCTTACAGCTGAGTTAAATAACTAAATAAGGGGTAAGTCATTTTCTGAGTTGTAAGTGATTTTTAAATTGCTCATGAAAATAGAAGAGTCTTGGCAATGAAACCAGACGTCTTTGAGGGGATAATGGGTGAAAAAGCTTTTGTCATGAGATTATAATTTAGCTGTAGTTACTAATGATTGAAGGATATCTATGTAATAAAATGTGGGTTGATAGCTTCAGTTCATTTTCCAATAGAGAAATTTCAGAATTTAAACAGGACCCAAAGGGCTATAGGAAGTTGTGTCTTCCAAAGGAAAAAGTATTGAATGGGGAAAACGAACCTGGTCCTGGATAATCAACAGAATCATTTTCTTGAAAGGCAGTTTAACTCTTCATTTCTCTCATAACGTCCTCATTGATGTGGAGTTTATACAGTGCTGACCAGGGCTCGGGTTGTGACAGCCTGTTGGAATGTGATAGGGATAAAAGTTAATTAAAAGCCCTGAAACTAGACAAAGGAAGTCTTTACCTTAGCAATTTTTAACTAGAACAAGAATGCCTATTTCCTGGGACCCTTAACTACATCCTGTCTGTCGTAAAACTTGTGACGATGAGCTCAACATTCCGGGATACAGATAACAAGATCATCTGCAAGGACATTTATCTTTATAATGACTAACTCCTGCCAGCTTTGTGAAGGACTAACTTCAATTTTTTAACTTACTTTGTTCCGGAATGCAGTAGAGGGGGAGGCTTTATAAGCTGCCTCCCCTAAGAACCCAGGACTGGTCCCTCCTAACCCTGCGTGGTAGAGCCAGCTGGCTAATAAAGGCTCATAATTAATCTCAATTGGCTTTATGGGTTTTGGTGGTGCCACAACAGAGTGAGCAATCATACAGGGCAGGGAAAACAAGAAGTTCTCACCTAATACATAAACACATATTTACAAACCTGTCTTGTGTAGATGTTGTTGTCATTATATGAAATGCTAATAGTCAAACGAATACTTAATTTCTTTTTTTTATCTTAGGAATATATTGGTGGTATACAAATGACAAAGTTAAAAGCATTCAAAAATCTTTCCCACAATGGCTTTAGAGGAAATAAAATTCAGGGAATTAGGGATGTTTTATTTTAACCCTCACAATCCAGTTTTAATTTTAATTAAAAATATTTCTCAAAGCCTATTATATGTAAAGTAATATATGTGGTGCTGACAAGAATGCAAATCTATTACAAGGATTTTTTGAGAAATAAAATGAAAAAAATATATGTGGGGCCTGTTTGTAAACTAATAAGAATATTTAAATGTCAGTTATAATAATTATTATCATTATTATTAAACAGATATCATATGTGCCAGAATTCATAATCTAAAGAGGGATAAAAAATTTCTAAAATATTATTACTAAGAAGGTAAGAATGAGTATACAGCTAAGTTTAATAGAAAATAGGAGAAAAAACAAGTTTAATTTATTTTTAAAAACCTGGAAGGGCTTCCTAGAAAAATTAACATATAGACTATTTTATAGAAATCACAGTAAAGAAAAGATGCTGATATTCTCAATATTTATTTTCATATTTTAATATCAGTGTTTAAATGTACCCAGTAAAGACTCAAAAGAATAATTTTCTAAGTTACTTTTTTATAAAACTGCCAAGTTGTTTACCTTTGGAATGTTCCTTTCCAAAAGAGAAAGCCAGACAAATGTTAAAAATGTGTATTTGTGTTCTTTGTAAAAACATTTCTAGACAGATATATATACACATACAGATATACATGTGTATGCATAGTTGTGTGTATGTATTTTATCATCTGTTCTCTCTCTCTCTCAGCCGACCTCTCCACCAAAGCATTTCAACCTATGTGAATAATTTTTTTTTTTTGCCTCTTTGATCAAGTTTTTATTCAAAATTAGCTGTCCAAAGTTATTTGACCTTTACAGAATAAACCAATTTCAGTTTATGCCGCAGGCTTCTTTTCCTCTGTGGAGGGTTTCTTTTCTTGTGGCTTCTTCTCAGCTGCCAGTGTCCTGGTAGCTGCAGCCTTTTTTTCTCACCAAGGTCTTCTTCGGCTTCTTAACTCCAACAAGTCTTCTTTCCTTTCTTTCCTACCACAGCCTTCTTGCCTAAAACTCTCTTCTCATCTGATTTGGCTTTTAGCCCTGCTGCTGCCTTATCCACCCGTAGCTTGTGATGCTTGGCCTGGTGAAGAATGGTGTTCCGGCATGTGGTCTCCACATGTGGGTTAAGCTTCAACATGATTCTCAGGTTTTCAGTGGATTTTTTTTTTTAGGACTCTGAGTCACATCATCTTGAGTGGTTCTCGGAGGGATCTTTGGGTCTCTGGGCTCTTTTAAGATTCTGCTAAGATCTGTATTGAGCCTCTTGTGCATGGGAAGATGGCTATTACTCTTGAGGAGGCAGCTGTATGCCAAGTCCATGCCGATCACTTAACTAGAAGAAAGCACTTTGAATCCTAACACAGAAATGGCCCACATGCCACCAGGAGCAAGTTTCAAATATTTGGTTTGCTTACATCAAGCCGAGTAATTCCAGGGATGTTTCTGAAGACTTTGATAATACCGTTGTCCTCATTATAGATGATGCAAGGTCCCCTGTACTGGATGCAAGCACAGATTCTCATTTTGCCCTTGCCAGCTCTCATTCGTGGAGGGGCACAGAAATTTCTGATATCATTCCAGGCCTTAAGTTTCTTAAGAAGCAAAACAGCCTTCCTGGAATTCTTATAATCTTCACCTTTATTATCTTCAGCTATTAAAGGAAGTTCAGGAACTTCCTCAATATGATGACCTTTTGACATGACCAGTGCTGGTGAATCCGAGGCAGCCAGGGCAGAGCAGATGGCTTGTGTTGCGTCACTCTGCATTGCCAATGACACCTGGTTTTGGTTGGTGCAAATATGCAGCCCCCACAGCACATGTTGCCAAAAAGACCTTGCCAGAACGATGAATCCCGATGCCTTGAATTTTGGGAATTCGAGCCACAGCTCTACCAGTACCTCACAACTCAGTGCTGATTTTGATGACCTGCTCATTCACTGACAGCATAGGGCTGTCTATTGTTTTTGTGCAAGTTGGTGTGAACAAAGTTCACAATACCTGGTCAAATGGGAGCTTTGAACACAGCAGGCAATGTGACATTTTTGCCAGATGATTCCCCCTTTTCAGAGTACACCAATATCAGTGGACCAGCACACACCATGGCAGGGGGAGGAGAAAGCCATGTGTCTTGCAACCGGTGGCTCCCACAGGAAAAGCTGGATCATTAATTTTTAAATTCTACATGCTTCTTCTGGTCTACCAAGGCTGAGAGGATATATCTGCCTATAATAGCTAATGTTTATTAAGTGCTTATTATTTCTAATCACTCTCTATGTAACTTTTCTCATTAATAGCTTATGAAATAGATAATTATCATCACTCCTTTTTTATAAAGTGATGGGCTGGGATTTGAACCCAAGATAAAATGGCTACAGTGCCTGTATTCTCCATCATAATGCTATATTTCCTCTCTACAAGTGGTGGTTATTCTTAGATTTCTATTCTTCCTAGTGCTTAAATCATTCTCTGGATGTTGCTTAGCCACTTGGGGAGACTCAGTTTTATTTCCAGTTTATTATTGTACTATTTCAAAGCAAAGTGGATAAATTCTGTCAAAGTGAATTTCCATAAAGTGAATCAAGTTTTGGAGTATCAGTATAAAATCTGTGATGTGTTTCAATAGAGAATAATATTTCTTAATAAGTAATAATAAAGTTTTGGTAAGGAGAGAGATAAGATGGTAGCTAGCCCAGATTAATTTGGCACCAACAATCATTGCACAATTGTCTCGAGATGATGGTATGCTTTGTTGTTGTTGTTGACCAGAATGTCTTCTTTGTCTTCTTATTCCTGTTGGGTCCTGGTTAATGCACCATAAATATCCAGAAGTTGCTCTTCCCCTGTATTACCTCCACTTTTACAGTTTTCAGAAATTTTGTTCCCATCTCCTGGTATTTCTCTAACATTTGCAGTGTTTGATTCAGTTGGACTGTTGCCACACACTTCAACTATAATTACCACCATAGTCATTCATTCATCTAACAGATTTTTATTAAGAACTTTGGTGGATTGAATAATTGTGCTCAATTTTTCACCCCATTGCAATAGTATCACACATCCACACTCTTGGCATGGGCTCAGGTAGGCAAAGCATGCTGTACTTCCCTGCCTCTTGACCTTGGGGTTGGCCATATAAGTTTAATGAGTGGGATGTTAATAGATGTGATGTAAATAAGGGCTTGATATGGGCTTCTACTCCTTTGTCATGAGAAATATGCACTTTTGGTGGTATGCGAAATATACATTTGGTCTTTGTCTCTAGTTCCTGACATAGAATTTTTGAAATTTCCTGAGCAATAGGGGAGACAAGAGTGTCTTTTATAGTTCATGGAAATCATTTTTTCTTATACCTGAGTTTATGGCTGAGAGGCTCCTAAGTAGCTTTAGAGTGTTCGCTGATCACCAGAAAGACCATGGCATGATTAGAGGTTAGAATTTTCAGCCTCACCTCCTGACCTCCAGGGAGGGAAGAGGAGCTAGAGATTGAGTTAGTCACCAATGGCTAATGAGGCAATCAATCATGTCTACTTAATGAAACTTTCATAAAACCTCTAAAGAAAGAGGTTCAAAGAGCTTTTGAGTTGAGGATTAAATTAAGACACAGGGACGTTGTCATGCCTTGAGAGGGCATGGAAGCTCTGTGCAGCCCTCCATACCTTGCTTTATATATGCACAATGCATCTCTTCATTTGGCTGTTCTGGAATTGTATCCTTTATAATAAACTGCAAATAATAAGTATAGTGTTTCCATGAGTTTTGTGAGTCATTCTAGCAAGCTAGCAAACCTGAGGAGAATCCCTCATATATTGCCATTTGGTAAGAAGTAGAGGTGGCAACTTGAGACTGGCATCTGAAGTGTGGACAGTCTTGTGGGACTGAGCCATTAATCTTTGGGGTCTGTGCTAGCTCTGGGTAGTATTAGAATTGAACTGAATTATAGCCACCTGGTTGGAGAGTTGGAGAACTGGTTGTTGATGTGGGAAAAAAAACCTACACATATGGCGCCAGAAGTGTTGAGTAAAAACAGTTCAGACCTAATATCTGATCTAAGAAGGATGGTAGACACAGAGCAGACCTAGAACAAACCTGAAGCTTCGAGCTAAGTCCAGCCTAAATCAGCTGAAACTTAGCCAACACACCAATGCATGGAGGAAAAATAAATGCCTGTTTTTGAAAGTCACTGAGTTTTAACATGGTTTGTTATAGAGCATAAACTGGTTCAAGAAACAAATATGTGTCAGGTACTGTTTTAATCAGTGGATGACTTTTTATTTTAGAATTCTGTAGGTTTTTGGCTTCATGTGATGAAAAATAAGTTATAATCTGTCTTTTACCGAATCTTGCATATTAACCCTATATAGAGTTCACATATGAATATAATAGGAGCAGCTATGCAGGCTTAGAGAATTTAATATTACAAAGATGAAGGGAAAAGAGAGGCCAGTTAACCAATTAAGCAAGACCTCACAGGTTCCCTGCAGTTTTGCAAATCTCCCAAATCCATTTTTTTTCAGAGCATCCAAGAATGAAGAGTCTCTAAGGAATGGATACATGATGACAGACTCAAAAGGAACTAATGCAGAAAACAGAGAACAGTTTCTTTTCTGAGAGAGATTTCTTTCTAATGATCATAAGACATATATCCATTTTTCTAGATACCCCTCCCTCATACCAGGTACCAAGGAAGTGAAATTATCATATATACCAATTAGGATAGGTTTGGCTGTATATAGCAGATAACTACCAAATACAGTGGCTTTAACAAGATAGAAATTTACATTGCTCACAGTAAGGAAGTCTGAGAGTACACAGTCCAGCACTGGTATGGCCCTCTTATCTGTCTGTTCCCTGTTTTCAGTATGTAGCTCCCACCTTCAAAATTGTTTGAAAGTCCAAGATGATAAAATTCTACCCAGGACTTTCAAATTACAGGGAGCACTGCAGAAGGAAGGAGGGAGGAAGGCAGAAGAAGGAGGGAAATAAATCTTCACTGGATTTCACTTATATTATGTTTACTAGAATTTATGACCATAACTGGTGTAAGAGTCTTACAATTTTAATCTATAAATGCATGTATGCATTGCTGTCCTGAATTAGATCAGTATTTTGCTACTTAGCAGAAAGGAAAAAATGGATGTTGGAGATAGCAAGTAGCAATCTCTGCTCTTGGTATCTCTCATTCTACTTGCTTATTTCACATTTCAATGTTTCTTAAGGCAGCTACATTGTACTAACATTGAAATATACATCTTTTCCTGAAAACCTATTAAATTCATAGAATGTCTCATTAATTTTTCAAAAATATGGCAATGTATCAATTTTCTTGGTGAGAATAAAATCAGCATGGTGAGTTTTGTAGGATATAGTCAAACCTTGTGAATTACCCCTGCTTCACAAAAGGCGAATATAACCTTTTTGGAATAAAAATATTTGGGTTTGCCAGACTCAGAGTGTCTATTCCGTAAGAAAGAAACTGTTCAAATTTTTGCCTTTGGGATTTTTCTTTTCTAGAATCCTCTCATCTCACCTCCTAAGAAGACATCTAGTTACGGAAGTCTTTGGTTTTGGCCATTGCTACTCTAGACCTGCCTCTTTGTGATTACTCTCTGATCACTTTGACTGAATTTGTTTATTGCCAAAGTCTTCCAGCCAGGATGAGTTAAACCATTTCTTAGGATGGATGAATTCTACAGATGACTACTTGCATCCATTATGTGTTAATTTTAACTAGTGTAACTACTAAGATTCATCTCACTTCCTAGGTCTTGGCGATCCCTACCTTTTTCAAGTACTTCTAACATAGGACACATTCCTTAGCCCAAAAAGAAGGTGCCTGTATATGTTAATTTGAAAAAAAAAAAAACTTCCAGTAATTTTTTAATTTCTGAAGATATACTATTCAAAGTCAAAGCTTCAGGTATGAAAGGAAAAGATAAGTATACATTATCCTTTGTGATCTGTTTCATTGAATTACTTATAAAATAGTGCTGTGTTTCTTATATTATCCCTGGAAGATTTGAATACAGAAATTTATTGAATTTTTTTAAATTTCTATTACAAGCAAATGCTTTATGTGCTAAGGACACATTTTGCTATATATTTGGCAAGCTTTAGATATAGTGTATAGAGATCTTTGAAGTTGCTTAGGATTTCTACTGATATGCATAAAGCTACTACAGTTCATTAATAATAAGGTATCATCAGTTTTAAGACAATCCTGATTGTGCAAATGTTAGAACAAATGTTCATCTTAGATTCACTGAAATACAATAATTTACCAGGATTTTTAATGACAATTACTAGTATAAAATATAAACTAGATTATAAAGCCTATAGGTAGAGATGTAAAATTTGGAGGGTGGGAGGTTAGAACCTGGAATTAAAGATATTATAGTTTTTCAAATCTAGAAGACATAACATATGTATATGTTTGCTCATAGTTCATGCACATTAAAGGATTATTAAAGAAACTCACAATCTTTATACTTATCGAAGACTTTAAGAGGGAAATAGATTAAAGTGAAAATAAAGGCATTGATTTAACTGACAGATATTTAACTACCTTTATCAAGCCCTCAGAAACCACTGAAGAGGTGGAAATTAAGCTTCTATCTGTTACATTTCTTGAACTTCTCAGGTTCATCCTTTACTATAGAATGAATGAATTTACCAGTATATCAAGTGGAGTGCCTGCTATGAGAAATGTAGGTCTCTACAGTTCTCAAAGGGTATTATATTTTAAATTCATTATTTCTCCACAATTCATATTGTTTTCAAAATTCAGTCACCTCTTCAAGTCCTGTGAACTGTCTCTGAGCATGCAAGAGTTAGTGAGCATTTATTGTGTCAGGAACTATACCAGGAAGTGGGAATAAAATAAATTCTTCTTGCCACCAAGTGAGCAGTCTTACAGGGGATAGTTTCAGTCATGCTACAGCTTGTATATTTCATTGTGAATCCAAAATAATGTCCCTAAGGAGAATATAATCAACTTTACTGTAGGGGGTTTGGAGGAAGAGATATGGCAACTGGGTTTTGAGAGTAAAAAGGGATTTAGCAGTGAAGGTGTAATGTAGGCATTACAAGCAGAGTGAACATGGGCACATATTTGTTTTTATGTTTGTGTGACCTATTAGACCTTCTAGAGTGAAAATCTCAAATTTTGGTAATACCTACCACCTAACCGATTGTAGGACAGTGTTTAGCAAGAGTATCCCAGCCCCCAGGAAAATTGAAAGATCTAATCTAGATCATAGGAATGGTCAAGAAATAGGTCAGTGCTTCTCAAACTTTGGTAAGCATAAGAATCACTTGGAGTGCTTGTTCCTAGGCATCACTTTCAGAGTTGTCGCTTCAGTAGATCTGGAATGGGAGTCAGAAATTTGAATTTTTAGTAACCTCTACCTGTAATTCCCAACCTCCTTTATGACTCTAATGTAGGTGGTCCACAGAACACAGAAATGTAGGTGGAAAAGAATTTGTGGACACTTACATCCTAGTTCTTATCAACTACCTGCAGTTCACTGAATAAACCTTGAGGTACACCCCCTGTCAGCCATCAAAGAGCTTTTTAATCAAACTTTACCTCTGCTGCTCAGATCCGTAAGTTAATTTTCTGGCAAATATGCTGAGAGAAAAATAAATCTGCCTCCTGAGACTTAACAGGTCGACTTAATTTTTAAGTATTAGCATCTTTTTCAAGTGCTGTGAAGCTGAAAAGTGCTAAAAAGGCTCCAGGATTAGTCATTTCTCTAGAAAAAAAGAAGTTTCCTGTGGCACAATACTTACCTTGAAAGATGAAAATTTTCACCTAAGGCATTTTTTTTTTATATTTTGTAATCATAGATGAGAATTTATGTCAACTCTACTTTTTTAGCCATTGAGTGAAACATTTCTAAACTGAGTTTACAATAATTCCAACACGCCTTTAACACCCACTTGCTCTAATTTAACTCTATTTGTCTCTACTTTTTATTTTCTTGAGCATTCCAGCTGTTAACATTAAACCTAATTTTTGGATGTCAGCCCATGTCAAAGCAAGCCTTAATCCTTTTAATGATAACCTATCACCAGCTTAAGGCTGCTTTATATCAGATATAACTATGTTTCCAACCCTGTGGGCATGGAGTGTGATTATGTATGCGTGTATGCGCGCACACACTGCTTCCCAAAAATACTACTTAATATAGACTGGATTTCTGTATGGGGTGGGTCAAGATTGAACTCCACCTAAAGTGCTTTGGTTACAAAAATAGAAAAAGGCTTTGTTAGAAGATGGTAGCACTGCAAATGTGTTGGAGGGAATGCTGGCTGTCATTTAGCCCTACATCTTTATTTTTGGTCTAAGAGATTAAAATGCTATGATCAAAGGCATACAGTTAGCGACCAAGATGCTAAAACCAGAACCAGATAGAAAACCTTAAGATACTAATACTCTATTAATGGAGTTATATGTATTTATTTTCTTCTCTCTCTTGAATGAAAAGCAGTTTGTTGTTTGTTTTTTAAATCACTGTTCTTACTTTTCCCAGTAGATAATTTTTAGGGTAAAGAGTAACTGTGTCTTGAAAGTTTGGTTTAGGTTTTTCTCAGATGCTTTCTTACCAGATACACAGCAAAATTAGAAAATTGGTCAATGAAATAGGCTATTGTCATAGTTCTACGTGGAAGCAACTTGTAGTAAGGTGACTTTTAAAAATTATTATACTGGGATATTAGCTTTGTTATAGTAATACACTAATAAAGAATTTTCTGTTTATGAGAAAGATCACCAAATGAAGATAGATATTGCCATTTTATTTTATGCCTCTTGGTGTAATATAATTAGAATTTTAGAAAGAGATTATATCTTAATTAAGTAAAAGAAATGATAAATATATTTTTAAATGAAGGTTGAATAAACATTATAAATAAACTACACAAGTTAAATGACCAGTTAAACATTCACCTTAAAAAGCCAATAATTAGTAAAGAAGAATTAAAAAAAAAAAACATTCTTTTATTCATATTATGTATCTTGGCACCAAGGTTAAAAGAATAAGCCACAATATTTTTCCTAGAGGAGCTCACAGCTGAAGTGGAGTGGAGGGAGAGACCACCAAAAATGTTAAGTATAAATGCTACAATAGAAAATTTAGTTCAAAAGCCTATGAGGCCTTAGGAGAAGAGTAATTAATTTTTTTTTTTGGAAGTTGAAAAAAATTTCAAGGAGGATTTGAAACTTTCACTGAAATTTTTCATGATGTTTGAAACAAGTGCAAGTTCAATTGAAAAAATGCCAAATAATTTTTTAAAGTATAAATATGGCAGCATGATGCTTTTTTCTTTTCTGAACATTAAAAAATATTTTTAATTAAGCTTTTTAAAAATAATTATTCTATGAAATATAAATTTTTCACTTCCCGTTTTGCCAACTGTGATAATAGTGCCTTTTATTTTTATTTACTGTTTTGTTAGTCTTTCTGTTAAGCCTGTTTTATGCAGTTCATGATGCTTTCTCTACATCATTTATTTGGACAGAAGCTTCTTAGAAACATCTGTCTACATTTTCTTCTAGAAGAGTCACTTTATGTCCTTTTATATAATTTACATCATTCTTCCTCATCCCATTTATTTTATTGTTGATTTCATAATATTTCAGTACACAGCTATCAGGAACTGGGAACAATAATATATACTGATATCTTTTATCTTTACATATCTTTATTTACAAATATAAAGGTGTTGATCATAAGTACTATTATTTTCATTCTCAAATGGAGAAAAACTGGGGTTAAGGTATTTTTCAAAGGCACAGGAGCATCTTGTGATACATGTAGAAACAAAATCCTAACTTCCTAGGATCAGTGGTGATTAGATTAATCACTTAAGTTTTAAAATGCTGCCTAAGATTTGCTGCAGGACTTTCACTGACAGGTTTAGAGAAAGGTTCATGTTTGAGATCCTGAGAAGGAAGGAGTTAAAGGGAAAAAATGGCAAAGGATTAGATTGATCTCAAGAGATTTGGAAACTAGGCAGAAGATCTGAAGATGAAAGGAAAGATTTGATTCTGTGCTAAATTACAAGTTTTAAGGAAATTAGAGTGTAATTTTGTTCAGCTATAGATAAGGGTCCACAACCTAAATTAGTAAAGTTTTTATAACTATAATCTCTTAAAATCATCATTAAAAAGTATTTCTAAAACTGTGTCTTTCGTGAGTAATCACCTTGAGGTATGTAAGATGAAAAACCTGAGAAAGAACAGCAGTAGCAAACTGTATATTAAACATAAGTTGCAAAGGAGGAAATTTAAAAGACACCTCATTGCAATATAGCTTTTCGTTAGTCTTAGGAAGAAGGAAAGGGGCAAATCACTGCTTTATTTACAGGCCTCATTTCTATGCCTTACAAAAGCATCACAATGTACCAGTTAACCTGTTTTTTGACAGTTTTAGAGTGCCTTGGATCCTCTCACCTTACCCTGGAAAGGAAGGCCACATTGCACCAGGCCCTGAAGAGCAACATTTTGGTTGCCTGTTATAGCTCATTTGCTGGACTTCACCCTGACTCAGTCACTAATAATAACCTCAACCTAGGTTTAATAAACTTGGCATATTGGCCAAATCAGTTAATGTGGTTGCTGTCCACTGGTTAAAGTTTCTAAAAACAATTTGCCCTGATGCATAAAAAAAAAAAAAAAAAAAAAAAAACCAGATAAAATAAATGTTCTTTCCTCAGTTACAAAGTAAATATATATCCCATTTATCTGATTTCTAAGTGAATACCTATTTCACAGGTAATGGCAAATTGAACACATACACTCATTTTTGTTCTTTCAGAACCTCTCTCAAACAACAGTAAAAGGATTTGGGGATAGGAGGTGGAAGTGTATGTGAACTATAAATGCTCCAGGAGAGAGAGAATGAGAAAGGAGAAGATACTGGAATCTGGACAGTAGCCGGTTGTGGTAATTTAGCAGATCCAAGAAAGCTGAATAGTAAACCATCATTGGAAAGTCTAGAAGTATACTAATTTGCATTTCTGAATCTACAAGGTTTCAAGGATTTATGACCCTAGTAATTCTGGATGTGGGATATAGTTGGGGCTAAAAACAAAAACAAAAAAAGAGAGAGAGAATTGGTTAACAGTCTATTTAAGAAGTTTTCATTTACCCTCACTTTCTTCTGAAACCCCACTTAAATGACTTTTCCTGTTTGACTTGTTTTAAGAAATAAACCCCAAATGACCAAAACAAAAAAAATTTTTTAAACATACTTTCTGTTAACATCTTTTCCTGGGTACTTTTACATTTTTAGCTATTATAAATAGTATATTCTTTAATTTTCACTTTACAGCTGTTTGTTGCTGGTATATAAAAGTGTCAGACTTTTAGTTATTGATCTTATAACTGAAAACTTAGCTAAAATCTATGATTAATTATAAGATAGGCAGATTTCTTTGGGTTTTCCAATTTGTATAAAACCTGTTTGAGTAATAACAATTTACTTTTTTTCCAATTCTTAAGGTTTTTCTTTCTTTTATAAATCTTATTGTACTATGACATTTAGTCTATTGTTGACTAGAAGTAATTATATTGAGAACAACCATTGATTATAATGTTGCTATAAGATTACTTGTTCAGGTTAAAGAAATTCTTTTTTATGCTTTATCCACTGAGAATTTGAAAATAATTATTAAATGTTATCAATTTCTTATTCCGTTAAATTTTTTTCTTTTATATGTTAAGGTGATACATTACTTAATAAATTTTCTAATGTTAAATCAACCTGTTTTCCTACAATATATGCAACTCAACGATGACAGAGTACCCCTTTCTGTATGGCTGAATTCCATTTGCACTATTTTTTCTTTAGAAGGTTTTTGGCTCCTGCATTAATAAGATTAGCCTGTTTTACTTTGCTACTTTTACTCTTTGCTTTTGAGAACAAAAGAAATTAGATATGTAAACTAAATGAAAAAGTCTTCCCTTTGATTCTATTAATTGAAAGTTTAGGTTTAGAGTTAATTTTTAAAAAATATTTTGTTGAACTCACGTAAAATCATCTGGTTCTGCTATTTTCTTTAAGGGGAAATTTTGAACTGATAACATTATGATTTGTTTTTTGACAAATTTTGAGTCAATTTTGGTAAATTTTTAAAGTATTTTGTTCATTTCACCTAATTTTTCACATGTTAATTTCAAAGTTATTTATATTTCACTATCATTTTGATCTTTGGTGACTTTTTAATCATGCTCTTTTTCATTCCTAATATATTGTGCTGCCTCTTTTTTCCTTAACCAGTCTTGCCTGAGGTTTGTCAATTTCATTAGTTTTTTTGTTTCAAAGAATCACTTTTGGTTTTAGTAATTCTCTTACATCTTTGGGTTTTTTTTTTTTTTATATCATACTTTTCTGCTCTTGTCTTTATTTTATTCCTTCTACATTTTCTGGATTTATTTTGCTCTTCTTTTTTTACTATCTTAAGATAAATTCTTACTTAATTGACTTGGAATTTAGATTTTTTCTAACATAAGTATTCTTGGCTTTAAATTTCCCTCAAAATTTTGGCTACATTCCAGAAGTTTTGAAAAGTAGCAATTTTATTAATGTACAGCTGCTTCAGCAGTTGTTATTTATGATGACTTTCGTTCACGGTTGCTTGCTTACTCATGTGTTAATCATTTTTGTTGCGATTTCATGATCCCTTGATTTCTATCTGTAGGAACTCTTTGAGGCCAGCATTTAAAGTGTGTTTCTCTGTAACAGTAATACTTGAGGCATTATTAACCTGAGATCCTATTAAACTCAATTTTCAGTTTGAGTTTTTTAAGCATTATAAATTTTGATGGCAAACTGATATGAATACAGCTTGTGGATAAGAAATATGAAGGGAGACTTTTTTCTTAATTCTGCTGCATCCAGAGAGAAGGTTGAGACATGTATCTTTTCTTCTGAGGATTACATTTATTTTCTTATTCACCCACTGTGGGTATTGTTCTTTAGGTGGTCCTGGTTTCATGCAGGTATCTCTGATTCCCCCTTTCATTATGCTCTGGACCCTGATTTTGGCTTCTGTTTCCCAAATACATGGCCAATTAAAACCCAGATGAGGCTATTGTAATTGGCAGATACTCTCAGGGATGATGCCAGCTCCAATGCTCACCTAATCCTCATGGAATCCAACTTTCTCATTGTTTGTTTCCTCTATTTTTTTTTATTTCTATTTCTTAACTTCCAGCTCAGCTTAGCTATGCTCTGAGGAAGGTTTTAAAAAACATTTTACTTTGTATTTTTCTTGTTCTTGAAGAGATCTCTTCACATTTATAGTCTGTCATAATTCTGAAAACAGAAGGCCCAATTTATGACACTTCCTGGTGTAACTTATAGAAAACCCAAATGAGATTGTGTTAAAGAAACATAACTAGAAGCTCCAGAAATATGCTGATTTTCTGTTTAGTTTGATTTGGCAGATAAACTATGTCATCAAAGCCATATTTATTTGTCTCTTCACTCTGCCTTTCACAATGTCAGCTTAAATCCAAATCTATCTTCCTGATATGGTTGCAAAATGGCTGCCAGCTACTTGCAGAGTTACACACTTCATTATCCACATCCTGGTAGAGAGCCAGTCCCTTCTTTAACCATCAAGTGAGTTTCCTGAACTTTTCCCAATGGGCAACCACTACACCAAATCCTATAGACAGAGAAATAAAATTTTCTGATTGACTTAGTTACTTGAAACACACCTATCCCTTGTTTGATGACTAATTCCCTCCTGAAACCCCTGATGCTAAGAGAAGTCATTAAATGAAAAACATATTTACATTAATTTTAAAAAGAAAATTGTGATGCATTTTATCTTCACTGAAGATATCTGATTATTTCACATAGTAATTTAATGATGCAAATGAATTTACATAATTTTTTTAAAATCCAAAAATTAGAAAGTAAATAATGCAAGCTTATATATGAAATAGGATATAATAAAGGTTTGTGTATTCTTTTTGTACCATTTTCTTCATCAGTTGTTCAATCTTTTGAGATTCTTGATCTTGTACTCCAACTGCACTTAAAAGTAAAAGTTCTATCATAAAAAACTACTTTTAGGATAAAATAAAATCTAAGTAGGCAAAAGAATGTTTTGAAACATATGGAAATAGTATATGTCCACAATAAAGAGTTGTTGGAGTTTATCCCTCTCGTTTGGCATATATAAGCAAAGTCAGTTGTTTTGGGTTATCTAAACATTGCATGCAATTCAAATTAAATCCATATAACATTGTCTGACTAGAAAAATGTTGTGTTGAGTAAATTGATAAGTGTGTCTTTGCCTGAAATCATAATCTCAAAACATCACTTGTTTATTACATTTATTATTTTTCTAAAATAATTTTATTTTATTATTGTTTAGTGTGTTTTAGGGTAAAAAGAAAAAGACATCTAGAAAAGGAAGTTGTCTGAAATGCTTTGACTTTTCAAAAATCTATGTGTTATAGAAAAAAGCAGAATGTTTTATGGGTGGTAGGTCTGTACTGTGGCAAAGGAGATAGGATTTACTCTGATTGACCAAGACTAATCAGGGCTTGTCCTTGGGGATCAGTTTCCAGCACCCTCATAGCCACTACACAAAGTAGAAGGAAGAGAGTGATTATCAATGAGACAATTACAGTGCCCTCTTCAGACAGCTTTATTGCATCAAATTCAATCTACACTGGAATCCCACTCACATCGATGATGGGGCATTTAATTTCTGTAATCATTGGATTTCTCTCTCTGTGTGCTACCATGCATTCAGAAAACCAGGGAGGTGCTGGTTAGTCACAGTAGTTGCTAGTATTGACACTGCCTCTTCTCCTTAATGATGCTAGCAACATTATCTTACGATATTCATCGAGCATTCAGCTCCGGGTAGACTTAAGGGTGAACCCCTCAGCCATTCATTACATCAAACCCAGATCTTGTCTTTGCTCACCAGGCCACAATAAATAATGTCCAGCTTGTCTCACTTCTGCTCTCCTTCCCACTCTTTTCTAGCTCCTTTTGTTTCCTATTCTAAAACTTTGCATCCCATTTTCTTGCTTTAAAAAAAAATAGTTTTATTATAGAATTCACATACTATAGTCACACATTTAAAGTGTATAATTCAATGGTTTTTACTATATTCACAAAACTGTTCAGTGATAACCACAATCAATTTTAGAATGTTTTTTTTCATACCCCCGAAAATTTCCTACCCATTATCAATTATTCTCCATTTTTCTCCAGCTTTTCTGCTTTCTGAAGCCCTAGGCAATTACTGATCTACCCTTTATATGTATGGTTTTTCCTATTCTGGACATAAAATATGTAGCTTTTTCCATTTGGCTTTTTAAAATTGGCATAATTTGAATTTTATTCAAGCTAGAGTGTATATTAGTAGATAATTCCTTTTGTGGTTGACTAATATTTTATTATGTGGATAATACTATATTTTGTCTATTAATTCACCAGTTGATGAACATTTGAATTGTTTCTAGTTTGGGACTATTAATAATGCCAATATAAACTTTGCAAAAAATGCCTTTTAGTGAACTTAAGTTTTCATTTTTCATGGATAAATTCTTAGGAGTAGGATTAGTGAGTTGTATGTTAAGTTTATGTTTAACTTTTTTAAAAACTGATATGTTGCTTTCCAAAGTAGCTGTACTATTTTATATTCCAACTAGAAATGTTATAAAAGTTCTAGTTTCTCCACATTCTCACCAACACTTATTATTTATCTTTTGAATTATAGCCCTTCTAATATGTAGTAGTATGCATTATATTTAAATTTTTAAGTTAGTTACATTTAAAAGTTGAGACAAAAATTTAGGTATCTGGCCTTTCTGGAAAGATCCAAAAGTTTTGGCAACCCTGGGTCTCAGTACTGTAAGGCAGCAATTGACTGGAGCTGTGTAGTTACCATTCTCTTTAGACTACCATGATCACTCCAATTTATTTTTATCACATCTTATAAGCTGACAGTGTAGGTAAGTGTCAGTTCTCATTTTTCATCATAGTTGTGCTGTTCTCTTTCTGGAGGTGAGAAATGTCTTGTGTCTCCAAGACAGCAAAAGTGGAAAATGAGACAGAGACTGAGAGGGAGATATAACTCAAGAAAAGTAGAAGAGAATAGAGTTCTTTGTTGAATTAGAGACTATTCTTACATGTTTAATATACAAAGCATGTCTATGTCAAATGAATGCAATTTAAGACATTGTTATGAACAAACCATAGAAAGGCAGCGCATGATTGAAATTTTAATGAACTGAGAAAAGCAGTAGAAATTTCAATGAAGTTCTATTCTGAAGCCAAATAAAATAATGCTACCATGAAAAGTGGTTACCTATTAATACAAATGCAAAGGAGGTTATAAATCATTTAAAAATATGGCTTGATTATTTTATTCTTAGGACAATTGTTTCTTTGCCAAGGAATAACCTGCTACACTTTAAAATCAGTTTTCAAAACTGGAAGTTATGGAACTTCCTCAATTGCAGAGATGAGCACCCAAACCCAAACATGCTTCACTGCCTCAGACTTCATAAGAATAAACTAATGGTTTTCAATTTGTCTTTCACAATTAATAGAATAAATATTATTATGAATGAAGATCGAATGAATAAAGAGTTATCAAATAAAATCATATAGCAGTATAATACAGTAATGAAAGCTAAACACGATGGTGTGGAAAATTAGATTTCTTCAAATGTCTTGAGAGTAGTTACTGTAAATATAAAACCAAAGTAAGTTTGAAAGTAACTACATTTGTGTACATCTGTTCTTCATTATGAAATGGAATAAAACTAAATATTGTTCCAAATTAGAGAATTTAAAGCCAAATCCTGAACTGTCCATTTCAAAGTGAAGTATAAGGCCTAATACATCTGTGCAGAAGAAAAGGTATTAGTTTTCTAATCTAAATCAGAGGAATTAAAATTAGAAATTTTTAAATTACTCTTGTTATTTTAAATTTATAATTCAAAATACCATATCTGTTTAGATTTTGCAATGCAACTCTAATTTAGTGAAAATAAATAATGTTGATTCCTTTTCTGGAAGTTAAACATTCCTGTACTTGGAGTGCTACACACACACACACATTACCATCCTGGAGTTATATTACCTACTTGCATTTTTTGACTTTTGATTTTTAAAATCTGTGTAAAAGGAAAGTGTTCAGGGATCTTGTATATTTTCATGCTTCAGCCCAAATCATCAGGATGAGAGAAAACATAGGAATTGTGAACAGATGCTCAGAGAATCTTCATTTGCTGAATGGGCTAGTAGGAGGCAGACACTCAGCTAGTAGAGAAGGGAAAGACCAAACTTGTATTTTAGACAGCAGGATGGCCCCCTGGCATGAAAACATTTGAGGCTTGTTGAGTAGGAAACTAGGGATGGCAAAAGAAAAGTCTTGACTTGTGTTTGTTTGCTTGTTGGCTGTGAGTTGCTCACAGACGGGGGAAGCTCAGTATGGGTACTTCATTGATCTTCCACAGTAGCCCCTCTCCTGGCCCAGGGGTAAAAATGCTAATTTTGTATCAGTGTTCACAGAGGAAAGTTCTCTGCTTCTGAGCTCTGTAGCAATTGGCCTGTGCTCCCAAATACATATTTTGATTACTTCTTTTATTTAGCGTAAAGATCTGGAACTGGCATTTATTAGTCAAAAAGTTAGTCATTCTGCTTAAATTCAACAGCACTGCTCAACTCCATAACCTCCTGTGGCAGTGAGTTTCACAGGTTGGCTAAATGTGGTACAAAGTAATAGTTCCTTTGCCTTGCTCTAAATTTATCAGCCATTAATTCCACCAGATGACATTTCATTCTTCAGTGACATTATGGAACATTCAGTTCTTTGGCTGAGACTACAAACAAAACCCTCTGTCAGGCTCTCAGACACTAAATAATCACCACTTGCCATTTTCCCTTTAAATATGTTAACCTGGTTTGATTGACTTGGAGAAAATCTTAAATTCTTCTCTCTAATTTCCCATAATTGTATTCAAATGTTACTCTCCTCTCCCAGTATTTCTTGAGAATCATGACAAATGCATATTTATTCTTAGATGTATACATGATGTGTCCTATTTGGTAGGATTAGGATTAATTTGTGTGAACAGTGCACTGAGAACTTCTAAAAAAAAGTGTCAAGTATCTTGTGATGACAATGACTCAATAAATTGTCTGTGGCCAGCACTTTATCCAGGAAGTAGGCGACGGGATACATAACATGATTTTAGTGCCATTGAGTTGGTTCTATGCCTGCCACCATCTTTCTCCCCTGTCAGTTTTTCCCCTTAGTCTGATTTATGAAATTCTTCTATTGAGGCTCAGGCCCTTTGATTCCTATTCCAACAAAAACTCTTTCAGTGAGAGAGGTGTTATTTAAGGTACTGTCAGTCATTTTCTTTTGGGCACAAACTATGATGATGCATGATACCTCTTTTCCTCTGAAGTAGTCATTTTCAAATCATGTCCAGAAGAATCCTGGAGCCCCAAGTGTATCACAGGAATTGCTGCAGGATAAGAAGATATCAGATGTACTTGGTTTCAACAGAGCAAGTCGGTTGTTGCCTGCCATAGATACTCAGCTTCCATGTAAGATTTCATGTGCTAGAAGGTTTTACATTATTATTACTGTTTTTCCAACTCTGCTTCAAACTCTCAAGTTAGACTCTTTTACATGAAGCCAAGAGTAAGCCTCCAGTTTGTCATTTACTCAACTTTATGTTCTCCCATTCTACATTCTCCCATGCAGTCCTTGCTCCTGACTTGGGCACTCTTCTCAGCACAGGACTTTACTTCCCTCCTAGATGATAATCTAGAGTCACTTTCCTGACTCCTATACACTTCTCATCCTTGCTGTACTAGAAAGAAAAAAGGAAAAATTAGACTAGGAAGAGAAACAAGGAATAGCACATGCTTCCACTATTTCCTTCCTTTCTAAAATATATTTGTAGAACATGATTAGCCTTTGGAGCTTTGGGATGGATTTCTGCACAAGTAGAAAGTACATATTATATCCTAAAATCAAATGCTTGCCAAGACCTGGAGAATTGGGGCTATATAAAAATACATTCATCAATATAAAATCATTTTCTGCTAGGAAATGTGAAAAGTAACGTATTTATGAATAATGGAAAATTTGGCATAAATTGGAATAATCCTGATATAATTAAAATAGAAAGTGAAGAGTATTGAGGGGTAGAAGAGAGATAATCTTTTAGCTTCAAAAAAATTGAAAAGCCATTTAAAAAATTTATAGATTTAATTCTATAAAATTGAAGTTTTCTAAACAGTAGAAAAAAATAAAACTAAAATGAAAAACAGTAATAAACCGAGAAACATTTTATATAAAATTTGATTAGGGATTATGTAATACAGATATATATTCTATCAAGTCTGATTATAAACAATAGAAACCAACTCTAGGTAACTTAACTTTTAAAAATGCAGGTATAAAAGGGAAAAGACTCTCAGCAGGCAGAAGGAACAGGTGTCTCCCATAGAGTACATTCAGATTTTTAGAAAAACATTGAGAAAAAACTCAAATGGCAAGGGACATGAACTGATGACTTATAGAAGATGCAAGATAGAGCAATATAGGTAGAGAAAATATTAAAATCTTATAAAATAAAATTTATGCTAAATGAAGCAAAGAACTTTAAGCATTAAAAGAATGGTACCCCTCAAAAATTAAGCAAAAATTGCCATATAATCCAGCAATTTTACTTCTTAATATATAGCCAAAAAAGTGGAAAGTAGGTACTTGAATACATCAGTGTTTATAATATCATTATTCACAATAGTAAAAGGTGGAAGCAACCCAAATATTCATTGACAGATATATGGTTAAACAAAATGTGGTATGTAAATACACTGGGATTTTATTTTGTCTTCAAAAGGAATGACATTCTGAAACATGCTACATCATGGATAAAACTTGAAAACATTTTGCTAAGTGAAAAAAGCCAAATACAAAAGAAAAATAGTGTATGATTCCACTTACATAAGGTACCTAGAATAGATTTATACAGATAATGTAGAGGTTATCAGGGGCTGAGGAGAGAGAAGAATGAGATATTACTGTCTAATGGGTACAGAGTTTCTGTGTGGGATGATAGTTTGGTTGTGGATAGTGGTGATGGCAGTGCAATATTGTAAATGTGCTTAATACCACTGAATTATACACTTAAAAATGGTTAACGGGTTAAATTTTATGTTATTTGACCACAATCTTTTTAAACACAAATAACTGCTTAGGGCAAGGTTGTATTTAACTAGTCCATTTATACTGAGGGTGGGAATGTAAATGTTTATAACTCATTTTGAAAGTGGTATAATTTTGATCAGAAACCCCCAAACTTTTCCTGTCTTTTGATTCAGCTATCCTATTCTTAAGAATATGATCTTAAGTAGGAAGAAGCTATTTGCATGAAGATGATCATTGCAGTCTTAAAATTTTTAAAAAGTAACAGACCTAACAGACCTAAATATGCAAAAGAAAAGAGATATATCACACAACTAACTCAATGAAACATTATGCAACCATTAAAAATTATGATTATGAGACAGTGTTTGATATATTAGCAAGTAAAAATGATTACAAACTGGCATTATGCCATTTTGAGAAAATAGTTTGAAATTAGGAAATAAGGAAAATATGCTGCTATAATATTCATGTAGACAATATGCATAAATGAAAACATTTGTGGTAAGTGGAGGAAATTGTGATGAATAGTTTTTCTTTAATTTTTTAAAACTTTTGCTATTTTGCCTTAATAATAAAAAGTGATAGTATTTAACATCAAACAAAATTAAATAAATGAAACATTTTAAGTGTATTATGCTACAAAAGATAGAAAAGAGATACAATTATAAATGTTTATAGTAGAAATTAAAAAGAAAATTTGAAAAATTGCTTATTTTGTAAAACTAAAGATACTTAAATGATAGCTATATATCAACTGGACTAATAATATGAAACAACTTATAAAAATTTTCATTATAAAACTATACACATTCTTTTAGGACTAGAAGGAGCCTAGGGATTTGTCTAATGTGGCTATATTATCAAATGCACATTATAAAGCAACAGAAAAAAATTGTGAGGTGACGTAGAAAATGTTTTGTAGATGAAATTGCCAAAACAACAACCACCACCACCCAGGATAATAAAACAGAATATCTCAGGCGGATTCTCAGGTGCAGAATATTCAAAGACACTTCTCGCAAGTATCAGAAAGGCATATCAGTATGCTAAAAAGTCTCAAAATAATTACATACAACATCAAATGACATTGCCTCTAATTTATAAGGGATTTATAAGAACAGTGGAGAAACTATGTAAAAATACTTCTTAACTAAGAAAATAATTTGAAATTAGGAAAATTGACAACCTGTACAGTCAGAATATACAGATAGTCTTCAACTTGTGATTGTTTGACTTAAGCTTTTTTGAGGGTGAGAAAGCAATATGCATGTAGTAGAAACCATACTTTGATTTTTGAATTTTGATAATTTTCCAGGCTAGGGATTTGTGGTACAATACTCTCTTGTGAGGCTGGGCAGAAACATCAAGATGATTTTGTCCAGCTGTGGACTAATGTAAGTGTTCTGAGCATGTTGAAGGGTGGCTGGACTAAGCCATGATGCTTAGGTTGCGTGTATCAAATATATTTTCAGCTTACCATAGGTTATTGAGGAGCATCTGTATTTCCTTTGCATAACACCAGTCTTTCTGGTACTATTCCCAGATATGAGTAAATTCTCCAACTCTGGGGCATCAGAAGGGATTTTAGAGATCAAGTAATAAAACTGACTTTTCTAGGTGGGAATGCTAAAGTCTAGAAAAAGGACACACTTAGTAACAGCAAGGAAGGACAGAGCCAGCCCCAGGACACCTGGCACTATGAGGCCCCACACTGCTATGTTTCCACATTTGTAGTGACACCAAGGAAGGAGGAGGTTGCAACAATACCCCCATATGCCCATGCTTCCTTCATTTAATGCCTGTGCTTGTCCCAGGCCCTCTTTCTCCAGTCATCTACAAGGCTACATATAACCCCACCCTATTGCCATAAAAGACTCTCAGGACATTCTGTGCAAATAATACTTAACATTTATTATACATTACTATGCCATTGTTTAACACATGGGGTTCCTCCCAGGATTGTTCAGCCATGAGATATGACCACTTGGAATAAACCACAATGCAGTAAAATAAATGATTGAGGGCTAAATTAGAGGTCAACATACTACTCTGAAGTCTGAGGAAGAAATCAGTATGGGTTGGATCTGTCAGGGAGTCAGGAAAGGGCAAAATAAAGCAGTATTTCTCAAAGTAGGATTCATGGATCATCTGCAATTGAACCATTGGGCAAACTAGTTTTAAAATGTAAAACTGGGAGTCAGCATTTTAATGAGATCTCCATGATTTTTATGCATGGAAATGTTCGAGAGCCACCCACTCCCAGGCATTTGGGAGTTGGTGTAGAAAACATCCTGAACCTGCAGCAAGAAGGAGCATGATGTATTCTGGAACTGTCCATGTAGGAAGACCCTTCAAGCAACAGTGTGGAAGCTAATATAAAGATGGCTCAAGCAACATTGTGGAAACTAATATAAAGATTACTCAGCAGGAAGCCATGAAGCAGAATAAAGTTTTACTGTAAAAATAGAAGAAAATGATTATGACACTTAACCTTGTGCACTACTGGCATGAAAACAAGGGTGCCTGGGAGAAAAGAATGCAGGCTGTGTTCTGTGAAATTGAGTTAATATGACACATTTTATGGTTTTTTCTAGAATTAAGTAGGGTATCTTTTTAAATTTCTCTGGCACAACTCTTGATTCAGAAGATTCACTGTTAGAGAAAAAAGTACAAACGATTTAGTTAACTACTTAGGATGTCCTGTGATTGCCTTGCACTGGAGCTTTAAAAAATGATTTTCTTTTTCCTCTCATAGTTTAGTTTATAAGTTATACTGTAACAACTGGATATCTAGTGGAAATTATTCAGTTAGTATCATTTTTTGCAGTTCAAATGAAAAAATAATAAATATGTAAGTTAAAGTTAGTCATTTTGACAGAGCTTATACAGGATCTCATTTGGATAAAACTCCTGGGCCCACCGCCTCATCCCTTGTAGGTTGTCCCAGGGCCTTTCATTAATCCCAAATCTCAGAGATGCGTTTGAGTGTCTCCCTTCTCTCTAGCTGCTCTCCACAGCAAGACCCTATATGTAATTAGGACACAATCTCCTTAGCTTTCCGGATCTTCTTTGACACAGAATTAAAAGATCATACTCTTTTTATTTTAGAGTTTTGCTGCTGAATGCTCTATGAAACAGAGGAGAATAAAAACAATAGAAGTTGGAGTGTTGAAAGCTTTAAAAATCTCCAAAAGCTCTCATAATAATTATTCTTGTCCTTTCAGGGCAGAGAGCGGATGTGATTGCTCCCTCTCCCCTTATTCACTGGTATGATTCTCACCCATGTGGGAACCTCATTCTAGGTATATATCCTGAAGATTCGGGGATGAAACAATAGGTGGAAATTCAGAGGGCTTTCTGCTTCCCTATGTACATCTTCCAGCAGCCTCCCCACCAGGCTTCAGTCTCCACGTTCTCCAGGTTTACCTAAGAAAGTGTCAATTTGGTAAAATTTAGACATTGACCATCTATCCTTTTTAATGCTATGGGAAGTTCTAATTACCTTACAGCTCATAAAAATCATTTTTATCATGAAGAAAGACATTTTTGTTCTCTCCAAGAATGATTTCAGTTACTTTATATTGGGCCTTTCGGTTATCCTAGGCTCCTCTTCTTTAGTCTCCCGGTTCAGGGTCTCACCTTCTTCCTGAAATGCTGACCTTGTAACAGTTGCCCAGGCTTCCTCCTTTAATCACACAAATAGCTCTGTTCTGGGGCTGTGAGAAAGACAAATTTTACTGCAATTCTACTCCTCTAGAGTTTCTACAACTCTTCCAATTACCACCTCACTGAGGACATTTGCCACTCTATTTGTACACAATGAATATAGTCTAATACAGGATGGATTTGGTTGTGTGGCAGGAATATTAATGATTCTGTTGTCATTCATTAATTACAAGCCGCATATCTATTTCTGGGGAGCACCTGCCCAGGGCTACATAAAGGTGAGCACACAACAAACGCTCTAGATGTGAGGTGTTTTGTGCTGCTATATATATCTTTTTTTTCCCCTAATTCTAGACAGATTTTTAAGTACTGTGTGGGATTGTATTTATTTAACACATACCCTCAAATTTCTGAAGAAATTATGCTTTAATAAGGACTACATATACGGAATAAAAAAGCCAAACGGTGCTCTAGAATAGAGAAGGGAAAAAAGAAGTGCAGAAGCATATTTTCCCCATTGCTTCTTAAAAGGTAACAAATATTTCTATGAGTCTACCCAGACATTTATCAGAAATTATAATAGTAATGATAATAACAGTTTGGAGCACCAAAAGTTAAAGGATAATTTTTTTTAAATAGAAGTTAATTTAGAAGCACACAATCAGTATAGATTTAAAATGTGATCAATAAGAACCTGTATATGTATTTTGGGAAGTAACTTAATGTGAAATTTTAAAGTACCTGTTATTTTAAGATCCATGCAATTTTGAAAAGTTTCACCAGAACATCAAATATTTGCACTGATAGCTGCTACCTTAAGAAGATTATTTTGAAACCTTTAGAATTCCATTCCAGTGAACCAGATTTGTTTCTCTAAGTTTTCTTCTTCCATGGATAAATAACTTATATATCCAAAAAAATATGTTTGTATCTTTACATTTGGTGAGATTTAATATAGTATATATTGAAAATAGCATGATTCCTAAAATTGCAATAAAATACATATAACATAAAATTTACCATCCTAACCATGCAAGTAAAAGTTCAGTAGTGTTAAGTATATTCACATTGGAGTTCAAACAATCTGCAGAACTTTGATGCTAAAATACCTTCCACAAAACACTTTTACCAAAAGCTATTCCATAAAAAAATAAGTTTCTATGGTCATAAAATTTCTGGAAAGCCATATAATTTTTATCTCTTTTGGAAATTCAAATAGCATATAAGTATACCAAAAGTTCTAAGAAGTTCTGAAAAATTTTTTTCTGTGTTTGACCCAAGTGTTTTCAAAACTTACTTGACTAAAGAATCTTTTTTTCCCCTCATAAAACCTTTAAACATCGTGAAAGAAAAAGTGTGGCCTCTAAAACATGAGATAGCATCAGTTATATCTCAGCACTTGAAGACTGTTTTTAGACTGGGAGTCTTAACACTCAACTGCCCTTCTTCATTGCCAATTTTCATATTTACTTTTGGATAGAGATTGCTGTGTGATTCATAAATGCTGTCACCAAGACACTCATTATTGTAAATGTCAAGTTGATTAAACTTTCATTTGAAAGAATGGTAAAGCAAGTATGACAATACACATTTTTCTTAGACGAGTTTGAAATGATGACATATGTCCTAGAGGGCAGATCTATTATCATCCCCTAAGTTAGAATAAAAACTGTTTAGCTATTTTATGCCTCCACTATATATGAGCTTCAAGTCCATCTCACACAATGAGAGGAACAAACGACTCAGCTGCAAACCTCTTTTGATGTACCAGACTAAGAACAGCAAAGACAGGTAAATGAGAATGTTTCTATGCACATGCAATATTAATAATGCATTGAAAATTTGAGCCTGTGTTGACTGTATTTAGAGATAAAAACAATGATTCCAGAAAAGACTGCATAAAATACAAGATGAATCATTGTTACTACACAAAAGACTCTAAAATCATATGTTGAACCGTAGTGGTAAAGGCTTAAGTAATAACCAGGAAATAATTGATTTTTCACTTGGAGATATTTTGTAAATTATTTCAAAGCTCTATAGGCAATTTTAACACTTTGTAAGGCTGTCATTATGATCCATTTACAATAAGCAATTTCTCTCTGAATATTTGACAATGCATAAATTAACTCCTGGTATCTGTTTTCTCCAATTATGACTGAATATTTGTATGAATTTCTTACCTCTTTTACTAAATTTAAGCTCCTTGAGGGCAGCAATGATATTTAAATCAATTTGTTCTACCTGTCAGAACCTGGCCCTGTATTTAGTGGAATGTTATTATATTTTGCAGGAATTAAATTATATAGCTGGTCCTATTGAGTGTATGCTCAATATTTTCTAGAGAAAGAACCCTATTTGCCCAACTGACTATAACTGAAGAAAAGCCTTAAGGATAAATTCTCTCATTGGAAATCTTAATTTGATCCAATTCCTTAAAGATAAAGCATCAAAACATATGGACTTATCCATGGGAACGTGAAAGAAACATGGAATATAGGAAGAGGAGAAATGACATGTTTGAGGCAAAATGTAGCGATTCTTTAAATATTATATTTAGCATTAAAATCACCCTCGCTTCATGTTTGACTATCTAGTTACAGTCACTCTTCAGAGGGTGTTCAGTAAGAGGTCTCTGGTGGTAAGAATTGCTACTTCTTACAAGAGGCTTCTTCCACTGTCTTTGCCTGGCATGAAGCAGATCCTCCAGAATTATTTGTTGAATAAATAAATGAAAAAAAAAAACACCTTACATCGTACAGCTTCTTTAATGTTGGAACATTGTTGTCATACGTGTTATTTACTTTCATTTAACAGGTTCATTTTCTCATTTGGTAAATAGTATTGGAAAATATAGCAGTTGCCAGACAGGTATTAATCATTCAAATTAAGTCATAGTTCTTGCCCTCAAAGGATACAAACATTCATTAGGAAAAATATCATAGCCAAGGGAAATTAGAAGTCTTGAGAAAAGTATAAAAATTTGTTATGCATTAACAAATATTAGAAAAAGCAGTTAGTAAAAATAGGCCTTATTTAATACTTACAACCACCTAATTAGGTCAGCAGAAATTATTGTTGGTAGAAAATGTCCCAGAAGTTGAGTGACTCACCAGTGGTCTTGTAACTAAAATAGTGACAACTGGGACTAAAGCTTGGACCTTTTTCTTGTGGGATAGTGTTTACTCTGTTCTCTCATGCTGATCAAGTGCAGGGGCTATTCCTTTTTGCTTCAGGTAACTTCAGGTTGCAAGTAAACTCAGATCTGACAGAGCTTTGAGGTGCAAAGTGCCAGGCTGTTCAGAGAAGGGGAATATAATAATGAAAAGAAAAACGTGAAACTTGGAATAGAAGCATAAAGCAAAGCCTGGGAGAGTGGTTTCTTTGGTTGTACTGGCACAAAGAGGATGTCAGGGTGGGCTGGAGGCTGACACACAGACTCCTATAAATCAGATTAAATGACATGCGCGTGCACATGTGTGTGGGTGTAAGAGAGGGAAAGAGATTAGGAAAATTGAGAGAGCGAGAGACTGAGAGAAAGAGAGATGGGGAGTATAAAACTATAAATTGTAGCAATAGCAAAGAAATACAATTTGACTGTACCTCTCTTGGATGGTATTCATATTTGTGTAGAGAGACCTTTCTGTAAGATATTCTTCCTACTTCCTGACCTCTAGTCAAATCCAATTCAAAGCAGAATATGGTGAAAAAATAAACTATTAAGGATATGAATCTGAAGCTTCTGACAGAAGATTGTTTGTGAAAACCAATAGAGTATGTTTAACTGTCCATCAGTTATGTGGGGATTCCTATAGCAGAAAAACTTCCTTGTAAAGCAGAAAGCACTTATCCCCAATTTATTATTTCATAAAATATATTTGAGCAATAAATATTAATAAAAATATTTAGCATTTTTCAATTTTTCTTTCGTTCTTCTACTCCTCCTTTGTACACCTCCTCACCTCAATGAAGAATCAAAACAACTTAAAATCTTTTAAATTATATTATCTCTTAGGCCTGATGTGGAGAGTTTACCTAACTGAATTAACATTGATATTGTATAGCTAAGTTTATGCTGAGTAAATTTGGTTTTGCTTTGTTTCTGTAAATTACGATAGCACTCAGGTCTTAGTATGTGATGTTTTATTTTACATTAAATATAGATTCATGTGTACTGTAAGGCCATTACATATATGTTAACAGATAAAAATGAAAAATGAAAAATATTCTTTATGTAATAGAATATACACTGTAAGTGTACGTTCTTATGCTGAAGATAGTCAAACAATCTATATCATGCTTTGCATAATTTAAAAGCAAAATGACAAAACAAAGTCATAATAAAACAAAGCAATATCATTTAAAGTTTAGATTTTACAGAAGTCACAGTGCAAATTATTGAACTTCAGGGAAGTCCTGATATCCTACACATGTTCAAATTCTAATTTTGAGGTGATTTTTTGGTCTGTGGATCTGAACTAAGTTTTATTGAAGATGGATTTGGCTGTTTAAATTTTTCTTTACCTGAAAGCCTGTAGGTCCTGTCTACCGACTCAAGGGTAAGTCAGTCCATTGATTGGATTGACTTATCAAGATTAAAAATGCTGCTTTCTCATGGTGAACAAATACTTCTTGCATTGACATAGTCAAATGAATATGGTGAATTTCTTGCCATGTCAAGAACCAGAAACTTATGAGATAAAGCAGTGAGATAGTGTCAAAAACATCCTGGACTGAGTGTGTAGACCTGTTCTATTATTTCTTCCTTCAGCGTAGACATATACTTAAAATTCTTGCATAAATATAGCAATAAATATTCTGATATCTATATTCTGTTCTAGGTACTGCCATATTATTTTTTTAGCACTCTTTTTTCAACCTAAAAATGTTTTTTAAAGCATTTTATTTTTAGTTTCAAGTATAGAATACATTGGTTAGACATTTATATAGTTTATGAAATAATCCCTCCTATTACTCTATCACCAACTGGCTCTACACATAGCCATTACATTATTGCTGACTATATTCCTTGTGCTCTGCTCTCCATCTCCATGACCATCTCTCAACTATAATTTGTACTTTAGCCCTTCACTCCTTTCAGTCCCCCAGTGCCCCTCCCCTCTGGCAGTTACCAGATTGTCCTATGTATTTGCGAGTCTTTTTTTCATTAATTTGTTCTTTTTGTTCCTTAGATTTCACATATAAGTGAAATCATATGGTATTTATCTTTCTCTGACTTATTTCACTCAACATGATAATCTCTAGGTCTACCCATGTCATTACAAATGGCAGAAATTCATTTTTCCAATTGTCTGTTGATGGGCATTTAGGTTGCTTCCGTATCTTATCTATTGTGAATAGCGCTGCCATGAACATAGGGGTGCACAGATCATTATGAATTAGTGATTTTTTAAAATCACTGTTGGTTTGCTTGGGCTACCATAACAAGATACCACAGACAGGGTGGCTTAAACAAAAAAAGTTATTTCGCACAATGCTGGACTCTAAAAGTCCAAGATGAAGGTGTCAATAAGTTTGGTTTCTTCTGAAGCCAGTCTCCTTACCTTGTAGATGACTGCTTTCTTGCTGTGTCTTCACATGGTTGTCTCTCTGAGTCTATATCCTAATCTACTCCTCTTATAGATACCAGTCATGTTAGATTAGGGCCTACCCAATGCCTTCATTTCATTTTAATTACCTACTTAAAGACCTGTCCCCAGATATAGTCACATTTTGGGATACCGGGGATTAGGACTTCAACATATAAATTTGGAGGAAAAGGAATGCCGTTGAGCCTATAATACACTCAAGTGTTCTTTTTTGTACATTCATTTTATGAAAAAAATTTTATTGAGATATAATTGACATATAACATTATGTTAGGTCAGGTACAAAACATAATGATTTGATATTTGTATATATTATAAAATGATCACAATAAGTCTAGTTAACATCCATCACCATTCATAGTTACAAAATTTTTCTTGTGATGAACTTTTATGATCTACGCTTAGCAACTTTCAAATATGTAAATAGAATTATCAACTATAGTCACCATATTGTATATTACATTCCCATGACTTAGCTGTTTATAATTGAAATTTGTACCTTTTGACCCTCTTACCCATTTCAGCCCACCCGCACCCCAAACACTTTCCTGACAGCCACCAATCTGTTCTCTGTATCTATGACATCAGTTTTTTTTTTAAGATTCCACATATGAGATCACATAGTATTTGTTTTTTTCTGTTGACTTCTTTCACGTAACATATGCTTTCATAAATTCCATTATGTTGTTGCATATGGCAAGCATTCATTCTTTTTTATGGATGAATAATATTCCACTGTGTGTGTGTATACAGCTTCTTTATCCATTTTTCTGTTAGTGGACTCTTAGGTTGTTTCCATGTTTTGGCTATTGTAAATAATGCTGCTATGAACATAGGGGTACAGCTATCATTTCAAGTTAGTGTTTTTGTTTCCTTTGGATTTATTCTCAGAAGTGGAATTGCTAGATTATATGGTAGTTCTATTTTTATTTTTTTGAAGAACCTCTATACTATTTCCCATAGTGGCCATACCAATTTACATTACCATTAACAGTGCATGAGAATTCCCTTTTCTCTATATCAATACAAGCATTTGTTATTTCTTGTCTTTTTGATAATGGCTTTGACTTGCATTTCCCTATGATTAGTAATGTTGAGCATCTTTTCATGTACTTATTGGCCATTTGTTTGTCTCTTTTGTAAAAATATCTATTCATGTTCTCTGCCCATTTTTTAGCTGGATTGGTTTTTTTTTTTTTTGATATATGAGGTTTTTAAATATATTTTAGATATTAACCTCCTTATCAGATATATAATTTGCAAATATTTTCTGTCATTCAGTAGCTTGCCTTTTTATTCTGACCATGGTTTCCTTTGCTGTGCAGAAGCCTTTTAGTTTGATGTAGTCCCACTTGTTGATTTTTGCTTTCATTGCCTTTGCTTTTGGTGTCAGGTGCAAAAAATCATCACCGGGATCAATGTCAAGGAACTTACTGACTGTTTCTTCTAGTTTTATGGTTTCAAGTCTTACATTCAATTCTTTAATTCATTTGAGTCCAGATTTGTGTATCATAGCCTAATAGGGCCATCAAAAGTGCTTAGAGCTCTGAAGGTAACAAATGCAAATAAAGACAGTTATTTGCTTGCCACTTGCTCAGAAACTTTCTGGGCCTCCTGAAAGGGCCCATACTTGTATTTGTAGACTTCACAGAATCAATAATATGTAGGAAAGACAAATGTGTCTGTAGGCTAAAGAAAAAGGAAAAAGGCAAAAATACCCAATTAAAGCAAAACAAAGTGCTCCCTGCCATGTAGCCATGAGTGTATATACATACACATATGCATATGCATATATACTTTTAGAAGAAGCATATAATTGAATTAAAGATGTTCTTATTGTTAAAAATCAAGAGGCAGAATTTGAAGAATGAAGGTTCATTTTTAAATGAAGAAAAATAACAAAGGAGTTTTATTGATAAATTCAGCAAAGTAGAGTATTTTTCTCTGAATCTAATGCTTGGTATTTAACATACTCAGAGAATAATGGAGAACTTAACACTTGGCAAAATACAATTTTAAATAATTGTTGAGATGGATGAATTTTAGTTGTCATCTTTAAAATATAAGAAACATAATATATGACATTATAAAAAGCACACACCAAACTAACTGTAGTGATAATAACTAATACTAAATAGAATACAAAGATAATGAAAACCTTATATACTAAACTCTAGAAGGGTCAATGGGATCTAGATAAACTGCATTGTCCCCTTCATTACCTTTTCTCTGTTTTGGAATTCATCATGGTGTTCTCTGCCTCCAGAAACTTCCATTGAATGAGCTTCTGAAAATGGTACTAAAGAAGAACTTACATGTGAGACTTGATCATAAGTATAGGGTACGTACAGTAAAGATGGAGCAGAGAATCCCTAAAAACCACTTCCAGTTTGGTGGTTAGCTAGAATAACTCACAGAACTCAGCATATAGTTGTCTCATGGCTATGATTTATTACAGCAGAAGGATACAGAGCAAAATCAGCAAAGGAAAAAGGCCCAGGGGGCGAAGTTTAGAGGAAACCAGGCACAAGCTTCCAAGAGTCCTCTCCCACGGGAGACAGACAGGACATACTTAATTATTCCAGCAACAATATGTAAAAACATACAAAATGTATGCTAAAGAAGCTGGTTAGCAATTCAATGCCCAATTTTTTTATTAGACACTGGTCATGTAGGCACCATTTGCCTAGCATATACCTAGCACAGACTCCCAGAAAGATAATAGTGTTTAGTATAAATGACAAACAATTTAGTCACATTAAACCACCCTTATCAGTTAGAGAATGAAGAAAGCACTCCCAAATCCAAATTCCCAGACACTAGGCCAAGGCCCAACCTTACAAGCATGGCTTTCTAAGGCTGGCTAGTCTAAGACCTGCTATATTAACTGTTTTCTGCACAGATAGAAAAGCAGATGCTAAAGCTCCACGGAGGCTGGCTGGCTGATGGCTATTTTTCCTCTGAATTTACCACACTATAAGAAATCACACGTAAAGGGCCCCAGGAGTGTCCTTTTAAATATATCATTTTGCTTGCCATTTTTGTCCTCAAATTTTACACTTTAGCACCTATTTTGTTCATAAGTGAATGCTGCTTTTCCTCCCTCTCCTGCCCTTTTTGCCCTACAAAAACAGGATAAGAGCTTTACCAAGAAAACCACATTGAAACTCACAGAGGGTTAATATGGTGACAGTCATCATGCAGGAGAAAACACACAGTGGGATTGTAAAGCTACAGGGCTGCTTTTCTGACACGTCCAGTAAATTAACTCTAGACTCATCTCCTAAAGAGAATCTTCCCTCCTGGTCTGAGCAGTGGCCTCATCCCCAGAATTACTGTGGAGGGGTAGACCGTGTGTCCCGAAGGAGTAGTGCTCCTTTGGCTGCTTAGATTCTAATTAAATACCAGCTGCTTAGATTCTAATGTTGGCTTGGAAAGTCTGTCTTACTATTTTATAGTGGTGCTTATCCAGTTTTCCACTTTGAGCTAAATAGAACACAAGGAATATATCTTTCAGATTATAAAAGGAGAAAACTTTCCTGTTTTATATCTGAACTCTGAAGAAATTAGACATGAATTCAGCCTCTAAAATCATGTGCATTGAAAAAGATTTTTTAAGGTTATTTCTTTGTTTTAAAGAGAGAAGTTCATGTTTGCTGTTGTTCAAGCAAAGACCTTTGACTAAAGCAGGCACACCAAGTCACTCCTCCTTCCTCCCCGGAAACTCAGATATTTCTGTTTAGGTGATCAGAGCTTGCCACTAGAGCTTCACGCATTGCTTTGCCAAGTGACGCTACTGGAATTTGACATAAGTAGTGGTCCCTGGAGTCTTTTGGTATAAAGAGCTTCTAATTAGTCATGTCCTCTCTCATCAAAATAGGAAATATTTCACTTGACGCAAATTTTATTTACTCCTTCAATGTATAGTAAAGAAAGCTGCAATAGCAAAAATGGGCTCATTTGGGGCAACAGGTCTCAGGAGCTTTATGCTGCAGTAACTCAGACTTTCACTTCCTTTTCTAAATTTTCCATTTCTCTTTCTATCCACAGCAATGTTTATTCAATAACAAAAGTTCCCCCTATTTCTTGCTTACCTGTGTTACTTTAAAATAAAGGAGCGGAGATCTTTCATTATTTCACAGTTTTCTTGAACCAGGATCCTTGCTAAGTAGCAGATGAGAGCAGTCATTCATTCAGATCAGCAATATTTTATGCACAGATGAAAGAAGCTGTCCTGGAAAACGAAATGGGATGATCTTTGCCTTTAGCTACACAGTTACCTATTTATCCTTAATTCTTCTCTTTGAGTAGCACTCTCCTCCTCTCTCTCACCCCTCCCTAAAGAAAACTGCTGAACCATTCCCCCCTGGAATACGGATGCTGTTAAAAACGTGTTAATTGTATTCCCTCTATTTGTTCTCACTGGGATGCTTTTTCTGCTAACTGAATCAAATCTGATCTGATTGGGGTAGTTTTATATGTTCACCCTCTCATATTTTGACTATTTAAAGAGTTTCTTAACTGTTCCTTTTCATTGTCCAATCAGCTCTGATAGTATCATAACTTGTAGAAAAAATTTACCATTGCCCTCAGAATAAGTTCAAGCGCCTTAGTCTTTTATTGACAATTGTCAATAGTTGAGCACCAATCTCCTTTCCATGTATGTATGTATGTATCTATTTTTATCTCAAGTCGATAAATGAACTTAATTTGTTCATTTATTGACATTTTCATTCAACAAAATTTTGGATTATCTATTTTGTTTTGGACAGTAGACACAGCATATACAAAAGGGGAAAAAAGAGACATCTTTCTTGTCCCCCAAAAAAAGACTTACAGTTAAGTTTGGGAATTTAATAAGTGCTAGAATGAAGATATGCACACAGTACTATGTATTAAATAATTAATGGTTACTTAATTCACTTGGTCCACAAATATTTAAGGAGCACCTAAGATAATGCAAGCAATGGACAAACACATGAAGTATCTAAGTTAATGAGGAGAATCATGGAAAGTTTCTCAGATATGCTAGTACTTCAGTTTAGTCTTTCAGAACTTCCTGAGCACCCAGGCCCTCTGCTAGTTGCCTTCTAGAATGCTCCTTACAGAATACGGAGTATGTTTTCTGTTTACTTCATTTTCTCATCTGGAATACTTACTTGTTTTAAAATACCTCTGACTCTTTGAGGCCTAAACCTAAATGTATCTCTTCATCTGCTGAGATTTCCCCTGACCAGGAGAAATCCATCACCTTTTTTTTTTTTTTTTTTTAATCAATGTATAGTTGACATGCAATATTAATTTCAGGTGTATTACATAGTGATTCAACATTACATATCTTGTGAAGTGATCACTATGGTAAGTCTAGTAACTATCTGTCACCTTACAAATTATTACAATATATTCACTATATTCCCTGTGCTGTACATTAAATCCCTATGACATTTACTTTATAACTGGGAGTTTGTATCTCTTAATCACCTTCAACTTTTTTCCCATTTCTCCTCTCCAGCAACTACCAGTTTGTTCTCTGTATCTATGAGTCTTTTTGTTTTGTTTTCTTTGTTTTTTAGATTTCACATATAAGTGTAATCAAGCAGTATTTGTCTTTCTCTATCTGACTTATCTGACTTAGCATGATACACTCTAGGCTCATCCATGTTGTTGCAAATGGCAGGATTTTATTCTTTTTATAGCAGAGTGATATTCTTTTGTGTATATATACCATATTTTCTTTGTCCATTCATCTATTAGTGGATACTTAGGTTGTTTCCATATCTTGGGTATTGTAAATCATGCTGCTGTGAACTATATAGCTTTGTAATATAGTTTGAAATCAGGTAATGTAATGCCTCAAGCTTCGTTCTTCTTTCTCAATTCTTCTTTGGCAATTCAGAGTCCTTTGTGGTTCCATACAAATTTTAGAATTACTGACTCTAAGTCTATAAAATATGCGATTGGTATTTTAATGGAAATTGCATTGAATCAATAGATTGCTTTAAGCATTATGGACACTTTAACAAAGTTTATGCTTTCAGTCCATAAGTATTATATATACTTTCACTTATTTGCACCATCTTTGATTTCTTTCATCAATGTCTTATGGTTTTCAGAGTACAGATTTTCCATTGCCTTGGTAATATTTATTCCTAGGTATTTTATTATTTTTGATGCAATTATAAATGAGATTATTTTCTTATTTTTTCTTTCTGATTGTTCATTATTAGTGTATAGAACACTACTGATTTCTGTATAATTTTTATGCTGCAACTTTACTGAATTCATTTATTAGTTATAATAGTTTTGTTTTGTTTTTTGGTGGAGTCTTTAGGGTTTCCCATATATAGTATCATGTCATCTGGAAATAGTGAGTTTTACTTTTTTCTTTCCAACTTGGATGACTTTTATTTTTTGTTTGGTACGGTCAGGACTTCCAATACTATGTTGTATGAAAAAGAAGAGTTGACATTCATGCCTTGTTTCTAATCTTAGATAAAAACTTTCAGCATTTTAGCATTGAGTATGATATTAACGAAGAGTTTGTCATACATGTCCTTCATTACGTTGTGGAATGTTCCTTCTACTTTGTTAAAAATTTTTGTCATAAATTATTGTTGAATTTTGTGAAATGCTTTTTCCTGAATCTATTGAAATAGTCATATAGTTTTTATCTTTTGTTAATGTGATGTATCATGTTGATCGATTTGTAGATATTGAATAATCCTTGTATCCATAGAATAAATCCCATTTGATCATGGTGTATGATACTCTTAATGTATTGTTAACTCACTATTTGCAGATGATATGAATTCAGTTTTGTATCAGGGTAATGCTGGCCTCATAGAATGAGTTAGAAGCATTTCTTTCTCTTCAACTTTTTGGAACAGTTTGAGAATGCTAGGTATAAATTCTTTAGAATTCACCTGTAAGGTAGTATGGTCCTGAGTTTTTCTATTGTTGAAAGATTTTTGCTTACTGATTCAATTTCTTTACTAGTAATTAGTCTGTTTAGATTTTATGTTTTTTCCTAAGTCACTATTAGAAGAGTGTTTGTTTCTAGGAATTTATCCATTTCTTCTAGATTGTCCAATTTGTTGGTATTACTTGTTAGTATTACTCTCTTTGATCCTTTGATTCTTTAGTGTCAGTTATAACTTCTCTTTCATTTTTAATTTTATTTGGGCCCCTTCTCTATTTTTTCTTGATGAATTTGACTAAAGGTTTATTGATTTATGTTTATCTTTTCAAAGATCCAGCTCTTAGTTTTATCAATCTCCTCTATTATATTTTCACCTCTATTTATTTCTGCTCTGTTAATTATTTCCTTCCTTCTACGGACTTTGGGCTTTTCTTCCCCTAGTTTCTTTAGGTTTAAGGCTAAATTGTTTATTTTAAGTTTTTATTTTGGTTATTTCTTGAAGTAGGCCTGTATTGCAATAAATTTCCCTCTGTGAATTGCTATGTTACATCCCATAAATTGTGTAAAGTTGTGTTTCCATTATCATCTGTCTCAACATAATTTTTGATGTTCTCTTTGATTTCTTCACTAACGTAGTCATTGTTTAGTAGTATGCTGTTCAGGCTCCACACATTTGTGGTTTTTAGTTTTTTTCCTTGTAATAGATTTTGTTTCATACCATAGTGATCAGAGAGAATGCTTGATATAATTTCAGTCTTCTTCAATTTATTGAGATTTGTTCTGTGGACTGACCTGTGATCTATCCTGGAGAATGCTACACATGCCCTTGAAAAGAATGTGTATTTTTTAATACACATTTGAATGTTCCATATGTCTATTGATCTATCTGTTTTAATGTGTCATGTAAAGTCAATTTTTCCTTGTTGATTTTGTCTTTATGATCTATCCATTGATATAAGTGGATTGTCAATGTCTACTGTTATTGTTACTCTTTCAACCTCTCCCTTTCTTATATTTGCTTTATATTAAAATTATACACTTCTATGCTGGTTGTATAGATGTTTGCAATGGTTATATACTCATGTTGGATTGACCTACTTCTGATTATATAATATCCTTCTTTGTCCTTGTTAGTTTTTATTTCAAAGTCTATTTTGTCTAATATAAGTATTGCTACCCCAGCTTTTTGTTTCTGTTTGTATGGAATATCTTTTTCCACTTTCAGTCTGTGTGTGTCTAGATATGAAGCAAGTGTCTTATAAGCAACATATATATGGTTCTTGTTTTTTCATCCAATCAGTAACTCTCTTTTGATTGAAGCACTTAGTCCATTTACATTTAAGATACTAATCAATTGGTATGTACTTATTGTCATTTAGTTAATTATTCCATGTTTGTTTTTGTTGTTATCTGTTCCTTCTTTTCTGGCTCTCTTCCCTTGTGATTTGATACCTTTTTTAGTGGTATGTTTAAATTCCATTCTCTTTATTTCTTGTATATCTATTTTAGGGTTTTGGTTTGTGATTTCCATGAAATTCATTATAACAGCTTATGTATGTAGCATCTAGGTTGATCGTCACTTAAGTTTGTATTCTAAAGGAACATTTTTACTTCCTACCTCCAATGTTTTAGGTTTTTGATGTCATATTTGACATCTTTGTGTGTGTGTGTGTGTGTGTGTGTGTGTGTGTGTTTCCCTTAACTAATTATTGTAGATATAAATGGATATACATGATTTTACTACTTTTGCTTTTTAACCTTTATACTAACTTTATAAGTGGTTTATCCAACTACCTTTACCAAATTTTTACCTTTACCAGTGATAATATTTCTCTCATATTTTGTCTTATTTAGTTTTGGTGCCTCTTTTCTGCTTAAAGAAGTTTCTTTAATATTTCTTGTAATGCCAGTTTAGTGGTGGCCAAGTCCTTTAACTTTTTTTGTCTGGGAAACTCTTTGCCTCACCTTCAATATTGAATGATAACCTTGCCTGGTAGATATTCTTAATTGCAGTTTTTTCCTTTCATCACTTGGAATATACTGTGCCATGCCCTTCTGTCCAGCAAACTTTCTGCTGGAAATTATCTGATAGTGTTATGGGAGTCCCTTGGTACATAACCAGTTGTTTCTCTCTTGCTCCTTATGTTTGACTTTTGTTATTTTAATTATGATGTATTTTGTTGTGGGTCTTTTAGGTTCATCTTGTTTAGTACTCTGTGCTGCCTGGACTTGGAAGTCTGTTTCTTTCTCTAGGTTAGGGAAGGTTTCAGCCATTATTTCATCAAATAGATTTTTTTGGACATTAGTACACTTGATAGTCACTTAAACTACCTTTATTTTTTTTCCTTTTTGCTGTTCTGATTGGGTGATTTTCGTTACCCTGTCTTCCAGATCATCAATCCATTCTCCTGATTCCTTCTAAAGTATTGTTCATTTCAATTATTGTAGTCTTCAGCTCTGATTGGTTCTTTTTTATATTTTCTATCTCTATTGACATTCTCACTATATTGATTCATTCTTCTCTTAAGTTCAGTGAGCATCTCTGTGGCCATTATTTTGAACTCTTTATCTGGCAGACTGCTTATCTCTGTTTACTTAGTTATGTTTTTGGAATTTTCTTTTTTTTTTCTTATTTGGAACATATTGATTTATCTCCTCATTTTGCCTAACTCTCCTTGTTTGTTTCTATATATTAGGTAGATCAGATATGTCCCCTAGTCTTAAAAGAGTGGCCTTATGTAGAAGGTGTCCTGTGGACTCAGCATCACAATTCCTTCAGTCACCAAAACCAGGTGATCCAGGGGTGTCCCCTGTGTGAGCTGTGTGCACCCCACTGTTGTGGCTGAGACACAACTATTGCAGGTACATTGATGGGCTTTATTACCTTTCTGAATTCCTACAGCATGCTGTGCTTTTCTTGTGGCACCACTTTAATTTATTTTAATAAATATTTAAAGTAACAAAAACAATTTAAATTAGACATATTTAGAGTAAAATGTGAAGACTGTATTTACCCTGGATTTACTTATATCTCATTTCTGTCTCCAGAATATACTGTTGGTAATTTGGTATGTGTCTACTCAGAACTTTCTCTTGGCATTTACATTCACTTGTGCACATGTGAGTACATACACACACATGTAATAGAGGTTAATGTTTTTCCTAATAAAATCATACTCCACATTGTTTTAGAATTACTTGATGGTTGTCCCTGTCCGTACATAAAAATGTAATTTCTTTTTACCATAATACCTAAATGGCAATTTATTTTCTGACATTCTATTGTTTAAAAAAATCTGTCATGCACATTTAAATATATGTAAGTATTTATATGGATAAATTTATAGATGTGAAATTTCTGTATCAGAGTGTACATACTTAAAAAGTTAGTAGATTCTGCCAAATTGTCCTTCAAACAGACTATTCCACTTTAAACCTCCACAAATTTTCCTGAGACCCTCATTTGGTGTAATTTTTCACATGTTCGATCTCCCTTAGTTCATGAAAACGTAATCTCTTTGGGACAGGAACTATGCCCTTTATGTTCTGGCACAGAGCAGAATTTGGCACATAATACAGGTTTGATAATGAGTACAAAATGGAATGTATAGATGTAAAATACCAGGTTTCTTCTGAAGGCAAAGAAGGGGCTTGGCTATTTGGTCTTTGTGGAAGATTCTTATTTGGTCCCCATAGATTAAGGTTTTATTTCCATTTCCCAACTAAGTGCTTGGTTTTTATTAATGGTACAATCTAGTTAGAAATGTTCTTATAATGAAATGGCACAATCTAGTTAGAAATGTTCTTATAATGAAAATCTTAAATAAGATTTTCTGAGGAGTTAATAGAAAATGCTGAAGTGAAGTCCTCTGATTGGGGCTAGAGAATAAATAATAAAAAGGCCTGGAGCTCTAAGTTCTCCTTTTGGCATTGCCAGAATATGGCAAGCAGCCTCAAGTGTACAAAAAGAGCATGGGGTGACAGTTATGCCAAACAATCAAGAAGCCTGAACAGGAACTAGCACCTGATGCCTAACTGCTTTACATTACAACATTTGTGCACTTTGATAGACAGTCTTGGTTAAACCCCAATACCATTACCTTAGGCATGCTACTTACTCTTTTTGAAAGTCCCTTTGCTCTTTTGTAAAATGGGAGACCAATCCCACTGGGTTATTAAGAGAATTCAGAATGACTAGGTAAAAGGAACTAGCACAATGCCCACTAGATAGTGAGAGCCTTCTAGCAGTGAGCAGATTACAGAAAAGGATTGCCTCTGCTGACTGCATGGGGTTCACTTAGGGACATTGTTTTTGAAGACCTAATTTTGATAGTTAGTCCATTTTATGCATGAGTTTCAAAGCCACTTCCTTAGAAAGATCCAGAAACCCAATATAACTACTCTGTTTTTATATTTGTTAGTTTCTTTTCAATAGTGAAGAACAAGGTTTAGTTTTGTCTTGAAAATCCCATGTGGAGTCATGCCCAAAGAAATTAAAAAGAGCAGATGTAGCGATTGGGATGTATAATGGCAATCTGTGTTCTAGATGGGTAGTCACATATTAGGAGATTCTGTGACCATGAACCATTTATGAGCCTTCTGGAAGAGAGTAGTAAGCACTGAGATTCAGCTTGAATTTCTTGTTTAAGCCATTTCCAAAGAATGTAAAATGGCACAGTGGAGACTCCCAGAGTAAAGGGCATGTGAATTTCACCAAAACATTACATGATATCTTCTTTTGCTCTGTGTCACTTTCATTCATGGTACTGCTTCATGGTTTCTTCTCATTTCCATTTGGCAAAGTCTCCTTAGTCATTTAATGCCCATTGCAAGGTCTTCTCATATGCTTTATAGCATTCTTCCTGTGTGGTGTCATTTTTATTATGGTTTCCTGTTGATTTATCTGTTCTCCCCACCCTCAAAAACCATAAGCAACTCAAAGACATGATTTTCATTTTTGAGTGCCCTGAGATTTATACAAGTGCCTTTTACTAATTACTTCTCCAGTAATACTTTTTAAATAATGAATCAGTGAAATTAAGGAGTAATGTGGCCTCAGTTAAGGGGGGATGAATTTGTGGCTAGTAAAAGTATTCTCTAAATGAATGTTGCATATGTTTAAGACCCACTTCTTTCGTAGGGTAATTTTCAGAAGCTAAAATGTGACCCTCTTACAAATTGAGAATAAACATGAATCAAGGCTTTTATTCAACTCACTAATTAATGATGATGTAACCAGCAAAATAGTAAATCTGATTTTAAGGTGATTTAAGAAATTGAGATTATGTAACCTTTTTAAGACAAGAAAGTTGGAATAAGGTCACTGTTTGGACACAAAACTGGTTAATGTTCTTATTACCTTTAACCTTTGGAATGTGCTTTTCTGCTGGATAGAAATCATTTGCTTTTCTACTGGGTACAAATATAAAAATAAATGGAACTTCACAGAACTGTAAAAATAGTAAAAAAAAAAAGCAGCAAAAGTAAACAATAGTATGTTTTCCTAAAAAATGAAATAATCCATGGATAGATTTGATAAACAATGACCCAGGATGCATTTAAAGGACATGCAGTCATCCTCTTGACCTTATTTACAGATTGCAGAGTTTTTCTATACCAATGGTCAACTCTTTTTACCTTATGCTATTTTCTGGAACAATTTTTTCTATACCTAAGTCAGTGGTTCTCTGATTACAACTTCAATTCAGATCTTTCTTCTAAACTCCAAACTTACTTGTTAAATTCTCTCATCACTAGCTGTGTGATTCCAGGAAGATTACTTAACCTTTTGGTGCCTCTCTTGCCTCCTCTCTAAAATGGTATTAAAGTAGTACTTAGCACATAGGATTACTTTAAAGAGTAAATTAATTCATATGTACAAAGTGTTTTGAACAGTGCTTGACATGTAATATGAGTGCTTGCTGTTACTATTCTCAACATCTCATTTTGGATGTCTCAATGGTACTCAAAAACTGCATTTCTGAAATCAAACTTATCTCATTCCCTCCCCAAACCTACTCTGCCTACAATGTTCCCTGTCACAGTCATGAGCACCATCATTTATATAGTTATAAAAATGAGACACTAAGGGCCATCCTTTATACCTCTTCTCCTTATTCTTGATAGCTAGGCTATCAATAAGTCCTGTCTATTTTATTCCTAAGGATCTCTTGACTCCATCAACTAATCTACATTTCTGCTGCTGGCACCCTAGTCCAAATAGCTTTTATCTATTGCCTGAATTTCTACACTAGCCTCCTGAATGATCTCCCCATAAATTCTCTTGCCTCTCTCTAAACCACTCTCTACACTGAGAATGAAGATCTTACTATGCTATTTCCCTGCTTTGAAATTTTCAAAGCTTTCTATTGCTCTCTCAATAAAGATCCAATTTCTAAAGTGGCTCTTGCCATTCTCCTTGGTATCTGTGCTCCAGCAATACTGTATTCCACTTGTTTTCTGAGGTAAAATCTCAAAAAATTAAAAATAGAACTACCATATAATCCAGCAATCCCATTCTTGGGAGAGCATTTCCATATTGGGAAGGGGAGTTTGTACTAGATGACAACTAACTTCCCTTCCAAAGTTTTTGGGGTTTGATGAATTTGTGGTGGTGGGAACCATAAGTGCCTGAACCTGATGTAATAGAATTAGATTACTGTTCAGAAAATAGTCACTCAAATGCCTTTCCTTATCAGGATAGAGTATAATTCCTTAGCCTTAATAACTTTACTCTTGATCATATGACTTTCTTTGGCCAATGAAATGTTGGAGGGTGTGGTTCAAGGAGAGTCTTTTAATGTACTTGTTCAATTCAGCTTGGCTCTTGAGTCCCTGTGATCCATTATGAGATGCTCAGGCCTTATAGTCAACACACATGGAACAGGTGGAAAGCCAGCCCATAGCCAAGCCCAGCTGGCCCCAGCTTAGATCAGCAGACTCCAGCCGATCCCCAGATCCATGAGTATGAAAATAAATGCTTCTTATCATAAGCCACTGACCTGGGCATGAGGTTGTTATTATGCAGCATTCTTATGACAAAAGCTGGTTCTCTCTAAACTGAGACACTCCCAACTTATAATATTGGGCTCTTTATAGGTAATAGTTCTCCTTGCCACTCTCTTGCCTTGGTATTCCACCTTGTATGATTGATTGTATGTGGGAAAGAGAAGGAAGGGAGTGAATTTCTGACAGTTGACATGCTGGCCCTGTTTACACTGTAACATAGCCTTGAGGAACTATTTCTTTCTCTATGTCCTTGACACAACAAGAGAGACTGTGCTGTAGTCCCCTGGTGTGTCCTCCTTTTTGTGGTCTCATGGTAGTTTGCCTTATGTTCTTATTGCTCTGTCCTTACTGAAGGGATCATACTTGTGTAAATCTACCAGAATATGGAAGGTGTGTCTTCCTTTTGGGGCCCCAAGTTTTAGTTCATGTTATATTCTCTGAGGAACTCATTCAGGAAGGTTTAAACAGGAAGGCAAAATTCACTCCTACCCTCATTCTGTCTTCTGAAAAAGCGGAAATTAGCCTGGGCATCCAAGAGCCAGAGCTGGGCATGAAGATCAAGAGGAGAGGGACTAAACTATGTGCTGGGTAGAAAGGCAGAAAGCAGGCACAAAACAGGAGGGATGAGACCAGAGAGGGTGCTTTCTCTAAGTCATTTGTGGCCTCTCCATGAGTGTTTGGTCCTTTCAGATACTTCTTCTTTAAAGCCCTAAATTCTGAAATTACTTATACCAGTTTCTTCAGTAACCTTTTCATTTCCAGGTTCCATATGGTATATGAAAGCAGGAGAGGGAAAAAAAGATGGGTGTGAAAGATAATACAAGAAACATTTCCTATACATTCAGAGAGAAGGAACGACAGTTACCCTCAGATCTACAGAAATCAAGCTTGTTTTTTAGCCCTGTCTGATTTTTTTCCCCTGAGGCCCCAGGATACTAAGATACTTCAACAAAATAGACAAGATTATACTTCCATGAGTAAATAAGCATGTAAGCTATTGAGAAAGGAAGGAGAGGGCAATCTATGTGTATAAGGAGGATAGGAAAGAAAGATAAGAGAAATAACACGAACCAGAAACCATACCAGGTATTTGACATATGGTACCTCACTCAGTTCTCATCGTAGTCCTTTATTAACCTTCCTGATATGTAAATAAGGAAACTGAGATAAAGAGAAGTCCAGTAACTTGCTCAAGATTCCACAGCTCATTTTGAGAGTTGGGAGAAGAATCCAGATAGAACTACGATTAGATCTATCTTCAGATAATGGAGGAAAAAATGAATATCATTCAGACATAACCCAACATATAGAGATGTTCAAATGTTGCATGATCTAAGAGACAAAAAAATTTAAAAAGCACTTTACTCCAAAATGGATCCTCTACTGACTCACATGAAGCCTAGATTTCTGCTATTATATTTCTCTTTCATTGGAGTAAATCCATGTTTATCCAACCAGGTTATGCACAGCCTGGCAGGTATGTGGCAGTGTGTCTGAAGATAGTTGCAGGAGAATCATGTATGTTGTTCAAGATCAGTGGCTTCATGCCAAAATCTGAGAGAAAAGTTATATCAAAACAAACATTAATGTTTTATAAAATGCAAGTTTGAACTGAGTTTAAAAGCTAAAATGTGAGAAATTCCATGCTCCAATCCCAGAACTCCAAGTACATGAATTCTTTCTCTGGTAGGGGCCACTTTGTTGGAAAAGTTTGAGAAGTGCTAGCTGAAGGCACCCTGTCCCAAGGAAGCCTCTGAGAAAATGAAAACATGTTGACGGGCAGTGGTGAGGGAACATTTACATTCCCTACCAAATATGAGCACTTGAGGACAGGCAAATTTATTAGTTTAGATCCACCCAGCCCAGAGGAAATACCTTAAATAATGAGATCCCAGAAGCATAAGTTTGATTGAATTCTGGGAGCCTGTAGATCATTTCTGCTGAGCAACAGTGAGAGAGGAAATGCCTCAGTGGGACATCAACTATTATTTGTGAGGGGTGGGGTTACTAAAGAGGGCATTTTTTTGTCCATGGACAATTTATTCTCAGCTCATACCCCTTGTTAGAGAACCTTCCTAAGCTCCTTTTGCAGTGAGAATCATAGAGGCATAGTAAGTGGGGGAGCAAACCACATGACATCTTTCCCTCCCCAGTAATGACTGACTTAGCTATAGGCAGATACTAGACTCAAGACAATGCATTTGGAATGTATTTGTGTGCACACGCACACACACACACACACACACACACACACACACACACACACACACACACACAGCCAGAAATTCTTTTATTCAGGAATATAGAAGTCAGGGTTAAAGATCTGACTTTAGTCAATGTGAACTGAAGACAATATTAAAGCTAGAGATAATGGTGGCCACATGCATGCTAACACAGCAGAAGCCAGTATGACAAAAGCACAAAGGGAAAGCCAGATGTGCAGAGAGGAGCAATCAAGAGAACATACAACGCTGGAGAGAGAAAAACAGAGACTTCGATTTCTGAGTTTTGGCCTCTCACGTAGTCTGGCTGTTTTGGGAACAACCTTCACACTTTATCTACAAATTTCCCTCTTTGCTTAAGCTGATGAAAGTGAGTTTTATTCTTTCCGCTAAAGTTCTCTTGCAAAGACAGAGGGATGTAATAAAAAACAATCCTACCTGGGTGAAGAGTAACCAAGTCATTGATCATCCTAACTGGGACATTTTGGGTGCTGTTAATAATTTTACTGACACAACAGGAAAACCAAGATGTGTGGCCATCTTTCCTATGTCGTCAAGAAAGGAAATGAGATGTTCCCTGCTTATGTTTTCTAGGCACTATTAACTGCTTAAATCTAGGCTATCTCATCTGATTTCACAACAATCTTTTCAGGCTTGACCACTATCAAACCAGGAACTAGAGCTTGAGAGATCCAACGCATAGGAAACTGGTAGAAGAGCCAGAATTGGAAGCCAGGTCTAGGTGACCACAGGTTCTGTGCCCTTCTCACTAGGCTCTCTTTCTCTGAAACAGTTTTGCCTAGACTCAAGCTATACCAGCCCATAGTCCTCACATCAGCATTTTGGGGTATTTGAGACCAACGATCAGTGAAGAGAAACATGCAATCACACAAATCTCTCAGAAAACCCACACCCACCTTATTGACACAAGGACAATGTCTAGCCTCATTCTTTCTTGAAATGCTTTTCAGCTGAAAAAGCACAATGCAACAAAATCTCCACTAGCAAAGAAGGAAATTGAAGCAATTTTGAGACAATTCAGGAGAATCCTCACTTTTACCTGAGTTATCTGAGCAGTGAAGGACACAAAAGATTAGGGGTCAGAATTCTCAGATAATTGCTTGTTTTCCAGGTCTAGCAGGTTTAAGGCTCAGGCTTTCTTTTCTGAGCAAGTATTGTCCTCGTCATCACACAGTGAACACGTACCAATTTCTAGGTAAGAGCTGTGTGGCAAAAGAAAGAGGTGATAGGAGAGTAGAACCTGATATTTTAATTAAGACTCAGGTGAAGAAGTCTCTTCATTAAAATTCTAATTTGATTTCAGTTTTCTACTAAAATGCCAAATATAACAGGAAAGTAATTAGTTCCAAGTTCTGTATCTCTTTTCTTATCAGGCACTTCTAGCCCCCAGCTCTAATCCAATCACCATCAAGCAATTACCTGATGATTGGAGTTCTTGGGATTTGCTGACCATTGTGGGGAGTGTGCCAGGTTCTTTCTGAGTCAGAAAAAGGCATCGATTACTGACAACTGCACCCACCTGTTTATCCTTGGTAAGGAATAAATGGACAGGATGGTCATTCCATCTTAATTCAAGGCAACATGACCTAGATAGGTGGCAAACTTTCCTACCACATTGATATAACTTGAAGAAGAGGCCCCAGGACAGGATGAGAAGCTGGGCTTTATTCCATTAGAGTCCTATCTGTTTTTTCTGACACTGCTTTTAGAATCACCAATGAATCTTCTCTCATGTGATTTGCTCACATCCTATGTTTACATTATGATCTTCGACCTTGTGAAAAGGTGATGAAAGAATTTAGAAGAAAGACCTAGGTGGACAGGGGAGTACAATTTGGATGGAGGTACTATTAATAGCCATACACTATTATGCATTTCGAAGTCCAAGATCCAACCTTGTAAACTATGATCCTGATCACCTGTGGCTGAGACCATTGTAAAAAACATTGTTGGCATTTCACAAGTTATTTGGAAGCCAGAAAAAAGTTTGGCACAAAGCAAACCTTATTAAATCTTGTAAAATGTAAATGTGAATTTTTTTACTGCAATAATTTAATTGAAAAAATCTCTTTAAAGAAAATAAGGAACATGATCGTTTTTGAAGAACTTTATGGACTATTTATTGTAGCACTCTTGGTGCCGTGTCACAGCTATACAGCATTTTACTGGTTTTTTTTTTCATGCATACAGTATTCTATCACCAAAGTTAAGGAATCTCACAGTTTCTATTTAGATTGATTTGAATTCTTGAGATGTATTCAACTGCTCATTATTTCCCCTCTTCTTTTTCCACCCAACTCCCAACTGAGAGAAACAATTTTTTAAAATTACCCAAATGCATTACCCCAGTGCATATATGAACACAGTGTCTTTTAGTGGTCTGCACTTAAGAAAACTATTAATCTACAGATGAATAGCTCCAGTTGGTGCTAAATAACCAGACAGTGTATTCACTCTAGCACCACACAAAATAGTTAAATAAGGAATCAGATAATATAAAACAGCAGTTGAACACAGAGGTTAGTAAATATAAAACAACTCATAACTGGAAAAAGAATCCTATCACCTGATATGATTATTTGTTATTATCTTAGCAATATTTTTACTCTCCCAATTCACTTTTTATATCTTATGGCCTCAAATAAAAAAGTATCTTTTTATTTAAAATGCAATAATGACTTCCACAGTTTTTCTTGAGAATTTTGAAATTTCTTTTTCTGAAAATATTTTTTTTTAATCTAGTTTTTCGTCCTGGTGGTCAAAATGCAAATGTTACAGAAATGTTTTTCTGTTGTTCCATTTTTCTACCCTAATATCAGTTTTGACCTTTAAGCTGCATAAAGTTCATATTAACAAAGATCACTTCTTTAAAAAGAAGAGCATTTTATTTATTAGTGATAATAATATAGTTTTATAATAGTATCAATTGCCCTGGAGTGTCTATATTTTATTCTAAAATCATGCAGTGATTGCCTAAAAGTATGGTGTCATTGCATTTTTTTGGATCTTAATACTTTTAATTCTTATTCTTGTAATTCAGCATGTATACACTTTGCCTCAAATTTAGAATTTGGCTATCGAACTGAAATAATTATTTGTTGAGAGAAGAGGGAGAAAAGAAAAAAGAAATAGAACAAAACTGTGATTATAAATATCTTATATAGTTATGTTAGGAATTAAAGACAGGCTCAAGTTGAGGTTGAAGAGTTTTAACAGCAGTCTTTTTAAGTTTTATTGCAGCATTTGGACTGTCAATTTGTCAACCTATTTCTGCCCTGATCTTTCTTCAGCCATTAACAACTGGCCAGTAACTCATTATTGCCCTATGAATTTTAGCCTAGCAGGTATGGTTATCTTCAACTCCCTTTAAAAGAATCATGACTAAAAAAAGTAAGTAAGAAAAATACTTTACAAATCTTTTGAAAAACACAGTTTGTCAAATAAATTGGCTGACATTTCTGTCCTATTGGATTCCTGGTATTAGACATAGACCTCTATTAAAATCTAAGAATGCAGTCAGCTCTCCAAGCACCGTCCATTTCTGCAGCAGTGGTTTGGCAAACGCCCTGGAGATTCTGTAGTCCAGAAGGCCACATGTCCTGACTAGGTACTTTCTTCCTTAACAGCAGCTGTATAACACCACATTGCCCATCACACAGAGGCCTGAATTCTGCCTTCTTGCTTCACTCAGACACATTGTCTAATGTGGTCATTGCAGCCCAGGGAACCAAAGATCAAGGTCTCACTTCTTAAAATACTGCTCCATAGAACACCGCCTCCATTTTGCTGGCCAGGCACATGCTTAACTCTTTGGGCTAGAAAGTTCTCTGGGATAGGAAGTTGCTAAGAAAAAACAGCCAATAGCTGCAAGCTGCAGGTTCCAAGTCTATTAAGAATGAATGTTTGAAAACACAGCACTTTTCTGTCTCACTGGTTTTTTTTTTAATGCACATATTATTTTAAGTCAGACAAAGTAATTTTCAACCAAGATGGGGTTATATTATTCATGAGAAAGCAGATTAACCAAACTTTGAAATTCAATAAGAAAATGCAACTTGAGTTCTAAGTCAAAAAACTCTAGATGCCATGAGTGAGCTTCACAGGGAGCCTGGGTGCGAGGAACTAGAGTGTTGATCAAGCTTAGAGAGGGATGGGGAGGGGCTTACAGTAGGGGCCAGGATAGACAAGGCTTGTCCAGCCAAGGACAGATGCCAAGGGTGGCTCTGGGAAAGGATGGTCCAAGTTCTAGACTTTTCAAGGTGAATTCAGAGCCTCAGAGAAGAAATGATGTAAATGTAAATGTCAACAGTTGGCTTCCTAAACACAGGTCAAAGAGGGTCATGTACACAGATGCACAGGCCTTTGAGAGTTAGAAGGTGCTTCTTTATGCTCCAGACAAAGAAATTGAGGTCCAGGAAGGACAACTTCTTCTATCAGGATTAATTGCATGATGGGGGAAGAAAGAAAGCAAACAGGCTGGAGGTAGGCTAGAAGTTTTTAAAAATCTATTTTTCTCTTTATTTCACATGTTTGACAGCATCTGCTCAGGTTCATTGGCCTTTTTGTGCCCTACATATGATATATTCCAGTGTGCAAATATTATTGTACACTGTGAGAACCAAACGTCTTAATCCGGGCCTTCACAGTGCACAGCAGCATACCACACATAGGGAATAAAATACACTGCTTCCTTGAAGACATTAGGAAAAGCACATTCGTCCTGAAGCTGTTCAAATAGCTCTTTGGAACAGCAAGTTCAAATTGCTATTCTGCCTTGACCACTATGGTTCAATAGAGGGGAAAAAATTTTTTTAAAGCAAAACAAAAGTATCTCAAACCTAATATTCAAAAATAGACTCTTGAGGATAATATTTACCTGGTTCAAAAGACAATCCACAGTAGAATCATTCACTCATAAACAAGTTAAAGAAACCAGCATGTTGTATTAAGGATTTACTAAAACAACAGGTTCAAAAGTCATAGAAGGGTTAGGAAACTGGCATCTGTCTAACCTATTTCCCTAGTAACAGCAGGAACATGCAGAGAAGTGTCTAATCCTTGGTTAGAATTATTTTTAAATGTAATTTGGATTCAGAGACCAAACAAACACTGGGGAATTTTTTCTTCAATCAGTTCTGCAAAAGTGAGCAAAGGTCTGTGGTGGTGGTTATAACCTACACACTGTACTTCGTCTTAGCCTCTAGGATGCACAGTGACTCTATAGAAGCCAAAAGAAGAGGAATTTAACCTCGTTCTGAATGATTAAAAAAAATACTATTAAATATGATAACCCAAGAGGTTTTCTTACATGAATGACTAATATCTCTTGGTATTTCCAGGCTAACAGCTCGTTCAACTGCTATGCATTCTAGATACACCAAAGTCAGCATGTTGCAAAACAGAGAGAGGGTGGAGGTTCAAGTCACCCTGCCCTACTCTCTCCTCAGAGTGAAGGTTAATCTCTTCTTTGACCTCTACCGGTCAGTGTTTTGCCCTATGATGTCTGTGGAAGGTAGAATAATGGCTTCCCAAAGATGTCCAGATCCTAATCCCCAGAACCTATGAATATGTTACTTTATGTGGCAAAAGAGACTTGGCACATGTGATAAAGTTAAGGATTTTTTTTGATGGGGAGATTATCCTGGATTATCTGAGTGGGCCCAGTTTAAACACAAGGGCCTTCATAAGAAATAGAGGGAGGCAGGAGAGTGGCAGAAAGAGATGTGACAATAGAAGCAGAGGTCAGAGTGAAGTGATTACTGGCTTAGAAGGTGGAAGAGGGCCAGAAACCAGGGAATGTAGACAGCTTCTAGAAGCCGGAAAAAGCATGGAAATGGATTCTCACTAGAGCTTCTAGAAGGAATGTGGCCATGCCAATACCTTGACTTTAGCCCACAAAGCCCAATTTTTGACTTCTGACTTCTAGAACTATAAGAGAAAAAAATTGTGTTGTTTTAAGCCACTAAGCTTAATTTGTAATTTGTAACAGCAGCCATGGAAAACTAATTCAATACTTCACCACGTATCTGTGAACAAAGACAATTGTAGAGTTTTTCTCAGCATTTTCAGTGGGTGGTGCCTGGAAGTTCCAGTTCTAAAGGTGCTAGGGAATTGCATACTGACTGAGACTTCATTCAGAGCCCAGGACATAGCCATTTTCTCCTGAGCTGCAATAATTTTAGCTCGGATTCTGTGAGACACTCTGCTTCTGAAACTGCAGCATTCAAGAGCTGCACAAATGAGTTTGCAGTTCTAATCTCCTTGAACTGCACTCCTAACTCCCAAGTATCAGTGGTATCATTCAGAACTCATGGTATGCTTTGTCAAAGTGGACCTGAGAACATTTCTCGCTGCCAAAATCAGGGTTTGAGTCAGCACTGGTGGTGTTTGCCATGACGATATTCTGAATTTGGTGACAGACCACATTATCCACACAAATTGTCATTGAATTTTTGGAAGATTTGGTGAAATAGTTCTTATGTTCACTTTGATCAAGCTATCTTTCTTGGCAAGATAAAAAACAAACCGGGCTCTTTGACTTTTCCTTGTAGAATGTGGCCCATTCTAAAGATTAAGGTTCTGTCTAATTCTTTTATGATATTTATGTACATTCGTATCCATATGGGGAAAGTTACGTCTGGTCAAAATCTACCTGCACGATTCCAGACTATAGTGGGCTTTTCTTGAGAGAGTTGGGGAAAGCTAGATTTGAATGTCTTCAGTATGACACTGTCAGCCAGCAATTAGAGCCCAAGACATTGTTCTCACTTCGCCAGAGCTATAGCTACTAAAGAACTCATTGATATTTTTAAAAAGCTCTGAGTGATTCTAACATGAAGCAAATCATCATTTCAAGCACTTTCTGCTTTAAGAGTTTTATGATAATTATATATTTTAAACCTTGAAACATCTCTATGAGTTAAGTATCATTATTATCCCATTTCACTGAAGAAGAAAGCAAAACATAAGAAGGTCATATAATTTGCCCAAGGTTACACAATAAGCAAGGGACAAAGCTAAGATTCAAACCCAGATTCCAGGAGCCTGAAACACATGGCTTCCCTATTGCAGAGTTGAATCCTAAGCACACAGCAGAATCCTATTACTCCACAAATGCTTATTGAATGAGTAAATGAACAAATAAGTTAATGACACCTATTTGTGAAAATAGGCTTTCAGTTCAAATAGTGATGGGTGTGAGTCCAGTATATTTTTTTTAATTTACAAGGTGCTTTCACATGCTGTTTACGTGTTCATTTGTGAAATTTTTTCTCTAGACTTTTTATTTTAATTCCTAAAACAAAAGTCTAGAATTAAAAAATAAAATGCTTGAAAATCCATGACTATTATCACTTTTTGAGTACTCTTATATTCTATAATTCTTGAGTAAGTTCTAAAATTATGGTTTATTTTAAGCAGTTGTACTTTATACATTAAGAAATTCATTTCTAAATAGCCCAGAGCTAAATTAATCTGAAATGATTAAAGTATGTAAATTTGATTTGATCCTATTTTTGAAATACTGATTTCCTAAAAAAGTCTTCACTTTTCATAAGGCTTCACTTACAATGTAACATAAGTATACATTTCATCTTCAGATCTTTAAAACAGTACCAATGTCACCTGCCTGATCATTTATAATAGAGGGAAAAGAATTTGCTTCTCATTCTATATAAATCTGCAACTCCCTTTAATATTAGTGAAAGTAAGAAGGCTAGAAATGTAAATTTTAATTTTAAATTTAGAGCAATTTGTTACAATAGCATTTTTTTTTCTGTAAAAACACAAGAAACTCAGAAGATACAAAAGCTGGTTTTGCTACAAACTGCCTGTGCACTAAAATAAGAATGGAAAGTGGAGAAAAAGTAGAACAGTAATTACAAATTGCCTCTTACACTGTGCTTGAAGCACTCTCTTGCTCAATAATTTTAGTAAAGGAATCCCGCTAGCCTTTTCCATGATCAGTTTGAACACAATTCAAACATTATAAACATTGTTCCTTGGGTTTATAACTTCATGGTTTCAAATGATGTCCAGTATCCTGCCAAGACTTATATTAGTCTACTGTAGTTAAAAACTAGACTGCAAAGCAATTAGAAATACTTGATTTTCCTGTTTTAAAAAGAAATTCTGTTTATGATCAACCTATCATTATTTTAATTTTTTTAATTCAACAAGTCATTAATAGAATTATAGACCACTCAGAGATAAAGTTCAAATTAACTTTGTGGCATTTTCTCCAAATTCTCAATTAAATATCGTTAGACATTGGTTTCTAGCCTGTACGATGTAGGTTTCTGAGGCACCAGGATATTAATGCAAGGGTTTCTTGGCTTCCTAGATGGCTGTTCACTGAATAGCTAAGATACCATCTTCTAAATACATGTAGATGTCAGTGAGATTCATATAACTCCAATTCATTTAAAAGTCTATAGTTAAGTCACTCTAGCTATTTTTCAAAATGTATCTCCCCAGTCAATAGACAATTGTTTTGGGGGCAGGGATGGTATTATGTAATATTTCTTGAGATTAAAAAGAGGTCTTCATAATTAAAAATGAGCACAGATACGTAATTTGAGAAAATATCCATATCTGGGGTTACCTCTTCTGATAAAAGTATGTAAAGACAGCAGGAAGACTGTACTCGATGGATTGTCAGAAGGTCTATATGCTTCTCAGCTCATAGTGATAGCCTTGGGCAAATAACTCCAAATATTTCAAGCCTCAGTGTATTGCCAGAAAACTTGGAAAATATATATTAAATCTTTTTACATTTGCAGAGCAGAGGGCTAGTGCTCCTTTATAAAAGGACTGTGCAGAGACCCAATAATCCACTGCAAAGATGTATATTTTTCCACTGAGCAGTTGTGATCAAATCCTTATGTTTATTGCAAGCAAGGTCTTTCCAGGCATTCCATTTGGGATCTCTGTACGCAGCTAGAGGAACTGGTAGGGAACAAAAACAGTTTTGAAAACTGATTGAATATAAGTGAACTCTGTTATTCAGTCAGCCTAGAGCAGGATGGAGGCAGAGGAGAGCCAGGGTGTTTCTTGTGTTATAATCAGTCGTTCTCCTTTGGATCGCTGTTACCAGTAATGTAAAATTGATATAAAATTCGCCAAGAGTCAACAACTCTTTTAAATTATTTGTCATCCTTAGGAGACAGCAAATGAAGAAACTGAGGTTGTAAGAAGTTAGGTGACCTTGAAGTCATCGAATTTAACCTCAAAGCCTGTGCTTTAACAGATACTGGTGTCAAGGCCAAGGCCTGGCCAGAGATGTTGGGCAAAATTCTCTCCTTTGCATGCTGTTTACACAATAAATGCTTTAGGGCGTTCTGGTCAGTGTAATTTGGTGGCTCAAGGTGAAAGCCCTGGTGTCACACACAGCTGAATTCAGGTCTTTATTCTGCTACTTGCTAGCAATGTTGTGTTTTGCTATTTACTCAACCTATCTAAAACTTGTCGCATAGGGTTTTTGATGAAATCACATACTGCTGTCATTCATTTGATGAATTTAAACTGAAAGGGCACTGTCTGCCAGCAATCTGGGTATGGGGGTTAACAACACAGAGCTCTCTCCTCTTGGAGCTCACATTTTAGTTTGAGAGTGTAATATTGTGATTCGTAGTAAAAAATACATTTGGTCTTTATCCAGTTTCTGGCACAGAGCTCCTAAAACTCTCGGAATTTCCTCAGTGGTGAGAGCCAGAAAGGTGTCTTTTGTTATGTTAATGAGATGGTTTTGTAAAGCACCTAAGAATCTGGGATGGCTGCCATTTCATCCCGGGGTTGAAACGTTCAGTCCCTCCTCCCTCTCTACCTTTGGGGAGAGAAGAGAGACTGGAGATTTCAGTCATCAATTGTCGATGATTTAATCAATCAAACCTCTATAATGAAGCCTCCATAAAAACCCAGTTGGAAGGGGTTTGAAGAGCCTCTTGTTGGTGAACAGGTCGTGGTACACCCAGAGAGGGCATGGAAACTCCACATCCCTTCCCACTCGCCTTGCCCTGTGCATCGCTTCCATCTAGATGCTCATCTGCATTCTTTATCATATCCTTTTACAATAAACTGGTAAACATAAATGTTTCCCTGAGTTCTGTGAACTGTTCTCAAAAATTATCAAATCCCAGGCGTAGGAGGTCATTGAAATACTCTGTTTTTAGCCAAATTGGACAGGCGTTGTGGGTAACCTGAGGTCCTACTAGTGATTGGCATCTGAAGTGTCTGTGGGAGGCAGTCTTATTCTGCAAGCTCTGAGGCTGTCTCTAGGTAGATAGTGTTAGAATTGAGTTAAATTGCAGGATACCCAGCTAGTGTCAAAGAGAATTGCTTGGTGGGAGAAAACCCCCCACACATTTGATGACTGAAAGTGTCAGAAGTGAAGAGTTCTGTGTAAAAGTAAAGGAAACATGCAGGAGGGAAAAACTGTGGTTTTTCCAATATGGGGAGTTAGGTAATAAAAGTAAAAGAATATATAATCCAGCAGCGGTGAGTGGTATAAAGAAATATAAGCATGGTTAAGGGAATTAGAAAGATAGAGTGGCAGGGCTGCCATTGTACCTAGGGCTATAATGTACATTAATATCAAACTCTTAACTTAGGACCCGACATATAGAAAGACTTGATAACAGTTATCTGTTGTTCTCTTTAGGCCCCTTATACTGACCCAGGTGTTTGGATGGCTCCCTAAAAATGGAAGGCCAGGAGGAATGATTGCCATGCGTGTGGCATTTCAGATCCTAAGGGAGGAATGTGAGGCGGTGCAAGGGGCTCTCTCCTGGAGTGCTCATCTTCTCTGTACAGTTGGGGTTGAGTCTTCCTCTTGTCTTGGTGAGGGAATGCTGAATAAACACATCTAATTAGTCACATCCAGAGGAGTTGAAATTGCTTGCTATTAAGCGATGTAAAGGCCTTTCTGTTCTTTCCTGACGGGTGTTTGTCCAGAGTCACTGCTAGATTTGAATCTCTGAGAGCAAGTATTAGATCTAAATTTTTTTCATTTCAGACAGCACTGGGCTTCTTTTATAAATTGGTTCACAGGATTCTACAATGCTGGGCCCTCCCGGGTTCCTAAAGTTTTATCTTACCCCCAGGGAAAGTGCTATTCATTAACATAATGGAGTGGACATCACTTTACTGCCTCTTTCCCAAAAATGATCATTGGGTGACTTTCTGCCAGTGCCAATATAGAAAAGGAGTTTCTCTCACTTAAAAGAGTTATTTAAAAAAATCTAGCCCACGCCATAAAACTTCTACTAACCATGAAGTCTCAGCCTTATAAACTTTGATGTTCTCAGACGTGTTTGATTCTAGTATATGGCTAGTTTTATCATTTGCTAGCTTTAGAAATGTACCAAATTATTTCACTTACATATTATGCTGTCTTTACCTGTGAAACAACACTGCATCATCAATGGAAAAAACTAACTTACCAAGGGCAAAAGAGGCAATAGTTAGAATTCTGAAACAATCAAAGAATAAAAAACAAAACAAGCTTTGGGCAGGATCTGGAGTCTAGGATGACTGGATGTAGGAATCGGGTTGCTGGCAGGACTCTACCTCATATCTCTGTTCTTCTCTGAGTACAGTTGACCCTTAACACAGGTTTGAACTGTACAGGTCCACTTTTATGCAGATTTTTTTCAATAAATTCTGTAAATGTATTTTTTCATGATTTTCTTGATAATCTTTTCTCTAGTTTACTTTATTGCAAGAACACAGTACATAATACTATAACATACAACATATACATTCATAGACTATTATCAGTAAGGCTTCTGGTCAATAGTGGCTATTAGTAGTTAAGTTTTGGGGGAGTCAAAAGTTATATGTAGATTTTTGACTCTTTTAGGGATTGGCACCCCTAGCCCCTGAATTGCTTAAAGGTCAACTGTATTAGTTATATATTTTCAGACATCTTTAAAGGAAGGGATGCAGGCTGCTGACACTTGAAGATAACATTTTTACAGAACTTAATCACATAGGTGAGAAAAGCTCTTGCCTGTTAATTCTAGCAGAAAAATTGTAAGGGAGATCACTGAGGGGCCTAGTTTGGATCTTATGTGTGTTTCCTTGGACCGATCACTGTGACCATATTAGTAGGTCATCCATCCTGGGTCACAAGACCTCCCTCACAGTGAGAGACACAGATAAGTCCTCACTTGAACTGTGAGGTTGGGGTTAGGGTAGTATGATTCCCCAAAGAACAGAGAAATCTAGTACCATAGATAGAGTGACTAATACCATACTTATTATTATAGGTAATTAACCTGTTAACCTAACAAGTTTGTGTGTGTGTGTGTGTGTGTGTGTGTGTGTGTGAGAGAGAGAGAGAGAGAGAGAGAGAGAGAGAGAGAGAGAGAGAATGAGAATTCAACTAACAGGAGTTCAGCAGAGATACAAAATATTTTGTATTGAAATTAGGTTCTAAACACAGACTGTCAGGAGAAAATGCCTCTTAATTGGAGCCCAGCCTATTGAACAATACTCTTTTTTACTCTAGCTCTAGAATGAATTACTAATTCTTCAGTAAGAATATGAGGGAAGTTTGGCATGTGTTTAGGAGTCATGTTACATTTAAAAATGCTTCTTTTTAAACACCAGAATCACCTTGTACCTAGATGCTCACGGTATAAAAGGTATTTGGGATCTGAGACGAGCTGAGGGAGAGGGACTCCCCCGTACTTTAGTAAACTCTTCCCAGGTAAAACCTTTGCAGGAGTGTTTACTTGTTCATTAAATGATGGATGAAATCATTAGATTGTTAAATGAATACATGCGTATGTTTTAATAAATCTACATATATATTTTACATAGATATACATGCATAATTTAAAAATACATAATTTTTTAAAAAATATATGCTCACACATTTTCTCTCTTCCCCCTCATAGCTTGTATCTTTGAATATAAATAAGTCATACACAATAATGTATTAGTGTTTGAGAAAACACCAAGTGTGATGCCTAAAACTTAACCAGGTACATCCTAAACGTTAGTTGACCCAGAAGCTCAATATTTCTCCCTCCCAAAGGATGACTTTTTCTTATACAGCAATGCTTTCTGCTCCCTGTAGCTTTCTCTGGGAATGGCAGGGCTGTTTCTAAGATAACCAGAAGAGCTCTCAAAATTGTGAGTGTCAGAAAAAATAGAAGGATTTTTTAACATGTTTCTACTCATGTTTTGGCTGCTCCCCAGACCCACTATGAATCTGTTCTTAGTTCTCTGTAATTGAATCTTTTCTCAAGCTAAATTTTCAGTTATTGCTATTGGCATTTCCCACATTTTTCATGCACATACATATTAGCCACTTGAATGAAAATAAAGGCACACCCAACATTCCATCCTTATGGGAGGGAAAGCACTCAAATACATTGAGTGGAAAACGTGCATTTTCTGTTTGTATTGAATTAAGATTCAGACAGCTTCAGAACAAGATGTGGTATGATATAACCATTACACGTCTAAAATTGCCCCTGTGAACATATCATCTACTTCTAATTCCTTCATTTAGTCTGGAGTCTTTGAAGAGAAGTGCGCAGGGAAATAGTATATATTTACTACAAGAAGGAATCTTGTTGTCAGCAATTAATAGACTACTATTTTGCTAAGAAAATGTGGAACCTAACTTTTCCATGAGAGAATCTTTACTAGCTGTGCTTTTTCCAGATGCATTTAGTTATCATTATTTTCAGGTGTTTTTCTATATTTGGGTTGTCAGTCTGAGCATTTTCAGGGGAGCTTGGCAACTTAATGAAATAAACTGATTTTTTTTTTTTTTACCATTTTATAGGAGGTGAGAATTCATTTGGAGAGTAATGAACATGGTGTATACCACTTAATTACTTTACCAGACTCTCCTGTTTCATGCCCGAATCAAGGTTTTTCAGAAGTATAATTAAAACATTCAGAGTATATGGAAAAGAGAAAACAGGATTGAGACATATTTAACTCCTCTTATAATTATAGAAATGAATATGGATTCTTTCAAACTATATTTCAGGAACTATGCTAGGATCTAGCACATTGGATTGAGCATCTAGATCATAAACAACCTTGGCAGAATCAGTTTTAGTTCAATGGCAAGGATGGGAGCTGGACAGCCATGGGTTAAAAGTGAGCAGGAAATGAGAAAGAGGACATTTTAAATGCAGTCCTGTTTCAAGTAGCTTGACTTTTTAAAGGGAAGTCTTATGTGGCCTGTAATTTGTTTTAAAATACTTCAGCAGACATTATGTGTGCAAATACGGGTTTCAGTTTGTTTTCAGACTCGAAGGCAGGCAGTATTTTAATCAGAAATACATACTCCAGCGGTGGTTATTGGTAGCATTTAATCAAAATGTCAGATTTCAGAAGCTGCTACAGGTGCTTTTATGATCTTTTATCTCTAATACCGGAGGTTTTGATAAGTGGGTTTTTATTAGTGAAATTCAGGTATTAGAGATGGATGGATTAGTTAGAAATGTTTTAGAGGCATTCTCACATTTGTAAAAAATAAGGTATAGGAATATGGTGAAGCTCCCTGGGTTTGATTTTTCTGCAGCCACTGGTCCAGGATAATGAATGGATTAAAGTCACCAAGGAAGAAAGAACTAGAAGAGATGGATCCAGAATGGAAGTAGCAGGATGGGTCTTGGACAAAGGAAGGATACCTGTTGGATGTGAAGTCTGTATCTTGCTTTGAACCTTTCTAAGTTTTGCTAAATAGTAGTTTCAGGATCTGTGGCTGACCCCACCATAGACTTTTGTCCTGTCTCCTGATGCCTGGAGAAGAGCCTGGTTTCTGAATATACAGACCTTTTTCTTTCTTCAAACTGATGCAGTCTTTTCTCTGAAGCAGATTCAGAGGGACTCAAGACTATTAATAAACTTTATCCTTCTGGTGAATAATTAAAACTTATTATCTAGAAAAGCTTAGAAATTATTCCTATTTATAATTGTTGTTAATATGTATAACCATGTATGTTATATATTTTGATTGGCATACAAATGTTTTCAGAGTTGTCTGCTAAATATGAACCTTTGCATTAGCAGATTTTTCTTTATTAAAATAATACAAAAAATTAAAAAGTGAAAGAGAATGGCAATTAATAACAAAAAAAGAGATCAGCTACTGTGTTAATGCTAAGTTAGAGCTGTCATAAGGTCAATGAGCTAAGATAGATTGTGATAAAATTAATAGTATGCAATGGCATTTCACTGGGAACTTGATACTAAAATTTTGCTTATTTCTTATTCTCACTATATTAACCCTAAACTAACTTTTTCTAAAACACTTACCTAATCAAAAGTGACTGAAAGAACTATATCCTAGAAGGTGAATAATTGGTTTAAGTTTTTTTTCTTCATTTACAAATGTTTAAAAGTATTTTAATGAATAATATTTTGTTGCATGAAGCAGTACTGCCCATGAAAAATACTATTTAATGTCTAAACAGTAAAATGGAGTTATCATGCCACTAAGTAAGCTACATTAAAATTGATGTTTGTTTTTTTTATTTTTACTCTGAGTAATTAAATTCACTTTTTTTCAGTCAAGAAATAGATTCTCCTATAATCCAACACCATAATTGTGGATATTAGTATCCCTAGCCAGTCTAATCACACTGAATGGTACATATCATAAGACAAACACAGGGTGCTGGAAGCCTAGAGAAGTTCTGGAGAAAAGGAAATCTGTAAAATGAGTTCTATCTCTATCTATTTGGATGCAGGGAGTCCTCACAGTGTTGAAGAGAAAGGTGGAGCCAGGTCCTAAAAAACCAAGAGCTCCTCATTTAGAGAACCATAGGATGAAGGGGATCTGGAGAATCTCTAATTGGAGTAAAACCAGAAATATGAGGCTCTGTACTGTGTACCATTTAACCATGAAAAAACATTGACTAAATTACAGTTGAAAAGAAAATATGCTATACAGCCAGCACCTTTAAGATTTGAACATTATTTACCAAATGAAAGATTTCAAATGTATCATGACTTGATCAGTTCACATCTATTTATTTGGCCAAAGGACATATTTTGGGAACTGTATCTAACCAGACTACAGTAATGAAGAGGTCCTAATATTTGCTACAGTTACAGACATGACAGTTCACTGTTGTGTATTGATTCTTTCTTCACCCTTCTCTGATACAGGAGCCTTGGCTTTGAAATATGCATTAGCTCAGAGCCTGGTGTAGAGCAGTACTACTCAAAGAGTGATTCATAGACCCATTCCAGTCCACTAACTGTTACTAGTCTGCAATTAAATTAAAAAGTTAGCATTTAGAAACTTTTATAGGAATTTGACATAGTAATTTTGTATTTTTTAAACCTAATAATAAAAATTAGGCTTCTGTTTTTTGTAGTTATTTTTAATTTTCATTTAATTTTTCTAGTAATTCATTTTTATTATATTTTACAGAAATGTTCCTTTGTAAATTGAGAAAAATAACTGGTTCTTCACCACAGATTGTTTGAGGAGCATTGGCATAGACCATAACTGAGTCATAAATATTTTAAGAAATACATATTAAAGTCCAAGTTCCATAGCTCTATTAATAAGATTTTTGGATTAAAAAAAAATACACTGTCATTTCTGAGATTCTTTATGCTCCTCACTCAAAATACTCAGGCTTGAGCCCTCCATGACAAGGAAGCACCTTGTAAAAAAGTTTTGTGAGCTCTTAACCGACTAATCCTAATTTCCAGAGTCAAAAATCTGTGTCTACTCTGAGTTATTTACTTCTGCCAAACCTCCTTTAATCCCTTTCATCTTCTGATTTTTATTCTATAAAATCATACCAGAGTGCCTGATTCAGAGAAACAACATGTGGATTTCATTTCTTCAAATGTACTCTTCAGCCTTGCATTACTTATAATCATTAAAGAGCCAAAGGCACAGATAACTAGATGGCAGAAATTTCAAAATTCACTTGTAGCTAACTTTGTAAAACATTTATATACCTTTAAAAATTGTTCTTCCAAGTTGACTTATATAAAGTTAATTTTAGCTGACATTTCTTAGCAGAGCCCAGTGAAAAGTAATGAGAAGAGCCCAGGCTGATATTTTTATTATTAATATTATTTGAGTCAGTTTTATTTTATCGATCTCCTAAATGGGTTATCTATGGGATGATACTTATGGACCTCTCTCTTAAAGGATATAACAAAAGGAGGAATGTGGCTTTCATGAAGTCAAGCTCCAATGAGGGAGGTACCAACCTTCAGTGGATCCCTTTTATCAGAGCATAGAATAATAAATGGTATTCTGGTAACTACCAAACAATTTAGAAAAAAAGTTATATCTCTACCTATATCAATTCTCCATAAACTAATTCAACTGTAAATGGGTGGCAAAGGCCTTTCTAAGCAAACACTAATGTAGAAACTTTAAGGAAAAAGAATGATAACTTTGACTTTAACAAAACCATCACTAAAAACTCTAGTCTCAATTATAACTGAAAGAAAGCATAAATTAGAAAAAAAAACATATATGCAACATGGGTGGCATAAAAAGAAATAAGAAGATAGACATTTACAAGACCCATTTGGAAAAACAAAAGCTATGAAGGAAAGGCTAGACATATTTTACTGCATGAAAACAGTGCCACACATAAAACCCAAAGAAAAAACAATAGATGGGTGAAAATAGTCATAGCATATATGATAGAGTTATAATAAAAGCAAATACATATAGTACTTACTTACATATAGCACCAGGTGCTGTTCAAGACACACAACATAAACTCCTTTATTTCTCAAAAGGATTAGTAGTACCTAATGATGCAGGAACTATTATCCTATTTTACAGATAAGGAAACTGAGACAGAGATCAGAACAATAATATAAGGTAGAATTCAGATCCAAGCAGGAAGGCACTAGGGTCCATGCTCTCAATTACCATGCTATAGTACCTCCGAAAGTCAGGACTGACTTCATAAAGTAAATCAGTATGGCCATCAAAAACAAAGCATGAGAAACTGGAGAGAGAGAGTGACAGAGGAAGGAGATAAAAAAAATCATTAAAAAAAGAGGAAGGAGGAGGAGGAGGAGGAGGAAGAGGAAGGAGGAGGAGGAGGAGGAGGAGGAGGAGGAGGAAGAAAGAAGAAGAAGAAGTATAAGTAGAATAAGACGAAGAAGAAGAAGAAGAGGAGGAGGAGGAGGAGGAGGAGGAGGAGGAGGAGGAGGAGGAGGAGGAGGAGGAGGAGGAGGAGGAGGAGGAGGAAGAAGAAGAAGAAGAAGAAGAAGAAGAAGAAGAAGAAGAAGAAGAAGAAGAAGAAGAAGAAGAAGAAGAAGAAGAAGAAGAAGAAAAATAGAACAAAAATAAGGCCATTCACAATGTTTAAAAAAGTATAACCCTTTGTGTGGACTATATAGAGAGAATTGTAGGAAAATATAGTCAGTAAAAGATTAGTGGTGATTACCTCTGATGATATTTTTTCACACTTCTTACTCATCTTTTCTCTAATATTTGAGTACTTAATTTTGTTAGTAAAAATGCTTAAAATGTTAATACTGTAAACAAGGTAAGCAATGATGTCGTTGATGGCATGGAGGTGAGAGTATAAACTGAACAACTTCTCCAAGTCAATTTTATGGTATTTAATGAAAAACTTTAGAATTTCCTATACCATTTCACCCAGGAATTCTACTTGTTTTCATGCATTAATTTAAAGTGGATCTTAATTCATCAAGACATTGTTTTTATTTTTTACTCATCAGCCACACTGCTGGAATGCAATGAGAATCACTCAAGTATACAAAATATGACCATGTTTAAACAACTACAAACTATGCTAGCTGTTTCCTCTCTTCACCAATCCATTTTCTCCCCTTTGGAGCACACAACTGCTTCCCTGCAGTTAGATAACATGACTGAGTTTTGGTAATGAATGCCATTTCTGAGACAAAGCTCTAAAGAAGCAGGTATGCCCCCTCTGTGTTCTCATTTCTTGTGCATTGCTTAAAGGCAAATGAAGAGGTGCCCTAGTGGAGATAAGATAAAATGAGGCCCTGTCACTCCCCGAATCACCGAATCACCGTGTGGAGAAGAACCATCCACCAACCAGGAACACCTGCCTTAGACTGTTAAATGAGCAAATAAAGAACTTCTGTTTTGATGGAGTTATACATATTTGGATCTCTTTATCTCTACAGCCTAATACACAGTTTAAATACAATGTTTATATTGAACTGACTTGCCCACATATTTAAACGTAGCGTGTGGAACACACTTTCTTGTCAGCACCATCATTTCAGATGAGGCACTGTGTGTATGAGACAAATGAGCTTCTGCCCCTGGGAGAGCTTGTCCTTGGCTTCCTGGTACATCTTGTAATGATGAACTTGCAGAATATTGGAAATCTCGGATAGGCCTGCTGATACTTGCATTCTTCTCAGCGGGCTAGTTCTTGTTCAGCCAGCTGATGATTTTACTGAATCTACAAGAATCTTCTGTTTACCCTCTATCACTGTTTTTGCCTTGAATTTTCCTGTTTTCCATTTTGTCCTTAGTGAAGACAGTGGATTCAAGTGAGTTTGCAGGAGATGACAACCATGTTTCTCTGCTTCTCATTTTTCTGCTTTGAACTTCTCAGTCTCTGGATCAATAGTTTTTTTAAACCAATATATTCTTCTACATTGTGATTTAAGACTGTCCTTTTGCCTGTCCTCTTTGTCAACAGTAGCCACCTTAAGATACTGTGGACATCAATGGCCATGGTTATTTTACACTGAGGACCATATCACATGCAGGGAGATGCCTTGGAGGTTGCTATCTTTAGCTATTTTCCCTCACATTGGTGTGCCTGGGTGCTAGCAGCAAGTACTGAAGGTCTGTGTTCGGTTTTGGAAATGGGGGAAATACACATAACTCAGAACAGCTGAGACTCCACTGTCTGTCTGAATAACCGGAGAAATAAATGTGACATCCGAGTAAGAAATCTTAAACATGTTCAGATTTCATTAGTGCTATAGTTTCAGCGCCATTGGGAGAGACGCTTGTGTTTGGTTTTTGTCTCTTATAAAAAATCTTGCAAGAGAACAACATTACGTGTCCCATAGTAATGAAACTATTAAAATCATGCTGAAGAAGAATACATAGAAAATTGTTTATGATAAGTATTTTAATGAATAAAAACCAGGTTATAAAAGTATATAGTATGATCCCATATTTGTAAATAAAATACATACTAATTCATTCAGCAAATATTGAGACCCTCCTATGCATATACCAAGCATTGTATTCATGTTTGTATGTGTTATAGCAGATTTAAATTGTCTTATATTTTCAAATTTATAATAAATATATATCAATTTTCTAACAAAATATTATTTAAATGAAAATTTTGAATTATAAGAAAAGGCTAACACCATAATAAGGTTGTATAAAATAAACTGACAACACATAAGTTATTTTGGCCCTGTGTTCCACAGTGACTCACCAAATATACCCTGAACTGTTTATTTTATTTTTTTCTGTTTCACTGTTAAAAGGAGCAGATGCATTTCACGTCACATGGATCTCGTGGAAACATGCCAACCATTTTCTTAGCAACCAAATTCCTGTCTTCTGCACTGTGTATGATTAACTAAAACAGCCTGTTGACGGCTTAAAATAAACTTGCCTTTTTCCGTTTAGCATTTTATCAAATGAACATAATTTCATTTGCTGATGAGTTTAGTTCAGCTTCAAGGGAATTTTTCTCTTCTTCATGGGGAGGCTGAAGAATCAGAACTGTCATGCCAAAGAAAGAAAAGCAAGCGTAGTGAGAAAAATAGTCTGATGTTTACATGGGTAAAGTAAAAGTATCTTTGTCAATTTAACTCCCATCCACTGTTTTTTTTTTTTTTAATGGGGTAGAATGTTGATTTAAATTTAAATTTTATTCTACTTTTGCATTATGATGCTTAGGTTGCTTGATTAAAATTGGTAATTTAAATGACTTCTCTGATGATTACTATTGTTATTATGCATGAGTGCTTATTTTTGTTTATTTCTAGCAATTGAATATGCCCTAAAATTTAATTAGACTCATCTCACAGGATAGTAGACCTTTTGCCAGAGTTTAGAAGAGAGAGACAGTATAAAATCTGGCTAGGCGGAAGAGGTATATATTATCAGCTAGGAGGAGAGTCAATATTTTCTTGTCCTTTTGGTGAATGTGAAATATATCTCTGTGTTTCTATGGACATGCAGACATTTTGTATCCAAGGATTATAGGAATATTTACTAAATAAGAAAACTTTAAAGTTTCTTTAAAGATTACTAGCTTTAAAAAAAAGTCATCTAAACAGCATGTTTCTATATAAACATGCTGTTTTTGATTTTATATAAAATCAAAAGGAAGAGGATTTGACCGAATACAATACAGTCTGAGCAGGTTCCCTGTTATCTTTCACTTGTGTCCTCATTTGGAAATAGACGGTGAAAACCCACAGTAATAGCAATTTCAACACTATTTAAATTTTTACTCTATTTCTCCCAGAGCAAATTTTTAAATGCTAACCATCATTAAGTAATCAAGTCAATGCTTTAGCTGCACAGAATTTACATTTCTCTCTGGAAAATAAAGACACACAAATATATAACATGTTCCTGATAAATTCACTCTTTCTGATTCCTGCTTTATTTATAGATTGAAAAATAAATAATCTCAATTTGTTGGCTTTTACATTGGATATATAAGATTTATAGTTTACATTAAACATTGTAAAATATCTACTCTCATCTCTTAATATTCTCTTGATATAATTTTGAATTCTTCATTGTTTAAGTCAGATCCTGATGTTGGTCAGCCACTTTGGAAAATGACATTGTCTCTTTCAGATTAGTGTTTGAATGAGTTAATACATTTTTAAAACTGTTCAACTTAGTTTCCAAATTAAGAAAATCTGACTCAAATGCATCATCCTGTGTACATGAAGCTAACCCTACTGATGGCTTTACTTCTCTGTTGAGGGAAGGTTTGATCTCTCGCGCCCTCCTGGGTCTCAAGTCTGCAGAGAGGATCCCTGAAGCCACACCAAAAGTTTCCTGTACCCAGCACTTTTTGAGAAAGGTGCCTTAGAATTTGATGAATACACCAAATTGGGTTGGTAAATTGGAGATGAAATCTGGGAGAAATTCCAGGGTCTGGCAGATAAATGACCGCAGACAGACTATAGAAACCTCAGACTGCTTCAGCTTTCCTTCTTTTATTTTCTCGTTAACCTCCTTTTCTCAGATGAGTAAAGATCAACGTTGGTCATGCCTAGCTTGCCTGTAGAAGGGAAGCTGATTTTTAACTTAGCCTTTCAATTATATTTTGTTTTTAAATAGAAAACTGTAATTAAAACATTGCATTTGGGGGTACTTTCAGTGTCAGTATAGTTGGTGTAGATTTCATGTCTTTCTATTAAATAGTCTACTTTATTCCAAAGTATCTTATGCTTTTTAGCTTTTTTTGTTTTTTGAGTAAAATTACATTTTAATTTTAGAAATCAATTTAAAAAACATCAATAATCATTTATGGGGGGGCATGATATTAGTTGCTATGCTAAGTCTTATCAATGAGTTGATTCTCACACTATCACTAGGAGGTAAAATCAGGTCTTTCTGGTGCTCTATAATTAAGCGGAAGAGAACACACCACATTAAGAATAGGTAAAATGTCTTAGTTAATTACCCAATGATAAAGAACCTGTCTGAGGCAGTGACCAATGTGGCCTGTCTTGGCAAGGATTTCCCTAACACCTCTACTTCCTGAAAAAATCCACCAGAAAGGCCATAGCCACAGAATGTAAAGAGAGTCAAGTGTCCAAGTGTCTCTAATAACATATCTGCTTTCAGCCTTCTCAAATAACTTTATCCTTACAATTAGGAATTATTATTTTCTAAATCCCATGATTTTACAATTACGGTAAGTCCAAGAATAGTACATCTTTGTAATGAGATGAGTCCTTTGAAAATGGGGAACATAAATTTCTTATTTAGTTATATAGTGAAATAGAAATATAGCTAAGTTTCAATTCAATACCTGGGGCAACTAAAATCTGGTTGTTTGATTTCCAGTATAAGGATGAAGAGCTAAAGAATAGAGATTTGGAAGTATAATATTGGAAGTTGTCAGGATAATTTGAGAATGGTTCTTTCTAGATTAATGGATGGACTAAATAAGGATGTCTTTAACTTATGATTTCAGAATATACTCTTTGTTTGCATATTGAGACTATGTTGTAGGGATGCTTTATTTTTAGATTTGCTCCATAAAACTAGATGAGGTTTCTACTGAGGGTACCCATATGAGTCTGAAACAGAAGAGGCAGTGATTTCTTGGATCTACAATAATATGGCTTTCTAATATAAACAAAAGGGTGAGGTTGTCTGGTACTTCCATAGAGATAACTAGATAGATATGTACATATACAGATACATACACACATATGTATACATATAAATTTCTTAGTGCCAAATATAAGAACATGAAAGTCTTCAATTATAGTTATTTAAAATAATTAAATTAATTAAATTTAACATTTAGCTCCTCAGTTGTACTAGCACATTTCAAATGTTCAATAGCTCCATGAGGCTAGTGGATACCCTATCAGACAGCACAAAAAGTTATATTGGACAGTGCTGATCCAGAAGTTAGAGAGATATTTTTAAGAGTAAATTTAATTAGAGATTTTAAATCTTATCCTTTCAATATAGTCTTCCCTGAACCAATTTCTGTTGTAGACTACTAAAAGCAAGCTATTTTATCATGCTATTCACACAGTGATTCAATCTCCAATTAGAAGTTGATGAAGTTCTTTCATTTACTACAGTATCATTTGCACCACACTTTCCAACTGCATTAAGCAGTTAAATTATCTCACAGAAATTAACAAAAGACAAAACAATTAAGTCAACATTCAAAAAAAATAAGTATGTATGAAGGGTGTGTGTGTACGTGTGCACACATGTGCACGTGCATGTGCATGTTTGTGTTGACTGAAAGCCAAACCCGAGGACAGAGTGTTCCAACATTCTAGAGTGAAATGCTGGACATACCATGCTTATCTTTGCAGCATTGCCAAGAAGAGGCCAGTCACGTCCAGTGGCCATCAGGTACTTCTGGCCCACATAAGAGGAACATTAGAGAGGACACTGTGAAGGAATTCCTAGAAGCAAAGAATGACCAGTGGCTCTTAAAGCTTCAGTTTGGAAGTGGCATACAGCTCACATTTCATTGGGCAAATCAATTCACATGAAACCTGATGTTAATGGGGTGGAAAAGTATAAACACCTTGCAGAGAGCAACAGCAAATAATTGAGAATAGTACAACTTAACACAAGGCCCTTTGCTAATGGTAAAATGGAGTTCACTTGCCTTTCTTCTATGTATCCTGTTACAACGTAGGTGGTTTGTAGGTAGTATTTTTATCTCTGACAGGAAAAAGGAATCCCATTTTTAGAACATCTGAGGTATTTGGCTTTTTCAGCATTATCAACAATAGGCCACTGTGGTTTCTGTATTCTGTTACCGGCCTTGACCCAGGCTCATTTGCACTGGTTGCCCTCCTAGCATAATTTAAATCTGTATAATGAATACAAAGCAGAGAAAACTTATTTATAACTCTACCTATGTTAATTGTAGAGAACCTTACCTAAGTAAAACATCTAGTACTGAATGATTTGAATAGAAGGTGTTATTTATGGCCATGGGGATGAAACAAGGGCAACTATTCCTGGAAACTTTATAAGATGATGGTCATGTTTATTTCTCATTACCAGGAGATTTCAGAGAAAGCTATATGGTGGCTACTTTATTCTGTATATACAAATACAAATACAAAGACACTTACCTTTTAGAAGAAACTTGTATTAATGAAAACAGCACCTAAAAATGATAACTATGAAACAGGTGTTTTTATCCCCTTTTAGCAAAAGAACCAAGAGAGCAGAGAGAAATTAAACAACTTGTCTAGGGTCTTGTAGTTCTCAAGAGCCAGATCTGAGATTTGAACTTGAGTCTGTCTGATTCCAGATTTATACATAGATCTGGTGAGCATCCTTTACTTGTTTCAATGAGTAGAATTTGTCTGGTGATATTACTGCATTTGTCATGCCCTTTGTCAAAGGCATTACCTATGTTATCTCGTTTATCCTTAAAACCACCCTGCGAAATAAGTATGATTTCCTCTATTTTATGACTATGGAAATTGAAGTTTAGAGAGGTAAATATTGTATGCAAATTACACTACTACTAAATGTTAGAGCCGGAATTTGAAACCAAGTCTAAAGCCACTATTCATGACTACTTACTAACTTCTACTGTTAGGGCTTCTCTGCAATGCTTAGCATCTGCATCCAAAAATTGGGATGCCCAGAAGAGAACGGCAGTAAATCTGAAGTGATACCAAAAAGGTAAACGGAGAGTAGAAGGGAAACAATTGCTTAAGAAATAATGTATGGGGTTGGTTATGGTGTAGGTTTATGGTGGTAATGAGAATATTAAAATAAGAATTAGAAAAGAAAATTACTTCATCATGAAATAAAAATGGACTCCTGTCTCAGAAGCTCAGTGACTAATTTTGCCTTTCAGATCTAATTTTTGTCTTAAGCATGCTTATTTTGATTCTAATCCAGTTGGAGCAAGCTTATAATTAAAGTGGCATTTACCACGTTGAATGTTTTTTATACTGATTACATTGGAATGTCTAGGACAGAGAAAGGCCTTTGGGATCTGGACACATACAATGTCTTGATTAATGATAGAAACAGGCAGCTGAAAACCAGCCTTGGTGGGAGACTATCTGAGTCACAGGCATCTGTAGGTGCTAAGCCATGGCAGAAGCCAGGAAGCTGAGTTCCCTGGGACACATTCATTGCTAGGAGCTTTGTGTTCATTATGTTTTCATCACTGACCATTAATAGAGAGTAGGAAAAATGAATAAAAGATTATTAGGATGACTGAATCATATAACAATTATGTGCAACTCAAATACATCTAGTACTAAAATAGGAGCTATTTTGACTAAAGTTAGCATGCAGATAGCACACATCAGTTACTGAGTACCTTAGGGCCAATCTCTTTAAAGAACTGGTACCTCAAATGGTAGGATATGAAGGCAAGATTCCTGCTGGTCCAACTCTAAGGAGTTAGTATATAATTCCCTATCCTTTCAACTAAAAATATGCGCCAAAATTTGCAGCTGATATCAAAAAGATACATGCAATACTTAAAAATCCCTCCTCAAGAGAATGATTTTCAATTCCCACACTTCTGGAATGGTGCCCAGAATTTAAAATAATAGTCCAGTGTCTTTCTTTGATATGGGCAAGCTGAAAAAATGGCAGAAAAATTGATAAAGATTTCTCTGTAAGACAAACGGCTTTGCCAAAGTGGAGATACTTATTGTTGGTAAAGTGTTGGAGTTGTGGTTCTAGGCTTCCGGGAGATGCTTTTCTGGCCATGAGGAAAGCACCCCTTGGAGCAACTATTTTTCAGGATATTACCATACTCTGCAGCCACAGAAAAGAATATGATGGCTTCCAGGTGTTAAATTCCACATTGGAGGACTTTGTCCTTCCTGAGATGAGGAAACAATCAAATTCTATAGTGATGTCACCAAGAAGGAGGAAGAGACCCCAGACTGTGTTGGCCCACAAAGGTCATCAATTAAATAGTTATCTCCAAACAAAACCAGCTCTGGGAGAGCCCTAGAGTCCGCTTAAGAAACTTTAACACAGAGAAATGAAAATCTAGAGAATAACGCACAAAAAGGGAAGAAAGAACAGCTTTGTTTTGCCTGTATCATCCACTCTCCCAAGCTGGCATTGCCCAGGACCAAGAAGGAACTCCTCATCTACAAAGAGTTCCCATTGTAGGGAAAGAAAAAGCATGGTGAGTGACAAGTTTCCTCAGCCTTCGAGCTCTGCATGAAGGCTCTACTAAGTTTCACCTGATCCAGAGCCCAGCAAAACTGAGACATAGAGATGGCTAGGAACAAGGAAGAGAAGCAGGGGCTGCTACTGTTAGCTACAAGATGCCAAGGAATGAGGTTCCCAGTGACCTGCTGTGCAAATTACCTCCGTATCTTTTGCCACTGAAGAAACCAATAGCCAACAAAGCTGTTGTTTACTCTCTGCAGATTTCACCTGGTTTTACCCCACAGGTATTTGTGTTTGCTGATACCAACCACCTGAGTCCCACCCAGCTTCCTCTTTTTTCCTGGCCCCACCAGGGGAAAAACCTGGCAACACAGGCTTCTGAAGCTGTGCAAGTGCAGGACACTAGCCTTTAACCCCACAGCCGATACTCATCATTGTGTGTGCACTAGAGGTTAGCCCCTCCAGCTGTGGATTTGCACACCACCAACATGACACCTGTCACTGGCCTCCACTACATTTGCTCACCCAAGAACGATTGTGAAGCTATGGTAGTACATACCAATAGCCAGAGCCACCATAGCTGCCAGTGCTCTCATAGTTGGCCCTCACCCTGGCTGCTTGACCTGGCTCCTACCACTACATGCGTGTATTATATCAGTTCCTATAACTACACAGGTAGCTGGCCCCATAGCCAAGTACATGAATACTACCAGTTCCAGCCATTACCACTGCTTGCCCTGGTCCCCAGCCACTGGACCTGGAGATACTGTTCAGGACCCAAAAAGCCCTTGCAGGCTCTGTAGTCCCTCCATGGTTGTCAATAATATGAACCCAAAAAGCCTGACACATGAGTCACCATGTTCCTCCAGACTGGTGCCACAACAAACCTCATCACTTGGTGCCCTATGCCACTAGACCAGGGGTCACAGAATACTTTAACATTCTCCAATCCACAGATAAATCATTCCCTATCAAAATCTGTCTAGAAAGTCTGGAAGATATGAATACTTCTTCAAATGATCAGATACCTATGCAGTACTATGAGAATCATAAAGAATTTGAAACATGATTTCACCAAAGGAATACAACAAACTTCCAGTAACAGGCCCCAAAGAAGTGGAGATACAGGAATTGTCCAACAAACAATTCAAAATAATTGTTCTAAGCTGCTCTGAGAGCTACAAGTAAACAAAGAATTTAATTAAAACAGAGGAAAAATACAAGAACAAAATAGAAAGTTCAAAGAAGAGATAAACATAGAACATAAAAGACATTTTGGAGCTAAATAATGCAGTGACTGCCCTAAAGTGTTCAATAGAAAGTCTCAACTTCAGATAAGACCTAGCCAAAAAAAGAATAAGCTCTAAGAGATCATTTGAAATTATCCAGTCAGAGAAGCAAAAATAGAAAAGAATGAAGAGCAATAAAGATAGACTACTGGGCTTATGGGACATATTAGGAGAAGCAATATGTAGTACTGAAAGTCTAAGAAGAAAAAGAGAGGGATAAAGCGATAGAAAGCTTATTTAAAGAAATAATGGTTGAGAACTACTCAAACCTGAGGAGTGATTATTACATCTAAGTTCATGAAGCTAATACATCACACCAAAATTTTAATCCAAAATAATACTTACCAGGACACATTATAATAAAATGTGAAATTAAAAACAAATAATTTTAAAAGCAGCAAATGAAAAAAAATCTCATATAAAGGAATCTCCATGATGCTACCAGCAGATTTCTGAGTAGAGACTTTACAGAACAGAAGATGAGATGATATATTCAAATATTTAAAAAAAAAGCCAATAAAAAATACTTTATCCAGCAAAGTTGTCCTTTAGAAATGAAAACATTCTCAAAATTAAGGATTAAAATCATATGATTTTCTCAAAAGATACAGAAAAAGCATTTGACAAAATTCAGCATGCTTTCATGATAAAAATGTTCAAAATATTGACTATAGAAGTACCATATCACAGCATAATTAAGCCATGTACGTCTAGCCTATAGCTAATATCACACTCAATGATAAAAGGTTGAAAACTTCCTTAAGGTTAGGAATGAGACAAGAGTGTCCATTCTTATCAATCCTATTCAACATAGTACTAAAAGTCCCAGCCAGAACAATTAGGCAAGAAAAAGGAATAATATATATCCAGATCAGAAAGCAAACAGTAAAATTATTTCTGTTTTCTGATGACATGATCTTATATATAGAAAATCCTAAAAGACTACATCAAAAAAAATTGCTACAACTAATAAGCAAATTCAGTAAAGTTTCAGGAGACAAAACCAACATAGAAGAATCATTCGTGTTCCTATACACTAGCAATGAATAATCTGAAAAAGAAAAAGATCCCATTTATAATAGCACAGCAATACCAACAAAATGAAAAAGTAAACTATGGAATAGAAGAAAATATTTGCAAACCATAAATTTGATAAGGGGTTAATATTAAAAATATATAAGGAACTCTTAATACTTGATAGCAAAGAAAACTAAACAGTTCAATTTAAAAATAGACAGAGGGTTTGAACAAACCTTTTCCAAAGAAAGTTTACAAATGGCCAATAGGTACATGAAAAGGTACTCAACATCAGTAACCATCAGGGAATTGCAAATCAAAAACATAACAAGACATCATCTTACACCTGTTAGAATGGCTATTATCAAAAAGACAAAAGATAACTGCTGGGGAGGATGTGGAGAAAGGGAGATCATGGTGCACTGTTAGTGGAAATATACATTGGTACAGTGACTATGGAAAACAGTACTGAGCTTCCTAAAAAAATTAAAATTAAAACCACCATATGATCCAGCAATATCGCTTCTGGATATATACCTGAATGAAATGAAATCACTATCTTGAAGAGATACTTGCATCTCCATGTCTATTGCAATATTATTCATAATAACTATGACATGAAAAGAATATAAGTGTCCATCAATGGATGAATGATAAAGAATGTGAAATAGATGTACATAAAATGTGAGAGATACATAAAATTCATGTATGAATAAAAGATTCTGCCATTTGCAACAACATGGATGACCTTGAGGGCATTTGTTAAGTGAAATAAGTCAGACAGAGAAAGACAAATATTGTATGATATCATCAAACTCATAGACACAGAGTAGAATGGTGGTTACTAGGGGCTGAGGGGTGGGGGAATGGAGAGATGTTGGTCAAAGGGTACAAACTTTCAGTTATAAGTTTATAAGTAAGTTTCGAAGATCTAGTGTACAGCAAAGTGACTATAGTTAACAGTAGTGTATTGTGTATTTGAAAGGTGTGAGTGTAGAGCTTTAATGTTCTCACCATAACAAAACAACAAAATGATAATTGTGTGAGGTAAATTGTGTTAATCAATCTTATTGTTAACTACATTTTGTAATATATGTGTATAGAATAATCACATTCTATACTTTAAGTGTACTCAATATTCTATGACAATTACATTTCAATAGAGCTGAAAAAAAAATTAAGGATTCTGGGCTTAATTTTTAAGATACAGTAAATGTTCATCTTCATTTATTATTTCAAATTAGAGTAAATGGTGAATTAAAGAGTTTTCTCTTATCCTATTTCTCTCTTTAATCCAAACTTGGAGTCTTGTTTTAAAACTTGGTATTCTGTACCTACAGTGAGTCTACAGATGGATGGGTCATTAACAGTCTTTCTTCCTATCATATGCTACTACTTTATATAAAGAATGAGTCCAATCATAGGTTCTTAAAGGTATTTAGAAGAGAAAATAAAACTAAAGGGAAAACACAGTAATTTTGTGCCACCACAAACAAATCAATCTGTGATTTGTTTTCTGAGACTTCCCCAGAGAGATTTAGGCAATTAAGAATTGGAAGCCCTTAATTAGGATGAGAAAGACTCAGCAATGGTAGATGGAGATACTGATGAGTTCCAGAAGGGCTCTCTGCATTGGCAGAGTTGGGTATTCAATGCAATGTAGCATGTAAAGTAATGTGGAACATTTCATTACCAGTACTTTAATCATGCTCAGAGCTTCCCTGGAGTGGCTCCTCATGTGCCCCAGTCTCTAGGGTCTGTTTCTTCTGGTGAGGTTTTAAGTGCATTCAGTATGTGAACGGTCCTACTTTCCCCCAGTGGAACTAAAGAGAACACGTTGAATACAACACCTTCCAGCGCTCGCTCTAGACTTTATCAGCAGTGTGGCTTTTATAACCATCATCAGCGTGCCAGGCATCCCTCTAGTGTCCAGATTTTCCCTCTGCAGCTTAGAAGTTTATTCTTTATCATTCTTTCTGTTTGAAGCAACCTCCTCTCTTCTCTACACCTAAATTCCTCCTATTCTTTAACAGGGAACTTGAACTTCACCTCCTCCAGCAAGTATCTCCATGTTAGCCTCCACTTTTTTTTTTTTTAATTTAATTGTGAATTCCTTGCTTGTATGATGTTGCAAATCCCTGGGTATTGACCACAATACTAACAAGAAGCCTTCAATTAAAATGGAGTAATGCGAGCACATGCAAGATGCTTGCTGTTTTGTAATTGAGGAAAGCAAATGTCTAAGAAAACAAGAAAAATAGGATCCAACATCTAGATTTTTGAGTGTTAAAGACTCTAAGAGACTACATTTAGGAAACTTAAAATACCGTTAATCATTAATAGAAATCTAAATATAAGTTTGGATGGGTATATATGGGAGACAGTGTAAGAGAATGAGAATTAAGATTTCTGCCAAGGAAATAGAGAAAACGATCTAGATATTTCAGACCAACAACAAAACACCTAACAATGGCGTACTGGAAAATAAATAGAAATTTTCAGTTCCTGGGCAAATATTTACAGATTTTATCCTACTGTTAGATATTTTCTCTGCAAACTTCCTAAAACCATCTAGAAATATTACTGACTTTTCTAACTTTATTTTCCCTACTAATGTTATTTTATATAATACCCTGTAGACATTTTACTTTCTTGCCAGCAGGGAATAATTTTTCTTAAACATTAGCATTAGTCATTTGAGCATAGTATTTCACGAACATTTTTATCCCTCTGTTTTTTAAAGACCATTCATTACTTTTATTCTGTTTACAGCATTGACATTTTTCATGCTATTTACAATCATTTTCAGTAGGAAAAAAAAGCTTAAATGCATACAGTAATGCTTTCATGAAATGGAATTTTCAAAGACATTTGTTTCCTGGATCTGTTGCCACAATTTTAAAATCGGAATGTAGCATTCAGGAAAATAAGCAGTGTGGAAACAAGACATATTTTACCATTGTGAGTATGTTCAAATTTCTAAAATATTTTTGTTTTTCCTTTTTAGTTTAACAAGAAAACGTTTGTGCATTCAAATTTTCTTCTTATTTTTTGAGATTGTTTTTCCTCATTGTTCCCTGATGTCAGTTCGCCTAAATTTACAATTTCAGCATGTTTTCGGGTTGGATTCCTGAGAGATGGCAACATCAGACAGGTTTATTTAGTTGCATGATGAACAGAACTGCAGAAAGCAAGCAAAGGCTGTTAGCAGAAGCCAGGAAAAAATCTTTAAAAGCATGATGAGCTATGTCACACACGCTAAGGACACAAAGAAATTGCATTTGAGAAATACTTCCCTCCACGGAGATACTGATGGCAGATAGTAGATTCTTGAGGAGCCAGAGAGCTTATCCAGGATCAATGCCCGCAGCGTGCAGGTTAGAGAGTGGGGATCGCCTGAAGCCGCTTGCTTCCTCCGCTGACAGAGCAGGACGGCGCCCCCAGCCTCAAGCTGTTCCTGCAGCTTGGAACCTCTCTGCAAAGCTAGCCTCCGGTGTAAGAAAATTTTTTTTAAGAACTAAAGGGAGACAGTTCCTTTGGCGTATGGATATTCTGGTCATCCGATCCAAAGACAAGCTCAGCTAGCTATTTGAAAAAAAATAGCAGATAGCTGCAGGGTAAGCTGTTCCCATTGATGGCTGTTCACATTGATTTGCTTATAGATTGATTGCTTTTGGCATTTGCAACCCTTCTGAACAAGGGGTTTGGGGGGAGGGGGTTAAATCCAGTGGCTGGGCCAGACTTACAAATGCTGAATGAATAGGGAAGACATATTTGGTGTCACATTAACTTGCTATGGATAATAGCACTTAAAAGTAGTAACAGCTGGATTTGAGTTTTTAAAATTATGGCTGTATTATTCATAGGGGGAATTGGGATGATGGGATTCTGAGGGGATGAAAAGCTCATTTGAAATTAATGGGTTTTATGCTGTGCTGGGGATGATGGCCACCAGGTACACATGACACACTGCTCTGGATCCTTGTTGGATGACTTTTACTCAACTGGATGTCAGCACTGTGCCTTAATTTGCAAGAAGAAAACTCTAATAAGGAGCAGCACAGAACCTCTTTTATATTTATTGTGGGGATTTTGGAAAGTAGCCTGTCCAATAAATCTTATACTGCCTTCTTCATGAGATACCCAAGAGAAATTCTTCAGGGACCTCAAAGACAGGAAAAGCCATGTTCTCCAAAGAAATGGTGATATTTCTCCTTTATGCATACTGAATCTAGTAACTGCCAGGGTTTCTTTCCTGCTTTGGCCTCTGTGAAGCAGGGTTGCTTTAGGATGGGACCTTCCGTAAACCTGAATATTGAAAACTTTTCTTCGTGGTTTCATTTTGCTATCTCCCCCTATTTCCCTTTTAGTTTTATCTCTTTTTCTCATATTCATTTTTGCAGTGCAGCATAGTATAAATGAAGAGTAAATGTTAAGTTTTCTTTTTAAGTTCTAAACTGTCATTTAAATTTATGCCCATGTGGCATTATGGTTATGAAAGAAACTATCTTTAATTTTTAAGAGATGCATACTGAAGTATATGTAGGAGTAAATGACATAGGCTGTGCTTTCCTTAAAAATACTTTAACAATAATAATAATTTTTAAAAAGATTGATAAAACAAGACTGGAAACCTTTTGAAAATTACTGGATCTAGGTAATTTGTTTACTACTGTCTCAATTTCTGTGTATGTTTATAATTTTAAATTAGAAAATATTTACTTAGATAAAATTTCTCATGTGGGAAGCCAAGCTATTTATTAAGAGTTAGTTATGTTTCCAACAGAAAAACCTTTGTTTATTAGTGGTTCATGTATTTTTCTGACTTTGGCTTGTTTGTTGTTTGGGTTTGGGTTTTTCTTTTGCTTTGTTTTGTTTTTCTCTGCCCACTCAACTGATTCTTTAAGTCATAAGATTCAGGACAATGAAGGTATCAAGTCTGAAATTTAAGGCTACATAAGGTATACCATACTAAATGTAGAGACTTTCATATGAGCTTAGAAATACTTTCTGCTTTCCTCTTTAGTTACCAAATACATACTTCTGAGCTTTTATTTCTCCTCTCTACCCAATCCAAATTGAGATTTTGGAATTGAAAATCTAAAGAAGTAAGATGGGCTGACTCACAAAAAAAGTACTGCACTGATTGCAAAGTAGAAGCACATAACATACTTGTGCATCCTATGTCACTAATGTTACTGATGCTACTTTCTCTGTATCTGTGTTATTTCACCCCTGAATACATTTTAAGATTTGAGATGAAGACTGGAATTTATGCATGTTGGTTTAAATATAAGAGTCCAAAAACTCTGTCAGAGCATTGCCTACTAAAGGAAATTATGCTTCATATAGCTTCAGAATATTGTCTATCAATTGATGGAAATAGAGGAGGAATAAAACAACCTCTGCTATCTATCCATCTCACACTGATAAAATGGATGAATAAATGCACTTCGCTTATAGCCATAAAGAGCACAGGGAACTTCATCTTTCCAAGTGATTCCATGTAATGCTCCACGCTCATTCTTCTGATCCTGATGTTTTATTTCTTTACACCTGCTGGACCAACAAGCACCTATGGGATTGCTTCTCAAAACTGTCAGGAAGGTTTCTGACTATGAACTATGATCACAGTGCAAGCACTTAGGTTCTGATTGTTTTTAGCATTAAGTTTTACTTTGTATCTTCACATTTTTCATTGTACTTTTTGAAGCATCTCAAAGTGCTATTCTTATGATTTACACTGGTAATATTTCACTTAAAAACCAGTGCCATGTACATTGTTGGTTAATGAGCTTTGAGAAAATATTAGATTGAATCACAGAGATTGCCATTTTTATACTTCAAAAATATTGAACATTTTATGTTTCAATTTAACAATGATCTCTCTTACATACAAATCATTCTGTATGTTAGTTTACTTTTCATGACTATTTCTTAGGTCAACCCAGGCAGTTTCTTTTAGTCATGGCCTGATAGGCACATGTTTATTTCCTGTGTGTCATCAGTTTCCTGTGCCATGAGGCCAGAACTTCAGAAGTCAAGACATTCACTTTGTCACCTGTCAGGTTGGAAGTAATAAATAGAGTTCCTTAAAATTTTCAGCAAACTCTTCCATGCCCATGTTTCCTAATTGTATTCTTGCTCTTTGTCTTTGAGAAAGTTCTAAAAGCCACATAAAGCCAATGCCATTAATCCCTAAAGAGATTTTCTACCTCACAGTTTAAATTCCTGTCATTATAGGTCACATTTATCATACTGGTATAAATGTGTGTGTCATGAAAAGGCAGAACATACTTTATAAACATGGTTAATTTTACTCAGTAATGAATGATAATGATTTAAATCTCCATTTTTTTATTAAAGGAAACATAAATATACTATGGAATAAAATGCAAAGGTCACATGCATTTTTAAGATGAAATGTGATACTTAAAAGACATGTTTCTTTTAAAGCTATTGGCAGCTCAAAAATGATGATGTGGGAGTTCATTGTCCTCTACCATCAGAAGGACTTTAGTTGAAGGTTAGAGTCCCTGAGTTAGGAAATGAGTAGATGTGATAGCAAAGGCCACACAATACTAAGAGCTACACTATAAAATTAGCACATAATAGAAATGGAATGACTAAAGGCATATGTAATCATGGTGATGATGACAGTACAATGAGTTCTTATAATGGGCCAGGTAAAGTTTTGGCACACAAATATCCCAGAGTTTGGCAAATTATGGCCTACAAGCCAATCAGCCCACAGCCTGTTTTCATAACTAACCTTTTGCTGGGACGTAGCCACACCAAATCAGTTATGTATTGTCTATGGCTGCTTTCACTCTACAATGTCATATCTGAGTAGTTGCAACAGAGATTATAAGTCCTGCAAAGCCTAAACTATTTACTATCTGGCTCTTTACAGAAAGAGTGTGCCAATACCTATATTAGTGTATTTAATTCTCAAAGCAAGCTTATGAGGGAAATTCTATTAACTTCATTACTGATGAGAAACCTAAGGCACAGAGAGGTTTTTTAACTTACCCAAGGTTATAGAGCAAGTAAATGGCAGGCATTTGAATCAATCAGTCTTGTTCCAAAAGCCTATATATCTTACACAACTCATTGTAAAAATCCATCTATATAAGAGAAAACATATTCAAGGCCACCTTAAAAAACAGACCCCAAGTTGCTAGCTTCCTAGTAGATGATGTTAATAAACCTATAACTAAAAAAGAAGGTGCCCAGATCATGAGGACAGTCAGCAAGAAGCCTAGAACATAGAAATAATGATAGCTAAGAAGAACCAGCCCTGTCCACATGATGCCCAGTTTCCAGGTGCCAGTGGAAAGGTCAGGGTCTAAGACACCTAATCAGAGTCCTATGGAAACTACTGCTCTGGCCAGAGTGTCTCTTCCTGAATATGGTTCTTAAATCTCAATTCCATGCTTGTGCATTCCCCAACATGTACTTTTCTAATTTAATGCTCTCCCAGTACCATCAATGAAAGAGGCATGAAATACAGACATTATCTGAGAAAATGTTAACAATGGTAAAGAGTGTTAAGTTTACACTGTGGTGGTTATGACAATGACATTCTTTTAACTTAAGATTAGGAGTTCCCACAAGGCAAAGGTTATCGCTACTTTGTGAAATTCTAAAGATCCTGCAACATGCATGTGAATACATCATAAATAGAACAAATGATCTTGTACTCAGGCTTCTATGGATTAAAATTCTCTGTTAATTGGGCCTGCTGGACTTCTGTAATAATGGATCTCAGAAGTTGTCGAGGTTGCTTCTTAATTATCCAAAACTTGCATGCATCACAGTTTCAATATTAAATATATTTGATTCTGCCTGCTACTTTTTAAAAAGTACAATATATACATTGTACAATATTCTTTTAAACTGGAAACAGGTTACTTAAAAAATTGTTGACATTGTTCTGTCTCTAATGATAAAAATGGAAGTTTACCTTTGGATCTGGCTTTCTTTTGGTGGGGGGAAAATCCAAAATATCCTTTTGTGTGACATAAATGTAAAAGAAATAGCCACCTAGGTGCAGAGAGCAAGAGATAACTGGGTCTTTGCAGGGTCTAACTTCAGGCTCTGACTCTGTGTAGATGGGGACTCACAGCCCTCCCCAAGTGTCCAACTTGGACTCTTCTCCATTCAGAGTTGTCAGCATGGCCTGACAAGCCTCAAAAGCCTTGGTGAAAGCTAGATCAGCAAGAGTAATTAAATCCCAAGACAAGGTTTGCCATAAGGAGGGAGAGTGCCCTGGTGACTCATTCAATCAGGGACTTAATCAGCTGAGTGGAACACTATTGTGGACTCAGTGCATGGCCTCTACAAGAACTTCTTTGGACCAATGCCCCTAGAGCTGTGGATGTATCCACAGTGTAAATGACTGAGGGTATATTAAAAACAGCTAGTTACATATATGTTTAGTTGAGTGCCTGGCATTATAATCTAATTTTTTCTGCTTATCTGATATCCCATTAGAATGAATATGTAGCCACAACTTCAGCTGTGTAGTTCCATTAACTGTTTTTGGCCCTGTATGTTTCTTTCTCCTCAAGGATTGGTACCTAAGACTATCATTTAAATAATAGTAGCCCTTCTTTTCTTGTCCAAAAAGAAAATTTATTAAAGTGCTAGCTAGCTATTTCTCTAGGAGTTAAAGAAAATATGCTTATTTTATAATAACAACACACAATCAAGATTGTCTCCCTCGGTCTTTACCCCTTACCTGAAAAAATCTTTATCAAAGGACATCTTACTTAAAAAAAAACACATTCCATAACTGTCAGTTGGAGGGTAGAAATAAATTCAAGTGTTTAGAGCATCATCCTTTTACAGAAAAGCCTTGTTTTATTGATTCCTGAATGTCCCCAAGGACTGGCAGAGTACCTGGCACATAAAAGGCCCTCATATCTGATAAATTGTTCTATTTTGAACATGATCCCATCTGGATAGATTTTGTCTTAGAATTCATTCAGGTGCAAGTGACAGAAAAAAACTCAACTCATACAGACTTAAGCAAAGAATGAATTTTTGGCTCATGTAATTAAAATGCTTGAGAGCAGGTCTTTCTCTTTCTCTTTCTCTACCCACCAACCTGCCAACTTCATGTAATAACTCCAGCAGTTTCTAGTTAAGATAATTTTTTCTTTTCCCAACAGTTCTATGAAAGTCCCTAGATTTAGTTTTGATGGACTAGTTAGGAGCATGTTCCTTTCCTGAACCAATCACAGGCTAAAGAAATTTGTTTTTCCAATTGGCTAACTGGATCACAGGCCCAGCTCTGGGTTATTAGTCTCATATGGATAAGAATGGACAGGGGTGGTTCTCCAACAAAAATATGGATTTTTTTTTTAACTAAACAAAAGACACATGGATACCAGGCAAACAAAAACAACTAATTCCACCATAAATATTAAAACAGGTTGTGTTTTTTTCCACCCTTACAATAGGTAAACAAATGTCTATGCCTTTTCTCAGTTCAAGAATAGTTGTAATCATTCTTTCATTTCCAGAAAAAGAAAACTATTCACATAATAACTGTATAGAAAAGGGCAACACAAGAGAGGTAATCATCTAGCCAGGCTGACTTCATGTGCACACCTTTTAAGGTTGAAGAGCCCTTGAAAGTTCACAGCTCTGATATTTGGCCCAAATTATATGTATTTCAACACTTTGTTTGTTTTTAATACCTGAGTTAGTAATATTAATGCAAAAAGGACCATCTGAAAAAATATTTTTTTCTTCTGTTTCATATGGGTTCTTTATGGATAAGCAAAAAATGCTAATTAAGCAAAAATGTTTTTAATATGGAGCTGCAATAACGTTCTTAATAAGGAGTTACATCACTGGGCTATCCACATTTAGTCCCCTAAAAAACAGAAGCAGATTGCTTTGTATTCAGGAGAAAAGTGTGGAAATTGTTGCTGGAAATACATTTTAGAATTTGTCCCAAATATTAATCTATAAATACCATTTTTTGTTACTAAGCTTTGTTACAGCATAAAAAAAACCTTCAAGAAACTTTCAAATGATCTTTCATAAGATTATTAAATTTCTTAAAATAGTTTTAGATCAAAAAAGCTACAGATTCACAATAATAACTGAAAAGAGGAATTTTTAAAAATTCTTGAAAATAACAGATCAGCATAATAAAATGAAGAGAGTTCTAGTAATGACTGAGAAATAAAACGCCTGTATTCAATAGGTTAAAGCATTTAAGCATGTAGTAAATCACAGGGGCGGGGGGGGGGGAATGTGTAAATTTGAATTCTTATCTGATTTAAAGTCATAAAAATAGGAATCAAAATAAGTAGTCACAAAATACTTTTGGATTCCTGGGCAGAAATGAGTACTTCAACACTACAGGCTCTGGCAATGTAGCACGTTGACACATTATGGACAACCAACTGAAGGGCTTGATTACCAAATATAAGACAATGAAGGGTAATGCTCTTCAAACTGTGTTTTATATATATACATATACATATACATATACATATACATATACATATATATATATATGTATATGTATATGTATATGTATATGTCAGCGTTCACAGAGACTGGCCCTAGGAGACCTGGAGAGGGTGGCTTTGAAGGATCTAGATCCAGATCTTTACCCTTCATATGAACTCTTTCCTAACTCCACCTGCCTATGAGTGCCCCACCTTGCAGGTGCTCCTGTCTTATCTCTTACCACTATCACCTTTCTTTCACTTTACCTAACAAGAATTAACTTTTTTTCTTTATAAATCCAGCCATGTTACATTCTCCCATGGTATAAAAACCTCTTATAAGACCAAAGAAACTGTTTAACATAAAATGTTGCTAGAGAAAAAGAAAAAACACCATCAGTAAAAATATTGAAGGCCCGATATCTTGTTTTATCCAATTGACAAACTTATGAAATGATTTCTTCAGGAAGAAATCATTTTTTCTATTTGTTACAGAATTAGAATATTTAACTGTGAAAAGCATGCTGGGAAGTTCAGTCAGCTAAGTGTGTTCTTTCTGCATGTTTGAGCCTCAATAGCTTGGTAGTTTGTGTAATTAACCTGAATCTTGACCGGTTATATATTTTGCATGATTTCAAGAAAGAGGTAAAAAAATATCCATGCTTACTTGCATTATAAACTTTTTTCAAAAAGATTATATCAGAAATCTATGTTGTGGTTTTTACATAGACATGAATCTTCTGCTCACTGTTAGTCATCATTCTGTTTAGTTATGTACTTAACAATGCTGTGTTGTAGATAATGCACCTAACAGCAATCATCAATTTACTTTTCGTCAACTCTGCAATTACTGGGGTCTCAATAACTTCTCTTTGCTTTGCTTTTAATTCCAAATAAAGTAAACCATACTCTTCAAAGTAGAACTCTACTTAGGTAGGAGTATATGACAAAATGTTCTCAAAATACTATCTGGGATATAGTAACTTGAATTTAGAAATCATCTTTATTTAATTAGGATTAGTTCCTTCCACTCAGATGTTGATATTTTAATACTGTCAAATGTGTAATCATAAACTTAATAATCTTGAACCATGAAATAAAATGACTAAACAATCCATATGTAATAATTCTCAATTGTCTGTCTTTGGAGCCACTGTCATACCTTTTGAAGGCCCTTCAAGTCAACCCAGAATATTGAAATTGGCATAAAATAGGTCTTTGTTCCTGGGAGGAGGGAAGATTGTTGTAATTTCCAGTTTTATGAGGTTATTTTTACCAGATTTTGACCAAATCCAGCTTCATAAACAATACACCTCTACAAGAAAGCATAACAGGTATAAACCACCATCAACTGGTTAAGTCTTGATATAGCTTCAAGGCATATGTATCAGAAACTGAGAAACTAAAAGTTTCTAAAACTAAAAGTTTGCCTGGCAAAAATACTGGATTATAGTTTCAGTATCCCATCCAATTTAGCATTTGTCCTGGATATTTTTATATTTTACCCAAGTATTATCAATAATTGTATTAAAATCATCTGGAATGAGTTTGGTATACCTCCACTTTGTACTTTCAACTTCTGAGAGGCATGCACAGTGAAGAGAGCTGTCACTTTAATACAGGGTTAAATCTGAAAGACAGCCAACAATAACCCATATTCTTTCTTACTGATCCTTTTCAGACTCTATACAACTAACACTGCCCTATCAAAGAGAGCATACAGGGCATTTCCTGATTAAACAAAGTGTTCTAAGACATAAAAGGTATAGGGACAGCTAATTCCTTATAGTCTCTGCTGTTGGTTAGGAGAAGTATTTGATGCTGCTTCCCTCAGCTAATCAGTTTTCCAGCAAGTTGTGCCACAATCTGTGCCAGGGCCTGGGGGATGCAGCCTAGTCTACCGGCCAGCAAAGTCAATGGCAAATGTAGTATCATAGTCTACTTGGGCTGCCATAACAAAATACCATAGACTGTGAGGCTTAAAAAACCAGATATATCCTATACAGATGAGCCTCCAGACAGAAAGTAGGGTAGAACAGCAGGACATAGATGTAAAAGGATAAGTAGAAGAAACCCAATACATAAAAAATAAAAAAATTTTGTATTAAAAATTATTATGTGTTTTGGCATCTAATTCATATTCAAAAAAATCTAATGTTATTATAATTAGACCTTGTATTCCATTTGCTTATTTGTGTGATTAAGCTTTTTATAATCTGAAGTCTATCTCATTTGAGCAATAAATGATTTATCCAAAGGTACATGAATTGAGTGGAAAATAAGACCCCATCCATCTCAGATGTGTTTACAAAAATATTGTTAAAATTATCAAATATTCGATATATTTGGATATTTAAATCAATGATGAGTTATAATAATTATAATTATAATTTAATCCAGAGAAAAATTTTCAACAAGAGCATGTAGTCAAAGAATTTTTAACTTAATGTACATATAGTTGACCCTTGGACAAAATGAGTTTGACCTGCATGGTCCACTTATATGTTAATTTTTTTGAATAAATACCTGTATTGTTTTTGATCCACAATTGGCAGTTCGTGGATATGAACAGCTGACTGTAGGCATTTATCTATGCCATTTTATACAGGGAACATGAGCATCTGTGGATTTGGGTGTCTGCGGGGATCCTGAAATGAATCCCCGTTGATACTAAGGGACAACTTAAGTTTTTGAAGAGTCAGAAGTTATATGAAGATTTAACTGTGCTTTGTTCAAAGGTTGACTGTATATGCAGAGATATCATTCAGTGATCAATAAAAGAGTTTTAAGCAGAAATAATGACAGAAAACTTCCTAAATATGGGAAGGAAAGTGTTGTAAAAATCCATGAAGTTCAAAGACTCCAAATAGATTGAACATAAAAAAGGCATCACCAAGAAACCTTATGATGAAATTGACAAATGCCAATAGCCAAGAGAGAATATTGAAAGTAGCAGGAAAATAGTGACTCATCACAAGGAAGAGTTCCCTTCCCTCACCCTCATAGACTATCAGCGTGTTTCTTTTTGGGATGATCAAAATGTTCTGGAATTAGATGATGATGGTGATTGTACGATATTGTGAATGTACTAAAAGTCACTGTCTGTACACTTTTTTCCAGTCTTATTAAGAGATAATTGACATGCATCACTGTATAAATTTAAGGTGTACAGCATGATGGTGTGACTTACACATATTGTGAAATGATTAGCACAATAGATTTAGTTAATATCTATCATTTCATATAGATAAAATTACAGAAAAAAATTCTTTTTATGATGAGAACTTTGATGATCTACTCTGTTAACAACTTTACTGTATGTCATAAAGGACTGTTATAGTCATCATGTTAGATACTACATTCCTAGTATTTATTTTATGACTGGAAGTTTATACCTTTTGATCATTTTTCTTCAATTTTCCCTCCCTGCACACCCTGCCTTTGGTAACCACAAATCATTTTTTCTGTGAAGTTTTTTTTTTTATTTCCATATAGGTGAGATCAGACAATATTTGTTTTTCTCTCACTTATTTCATTTAGCAGTAATGCATTCAAGATTGTCTTAAATGGCAGGATTCTCTTGCTTTTTTGTGGCTGAATAATATTCCATTGTATATATTCCACAACTTCATTATCCATTTATCTGTCAATGGACACTTAGGTTGTTTCCATGTCCTAGCTGTTATAAATAATGCTGCTGTGAACATGGGGGTACAGATATTTTTTAAGTTATTTTCATTTCCTTTAGATATTTTTGAGGAACTTCCATACTGTTTTCTGTAATGATTGTACTAATTTACAATCGCACCAACAATGATCAAGGGTTCCTTTTTCTCCACATCCATGTCATCATTTATTGTCGTTTGTCTTTTTGATGGTGGCCGTTCTAATAAGTGAGAGGTTATATCTCACTGGGATCTTAAGTTGCATCTTACTAATGACTAGTGATGTTGAGCATCTTTTCATGCCATTCATATATCCTCTTCAGAAAAATATCCATTCAGGTCCTTTACCTATTTTTAATTGGGAATTTTGTTATTGAGTTGAATGAATTTTTCATATATTTTGGATATTAACCTCTTATCAGATATATGATTTGCAAATATTTTTTCCATTTCATAGGTTGTCTTTTTGTGGATTTTTTTTTTACTATGCAGAAGCTTTTCAAATTGATGTAAGGAACTTGGTATTTTTGTATTTGTTGCTTGTGCTTTAGGTGTAATTTCCAAAAGAATCATTACTAGACCAAAATTAAAGACCTCTTTTCCTATGTTTTCTTTCAAGAGATTCATAATTTCAGGTCTTACACTTAAGTCTTTAATCCACTTTGAGTTAATTTTTTGTGAGTAATATAAGATTAGTGTCAAGTTTCATTTTTATACTGGCAAATATCTAATTTTCCCAGCACCACTTATTGAAGAGACTGTCTTATTTCTTGAATATTCTTGGCTCTCTTGTCAAATATTAGTTGACCATAGATACTTGGATTTATTTCTGAGCTCTCTGTTTATTTCTGTTCCATTGTTCTTTTTGCGTCTTCATATAACAGTATATCAGTACCTTACTGTTTTAATTATTATAGCTTTGTAGCATAACTTGAAATCAGGAAGTGAGATGCCTCCTGCTTTATTTTTCTTTCTGAGAATTTCTTAGGCTATTTGGGGTCTTTTGTGGATCTATATCAATTTTAGGAGTGTTTTTCTTATTTCTGTTTTAAAAAATGCCATTAGAATCTTGACAGGGATTGTACTGCAATCTCTAGGTGGCTCTTGGTAGTACTGACATTTTAACAATATTAATTCTTCCAGTCCATGAATGCAGAATACCTCTTTCAATTTATTTGTGTCTTCTTTGATTTCTTTCATCAGTGACTCATAGTTTCCAGAGTAGAGATCCTTGATTAAGTTTATTCCTAAATATTTTATTGTTCTTGGCACTATTATAAATGTGATTGTTTTCCTTCTTTTTTCAGATAATTTGTTGTTGGTGTATAGAAATGCTGCTGATTTTTGTATGTTAATTTTGTATCCTGCAACTTTACTAAATTTATTAATTAGATCTAGCAGTTTTTTGGTGAAGTCTGCAGGATTTTCTATATATAAAATTATGTCATCTGCTAGTAGAGGCAATTTTACTTCTTTCTTTCCAATTCTAATACCTTTTGTTTCTTTTCTTGCCTGATTGCTCTGGCAAGGACTTCCCATACTGTGTTGAATACTAGTAGTGAGAGTGGGTACCCACCCTTGTCTTGTTCCTGATTATAGAGGAAAAGCTCTCATCCTTCACCATTGAATGTGATGTTAGCAATGGGTTTCTCATATGGCCTTTATTATATTGAGTTATGTTCCTTCCATGCCTAATTTTTAAGTGTTTTTATCATAAACAGATGTTGAATGTTGGTTGTCAAATGCTTTTCTGTGTCTATTAAGATATGATTCTTTTATTAATGTGATAGATCACATTAGTTTATTTTCATATGTTGAAACATCCCTGTATCCTGAAGAAAAATCCTACTTGATTATGGTAAATGGCCCTTTTAATGTGCTGCTGAATTCAGTTTGCTAGTATTTTGTTGAGAATTTTTACATCTATATACAGCAGGGATATTGGCTTGTAGTTTTTGTTTTGTTTTGTTTTGTTTTGTTCTGTTTTTCCTATTAGTATCTTTATCTGGATTTGGTATTGGGATCATGCTGATCTCATAAAATGAATTGGGAGTGTTCCCTCTTCTATTTTTTGGAATCCTTTGAAAAGAATCGATGTTAATTCTTTAACTATTAGGTAAAATTCACCAGTGAAGCCAGCTAGTCCTGGGCTTTTCTTCTTTGGAAGATTTTTTATTACTGATTCAATCTCCCAAGTACTAATTAGTCTATTCATATATTTTTTTAATTTCTTTGTAATTCATTATTAATAGTTTTATGTTTCTAAGGATTTATTTGTTCCGGTTTGTCCAACACACCCAACAAGCTGCATGAATCCTGGACAACATGGATAAAAGAAAATGGAGGGATATTAATTTTCTTACATTTTAAATTCATTTTGAATATAATTTTCACTCTCTTGCTTTTTACAAGCCTGTCTTGTGTACCATTTCTGCAATTTTGTAGCATCTACCGAAGACTAATAATTTGGAAAACACAATTTGTGTGCTAGTTAAGAGATTTATCCTGCTGCTAAGCAAGCAAAGCAGGATGCAAGGGAAATTTACATATCTTCCTACAGTTTGGTCTTTAAATTTTACTATCAGAAGCCAACAAAGTTTTAATTTTGCCTCTCTATTTTCTGGTGAATAAACAAAGGAAGATTGTTTTGATAAAGAGATTTAATGGGAGAAGATTATATATTACATTTTTGCAGATAACTCCAATGTATAATTTAGGGAAATAATTTATCAGTCCCCCCCCCAAAAAAAAAAGTTTTTTTAGCTTATGAGATTATAATAATAAAGTACATAAAATCTATACTTTATTCCATCTAGTACTGCTGTAAGTTGTGTGTGAAGTTATCTCAAGTACTTGGGGGCCAGTCTGAAAACACCTATTGAGATCAAGTCTTTATGACTAATGTGAAAGATGATAGAGTCCTTTCGTCCAAAGAGCAAGAAAGCATCTTTCTCAGAGTACAAAAAGGAAAATGTTTCAAAAGGAAAATTCTAATTGGAAATGACTAAGTATGAATAATAAATGCACTTGGTTTTGTTGACAGCTGGTCCTGTTAATTTGTTTTAAATGTTTCATATAGTGGTTCTATTTCCTTCAAGTGAGGGAGCTGGAGCCTAGCCCTGAGAGATAGGAGGAGTTAGTTATGTCATGGGAAGTCCTAGCTACTACTCTTCCCACCAAAATTCAAATAGAAATAATTATGCCCCTTTGACCATGTATTTGACTTCTCAGATTTAAGAAATGTGTGTATAAGTACTATGCAGCCACTCATTCCTTGGAATCTTTAATTCTCATGGATCACACAATTTCTACATTAAAAAAAAATGAAATGCAAAACTTTTTAAATAGTATGATTCCCCTTGAGATAGAAACATAGTTATTTGGAAGGAAATATACCTAAATGTTAATAGTAAGATTATAGATGATTATTATTCTCTTGTATTTTTCTATATTTACAAATTATTTATAGTGAGAAAATAGTACTTTTTAACTTGAACTGATCATAAAAATCATTAAGACATAGCTTCTTCTCTCCTGATGCTTATAATATACTGGGAGAATAACATTTTAAATATTAAAACTAACTATAAAAGTTAATTCTCTAGGCTTTCCCAAATTTCTATCTTCTGTCTTTTTCCTTCACTCTCTTTTTAGTGATCTTAGTCAATATCAAAACTTCAACCACCACTTCTAACCATATGAACACCTCAGTCCTATGTATCCTATCCTTACCCTGATCTTCAGTTCTAGTCCTGCAATACTGACTACTTGCCAGGCAGCTGGATATCTTGACAGCATACTCAATATGCCCCAAAACAAACTCATGAATTGTCCTCCAGGTCTGCTACTTACCTTCCTGCTTTCTCTGTTTCTGTTAATAATAATACTTTCTCTAGGTTGTTAAGAAGGTATTTCTCATTGTTATCTTTATTTTACCTTATCTTTCATGTTCAAACAGTTGTTGTCATATCGTAATAGTGTTGTCCAGGTTTTATCTCTCTGGGGATACCCTAATTATACCTCTCACTTGGACAATAGATTTGTACTTCATGTTTATTAACTTTAATCCTCAACAACAACCCTATGAGGTAGGTACTTTTCTCATAACCCCTATTTTATAGTAATTTACTGGAGGCCACAGAGTTTATAAGCAGAGTTGGATTTGAACCCAGGCAGCCTAAGGCCAGAGGTTGTATATGTACCTTTAATAGCTTCTCATTACTTCTCACTATGTTACTCTGTTGCTATTATCTCTATGGGAGAGAGATAGGAAAAGTAAGTCTCAAAGAGGTTTAGAAAAGAAATACTTCATGAGCTAAATTTGCCTTCTTACCCACCTACCTCATTAGGATTAACTTTCTAAAGGCATTGTTCTGGTTATCCCTTTAAAAACAAAACAAAACAAATAAACAGAAAAACAATGTTCCTTTTTGCTCATGGGATAAGGTCCAAATTGTTTAGCGGGCATTCAGGGCCTCCCCACCCACCTTTCCACTTTATGCCATTCTTGACTCCTGCTGAATGGGTCTTCAGGCCAGCCCTCAGCCATGATCCCAGATCCTACCTTCACCAACTGGAGCTCAAACTTTCATTTTCACTTCTTACCACCCATTCCACCTACCATGTATATATTCTTCTTTGCAAAGGAGCATTTGAAATTTACACTAATGGGAGCCATAGATGAGGTAGATTCAAAAGACTATCAAGATTTCCCTGCCACCAGACAGGCCCTGGTAAGAGAAAATCTATGTAGTTTCTCCAAAGTGCAAAAGCTAGGCTTGTCTTGTCAGAGCAGTCCTGCTGATTTCTCTTCTCCAGTGGTGCCCCATGGTGCGTATTATCCGTTCAACAATATATATAAAGTAATAAAATAAAATAAAAAAAAGGACTTTTAGCGAGCATAGTGGAGGCAAGAGGCAGATTGTGTGTCCTTTAGCTTTTAACCCTGAGATTGATGTCATGGATATCTCAGCCTTGAGACTTCATTGTGAACAATGGATTTAAAACAGGGCTGCTTTTCTGAAGATGGCATGCAGAGCTTGAAGCCCTCTTCATTTGCCCCAACTTAACAATTCCCCACACTACACCTGAGGGATTCTGCATAGACCAGTTTCCAGGGCTATGTGAGCAGTGTGTGCTTGTGCAGGCATGCATGCCTATTAGAGGTGGGGTGGAGAGGAAGCGATTCTGTTCATAAAAATGTAACTTGCTCAAACTCCTCCCCCACCTTTTTCTAAATTAATTGCTTTTATATGCGGAGCTCCCTAGAACTTGAATTGTGATCGACAAATTCTTGTTTAGTGCTTAGTGAAATGCTTTTATAATATGATGTTTCAGAAAAATATACGGAGCAGTTTCTACCTCCAGAAATTATATAATCTAATTGCAAGGCCAAGACTGTCAACTTCCTGAAAGTGACTTCAAATATTTAGATTTTTAGTTCTGATTTCTTGCCCAAACTTTAGCTCTAATTTTTTAACTGTCTGTGTCTCCCTCCTGGTCAGTTTCTGCTTGGTGGTCTCACTCTCACCTCAACTTCGTATATGTAAACCTGAAACTATGCTTTCTCAGAAAATTAAGAAAGTTCACAATATCAACACCAGAGTTGTTGGTGTGATAAAAGAACAATATCACTGAGGAACAGAGAGAGGTAGTGGTGAGCATCGAAGCAACAAAAGCAACACAAATAATTGGGAGAGTTATTATTTCCTGTTAAATATGTGAATCCCATCATGTATGAGAAGAAGTAGACGTATCCTGGGGGGAACATGTACCTACATTATCTCGGCTAGTCTCAGTTTCCTGATGCCTCTTGACTTGTGAGGATCTCTGTGTGTAAACATAATTGTACTTTTAAAAAACAGGTGTTTTGCATATAAATGGCCTTCACCTGTGAGTCAACAACTACATCAGCAGTTTAGTCAAAGAAATAGAAATCTATTCCAAAAATGAAGAGAAAAAAATGGCCATGATGGATTTTCTAAAAGAAGGGACTATCTACATAAAAACAAAATTACTATAATTTCTGGATGATGACTGGGATTTCCAAGAGTAATACTGGACTCATTCCATTTACTTACTCTAAAACAAGCCCCTGCATAAATTGCAACTTCATCGTATTTTATTTTGCTGTAGAGGAGAAGCTGAGGTTGCAGACTAGCAGACTGTTGCTCAATGTAAAGGAGAACTCTTAAGAAGACAACTGTCCAGAGTCAGACCGGCAGTCTGGGAGAGCAGTGTACTTTCCTTTTCTATTCAGACATGGACTGGGATGAATTACTGCTATCGAAGGGAGGTTGAACTGAAAGGCCTCCAAAATCCTTTCCGGCTAAGCATTTTATAAGTATATAAATATAAGTTCATTTGGAGGTCAGAGAGGCGAGGAATTAAAATTAAGAGTTTGAGCAGAGAGCCTTCCTAATAGAGGAAGTTATTGGCATTTGTTTTCATGAACTGCTAGGTTTTGGAGATGGGGTGAGGAAAAGGCACCATTCTGGATGGGAGAAGCATTGTGTCAAAGGTGTGGAAGAGGCTGGGCAGGTGCAGGAGAATGAAGAGGGCAGCTGATGTTAATGGAGGAAAAAAGAAATATGATAGAGCCCCTTGAGAGAGAGTAGGAGTTGAACTGTGTTTGAGGCGATGGTGAGCTTAGCAAAAACCTGACAGCTGTTCATACATTATCTGATAAATCTGACAGTTGCCTAAGGACATGTGAACTTTAGAGCAGCTCTGAAGTGAAAAGAGGTGGAAAAGCTGTATGATGAGTTAAAGCTTCTCCGGTGCTGAAGAACTGGGGTTTTCCTAGCCACAAGGATGGAGCTACCAATCACAACTCCCAATAGATTCAAGGCAAAGTAAACTACCTTTTTTAAAAGTGTTTCTTATCTATATTGAGATGAAAGGGCAGCAAGGAAAATCTGTAAACATCCAACTAAAGTCACAACATGACATTTAAGAAATTTCATTTCACTACGTGGGTGAAACAGAACTTTAAAAATACATTATAAAGATCCTTTGTTAGAGAAGAAACAAGGACAAATATGGCACAAGATGATTTTTTAAGAAATTGAAACACTGGTGGCAATCCTGACATGTGATTGTTTCAAAAAGGTCTTTAAGTGACTATCCATTTTGTCACTCTACCATTTTAATTATTATGTAAATTATATAGAAATTGCAAAAGCATTATAGGATGGTTTTCAGTAGTGTGAGGCTTGGAGGAATGGTGTGTCCTCTGGGTTGCAAATGACCAATCTCCGAAGTCACCAGCCCCACCTGAGTCCTAGGGTTGAGGCTCTGCACATTTTGGCAGGTAGCCAAAGAAGTATCATGGTGGCACCATCAGCAACTCAAAAGTTTTGATGAATCCAGGTAACTTGTATGTTTCTGTTTTGGCATTATTGGATTATAACTGTGTAAACCTATATTTTTATTTTATTCCTTAATTCCAAGAAAGGAACAGAGAATATATGCAGAAAAACTGGGAGTGAAACAGAACTATTTTAATTAATTTGAACTTTTGTAGTATAGAAACCTGAAATCCAGAAATACTATTAAGCTAGGACAAGTGAAGTCCCAAACAGTCTACTACTGCCATCCAGTTGTCTGGGTGTGAGGAAAGTGCTGGTTGTAAGCAGAGGACTAATTACTAACACTTGTCATTTGGACGGTGAGACTCCCCAGTAGAATAAAATATTAGCAAATTATGCCCATTCTGAAAAACAGACAAAAGGCTTTTGTGGCTTGGTTTCTGGTGATACCTGGTATTGTTTTTATTCCATTACCTCCCACAATAGACTATTATCTCTCCCTGGATTCTACCAATTTATAATTGACCTTGAATTTATTTTGAATGAATTTTCCAAGACATTGTAGTTTCTCTTTTTAAATGTTTATGCAGGTAGGATTTGGATGAGATGAGAGAAAGGAGACACTCAAGGGAAGTAACCCGAATAAAGACAGTGTATTCACATAGGAAGGAGAACCCAGTGGAAGCAGCTGGGCTGGAACAGATGATTTCTTCTAGAGAGGGGAGAGTATAAGGGTAAGGGGGAATATTTTGGTGGGGCAATCTTATATTGTCATGGATGTGTTGGTGATAGAGTGGCAGAGTGGGGGCTAAAGAAGAAGTGTGGAGGAGGAGAAGGTGACATAGCTCACAGGTGTATCATTATGAGAAATAGTAGAAGGAACTGGGTTGCTGCTGAGTGCAAAGTTATAAGACCACCTTCACTTCCGATACCAAGTGTGAGTCTGGGGTCCCCAAGACCACCTTTGTTTCAATAATTCTCTAGAAGTACAGAACTCACTGAAAGCTGTTATACTCGTGGCTATGGTTTATTACTGTGAAAGGACATAGATTAAAATGAGCCAAGGAAAGAGAGAGGCATGGGACAGAGTCCAGGACAGTACTAAATTCAGAGCTTCCAATTGTTCTCTCCATGGAGTGTAAACAGCATTAACTTTTCTGGTAACAATGTGAGAAAATATGAACAAAGTATTGCCAACCAGGAAAGCTCACCCAAGACTTGATGTCCAGAGTTAAACGAGGGCTTAGTTACATAGACCTACTTGTCCATCCACATTTCCAGTCTCAGAATCTAGCCTTTCTGAGGGTCTAGCTGATGCGATATGTTCCCCGTGCCCTCACCCACTTAAGTCACATTGTTAGACTCGTATTAGGCTTGATATTCTTCTAAAGGTTTAGAGATCACCCCAGAGGAACCAAGGACACAAGTAAAACCTCCCTTTGTGTAAGGTTATTCTCTAGTACACACCAAGGTAACACAGTTTTGCCCCTTTTATCTGCTCTCTCTCATTTCTGTCCTTCCTTTCTTCCTTTCCCAAAATATATTAAGGTAGAAAACAATCTATGACTGAAACACTTTCTTCTCAGCTGCTGTCAAGTGAGGCTGTGGTCATAGTGATTGGGCTCTAAGAAATAAGAACAGGTCAGTGGCATGTCTTCCTCCTCAGCCTGACAAACTCCACAGAGTGCACTGGGCAAATCTCATGCTTCCAGGTCCCTGGAAAATGTTATTTGCAAAGATGACTTCTCACTGGGAAAATAATCACAAATACAAGTCACCTCAGAGGCCAAGGACTAAAATTGTGATTTCGAAGGCAGCACAGGGATTGCCCTTCTTCACGAGGGATGGAGCATATTAAAGATTTATTCTTGGACTACATACTCTTAAACAACAAAATTTCTAAAAAATATTAAATTATCCCCAAAGAAAGTGACTATGTATTCAAGGAAGGCTGTCTCAAACCTTAGAATGATTCCTTTTAAAGCTTTCCCAGGTGGCTTTTTGTTTTACTTGAGATTCCATTTCTTTGCCAACCTGTTTCCTCAGTGAATGCTTTGCCAGATTATGCTTTCTCCGATAACAGGATGATGTGTACTTCCTGGAGGTTTTGCCACCTTGAGTCATAGTTCATCATTAACCTTTCCTAAACATCTTTAGAGATTTCTATAAGGATTGCCTGTCTTAAAAATTTCTTTTAACTCTTTGGAAAAAGCAGATAGAGCCCAGTTTTGGACATATGCCTACATTATGAATGCTAATGGGCTTTATTTGCAAATAAAATATTCTTTACAACCACTTGTCTAAATCATACATCATAAAAATAAGAGGGCTTGAATCGACAATAATCATTGTTCGCAAAGGGAAACCATTTCAAATGTGTTCATACCTCCCTATATTTGCTTTTTGATCTTGGGGCCAAAACCCTCTTGAATTAAGTGTTTTGTTTCCAGTGCACTTATCTCAGAATCATTAAATGAAATAAATAGGGAAAGTAAACAACATTATTTTAAAATAATGTAATTTGTATCTAATGTGATCATGTGTGGTACTCTAACTTACTGTGTTAAAATATAATTTGAAATACTTCATAGCCTATATTTTTAAAACCAGTCTAGGGTTTTCTCCTTCATTTTCAAAGTCACTGTTATGTTTTCATATTGTCATTACCACTGATTATACTACCATACTAGTGTTCAGCTTTTTATATTTTAATTAAATGTTTTATATTTTGTACTTGTACCCTGAAGCAATTTTAACATGAAGGAGACAATTTTATAAATGGAAAAAAAAAATACGTATAATGAATGGTGTGTTCCTTGCAGCATAGAACATTTAAAAGCCAGAATTCCTGCCTCAAAATGTTTCCAGGCAAAGTAAAATTATAAGGAAAATTAGATGCTTTTAAAATGTTAAGAGTAAGTTAGTCTCTTATTTGGTTTGATATTTAGTTTGTTTGATGCAGCCATGAAACCTCTTCGTATAAGAAGTCCTTTTTTGCTGAGGAGATGGTATATAAGTTTAGTACATGGTTATTTATAATCATTAAAAATTGGAGACATATATAAATGTCCTAAAATAGGGGGCTGATTGCATAATTATGGAGCATCCATACCATGTGACCTATAAAAGTCAGGTCATAAAATATTTAATGAGATATAAAAATGTTTACTATATGTTAAATGAAAAGAATCAGATTATAATGTAGTATGCACCAAGTGGTGCATACTTTATCAAGAAAAATGTGTACAAATTAATAATACATATAAATCTGCATAGCAAATACTAAAATGCTATTTATACCAGGTTAGTAATGATTCTCTCTATATGAACTAGGCGTGATTTGGGAGATCATAAATCAATAAATCTTAGAGTTGACAGCACTTTGAGATTATTTAATTAAGTTACTCATTAATTCACCAGATAATTCATGCCATTTACAGATGAATCCAAATATTTGGGAGTTCTTTCTTAAATAGAACTACTATCTACCTCCCTGTACATTCCTCTAGCTGGTGCTCTACCTGCCCTCTGGAGAAGTGTGGAGTAAATTCCGTATATATCACTGCTCATCAGCTACTTACAGATTGCTCACACTTCTACCTCAATTCTTCATTCTTCTCTGTACCATTCCTAGTTTGTTCAATCTTTCTTTGTGGTTTACTGACTGTGGTTTTCATGGCCTTGCCACATTTAACTCGAGATCCTTGAGTCGTTGGCCTCTATCTTAAAACGAGTCCTTCAGGGTAGACCAAAGTTACGAGTGTGGTCAGTCAGCACCAAGTAGACTGCTTGCTCTTTTGATTCCTAATCAGCAAAGGCTATGGTTCATGTCAACTTGAAGTCAACTAAAGTTTTGCAGAGAATTTCTACATGAGCAATTATCAAAGGCCATCTTCTTCAATTTGAATTGACTCCATATCAAACTCATTTTGAATCTTGATTCTGTCCACCTCTTTTTCAGTTTTTTTCTCCCCATATTGATAAGTAAGCTTTCTCTACCTTTACTCATCTCTGAAAACTGAAAGAATTAGAAATCTGTCATATTGCAAACCTGCTTTCCACAGAAGACTTTACAGTACAATATTTCACTGGACACCACTCCCATTCTTTTACCACAACTTTGGGGTAGGCAGGGCAAATATCCCTGAGGGAAGAAATGAAGCGCCTACCTACAGCTATGGTCAGTGGCTGGGGAAGAGCTCAGTCCTAAATTACCTACACTGGAGTTCTAGTGCTTTTCCCACAACTAGGAACAGGAAAAATAAATATACATATGTATATGAAGGCAAAAAGTAGAGGCAAATATTTAAAAGAGGATTTTCCCAAAGAAAGTGTAGTAAAAGGATAAGTAGCTTGTATCAGTAAGTGTGTACACCACTGACAAGCTGGGAGTCTATGAAGTGGGTGACAGACTGAACCTCTGCTCGTTTACTCCAGCAAATGCCACCTATGTCTGGCTCATTTATTTTGAATGTGGCTTCCAGGGAATCTTGGATGTGCCAAGCTCTTGGGACAATTGGTCAGCTGTGAATTTTGGAGACATTAGTTATTATTATTACATAGTGTCTTCCCTGGACCTCAGGTTCCACACCTAGAAGATTAAGGGAGTTTAACTCGAGTTGGTGATATTCAAATCTTTCTCTATTCAATACTTTTGATATGAAGATAAGTTGATGCATCATTATGGGATGGTTTATATTTTTTTCTTGTTATGCTGTTCAAGGTAATCTGTGAAACACAGATTTGGTATTTCTAGACCCGATCTCTTGCTCAGCAATTTTTTTATTTACCTCAAATTGACTCCCCGCTTTTCTACACTCTTCAGGCACTACTTTACCCCGACTCTGCACACCCTCTGCCTCTGCATGCTCCCTGATTTCTTGAGAAAATCACTGAGGTCTAACCTGATGGCTAAAAGCCTATGTGGAAACCCTCAGCCTGGATGCACACACTGCTCAACCATGAATTCTGCTACTTACTGCCCAGTGACCCAGCCTGTCACTTAATATTGTATAGCCACACTTTGCTCAGATAAAATGGGCATGACGATTCTCCTAGGACTGCTGTGACGATATGTGAAGGAGTATAAACTGTTAAATGTATTGTCTGGCACATATAAAACACACAGATGTTAGAGGGAAAATCTTCACATTTCTCTTCTCATTTCTCTCTCTTCACCCTCAGTTCTCAAGTGAAAGAAGGGGCTCTATTCCTTTTCTGAGGCTATCGCAGCTCCATTTTCATCTGTTATTAGCTGAAAACAATAAAGAGGAATTACAGGTTCATGTAACTGGAAGTCCAGACTTTAGTAGCTCAACAGTGCCAGAGATATCAGATCCTGCCTCTCTTCTCTGCCCTTGCTGGTATCAAATTCAGCTTACGGTTAGAGCCCCTGGGGATCCCCGGGATGGCTACAGCAGTTCCAGGGCCACATGCTTCATTTTTCACATTCCAGCAGCGAACGAGTGATGTTCTCAGAACTTCTTGTAGAAGAGCAAAGAAACTTTTTTTCATAAGCCGAAGAAAATTCCTCTCAGACCTCACTGGTCTAAACTGGAAGAAATGTCTTCCCTAAACTGGTAGCTATGTTTATGTGAGAACTTCATACTATTTTAGGCTTGAACCCCACACTCTATGTCTAGAAACAAGGAGGAGTCATGCATATATGGTTTGGGATACCCAGGCAGCATTGTCCAATTGCTTAGCTCCAGGAGGCACAATTTATATGGATTTCTATTCCAGAACTGTATTCTACGCTGTTCACGAAATACACAAAAGAAATAGTGCTCTCTAGAGCACTGTTCAGCTGGCAGCCTTGGACTTGAAAAGAGATACTTGAAATTTAGGGTAGTTACCAGAAGAAGAAATTTAGGGTAGTTACCAACTAGATGTTGGTTAGATCATCACAAAGTCCACTTCATCATGTGCTTTTGAGTCCATCTCTCCCTTCTGCCAATGGAAATTTTCCCTGTTATTTTTCTCTTTTTCTTGAATTAGCAACAGCTCCCTTTTTATTAGATCACTTGCTTATGTTCTTCTTCATCTAAAATTAGAAACAAAAATTGAAATCATATTAAATTAAAATTTAATAATCAAAGCTTCCCCAAACCTCCTACTCCATCAGGCTATCTTAGCATCTCATCACATTACTGAAAGCACAATCTATCTTTGTTGCTTCAACTTGGCAATCTTGCTTCTGCCTCAACCATTCTAGTGAATCTGCTCTCTCAGAGTCATTTCTCTGTAAAGCAATCCAAATGTCGTTGTTCGGTTTCAACTTCTCTGATCACCACATCCTCCTCCCTGATATGTTCTCCTTTTTATCCATTTATTCCATCAATATTTATCATCCACCTGCCACACACTGTGACAGATGTTGACATAGATGTTGAGAATGCAAACATTGAAAGAATTTAGCTCTTGCCCTTGAAGAAGCTATAAAGGCAGTGTGAAAACAGACAATGAAACAACAGGTGAAAGCCATAGTAGAGGCACATGAGAGGAGGAAGCATCTAAATCTACCAAGAGTCAGAGAATCTTCAAAAAGAGGCTATCCTTGGATGTTTTTAAGAAAAAATGAGTTTGTCTATTGGAAAATGTCAAAGGCACAAGGGACAGCATGGTGCATTCAGCAAACTACAAGTGGCTTGTTATGGGGGGAGGGTTATAAAGAATGTGGGGGAGGGGCAGAGGCCGGGTCAGTCAAGGGTTTGAATACTGTGACATAAATTGTGGATAGCCATTGAGGAATTCTGAGCCACTTAATAGCATAATCAGATTTGTATTTTATAAAGATCATTCATGTGTAATGGTACTGGGTGGGATAGGCAGACAGGTACCCAGAAGCTGAAAGCTCAATAAGGAGGGTGCTAAAGAATTTGGATAAAGACCATAATGTTTCTGAACTAAAACTATGGTTATTAGTGTTTAAAAAAAAAAGGCAGAATAAATTTAAAAGATTTTTAGGAAATAAAACTCCACGGCATTTAGGAAGAACCAGTAAAAAATGGTAAACCAAGAGGGAAGAGAAATTGAATAATGTCAAAGATAGCAGAGAGGTTAGTCAAGAAAAGGACATAAAACATCCCTGGTTTTCTTCTTACTTCTAAGACCAGTTTTCACTCATTATTGGGCTCTTAGTCATGCCTCTCAGTAGAGGTGCTTACCAGTGATATAGCCGGTGCATACCCCTCTTTTTCACAACACCATCTAGTCTCATGACTTGGGCAATCATAGCTATGTCATCAGGCCCAAATCTACATTTCTGAATCTGACTTTCTTCTCAAATTCCAATGCCAATTTTCAGTTATTTCCTCATTATCCATCTTACATGTCCATGTATACATCTCTAAATCATCCTCTCTCCAAACTTATTCCTTCTCCTCTTTTTCCTAATCTGTTGATGATGTTGCTGTCCTTTTAGCTGGACAATTTTCTGTCGGTTTTGCATCCTTATTAGTTCATTCATTTACCCATCAAATATAACTGAGCACCTAAAGTATGTCTTGAACTCTCTTATGTGCTGTGGATATAGTGATGAGCTAAACTAAAACTAAGTTCTTGCCCATAATGATCTTCATTCTAGTGAGAGAATATATATTGTATTATATCAGAGGAGTGCAATAATTTAAGGTAAAATAGGATAAAGAGCATAAGAGTGACAGAGTACTTACTTTCCACATTCAATCAGTTGGTAAAGGCCTTTCACTTCACTTTTAATGTCTCTGGCACTTATCCTCACTCCACTCTTACCATACTGTCCAGGTTCTGCCTTCAGTGCCTCTCATTAGGCAAATGGCAACAGTGTCTCAGTTTAACTGGATTCATTTGAAAAAAACATGTGGTGAGTTATTACCACATGCTGAATGCTAGACTTGATGCAGATCCTGAAACCAACTCTAAAAATTTTGCAATTTAGAAGGAGTAATGAAATAAACACTCAAACCACTTAAATACAAACTAAATTAATAAATTCCAAATGGAGATTATATATAGCTTGGCATGGAAATCCACAGAACTGGTGGATTCATTTTGAAGGAGACTCAGTGGAGTGAGTGGTATTCAAAATGCCACTTGAAGGATGGATTGGACTCTTATTGGGTTTGGGGAGGGGAGCTGAAGAAGAAAGGGAATTCCAAGTGGAAGACACTGGACGAGTAAAGGGTGGAATATAGGAAAGCACAAATGTCCAGAGAATAGGGGGTGGTGCCATTTGCTTGGACCTTAGGTCACTGGTAGAGGAAGCTGAGGCTAGGAAGACAAACTGGAACCATCCTATGAAGAGTCTTAAACATTGGTCTGGTGAATTTATATTTACTTCATTAGACAATGAAAATCTATTTTTTTCTCCTATCTCTGGTGTACATATGACCTTTTTATTTGTTAATGTATTTATTTATAAAACACTTTTGAGACTACTACCCACTCCCAGAACACTGGTAATTTAGTAAGAAATTACTATACAGGGCATGAAGCAAACCCTGGTAGGTGGTGATATGAATGTATTTATATCTGAAAAATTATGTTTTTGAGCTTTGGAATATTTTAAGTCCCATTGTTTTAAAATTAGAGAAAGACTGCAGTGAACCAGCTTATAAATTCTATTTTTGTTAACTTAGAGAATAAAAAAAAGTTCTCCCTTATGGCTTTTATCAAAAATCTGTGAATTGGCAGAGTCTTAGAAACACAAGAAATTTGAAAAGAAATTTTATTAGGATATCTCCAGACCTTAATGGATTTCTGAATGAAAATACTATCAATATGGTATTAATGGTATTAACATATAAACATGTTAATAATTATCTGTTATTTCTAGAATGAGACATTAGTTTCCAAAGAGGTGCTAATTTGTCATTATAGACGAAATACTGAATTGTTTAATTTAAATTTTACATCATCTGACAAAAAGGAATTCTCACTTAGAGAATTCATTAAGCAAATAAACCAACTGAAGTTTCCATTATAGAAAACCATATGTGTTGTACTGGTGACTTGTCCTAACAACCAGCATTGTGGTTTAGCTTCTTATTTATTCTGTACATGGACAATTTCTTCAAAGTATAGATTTGGTAATGAGGATAATACTAATGTCATACTATATGGTAGATTTCAAGCCCAATATGACCAAAATTGGCCAACTTTACCAAGAAAACATGAAGAAAGGTTTCCATGGTTTCAGAGAATCAATAGTGCCCTCTAAAGGAAATCCATGTGAGATACATTCAGTGTTCAAGTTTAATTCAGCATTTATTCTGCCAAAATGTCACTTAATTATAATTCACAAAATAGATCCAAAGTTATAAAAAGAATGCAGGCCAGCCCTAGCCATAAGTGTGATAGGTAGCTGCCCACACCAATCTGAAGCAAAAAGGCCATTCTTTAGCCATAGGTGCTTCTGCTAACTGTGAGCGATTATCACCATGTTTGTGGAAAGCTCCTGGAAAGAGAAAAGGTGATGATTTCTGAGTTGAGAGCTGGACATCCTGGACTCTGAGAGATGGGTAATTCAGAGGAGATCCAGGTAGCTGTCTTGGGAAAATGCGCTACACTGAAGGGAAAATGTGTTAAATTGAGTGCTGAGGAGGCCTCATTAGGTTTTTGCCCAGGGCCAACTCTGAAAACTTATACTTTGGGAAGACTGCCAAGGCGGTTGAATTAGAAGAGGTCAGGCAGTGCAGGCTGACTAAAAACACGTGAAAATAAAAAAGAAAAAAGTGATATGAAACATTTATGGATTTTTATTTATCCATCTAATTTGGTGGTTATTACATGTTTCCTTTTTCCATTTTGCATGATACACAGAGAATTATTCATAAATTGTTTGATAAAGAAATATTGGACAAAACTTGACACTGTTATTATTGATTAGGAGCAGGGTGAATCTCAGAGACGAATATCTTAGAGACAAAAAGTCAGTAATTATTATTATCATAAAGAGATGTTCAAGAATGGAGTTTAGATATTTCTTGTTACCAAAACTATATATCTACAGCACTGTGTACATTTTTAAGACTTTGCCTTCAGAGTTCCATTCCTGTTTTATCAGACAATAAAGATCATAGGTTAGGCTGGCACTTAACACATACATCTGTAGCATATGTGATAGCCTATTCTGCACATTAAAATATAACACTTCACCTGAGTCCCATGAAAATCTTGTGAAGTTAGCAGGGCAATTCTTATAATAGCAAAACAAGAAAAGAAATCTCATGGAGCATGAGTAGGATTATGGGAAAATAAATTTTCTAATATCTGTTTTTTCTACTTATTGATTGGAATATTAAAACACTTGAAGATATTTTAGGTTAAATATTAATAGAAATTCAAATATCTGCTGAGATAATATATCAACCACAATCAGCAAAGCTCTTCCTTAGCTTTGGGGACAATCCAGATTAAATGGCACATTTCAGCAGAAGCAGCTGTGGTTAGCAAAGCAAGGTGATAGTACTGCACCATCTTAATTGGATATAACACATTAGTCTGAAGAAATCTGAGTTATGGCAAATAAAGTCATTCTTAGCAGATTCCTCAAACTACGGGCAAACTAAAATGTACATCAAATGCAGAGCAGCAGGAGTGTGGGAGCTTCTGGAAGCAGTTGGCTCAGTTATATTGATTCACAGGCCTCCTAGGATGCATTTTGAACCTCACAGGCTAAAGTTAAAAGGGTTTTTAAATGTTCATTTAGGTTTCCCTTCCAAATGGCCCTTGGAAAAGACAGATCTCAGAAAGTATAGATTCCTTTAAATCTCCAGGGCCAAAACACAAAATGCCTCTTCCTATAATTCATTCTTTTAGCTAAGAGGTTATTTTAAAGTAGGTGCCAAAGATGAACTTCTAAGAAGTGTTTCACCAGCACAGAATGGCACAGTGGCTGGTTGGGCAGGAATCGTAGAACTCTTTAGGCCTGATTCCCTTGTGTCAGTGTGCGGTGGGAAATGCACAGCCTTCTCCCAGCATTTTCAGGATTCTCTTCTGGAACCAAGGCCCCGCTTCTGGAAAAAAAAGGTTCTTGTTAGAGTTTGCTGCTCATGGGGCCTCTGGATGGTGAAAAGTAAAAGTTTCTAGCCTGAACAGCACTGAAGCAATCTGCCTTCAGTGCCTCAGCCACTGAGAAGAAACAGTGGTTTCTGTTTTATGAATTAAACTCTGAGGCCAGAAACTGTGGCCATGAGGAGGGGGCTATCAAGTTTTTACCGTCCCCAAAACAGCTGAGTCTTATCACTGTCATAAACTGGCTCCACTTGTCCTGTTAATTATTATATTGCTTTGTATGTCTGTCAGTACTTGGACACACACATCTGTCAGAGATAGTGACTCCACAGAGTGAGCTGGGCAAGTGTTACTATCCCCACTTTGCTGCAAGAGAAACTTAGAGAGAAAATGAATAATTGGTCCTGAGAACACTCTGCTGGCTAACAACCCTTGGCTCCTATCCTGTAAGCCAATACTCTTTGCTTATATCATGTATCCACTCTCCTTTTGGTCGTGTGCCATGTGTCAAAGGGGCAATCTGATAAAATAACTAACACCAATGAGAGAAGATCAGTTCTTTTTCTTGGTCTCTCCTCTCTAAGATCTTTTAGGAAACAATGTCTTAAAATGTATACTGTCTTGGTGAGAATTTTTGGCTAGGAAAAAACACAGAATTTTCTGGTGGCTTTCCGGGGTGATGAAAAGCAGTGAGTAAATGGTCATCTTTTAAAGTGTCTTGTAGAAGGCATTCAGGAACACACCACAGAGCTTTTAGCTGTTCAAGAACACTGGCTAAGATCACAGAACTCTGCTTTTCAGGTCTGGGTATGGGAACACAGGACTTGGGTACTATGTCAGTTAAAGGAATGTGACCTGTTATGTGAAAACTCTATCTGAGCATTGTTGTTATTCAATAATAGAGTCATTTAAGATATGTTTCTTATGAACAATGCAGCAATTAGTCTCACAAATTTTATTTCTATTTTACTGGATTTGAGCAGAAACAGCAGGAACAGTTTGGGAAAAGTTTTGAATCAATGGGACTGTTTACCTAAATGAGCCTTTGTCCATAATATTCATGGCAAAGCAGAATTGCTTACTGGGTCTTCTGATTAAGAGAAAGAAGATAAATCCTGAGGACTATTCTGGAGTCTTACCCATTACCGGGTTAATCGCTAGAGCATTTGGCCTCCATTAGATTAGTTCATCCCAGTAGTCTAAGATTCTGCCATTTGGGAAACTATAATTTTCCTGAGCTCCCAAGACTGAAAAGCTAAAAATGACACTCCCCAGGGTTCTGGATGCAATGAGGCAAAGGCTATCTTCATTCAGTTTGAGGCATTTTTTTCCTGTTGGTAACCAAGACTGTGGAGTCTTCCAAATATAGTCTCCAGCTGCAGCAGGGGCCACAAAAACCAGACTCTAGGCTTCCATATCCAACTACTGTGATAACAGTGGCTTTCCAAATATGGTTTTTAATTCCCTGAATTCCAGCTGAAGTCAGGAGGTCTCCTGGTTGTGACAGGGGAAGTGGTGCTCTGGTAGTCAATCACAGAAGCCCAGTAGAGCTTGCTCCTCCAGTTTTTCCACTTTCTGAAGCACTTCCTACCTGGTGTTAAATCCTTTCTGTTCACTATCTCTAGTTTTTATTTTATGCACTAAACCTTGTTTGACTGATTTACAAACTACTAGGAAAAATAAAAAGACCTGCAGTAAATATATCCTGTTGACATTTTCATTTCAATAATAAAGAAAATCTATGCAAACAAAGAAGTTACTGGGAAAAGAAATCTGAATTAAAATAATAGTTCTCTATTTAGTGTTAACTAAATACCAAGAGAACTGGAGTGGTACTGAATTTAGGAAATGATGTATGCTCCTTTTAAAGATTCATAAAATGTAATTGTATAATACAAACTGAGAAGCTTGCAATAAAGAAGCATGCTTAATTTTGTTTGCCCTTGTATTGCTCAAACTCATTTAGAATAGCAGTCATTATTTGGGAAATGCTAATTGACTTCAATTTGAGGGAAAAAATATAGTCTTAGCAACTATTCTTAAAGTAACTTAGTACTTTATAGTAATTAACTAAAAAAATATTTGAGACACTAAAAGCAAAATAAAAATTTAAAAAGCAAAGACAAGGTACAGAAGAAAAGTCAGCAACTAGTGAAACCGATAAAATAGTTAGCATCTAAATAATTGTCAATATGATTAATGAACTTAATATTCATACTAACCAAAGATCTTGAGAGAAAATAAAGTAAAATAATAATAGCAATATAAATTTAAATTCCTATAATATTTCAACAGAAAATTAAGAAGTAAGAAAGGAGGAATGAAGAAAGTACTAATTTTTATATTCTGCATTGAGGGAGGTCAACAGTTTTGGATTCATTTTTAATGCTCATAGAAAACTTTAGGAAATAACTGAATGTATATATATGTATATATATATTTAATACTAAGGTGATATGAAAGAATTAGAGTCAATTGCTTTCAAATCATTAATAGAGAAAGAGAAAGAAAGAAAACCTAATAAAGAAAAAAATCAAGAAATATTAGATGGGAAATGTAAACAACACCCAAGAGTAACGACTCTAAGTGTAAAAAGCAAAATCACTTATGTTGGCTTTTAAATAAATCCAACTATATGATCCAATATATAGAGAGGTCAAATTATGTTGTACACTTGAAACTTAAAAAATGTTATAAACCACAGTTTACTCAAAATTAAATTATGTTAAATAAATACACAAAACAACATGAAAAAAACCCAACTGTATGTTCTTTATAAACAATCTATCAAAAATAATATAGAAAGCATAAAATAAATCAAGGATGAACAAAGGTATTATGAGAAATGCAAACCAAAGAGAAATAGAAGGTCTTTATATTAACACCAAAATGAAATTCAAGGTAAAAGAAATTGGACAAAAAAAATAGATTTTAATGTTGCTAAAAATTACTCATTATGATAAAGGGGAAAGACACTGTTTTTTCTCCTATGAGTGCTGGGCTCCCCTCCCCCAGTCTTTCATAATTGTTAAGGCCCGAGCCTCTAGGAGTGCTTTCTCCTCAGGTCTCACATGCTCCATCCACAGGGATGACTTATTTGATGAGTGAAATAAAAGGATCATTGTGCATTGTTGGACAGCTCTCTTTGGCATGCTGTCTTAGAGCTACCTACCTAAAAACACAATCTATTCCATGTGGAAATCTTCCTGGAACATAGAATATTACCATTAACACTGGCATTGGAGAAATTCCGCCCCTTCCCACCCAAGCCACTAGAATGAATAGTAAAACAGTGTGCTTGCTATGCAGACATGGCTTCATGATATACTTCCCAGCATGTTCTTTCAACCTCAGTGTTGCCCCTACCCCCACTATCTAGAAGTTCTAGACCCACTGCTTTTTCCCATCCTAGCTATTCCTTTCATTAATAAATAAAATGAGTAGTAGGAAGTCTATTTTGGCTATAAATTCAAGCTAAATCCTTCAATTAAGTTTAGTATACAACAAAGCTAATATTTAATTCCAGTCCAATTTCTGAGTATCTTTCTCAATCAGTTTATAAACTGGAAAGGAGAGAGCTGTGGGTAACTACACCCTCTAAGCCTCCAAAAAGGAGGTCATTAGCTTTAATGAAAATACACTAAAGCAATATATAAGAAGAAATTGACAAAATCACATTCTAAAAGGGAGGCTTAAACATTCTCTTTCAATCCTTCACCGAACAAAAGGACAAAGAACAGAATAGGAGATAGAGAATTTGAACAAATAATAAGAAATTGAATGAAAAGACATTGAAATTTGTATTCTACAGAGATGTACATTCTTTTCATATATTCATGGGAAAATCCATAAGATTTGATTATATGCTTAGCCTCAAATAGAATCTCAATAAATTCCAAAAAGTAACAATTCTACCTGCCATATGGCCATGCCACCCTGAACAAGCCTCTTGTATACCTCATATCCTTCTTGGTCTCACTTCTGATTCTATCTATATTTATGGCAAATATTTCCACGTAGATCTTAACCCATTTTATGCAAATAGCAATGAACCTCAAGGGTCAGTCATACTCAGCACTCATGGCTTCTCAACCAGGAAATACAGGGTAGTTAAGGCTTTCAACAAAATGAGGATGGAAATCAATGGAGAAATACTTCCTTTTGTCCTTTAGGAAGACAATTCTATGAAACATTCAGTATAGCCTTCAGAATATCCCTATAGGATCAAGGATCATTTTCCCAAAGGATCATCAATTCAATAATGCATGCACATGATGGAGTTCCCTCCTTTTCCTGTTTCTCTCACCTTGATCTATCACCCTTGCTTCCTGGTATTACTTCCCAAACAAACTCCTTGTACACAACCTCTTGTCTTAGGCTCACCTTTTCCTTTCCTTGGAACACAGGATAAGTCAGGCATCGTCCTGTTAAGCTCATTCTCTGGATGGTATCTGTAGCCCATTTCACCAGTCAGAAAGCCACTGTGGAGAAATGAATTTTAAATAACTGAGAGATGACTGAGAACATTATCATGAAAGGATTGCCTATGAGCACTGAATATATTTAACAACAGAATTAAGACTAACGCAAATGCAGAATAGGGTATCAGAACAGAGTATAAATGTTTTATATTCTAGTATTACGAAATCATAAAATTAACAAAACTTGGGGGGAGAAGAGAGAACAAAATAAGAGTTACAGTAATTATATTGATTACTTTATCTGTAGTAGTTTAGAGTTAAAAGTTATTTAAAGCTGCTGACCCAAAAAATAGAAATATAGTAATATTTGCCAATATAAAGAGTAAGAGAGAGAATATTATTAACTAAAATCTATTGTTGGAGAAAAGGGGAAGAAAAATGCCACTTTTTAACACTGCTAGGTAGGGAATTAAAGGATACTGTTTAAAGTAGTAGAAGACTAAGGGTATAAGGCACTAGAGAAAAAACTAAGACAAACCTTTCTCGATAACAACAAAAAATACACACTAGCATATGCACATGCAAAGAAAAGAACAGTGAAAAACACTTTAAAAACTGCTAAGACAGAGTATATAAAATTATACAATTAATCAAAGATCAAATTTATCTGAATATCAATAAATATAAGTTACTTTATTTATATATTGAAAGATTTTTAGACTGGATCAAAAAATAATACCCAACTCTATGCTTTATACAAGAGACACATCTAAAGCAAAACAATCCAGAAAACATCAAAATAAATACTAGGCAAAAACCTCCCAAAATAAAAACATAATCAGATCTTAACCTCAAAAAAGGTAAAATTCTGGTCAAAACAATAAACAAATATACAAAAATAAGAATTTTCTTAAACCTAAAGGGTGCAACTCATAATATGTAATTATGAATCTTTTACGTACCAGATAATACTCCTGGAAATTTTATAAAGCAAAACTTACAGAACCTACAAAGAGAAAAAGAAACATATTCCAGTAATACAACTTACCATATTATTAAAACTAAAGGGACAATCATATAATCTCATCAAATGCAACCAAAAAAGCATTTAGAAAATGAACTGTTCTTGATTACAAACACCCAAGTAAAACAGGAAAAAAAAATTACTATATGCTTAATGTGAAAATTCTCTCAGCCTCCAAGTCAGCATCATACTTATAAGAAAAAAAAGAGAGGCATTCCTACCAAAAATTTTGTACGAAACAGCTATGACCACTATCATTACTATCATATAATACTGTGCTTGAGGAAGAAGCCACTGCAGTTAACCAAGAGAAAGAAATTAGAGATAAGTGAAAGGAAAGTGAAGAGCTAACACCTTCATTATCAAAACTGGAAAACTCAAAAAATAGCTTTTTCATATACAAATAGTAATCACATAAAATATGAAAATTAAGTTGCTATTTACATTAGCAATGAAAAAATTAAAAACAGGAATGAACTTAACAAGAAAGTTTTAAGACCTATACAAAAACAATAAGAACAAAACTTAAAACATTTCCTAAGGATACATAAGAACTGAACAAATGGAAACATATTATATTCTTAGATAAGTCAGCCAAATATTATAAAAACATCAATTAAATTAAATATGATTTTTAAAACACCAAAAAAGTTTTTAAAAAACTAAACAAAATGATTTTAAAGTTTTTAAGGTGAAATATCAAGGAAAATTCTAAAGAAGATGAATAATAGGATGGAGGGTCTAGTGCCACTAGATATTAAAATATATTTTATAGTTTCAAAAATTAAAACAATATTGGCACATGAATAGAAAAGAACAGAATAGAAATTTCAGAAATAGATCTAAATACATAAAACAAATTTATACATGATAAAAGTGGAATTTCAAATCGAAGTCCAAGAATGGACTTTTAACAAATAGTATCAGGACAATAGCCATTTGGGAAAAAATTAAGTTGAAACCACAGTTCACAGTGTATACAAGTATAAACTCTATAGGAAAGATAACTAAAAAATTTGTTAGATGAAAATAAAGAAGTTTTTATAACTACACAGTGATTCAAAATGTGACTGATAAATTTTACATAGAAATAAATTATGAATGGTGAAAAGAAAATAAGCAAAATAAAAAAATTAGACAAATTGGGGCAGAGGGGTCATATCAGTAACAGAGAATCTCTCTAATATATAAATAAATCTTAGAAATAAATATGAATAAACTAATAGAAAATTAAGAATATGAACATGTAGTTCAGAAGTGTAAATGGCTTTTAAACAAATCACACATTTAGTAAGGGAATCACAAATTAAAACAATTTGAGATATCTATCAGAAGAGAAAAGTAGGCACTTATATTGCTGAGGAGTGTGTAAACTGCTTAAAACCATGGAGGATAATATTGCAGTATCAATCAAAATAACAGTGACATACCTTCTGACCCATCATTTCCACTTCTGGGAATCTGTCCTACAGATATATTTAGATGTACGTGAATTTGATGTACAAAGTCGTTCAATGAAACATTGTTTGTAATAGCAAAGATTGGAAGCAACCCATATCCATCAATAGAAGATTGGTAAATTAACTGGATATCCACAACAATGGAATACCATGAGGCTATTTTTTTAAAGTGAGGATGCTTACCATATAGTGATATGAAAAGATTGATGTTTTAATTTCTCAGGGCTACTATGACAAATTATCACAAACCGGGGGGCTTGAAAGCAACAGAAATTTATTCTCTCATAGTTCTGGAAATGGGAAGTCTGAAATTAAGGTGTTGGCAGGGCCACATTCCCTCTGAAAGCCCTAGGAATGATTTATTCCATGTTTTCTCCTGGCTTCTAGTGGTTGCTGGCAATCCTTAGCATTCCTTGACTTGTAGACACCACTTCGATTTCTGCTCTCCATCTGCATATGGTATTCCTCTCTAGATCAATGTTGGATTAAATAACAGGGCATAACGGCTGGCCAAATTGACATATAAATCCAACCGTCACAATTGCCAAGGTATATACTAAGTAAAAAATAAATCAAGGTACACAATGGTGTGTAACATATGCTACCTTTTATTTACTAAAAAAAGAAGAAAAATTCACATTGCTTGTATTTGCATAAATTCTGAATGGATTCTTATATGTGTACATGTGTAAGTAGTTAGAGACAAGGAAAAGAACAAAAATTTACTATACATAGCTTTATATATCATCTTCATTTTTGGACCATCGAATGTATTACTGAAGCAAAATGTTTAACTAAAAAAAATATACAACAGTAAGATCCATGATTCTGGTGCTGGGAAAGATAGATCATTAGAACAAGATACAAAGCATAAAACTAGACACACATACACACACATACACACTTCTACTCACTAAAAGTGGCACTTCAATTGAGTAGCACAGCTATGGGTGAAGTTTATGTTCTTTTTCTTATCTGTATTGTCTATTTCATCAGTGAACATGTTTCTTCTGCAGCGACAGAAAACAATTTAAATATCTTTAATCCCTTTTGGAAAGTTTAGTAGAGGCAAATGATTATAGATCAAACCTTTTGAAAACCAGAGAATTCCTCTTCTTCCTAAAAATTTTTAAAAACTGATAGCCTCTCCTATTTTTTTTTAAGGACACATTTCTTCCCCTCAAGTATTTGAAAGGAGGAAAGCAAGGAGAAAGGCTCAGAAACTTCATTAATTGTAGAATTTAGAGGTTTGTGAAACTCAGAATTAAAAGTGAGAAATAAGCTTTAGGACAAGTGTTTGGCATGATTATCTCTTTGCTATTTATTTACTTATTTCTTTTAACACTTTCTACACACTGAATAACCTTGTGCAGAGCCATGACTGCAAATTCCATATGTGTGTGAATGAATCTCAAATCAAAGTTCCATGCAGATCTTTTTTCTGTTTGCTGAACATGTCCATATGGACATCCCACAAGAAACAAATGCTTAAAATAGAGTTCACCTCTTCCATCATAGATCTGCTCTTCTTCCAGTCACCATTTAAGTCCATGTCACTGTCATTTCCTTAGTGACTGAGGGCCTCTTCTCTCTCCCTTTTCCATGTCTAATTGATCACCAAGTGTTGTCAATCAATCCTCTCATAAATAACTCCACAATTCATTTATAGTGGATTACCATTGACTCACTCATTATTTCTTTTTCACCAGTTTTATTGATATATAATTAATATATATCACTATGTGTTTAAAGTATAAACATAAGAGTTTGACTTAAATATATTTTAAAATGTTTGCTTTATTTTTAGTTAGCATCAGTCATTTTACTGTATGAAGATACAATAAGAAAAGGCAAAAAAAAGTAAAAACATTTTCCTTGTGATGAAAACTCTTAGGATTTACCCTTTTAACAACTTTCATACATTTCATACAGCAGTGATAACTACAGTCACAATGTTGTACATTAATATTAAAACTGGAAGTTTGTACCTTTTGACAAGATTTTTCCAATCTTCTCTGCCCTTTACCCCATACCTCTGGTAACCACAAAACTGATCTCTTTTTCTATGACTTTGTGGGGGTTTTGTTTTAGATTCCACACGTAAGTGAGATCATACAGGATTTGTCTTTCTCTGACTTATTTCACTCAGCTAATGCCTTCAAGGTCAATTCATGTTGTTGTAAATGGTAGGATTTCCTCATTTTTTATGGCTGAAAGTATTCCATTACACCTACACAACTTCTTTATCCAGTCATCTATCAATAGACACTTAGTTTCTTTCCATGTCTTGGCTACTATAATTAATGCTGCTATGAATATGGAGATGCAGAAATCTTTTCAAGTTAGTGTTTTTGTTTGCTTTAAATATATTCTCAAAAGTCAAATTGCTGGATCATATGGAGCTCTATTTATAATTTTTTGAGGATCCTCCATACTGGTAATGGCTTTACCAGTTACATTCCCATGAACAGAGAACAAGGGTTCCCTTTTCTCCACATCCTTACTGACAGTTATCTCTTGTCTTTTTGATGATGGCCATTCTAACAGGTGTGAAGTGATATTTCATTGTGGTTTTGATAGGCATTTCTGAAATGATTAGTAATTTAGAGCATTTTTTCATGTACCTATTGACTATTCATATGGAAAAATGTCTATTCAGGTCCTTTGCCCATTTTTAATTACATTATTTTTTTATTGCTATTCAGTTGTTTTCTTTATATATTTTGGATATTAACCCTTTATTAGATAAATGGCTTGGAAATATTTTCTCCCATTTTGTAGGTTTTTACTTTGTTGATTTGTTGATAAATCTGCCCATAATCTTATGAAGATTCCCTTATATGTAACTTCTATCTTTTTTCTCACTACTTTTAAATATCTTTGTCTTTGACTTTTGACAATTTAATTATAGTATATTTAGTATACCCCTATTCAGATTAAATTCATATTTGGGGTCTTTTGGGCTTCTTGTATTTGGGTGTCTCTCTCTCCACATTGGGAATGTTTTTAGCCATTATTGTTTTAAATATACTTTCTGTCATTTTCTCTTTCTCATCTCCTTCTGGAATATTCATAATGTAATTATTATTTCTTTTAATTGTGTCTCATAAGTCCCTTAAGCTTTCCTCACTCTTATTCACTCTTTTTTTTTTTTTTTCTCTTCTGACTGGATAACTTAAAATGTCCTTTTAGGTCAATGATTCTTTCTTCTGTGTGGTTGAGTCTGCTTTTAAAACTCTCTATTCAGTTCTTTAGTGCAGTTATTATAGTTTCAGCTCAAGAATTTCTAGTATTTTTAAATGGTTTTTCTTTGTTGAACTCATTTTGTTCATGCATTGTTTTCTTAATTTGGTTTAGTTGTCTGTTCTTATAGTACACTAAACTTCTTTAAGAAAATTATTTTGGATTCTTTGTCTGACAGTTCATAGGTCTCCATTTTTTAGGGTCAGTATGAGCTTTATTAGTTTCCTTGGGTAGTGTCACATTTACCTGTTTTTTCATGATCCTTTATTTCTTACATTGGTATCTGTACATTTGAGTAAGTGATCTCTCCCAGACTTTGCAGGTTTGTTATGGCAGAGATGATTCTTCACCAGTCAGCTCAGTGGGGGGTTCTGGATGTACCTGCTGGTAAGGTCCTTAGGCAGGTGGGGCCTAATTTTAGGATCTATTTTGGGGTGAGGCAACTCTTTAAGATATAGTTGGGGGTGGAGAAATGCCACTGACTGAGAACAGCTGATTGGTCTGCTGGCTTAGTCCCCTGTCCAAGTGAGACTGTAGGGTGAACTCCTTGGCTGCCTGGATTCTCTGTTCAGGCTTGCTAGGTTGGGAGTGGGTACTATATTCAGCAGTTGGTGGGCCTATGAATTAGCTTTCCAGCCCTGATGGGGCTGCAAGACAGGACCTAGAGCCTGCATAGCTCATTGTTTGGAGACGTGAATCAGACAAGAGTATGTACTGACTGTCCTGGTCAGCTGAGGTCACTGGTTTTGCTCTACGGACAGGGAAAGCCAAATGCTGTGTTCTTTGTTCCAGTGCCATTGTCAGCAAGGCTGTTGGTTAGGCTACATAGATTCCTGTGTGCTCTGATAAGTTTCCCTTGTTGGACGAGCTGAAAGCTATATTAAATAATAAGTGGGGCTATGAGTTACTGTTCCTTCCCCAGGCTCAGTGGAGAAGCTGCTCCAAGGCTACTAGGAAGGGTAATGTGCTCAGCACATAGCCATTCCTCTTAACCTTCCAATGCAGTCTGTCTTGGTCTCTGTGATAAAAGGGATGATACTTCAGCCATAAATCCACATTCTAAGATTCTTTCAGTGGTGTTTTGTCCATGAAGAGTTGTTAATTATTTTCTTGTAAAGTGGTACAAAATCAGAAACCACCTATGTTACCACCTTGGAAACACCATTCTCTCATTTCTTATCTGCAATTCTTGAACAATTTAATCCATATTTCCCATTACTATAAAAGTTATTGTTCCAAAATAAAATCTTATTCTATCTAAAAATTCCCTTTTGACTTCTACTAAATTGTATTACATATAATAGAAGCTTCCTCCAAAAACTCTTATTAAATTAATGAATAAATAGATGATTGCATAATGGGCAGTGAATAGATTTAGGCACAGTTATTTTCAGACTCATTAGCCATAAAACAATTGTTAGAAGAAATGCCAATCAGTTAAAGCCATTTGATAGTCCTTAATCTCTGAAACAACTGTTCACATCACATCAAACTATAATAGACGAAGTTTTTTTTGTTAGTTTCTTGATTTTATTTTGTTAAATCAGTCAGGGACAATGATCACTCTGTAAATAAAATTTTGGAATTCAGTACACTAATATATAATAATAAACAATATGATTTCCGCAGTGCTACAGAAACAATGGAGATGTGTTTCCTAGTGGTAGTTAAAATTCGGAATTCTTTCAGTTCCAAATCCATATACATTGTGCAACACAAAGGAATGCTCCCCCTAAAATAAAGTGACTAGTTCTCATTCATTAAATTGTCATTCCAAACACTTTCTAAGTGTACCTAAATACATTTCTGTAAAGCTAAAAGCATCCAGAGAAAGCATCCAGCTCTCATCTTGCTATAAATTTAAATGAAATCTGGATCTGTATTTTTATGAATTAATAAAAATGTTACTTAGGCAATCTGGATTTTGAAGTTAATCAAGAGACTTGTATCTTCAATAGAGTATCCTAGCAACCCCTCAGCAGCTAAGGAAAGACCCAACTGACAGTATATACCAATTAAATTATGCTGCTGGTCTCCATCAAACTTTGCAGTTAATCAAAAAGATACTTAAAAACAGAAACAGAAATTCAGCCACAACTGAAAATGAAAACTACTGGTTAAGGGGCACAAGGGAAGAATTTCATAACTAAATGAGAACTTTTTACTCTGGAATATGTTTATCAATAAGCAGAATAACAATGAAATTGGTACAGTTATGATTGCTTTGAGGTGTCAGAACCAATATATTAATTACCCTAAGAGATTGCTAGTCCCAGGGCCAAAATTACATTGGGATAATCACAGCTTTATATGTGAATTCAAAAGTTGCAATCCCACTACATTTTCAATAGCCCATTCAAACATATATTTTTCTAGTGGCAATGCAATTTATGGGACCGAAGTCCTGGAGAAATGTTTCTCTTGAGTACACGTTTGGAAATATAGCTAATTTCATCACCACCAACAACTCCAACCACCACTCCTCCTGCCCCATAATCACCACCACTATTTTACGTAGCCCAATACTTGGCACCACCTTCATCTGTTTATCAGATATTACACAGAACAGGTCTATCCTAGTTGAGGTGTCGTTTTTCCTTTTTTTTTTTGGTAATATACTTATAAATCAAGGAAGCCAGAGAAAGATGGAGACTTATAGCAAACAAAATTGAGACTCATAAAAACATGACCTATTTTGTTGATAAACACTTCCTCTGGATGTATATGGAAATTCTTGTTTATATACATTTGTCTTCACAGATGCTAAGGAGTAGACACATGAGAAATTGGAATACTTAGTTCTAATTTTTTATTTTATCTAACATATTTCCTGTATTTAAGCTAATTTCTTTTAGATTTTTAAGATTTCTTAAACCTCAAGCACAGAAACTACTAGCCTGAACCATTAAGTACACAGACACACAGAGACCTATGCACATTTTATCAAACTTTGAAAAAGCTTAACTTCAAAGTTTAATTTCAATTAAAGAAATTTGTTGCTACAATAATATGCATGCTCACAGAGAACTTCACATTTAAACCATGTCGATTTGTTTTTCTTCAGGAAATGCTGTAGGATAACATTATGAAGGGTGGGGTTTATAGGCTAGAATGGAAGAATACACTGTGATCTACCCAATCGTTTTGGTGCTGGTTGCTCCCATAGTATTCCTCTTTCCTGATTAGTTCAAATTTTCTGATATATTAACCACAGAGAACTGACAGTTACAGACCATAACTGGTTGTAGCCATAAAAAAAAAAAGTGTTTTTGTTCTAGTCTAGACAGTGTACAGTGTGAGGGTGCAAAAGTAAGTCCGTACAGTGCACCTGCACACTGTGATCCCAACCCCTAAGGGCTAGACATGAATTTGCAAAACCCTGCAGGTAGCCATTTCTGTCTGTAAAGGAATGCCCCTCCCACTACCACCTACTAGCATTACCTTAGAGCAGTGGTTCTCAAACTTGAGCTGCAACAAGATCCCCTGGAGGGCTAGTTAAAATACAGCCTGACTCACCCCAACAGTCTGATTCAGGAGGTCTGAAGTGAAGCCTGAGAAAGTGGGATGTCTAACACATTCCCAGAGGACACTGCTGAGGTTCTGTGGGGACGTATATTGAGAGTTGCTGCCTAAAGTATAAAGCAAATTTGTCTATTTAAATAATGCTGAATCTGTTCTTCAAGAAGAAAACTGGTTATTGTCCAGGGAAATGCCATTTCTTGCCTAAGACCAAGAAGTGTATATTTACTATAAAACTAGACTTCAGAATTATGGGCCCCATTGATTCCGGCCCTTGGTGATAGATAATGTTTGAGGTAATAACATAACAGATTTTCCTGCCTGCATATTGGTTCTGTTTTTCTACTGAAAAATATTTTAGATAAATACATACAGATTTGTATTGATCACTTGAAGGAGCTCCTTTGTAAGTGCTTAGAAGAGTAAATATTACAGGTATCACTGATATTAGAAGCAAATGTTGAATCTAAATTTAAAATTGGTGGGAAATTCTTTTAAAAGAAAAAATCTTAATAAACCTTTGTTTCTGGGTATAATCAGAAGTTTTCAGTGCCATGAATGCTTATGTGGGGTAACTTTCAGGCTGTTTTTATCAGGATAAAAAAAAAAAAAAACAAAACCCTCAAGTCTATGATGTCCTGTTAACAGATTGTGTGAAAAATGTGACTAACCAGGATCTGCATCAACTGGGACAGGAATTCTGAAATTTGATATTCAGGTCAGAGAGAGAATAAAGGCAGCCACCTTTGGCTCTGCTATTCAGGGCACTTCCTGGTTGCACTGGCAGGGGTGCTTCGTCCTGAATTCTAATGCCCTGCCTTCATCCCACAATGTGGGCTCCTGATTCCTATCTGTTACTCCTCCATGGAAACGGCTGGTGAAGCAAAACTATGTGTGTAAACTGCTTCTCCCACAGGCTGCTTGTTCACAGAGGCAGGAAAGCGCTTTCTATGGAAGACCGTAACCCCTGCATGGTCTATAAAGACAAAAGCCACTTTAAAGATGGCAGATTACAGAGTAAAATAACACATTTAGTTATTAAAATTCCATTCTGACCAGCTTCTGTTGTTAAAAAGGTGGGGCATTGCCACGAGATTAAAGGAATTGCTGAATAGGTAATACTTTCCTTTTACATACATGTTTATCTATTTTACTTATTCTCTTAAGAACATATTATCTCATTTAATCCTCATAATAACCTTGTAAAATGGGGCTATGATTAGCCCCATTTCACATCTGAGGAACTTTAAGAGAAGCTATAATTAGTAAGTGTCAAACTCCAACCTAACCCTCGATCCAAAAGCATTGTTCTTTCTACCCTACTCTGGCTACCCCTTTCTAATTGTTATTTTGTCCTGGATTAAAATAGACTGTGTTCATTTATATGGACACAGATTTCACAAATGTAGCCCTTAGTATGGGTAAATAGAGTTCTATGAACTCTAAAGCATTGTTTAAATGTCTTGCATACCTATCTTACCCACTGCTGAAACTGTTCACCCTTTAATAACAAAATGAAGCTTCATAGTTCAGCCCCATGGTGTAATTGTATCTTCTTACAGAAATGAATTGTTTTTGAATTAAGTCATGTTGGTTAAGCAACTAATGCTTATTCCATTAAGCGCCTTTCAATATTTTTTTCATAAGAGCCATTAATTTAAAAAATTTTAATTGGACAATACAGTAAATATATTTTTTTATATTAACAATTTCTTCATTAGAGGAAAATGCCATAGAAATCCTGACGATTCCAGACAGAGAAGTAGGAGTAGGAGTAGGGAGTCCATCCTTCTCCTGCACAATGCCACCAGCCCTGTAGGTGAGCACAACACATACACCAGCCAACCAGACTTTTGCCAGAGTTACAGGAAAGATTTTCTCCTTTTGAGGTGGGTGCCCGGTGAAGGGACGATGTAGCTTTAAGGCTGCCAATTGCAATATTGGTACCAAATGTAGAATGTATCTGGAAATGATACCTAGTAAGGCTAAGAGGTAGACAGAGTAAGTACTACTATTTGAACCTCAGGATTAAACCACACTTTCTTGAGCTTTCCAAATTCAAGCCAAAAAAAAAATTTCCTTATTTTGCTTAAGCCAGTTTCATTTGGGTTTCTGTCACTTTCTACTTAAAGAGTACTGTTGCAAAACTCTTTATAAAATATTTTATTTCTTTGGACTTTTTAAATTGAAACTACGAAATATAGTCTATTACCTGTATAACCTATCACTTACGTATTACAATCTATTAGCCCCAGCTGTAATAATAAGTACCTACTTTAGAAGAACATGACATTTAAATGCACTAAAGTACACACATAAAAACACTAACTGCCATGCCTGGCATTCAGCAAATATCACTTCTTTCCACCTTCTCTTGATTTCCTTTCTAAAGCATCAACAACAATAATTTGAGCATTTATATTCTAAATGTTTTTCATGTATCAACTCATTTAATGTATACAGCCACCATGAGGCAGATACTTTCACTAGCCCCATCTGACAGAGAGGAAAAGGAGGCACAGAAAGGGTTTGTAATTTATCAAGGATTTACATAAACCTTGTGGGAGAGCTGAAATACAAATTGTCACATTATGCAATCATAAATTACTGCATTCTCTGGATTTCATTTCTTTTTGCTGTGAAGCTGTTAACTTTCCCCTCTCCTTATGTCACCAAAACTGTCTTCAGAAAATCTTTGCACAGTTTGGGTTTTCTACTCTTCTGAGGACTGGAAACAAACTCATCAATCTTACTGCACAATTAATATTGAATAAAGTCAGGAAAGTCCTAAGTGCAAATCTAAAAGGTCAGCAAAGTATAGATGTTTTAGGATAGTTAATCTAGAGGTTTAAAAGCTTTTTACACACACACACACACACACACACACACACACTCATGATCTATTCTTTTTATTATTATTTATTTTTCATTTATTTTTTCAATTTCAGTTGACATTTAACATTATATTAAGTTTCAGGTATACGTCATAGTGGTCATTTATATAACTTAACAAAATTATCACCCTGATAAGTCTAATACCCACCTGACACCATACATAGTTATTACAATATTATTTATATTCCCTATGCTGTACTTTACATACTCAAGACTGTTTTTGTAACTTGCAGTATGTACATCTTAATCCCTTCACCTTTCCCCTCTATCTCCTAACCCGCTCCCATTTGGTAACCATTAGTTTGTTTTCTGCATCTGTGAGTCTGTTTCTGTTTGTTCATTTAGATTTTTAGATTCCCCATATAAGTAAAATTGTGTGGTATTTGTCTTTTTCTATCTGACTTATTTCACTTAGCATAGTACCCTCTAGGTCTATTCATGTCACAAATGATAATATTTCATTCTGTTTTATGACCAAATAACATTCCATTGTATATATGTACCATATCTTTTTTATACAATCAGCTATTGATGGACACTCGGGTAGCTTCCGTATCTTGCCTATTGTAAATAGTGCTGCAATGAGCATGGGGATCCATATACACCCATCCCTCAATTTACACGAATTATCTGTTCCACATGTCTTTTTTTTTTTACATGGAAGAAATCACATAAAAAGTGTATACCAATACAAAAAAATACTAAAGAAATAGGGCAATATGTTATAAAAGTATTTGTTTCACATATTTTCATAAAAAATGCTAATGAAAATGCAGAAAAAAACAAAGTAAATTTTATTCGCTGTTGGTGTCTGTACTGTAATCTAAAGCAACCAACCTTCTCTTCTTAACTGGCACAAAGGCACCATCATCAGTCTAAATATTTGGAAGCGCTACTTGGATTTCATTATTTATTTTTGCTTTGGGGTGATCTTTTACCAATCTCATCTTTTGCTAAGTTTTTATAAATTCTTTGGTATTTACTCCAACATTTAAAAAAATCGTTTTGAAATGTTAAGGCTCACTGGATGTTTGGATCAATATGAAGAATTGCAGTATCCAGTTTTGTGGCCAGTTGAAGAAGAGCTTTGCAAATATTTTCTGCAGTGAATGAAACTGGTTCAAGGTCTCTGCCATATTCATGGGCTGGATTGGCTTCAGATATTAAGTGAATTAATTCATTATCAGTTAATCTGTGATCAACCAGTAATTTGTTAATATCATTTACATTCACATTGTCAAAGCCTTCTTCTTGAAATTTATTAAACAAATTAATAACGCTAGTTGATCCCTCTTCAGTTGTTGGAACCATATTCCCTGATTCAACCACTGCTGGCCATATTGCTTTCCAGCAAGCATTTAAATCTGACAGTTTTATATCACTCAGAGAGCTAAAGCGATATTCTTGATATAACTTAAAATTGTATATTTATTCCAGGCTTCTGTAAACATGATTCATTATCTTCAAGTGTATTAAAAGTATCATTAAACTTCGTTTAACATAATTAATCTTAAAGATGGACATAATGCCTTGATCTAGAGGTTGGGTCAAGGAAGTTATATTTGGTGGCAAATATACAACTTTAATATTTAGATGTTCTAAATTGTGTGGATGACCATGTGCATTATTTAAAAATAGAAGTATTTTAAAAGGAAGATATTTTCCTTCATATAATTTTCAGCCTCTATAGTGAAAGATTTGTAAAACCAATCCCGAAACACATCGTTAGTCACCCATTTTTTTATTTGCTATCCAGTGAACAGGAAGATCATTAATAATTGTGTATTAGTATTAGTTCTGTGTACGTTGCAGAGTTAAACTATTGTTTTTTAGAAAGTCACCAATAATGGAAATGAAAAAGAAAAGACTATGTAAAATAAGACTGCGTAAATGGAAATCATGTATAAAAAGTCTATGTAAACTGGGGGAATATTTACTACATATTAAAAAACTTAAAAAAAATAATGGTGTAAATCAAAATGTGTGTATCTTTTTGAATTAGTGTTTTCAAATTCTTCAGATAAATACCCAGAAGTGTGATTGCTGGGTCTAAAGGAATATCCGTTTTTAATTTTTGGAGGAATCTCCAGACTTTTCCATAGTGGCTGCACCAATTTGCAATCCCACCAACTCTGCACAAGGGCTCCCTTTTTCCCTACATCCTCACCAACACCTATTTTTTGATATATTGATGATAGCCATTCTGACATGTGTGAGGTGATATCTCATTGTGCTTTTAATCTGCATTTCTCTGATGATCAGTGACCTTGAGCATCTTTTCATATGTCTATTGGCCATCTGTATGTCTTCTGGGGGAATGCCTATTCAGGTCCATTTTTTAAATTAAATTATTTGGTTTTTTCTCTGGGTTATTTATAAATTTTGGATATTAACCTTTTATTGGATGTATTGTTGGCAAATATATTCTCCCACTGGGTAGCTGTCTTTTCGTTTGGTTAATGGTTTATTTTGCTGCACAAATATCTTGTTTGATGTAGTCCCATTGTTTTTGTTTCCCTTGCCCAAGGAGATATATTGGAAAACAATACTACTAAGATTGATGTCAAACAGATTACCACCTCTGTTTTCTTCTAGAAGTTTTATAGTTTGGGTTTTACATTTAAGTTTTTAATCAATTTTGAGTTTATTTTTGCATATGGTATAAGAAAGTGGTAGTTTCATTTGTGTGTGTGGTGTGTGTGTGTGTGTGTGTGTGTGTGTGTGCACGCCCAGTTATCCAAACACCACTTATGGAATAGACTGTCTTTACTACATTGTATATTCTTGCCTCCTTTCTCATAGATTAATTGACCATATAGGTGTAGATTTATTTCTGGGCTCTGCACTCTGTTCCATTGATCTATGTGATTGTTTTTTATGTCAGTACCATGTCATTTTGATTATTATGGACTTATAGTATAGTTTGATATCAGGTAGCATGATATCTCCAACTTTGTTCTTTTTTTCTGAGGATTCTTCTGGCTATTTGGGGTATTTTGTAGTTCCATATAAATTTTAGGGTTATTCATTCTAGTTCTATGAAAAATGCCATTTTTTATTTTTAAAAGGATTGCAATGAATTTGTAGACTACTTTGGGTAGTATGGACATTTTAACAATATTATTCTTATCCATGAGCATGATATATCCTTCCATTTATTTATATCTTCTTCAAATTTTTTCTTCAGTGTCATATTTTCTCCAGGACAAGTCATTTTCATTCTTGGCAAATTTTCTCCTGGGTATTTTATTCTTTTTGACGTAATTGTAAATGGGATTGTTTTCTTAATTTATATTTCTGATAGTTATTGGTGTATAAAAATGCAACAAATTTCTGAATATTAATTTTATATTCTGTACTTTAGTAAATTCATTCGTTATTTCTAATATATTTTTGGTGGATTCTTTAGGGTTCTCTAAATAGTATAAGGTCATCTGCAAATAATGACAGTTTTACTTTTTCCTTTCCAATTCAGATGCCTTTTTTTTTTTAATCTGATTACTGTGGCTATAGGACTTTCAATACTATGTTGACTAAAAGTGGTAAAAGTGGATATCTTTGTGTTGTTCCTGATCTTGAAGAAAAAGTTTCCAGCTTTTCACTGTTAAATATGAGGTTAGCTGCGGGTTTGTCTCATTTGGCCTTCATTAATGTTGAGGTGTATTCTCTCTCTCCCCATTTTGCTGAGAGCTTTTTTCATAAATGGATGTTAGATTTTGTCAAATGCTTTTTGCATCTATTGATATGATTATGATTTTTATCCTTCATTTTGTTTATGTGGTATATAATTTTAATTGACTTGCACATACTGAAACAAACTGACATCTGGGGAATAAACCCCACTTGTAGTTTTGTGATCTCTTTAATGTATTGTTGTATTTTGTTAATATTTTGTTGAGAATATTTGTACCTATGTTCATCAGAAATATTGGCATATAATTTCCTTTTTTTTGTAGTCTTTGTCTGGTTGATATCAAGGTAATGCTGGCCTCATAAAATGAACTTGGGAGCCTTCTTTAGTTTTTTGGAATAGTTTGAGAAGGATAGGTGTTATTCTTTGGTAAAATTTATCTGTGAAGCCATCTGGTTCAGGACTTTGGTTTGTTGGGAGTATCTGAATTACTGGCTTGATTATGTTTGTAGTTATCTGTTCAGATTTTCTATTTCTTCCTGAATCTTCCTTGAAAGATTTCATGTTTCTAGGAATTTATCCATTTCTTCTGGGTTGTACAATTGTTTGCATATAATTATTTCTTATTATTTCCTTATAATCATTTATATTTCTGTGGCGTCAGTTGTCACTTCTCCTATTTCATTTCTGATTTTATTTGGTCTCTTTTTTCCTGATGAGTCTGGCTAAAGATTTATCAAATTGTTTATCTTTTGAAAGAACCAGCTCGTGGTTTCATTGATCTTTTCGATTTGTTTTTTTGTTTTCTTTTTTTACACTGTTTCATTTATTTCCACTTTGACTTTTATTAGTTCCTTCCTTCTACTCACTTTGGGCTGTTCATCATTTTCCAGTTCCTTTGAGTGTACGTACGATTTGATTGTTTATTTGAGATTTTTCTTGTTTCTTGAGGTAGGTGTGTATTGCTGCGCATAGAACTGCTTTGGCAGTGTCCCCAAGATTTTGGGTCACTGTATTTTTAAGTCTTAATGTATCTCTTGATTTCTTCCTGATCTTGTTGTTCTGTTAACCCATTTATTGTTTAGTAACATTATTTAGCCTCCATAAGTTTGTGTTTTTTAGTTTTCTTCCTGTAATTGATTTCTAGTTTCAAACCACTGTGATTGGAGAATGTGCTTGAGATTATTTCAATCTTTTTAAATATTGAGACTTTTTTTGTGGCCTAATGTGTGGTCTATCCTGTAAAATGTTCCATGTGCACTTGAAAAGAATACATATTCTGCGTTTGGGGTAAAATGTCCTAAAAATATCAATTAAGTCCATCTGATCTAGTGTTATTTAAGGCTGCTGTTTCTTGATTATATGTCTGGATGATCTACCCATTGATTTCAATGGGGTGTTAAAGTCTCCTGTATGACTGTATTACTGTTGATCTCTCCCTTTATGTCCATCGATATTTGTTTTATATATTTAGATGCTCCTATGTTGAGTGCATAGATGTTTACTATAGCAATATCCTCTTGTTAGATTGATCCCTTTATCATTATGAAATGCCCTTCTTTTATCTCATTAGAGCCCTGTTTTAAGGTCTATTTTTGTCTGATGTAAGTATTGCTACCTCAGCTTTTTTTCATTTCCATTAACATGAATTATCTTTGTCCATTTCTTTATTTTCAGTCTCTGTGTCTTTTGATCTGAAGTGGGTTTCTTGTAGTTGGTAATGGATGAGTCCTGTTTTTTTAAATCTATTCACCCACCCTTCATCTTTCAATTGGAGCTTTAGTCTATTTACATTTAAAGTAATTTGTAATAAGTATGTACTTATTGCCATTTTGTTAATTTTTTTATTCTTTTCCTTCTTATTCTCTTGCATGTTGATGAGTTTCTATAGTGCTGTGTTTAGATTCCTTTCTCTCTATTTCTTGTATATCTCTTGTAGATTTTTGGTTTGTGGTTAACCATGTGTTTCATGTATACCAAACTGATTTTTTAGCAGAATATTTTAAGTTGATGATTGCTTAAGTTTGAACACATTCTAAAATCACTACATATTTTACTCATCCACTCCATGTTTGTTTTTATCATTACTTTTTACTTCTTTTGTGTGTGTCCCTTAATTTATAATTGTAATTACACATGATCTTCCTACTTTGCCTCAATGTTTATACTAGCTATATAGTTGGTTAATCCACTGCTTACTAAGTGTTTGCCTTTATCATTGAGAATTTTTCTTTCCTATATTTTCTTTTTCACATTTTTTATCTTTTCTACTTAAAGAAGTCCCTTTACATATCTTGTAATAGTGGCTTAGTGGTGATGAACTCCTTTAGCTTTTTGTCTGGGAAACCCATTCTCCTTTGATTAATTTTAAATTATAGCCTTGCTGAATAATTTTGGTTGTAATTCCTTTCATCACTTTGAATATATCATGCCACTCCCTTCTGGCCTGTAAGATTTCTCTTGAAAATTCAGCTGATAATCTTATGAGATCTCCCTTGTATGTAATGAACTGCTTTTCTCTTGTTACTTTTAATATTCTCTGTCTTTAACCTTTGGCATTTTAATTATGATGTGTCTTGCTGTGGGCCTCCTCTTTGGGTTCATCTTGTTTAGAACTGAACTTCCTGGACTTGTATGTCTATTTCCTTTACCAGGTTAGGAAAGTTTTCTGTAATTATTTCTTCAAACTTCGATCCCTTGTTCTCTCTCTCCTGCATCTGGTACCCCTAGGGTGAAAATGTTAGTACACTTGATGTTGTCGCAGAGGTCCCTTAAACTATCCTCATTTAAAAAAATTCTTTTTGCTGTTTCGATTGGATATTTTCTACCACCATGTCTTTTAGATCACGGATTTGGTCTTCTGCTTCATCTAATCTGATGATTCCCTCTAATGTATTCATTTTAGTTCTCGTATTCTTCATTTTTGTATATATTTTTTTAATGATTTCTATCTCTTTGTTGAGTTCATCCATTCTACCCTTAAGTTCATTGAACATCCTTATAACCACCATTTCACTCTGTATCTGGTAGATTGCTTGTTTCCATTGTTTAGTTCTTTTTCTGGAGTTTTGTCCTGTTCTTTCATTTGGGACACGTTTGTCTCATTTGGCTGCCTATCTATGTTTGTTTTTCTATGTATTAGGTAGATCTGCTGCTTCTCAGTCTTAGAAGAGTGGCCTTATGTAGTAGGTGTCTTGTGAGGTCCAGTGGTGCAGTGTCCCTGTTCACCTGAGCCAGGTGATCCAGGAGTGTCTCTCATGTGGGTTCTCCTGCTGTACTTGAGAGCCTTGATTGCTGTTGGCATGTCAGTGGGTGGGATTGAATCTCAGGCTGACTTTCTGTGAGGGCTGGCTGTGATTACAGAAGCTGTTGTGTAGGTACTTACTCCATGAGTGGAAGTTGCTTTAGTGGGGTTCTGGTGCCAGCCAAGTTCACTCTGAATATATCATTTGTGTTGCTATTTTAGTGGTTCTCTGGATCCATCCTTTAGGTGTTGGTTCTGGAGCCTCTTGGGAAGGGCTTAGTTGCTGGCTTGGGGCTGCCTAGGAAGAGCTACAAAGAGATCTGCAGTTGTCTACCACTTATGTTGGGGCTTGGAAGCACTTGTGAGAAGCTATGCTGTTAACTGAGGCTGACACTACTGCCAGGTTTGGGACACTGGTGGGCACCACAATGTGAGCTGAGGCCAGCTACCCCTTGTACCAGGTTGCTGGCTGCTTAGCTGAAGCTATGCTAGAGGCCAATATTGGCTGCATCTTATGCCAGAATTGTGGACAACTAATGGGAATTACAATGCAAGTTAAATCAGTCATCACTTGTGCTAGACTCATGTACTCATGTCAAGAGGTACAGAGTATGCCAAGGTTAGCTACTGCTTGTTTGCGGTTTGTGGACCTTTGACTTTAGAAAAGTCTGTAGTGCAAGCTGAGGCAGGCCACTTGTGTGGAAAAGCAGCTGGAAGTGGTTTGGCAGGGCATGAGTTGGGTAGGATGGAGTCAGGAAATCACCAGGGTGGGGAGGTGTCAGCTGAGTAAATTGAGGACTCAGATTTGGCACCTGCCTTTGTCTGCTGGCTGGGGGGAGGGTTGAACAAAAGATCATTGGCACCGGCCAGTGCCTCTATCCCTGGAGAGCTGCCCTGACTCCTGCCCCTCCAGCACTTGTCCTGAAGCCAGTCAATTCAGTTCCTCCCAAATGTCCCTGGTGTTCTTCAGGCTGCTGCCCCCACACGGGAGCCCAGAATGATTGAGTCTGTGGGTGAATCTATGTGTGGCCCCTCAAGAGGAATGCCTGGGACTCCAGCAGCCCTCCATCTCACTTAGATGTAATCCCTGCATGTTTCCACAGCCACATGTTATGGGGACAACTCTTCTCAGCACTGGTGCCCTGGATTGGGGAGGCGTGTGTGAGGCTGGGACACCTTGTTCCTCAGGGGGTACCACTGTAGCTATCCCTTCAGATTCTTAATTGACACACCATGAGTGTGGGACCTGCTCATTCTGTGTCTACTGGTCTCATTGTGGCTTCTTTATATCCACACAGAACTTCTGTTTAGCTAGTCTTCAGGTGGTTCTCAATGATGTTTGTTGTATAACTTAGTTATGATTTTGATGTGGTCATGGGAGAGAACGAGCATAGCATTTATCCATTCTGCCATCTTGACCAGCAGTCAGCCTATGCTGTTTTTTTTTTTTTAAACTGTGCCTTAAAAGAAACTCTTAATTAACTGAGTGCATATAATGTAGCAAGCACCCAGCCAAGCATTACCCTAATTATTTCATTTACTCCTCAAAACTACCTTTGGAAGTACTTTAAAAGACCAGTAACAGCTGAGGAAACCAAAGACATTTGCAGAGTGGGTGGGCAGACAAAGATGGCTCACCATGTTCTTCATCCACTCAGTTAAGGCAGGGGCCAGATCTATCTTACTTTCCTGGCATCTAATACAATGCTGGGCACCCAAGAAGCACTCAAATAATTAAACACATGCTCTTTACTTAAAGGAGAACACTTTAAAATGATTTTAAAGGAGGATCCTTTCTTAACAATTTATCGTACCTTCTTTCATCCTAAAAAATCCCTATTACAATTGTCCCTTCCTGTTTTTATCAGGCAAATACCTAACACTTAACCAGGGATACTAGAAGTTTGGTATGTCTGAATATAAGATGGAAAGGAAGAACAGAAAAACAACAAGTCAGCCATGAAATAAGTTCATTTTATGATTCAATTTAATCCTCCTTACTCCTGCCTTTTTTATATTATAAGCAATATATGCCATTACGATAGCTATTAAGGGTGAAAGGATTAATTAAAACTATAATTACCTGATAAGGCTAGCACGCTATCTAACCTGATTTAGGGCAAGTTCATCTACTTCAGCTAAAAATATAGACAAAAAAAATGTGAATAATAAAATAAAAATTAACCCTGCAGGTCCTATTTCCACTATATATTTTCTAAGTGACCTAAGGTATCATTCAAACAAAGAGTCAGTATATTTTTAATTTTTATTAGTAAGAGTTCTGAGTACAAATAACAAATTTAACTCAACATTTAGAAAAAAAAGATTCACTAAGGTTTGTTCATAAAGAAATAACCTGTTCTGTACATTTTAATCTCCAATTTTAATGCTTCACACCATAATGCATCTGAGTCTATAACTTAATTTTAAGTTTAAATTTAATAATTGTCTTGTCGCATCTGGTTAAAGAGACTAGAAAACATCAGCTAGAGAAAAGCAAGAGAGTAATTATAATGACCTGAATATAAAACTTTATTAAAAGGCCTTTTAAAAAGGCTTTGAAACAAAACAACCTACATATTAGAATACTTTTGGCAAGAAAAATTAGCAGCTATGAACAAAATTAACATTACATAATATTTTATCAAGAACTGCATCACAATATTGTGGTTTACATATATTAGAATGATTTGCAACATACTAAATGCTCATATCAGACATAAAAATCTATTAAAAATTTTTAAATATAGTTTAGCACTTTGGGAAGATTCAATTCACAATAAATGACAGAAACACAATTTTGAAGGTAGCTAGTACATCTTTTAATTAGAGACTTAACTAGGTAAGTCTTTTCAAAGACTTATGAAATTATATTCAATAATAAGCATTTGTAAGAACTCAAGATAAAATGGTAATTCTAGTGCCCTCATCAGTATGTATACTTGGCATCAGAAATCATCCTATAGTGAATACACAGTAAGTTCTTGAAAAACAAAAAACAGCTTGTGTTAGAATAAGTGTCAATCTACATTTTTTTTATTTTTCCCCTGACACTATTTCCACAACCCAGCACAATCCAAGGTCATAAACTACTTTTACAGATGAAGTGAGCTACAAACAGCAAATGACCAATGCATTTCAACAGAAAAAAACACCTACCCTACACAGCAAGGCAGAAGTCCCATTTCTAAAACATTTAACCAAGGCTGATTTAAAATTAGTCCTGTTAAGTCCAATAGTATTACACTATCATTGTCTCTTTGGTTTGGTAGTAAGTTCAAATCTTAATAGTATATATTAAAAAATTCCAAGTTATATTACTTTGGAAACATAATTGAGTTGAAAGTCTTTCTATATTGAAATAAAATTACTTCTATTCCATGTATTTGGTATGAAATCTCACTTAGATACAAATAATGTAGCAGAACATGAGAGGAATTACAGATTGTACTGGGAGCCATGTCAAGGGAACTGTCCGTGCAAATAGACAAATGTCTTCTGAATTCAACCCAATATGTTTGCAGTGGTAGATAAGTGATTTAATTAGACTTGTAACTGGGAAATGGGTAGTGTTAACTCTGATTCCTTCTGAAGGAATAGGACATCCCAATGTTGTTGCTTCCGTGTCAGGGTAGCTCAGCCTTGCCATGTATGAAAGGGACTCTCAGCCCAACCCATAAAGGATAGGGCTCTGAAACAGCACCCATTTTCTACCAGCTGGGAGCTACGCTTTCCAACACAGAGCCCCTCATTCTAAATTTCCATTCAATAATCAGTGGGAAGACTATTTCGGTCATATCCTCAGTGAGCTAAATACAAATAAATAGGGATAAAAATAGGAAATAAATATGAACTCCAAAGGAGTAAAACTTCCCATAGAGCTGATTTAAGAGGTAAAACCTATTTGTCAATTATAAAGTCAAAACCAGGTAAGCTATACCTCTATTTTTGGCTTCATTCAAAAGAGCCTCCTTCATTTGTGGTAAACTAGCTGTTAAAATGTGATATAATTTTTATTTGCACTGTATTTATTAAAGTTCATTCCTTAATAAGGACCTTTTAATATTAAAGTCTAAATGTTTATAATAAATACTGTATTAAAATATTTACCATTGGAAAAAAATTATACTCTAGTCAGTCATCTCAGTACTACTTCTTCAATTTCATCTTCTACAGAATCAACTGCTTTTACTGCTGGTTTACTGTTTGCATGTTTTAATCGATGTCTGTTTGAATTAAAACTTCTTCCTTCGCTGAGGAAAAAGTCATCTTCATCCTGTTCTCTACCCCTGCTTCTTTTATCCCCAGGGATAAAATTTAGAGAGTCAAAGTCTCCTTTGCTGGCAGCCAGAGAATTCAGGTCACTGCTTTTAGAGGAAATAGTGCTGCCACCACTGGCACCAAATAGCTGTTCCATCAGATTAGCTTTTCTCTCTTTTCTTGTCGTTATATCTACATCATCTTTACTAAGTTTCTCTATACTGTTTCTTTGGAAATCCAAAAGACCACTTTTTTGGCTAAATGGATTTGACTTCCCTGATGTTTTTGCAAATGAAGGCACATAGCTGCCAAATGCAAGGTCATTTGGAGAGACTGGGCTTCTACTATTTCCTGGATTCCGACCATCTACTTTAGTAGTTAAAAGATTGATGTCTTGTAAATGATGCCCATTAAATAATCTCTCTGAGGATTCAGAGAATAGGTATGTTTTAGGATTTCTCTCTGGGGAATACAGTTTAGATTCCAAATCAGGTAGCAGTGGCAGAGGTGGACATTTTAGATTCTGAGGATCTTGGAGTTCCCTGTTGATTTCATTCAGTTTAGCGAGCAGAATCTCTCTCTTCAGTCTTTCTTCTTCTTCTTCCAATTTATCAATATTTTGAATTTGGTGAATCCCCACTTGGTATCTTCCAGTTTCCAAGGCTGGCTTTTCTTCTCTCTCCAGCAAAGAAGTCTTTTCATTTTGCTTTTTAGCAAGTTCTTCTCTTTTCCATTCTGTATGAAATCAATTTTAAAAGTGAAATTTTACAGCAGTCAATATCCTTAAATAGAAAACCTCAACATTCATCTTTTACAAAACAGTCTTTATCTAATGTGGGTATTACCAACACAATGAAAATAGACACCATAAGCTTCATTTTTATATTTGATATTCTGGGATTCTAAAAAAATATATTTAATCTGTACTGTATTTAAGACTCACATTTAAAGAAAAAAATTGTTCTTCAATTTAGGGGTGGGGAAGAAGGTTCTCTGCTTTTTTTTTGATACCTAATATAGTGCTGCACACTGAATTGGGGGTAGTGGGTTGGAGAAAAGACTTTTAAATTTAAAAATAAATTGAGCCTCTGGATGTCATACTCTGAGAAAGACACATTACTTATGGAGTACTTTGACAGGAGATGCATTAACCTGAATTTAATTAAGAGAAAACTTCAGATAACCCCCAAATGAGGAACAGTCTATTAAAAAAAAGGGGGGGTCTTTATTCATTAGTAATGTTAAATTCACAAAATATTTTTTTAAAGGCTAAGAAGTTATTCCAGGTAAGAACATGCTATATAGAATAATACTGTTAAGCTGATAAACTAATATGGACAGCAAAGTAGAGAACTGTGTTGCATTAAATTCCTGAGATTGAAAACTATACTGGAATGATATAAAAGAATGTTCATATTTTGGAAAAATAAACATGGAAGTATTTTAGGGTATGGGCACGATATATACAACTTAAATAGTCCTTTGGCTATTATTGCCATTTTGCTATAATTTTGAAATTAGTCCCAAATAAAAAGTTAAAAATATTAAAATATGTAAGAACACTATGCATTTAGTAATTTTAGTAAATAGCATACATTCTCACTGATGTCAGAAATCATTCCATATAGACTCCAGGACAAAAATCAGTCAAAAAGGATAGAAAAAAGTGACAGCCTATTACTTTATTCCTTTTCCTGATACCTAGACAGAACTGAATATAACACCTAATTTTCTATTCTGTAGTTTAACATGTGAAAGCATCTCCCTTTATATATTACCCAATAGTGACAGAAATCTAACTTCTATTTCAATTGTTATATTGGTTTAAATACACAAAAATGTACATGCACTAAGTAACACTTAGGTGATAATTTTATGTTCCATTAACTTTAAAGGTTAAAAAAAAGAATTTCTCTGTAAGCAGCTACTATATAACTAATAAAATATATTCAGAAGATTAGAGTCTCATCTATACCTTTAAGACATTTTATCCAGATGGAAATATATTCCTGGACTTCATTTCCAGTATCTGAAACTATGTGAGTTGGTTCACGAAACTTCCAACTAATGGTTGAACACATTAAATATTTACTTTACATATTAAAACTATAAGCATATATTCAGGACATCACAATTCATTGATTTTAATGCTTGGGCTACTCTACATGTAGACTAGAGTTTTAATGTAAAAACAATAGAAGTTTGTACTTCAGTTATATCCTCATCAAGCTTTAGTTAACACACAAAGAATTTTTCCCCATTATTTGAACTCTATTTCATCTGAATTTTCTGTAGGTAACTTGCCCTTGGTTCCCTAATCCCCAAGAGCAACTGACAGTTTTCATTTTTTTCTTTGTAGCTTCATTCAAATGTTTGTAGTTCCTGACAGAATGTCCCCTACCACTGTATCAATTTTTTGTTCTGTATATCCAATTCATTCTTTAACTGGAAGATATTAGGGGATGCTAACCCTTTCTTTCCCAAGGCATGCTGACTCATCACGTGCTTAAACTCTTACCATCCTCCAGCTTTGCAACCTCCTGTTTTATAATACAGAGTCCTTGATCTTTAATGAATTTTTCTTCTCTTTCCACGACTGGGTTTAGAATCCCTGCTTCTTCACGTTCATCTCTCTCTCGACATTTCAGGTCCTATTACACATATTTTTTAAAAATGCAAGTTTACATGTATAAAAGGAGCAGCTACTGAAATATCATAGACTAATCTCTCATTATGTATGATACCAACTAAGTTAGAAATTAAAGGAAATTTTCAGTTAATAAATCAGTAAGTCACAAGTTACCACCCTTTGAAAGAGGCTTCAGAAGCAGAGGATTATTTAATTTAGTTAAGATTTTAAAGAGGCATTGATGAGATATATCAGAACCAGTATAACAGAAGTAAATCCAGCACTCTACATGAAATTCTGAAGACACAAGTTTCAGAAGTATTTCTGCCTTGCACATTTCATTACAAAATCTGATTATTTTATTTCAGTTAACCAGAAAAGGCTATTAACCAACTATGGAAGCCAAGTGAGATTGTGTTAAACTTTAGCACAGGCAGTAATGACTACACTGAATCTTTTAAGTTTATACTAGGAATTAAGTCTTGCCTATACATTTGGGCTCTAAGCCTTCAATTAATGAATTTTATAATATTTAAGTCAAATAAAAATACAAACTTAAATTCCTTGTTTCTTATAGTCCCCAAATATGTAATGTTTCTTATAAAAGTAAAATAGCTAGGCTTGTATAGTGGAGTATTGACCCCTAGTATCTCTCTTCCCCTTCTTCCTTTTAATTACAGAATATTTGGAGTTTTAGCTAGGAGGACATAGAGTGCTCAGCTGAAGATTGCATTTACTAGCTCCTTTGCAACTAGAGAGGACCAATAAGGTGAGAGTGGAAGTATGTATACAACTTCTGATCACATTCATAGAAACAAAAGCTCCTTGCCCTCTACTTCCTCATAACTCCCTTTCATAGGGATTTTGGGCCAGTTCCAATCACACAGAAGAGAACTAAACTCTTTATGATGGAAGAGCAGTGATGACTACCATAGATCAAAGCTGTCCATCTATCTTGGACTACCGACTAACCTTCAGTCTATTACAAGAGAAAGAAACTTATACCTTCTTTGGGCGACTGTATTTTGGGTCTCTTTCCAAAAGCATCTCAGCCTGTATTTTAACACAGTTTCCATTTGCTGAGACCCTTTACAGTGGCACGATCAATCTTAAGAGCTTTATAAACTGTGATTAGTCATTACCACAACTTTGAAGGGTAACACACCTCTGTTTTATAAATTAGGAAATTAAGGCTCCAAAAAGTCATATGACTAAAATGTTAAAACCAGAATTTAACTAAAAAACAGTGCTAATTCCAAGGTTATACTCTTTTCACTATATCAGGTTGCTGCTCCTCCTGTTGAAACTTGTAAAGACTACATTATTTTTATCTTCTTAAAGAATTGCTTTGCTATTTTATACTTTTCCTTTTCAAAAATAGTGCAAATATAGAAAGAAACAGCAGATACAGCTAACTCAAGAAAAGATCTCAGGGTCACTGGGAAACTTATATGACACAAAAATACAGAACTACATGAACTGTGATGGCTCTCTAGCACACTGTCTCCTTTGGGTTTTAAACTGTAAACACTAAAGAGAAAAACCTCGTAGAGAAAAGGACCTTCCAGTAATCAGAATATCAGTTCTTTTAAATGAAGGTCAACACAGATACACTTTGAATGGTATAAAGTCAGAATCCACTGCAATTAGTTTGCTCAGCATTCAGCTAACCTGTAAAATTCTCTTATACAGAAAAGGCTAAAAAAATATATAGAATATAGTCAAATTCTAACAAATAATTTGAAAACTACTATAATTTGCTATTAAACTTGAAGGAAGATTTTGAGACTATCTGGGTATATACAAGGTAAGAAACTTAGAAAGTAAATTTTTCTTCTCTTCTACCTCCAACTAGAAGGTATAATCAACCTTTCAGAAGCATCTGAAGGATACACTGTGACCTAATAGTCAACCCAAAGGAATTGAATAAAATAGACAGATGTTATCTCTCTTTAAAAGGCTAGCTGCATATTTTAGATATAGTACTAGTGTCATTGCTGAAATTTTAATATGTTTGATACTGTGTCTTAGGAATAATTTCAAACCTAGAGTTTAGTACTTAATCATATTGCTAAACTCACCAAAGTAAGATGTTCAGCATCTTCCCATTTGTTTTCATAACACATAACTGTTTGTGGTATGATAGGAAATTCTTCCAGGTTGAAGTCTTCATTGGTTTGTACTCCTTTTGTACACTGGCATGTAAAATCACTCTGGCATGCAGCTATCATGATAATTATAAAAGAATTTTTCTAATAGTATTGAACATTTCTAAGATATATGGAATTCAACTGGTATATAAATTTACCATCCAAATCAGATAATGTATGTTTTGCTCAGCTCCATGACTACTCACTATTAGTACTTTTGTTTCTAGGATTTACTGGCAATTATGTAATTTGAGGACAGTTATTATAGGTAAATCTTATTATACTTTTACAAAGTTTGTTTTTAACTTTTTGTAATTCAAAAAAGGAAATTATACTTTTGTTTAAAAAAAGGTAAAGATATTAACAATAATACAAAGTATTCATAATACTCTACAAAGTAAAAAAAGCAAAAAAAAAAGATGAACTATAATTAGTAAAATGTATAAGTGTTACATTTATAAAGGTTCATTATACTATAATCTCTAGTTCAAGGTATGCTTATATATTTTCATAAAAGTTTAAGAATATATACTAAAAATACTTTTAAGAAATTATGTAAAACATAATTTCAATGACCTCACAGGAAAAACCTAAGCAAGCTGAAAGGATTCTGAAAACTATTTAACATTAAATAGAAACTTAAATTCATTTCAGTGAAGTTCTTTCTCCTTTGCTTCTTTCTACTACAGAATTCATTTCGTTATGAATAGGTAATAGCTACTATACCATTTTTTCTTGATATAAGTTCTTTTTCTTTCTTTGGAGAAGACCTTGGTAGACGATTAGAATATATATTTTTAATATCCAGTTCTCTCTCCTTTTCCTGGAAAAACAAAAAACAAACAAAAAAGTCCCAGTACAATTAAGGGTGAAGAATCTCAGTTTAAAAAAAAATAAAAAGTCCTCACTTTGTCAATTGGTATTTTACTTATCAACCTGAGATATACATATTTCAGCTTCCCTTTATAACTACCAAACTATAGAAAGAAATGTCCCTCAGATACTTAGGTTAGGGTAGAGCAATGATTCTCCCTATCAAGTTCAACCTATACTGGCATTAAAAAAATGAGAGAAAATAAGACAAAATTCAATTTCTACCCATTCCTGACAGGGCTAGTATTGTCCTAAACTGTCTTCCAGGCTTAATCACAGAGACAAATTAGTCAGCATCTCTCAAATGTAGGTTATGAATTATTAACAAGTTAAAAATTAGACCTTTTTAGAAACACAAGTGTTCTTGACCATTTGGGGGCTATAGCTTTCTCTGAGAATTAACAGTAAATTCTATACAAGATAATGCTAAAACACTAAATTTTGCACAAAATTTCAACCCATCAATGACCTCAGGAATTACGAACATCTGCTTTAACAAAATTAAATAATTTGAATGCGTCCTCTAAACGCCATGAAAATAAAGAGCATTATTTAAAATAACTTTAAAAATAATTTGAGAAAGAACACTGGAATTTCCAACTATGCAATACACAAAGACTCTAGTTCCTCTATCACTCCTATTAGTGTATTCAATGTGTCACTTTTGACACAAGTTATAGTGATTACATTAGCAAACCCTTCTTTATAAGTACCAAAGATATTAGAATTATGTAAATGACACAGAACCACTTACAAATATGAAAGATAACAGTTATGAAATATAGTTTTCATCTAATATATATTACAAAGAGGATTAATGCAATTTAAAATAAAGTGCTTACCTTTAATTTGTGATATAGTTGTTGTACCTCCTTTTGAAGAACTTTATTTTCATCATGAGCCTCATATGCCCTTTTCCTTTCAGCAAGCAACTGTCGTTGGAAACTGTTAGTACTCAGTTCAAGGTTTTTTGATAGTTCCTATGATATATGTACAAACACATTTAAAAAAATAGTACTTAAAAATAATTTGACAGAAAACATTGCACTTAGCATCAAAGTGACTTTTTTAGTAGTACTACTGTACAAGACATACAAACCAGAGCGGGATAACTATCCACAAACATAAAATAAACTGGGAAATAGACTTACCACCAATTTATTGCAATAAATACATATATTGAGAAATTAAAAAGATCTTGAACAACCTAATGTTATACCTCGAAGAACTAGAAAAAGAACAAATTAAGCCCAAAGTTAGCAAAAGGAAAGAAATAATAAAGATCAAAATGAAAATAAAAGAAACAGAGACCAGAAAAATAGAAAGTATCAATAAAACTAAGGGCTGGCTCTTTGAAAAAATAAACAAAACTGACAAACCATTAGCTAGACTAAGAAAAATAGATGATTCAAATTAAATGGAAGAAAAATTAAAACTGATACCATAGAAATTCATAAAACCATGAGACTGTGAACAATAAATTACATAACAGGCGAAAAGGATACATTTCTAGAAATGCCAACCTACTAAGTTGACTAGGGAAGAAAAAGAAAAACTGAACAGAATAGTAATAAGTAAAGAGATTTAATCAGTAATTGAAAAACTTTCAATATAGAAAATTTCCAGTACCAGCTGGCTTCATGAAGAATTCTACCAAGCATTAAAGAATTAACACCAATCCTCTTCAAACCCTTTCAAAATACCGGGGAGGAGGGAACACTTCCAAATTCATTCTACAAAGCCAGCATTACCTTGATACCAAAACCAGATAAGGATACAAGAAAAATATAGATATCAAAGTTCTCAATAAAACATTAGCAAAATGAATTCCAGAACACATAAAAAGAATTATACATTATGACCAAGTGGAAATTCTCTGTGGGATGTAAGAATGGTTCAACATATGTGAATCAATAAATGTACTGGTAAAATTAAAGATAAAAGGATGATGTCTAGTCAAAATGGCAGAGTAGTTCAATGCTGTGTTCACCTCCCACAACCATCACTGAGGACCACCCGAAGACTAGCTCAATTGAAGGTCTATAACTAAGAATATAAAGATGTCAGGACAAGAACTGGTAGGAGGGGCAGAAGCACAAATGGGTAGGTCCGCACCCACAGTGTGGCAATTAAGAAATGGAAGAGGTATCCCATGAATAGCGAAGAGTCCCAGCCTCACAACAGGCTCCACAGTCTGGGGCACCAGTGCCAGGAAGAGAAGTCCCCATTACATCTGGCTGTGTACACCAGTGGGGATTGTATTCAAGTGAGATGAAGAGCTGCTGGCATCATCTGTGGAGCTAGCTGGGTGGTGTTTTCATGTGGTCTCAATCCAGCCACCTTTGTGTTGAGGGCCCATGCATGAACTCGCTCACAAATTTACTTGCTTTGGGCTCCAGCACAAGGGCAACAGCTAGAAGAGCACCAGGAACATAGAGAAACTGAACTGACCAATTTCAGGATCAGGCATCTGGGCAGCTCTCTCCAGGGATGAAAGTGCAGTGCAGGTGCCACTTTGTTCCTTTGTTCAGTGTCTCTCCAAACTCAGCCAGAAGGTGCAGGTGGGAGCCAAATCTGTGCTCTTCATTAATCTGGCTAACACCATTCACTGTGTTCTGGTGATTCTGAGACCCCACCCGACTTGTGTGCCTGTCCCAAATCTCTCCCAGTGGCTTTTCCACATCATTGGCCTGCCTCAATTATGTTGCAGATTTTCCTAAAATCTATCCAGTGTACAAAGCCCATACAAGCAGCGTTCCCTGTAGCTCTTGCTAAGTGACCCCAAGCACAGCACAGTGGTGACCAGTCTCAACTTGCATTGTAACTCCTGTAAGGGAGCCCCAGGTCTGACATAAGTTGTATTCAGTGTTGCCCTGGAACATAGCTTCAACTGAACAGCCAATACCCAGAAAAACTAGCAGCAGAAATTTAGATCACAAAGAGATGCCCACCAATAGATATCAAGCCAACAGTAGCAGCAGCCAGCCTCAGTTCACAGCATAGCCTCTTGCAAGCACATCCAAACCCAGTACATGTGGCAACCAAACACAGATCACTCTGTAGCTCCCAACAGGTGGCCCCAAGCCAGGCATAAATGGTGGCTGACCTTTGTCTGCAATGAAGCCCTTCCCAGAAAGCTCCAGAACCAATACAAAAGGTGGCTGGATTCAGACCACAGCAAACCACCACCTGACCAGCTCCATAAATGAAACATTCAAAGGGCAGACTTGGCTGGTACCAGAGCTCCACTAAAGTTACTCCCAACTCCATGAGGTCAGAACCTGCACAACAGATTGTCTGCTGTAGTCACAGCCAGACCTCACAGAAAGTCAGCCTGAAATTCAATTGCATTCACTGATGTGCCATCAGCAATCAAGGCTTAACTACACCAGGAGGGCACACACAGCTCACACAAAGAATACTCTAGAAGCACCTAGCTCAGGTAAACGTGGAGACTGTGACACTGGCCCCTAGAGGACACCTTCTACATAAGACCACTCAGCCAAGATTGGAAGACATAGCAGATCTACCTAATACAAAGAAACAAACACAAGGAGGCAGCCAAAATGAGGAGATAAAGACACATGTCCCAAATGAAAAATAAACAAACAAACAAACAAACAAATAAATAAATGAAATGGATACAATCTATCAGATACAAAATTCAAAATACTGGTCATAAGGATGCTCAATAAATTTAGGAGAATAGATGAACACAGAACTTCAATAAATAAAAACGATTAAAAAAAGTCAGAAATGAATACAAGAACTGATATTAGAGGAAACTGACAATAGATAAAGTGGAGGATTAAATCAGTAATCTGAAAGATATGTTAGTGAAAAATATCTCATGGAAACAGCAAAAAGAAAAAAGAATTTAAAGAATTTTTAAAAATGAGGATAGTTTAAGGGACCTCTGAAACAACATTAAGTGTACCAACATTTGCACTCTAGGAGTACCAGAAGGAGAAGAGAGCGAGCAAGCAAGGGATTGAAAACGTATTTGAAAAAATAATGATAGAAAAATTCCCTAACCTGGTAAAGGAAACAGACAAACAAGTCCAGGAAATGCAGGGTCCCAAATGAGATGAACCCAAAGATGTGCACACTAAAACACATCATAATTAAAATGCCAAAGGTTAAAAACAGAGATAAAATATTAAAAGTAACAAGACAAAAACAGTTACCTACAAGAGAGTCTCATAAGACAGTTAGCAGATTTTTCAACAGAAACTTTGTAGGTCAGAAGGGATTGGTACAACCAAGATTACTCTAACCAGCAAAACTATAATTTAGAATTGAAGGAGAGATAAAGAGTTTTTCAGACAAGAAAAAGCTGAAATTCACCACCACTAAACCAGTATTATAAGATATGTTAAAGGGTTTTCCTTAAGTAGACTAAAAAGACCAAAAATATGAATCAAAATATAGAAAAGAAAAAAATTCTCACTGACAAAGGCTGACAGTAAAAGCAGTGGGTAAACCAATTATAAAGCTAGTATAAAGGTTAAAAGGCAAACATAGGAAGATCATGTGTAATTACAACAATAAGTTAATACACACAAAAGAAGTCAAAAGTAATGGCAAAAACATATGTGGAGAGGGTGAATAAAAATTGTAGTGATTTTAGAATGTATTCAAATTTAAGTAACCATAAACTTAACTGCTATAAACATAGCTTAGCATATATGAAGAAACTGGTAACCACAAACCAAAAAATCTACAAGAGATATATACAAGAAATAAGGAGAATGTAATCAAAACATGACACTACAGAGTCAAAAGCACATAAGAGAATAGAGCAAGTGAATAAAAATGAAACAGAGAATACAAAAGCTAGATGATAATTATTTTAAAAGTGGCAAAAAGTACACACCAATCACAAATTACTTTAAATGTAAATGCTCCAATCAAAAAGCATCATTTGGCTTAATATATAAAAACACAAGACCTGTCCATATGCTATCTACAAGAGACCTACTTGAGATTGAAAGACACACACAGACCAAAAATAAATAAATGAAATTAGATATTTCATGCATATGAAAACCAAAAAAGAGCTGAGGTAGCAAACTCATATTAGACAAAAAAGATTTTAAAATGGCTGTGCAAGACACGTGCATTTTATAATGATAAAAGGATCAATCCACGAGAGGCTCTAACTCTAGTAAACATCTACACATCCAATGTAGAAGCACTTAAGTATAAAAAAACAGACATTGCCAGATATAAAAGGAGTTTGAAAGAATAGTCATAGTAGGGGACTTTAACACACCATTGACATCAATGGATAAATCCAGACATAAAATCAACAAGAAACAGTGGCCTTAAATGACACATTAAACCATCTAGACTTAATTGATATTTTTAGGACATTTCACCCAGAAGCAACCAAATATACATTCTTTTCATGTGCACATGGAAGATTTTACAGGACAGACCACACATTAGGCCACAAAACAAGTCTCAATATTTAAGAAGATTGAAATCATCTCAAGTATGTTCTCCAACCACAGTGGTTTGAAACTAGAAATCAATTATAAGAAGAAAATGGAAAAACAGGAACTCATGGAGGCAGCAACATCCTAATAAAAAATGAATGGGCTAACAAAACAAAAAGATCAAAGAAGAAATCAAAAGATATGTTAAAGCAATTGAAAATGAAAATACAGTGACCTAAAATCTAGGGGATACTGCAAAAACAGTTCTAAGAGGGAAATACACAGCAATACAGCATACCTCAATAAACAAGAAAAATCTCAAATAATCATACCGTACACACAAAGGAACTAGAAAATGATGAACAACCCAAAGTGAGTATAAGGAAAAAATAATAAAAGTCAGAGTAAAGATAAATAAAAGAGTTAAAAAATACATAAAAATTTTAAAGAATAATAAAAATTCAATGAAACCAAGAGCTCATTCTTTCAAAAGATAAACACATTTGATAAGTCTTTAGCCAGACTCATCAGGAAAGAGAGGACCCAAGAAAATAAAATCAGAAATAAAAGTGACAACTGACACCACAGAAATATAAAAGATTATAAGTAAATAATAAAAAACAATTATCTGCCAACAAATCGTACAGGTAAAAAATAAATTTCTACAACCATACAATCTTCCAAAGTTGAATCAGAAGGAAATAGAAAATCTGAACAGATAACTACAAATGAAATAGAACCAGTAATCAAAAAACTCCCAACAAAAGCCCTGTACCAGATGGCTTCACAGAAGAATTTTAGCAAACGTTCAAAGAAAAATATCCATCTCTCTCAAATTCTTCCATAAAACTGGAAGAGGATAGTCTCCTAAACTAATTTCTGAGGCCAGTAATATACAAAAACCAGAAAAGACTCTACCAAAATGTGTGTGTGTGGGTGGGTGGGTGTGTGTGCGTGCATGTGCGCTAATATCCCTGATGAACATAGATGCTAAAATCATCTACAGAATATTAGCAAACCCAACTCAGCAACAGATTAAAAAGATCACACAACTAGAGCAAGTGGGATTTATTCCTGGAATTGAATGCAAGGTTGATTCAATATCCTCCAGTCAATTAAGGTGATATGTCATATAAACAAAATGAAGGTTAAAAATCATATGATTATATATGATTATATCAACAGATGAAGAAAAAGTATTTGACAAAATCTAACATCCATTTATGATAAACACTCTCAACCATATATTAAAAACACACCATGTATTAAAAACACCTAATACATTGCAAAAAGCTAATTTATAGTTCTAATTATTCTTTGCTCAGAAAGCTCTCAGAGTAGGTATTACTCTCATACTTTTCCCCTACCTGTGCTATCCAAACTACTAGTCAATTCTAAACAACTCTAAGCCCCGACTCAGGGCTTTTGTTTGATATATATAGCAGGTAGTATCTATATAAAAAGTTCTCTGCGTAACAGGTATGAGGTAGTTCTCTTTCCCTTCCTCTTTCAAGAAAAAAAAAATTTAAAAACAGCTCTTATACTTTCAGACTGGTAACTCAACATTCTTTTACTGACCTCTTATGTCACTTTTTATTTTGGGGATCAAGGGTACATCCTACCTCAAAAGATGTCTTTACAAAAGATCAAAGAAATATTCTTCAACAGAGTATCATTCATGTGGCATTTCTCATACAATGGCTCCAAAATGTCAGCTTTATAACACTATAGCTATTATAGTTTCATTTTCAATTTTAGAGAAACGATCAGATAATCAAATAGTATATTTCTCCAAAATGACTATGATCCATGGAACTAAACATTCATCCATTAACACGTGGCTGATTAATGTATAGTTTTTTGCACTCTGCTCTTAAATATACAATCGCAAATTTGTCCCAATCTCTTAGAAATACTAAAAAAAGTTTTCATTTACAAGCAAATGCTGAACTGCAATAAGCAGAACATATTAAATATCCAATGAAAAACAACACAAAATGGCAAAATTAGAAGTGTAGGAATTTTACCTTAATTCTTCTCTCAGTGTCATCTAATTTTAACTCTGCTGCAACCAGTTTCTTTGCCAAATCATCTCGTTCAGGAAGGTGTCTAGCTTCAGAGATCTTTTTCAGCTTCTGCAAGGAAAATTTTGTTCTAAATAGTTCACCTTCGGTATCTTTCACCCTTTTCTCAGTTGCCCGTTCTTTCTCTTGAGATTTTCTTAAGCGTTCTTTGAGTGCTGTAATCTCATTGTTATGACGAACAATAAGTTGTGAGATTTCATTTTCTGTATCTTCAAACTTATTAAGGGCTTTCTCCTGTCTGTATTGAAGCCTTTTCAAAGCCTTATTTTCTTTTAGCAGCTCAGCTAACTTGACCTGGAGTTCAGTTACTTCATTCTGCAATTCATTGATTTTTAGCAGTCTTGCAGAAAGAACTCGTTTTGTAACAAGATCGATATCTTTCCGAGGTGGCTCCCTATTGAGGCTCTGGGAGCGAAATCCCACTCGGACTCCCCTTCTGTTTGGTGGACCCTTAGGACTTGGTTTCCTAGGGGCTAAAAAAGAAACAGTAATAACGTAAAGTGAAAGCTGTATCAAATGTAGTATTATTTTTAATCCTAATACAAGTGGATCCACAACATTCTTACTTTGTTCCTTAACATGTAATTTTACAGTATTTTGTTAAATAACAGATTTTATTTAAAGCTCTTAATGTAATGTTTTTATTAAGAAACGTTTGGAATTTTTAAAGAAATGTCATTAATATATGATATACCAATAGTTTATAGGAAATTATTTTACCTTGCTTTAAGAGATGGCAGTATCAGGCTTTACCACTTTTAACTTTATAGTAAGATGGTAAATCAGAATTCAAAACTGGACATCATCAGCATTAACATGGTGCCTACTAAACACTGGACAAAACATTGTATTATTCAAGTTATTTGTAACAATATATTTGGGATTATTATTTGAAATGTGGAAATACATGTTTAATTAGACCTCTTTATTTTCAGAAAAAAGATGACATGTACAGTGAGAAGATTTGGGTCAGGGACTCACATTTACCACTTAATAACTTGGCCATTCAATAAAACCTTTGCAGGTCTATTGTCTTCACATACAGAATGAGGATAATGCCATCTATATAATTAGGTTGTTGTTTAGATTAAATAAAGTCTGACGTAAAACAGAGCTCCCACAAACATTCTGTCAGTGATAAGAAGTTAATCCCATTTATAAGTGATTGAAAATGGAAAACACTTTGGTACAGATGTGATTCTAAATGCTTTCTCAGGGGCATTCTGTTTTGTGATGGTCATATCGAAAAATTCTGACATAATTTGAAAACAAGATAAAAACAAAATGCTACATCCTAAAATATATAACGATATGAAATCCTTGGGGTGTACATATTAGGTCAACATTTCACAAAAATAAGGAATGCAATTTTTACTAAAAGTTCATTAAACTTAGGCCTCAATATAAGAATGCCTGACCTTTAGAAGAGGCTTCTGGATGTCTGCCACAGAGAATAATAAACTGTAATCTCCAAGGTGGCTGCAGTTTTTTCAAGAAGGAAATATATTCCAGAGTAAAAAATCAATCAATCAATAGACAGACAGATAGATAACTAGAAAAATACAACCTTTCCTTACCATCTCTCTAGCCATGAATACCCTGATTCTATTATGTAAACAAGCAAAGAATAACAAACAGTACTTACAATTTAACATTATAAAGTCTCATTAAAAAGATGGAAGATTATAAAGATTATATAGGTGTTTTGAATGTATACTGATTTGGGATTCCAGCTCCATAAATGCTTGAAAACATCAATAATAAAATAAATGAGGGAAATAAATGGGGAAATATTGACTTGCAACTTTGAAACTATGCTAGCCAATATAGTAGTCACTAGCCTCATGTGGCTACTGAGAAATCTAAAGTATGGGTAATCCAAACAGTTATGCCATAGCTGTGCAATAAACACTGGAATTCAAACACTTCAAAAAACAAACAAACAAAAAGGGATGCAGAATATCCCTACATGATATTTTATATTAACTATATTTTAAAAATGACATTTTGGATATGTTGGGCTAAATAAAATATATTATTAAAATGAATTTCATCTGTTTTTTTCCTACTGTGGTTACCAGGTAATATAAACTACACATGTGGCTTGCATTTGTGACCTGCATTGTATTTCCGATGGGCAGCAATGCTCCAATTTTAATTTGGAGAGTCCATCATTTCAATTTTCTTTCTCAACATACTGAGTTGACAGTGTTTTGGTATCTATATGGAATATGTACTGAGCTCTTGGAATGACAAACTTTTTATATAAAAATAACTATTCATAAAGATGAATGTTAATAATTCCAAATCTCTGATTTTATGTATAAAGTTACATTACTCAAACAAAATGTCCTATAAATAGAAACTTGTTTTATTTGAAAAATTAAAGCCTATATGAGAATCAGGATAAATTTTTCCCCTAATATTTTACTTCAGCTAATCAGACATAAAGGGCTTCCACAACCAGCTTTTTGACATCCTAAAAATCTGAATATTTACTTTTAGTATCTTCTATTTATATAACTACAAACTGAGTACTAAAAGTACACTTAACCTGAACTGAAAAATATTGCCCAGCTTTCATCTGCTCTTTTTTCCTTTTTAAAATTCTTGAGATGAGACATAGTGTTAATAGGAGTGAGAAGATAATTTGACTGTTGTGCATACCATTCTTCATTTGTCCCTTAAGTCACCACCAAAAAGATGGTAAGAAAATATTGCTTTTTTTTCTTTAGGAGTTAAGTATACAGCTCATTTAAAAAACATGTATTAAAGATAAACTATCTACCAAAAACTCAAGATGTTTATATTACTGACAAAACAAGAAATATGTAATATACAAACATGTATAACCTAAACTATTATTAAATTTTATCTTTATAATGTAACTTCTGATAGAATACCATTTTAACAAATAAAATGAGGAAAATAAAAAGAATATGCTATTAAACATGCAAACTGCAAATTCAAGTGTTCACAATGCTGTTTTAATTACACTTGTTCCTTTCTTAGTTTAGTCTACAATGGCGATTGCAACTTAAACCAAGGGAAATAAACTTAGTGTTTATAGAAAGGTATCAGTTTGGTGCTGTTACTTGATCTAAGGTAGATATATTACCAAACATTTTACTGCAGAAGACAATGCAAAGCAAAACTATATAAGTCATATTGAAGACAATAACTGAAACATTTCTGGTGATGCTGGGACTATTTTTCATAGCTTTTTCTCCATATCTTCTCAAATAAGATAAGGCTTAAGAAGTTCTGACTCCTTAATTGGGTGGCCTCCAAAACTGCTTCTGGGGAAGGAGTGAAAATTCAAGTATTCCTTCCAATAATTCCCTAGGTATGCAAATTATTTCTTGAGAATAAATAGGCATATTCCAAGGTTCAACTCTAAGGTGTGTTTGTTCTTAATTATGTAGCAAAAGTTTAATATCAGATTATGCTCTCAACCACAAAATCAAAACAAGAGGCCTACACTGGGACAGATGTGGAGGAAGAGACCAAAAAACCTACAGCATTGTACATGCAAAAAAAAAAAAAAAAAAAAAGGAAAAAGAAAGAAGAAAGGAAGAGCAACACCCAACTGTTAGCAGTATGGACACCCCTGGGAAGCTAGATCAGGGATCCATAACAAGGTTGCTTTCCAAATGAACATATATTCTTATAGATTTCCTAAAACAATATTATTTTTCAAAGTAAAAATTTATGTAGGTAAATTTAATTATACTCCTGTTGAAATCTTTTCAATGGCTAACTATTCTCCCACAGAAACAATCAATATATCAGTATTGAATTCATATTGTTTTATGACCTGGCTCCCATTTTCCTTTTCAGATCTCAATTTTATAATTCCCTGCCTTGCAATCTAAACTCTCACCATTCTAAACTACCGCTAACTGTGCTGCATTTATTAACACATACTGTAATAACCTCATTTGCTACAGTATTTTTCCATGGTGTACTTGTAGTCCTTACACATATTTTGTTACTAAGTAGTACATCAGGTTTTTCTTGACCAGGGATTTATTAAGATGAAGAAGAGATTTCTAGAATATTATCTAGTCAAATATGTATTAATACCTACTTCCAGAATAGTGATACTTAATAAGAACAATTTTTAATTATTAATTTTGTTTCCATTTTATAACAGTTTAATAGAAAACAGACTGGAAATCTCAAGTCTCAAATTATATTCCTAGGTTTAATTTGAACTTTGGCAGTAAGCACTGTGTCACTAGGGGAAGTAATTTCACTGAATCTAAAAAAAAAAAGGAAATCCCCTTAACCACTTTATATCAAAGGCTTTTACTACTTTTTAAAAATGAAGACAAAGAAAGGTACAAAAGTTTTGATGTTTGTTTTGCCTTTCCAGTACCTCAGAAATCCTAAAGCATTTATTTAGGAAGAAAACAAACTGAGAAGCCTTAATTATGGTTCTTTCTTCTGTTTACACTATAACTGACTATAACAAAGGATAATAATGCCATAAGCAATTTACATAAATTTATAAAAATATATCCTGTTGAGAATGTAAACCAGCCTATTTACATATAACAATATACATATTAATAGAAGAGTTTCATTCATGCAAGCTTTCCTTAAGCACTCGAAATGAATCTTCTAGGTCTACTGGGCTCTTTCAAAGAATGCTTACCTTGGTGATGCACTTGGCTATCTGAAATTTGTTTTTTAGAATTTTTTCCCTTAATATTTGTAGGTGAAGGAGGATTGACCAGCGATGACCGGCCAGAAGACTGTGGTGTAGTTCCAAAATCAGATGAACAATAACAGTAATGGTGTTTGCCTGCCTTACTTTCTTGGTCAGTATCTGGACTTCTTTCTCTTTCCCCCATCGTTTTCAAAAATAGTCTCTATTCACATAATTTCACAGAATTCTTTTTTCCAGAAAAATCTATGACAAGCCTGAAGAGCATTTTTTAGAGTCTTTAGATCCTGGTAATAATATTCATGTCTGTGCAATTTGTTTCTCTACGTGTCTGTAGTCCACAATTCACATTAGCAACCAGAAGATACACTTTTTCCCCCTACAAGTAAGGAAAGGGAGGAAAACTCATGATATTTCTTGAAATAGAGCTCTACAGTTTATTACAATGAAAGATACTAGAAGCAAAATAATGTACTACTTATTTTTAAATGAGATTATAATTTTTTCATCTATATTTTCATAGTTATTTACATATTTGGAGAAAAGATAGATTGTCATAGCCTAGCTAGAGAACATGAAAAGTACCTGACATATAATTGCTTCTGAATAAATATTAATTGAATTTGACTCCCTTGAATCTTAAGATTTATAATAAATACATATGTTGATTTTAATGGGTGAAAAATGATCAAATAACCAGTTATTTTCTTTTGGGGGGAGGTAGAGGTGGATAAAGAACAAGTCTTCTAATAAGAACAAAAAATATCCAAGAGTGATTACATAAAAATGTAAAACTAAAGTATGTAAAAAATAATCAAATTAAAACACTTGATGAAAAACATTTGCAACATGACAGAAAAATTCTTACCACTTTTAGCACATAAATATAAACTGTATACTACCCCATATTAAAAACAGGACAAAAGTTAAAGGGACAAAATACATGTGAAGACCCATAGCAGGCAACACAAATGGTATGCACATAAAAATATTCAACTTAGATACCATTTTTAAACTTAACAAATTATCAAAGATTTTTTCAAAACAACACTCCAGAACAGCTGTCAAGAAAAGGTAAACAGAATTTTTTTTTAAAAAAGTTGGCAAGATGTATTATAACTTTAATTATGCTTTTAACCTTTGATTCAGTAATTCCATTCCTGGATACCAAGAAAATAACCTAAAATAGGGTAAAAGTTATGTGCAAATGTATAATGCAGTACAATTAAAAAACAAAAGGAAGGAACCTAACTATCTAACCATTTTAGAATAATTAAAATTAATGTTAAAATCAATACAGCATATCATGCAATTGTTAGAAACACTGACAAAACATCTGTTAACAAAGAAAAAGTTTATACTCTTATGGCAAAGAAAAAATTCAAACTGGTGTATACAACAGGATATCAACTACACATATTCATTGAAAGGAGTAGTCTTCCTAGTGAAGACTCAGGAACCGAAAAGAAATTGCAAAACAAGGAATATGTATACTCCAAAATAGTGTCTGTCTGAGCAACATGAATTTTAGGTGATTTTTATCTCTAATACATTTTTGTTTTCTAATAAAATTGAATTACTTTTATAATTAGACTGTTTTTCTAATATTCAGAAGAAATAAAAATCTGATTAAATTAGTGTTAAAAGTATAGCAGTTCTAGTAATATATGAAAAAAAGACATATAAAAGATGGCACTAATACTATTCATTACTGTAGTGGTAAAGGATTACGACAATCAAAATGACCATCAATAAAAACTGCCTACATATACCTAAACATCTATACAATAAGTACGGTACTATGAAGCTATTAAAGGAATGAGAACTATCTCTGTATGCTCTCTGCAGTCTCGAGTGATCTCCAGATTGTATAAAAAAGATGAAGAAAATCATGTATTGTATACTACCATTTATAAAATGAAGAGAATTATAAATATATCCACATAATTTTTTATATTTTTAAAAAGCAAAAAGATAAACTAAACACCTAATTTAAAAAGGGTGGTGGGGGGGAGTTGATATCTAAGGAAGGGATGTCCAAGAGAACTTTCAGCAAGTTATAGAAATGTTCAATAATCTGTGCTGTCCAATATAGTAAGTAGCTGGGTACATATAGCTACTGAACATTTGAAATGTGGCAAGTGACTAAGAACTAATTTACTTTTGTTGAATTTTAATTAAAATTTTAAAAGCCACATGTACTGATGGTTAGCGGATTGAACAATACAACTGTGGGGGAAGGGAGGAAACAAAATTTAGGGGCAGAGATTATAGTTAGACTTCTTTGTCTATAATTTTTGTAGACTTTTGAAATTATAATTTTTAGAAATTAGAGTTTTAAAAACCAATTACTATAAATCAAAAGGAAATGAAACAAATCATTTTAACTACAGATACAGTTGGTGGCAAAATCACAAAGATTAACCAGTTTAGACTTTAAAACACAATGATTTGACTTTATATCCCTAGTGAGATATATCCTGACAAAAAAAATAAGTGCAAATTTTTTTTCAACGTGTGAAGAAATAAATATAATATAAGCTAATATGAATTTTAAAACTTTGTAGTCTGAAGTAGGAGTATAAGTATGAATTTATGGTGGATTTTATATTTTTCAAAAAACTACTTCTTAGCTGTCTATGGAAAATCATAGAAGAAAGGAACAAACCAATTGCAAAGAACATTCCTAGTGGACAGATGTAGTGTCTAAATACCATTTACCTTTAAAAGAAACTAGAGCTTCTCATAAAATATCTTATTCTGTATCTGAGGGAAGAATCATATAAGATGAAATAAAGAATCTAGAAATTTGGTTACACTAGATAGATGTCAATAGGGCTCAAGAACCAACTTGAAGGAGCTCCTATTAGCCAAAGATGCAATTATTTCACTATCAATAAGAACTGTATCAGCAAAGAATCAAAACACATCACATATCTTTAAATCCATGAGGCCATATGATATTTTAAAAAACTAATTAGTCACCTTTGGAAGATGCTAGGGAGCCAACTAATTCACATTAAAATTGATATAATAAAGAAAAAAATCAAACATGTATCTTGCCTCTACTATTATAAGCTATACCTCAAAATAATAAAATAGTAACTAAAGGTAAATATTTCTTTACAGAATTATTCTAGCTAATAAATGAAAAGGAAAATATTAGAATGATAGAATTAGAATATTGCCATTTTGTAGCCAATATTGAAATAATGAAGCTAGACAATGATCACTAATGGCTGGTAACAGCACAGAATAGAAACAAGCAGACACTATGAGCTCCAGATAGGACACAATACCTCGAAAGTAATCTGCTCCATCTATAAGAAAAATTAAATCTGATTCTGATCAAATAGCCAAAATGTAAATGACAATTTACAGAAAATACAAGAGACAGATGTACATGGAGCAATTAATAAAATCCAGACTGTGGCAAATTCTATTAGGACAAACTGGTTTCTATGACACAAACTGCAAGAAGAAAAAGAAGAGACGGGGGTGTATCTATATATTAAGAAAGTCTTAAGGAAAACAAACAATTATAATCCATGAACTTTATTTCAATCCTGTTACAAATTATATAAAAGAAAATTGTAAGATAATTAAGAAAATTTAAACAATAGATAATTATGTTAAGGAATCACGTTATCACTTAAGGTGAGGAAATAATATTATTGTGGTTATTTAAAAAAGGAATCCTTATTTTTTCAAGATATATGTTGAGATATTTATGGATAAAATTAAACAATATCTGATGTTTACTCCAAAACAACCCAGGGGAAGTAGGTAAAGGTAAAGATGAAAGAAATAAGACTGGCTGTGATACAGTTTGTTGTTGACTGGATGACAGAGAAGGTAATATCTACTTCTGCATTTGTTAAAAATTTCTTAGTAAACAAAATTTTCTAAAAAGTTAAGCAAACAGATTTAGAATTTAGATTTTACTTCCTGATGTATTAGTGCCTGTCAATTAGCTATTAGATCTGAAATCAGCACTTCCAAGGACAACCACTAATATTTTAAAAAACATATAATATCAGCCTGCAGTCATAAAATATTTACATATTTAAAAAACTGTCTAGAAAAAAAGGATGATGGATTAGAGAAGTTAAGTGGTTCCATCACCTATTATTAGCTCTGTAAATCTGGAGAAGTCATCTAATATCTCAATCTATATTTGAATTTCAATTTTCTCAACTGTAAAATGGGAAAAATAGTAACTTTCTTAGAGAATTGTTGTGATTAAAAGGGAGAATTCAATCACTACTACACAATAAGTACTCAGTAAATATTAACAATTATATTTACAATTTAAATTTCTAAGATACTCAGTAAATTCTGATTAATGTTCTCTGTCAAAGACTTTCAGTTTTAATTCCAATAATTAAAAGTTGATTATATGGTATATATGAGGCTTGATTCATATGCACATAGCAAGAGTAGTTCAACCCTCTAAGTCAGAGATGCCACCTAACTTTTCATGGCAAGGGATAAAACTCCACATAACATAACCTGCCATTCATCTCTTACACATCAGCATTCTTCCTGCTCTCCAAATATATACATATAGTTAAAAAAAAAAAAAAAAAAGCAAATGTCCACTTTCCCATTATTCCAATTCTCCTCTCCAGGACAACTATTTTAATGACTTACACTTTTATGCTTACATAGTTCTTGAATTAGCAATTTTAGGCTATGAAAGATGAGGATTTAATTCACACTTCATTTTAAATGGTTACAACATGCAACTACATGTTGGCTATGCAAGATTTTTTCCTTAGAATTCCTAATTGTCCTTTTTTCCTAATTGAAATGAAAAACATCCTTCTTATCACTAATATCTGCCAGCTTCTTAAGTCATTTTATCTGAAGACTAAAATCCATTCCATTTTTTCTCTTAAAGACATTTTTCTTGGAGGCCAATGATTTTCTATTCTAACTTAAACCAATTACTCTCTAGATCTGTGGCACCACTGTCATTCTGGAATTACTTTTATTGTACTCCTGTATTAATCCACCATTTCTAGTAGCCCACACCACTATCTTTATTGAATTAAATCCTAGTCCATATCCTCAAGCACCTTCTTTGGAAAGAGTATATGGGTTAGGAGATTAATGTTCTGAGTCCTTCCTTGCATGTCTGAGAATGTTTTTATTTTGCCCTCATATCTGATAGTTTTCATAGGTTCCAAATTTTAAGTCATTTTCTCCCAAAACTTTGAAGACACTGCACTGCTCCACTGTCTTCTAAACCCTCAGAGATGCTTGTAAGATGGTATAGTCATTCTTTTACAAGACATATTGGTATAGTCATTCTTTTATACAACATTTTTTTTTTGAGCTCTCACTACATAATAGTATTCAGAACAAAAAATCTCTGCCCTTATGGAATTTACACTCTAGTTATGCTCATTAGATTCTCATTCTTTTATGAGTTATCTTTTTTTTCACTCCCTAGGAACTTTTAGATTTTCCCTCCTATTATACCGAAATTTCACAATAATGTGTGCAGGTGTGGGTATTTTTTCATTGATTGTGTTGCCCCTTTCACTCCTTTTTATTTTGGAAACTTGTATCTTTAAGCACCAGAAATGTTATGTTACTTTTTTGATAACTGACTCTGTTTACTCTTTGAAACTTCTACTAGTCAAACAATAGAGCTGCTGTGTCTTTTTGTTCTATTTTTAAAGAGATTTACTCAGTCTAAAACAACCAGGTTTTCTTTTTAATTTGTGCACACATCTTAGATTTCCAAGAACTTGTTCTTGTTCTGTTTTTTAAAAATAATTATTTTGTTCTTGTTTTACTGAGGCAACATATTTTCATTTCTCTGAAAGCACTAAACAGACATTTTGTTTGTTTTAAAGTCTCTTTTGATCCAGGAATTCTCTCTTTCACATGGTGACAGTTTTCCTGTTTATCTTATGCTTTTTATTTATATACTGCTGGTTTTATATCTTTGAATATAGTTTTTGGTTGTCTATTGATATTTAAGAAAGAAGAGAAAGGAAGAATAAAAGGAAGCCATGTACATGTGAGTAGGGCTTGCTGACAGGTACACTCTTGGGTGAACAGCAGAGAATCAGCCATTATACGGGGACTCCCTAAAAGCTTGAAGAGGGATTATCTCCAGAAACAAATGTCCACTATGGCCACTCTCTTTAGTTTTGTCTTTGTTCTTATTTCCATAAGAAATTACCTCTGTATTTATGATGGGAAAAAGAGGTAGGAGTGAAGAACAGCGAGTATTAATTACACTGTCACTGTACATGGATTTGAGTGGGAAAGGACACAAAACCATGTCATTTTATATAGTTTTTCAATTATTCTTCTTTCCTTTTTTCAATCATCTTTTTTTTTTTTATTTCTTTGACTTTTTAAATCCCAAGATTCTCTGAGATTCTGACAGATATTCTGTTGGATACATCAGAATCTCTTTGCTGCAGTTCCCTCCTGAATATTTTAGGACATAGTTCTCTCTCTGTTCTAATCTGTTTCAACCATCATCACTCTTTGTCTCTTTCAGAAATGTGTTGTAATTGCTTATCTACTTATAGTAGTCTATCATTGCTTCAATTTTATGAGTTTACTCTTTTTTTTATTTAACATTATTTTAATGTTTCCAAGGAGAGAGAAAACTATTATGGTCAGATCTACACCTTTAACACAAGTTTTTTAAGCCAAAAATATTTGTACCCTTTTAAGACAACTTGATATAAGCAATCACTCTTCCAAAGTCCATGAAATACTATTCAATTCATGAACCCATTAGGTCAAATTACTGATAACAAAATTACTGATAACTGATGCCATTTTAAACAATGGGGAAACCGAGATGAGCAAGAATACACTATGAGTTGTTCAAAGGTAAGGTTTGGTTCTTCTACCAAAGAGAAACAAGAAATACAATCACAATAAATTATGTATGTATCCTTTATATATTCCCTAAAAATATTAGTAATTACATGAGAATACTTCCTTAATAGTGATAACAAATACAAGAATAGCCCCAAAACACAAGAGAATATTTTATCTTTGCCAAACTTCTGATTATTTAGGATCTATTAAATAAGTAAGGCAGGTATTTCTAATCTACATATACTTGTATCATGCTGTACTATGTTATAATTCTTCATGACAACAAACAGGTATTCCTTAGAAAATACAGCAACTCCAAGATCTAAGCTTTCCTAGAAAATAGAAATTTAGACACCTCTGTGAAAAGTCATTTTAAAAACTTAGTCCTTAGTCCTTATAAAAAATATTGTTGCCTGGCTGACAAAGTTGTCAGAAAAACAGTTCAAACAAGCTAACAGGCAAACAAAAGAAAAAAAAAAGGACATAAAATATGAAATATAAGAACAAAAGAAGGAAGAAATGGATAAAGATGAAGTAAGGCAACTATTAGAATGACAACTGGTCACAATTTTTCTTATAAAGTATAAACAAATAAAAAAAAAAGTACTATACCTTAATGAGATTACATAATAATTTACACTGGAATGACCCTGGGGAATCAATCCTCTCTTCGCATAGATTAAGGAAACTAGGGCTCAGAAGAGCAAAGTAACTTAACCACAATTTATCAAAGATCACAGAGTTAAAGTTAGTACAATCTGAAACGGACTACAAGTTTTCTGACTCGTTACCTATTCAATATTTTGATATCAACAATCAGATGAAAACTACTTCATCTCTGAAGTTACCTCCATTTGCATTTATCACATACTGCCCTCCCCCTGCTAAAACTGAAGAAACATTTCTGCTCCTTTTTAGAGCTAAACCCTTCACCTGTCGTCTTTCCTATACCTTCTCTCCATCTCAAGGGACTGTGTTCCTGCAATTGTGCCCTCTCTATAGGATCATTCTTATCAACAAAGAGGCTCTAATACAGTTGTTGCTTGGTTCCATGTCCTATTGCATCTATAACACAATTTCTCTACTCCAATTTTCCAATAAAATTTTTCGAAGAATAATCTATAATCTAGAATATTATCTCTACTTCTTCTCCAATCATTTTCTTCTGAATCCACACTAGTCAGGTTTTCATCCCCACCATTCCACTGAAATACCTTTTGTTAAAATAGAAAATGACTTTTATCATGGCTAAATCCTATTTGTCCCTGATCTTACAGCAGCATTTGACAAAACTAACCATTCCTTCCTTCCTAAAACATTCTTTTCTTACTTAGCTTCTACAGCCATCTGCTTTCCTGGTCTTTACATCACTGGCTGTCTCTTCTCAGTATCCTTTGTTGACTCCTCTTCCTGATCTCTAAATGTTAGAATACACGAGGTACCTCATATTGGTCCTCTTTTATCTACATTCTCTCTTTAGATGATGTCAGCTAGACTTCTTTTGCCTGGACTTCCAGATTTATACATCCAGCTTCCTATCTGATGATTTCATATGGGTATCTAAAAATCATTTCAAACTTACATGTCCAAAACCAAAATCATGATCTGTCTCCCTTTTACCCCCACTCGTTCTCATTTTTCTGATCTCATTAAACAGCACCTCCCTCTGCTAAATTACTTACATTGCAAATAGAAGAATTATTCTAGATTATTTAAGCTCACATCTCACATCCAAACTATCTGTAAAATCAGATGGTTTGATCACCAAAATATATTACATCCCCACTGATACTGCCCTAGCCTAAACCATGATCTTTTCCTCACTTGAACTCCTGCAAAAGCATTGCTATCCCAGTCAGAGAAAGCTACTTGACAAAATTGGCATTGCTCTCCTGTTTAACACCTATCAATGGCTTTCTAGAGCCTTCATATTCCTTAACCACAACTGAAAACTTCTACAAGATCAAGGCCTTCTGCCTACTTCTTCATCCCTATTTGATGTAATTTGTCCCCTCATCTGCTTTTTTAGCTTAAGTGGCTTTCTTTGTGCCAAGAACATACCAAGCTCGCCAACTTAGACTTAGCACTTGCTGCACTCTTTACCTAGAAGGCTCTTTCCATAGGACTTCACAAAGATGGGTCACCTTCTCTTCATCCTGTTCTTTACACAAATGCCACCTTCTCAAAGTCTCACCTGCTAATTCTATAAAAATGAGCCCAGTTACTCTATCTTATTAGTGTTTTATTTTCTTCACAGACCTTATTACTATTGGAAATAAATTTACACTTATTGTCTTCTACTAAATATAAGACCTATGAGAAGAGAAATATTTTCTGTCTAGTTTACCACAGTAACCACAACACCATTTATTAATTTTTGAAAAATAATTATTCTGTAATGTAATTCCAAATAGAATATTAATTTTTCTGTTCTATAAAATCTGCCTTTCTGGTTTAAAGGAAATGTTAAATCTTCCCTCCTTAACTGCACAAGACTTACTTAAATCTCTAAAATTCCTAAGATAAATGTTAGCAAATCAAAAAATTTTACTTAGAGCCATGACCATATAAAGTTGGAATATGCTCACTGGCTTAACTATAAATAACTGAGATGGGCTAACAGGGTTTCAGACAAAATAAATTTCACCTGTAGTTTCAATAGTAATTTCTATTGACTAATATAAACTAATCACAAATAGTTCTCCGTTTAATTGTGATCAAGAATGAATTAATTAAGAGTTGTTCATGTTTCTTTTATCTATACAGGGGTAACATAAAAGTAAAAAATAAAAACTATAAGTCTTGCCCAATTTCAGTTCCTAAGAATTGTTTCTTTTATAAAAATGGCCAGGAGTGCTATTATGGCAATGCTAGAAAACATCAAATCTAATGCTTGTCATTTTTCATCCAAAACGAACTTTCTTTCTAAAACAAAAACTAACAGTATAGGTCACACATAAAGTATCAGAAAAAAGATTACTGTAAGCTCTTTCAGTACCAAAATGCCTCTTTTATATCCAGTTTCAAGTGAATCAGAAAGTAAATCTAAGCTATAGTCCACTGTACGTGGAATATTATAATGATCATCTGATTTGTGTGACTTTAAGAAAGGTTCTTAGTTTCCAGGGGGGAAAAACGTATAAAATCAAAGAACTGTTAATTTCTACTTATTTCCCTATATTCAGCTTCTTTGTATAAAATATTACTAGCTGGTTAGCTGTGCTGCCTGTAAGAGTTCACACAACAGGCACCTACATGAGTTAAATAAACATAAAATAAGAGAGAAAGGAATAAGTATATCTCTCTTCCCAGATGAATAAATAACTGTAGATAAAGGTAAAAAACAACATTGCTTCGTACAAAAAAACTGTACAAAAGAAAAATGATTAGAAACAAAACCAAGGTTTTCCATTTCTCTATTTATGTGTTCCAGGATGGTCCTAAGAATTTCCTTATCTTACATTGATTTACACAGTTACCTACTCTTGTTTAAAAATCAAACTATATTTAGATTTCAAGTATGGTTTCCTGGACTCTAGATTAGATTACAGTAAATACTAGACTTAAAATTTAAGGTATAATCAGCTTCTCTTCAACAGCATTTAAAAACAATGAGTCAAATTACAACATCTCAACTACCGTACATATTCCCAAATGAAAACATCATGGACCCTTTATTCATAAGGAATTTACTGAACAACTACTAAGTGCTAGGCACTCAACAATGGATGAAGCTGAAGATTAAAAAATAAGCAAGACACAAGTGATCCCTTACTATTAAGAAACTCCAAGCCAAGAAAAGAAAGACAATACAAGAGTATAAGTACTAATGACAAAAGGAAATAAAGGAGGCTAAGTAAACTTGAAACTAAGATTAGAGGAAAGACAGGAGTTTGGAAGGTTTTCAGAGGCAATAATGCCTAAATTGAGTCTTTAGGTATTAGCAGAGGTTAAGCACAAATATAATCTGGGTTGTGTGTTTGTATTTTTTGGGGGGAAGGGTGGTAGATGAGGTTAGTAAAAGAAGAGAGTTGGTGAGTAAAGACTCTATTTCTGTAAGAGGAAGCTGCTGTGCTAAGTAAAAGCATGAGATAAATGTGGCATTATCATCAAGCTGCAAATAGTTTATAACTGTGCTATTCAATGCACTGGCTACTGAGCACCTGAAATGTAGCTAGTCAGAATTGAGATATGCTGTAAGTGTAAAATACACATGGATTTTAACAAAGTAGTACATAAAAATGAACATTAAATATCTAAATTAATATTTTTTATATTAATTATATGTTGAAATAGCATTTTAGATATCTTGGGTAAAATAAAATATATTAACATTAACTTTATCTGTATTTTCTTGCATGGCAATTGAAAAAATGTTAAATTATGTATATGGTTCACGTTATATTTCTATTGGACAATGATCATTTAGAATGACTGAATTGGCTTGAGGTGGTGGGTAGTGATATAGTAATAATAAGTCAGGTGGGATTAAATGGAATAAACTATTACAAGAAGGATCTTTATGTCATACTGAGAAGTTGGTGGGAAACAAAGCGTCTTCAGTAGAAATAAAATGTTCAGATCTGACATTTACAAAGATCCATTTCCAAACCAATAATTGGAGGGCAAAAAGTCTGAAAGATGATGACCAGCTGATCTTTAAATCAAGTGGCAAATAATAGTTTGAACTAAAGTAGAGTAACTAGAGATATAGAGGTCAGAATCAATCAGAAATATTTATCAAGTAAAATAAACCGGAGTTTGTGATGGATTAAACATGGCATATGAGAGAAGAACCTAAACAAATTCCTAAGTTGGGGCTTGCCAAGCTGGGTGAATATGGTACCTATCATTCAATAGGATAGGCTTGGTGGTGATGGGTTCAACATCGGGCAAATTGAGTTTAGGATGCCTGCAGCAAATCTATGTGGAATTACAAAAACCAGCTAGACAAATTTGGAGCTAATGAAGAGTTCCAGACAGAGATAAAAAAACAAAAACAAAAAACTGAGAGTGCATTAATAAAATATATATGGTGAAAGCCAAAACTACCAAAAGCCTGGCGGTGAACTCAGCCAAGAAAAAAACACAGACAAAAGAGAAGGCATTAAACTGAATTATGAGAAAACACAATAATTAAATGGCAGGCAGAGGAGGAGGATCCCACAAAGCAGATGAATAATGATGGGCAGGAGAAGAATGAGGACAGGGGCTAGCATCTTTATCACAATGGACTGTTATTGTGTCTTACAGAATTACAATTCCATGATTGTTTAACAGAAGAGACGTGTCTCTGACAAAAGAAGAAAAATCTCTTTTCCAAAGTCACCATTTGCTTTTTGATATTTGAAATAACACTTTGCTGAGAAACAAACTATTATTTCCTATTATGTACGTGGATAAACATACAAATCAACATGTGACGAACTAAAGTGAAAAGTGTAAAATAATAGTACTATAAAATTCAAATGTGGAACTACAACTTGAAAAAATAGATTAAAATAACCATAGTAAAGAGAGAAAATAGAAAATAAATCTTTAGAACTGTGCCATTTTTTTCAGTTTTACTGTTGTCCAAATTCATGTAAGCCCCTTCCTGCAAATCAAAAATTCATTTAAAAGATGACTTTTAATCCTGAAGAGATATCTAATCCAAGTTCTTAACCTGAAGATAAAGGATGGCCATAAACTTGTATGTGCCCAACCGTATTTTCCTAAGGACGAGAGTCAAACTTCCTTCAGCCCTTCGAAGAAGGGGTCCAAGACAAAAAAGATTTAAGAAAAATGCCATCAAATGCAGCCAATCAAATAGCTTACACAAACCCAATCCTAATAGCAAATCCACTTGAACAAAACCACCTAACTTTTTATCCCATTTACTCAGGTATAGGTATGAACATCTCTAAACAATCCCCACAGTATCAAATATTCCCATTCCCAAATGGAAAAAAAAGAGTGACGCTAGTAGTTTGTTGCCAGCCAGGAATTTACTTATTGTTGTTAGCAAGTTGTCCAAAATTAAAAAGTGAGTAAGAGGGATTTAAACACAGGTGAACCGTGCTCTTCACCACTGTCAAAACAATGTCACTCGGTCTTGCCAAAGAAAACACCAAGGGTCTAAGCACGCACTCCAATTCATCCATGCCAAGGCACACTTTTTTTTTTTTTTTTTTTTTTTGGCCAACTCCTTCCTCCTCTCATCCCTGAGAGATGTGTAAAACTGTCCTTTCCACTCCTCACAGTCTTTCCACTCTAACCAGTCTTCACCCCTTTATTACCCCTGAGCCACCCTCAGAGCCTCCTTCTCTTCCTGGGCCCCGTCCCTGCTTTCCCATCTCCAGTCTCCACAGGCCTCGACGGCTTCCTAACAAAACCTAAGCCCTCCTTTAGATCCTCCTGCAACGAGCTCCCTTCCGCCTCTCCCCGATCCTAATACCCGACCCCTCTCTAACTCCTCCTGACTTCCAGGCCAGCACCTGACGGTCAACCTTCCCTCCTGCCGCCCTCTCCTAGCCGCAGGCTCTTGTTTTCCCAGCACTTTCCTCTCCCCGCGTCCCCACATCCTCTCGCACTCTTCATCCTTTCACGCCCCGCACTCCCACCCCCGAACGCCGCCGCATCACCAGCTCCCGCACTTCCCGTCCGCCGCACCACGTACCCCCGCCCCCGCCTCCCCGGGCTCTACACCCACCCTCCGCCCGCCCCGGCCCCTCCTCAGAGCCGACGCGGCGTCCCGCCTCCTTGCCTTCTCTCCGCGGACTAAACAACTCCCCGCCGGGGCGTCCGCGTCCGGTGTCTAAACGGTAGGCGCCTGGCTCCTGCGGAAGCTGTGCGGGCTGCGGGGCGAGCGCCGTGGTCGCCGGGGTGCGGGAACTTTGAACGCAGGCCCGGGGGAAGGGCGAGGACGGCAGCTCCGAGGTGGCAGCTGCGCGGCGACCTCGGCTCCAGGGTAACGAGGGCGGAGGCCCAGACGCCACTGCGAGACGGCCGCAGCCAATGATTCCCGTCCCGACTTCCCATTGGCTCCTGTCGCCAAATGGCCCTTTCTATTGGTTCCGGTGGGGTTGGGAGGCGGGACTGTGAGTTCAGGAGAGGGCAGCCATTGGCTGACCGCTCCAGCCGTAGCGGCGACCGAGAGTAGGGCAGTCTTCGGCGCCGAAACGCGGGGAGGCTCGCCCGGCCATTTAAACTGCGGCGTGAAGCGCGATCGCAGATGACGGTCCGGGGCCCCGGGTGGCGGGAGGAGGAGGACGAGCGCGCGGGGGGGAAGCGGGGGCTCGTGAATGCCAGAAACTGGCAGCCGAGCAATTGAAAACGTGAAGAATTGTCTCGAATCCCTCCTGGTGATACATTTTAAGTCCGACAAGAAACAGAGAACTAGCGAAGCTAGCTACTTTCCGGTCTTAGACCCGAAATTGCTGAATTTCAAGATGTGGAGTTAGTGTACTGCTGCTGCTGCTCCTGCCGTGAGACCCCGGCCTTCGTCAGTCGCGAACGCGCCGAGGATGGGGCCTGAAAAGTGATTTTTAGGTTTTGGAACAGATTTGGAGTGGACGGACATTCGAAACATTTGCATACAAAATTTTAAAAGGAAATGTCTGTGGGGCATTGACATAGCGAGAGCTTTTGCATGAAATATTTTCCCCTTTAAAAATAAATGACAGCGCATTAAACGGCATTAATTCCAGGAGGCAGGGAAGATTAAAAAAAAAAACATCTCAGTGAAGGGTATTTTAAGCCTTCTGAGCCGTCTGATCGTCAGAATGGCTTAAGACCGCACTGCGCCATTCTCGCCATTGTTAATTTCTCGAGAACCGGGATTTACCTCCATTCTGCAGAAAATCCAATTCTTGAAGGCAAATGCTTTCTAATCAACCTTCTGACCATGAATTACGGTAATTCAGTTTTTTTGCTTGACCCTGTTGTCCGAACTTTGCACTCTTTCAAAGCTTTCATTTTATCCTGTCAATATATTTTACTTCCAAATACAGACTAACCCACCTGAACAACACCGCAGTTAAATGTAATTTTCTGTATGCAAGATCTGTCTATCGGTAAAAGATCGCAATCACCGGTTAGTGACAAATTAAGATGAGTAATTCCTAAAATTGCACCGAAATAACTTTTCATCAGTTTGTTTAAATCTGCTAATTCCCTTCATTAAAATAACTCACTAGTTGTTATTGACTCAGAATTAGTACTGTGTAGTTTAATAAACTCACTGGTGGATTACTTTTAAATAGTTTTTATAAGAGTCAAGAAACATGCTCCATTTAGGTGAAAAAACGTCTATCCCCAGAGTCAAATGGGGGTTAACACTCAAGGACAGCTGAGAATGAAACTATATTTTATTCAGCACTCACAATATGCTAGGCAGTATAATCTTATTCTATTTATACTCATTCTAGACAGGTATTGTTACTACTCATCATTACACCTGAGGAAACATTCAAAGGCTAAAGAATCTACAAGACACTAAAGTAGCAAGTGATGGGGCCAACATTCAAGCCTACCTCTGCTCAGTTCCAGGTTTCAAATTGAATGCCTTTTATGTATTTCACCTACATCTTAATAGAGTTGCTGTAAAGGAGAAAGTGTTTAAAAGGTCTAATTGTATGTAACACATTTTCAAGATCTTTTTTCAATGTGCAGTTTTTTTTTTATTCACGTCATCATATTTGGAAAAACAGCCACTATCAATTCATTTGACCTTGAATAAAGTCCAAAAAATTTATAAACCTATAGAAGTAAAAAGTAGTTTATTGAACTATTTTAAAAATGTTATTTCAAAATATGAGATAATAATTTCAAGTTTTAAATGATTTTACATAGTTTGGATATAATCACTTTGACAGGATTAGAATTTTCTAAGATTATAGCATTTGCCATTTCATTTCATGATATACTACATAGAATTCAGCTTTTCAGGAAAAAAAAACACAAAGCCAACAAAACTACATTTTTATATTTCTATCACCTGAAATTACATTTAACAGGAATTAGCCTTATATTTAAAGATTATATTGATGAAAGAATTATGCTAATAATTATCAAGCACTTTGGAATATCTTTAATATTCCTGGGATTACATTAATGTTATATCTCCAGATTTGTTATATTGCTAACTAAATGTTTAGTTTCTACAGGGCTTTAATCGCCTTGTTTTATGCTATATGGTGATGGTATAGATAATATTAAAATCTTCCTAGAAATGCTTAGAGCAATATAATTATTCCCATTTTCCACGTGGGAAACTAGAGTTTGAAAATCCTGTTATGTTTTATAAAATTAATAGGCAAAGTAATAAGTAGACTTTCTAACTGTAGACAATCCAGAAATTATAATAACTATAATTTTAAAAGGATATATTTCAAATAATCATATTTGAAAAGCACTGCAGTATAACTATCCTAGCCTAATGTTCAAATGTCCATTTAAAACCATTCTGAAAAAAAAAACAAGAATAGCACTGTAACAATTTTATATACTTTGCCTAGACATATCATAAGTAATACAAAATTCAAAAATTTTAAATCTAACTCTTTGGTATCCATATTGCTATAAAAAATAAATTTAATAATAAATTGTAGGTAAATAGTAGGTTGTCAGCATATAATAACTTTTAAACAGCCTAATGTGCTAGGTATTTAAAAGAAATTTAATGGCTTAGGAAAACTTGAATTGGGTATAAAGAGCAAAAATGGATACACAGAAAGTGGTCTGCTCTTATATAAACAAATGCAGTCTTAAATGTTTAACCAATGTACTGTATACTTGCAATTATAATAAAATAAAAAAATAAAACAAATATAGTGTGATTGTTATTGTTTGTCTTTCAGTATAGAAAGCTGATAGATACCCTTTGATTACTCTGTTTAAAGGATAAATCTCTTTTGGTCATTTAATGAAACTTACAAGTTATTTTGTTAGTGGAGAAAGAAAACTATTGAGATGTTTACAAGTATTTTTCTTTCATAATTGTTAAGTAAATCATTAATAGTTTTTCAATGTCTTGGAGTTTATTTGAATGTGCTAGGATTTTGCTTTTGTTTTGTCTAAAAAGGACTAAACCAAAAGTTGGTTTAAGCAACTTTTTAATACATTTTCAGATTTTATTATTCCACAATTACATCTCTAAGAAAACTGACCTACAGATCAAATTCTATCTTCAAAGCAGTAGGATAGCATTAAAGAAAACCATAATTCTATTTGTATTCATATTCTTAGATTTGAAAAAGAATTTCAATACAATTTTCTTAGTAGACAACTGCCTATTCTCAACTGAAAATAAACCATGGAAGACTAAATTTTTAATTGATATAAATATGCTAGGTAAAGAAAAAATAATTTTCCTACTTTGGAGTCCTAGCATTATAAAATAGCCATTTATTTCTCTAGTAAAAATAGAAAAATGGCATAGCAGAATTGCACTGAAAAATTTCAGAGTGAGAAACCTCCATTCATTCATTAAATACATATTGAGTACTTATTAGGTATCCTCAGGGAATACAGGGATGAAAAATGAAGTTCTTGTTGAACAGCTGCTCACTGTCTAATGAACAAGAAAGATGAATTTCTGGGATTGCAGGTACTGTGTAATAAGGGAGATTATAAAGATATGCCTCGGGTGCTGAGAGGGCTTAAAAAAGGATTCAGCTCAGCCCCGTGACCCAGACATGCTTCCCAGAGGAAGTAATTCTTGAATTACAGTTTATGCCACATAAAAGCTAACCAGAGTAGGAAGATATTTAAGGTAGAAACAAATCAGTATATACTCAGGCATTAGAAAAGCACAGCAAATAGTTTAGTAAAACATGATAGGGGAATATATGATGGGGAAAGGTGAGGGGTACACTGAGAGGGAGTGGTGAGAGATACATCCCAGGGAGGAGGCAAACATTGTATGTTTAAATGCCTTTTTAAGAAGCTTATATTTAATCCCAAAACCCATATATAGTGACTAATAAATTTTTGAACAGAGGACTGATATGGTTTAATCTATATTTCAGAAAGATTATCCCAGTGGCATCATGCAGGGTAAGACTAGAAGCAGAAAGGTCAGCTAAGACCTTCAAAACTTCAGGAAGGGGAATAGTAATTTAAGGAAGAAATGGGGAAGGTGTGAATTAAGTAATATCAATTGAGCATTTTCTATTCCTGGTCCTGAGCTAACAGTTTTACATACACATTTTAACCCTTGCTATAACCCATTTTAATTCTTACTACAACTCTATGATATGGTATTGTTTTTATTATTTTTGTTGTTGTTGTTGTTGTTGTTGTTCTTGTTACAAGTGAAGGCTACAGCTGAAAGAGGCAAAGTGCTCTGCCCAAGGTTATAGTTAAGAAATAGAAGAGTAGGGATTTAAACTCTTGTATATTTGACTCAGGACCTGAGCTCTCAACCCCCTGTTTTTCAAACTGGTTATAACTCATTAATGAATCATCCAATCACTTTATGGTTTATGACCACATTTTTATGTTTGTTTTTAATGGATACAGAGGAGAATAGAAAATGTCAGGAAGGAAAGGTATCATTTTATGAAACTTTTATGTGTGTGTGTGTGTGTGTGTGTGTGTGTGCATTTAGTATGGCTCAAAATAAAAAAAAAACATGTAAAAAACAACTGTAATATGTTATACTGCAATTGTAGTGAGGAATGAAAAAAATGGATATGCGCTGCCTGGGTTATAGGACTGGGTGGCTGACTGTATATGGATTGTTTGTGGGAGGATAACAGTGGGAAGAAGAAGCCTGGGTTGATCCTATATTCCTGGCTAAGACACCTGGCATCCTTCACCCATACAATGAGTCCAGAAGTGCAAGTGTGAAGGAAAGGACAAAAATAAGTAATTTGGGGAGGCTTGGAGAGACATGGTGGAATGAGAGATGTCTCCAGATCTCTACCCCTGAAACAACAAAAAACTGAACATCTAAAACTCAACAAAAAACACACAAACTGCACACCGGCAAGTCTGAGAATGGGATCTGTACATAAGAGCTACCACAGGTTAAAAAATACTAATAAGTAGTGTGGGGACTATGTTTGAGATATCTATGGGACATCCAGGTGAAAATGAAGATGGCCGTTCTTACGAAGTTAAACATACATTTCTAACATGACCTAGTAATTTTATACCAAGGTATTTACACAGAGAAAGTTAAAACATATATAAAAAAATACTTTATCAACAGTGTTTAAGGCAGCTCTATTCATAAGGCACAGCAGGAAACAACCTAAATATCCATCATCATGAGAATCTTTAAAACATACTACAGTAGTCCCCCTTACAGTTTGGGGACTACTATTCTATATACTAAACACGCGCACACACACTACAGTCCGAAAATGTTTAATGGAAAATTCTAGAAAGAAACAATTCAGAAGTTTAAATTGTGTGCTATTTTGAGTAGCGTGATGAAATCAAGAGTTGTCCCACCTGGGACATGAATCATCCTTTTATTCAATGTATCCATACTGTATACTCTACCCACCCATGAAATAACTTAGCCATTTAGGTTATCAGATCAACTGTTGAGATATAACAGGGCTTACATTCAAGTAACCCTTATAGTAGCCTAACACCATGTTACAATGACTACATCATTCACCTCACTTCATCTTGTCACACAGGCATTGCATCATCTCACGTCATTACACGAGAAGAGTGAGTGCAGTACAAAACAATATTTTGAGAGAGATCACATTCACATATTACAGTATATTGTCGTAATTTTTCAATTTTATTATTAATTAACAGTAAATTAATCTCTCATGCCTAATTTATAATTAAACTTTATCATAGGTATGTATAGAAAAAAAACATAGTTGTGTATATAGGGTTTGGTACTATCTACAGTTTCAGGTATGCACTGGGTCTAGGAACATATCCCCCAGGGATAACTGGGGACTATTGTATATCCTTAAATTGTTATGCTGGTCATCAGTAGAATTAACTACAGATCAACATGGACGAATTTCAAAGACATGATGCTGAGCAAAAAAAGTCAGAAATGAAAGAATGTATTCAGTATATTGCATTAATAATTCAAAAAAAGGCAGTTAATTTATACTGGTAAAAATCAGAACCATCAGCTATGGGAAAAGAAGGGACTGACTGGAAGAAAATCAAAGAGATTTTTAGATGATTTAAATATACTATGTCCTGACTGAGGTGGTAGTTAAAAGAGTGTTTCCATTACCAAAACTAATAAAAATCTATAGCATTTTTCTTTGTATGTGAGCTTTACCTTAAAAAAGGCTTCATTTATTAAAAAAAAAAGATATTACTTTATATAATAGAAAAATTATATATGTAGAAGTAGACCTGGCTCCAAATATTAATGGATCCAAGTGCTCAATGTCATTAAAATTTTGTTTTTTTTCTTTACCTCTTCCATGTACTTTACTGTGTGTTGATTTTATATCAGGCAAGTTTTCCCTGCTGGGTATGACCACCAAAGCTCCAACTTACATTCTATTCACCTAGCAACCCCATTAGAAAAAGAACACTTCTTTTCTGATTGGTTCAGCAGAAATCCTGGTACTAACTCTGATTGCTCATACTTGAATATGAAGTAATTACTGTGGCCAAATGGTTGCTTGGGGTCAGGGAGGGAGAAAGGGTATGAACAGTCACCTGAAATTTTATGTTCTCCCAGAAGAGTTGAGAGAGGTGGTTCTCCAGAGGAGAAATGGAATGTTACTAGAAGGAATACTTGACAAACACAATAGATGTCCCCAACTGTGATAATGGTAACTTTATTCAAATTGGTTCATAGACCAGTCTGGTATACTTGTTTTTAAAATTCATTTAAGAAAAACACATGCAATTCTAAGTTCTCCAGTCTGTAAATACTGATAAACTACTTCTATCAGTGCAAGGTTGAATTGGAATAGTGCCGGTCATATGCCTATTGCTTCTCAGATCTTAACCTGACTTTCTATATTCTATTATGATATTGGGGCTAGTACTTGGAAACTATATTTCCAAAACTCCCTTGCTGGTTGGCTCACGCAAGTTCTGCCAAAAGGAGACATTAAGGAAAGGTTCGAAGTTGGGAGTTGAAGAAAAAGAAGTTTCTCGGTGTCACTGTTTAGTATTATTCTAGCAGCAGAAGTTGGCTTTTGTCTAACTTTGCTGTCCCTAGGATTAGATTTCTAGAGCTGTCTCCTAGGGGTGTGGACACCAGCCCTGTGGGGCCCTTTTTCTGAGTGTCAAGGTTCAGGTGACCCCACCTCTCTTCTTTTGTTCCCTTAATCATGAAGTTTCATTGCTTACAGTGTTCCTTTTGTGACCTTTCAAACTTTCAACACTTAAGTATCAATTCTCTATATTAAACATCTTCAGTTTAAACCTAGTGTTATTTCTCTTTTCCCAACAGCATCCTGACTGAACTAATAGTACCTTTAGCCAGATTTTAGAGGTGAAGGTGAAATACCCACTTCCCTGTTTGTTACTCTGTTAGGTGGGTCCCAGTGAATAGTTACTTGCTGTTATAGACTGAATGTTTGTGTCCCCCAAATTCATATGTTGCAGTCTAATTCCCAGTGTGATAGTGTTAGGAGGTGGGGCTTTGGGGAGATAATTAGGTCATGAGGGTAAAGCATTTATGAATGAGGTTAGTGTCCTTATAGGAAAAGGCCAGAAAGCTAACTCTTTGTTCTCTGCCCTGTGAAGATACAATAAGAAGACAATGGTTCATATATACAATGGAATATTACTCAGCCATTAAAAAATGAAATCCTACCATTTGCAATGACATAGATAGACCTGGAAGTTATTATGCTGAGTGAAATAAGTCAGACAGAGAAGGATAAATACTATATGATTTCACTTAAATGCGAAATCTAAGGAACAAAAAGAACAAACTAATCAAAAACAGACTCACAAATACAGAGGACAATGTGGTAATGACCAGAGTGGAGGGTGTTGGGGGACTGAGAGAAGGAGTGAAGGAATAAAGAAGCACAAATTAGTAGCTGATAGATGGTCATGGGGATGGGGAGCATGACATAGGGAATGCAGTTAGCATTAATGTAATGGCTAGGTAGAGAGCCAGAGGAGAGAATGAACAATTAGGAGGAATGTTTTATAAACTATATAGATGTCTAACCAATGTACTATTACTTGAAACTAATAATAAAATTAAATTAAAAAGAAGAAGAAATCATCTGAAAAACAGGAAGTAAGTCTTCTCACCAGACACCAGATCTGCCAGCATCTTGATCTTGGACCTCCTATCCTCCAGAACTCTGAGAAACAAACTTCTGTTGTTTAAGCCACCTGGTCTTAGTATTTTTTGTTATAGCAATCTGAACTGATGAAGACACTTATTATGCCCAGATGTTTTACATAATTTAGTCAAACAGTGCTCTCAGTTCCTTTCCTTAATGATACAAAAACAGTAGAGAGCTGGCCTGGAATGGATCTGAGTAATGGTCCCATGCTACAGTAAGACAGTATTTTCTCCAACAGCTCCTGATTGTAATTCCAGAGCTTGACTCTTTTCCCCTTGGAAAAATTTTTTCCTATGAGGATTCTGAGGTCTATGACTCAAGCTGAGATCCTCACTGTATGTAAGCAGCATCTATAATCTATATGGCTCAGTACTAAGGCTAATGAGTTGATGGACTAGGCACACGTGCCTAGAATATAAATGAGAAGATTGAATAAGTGTGCTCATTATTAGATTTGTAGCCTACATTATTACTCCACCTCCCGCCCCCAAACATAAACAATAGCAAAAAATCAAAAAATAAATAAATAAACAAATAAAAATTTTAGTGCCTTTCAGGGAGTAACTAACACAACAGGTGACCAAACAAGTATCAAAATGGCTTTGAGCATGATCTTTTATTTGTGTAGCATTTTGCAGAGCATTTTCGTTGATTATTTCAATTTGATTTTAAAACAACCCTGAGAAATAAGAAGGGCAGATATTTTCTACTTTTTTAACAGATGAGGAAACTGACCCTGAGGTTAAATCAGATTTGTCTCATAGAAATATAATGTGAACCACATATTTAATTTTAAATTGTCTAGCAGTCACATCTAAAAAGGTTTAAAAAGTAAAATTAATTTTTACAACATTTGAAACAATACATCTAAAGTATTATCACTTCAACATATAATCAATAAACATTACAAATAAGATGGTTCATATTTTTTTGTACTAAGATTTTGAAACTTGGTGTATATTTTACAGTTACAATATATCTCAATTCAGACCAGCCACAATAGTCCCATGTGGGTTGTGGCTACCCTTATCTGACAATATAGGGTTAGATTATGTACCCAGAGCCATATAACAGGAAGTAGTGGTCCCACTTAGCCAAGCTTCTGAAAAGGGAAATAATGGTCTGGCAACCTAGAGACCTGAATTCCAGACATGATTCTGCCTCTTACAGGTTGTGGGACAGAGCACAAGGCATCCATCTTCTTTAAAGCTTGGTTTCTGCTTTGTTAAAGCAAATGGCATTCTCCGATGTCTTTACCAATTTTCCCACCTACCCGCCAGCCTTTCCACAAATGAAATCTTGTATTGAAATGCAATATTTAAACATTAGAAAGCATATTTAAAACATTAGAGCTGCTTCTCTCTTGAAGGAAGCATGGCAGTGGGGAGTGAGGGGCACATGTGGATTACACCTGTTTAGTATACACATGTATTTGTGCACACACACACAGTCATTCATATTCTGAGGTGGCTCTGATGAACCCTGTGGGCATATGTGAAAACCCTTGGAGGAAATTATCTCTAAGATCTCTCTCGTTTTAACAATGTCTTTGATCCTGTGGATAAAATTCCACTTAGGCATGTTGACTCTTGCAGCCAGTGTTTACTTTAAGCTTTAATCAAGGAAGAGAAAGTACTATTGTTAAGTCCAGTACTGTCCACAGACATTAGTATATTGGTGTCTGACTCATGTTTTTAGTTTCAAAGGTCATCAACTTGTATAAATGGAAGGGGTCTTTATAGTCAATTATTCAAGTGGTTTTCTGATTTTTTCCCCCTTCATCCTAGAAGCCTCTCTTCAAACAGTACCCTACACAGAAATGTAAAATACTCTGATAGAGTCAGGGTGGCCCTGTAAAGTTCAAGTAGATGAGAGGAGGTAGAACCCTAAGAGTTCAGTACCTCCTAAATACCCTCTTCATGAGGAGCCCCCAAGAATACTCTCTCAAAACACCAAGACAAACCAACATACAATTTTAACAACCAAAGTCTAAGCCCAGCTCCAACCCTTTCATCCGAAGAGGAAACAGAGGCCCAGTGAGGTGCTCTAAATCCCACCACTAGTTGTCAGAGCTGGCATAGAATCCAGTTGCTGAGAAGCTGCTGGAGGTTGCTATTAATGGCTCACCAGAGCCAATTGTTACATTTTCAGAAATTCTGTAAGCCAACTGACATTACATTGGTACCTGGAAATCAGGCATCCTGAAAATTTTTACACCGCAGAAGTCAGGAAGTGCTATAAATCAGGGCTTTCCTTAGGAAACCAGTTGCTAAATTTTTACCAGCCCACCTCCAAACACAGGGGTCCTGAGTCCAGATCTCTATACACTATGTAGAAGCCTGAGAATAAATATACTGCCTTTTGATAGAAAACAAAATTTTAAATTAATAAAAAGTTTAAAATAAAGTAAAAAAATTGTGTCTGCTCATGAAGAACTTAATACCTAATATAGCAATTTTTCTCAATATTTATCACTTTCTATTGTCCTGTGGGTGCTGGTTCATTTGATTCTTTCAAGCTGTTACTTAGAGGCTTCAGCTACTTTGGGGAATGATTTTTTAATGTTCAGTCAGCCAGGCAGGTCAAAGCTTTAGGACATTAGTTAAAATTAAAGCCTAAACATAAAATAAGGAGAACATAAAAGAAACTCTTTAAACTGCTGTTTGAGTAGTGAATGATCTGATATACCTTCTCTCTCAGTCTCCCTCTGGTTCTATTTCTGGCTAAGAAGGTATTAAAAGGTCGGTGTAAACAACTGCTGGTCTCCAAGCCTCTCTGTTGGCCTTGTGCCTCCTCATTTAATCCTCCCAACTGAACTTCTGATTCATAGTCTTAACAATGACCCTTTCCTTCTGTCTCTCCCTCCCCTCCCTTCCCTGCTTTTCTTACAGTCCTTTGTGGTGCTGCTGCAGCTCTCCTCCCAGGCCTGCTTGGGCATGCTTGTGATGTCAGATGCTTGCACTTCAGCTGTCCTTTTGTATCCATGGTGATGGATGAAAAATAAGCTGCTTTGCAGTGATTTGAACTTTAATCTATTCAAATGATGCATGCTTTATTACTCAGGTGACTTTTCCCCCTAATATTTGAATTATTAAAGAGGAAGTAACATGCTTCTTTTTTCTTTTCTTTCCTTTTTTAAAAAACCTTTTATGCCTTGGTAAATTCAAATAATCTTCTTTGATCTCAGCATCTGAAATTTTTTTCTTGATAGTTAAATCCATGGGAAAATAATTTCAGAAAAACGATTCCAAAGTAATAGAAATTATAAAAGATATTATCTAAAGTTCCTTCTCACTACAACCTGTATTAGGCTAAGTAAGGCATGGAAGACCCACATACAACAAGAGAAAACATGACAAAACTATGAAACATTTACAAAGTAGTGTTACCAACTTAACACTAGTGGTACTTGAAATAATGTTAGTGATCTATACACATATGTTAAATAATTGGCTTCAAATTTTTGTGAATTCAGTCAGGAAGGAGAAAATCTCAACCTGGTAGTCTTTAGCACCTTGCTAATACTTGCTAACTATTAAAAAAAAAAGAGAGAGAGAGAGAAGATTTTTGTACATAAACTTTGCATGTAATAGTATTTAGCTAAAACGTAATAACTGTTTAAATTCTATCAACTTTCATAGTTGCTTTCCATTAATAAATGACACTAACTTTCCAGTGATGTAAAATTTCCTTGTATTAAAAAAAAAAATATGTAATCAATACCACAAGCGATACAAACAAATAGGAAAAATGATAAAGTAGTAGATATGGGAAACTACAATTGTGCTACAGTAAACAGCCAAGATCCTGTATATCTTTCTTGGGCTGGAAGGGTAGAGGTGGGGCATACTTTTATACACTTTTCTTAAGTTAAATATTATCTCTGATTTTACTGCTTCAAAAGTCTGGACATCCAATGATCAATGTATCCAGAGATTAGTAAACCTTGGGGGAAAATAATGTTATATGAAATATCTAGAATAGGCAAACTCATAGAGACAAAGTAGAATAAAGGTAACTAAGGCCTGGAGAAGGGGGAATGAGAAGTTAATGTTCAATGGATACAGACTTTCTGTTTGGGATGATGAAATGTTCTAGAAACAGACAGTGGTGATAGTTATACAACATCCTAAATGTTCTTAATGCAACTAAAATGGTTAAAATGCTAAGTTTAATGTATATGTGTGTGTGTTTACCACAGTTTTCTAAAATATGCAATTTTTAGCTGATGTTATCCTTAGTGAAAGAAGTTTTAGTGATCTGACATCGGTAGAAGCTAGTGATGGGTGAGAATCTAGCATTAGAGTTTAGTGAAGCTGACATGCACAGGATGTCTTACCCAAAAATTGAAAGGCAAAGCAGACTTGTGGCAAGTCCAGGCTGTGGCTAAGTATCAGTAACTGTGCAATTCATTATATTGGATCCTGAGACAAGAACAAGGGACCTGGCTGTGTAAGCTCGAGTAAGGAAGTATGAGCTCACTTGTCTTTTTTTGGCATTATGCAACTCTTATCAACTCATAGCAGCCAACTGCCTTCTCTCAGTGACAGGACAAGAGTCATGGTATCTGGACCAGGTAGCAGGGTAGGGAGAACACAGCAGCAATGTCATGTCACTTGGTCCAGTCTATAACACCAAAATGAATAATTGGGAACAAAGCCAGACAAAAAAAATTTTTTTTAATGATAAAGACAATATATTTTCTAACAACAACAATATTTAAAAAACCAATTCTAATATTATGAAAATTGAAATAAAATTGGTGATATAAATTATAAATTAGATAATATAATTAATATAAATTAGCAAATATGATTCATGAAAGAAAAAAACTCTTCTACCAGGGCTTATTCAAAAGTACACAACCAACCTTATTACTATCAACCAGCATATTAGGAAACTCCTCTCTTCGCCTTCACTTCACCAAAGTTATGGCCTAGTGGGTGGGGTGGGAGAGGAAATCCAAGAGAATAATTCATAGAGATTCATAAGATGCCTTGAAGAAGAGGAGACTGGCATCTTGCTCCCTGACTGATCCTTGCTAAAGTTCTAAGGCCCTTTGTAACTTTGTGCTGCTACTGAATAAAGCACTTGAGACAGTTCTTGGAAGTTTTCCATTGTTCATAGGGCACCCATAGTGACTAATGTCCAATTCCAGTCTAGAAATTTCTGAAGGTGGGAGTAGAAAATACACTGCCAATAAGGCTTAAAGATAACATACATAGAAGATGAGGAATCCTGCCCCTAATCTGGTTTACCATAACCTTAAATTGGCAGGGCAAGGATACCTGAGGTTTCATGATTCTATGTGAAGGAGTGGGAAGTCAGAGGATAAGTGGAAGAGCACGGGGCTGCCTGGGAGGCTGCTGGGTATAGATGCACATCCCAGAGAAGAAGCTGGGAGGATGCACTGCTGGTTGACCTGAGAGAATGTAGTTTGGCTCTCTCTTCCTCACAGCAACAGGGAACCTGGGTAAATCCGAGCATTGCCCCAAGGGAACCACATTTCACCTGTTTGGAGAACCTCTCCTCTGGGACATTGGTGTCAGACATGAACATGCTGAACCAGAGTGAGGCCAGTGATGCTTCCTCACCTCTAACCCCATTCACTTAATAAGGCAAATGAATGCCTTCCCTCTCCCACCACCAGAGCCAGCTGCACTGCCTTCCATACTTCTGTCTTGTTCAGAGTTCTAGCTTCTACTGCATGGTGGAAAGGAAAAGAAATTGAATAAGAAATGAGACTAAAATCTTAAAGTCAGATTGTACTTCAAAACCTGAAATAACCAGAATATTATGGAAACTGTCCAAGATGTTAATCTGGAATTCAACAGAGCACAGTTGAAAATAGCAGCTGGCCAAAAAAAGACTATTTTTATTAATATCCCACTGAGCTGAAACAACTCAATTAATATGCAGTGTCAAATTACATACATAATTTTATATGATTATTTTTCACTTAATAATCATAATTTTCTCATCTTAAAAAAATCTTCGTAAATATCATTTATAGTAGTCTCATATTTACATGTTACAGATGCCATAATTTATGTTTCCATTACTCTATTATAGGATATTGGTGTTGCTCTCACATTTTGAGAATTCAATTATATGTGTTCCTTTGATATGACAGTGATGATGATGATGATGATGATGATGATAATGATTAAATATCCACTGATCTATGGACAAAGAGATTCTGAGTACCTAGTGGCTCATTAGAAGACAGTTGGGGTATTGATAAAGCAGCCAGGAGTTTTGATGATGTGTTTACTAAACTGGCAGCATTACACCTTTTATCTTTCTAGTGTTTGTCAATTTGTGTGGAGCCAATGGTTCTGGTCTTAGAGTTTATAACTTATCCTTGTGTTCTAAAATATAAGCACCACAAGGGTGAAAGTTTGTCCCTGTTTTATTCTCTGCTACATGCACCAGGAACAAGGTTAGCCACTAAAAATCAATCAATCAATAATTCTTAGAAGTGAGATATAATTTCCCTTTGGGTTTTGTAGAGTGGGTTTATGGGAACCACATAAATAGGTGGTTAGAGCAAGAATGGATCTAAGAAATAGTGAAAGAAGGCAGGGCCTTTAGCAGAAGGCAGAAACAAAGAAAAGGGAGCTTTAGGTCTGTGGCATCTGAATAAATATCGATGCAATATTATGGCCTTTTTATTAAGATCTAAATTAATTAATCCAATTAGTACAATATCAGGCTTATTATAAGATGGTTGAACCCAAGTAATGGACAATTATTCCCAGTGTTGCCAATAGGTGGACTAAACACCATTTCTAATCCCCTGCCTCCCAAAGTCTCAGTGAAATAACTGAAAAACCATTAAGTAAATTAAAAAATATCCATGTTTAAAGATTAAAAACATAACATTAAGGGATGGAGGAATGGAATGAAAATAGCAATTGTCTTAATGGTTGAGGAGCTTCCTAAAACTAAACAGGATCAGACTAAAGGAGCAAATAGAGAAATGAAACAACTACAGCCCAAAAATTCTTAGGTAAGAGGACTCCTTTCTGAAGGATGCCCAGAGAGATTCCAAATTCAGAGACATTAGCAAAAGTCAGTTCACGATAGGGATAGCATCAGGGTAACTAATTAAAAAGAGCTGAGGCAATCAAGTGTTCCCCAATCCTCTTTCCCTCTCCTTCTCCCGGGTTTACATTTCCAAACTCAGTCTATAAGTACAGCATATGGCAACTACTTAAAGCCATGAGACAATATCAACAATATAAACTTCAGCAATTCAAAAAATATAACAAAAATCAGGAAGGAGGAAGGTGGCAGAATATCTGTTAGTGTCCTAATTTCTTCATCTTTCATAACAAATTGCTGAATACTGTTTAAAATTAGTAATAAATAGAAGTATAATGTATTATTTGAAGCTAGAGAGTAGATACCACAAACAAAAACAAAAATCCCTTAAAGATATCCAGTGGGCTACTGATGAAAATTATTATCTCTGAGAAGTGAGACTTGGGAAAGGAGGTGGGGGAAGGACAAGGAATCTCAGACACATTTGATAATTTAAAAGGTTGTATGAGTTTTGATATTGCTTTAATAAAAACAAACTGATTTTTAATGCTTAGTAAAAAAGAAAACGTAAAGAAATACATTAAAATGTTAATAGTGGTTGTTGTTGAATGATAAGAATTATGGACAGTTTTTATTTCTGTTTTGTACAATTTTATATTTTCAAGTTTTCTATCTTCATTACTTCTACAGTAGAAAAAAATCATTAAGAAAATGTTATGATCATGGGTTTGCTGTAAAGTATTACAGATGCAAATAAAGAATTTCACACAATATTTAGCTGAAGGGTGGAGAATCAAAGAGGCCAACAGGAAAGGCTAGACTTTGTAGTTACTGGTAACAGAAAGAGGCAGAAGTTGGAACTGAAGAGAGGAAGCTGACACAAGTTTCAGAAAGAAATAAATTCTGAATGTACACTGGGATGGAAACTTTAATCAGCCATGAAGTTTACTGAGCCACTCCTGGATTTTTTTTTTCCCCACTGTGATCCTCCGCTTATCTAGATTTTTCCTCACTTATTTATCACAACCAGGTAAAAATCTGACCACCTCAGAGTTCACAAATAAGACCTTCTCCACTAGAACATATTCTGCCTGGAGCTGTTGCTTCCTGGTTTTGTACTCACTGGTCATGTCCATCACAGAGCAAATAAGATCTTACAGAGTTTGTTTCATGATCACTTGACTGCTGTTACTACTTGGTCAAGGAGTCAGGGCCATGAGGCTGTCGAGCTCTTCTAAAGGCTGGTCACCACACATAGTGTGGTTAGTGCAGGATATTATCAGAAAGTAACTGGTTACTGTGAGAGGTGCCTCTGCATAGCAGCCTCTATGCTAGCACAGCCATCAGTGCCTTCAGCAAACCTGACTTACTTGTACTGCAATGCCATGACCATGGCATCTGTCTCTGTGCCTTTTCTTGTAATAGTTTTTCTACCAGTGTTCCAGAAGAGCACATTCTTTCATGTTATATCCAGCAAAGATATTCTACAAAAGTCAGTGGTCAAGGATGCAGGGTTAATAAAAGGGTAGTGCATGCCAGCTTATTACAGGGAAAGAGGTCTTTAAAAATATCCACCTTTTCAAAGGGCCCTAATAAAAGCCATTTGAGAATTTTTGTACAATGTTTGCAAAATTTGAAGGACCTATTACTTTTTGAAGGACCTTTTTTTTTCACTGATCCCTCCGGTGAGCTTTTTCCACTGCAGACTGTAAGACATCTAAAACTATGTATAAAGTCTTTAGAATTAAAACATCTCGTCTCTAAACTCTTTTAATATGTAACAGAGCAGTGTAAGTTATTGCAATATTAAGGGAGCTGTGGCTGTCTTCACAGTGGGATAACTAAAAGTTAGCTGGGACCTTTTTTGGCCAAGGTCTTGCTTCTCAAAGTGGGGCTCCACAAACAAGCAGTGTCAGCATCGCAGTGAATCACTCAGAATCTCAGGCCCCACCTAAGACCTAAAGTAGAATAAGAATCTTCATTCCAGGTGATTTGTATACACAATAAAGTTTGAAAAGTACTGGCTTAGGAGAATCCAAGGTTGCTTTGGGAATGTTCTCAGCTGTCAAAACAGAGGCACTGCATCTTATGAATTTCATAACTAACTTCTGAGAATACTATACTGGTTATCTGATATTCAAGATAGGTTAGATGCTCCTCATAATGATAGCAGTATTTTACATTGTAGTTACTCTAAGCATGAGACAGTATGTCCTAGGGTTTGGCATCAACCCTTTCTTTGCCTTCATTTCAACCCTTTTAAGTGTGATTGCAGCAGACCAGAGAGGATTCCTTCTCCCCCAAAATATTCAGTTTTTGGTATGAAAACTGCTTTTCAGTCATTGCTGGAATTTTTCTTTGAGAAGCACTTACATAATTTACACAGCCAAATACAGAAAGAAAAGACAGAGTTCATAGCTGATGCGAGTCAGAGAATAAAGTTCTAGTTTTACCACCTTATTTGCCATGGCCTCTGAATTTGTACCTGCCAGTCTCAATGTTACTCTGATTAAAAATACAGACTGTTAAGAAAGATAGTGTTTGTACGTTTTTTATACATGGAGGTTCTTTGCAAGGCTGGATTCTGATGAAACTCTTCAAAATTGCAACAAAACATCAGGTTTAGATGAGATACACATATATTAAGATGAACTGAGTACAGAAGAAAGAGTTCATCATCTAAATGAAAATGATTCATGCTTTGTGGTCCCAATGAAGAGAAGGGATCCAAAAATACAGTGTGAGTTTCGTTTGTGGTTTGTTTATTTTTTTTAATCACTGAAACGACCATGAAAACATGATGTATCAAAATGAGAAAAGTAACTCTTGCAGCCATGATAGACAGAAATCATCAGAATACCAAAGATCTTGAGTGACTTAGTCTTGTAAAAATGAGCCATTTTCCTTCCTCTTGTATTAAGTATCTTTGATAATGCACAGTTTTTTGAGAAAGTTATATGTCTGGTCCCGTTTTATAGAACTCTTCTTCATTCTGAAGAAATGCTATAGTTGCTATTCATAAGCTTTATCTTATATGTTATTATCCATTTCTTAATGGCCATTTAACGAGTACAATTCTCAATGGCCTTTGGAGAGGCAAATGACCTGCTTTCCCTCTTATTTTTCCTGTTGTGACCATAGTAGGTATACTAATACTATGTCATTGTGATGGTTGTCTAGTATATAAAAATTAGGAATTTCTGAAGTGTCTAGATGGTTTTTATAAGAAATTCCAGAGTCAGGAGGGAGACAAAATTTTTAAATCACGAAATTTGTGCTAAGGACAATATACATACAAAAATATTAATAGCACCTTTCTAATCGTTTGGCAAATTCTACTGACAGTCATTTGAGAGTTCTTGTTTTTGGAGTATTCTTTGAAATTTAATAGAAGAGTTACTGAGGAGTCTGCACCAGGGAATAAAGAATGCTATTTGAAATTTGTAATTCAAATGTACTTTTCTCTAAACCCTAAAATCTAGGCGATAGGAATGTAAATTTAAAATACAAAGCTTAATTGCTTTCATATTGCAATGGTAAAGTCAAGTGCACAGACTTTGAAGTCAGAGGTCAGACAGATTTGATTCTCATTCAGCATTACAAATTGAGCAAGTTACTCAAACTCTCTAAAATTTAGTTTTTTTATTTGTGAAATGAAAACCATCATAATCACTTCTTCAGATTATTCTGAAAATTAAATAAGATAATGTTTAGAAAACCTCAAGGGTAATGAATGTAGGTATTATATTATGATTGTTACTATTATTATATACCTGGCAATATCTAGCTAGACAATAAACAGACATTATTATATAGGTTAATATTATTATTACAGATATTACAGCTATCTGGCTAGATAATGTAAAAGACAAGATATTTCATTCACAAGAGTCACATTCCATGACCTACATAAAGAAAAACTAAAAATATGCATGTCTCTGGAAAGAAAAACTGAATAATTTAAAGATATCAAATCATCCCAAATTGATTTACAGGATCCCTGACATCCAAAAACCATTTAGGTGAATAAACACTCAAAGTAAGTTTAAAAATGAAAAATAATAATTATGAAAAATATACAGATGTAAATATTAAAATACTATACTGCTACAAAAATTAAAATATATGATAAAGCTCTCAAAGAAAAAAAGAAAAGATTATTCATTAAATGATTCTAAAACAAGTCATGGGTGTAGGGTTCTTTGTTTACATTTCATCATACCATCTTATCAACATGCCAAATGAATTTGAAAATTAAGTTTAAAAATTCAAAATATGAAAAACAAGCATAAAATTAAATATTTAACAAATTTCTAAAAGGAGGAAACTTCCTAAAATTAAAAATAATGAAAAAAGTCTCCACTAAATACATGAACAAAGGATATAAACAGGCAATTGCCCAAAGAGAAACTAATGCATGTTCACAAATGTGGAAGAGTCTGATGTCATTAGAAGTCTTTTTTAAAATTTCAAAATAAAATTATTAGAGATAAGTAGATTTCATCTCTCTGCTTATTTCATATTTCAAGAATAAAAATAATGAATGCTAGTAAGGAGGTGATAAAACAGGCACTCTCACACTCTTAGTGGGTTATAAACTGGTTTAAACCTTTTTATTAGTAATATATCAAATATCTTACAGTGACTACATCCCTTAAATAATCTGACTTTTAGAATTATTCTCCTTGAAGGAATTCCTAAATACAAAAATTGTAAAGTGCAAACATACACTTATTGTATAACAAAATTATTTATTTATTGAAAATGCCATAAATAATAATGTAGTTAAATATATTATGGCTTTTGGTTAAATTCTGGAAAACACTAAAAATGTAAAATCTATAGATAAGAGGAAATAAAATATTTGAAAAAAGAAACAAACTTCAATATAAAAGTATATTAAATGTGCAAAAATATTAACTCTGTCTTTAGTTCATAGAACTATGAAAAATTTTGTGTTTTTTAAATATACGTTCTGATTTGTCTATCATGAACACATGTAACTTTTATGATTAGAAAAAGGTAAAGTAGTCTGGAAAATTCCAAAAGTAACATTTGTTTTTATAATAATTTATGCTTTTCAGGGTATGTGAGAAATATACAAAATAACAATTGTCAATTTATATTTTTTCCCTGACAACATGCAAATTTATATTTTTTATAATATTTTATAGATGATTTCAAAACTAACCACTGATAAATAAGATGATTAGAAAAAATAATACAGAATTATAATGGTAGGTCAAATTTTAATTTTTTATTAAAATTAATACCTACCTATAAATACCTTTTTGCCTTTTAATTTATGATTTATATTTTAGTGACTCATCACAAGAAAAATTAAAACTTGTGACTATGTAGAAGATATAAAAATTTCCAAATTATTATTAAATTACAAAAGATTTAAATTCTTATTGAGCAAAAAAAGGATCCAGCATAGGTTTTCAGAACATCTGTAACATGAAAAAAAAAATGTGGGGAACTATTAGTAGAGAAATGAGAGAACTGGAGCTATTCCACTGGGAATGTTCCCAGACTGTAGCAACCACTACCATGCAATAGCCTTCCAAGGGTAATTTTGTTTGGAATATTTACATTTGGACTATATGAGCACTGGAGGAAAATGCATTGTAATTAATAGTGGATAAGCTTGCTAGAACATAACCTTGCTTCAGCCAGTAAACATTAAATGTTCAGATAATGTATTTTTTCTAAGTAAATTTTAATATTTTATGAGACAATTATTCATTTGTATGTCTCATTTGGCAGGCAAAACTTTTTCCAGAATGCTTCCAGGAGAAAAGTTACTGTGACTGCAGGGAGTCGAGTTAATATGGCTGGAACGGACAGACTATTATCTACATTACAGTTTATTATTTTGAACCTCACTGATTGAAGACTTATGATCATTCAAATCTGACTGGGCTCCTGCTCTCCTTGGCATCATCACAGATGAAAGTGTTTAAAATGCAAAATAATATCTTAAGTGTGAATCTCCTAAAAGAGAAAACTATTTTAAACATGTTGGCTCATTGTTTTGTTATGAGGGTCAAGTTACTTTCACTTCAATGAACAATACATGCAAGGAAGGAGGTGATATAGCCTTGGGGAATGAACAACAAGGGAAAGGATGTATGCTGTCTGCTGTTGTAACTCCTCTAGCAGCTCAGCTCTGGAAATGGATGAATTGTAGAATCAACACAGTTTGCACACAGGTCATCTAAACACAGAATTGTCAACCACTGTCAAACGAATAGGCAATGGCTTAGGGTGTTGCATACATAAGGAAAGCACCAAGTCCTGGTCTCAAAACTAGCTTTCCTTGGTTGTGTAAATATATAATATAAATGTAATTTTAGAATTCTTGGTGAAAGAAGGAAGCAATTTATTTAAGGATATTTCAACCACAGAATCCATTAAATATAGTCATATATTTACCTAAAAAAATGAGAACTCTACATAAGTTCTCTGTGAAAAAAGAAACATCCCTAATTGATCTCACCAATGGTGAAATAGCTTGCTCAGCCAAAGTTCCTGATGAACTGAGATGAATCTATAAGATGCATTCTTGGCACTTTGGAATTTTTTTTATTTAGCTTTTTATTATTAAAATGTTCAAACATATGCAAAAATAGAGACACTAGCATAATAAATCTCCATGTATTGATTGATCACTGAGTGAAAACAGTTATCAATATTTTGGTGGTATGGACTTTGATTAGAATTACTACCGTTGTGTATGTATGTCTCTCTCATCTTATCTAGAATACCAAGCACAGTCATGAAATGTATATGAATGAATGAACTGATGAACAAATTTCAGATTAAAAGAAAGTAAAAGGATTTAGTACAGAAAGTTGTAACAGAAAAAAAGGGTGGGCTAATGCAACTTTTGGAAGAATTTTGTACTCTCACTGGTAGATCAATTTGATGTAAGACTGGTGAAATAAAAGTGTGAAATAGAACAAATCAGAATCAATCCACACATCCATTGAATGAATGAATGAATGAATGAACTGATCCATTCCTGGGCCTAGAATGAAAGAAGAAAAGAAGTAAGTCAACATGTATCAAATAACAGAGAAGCTATTTTGGATCTGTAAAAGAAGGAAAAATCAGGAATGAGATTGATTACTACAGTAACAGTGTATTGCAGATGCAAAAAGAAACAAACAGGATGAAAGAATCTGAAGCAGGTAGCTTCTGAGATAAATAGAAGACAGATATTCTTTAGGAAAAGAAATAGGAAGAGCTCTGTCTAGTAAAAGGGCCCTGGAAAGAAAAACATTCCAGTACTAAAAAGTATACTTAGTGCCCAGATCCTGGTCTCTAATGTCATGAAGAAAGGAGCCAAGTTTTCTAGGAGAAACTGCTGATTCCAGGACATGGTGCGCAGGACAGGTTTAGTCTATTCTCCTTGTTTCACAGACTAGTAAATTGGAACCCAGGGTAATTATGTAACTTTCCTAAAGTTATATTGTTGTTCAGAGGCAAAATCTAAAATTAAAATCCACATTTCCTGATTACTGGAGAATTGCCCTTTGCACTATGCCATAATTATATGTGTGTAATTTATATTAATATATTTATTTTATATTTTATTTTAGGGTTTATATTTATATATATTGTATTACTATATTTATTTCTAAATAAAAACAAATATATTCACAAATGAATATTATACACTAAGCTCCATGAGAACAGGAATTTTCTTTTCCTTATTCACTGACATTTTCCCAGTGCCTAGAAAAGTGATGACATATATTAGTGTTTATGAAATATTTGCTGAGTGAATGAATGCAGGGGAAAAGTTACAAGATATAAAAATCATCAGCTATGTGATTATTTTAACTAGACTGCAAGTTAGATGAAGGTACTGTATTTTATTCACTGTCCTATCTTAAGCACTTAGAACTTTGGCTAATATCAAATATTTACATAATCTTTTGAAAGTTATGAAATGGTGATTTATTTGTACCACAAATGAGTTTTTGATCACAGGCAGCATGATGTGGTAGAAAGAGCACAGGATCCACATGGGTGGTCTGGGTTAGGGTCTCAACTCTGCAATTAACTGGCTTTGTAGCTTTGGATAAGTTCTTTCAGCTCTCTGGGCAATGCTAAAATGTAATGTTGAACCATATTTCCAATCTCTAATTCAACTCTAATTCTAAGATTAATTTCCTAACATCCTTCCCTAAAACAATATTAATAATAATTTTGCAAGATTCCAGATGTAATAGCTTAGTAATTCACTTATTTTCAAATGTATGACATTCTTCTTCTGTAAACTGTCATATCAGATAGGTCATGAGGAAGCTGAGATACAAAGCTGGGTTACAATTGCTTTGAATAATAATTTTCATTTTCTAGATCACAGAGGTAAAATGCTGAAAAACAGACACCTTGACAGCGGCATAAAATGAATCTGGTAGCAAATGTTTTTAGCCCCTGAAGTCAAATGTAAAATGTATCAAACATGTATGTTTCAGTTTCAGAACATTAAAATATGGAGACTTGTATAATGTCACTTAAGCATAGAGTAGGGTGTATTACATAACAGGCCAATTACTATCTCTGGCTAAACCATTTTCTGCATAAAATTGACCATCACTGACCAACTTTACTTAGTCTTTCGTTCTCCTACCTAACTCTGCAAAATCCATCATAGCTAACAGAGTCTATTTTTTTTCCCCCAAGGAATTCCACTGGTGTGCTTGCTTTCATGCATTGCCCACCACTACCACCACTCCCAATCTGAATTGTCTAAAATGGAAATAATATTAATGATTCATTTAATTATCTGTTGGTAGTAAGTTAACTCTTGAAATTTTTATCTTATTTAGAAAGTAATGACAATTTGAAGTCTGAAAGGCCATTTGGATCAACTATATGAATAATGATTTTTTTACTGTTCTCTTCATAATTTCTAAAATATCTTCTTTAGGGATAAACAGATTGATTGAAATTCAAATTTGACATTAAAATATAACCTAAATTCTAATTTTAAAGCTTGAAATCTGCAAGGTTGAATGGTGGCAATATGAAGAAAGAACAAAAACCCATGTTTTCAGAATAGATTATGGAATTTATTCCCCCTGGCTTTCAATACTATTTTCCCTCTTCTTGCAATGAAATTTCCTTCCCTCTTGCCAATCTGTCAAATCCTATGTGTCCTTTAAAATAAAGCTCAGGTGTCACTACTTGAAAACAAATTGTTTTCAACATTCCCCTTACACCTATGACCTTGGACAGTTACCTCCCACACTGACTTTTGGCTTGGCTAAGTAACTTGCTTGGCCAATGAGGAAGTAGCAAATGTGACACACGCAAAGACTTGAAAAGTAATTACACAGTGAAATCTACTTTCTCTTTTTGGAGCCCAGCAACAAGAAGCCTAGGGTAGCCTGCTACAACACTGAAGATGTGACCCAATTGCCCTTGTTGCTCCAGCCACCTGCACAGGTATGTGAATGAGGCCATTTGTAAACAACCAGACCCCAGGATATACCAGCTGAATGAGGCCGCATGAGTGAGTCCAGGTGAGATGCCAAAATTGCTTATTTACAGATTTGTAACTTAATAAATAATTATGCTTTTATGGGGCTTGTTATAAACAAAAACTGATATAAAAAATTTGTTCCTATAAGTGGGGTACTGCTGTAAAAAATATCTAAAATGGGTGACAATAGTTTTAGGACTAAGCATCAAGTGGAAGCTGGACAAGCTGTCGACCAAGACTATTAGAAAAGACTAGATAGTAGCAAGAAGTAAAGGCTGGAAATTTTTTAAGCGAAACTAGTAATGAAGGCTGGAACAATAAGTAAACTGTTCCAAGCAGGCTGCAAAAATGATGACTCGCTGTATAGCAGTGAAACAATTTTTAAAACTGTCACCTGTCGTACTTTGAGAAGGTAGAAAACATACCTAATAAACTTGTGGAACTGACTAAAAGTTTTAGTGACAACTGGTTTCTGCTAGTTGTATATTAGAAAGTACCATAAGAGAGAGAGGAGCTAAAGGCCTTAGCTCATCTTGTAACTAGAACTTAGAAGATGATGACCTCTATGCCTGGTAGAAGAAACATTAAGAATATAAAACTGCACTATATCTTATTCAATTTTTAGTTTTTTCTGATTCAATGTTGCCAATTTTACATATTTTACTAATTCTGCCATGAAGTTTTCTTAGAAAATGCTAATCTCTGAGGCTATAGATGAGGTAACCAAAGCTAAGATATTTACCCAATTACACATCAAGTAGTAAAAAAGCCAGGATTTGATCTTGAGCTATTGGGATTCAAAATTAATAGTCAGTTTTTCTTCCTTGTTTCCCAAATTCTTTCAGCAAGGAGGGCATTCCAGTTTATGAGTTACTTAAAATAAAATGTATACTATATTTTCATTTACAACGAATCTCAAAAAATGAATCCTTTTAATATTCAAGATGGGTGACAGAATAATACATTATGTATGAAGGGCTAGAATACGCTTTCTGCTTTTGTAATTATAATAGAGAGGAAATTATTGTGCCCCAGCAGTTTGTGCTGTTGAAGGTGAACACTCTTTGATATCTGACCCGTAATGCTCTCCTCGTACATCTCCTGCTGCTTCTGACTTAGTATCTTCCTCTTTTACTGGGTAAGCTTTCTCTCTCTATTTGGAAAATTCCCATTTAGATTAATGAAATGGAATTTTCCCTGGCAGGAGAACAAAAAAGAAATGAATTTTCAACAACAGGAGGACATAATATTTAAACCTACTTAGGAAGGGAGGAATACAGTCAGTTAAGATAATTGTGCTTTCATTCTCCCCTCCACAAAGGAAAGAAAACTCTATTATTTAAATGATTTATATGTTATTTTCCTTGGAATCAGAGAACACAGATGATAAATTTCTTTGTCCTTTATTCTCTGAATTTCATCATAATCTTCATTCTCTTGGGATTTGGAAAAGAAAATATATCTCTTAAAAACCTTAATACAATAGGACCTCCTACAGTGACCTTTATGTATGGCAGAAGAAACTTTAAGAATAAAAATAATAGAAAATTGCACTGTATTTTATTCGGTTTTAGTTTCTTTTTTTTTAATTCAACATCAATTTGTACTTCCCTTGAGTTTGAAAATTATGTCTTACTACTTGTGCCCTATTTGTTTTAAAAATTAACTTCATTAACTGTAGTTGTCATTTATCAAATATCTTAAGTATTGTAGAAGAAATAGAATTAGAGCACACCACACCACATAATTTATCATATTATTTGGTGTCATAAAAATGCATGGTTTCTCAATAGAGGTACTATTTATTAGCATTTTGGGCAGAAAGATAATTCTTTGTGTGGGAATGTTCTAAACACTGTATTAGCTTATTATCCCTGGTCCCAACACACTAAATGGCTATAGGACCTCAGAGTCATTGTGATAAGTAAAAATGCCTACACATTTACAATTACACTTTTGGGGTATGGTATTTTTCCTTAATTGAGTGAGATTCATTGCTATAATACAAATTTGAGAAATCTACAATTCTCTCCTTTTCCTCTCTAAATTTCTTCCAGTGAATTATGGGAGTCTCTAAAGGCTATTTCACCTGTGCTTATGAAATGTGTCTCTCCTTTCCTACATGGCAGCAGCTAATATCCTTCTTCTTGCTTCAATTTTCTGCAATGATGTCCATCCAGCTCATCATTGCTAGTGTTTTTCCTGCTATAGCTCTTTCCAGATATACACTGGTACAGACTGCTTCTTAAAACTTGCATATTTCCTCCACATTCCTATGGTTAGTACTGAAATAAATGGTACACCATGGTTAGCTTTGGATGAAGAGGACAACAGGCAGCAGAGTAATGGAGCTGAGAGTTCTCTCTTATCCTAGAACCTGTGCAACAGTCTCCTCTCTTAGAATGAATTACTTCCCAAAGCATCTGAGTGCCTATCAGATTCTGGATTCTGGAACAAACAATACCTGGCTTATTGCTGGTGTCAAATATTTGAGACTTGAAATTATATTTAACTCATATATTAAACATCCTGAATTAAACATTAGCCTCTAGCCTCTACTAGACCTTTAAGTACACTCAAAATTGTCCCATTTAAGCATAAACTTATTTAAATTATCTGGCTGAGAGATCCCGTTATAATTTTAGTTTTTAAAAACTTAGTTGACATCTCAACTATGTTCTCATCTCATGCTTCCAACTGCTTATATTTTCCTATTGTCCCAGATTCATGATGTCCAGAACAAAAGTGTTTTCCTTCCCATCAAACCTGCTAGAAAGTCCTTTCAAGTTCTAAATTCATGGAGAGAGAGGAATTAGTAGTATAATCATAATTCATGAATCCCAGGTGAGAAAACTTTTTTCATCATATGTACCTTCTGTACCTATTTGGTCAAATATTCCTTGTTGTCACTCATTTATGGATATTTATTGGATGTTTTTATGTAGCAGACCTTGTTCTCCTTTCCTATTTAAAAAAATTCTATTTATTTAATATGAAATTTATCCTGATTACTTTAATCAACACTGTTCTCTCCTTTCTCTGAACTCATTCCATAATAACTCATAATCAGAACTACAAAGTTTGGAATTTTATTGATAATCAATAGTTTCTGTAATAAATTATAAATTCTTGAAAGACCAAAATCATATTTCACTTCATTTATGTTTTCTATATTATCTACAATAGGGCTGAGTATATTATAATTGCTAATGAATAAATACTTGTTCACTAATTTTATTGAAAGGTTACATTGTCCCAACATAGGCCTAATTCAAAAATGAGCTAGCTGGAATAGAATATATAAGGTTTCCATCATTGATCTTGGCTGGTTTCCTATAGGCTGTGATGTTTCATGTTTTGTAAACAAAATGAAATCTCACTAATTAAATTTTTTAAGACTGATGTTACTGAGTTAACTCATTCCTTAATCTCTCAGCACTCTTAAAATAATTTAACATTTACTTCTGCAGACCTGGTTTATGTACAGAAAAATTATAATTAAAGAAAGTAAACCTGCAGAAAACTTTATTAATTTGTTTTAGGGGAATCTGATAGGTTAATTATAAAATTTATACAAAAGAGCAAAAGAAAAAAAAAAACATAGCCAAGGAAAAAAAATAGCCAATACAATATTGAAGAAAAAATGTGTATATTGGGATAGAGAGAATTTATCTACTGGAGTTCCAGGATTAAAGTTTCACTAGTGTGTTACTGGTGCAGAGACAGACAAATGTACCAATGAAACAAAACTAGAAAACACAGAGACAGACCCTCACATATATGGAAGAAATCAGAACTACGCTTGTAGAGTAGTGTGGAAGGAATGAACAACTTAATAAATAATGCCTGGACAATTTGTTTTCTATATAGACCCACATCCCAGCCAAAAAAATAAATCCTGATGGATTAAATACATATAAAGTTCTAAACTTTCTGAAAAAAATATAAATTATCTTTGCAAACTTGTGTTACAAAAAGAAATTCTTAAGACATCAAGTAGGCAGAATTCATAAAGTACAAGAGACAAATACAAGTTTATTAAAATAAGAACTTCTGTTTATTGAAAGATGCCATTTTAAAAACGTGAAAAAAGGCATAAGCCAGGGGGCTCCTGATATAGTTAGAAAAAAATATTAGTTATATATATGTATATATTTTTATATATAAGTATTAGTTACATATGAAATATTCCAGTATTTATATGTGTGTGTGTATATATATACTTGAGTATGTATATGTGTGTATATCTCTAGTAGAAAAAAACAAAACAAAACAAAACATACAAACCAAGAGAAAAAGAGGCAAAAAACATGGAAAACCATTTCACAAAAGAAGAAAAACCAATTATTAGTAAACATATAAAAAATGTCCAACTTTACTTGTAATTAGGAAAAGACTGAAATACCATTTTACATCCAAAATACTGGCAAAAATTTTAAAGCTTGACAGATAAACGTGCTTGTGAGGATGAGGGACAATAGGAGTTCTTAATTAGTGTTAATGAGAGGGTAAATGTGTCCAATTGAGAATCTGACATTATCTATAAAGATGAAGATGCACCAGCAATTCCAACTCTAGAAATACCCTAGATTTGGACAACTCTCACACATGTACACTGTTTGGAAAACTCTCACACTGCAGCACTGTTTTTAATAATAAAAAAATTGGTACCATTCCAAAGGACCATTGACAGGAGACTGGGTAAATAAGTTGTGGTAGATACATATAATGGAATACTTAATATAGATCAGTGAAAAAAATGCTGGTGAAAAATAAAGTGACAGACTAATAGATTGGAGCTCCAACTACATAAAATTCAAATACATACCAAACCCAACAAATTTATTATTTAGGCATAATTGTTTTCAAACTTAAAAAAAAAGAAAAGAAATGATAACCCATAATTAAGATAATGGTTACCTAGGAAGCAAAGAGTGGAGTAAGTGAGAGGGTGATGATACTAGGTGAGATACACAGAAGAGACTTCAAAAATATGTTACAGTTTTCATTCTTAAGCTGAGCGGTGGGTACCAGAATGTTTATTTTACTTTTCTTATTTATACTCTACTTATGTATGTTGTATATTCTTTACATACATAATTTAAAATGTATTTTTATTAGCATATGTAATAGATGTTCAGCTTAAAAACTGTGATTCTCACTTATATCTTGACTTTAAGTGGGCTTGTTTGCCTAAATTAGATGTGTACCTACAGTGGTCACTTTAAGCACCATTCCTGCTTTGTACACATGGTGTTAATGACTATATGTAAAGAGAATTAGCTCTTTATAGTTTTATCTTCCTTCATAGAAAATTTATACCCAAACTCTACAGAGTAAGACTATCAATGGGAACATACAGAAAATCAGGGTAGTTTTGCTGAAATCGGGGGCTGAGATTATTTATATTAGCTCTGTATATAAATAACCTGGGAGGTTTCCACTTTGCTCTGTGCTGAGTATTAATGGTCTATATGTCTACAATTTTAAAATATCATTTTCAAAAATAATCCCCTTCCCTCTCCTTTTTTACAACTCTCCCCACACTATCTTTAGAAACATATGGTAATTCCCAGAAAAAGCCAAGTGAAGATCTGAAACATTAATGCGCTGTGCTGCTTTCATCACAAGAATAAAGAAAACTGGGAATCCAACAATCTCCTAACACAACCACTGTTGCCTGCCAGTTCTTATATCAAATAAAAATCATCAGTTAGGAAAAGGATGGTTGCACGGTGACTAAGCAGACAGATGGCAGGTGCGAGTCAAAACACTCTGGGGTGCTAGCTCAAATAATTCTGTGTTATTCACTGCTGGAAAGAGAGGGAATCAAAAAACAAATCGCCCAGGAGTAAATGCTGAAAATCTAACTAATAGAAATATAAAAGGTAAGAGGAGACAATCAAGGTTTTTAGTGTTGTGTAGTAACTTCTAAGCCAGATTCTTCAGGCCTGCCTTTTGATTTTTCTCTGCCAACAGCTGATAAGCATCGCCCACCTATCCTAGCTGGCCTTCCCTGTGATGCACAAGAGGTTGTTGTTTCTGTACTTTACCGCCCTGCTTAGGCTAGGACCACCTGTGACAAAGGTTAGCCAGCTGCATTCCTGGAAGGCAATGTTCCAACGTTAGAGATAAGATGTTAACCAAATCCTTGCCTGGCCAGCAGCCCATGATGGTTCACTGCCTTAGCGTTTTTTCCTGGGAGTGACCATATCTAATCTGTATGTGTTAGACACATGCTTGGAACAAAACACTCAACCACTCTCCTTTATTTGCATAACTGTTTTCCATATTGCTGTCATAAGGGAGATTAGCTTTAATAAATATGGATGTAATTATAGAAAAGGGCCCTAGGTGGAGCCTCAGTACTGGTGGCGACAAAGGGAAGAAACAAATTGAAAAAATAATTGTTGTCCTCCAAAAATTCCATAAGGAATTATAACATTTTATTGAAAAACCTGTGTGTTGCTTTTATTTGTCCTGCATAGGAAATTGCTGAATATAGAAATGTGTTTTGTTGAAGAATAACTGTCAAAAGAGCATGTTCCATAATGAAGAATAAAAGCACATTAAAACCAGTATTCTTTCTAACGGAATTTCTACAAGGCAGCTTATGGGCAAGAAGGGTCCCTAACCCAAAGCATGCTCTCTCAAACACTTCTCTTTGCTCCTTACAGGGACACCACCATTAACAAATTCATCTGTATAGGAAAAAATCTCATAAGAGAAATAATCAGAATTAGTTTTCAAATGACTTGCCTTTATTAGATTCCAAACACAGAAACTGTAATGTCAAAATTATTTTTTTCCAGTTTTTTAAAAAATCTTTGTCACCACTGCCAAAAAGTTGAGACAAAATTATTAGATATGAAACTTTTATAAGGAATTTATGTAGCACATAAACAGAGAAACCTATTTGTATTCTTTGTCATAAATACAGATTATTGATGCAAAAATAAAATTTGGAAGATTTTGAAAGTTCTGTCCAAACAATGCCAAATAAGTGGTGAGAAAGTGGAAAAAGTAAGAACACCTCTCTATAATGCAGGAATTCCTAAGCTGGGGAGAGGGTTTATAAGTAGAATCTTTTGGGTCTTGCGTTAGAATTCAAAGCATCTATACTGAACTTCTGTCTATTTAAAAAATCTTGATATTTTGTTCATCAAGATTTTTTGGTTATAATATTGATTTTTTAAAATATTATATTAAAATGTTTTGATAACTGATTTTAGTGCTCCTTAAATGTTGCAACTGAATGTGACTGTATCACTCACCTCACCCTAGATCTGGCCCTGATCTATGAACTATAATTACTTTCACAAACTTCTAAATGGAATTTAGCATTTTCTTTAACTATGAATATAGGCGACAAACTACAATAGTGTAAAGCATTACCTATGAGTTGGAGGCCAGTAGAAATTATAGATGTTTTCATAATTATAATTGGTTCAAATATTTCCAAATAGCATTTACATTCAAAACTATTGTTGAATTAGAGTAGTTATATCTGCAGTATATCTTGTCATCCAATGCCTAAGGAAGCAAAGATCAATATATCACAAAATTTGTTTAATAACTTGTAACTATATTTCAATATAATTGGTTTCTTTTGTAACCTTATACAATTTAATAATATGAATTCACTATTCTGATAAGGGGTCCAAAACTTCACCAGATTATCAAAGGGTCCCTTAAGGATAATAACTCTTCCTGGCTAGCTAATCACATGATCAAATTATCTCTGAACTGTGACCACTCATTAATTCAGGCAACCTATGACTCAAATATCATATATTCATACTCAAATAAAGAATATACATATGTAAGTAAAAAATTTTTGTCATCAATTTATGGCTAAAATAAAATCAAATCAGTTTACCTAGATAGCCATAATCAAAGCAATATAAGAACACTTACAAAATTTGATGGAAGTTCGAATTCCTGGGTTCTACCTGAGCTCAAAACCCTTGGCATCTTGGGCCTAGGAATCAAACTTTGATTTGAACTTCCTTGAGATCCTGATTCAGATGACTGCTGTCCTAAAGGTTCCTCAAACTCCAGTTCTTACAAATTACTACCAGAGGTTGTTAAACTGGTTCTCAGTGAAATTTCCAAAGCATTTAAAAAAATGTATTTTAAAAATGTTTTGCATTTAGTACTGATTTTTTCTTTCTCCCCCCTCATTCTTTCCCTCCTTCCCTTCCTTTTTTCCTTGAAACTGACTTTTTTATTATTATTATTTCAGATATTTTAAAGGAAGAAATTTATGACAAAATTGGTTATTTGTACATACCACCTAACTTAAGAAATTAAGTGTTGCAGATAAAATCTAAGTTCTAACCTTCCTGATCATATGCCAACACCACATCTTCAAGAAGAAATTAATATTCAGAATTTGATGTTTGTCATTTGCATTTTTGTTTAAAGTTATACTCTCCATATGCATGCAGCATTAATTAAGACATAATACTATGTTGAATGCTCTAAATTTACATAGTTGGTTACATACTATGTGTGTCTTCTTTCTGCAATTTGTTTTTTTTTTCTCAACACTATGTTTGTGAGATTTATTTATGATACAAGTATATTGTTTTTTTAAGTAAATTTTTTTATTTTAAAATAATTTTAGACTTACAGAAAAGTTGCAGAGTCCAGAGAGCTCCCATACTCCATTTCTCTAATTTTCCTTAATGTTAACATCCCAAACAACCATGAGGATTTCATCCAAACTAAGAAATATTGGTATATGACAAATAATTAAACTATAGACTTTATTTTGATATCACCAGTTCCCCCACTATTGTCCTTTACTCTGTTCCAGAATCTATACTGGATTATTACATGGCATTTATTTCTCCATTCTTATGTTGATAGATATTTAGGTTGTTTCCAGTTTTTCTGGTGTATATACCTGGTGATATCTTTGTGTATAAATACAGTGTCATTGTGAACACATATATAACACATTCTTCAAACTACTTATAGCAACATACACTTTCACAAGTAAATGAATGTTCTTACTGCTCCAAATTTATTCCAACTTTTGATATCATCCGACTACATTTTTACCAATTTTATAGGTATGAAATAGCATCCTTTATTATTTTAATTTACATTTTTTTTGTATTAGTGAGATTCAGTGTTTTTCATGTGTTTCCTATTTTGTAAAATGCTTGTTCATATCCATTACTATTTGATTTTTTTAATATTGACTTGTAGATGTATACTCCATACTAAATTTTTATTGACATATGTATTGCAAATATCTTCTCTAGTTAGTAGCTTATGTTCTCTCACTTTTTAAAATAGTATCTTCAGGTGCACAGACATTTTAAATGTTAATGTGGTCTAACTGATTCATTGTCTTTCTCTTAAAGTTTTGAATTTCTTTTTATTGAAACATAATCTTTCCCAATCCTGAAAGCAAAAAAAATATTCTTCTCTATTATATTCAAAGAGTTTTAAAGTTTTGTTTTTTGGTTTTACTCCACTTGATGTAGATTTTCGTGTACAGGGTGAGGTAGAAATCCAGTTTCACTTCCACCCTATAGATACCCATTATCCTGGCAACAATGATTGAAATGCTCGTCTTTCCCTGATGATCTACACTGCCACTGATGTTAAATATCAAGTTTCCATATGTGCTCTTTTTCTGGATGCTTTGTTCTTTCCATTTTTCTCTCTTTTTTAAAATTCTTTTGCTAATACGACAATTATCATATCTTTGTGAGTATTATATCCGGAAGAGACCCCAATAAATAGTTTTTTCTTCAAGAATGAGTTGGCTATTCTTTGCCCTTTGTCCTTTCATTTCATTAGAAGGATTCTAATGAATCCTTCATTTTAGGATCAGCTTGTTAAGAACCATATAATTAAACAAAAGAACAAAAAAACTAGTGGAATTTGAACTTGTGTTGAATTTGAAGAAAAATTGACATCTTTATGTTTGTGTCAGTGCATTCACATTCATGGTATATTAATAGATCTCATTTTTAAGTATATCAATAAAGATTTATAAATTTCTTTCAAGAATGAGAGTGAAATAAAGGCATTATTCAGGCAGTCATAAACTGGGAGAGTTAGCACCAATAATCCCTCACTATAAGAAATTCTAAAGAACATACTCCAGAAAGAAAGTGATTCTAACTGGATTGCATGAGAAGTAAGAAAGAATAGCGAGCCACAATATGAGTATAAATGTGGGTAAATAATAAGAATAATGTCTAATTTGTAAAAGATAACCAGGATAAAGCTAAAATACTGAACAGTAATAGCATATGAGTTGATAAATGGATGAAAGCAGTTAAATCATTCTAATATCCTTACATGATTAGGAAGGAGGATACAGATATTGACTATTTTAGACTTTAAATGTATATTTTAAATGTCAAGGGTAACCACTTGCCATTTAGATATAAGTGTATAACATTTCAAAATGTACTAATAGGAATAACATAAGATAACAAAGAGAAGGGGAAGCGGAAACAAAAGATAAAAAGAGAAAAATATTGAGCATGAAAAAATATAGTAAAAATATGCCAAACATATAAATAGTGAAACAAATATGTCTTTAAAGTTCTCACATCTCTATTATAAAACAAAGCTTGTTAGACTGGAATTTTTTTTTTAATCCAGCTATTTTGTTTGTTTGTTTATGAAAGGCACATCTAAAGCATAAGGATATATAGAAGGTTAAAAGTCAAATTCAAAAGACATGCCAAGAAAACACTAACTAAATAAAGATGGTCTTGTGATAGCAATAGCAGACAAAATATACTTTAGGGCCAAAAGCATTATTAGAGGTAATAAGATCCATTACATAAATTTAAAAGTTTTAATTTACCAAGATAATAACTATTCTAAACTTATAAACACAGTAAGCAAGCAAAAATGTCAGTAAGAATACATAAAATTTGAACAACAAAAATTGTAGGCCTAAGCTAATGAACATAGGTGAACCTTGTAATTGTCAGTTGCCATATTCTCTGCATGTTCATTGACTCAAAGATGTACAATTTTTTTAAACGCACAAGGAATATTTATAAAAATAGGCCATATTTTAAGTCATAAAACTAACCCTAGTTAATTTCAAAGGCTTGCTATCATACCACATTTTCTGATGAAATTAAATTAGATATCAAAAATAAATACACCACTAAACAAGTATTGCTCAACTAAATACTTAAAGGAAATTACAAAATACTTGGACTTGAATAATAAAGACAATATTATCAAAATCCTGAGATGCAATAAAGGCATTAATTAGAGAGAACTTTATAGCTTTAAATGCTTATAAATAGAAAAGATAAAAAGCCTCAAAATTAATGAGCTAAGAACCCAACTTAAGAAGTTTAAAAAATAATAAACTCAAAAAGTAGAAATAAGAAAATAATTATGATATATTAATGAAATAGAAAAATACACCATAGATGTAAGTGAAATGTCAAAAGTTGGTTCTTTGAAAATGCTAATAAAGTTGACAAACTCCTAACAAATTTAATCAAGAAAAAGGGAGAGAATTCAAAGTTAACACAATTAAGAATGAAAAAGGAAACAATATCAAATTCTATAGATATCAAACAAAAAGTAAAAGGAAATTGTAAACTTTGTCAGTAAACTTGAAAAATGTAGCTTATCAACACTGAAAAATATAACTTATGAAAACTGACTCAAGTATAACCATATAAAAATAATCTCTAATCATTAAAGAAGTTAAAATAGTAATTTAAAAATTTTCCCAGAAAAAAATGCCAACCCCATTAAATTTAAAGATGAATTCTAAACGTCTAAGGAACATATTATCCCAACTTTACACAAATTCTTCTGCTCACTGAAGAACTAAATCCAGGTGAGTATTAAATGTATAATATACTATGACCTCAAATGACCTGAAGATGAATAATATTGGGAGATATATGATAAAACCACAGTAATAAAGAATGAGTGGTATTGGCAAATAAATCAATGGAACAAAATATATACTTTTGAAACATAAATTTAGAGAACCTCGATTTACAATGTAATAGGCATTTCAGGTAAGTGAGTAAAGGAAAGACTAAGATAAATATTTGAGCCTCGGTTTCCTAGAAACCAGAACTTGGAGCAAAGCTTAAGGGCTATTACTTTATTAAAAGATCTAATCTCAGGCAGCAAAAAGTGGAGAAAAGGGAAGTGAGGCTAGGAAAGAAGGGGAAACAAATAATTTCTGAGATAGCTACAGCTTCACAAAGAGACACAGCTGGTTGTTCACTGCTCAATCATGAACATTTTAAGACAGGCTGTTCAGAAGCGTTGTGCTTCATAACAGTCTACTGAAGGAAGGATGGAGAAAAAATTGATCTACTGGTTCTCTCTCATTGGCCAAAGTTTGTCTCAGAAAGCATTAACCCCACCACAATTCCAGGCTGTATCACTTGATCCTGTTGAACCACTCTAGGACACTCATATAAACATGATGTTCATCATGACGTTTATCTGATGACTCATAGTTTTAGGTTTTTTCTAGAGTGGCAGAAACTCTGTGGGTCCATCTGGGTTTGGCATGGGTGCCACATCCACTGGTACTGCATAGCAACAGATATCACGGGGGTAATGCTAGAGTTGGCACTCTCTATGGGAAAGGTCAAGAGAGTGGCAGTGCTAGTAGATGAGGCAACAGCTGCATCAGCTATGGAGCCATCAGGAGCTCCCCAAGAGCAACCAGATGAGGACCCTGGGCAAGGTGAGTTTGAATGAATCTGCATTAATTATGTCCAAAGCTAGTGAATAAAATATGATAGTTGATCCTATCTCACACCTTAAAAAAAGAATCCAGGTGAAGTAGAGATTTAATTGTGAGACAAGACACTTTAGAATAGACTAACCTTCAGAAGAGAAAGATTAAACAGGTGTCTAAAAGTACAAACCATAAAAGATCTTTAAATTTTAAAACATTAAGGCTCAGAATCTACTGTTCATCAAATAACTCCATAAAGAGAGAGCAAAGACAAACCACAAATATGCAGAAAATATTTGTCACACTTATAACAGATAAAGATATTTAGTTTATATAAAAAATTACAAGTCAGTAAGAAAAAGGCCCAGTAAAATAGGCAAATACATTGTGAATAGAATTTCATGGAACAAAATTGGCCTCTGAATGCATTTTTAAAAGCTCAAACTTGACAGCTGAAATCAATTAATACAACATATCATATGATAGAATAAAGGACAATGATATAATCATCTCAATAGAAAAAATGTTTGCTAAAATTCAACACCCTTTATGATAAAAGCCCTCAAACTAGAAATAGAAGGAAAACCCTTCAGTCTGATTAAGAGTATTGAAGGGGTTCAGAACAGGACTTCTCCAAGATGTGCCACTTAGATGTATGAATTATTTTGCTGAAGGCAGCTGAAATCCTGTGGGCTCAGGAGAAATTTTTATTTCTTCCTTAAAGCAGTGGTCCCCAACCTTTTTGGCACCAGGGACCAGTGCTCCTATGAGAATCTAATGCCTGATGATCTGAGGAAGAGCTGAGGCAGTGATGCTAATGCTGGGGAACAGCTGCAAATACACATGACGCTTTGCTTGCTCACCTGCTGCTCACCTCTTGCTGTGCGGGCAGGTTTCTAACAGGCCATGGACGGTACCAGTCTGTGCCCTGGGGGTTGGGGACCCCTACCTTAAAGAATTTAAATTAGGGCCCTTGACCCTAATAAGAGTTATCACCAGAAATAACTTTTTATCACCATATAGGGCAAGACAAACTTCTAATGGCTAGACATCTGCTCTTCTTATTGCCCTGTGCATGACCTTCCTTATCTCATCCTTAGCTCATGAGAATGCCATATATACCTCATTTTAACTTTTTGTTTCTGAACCTCTCATGTATGTGAGGTCTCGAACTCCCTCATGTGTGTGGGATTCCCATACATACAAATATAATTAAATCAGTTATTTTCTCTTATTAATCCATTGTATGTCAGTTTAATTATTAAACCAGCTGGAAGGACAAAGAAAGGTAGAAAATTTTCTGCCACCCCCATAGCATCAGTGAAAAACTCACAGCTTCCATCATACTTAATGGTAAAAGACTGAATGCATTCCCCTTAAGATCAGAACAAGAAAAGGATGTCTGTTCTTGTCATTTCTATTCAACATTGTACTGGCTTTTAGTCAGGGAAGTTAGGCAAGGAAAATAATAAAAGGCATCCAGATTGGAAAGAAAGAAATAAAATGATCTTTAATGGCAGATGATCTTTCTTGTGTATAGAAAATCACAAAGATTCTACTAAAAAACTATTAGAACTAATAAACGAGTTCAACTAGGCTGCAGCACACAAAATCTATATACAAAAATAAATTGTATTTCTATACAGTAGCAATGAACACACCATAAATGAAATGAAAAAAAAATTCTATTTGCAATAGCATCAAAAAGAATCAAATGCTTAAAAAGAAATTTAACAGAAATATAAAATATATACTCTGAATATTAAAACAAACTGATGAATTTAATTAAAGAAGATTTAAATTAAATGAAAGACATTCTGTGCTCACAGACTGGAAGACTTAATATTGTAAATATGGCAGTCTCTCCAGAATGATCTACAGACTCAATAAATCTCTATTAAAATTGTACCTGGCTTCTTTGAGATTAACAAGCTGAACCCAATATTCATATAGAAATTCAAGGAATTCAGAATAGCCAAAACAGTCTTGGAAAAAAAATAATACAGAGCTCGAAGACTCACATTTCCCAGTTACAAAACTTATTGTAGTATGGCAGTAATTGAGACAATTTTTTTTTCTAGCATTAGCAAAGACATACATATCATTAGGGTAGAATTGAGAGCCCAGAAATAAACCCTCACATTTAGGGTCAATTGATTTTCAACAAGGGTGCCAAAATAATTCAATGTAAAAAGAACAGGCTTTTTAAGAAATGGTGCTGGGACAACTGGGTATATAAGTGCAAAATACTAAGCTGGACCACAACCTTATACCATCTATAAAATTTAACTCAAAATGGATCAAAGTGTGAGAGTTAAAACTATAAAAGCTTTAGAGAAAGCAGAGTAAATGGTTTCTTGAATATAACATCAAAAGCACAAGCAACAATATAAAAAAATGATACATTAAACATCATCAAAATTTAAAACTTCGTCCTTCAAAGGATATCATCAAGAAAATGAAAGTACAAGCCACTAAGTGGTAAAAATTTTTTGCTAATTCTCTATCTGATAAGAGATGCTTATGTGGAACATAAATAAAGTCTCACTATTCAATAATAAAAAGGCAGCTAACTCAATTTTAAAAATAAGCAAAAGCTCTGAACAGACATTTCTCCAAAGAAAATATATATTCAAATAGTCCATAAGCACATGAAAAAGATGCTCAATATCACTCGCTATTGGAGAAATGCAAATCAAAACCAAACTGAGATATCGCTTCACATCCACTGGGAAGACTACAATCAAAAGACAGTCAGTAAGTTGGTGAAAATATGAAGAAACTGAAACCCTATACACTAATGGTAGGAATGCAGAATGCTACAGCCACCATGGAAAATAGTATGGCAGCTCCTCAAAAGGTTTAGAGAGTACAAAGACATGTAGGACAAAATCAATTGACCCAAGCAAACAAATTTCAACAAAAATAAAATATAGAAAGAAAATATTATTAATGATATCACAGAAAGAAGTGCAGTGAAAATGTTGCCTTCTTTTTACATGGCATACTCCCTAACTGATATCTTAAGTAAATTATAAGTTTTCAAACCTTAATGTTAATTTTTTTTTAAGTAACTGCAACTTAATACATGTAATATGTACTATCTGTAACAAGAAAGTGGCAGATAGGTCAAGACTGACTTGTATTGGGAAAAAAATGGCGAAATGTGCTTTAGATAGGAAGGGCTAATTGGCATGCAACTTAACATGTGCAAAAAATTAGCCTACACTGCTAAGCCATTAACTCTACTAAGAAACATTAGAAGACAGGACATACATGCTATGCTTGAAAAAGTCAAAAGTTTTTCATGCTCCTTTTTAACCAAACATTGTGATAGCCCTTTAAATTATAGATAATCCGGCCTCATACAGAGTCCCAGAAAGAGTCCAGATTTAATCTTTACATAACCATGGAAGAATGCTCAGCCTAACTCTATGAAAGGAAATCCCATGAGACCCATTTACTGCCAGGCTATGTATGTAGAGTGAATGCAACTGATGGCATGTTGTGGACTTGACTGAGATATTTAATTCTATAATACCTGATTTTTTTTCATTATCAAAAAAATTTGTTACATCAGGTATGTAAATCTTAGGCAAAGGCTTATATCCAAAGAGTTCAAAAGCTCAAAACCTCAATATTCCCAGAAGAATATTTCAGTAAGTGTCCCATTTAAAGGCAGAAATTTTGGTCACCACCTGAAACTTTCTGAAGTCCCATCCTGATTCATCAGGAAAAGAAAAGGGGCTGAGTTTCAGCCCCTACTTATGCCTCACTAAACATCCTTGTGCAAGACACAATTATGGTGACCTGACTGCAGTTTCCTCTACCACTTCTCTGATTCTTGTTCCCTGCTTTACTTTTCTCTACAACATACAATAGCTTGTAACATACTATGTAAATTAACTATTTTTATTTTTGTTCTCTTCACACTAGAATATATGCTCCATATGGCAAGGATTTTTGTTTGGTATTGTTCACTGTTATGTCACTAGCACCTAATATACCTGATTAATCATGATAGCACTCAATAAATACTTGTTAAAGACACTGTAAGGGAAATGGATCAGATTTTTTAAAAAAAAGTTACTATATGACCTAGTAATTCCACTCCTAGCTATAGACCCAAGAAAAATGAAAATATATATCCATATAAAAATTTATACACAAATGTCCAAGAGTGGAAACAACCCATAGGTTATATTTCCACATAACATTCAATGGTAAATGAATAAATAAAATGTTGTATAGCCATAAAATGGAACATCTGGCAATAAAAAAGATATACTCATACTGATACTTGGTACAAGATGGATGAACCTTAAAAACATGGAAGCCATTCACAGAGAAGCTCATATTATGTAATTCTACTTATAGAAAATGTCCAGGGTAGGCAAATCTATAGAGACAAAAAGTTACCAAGGCAGAGGAACTTGGGGGAAATGAGAAGTGACTGATAATGGGTACATGGTTTCCTCTGCAGGGTGACAGGAATATTCTAAAATTACTGTGGTGATGGCTATACAACTCTATAAACAAACTAAAAAATATTGAATTGTACACTTTAAATGAGTAAATGATAAGGTATGTGAATTATATCTCAATGACATTGTTATAAAAAATTAAAAAGTGCTCAACCTTATACAATATCAGACATACAAATTAAAACCACGATGATAAACCATTTTACTGCAAACAAGTGAAAAATTCAAATATAGAAAGTACCAAGTGTTAGAATGGTCAGAGAATAATGAGAACTCTCATCCACTGCCAATGGGAATGTAAATTAAAGGCACCACTTTGGAAAAAAACTTTGGCAATAATTTGTTATACCCTATGACCTAGGAAATCCTCTCTCTGCACACCAGGAGAAAATGTGTAATAATGTTTATAGCAGCTTCTATTATATTGGCAAAAGACTGGTACAACTGTGGAATGGATTCAATGCTCTGGGACTAGGCACATTACTAACTATTCCTTGGAAACTGCCCATAGTAGGGAAGAAGACATTCTGTAAATAGAAACTGGGTGCTATTAGAAAAAGGAAGGGGAAAAAACACCACCACCATCACAAAACAAATACCCTCTACTCACCAGGGTGGGTTTTTTTTTACCCCATGGGTTCCAAACTCACAGGGAATATGGGTGCATTATCTAACTCCTTCAAATATCTAACAACAATTCACTCTATTATTAGCACAACATGAGACCAGATTCATAGAAAGAAATAATGTGAAGGTAGAGAGAAATCGGGCTTGGTGACTGAGTGTTTCGCAAGATTCAAGATGGGACTCAAAGCAAAAGACTCTCTGTCCCTTGCTATGTAGAGAGGAAAAGTAACAGTAGGCAGAAGACAGATCACTTTCCATTTGTCCCCTGGCTACATCCTCCTGCCCCAGAGAGTCAGGAAAGGGGACAGAGGAAGCCACTGGACCCTCCAGCCTCAAGATGCTTCACAATCTGTATTATTCATACCAACCATTTTTCCACTCTCTACCCACTCACCCAGGAGCTAGGAAAAAAACAAACTGATCTGCCTTATTTTCACTCCTGTCCCCTCAGGCACAGAAAAGTAGACACTGTCTTCTTACTGCTTCTTACTGCTGTGAAAAACACTTCTTTATTTCATCTGAAGTGGTTCCCAGCTTCTCTTGCCACTAATCATTTGTTTTCTAAGTGTGTGACATTTTCCCGGTTGTCCTTTCTAATAATAAATCATCACTTGTCACACCATCTTTCCAGGTGACACTGGTGTCATTGATTTGCTCCCTTACTACAGTTTCCTCTTTTGGCCTTGGATACTTAAAAGTGTCTCAGGAGTCCCTCCTGACGCTTCCTCTCCTCCCTCTCTGCCAATTGCAAACAAATCTCAGAATCATTTGAAGGATTTTATGTCTAGAATCTATAAACCTGGGTCATCTGGCAACACTGTTTACTTGTGGTGGTAAAACCTATGAATCACGATTTTCAGACAGGTTTTTCTTCTCCACAAAAAGGCAGCAAGGAACCATATAGGTCCCAGAGAGAAAGACCTTTAAGTGGGTCTGCAAGAATGTACATATATATAAATATATCTATACACACACACACATACGTGTATGTATATACACGTAGTAAATAATGTAGTAAAGTAATGCTCCAGCAATTCAAGTGAATTTTGCTCTTAAAATCTGATAAACATGATCAGTTTTATATGTAATGTTTACTTATTTTCACTCAATACCCCATAACATAGCTGAAGAGTGAAAAAAGCCATTTTAATTTTCTACTGTTTAAAGTTTTTTTGGTCACTGTTCATGTCAATAGTTAAGCATTAACCATCTGTAGTACACACAATTCTCTCTAATAGATTCCTGAAAAATCATTTTACTATGAAAGATCTTCTACATTTATTATTATTATATAGTACTTGCTTCCAAGTAGATTTTGAGGTGACTTGAAAGACCTAAAAATAATGCAATTATATAACAGAAGAAAATAAAAGCCATGCCTAACAAAGGGCACAAACATGCTTAGCTTAGTAGCAAATACAGCTACAGTGATTGAGCACTAACTTGAGCTTCCTAGCAACCAAAGTAAAAAGTGAAACAGAAACCATACCAACAAATTAGAAAAACAGGTTTGGTTTTGATTACAACCAAATCTAAAAAAAATTTATCAAAAAGGAAACCATTCATTCATTTGAAAAGTATTTATTTAATACTTACAATGAACTAAATCCTGCATAAGATACTGGGAACACAGTGTTAAACATTTCAAAAATGATGTCTGACCTCATAGAGCTTAGAGTCTTTTGAGAGAGACAGACAATAAACAAGTAGTCAAACAAATAAATATAAATCATAATTGAACAAGTTGTGATTCAGAGAACTAAGAGAATAACCACGTTCAGAAAGGCTTCTCTAAGGGGGTAACATTTAAAAAAACAGGTGAGAGATAAAACACATTTTCTGCACAGAGATATGTTTCAGTGGAGAACAGAGCCTTGAAATATTCCTACGGAAGATCAATTTCTGAGGTGCAGAAACTCGAAGTGTGCTCATCAGATATCCTGTTTAGTGATGCTACAGAAGAGCAAGTTAGAATACAGGTACCAGATTTTTAATTAATATGCCTTTGGGACTGACAGTCGAGGACGACTTTTAACTTGAGGGTGGCTGAAAGTTAGATTTATCTAAACAAGTAGCAGAATTTGCTTCCAAGAGTTTTTGAGGGTACATGCCCACCTACTGAGGCTTATGCGATTTTATCTGAACTCAAGGTTAAGAAAAATGATCTTCTTTTGGTAACTTTTGGCCATATAATTGTTTTCCCTCCCACATCTCCTTTTAAAGTAAAAGAGAGAAAAGTAGGAAATGAAATTCTATAATGGAAACATTATAATTCAGATTTGTATTAAAGTTTGGATTAATTTAGAGACTAAAAAAACAGAAGGAAGTTATATGAAACTTTTCTGTTATTTTTTTAGAGAGAATGTGGTCAGAGGGGGAGAGTACAAGGGAAAAGGAGAAAGATGGAAGAAAGGGGGCAGAGAGAGAAAGAGAGTCAGAGAGAGAGAGAAAGAGAGAGTACGTGCGAGCTAGTGAGCATGAGCAAGCAAGGGAAAGCAGGCCTCTGCTCTAAAAGGAATATGATGTTGAAAAAAGCTGACAGGCAGAAAACAAGCCTAAGTGTTGTTGCTATGGTGACTGTACCATCTGTGTTCTTGCCTACCCTACACCAGAAGGGTTGTATAACCCAGTAACTAGCTAGATATTAAAATGAACTGAAGAGTGAAACCAGTTATTTTTGTTATTTTTTTAAAAGGGTGACTTTAAGTCAAAATGAAACACTACATAACTGCTCTCTATGTCTCCCTCTATGTCAAACACTCTGGGATACAAACACAATTCCTCTAGAGAGCATCAAATAATCTCTGGAAAGTACTACAGTGGACACGATTTTCAGTCCTTGTGAGGCCATTCTTATTTAATTGACAATTAGGCAATGTCACAGAAGTTGATACATTTGTATGTTTTCGACTGCAATTGATTCACACGTAAACTAAAGGTAAGACTAAAACACAAGAACTGTTCTCTTCAGGAAATGAGACTAATGATCAAAATTCAGTTTTCCTCACATGTGGGAGTATATAGAGAATATACTGTCCCTAGCACAGAAAAGAGAATATTCTAAATGCATATCTCTCATTAGAAACAGAGCTTTCTTATACAAGTTCACATGAACTGTGATAAGAATTGTTTATCACAACTGGCAGAAACCCCAGCCCTGAACCATCCCACCTACCTATGGCCCACGACATGATATATTAGAAATGCCGACCACAGATGTTGGATTTTGCCAGTTTCATCCTCACACTGCTTCTCAATCTTCCTGAGAAAACCAGTGTCAGGGTCCCCTTAAGACCAACTATTCATAAGTCTGTATTTGCGGCCCTCAGCTTTTCCCCATAGATATCTTGCAGGTACCTCAAAACCCACATATCCAAAGATTAATTCTTTTCCATTTCCTATCAGTTGTTCTGCTTTCCATATCCCAGTTACTATCCAAACTAGAAGTTGAAAGCTACCTTCAACTTTGCCACCTCCAAACATGTTAGCCATGTAGCCCAGATGAGTTATCTCACCTACCATGTCTTAACCTGGGTTTTTCTCGGTTGCCAAATAGGAACTTTTCTTCAAAGTTAGTGATGAGGTTAAATGAGAAAATGTAAGGAGAGTGCTCAGAACAGTGGCTGGCACTGGTAAATGTTCAGAAAATGATGGTGGCTTTTTGATTATTCTTCAGATCACTGCATAGCTCCTAATCCATCTTCCAGAGGGCAGAACTTCTCCACTTTTTCCATGCTTATTAACTCTGCTTTCTTTAGGGCCCTGTGGTGCACAGTATATAATCATCTGCTTATTACAATTTTCCTGTTCTTGTGTCATCATTATGTGTTAGGTGTGTGGGGAGCAGAAAACTTGTCTTTTTGGTTCACAGGTTTGCAGATGGAGAGAAGAGTACTGGAGCAGCTGCACATGGAACACAATGAACTCCTGAGATGATCAGATCCTGTACTTGGAGCAGATGCCATAATAGGATGAGCCATGGAGAGAGGTGGCAGTTCATGTGTTTTGCATGTGGGAGGAATGTAAATTGTTTAATTGGAGCATAGCTGGTTTCTGAAAATGGCTGTATCAATAGCTCCCATCCTCCAAATTTTTGGCAATGTGACTTTGTCACTTCTCTTTTCAAGAGGTGGAATCTATTTTCGCTCCCCTTGAATCTGGGTTGGCTTCGTGACTTGCTTTGACCACCAAAATGTGATAAAAGTGACACAGGTCTTATAGCTTCTATTTAAATGGTAGTATAGCTCTGTTTTTACACCCTGGAAATGTTCCCGCTAAGAACACTGCCTTGAGAGCATCACACTTGAAAGAACACCCAAGGTGGCTATGTGGCAAGGCCACATGCGCTAAGATCAATGTGCAGTGGCTGACAGCCCACTGGGGCCCAGCCTCCAGTCAGTCTGCCACATGAGTGCAGCTACATGAATGAAGCCAGAAGAGATCAAGAGGTCAGCAGAAGACTCATCCAGGTACTCCATAACCCACTGTGAGAAAAAAATAAACTGTTGAACTATTAAGCACATGAATGAATATGACGGGTCCTTGAGTAATTTTGTTTCTTCAAAATCATTTCATTATAATGTTGACAAGATGCCATAGGAACTTAACTCACGTTTATATGAATTAGCCTACAGTAAAATTGGTTTCCTTATACTTATGTCACTTTGCTTAAGTCATAGGACTTACTGTATCTTCATAATCTTGTTCCAATCTTCCATCACAGCTGAATTTCCTACTCCCTGGCCTTGAAATTGCATGAGGAATTATTTAGAAAAATATTAAGACCATTACTTTCTTCACACAGTATTATTCAAAACCACTTTGAATTTGCAGTATTATGGTAAAGCTGTAACATTCACAGTAAATTTTAAAATGTTGGGAATTATTTTAATGAACACCCAGGCTCAAATGTTAAGTGCCAACATGAAATCCATTGACATGGGAATTCAAGCAGCTGAACAAGAATTGTTATTATCCATTGACTGTTATTATCCATTGTTATTATCCATACACTACTCAACACATGAGAGTCAAAATGCAAGTTTTGTTTAAAAAAAAAGAGAGTTTTGAATATGTGTAGTTATTATAATCAGTTCGATTAAACACATTCAAAAGAGGAATTTCTAGTGAGTGAAATCAGGAAATGAAAACGAGTGTCTGAAAACATTATGGAAGAGTTGTTCACTAGGAAGCAAATTTCACCTGGAAATATAATCTTGGTAGAAAATTTTACTTTAGTTTATTCTTCTCCTAGACATAAGATTGCTTGCTGATTTACATTAATCCCCAGGGGAAAGGATCAAGAGATTTCTAATTTAAAATAAACAATAATGTAATGAAACTTTACAGTACTATTAGATTGGTCATCAAAACCTGCCTTTGCAAATTGGAAACTGATGCTCAAGATGGGAGACAGGAAGAGAGAGGCTGGCTGAGCGAGTGCAGACCTGGAGTCTTATTGGTTTCAGGTGGAAACTGCAAAATGTCCCTTCTGCTTAAGGAAAGGACAAGTGTGCCCTGCTTAGCTCTCTGGGTATGCCTGAAGTCTCAGGGCAATCCTTACACAAATGCTTTAGGTTTTAGGTGGTAGGGTATCTATTTTTTTTTCCTAATTCTCCTTCATTGTATACACATCTATAACTACCTTCTTTGTATTCTCAGATACCTGAAAACTTATTTCCTTCATGTTGGGTATCAGACACCCTTGCAAGAAGAATTCTGACCTTCCTGCTCTTAGTAGCGGAAACACTGCATCTCTCCTACTAGCTAAGCACTGCTGGGTGGTTAGGTTATGACTAGGACTGACATAGGTGCATCACAGAAAAACAATCTGACCTTAGGTGCCTGGCTGGCTGGCTGGCTGGCATATACTTCAGAAGCCATTTGCTTTTTGGTTAAAATGTCACAGCTTACTGTGTTAAAAAAATTTGATCTTTGGCTTTTTGGAAATCAGAAAACTACATTCCTTCTTCTTTTTACTAAATACTGTATTTTTTTGTCATTTAAGCTCAGGACAATTTCCTTTTTCAGATGAGCTCATAAAAATTAACAAGATTTGTCATTTATTCACACAATAAAATCTGGGTGGAAAGTTTTGCTAGTTGTACACATTGTATAGTTAATGCTGTTACCTCCTACTACATTTTTTTTTTAAACTATTTCTGTTTTTGATATTCATTATTTTCAGAATTAAACTTTGGCTCCAGTTTTGAGAGACACATACCTTTTTTTTCTGGTTGTTTAAGAGGAAAACATGCTTTGCTTCTCTATTATAGTAGAAAGAAACAAACGCCCATCTATAATACATTTTTAGAATTCTTCAGACCTTTAAAAAGGCCTTTGCTGCTGACTTTATTACCAGAACCCCATCCATCTTTCCCCCCAGCACTCATTTTATGAGAATGTAAATAAACCTTGTTTCACAGCACACCCTTTTACACATATTCCTTGGCTGCTCCCAGACTCATTGTGACCTCAGTTGATGCAGTTTGGTTCAGCTGGTTTTAAAATTTTCTTCAGTTTGGAGCTTTCTACCCTGAGCTGATTCTCTGTAGCTTTAAAACCACAGCAGTGGAACTCTAGCCTTGCAATTTAACTTGCATAAATAAGAAAATTAGCAGTCTGCTGGGTAGATCCAGGGATGGAAAACAAAGCACTGGAATATGAGGCTCAGAATGCACAGCCAGGCAAACCACACATGCTGGGCTCCCAACATATCTAGCAGAAGGCAGAATTCCTGGCTCTTCTCATTTCTTTTACTCTTATCTTTGTTATTTCCATCTGCTCCCACCCAACTTCTTTAACTCCACAGTCCTGCTGCATCCTTAACCCACAGGCCTATGGCCTTACTAGATATTCTGGCATTGCTGGCTATTCCAGTCTTTCTTCAATTCTTCCCTGAGAGACTGGGAGGCGCTTCTATACTGCTCAGTTCTAACCCTATTGAAACAGCTGCACCCAGGACTCATGCATTGCAGCCCTGCATCACAAGAAAGAAAAGTAGCAGGAGACTGGAAAAGGGCTGTCCCTGGTCTCCACTGAAAGACAGTACCTCTGACTCTTTCAGTCTCTAGATTATCATCTGATTATTCATATGAGTCTTATTTTCTATAGTCTAGATTCAGTGTTAGTTTCCTGTAAACAGGCCCAAAGGGCTTGGCACATGGTAGGTGTTCGAGAAGTCCTGATTTCATAGGATCCAAAGCTACCTCCAAAAAGATTGCAATTCAGTTTCAAACTGAAGGAAGTAACATAAGTGACATGAGGCATTGTGACCATGATTTTATAAATATTCCTAGAGTATCTCAGCAGTTACTATTCAGGAAGAAAATTCAGTCTTATGACCTACAGAATCTCTCCCTGCACCCCCTTCCCCCAAATCAGCCTAAAAATCTGGCTTTCCATCCTGGCACCTAGAATGTTTGCTGAAACTACAGATGTCCTGTCCCCATCCACACCCCTATTTCCTTCACAACCAATTGCAATTTATTAGCTTATTAGCTATGAGATACAGTTGGAAAATACACATTTATTTTAGGTTGCCTAGATGATATATCTGCCAAGGTTTGGGTACACTGTCCCCAGAGAATACTGAAATGCAGAGCCATGTGCTAAGAAAGTGGTGAGCCTAACCTTCCACAGTCTGGAAAACTGCTTGGGAGACTGAGGGTAGCACTGCAGGTCTTAACAATCTCCTCCCAATCAAGGCTCAAACAGGATGAGGTGGAGATTTCAGTTGATTATTTACACTAAACATACATTTACTGTTGGTGCTAGAGGTGCTTCCTCTTTGATAAACAACAGAATTTACCCTTGTATGATAAGCTCTTTTTCAATTCATGACATTGCTCATTAGAATATGTATGTATTCAAGGCTTATGTTCTGACAGTCAAAGTAATCAGGTAGCATTGGCTGCCAAATCAATGTTGTATAAGGGAAAAATGTAAATAAAGGGCAGGAAGCATTTGAAAGTCTGTGTTTGCCTACCACAACATTACTTAGACACATCCAGACAAGTCTGACTAGAAGAGGAGGAATGGTCAGACTAGATACTGGCTTTGATTCAAGAGTGCACCCTGCCTTTGCAGGCACGCAGTCCTGATTTGTACTGACCCTGCCCTGTCCCCTGCTGACAGGTGGTTCTTCCAATTAGAAGGGTCTCTTTCTTTCATTCCTCTTGTTTCTACCAACCTCATCCATCCCCACTCCCACTGCATGGTTAAATCAACAGATCCATCTGAGTCATCACAATCCTTATTTCTATGGCAATTATTAATAGTTCATTGATCCACAGATGATCCAATAGCCATACTGAGCAAAGCAGTCACATTGCTATATTCCCATTAGCTGTCAGGATTCCAAAACACTGAATTAGTCACATCTCAGTCTAGCCACCTTTATCATAAACATAGTCATATATACCACTAATCAGCAAATATGCTTGTGCACACAGAAGAGAATGGCTAGAATCCTCTCATACATTTATCTGACCAAAAAAAAAAGCTGGCCATTCAAGCCTCATTTCTCATGTAGCCCAGCAAATAGAATTATTTTTGCATTTCTGCACACGGAAGGCACATTTCCAAAGTCAAATTAGAGAATTTTAGAAATGTCATTATGCAACCTGTTTGAGAGATCTGCTGCCTGAGATAGTGTCTGCCTTTCCATACACTGACTTTACAATTGCTTCTTCAAAGATTGCAAGACATTTCGCTGACATTCTTATCCTGAAGCAACGAAAGGCACGATATTATCCTTTTTTATGATGTTGAAAGATTCTAAAGAAACAAATTGGAAGAATGAAATAAAAATTGGACAGCGGCTTTAAGCTCAAGATTGCTGCTAATTAGTTATATCACCTTGAATAATCACTTAACTCGTTGAGCTCACTTTTCTCAGTCATGTATTTTGCCATTAAACATATATTTCTTAAGTAATGTGCAAATATTTAGAGTCAAACGAGTCTAATAAATAAAGGGCTTTAAGAGTTCACACTTTTGGTGGAGAGACAGAGATGGTCTCATGCCCTTGAAGCCATACCTTGTGCCTGCCTTGTGCACAGTGGGAACACTCTTAATGCTCCCGACAGGTCATGAACTTGATGAATATAGCCCTTTGTTATAGAAACAGATGCTTCTCATTATTCTTATTAACTACATTAATAAATCATCCAGTGAGATTCTAGTCAAAAAACTTGGACTTCATTTCATGCAGGACAAGTTACTCCAAAAGTAACTCAGAATGGTATTTTTGACATTCACTTTTAGGATTAAGTTATACCTCCTGCTCCAGCTCTGATCCTTCCCTCCCCTCTGGCTTCAGGTAAAGCAGAAAAATTTTCTCACTAACTGTGGTCAGTTCATGACCTAGAGCTCATGTCCTGATGTCCTGGCCACACAGTCTTCTTACACAATGTCTGATATGTCCTGTATTCTACAGCAGGTCTGAAAGAGTCCAGGAATTAGGTGTACATCTGTTATATTTCATGGTTCAAGAAAAGAATGGTGTCTGGCACACAAGTAGGCCCCAAACAGATGTGAACTATATGAATGGGGAGTTAGTAAATGAATGAATGGACACTATTCCCTCTCAAACCCTGTCATCACCTGTTTTCCTTACTCTTCAGGCCACAGAGTTATCCCCAGCAGAATTAGGCATGAGCTTTTAGCCATGTCCTGCTTTTGACAAAAGGCCTAACAGAACAAGCCCTGGGTCTGGGAGATTGGAGACCTAGCCATGTCTGGCACATAATAGGCACTCAAATCAAAATCGATTGATTGAATTAAACCTATATTTTAGCCTTGGATTCAGAACTAATCAAATGATATGTTCTTTGGTGGGGACGGGGCAAGGTTCTGAACCCAAGTTTTCCAACAAGTAAAACAGAGCAGTTAGACTAGGTCATCCTGACCATTCATTCGGCTCTAAGAGTCTATGATTTTATGGTTTTATAGCCTCTCCCACAACTTGGATCCATAACCTAATCTTCCTATATGGGGCTGATAGCCCTGAACTGCTCCATGAAAGGGTGCTAGGTAACCTCTCTGAGTCTCACTGGGCTCATCTTTAAAGGTAGACAACAATCCTAGGGCTGTGTTATTAAATGAAATAAGGGACACGAGGTGCTTAGAAACATTCCTGACACATAGAAGGGGCCCAACAAATGATAGCTGTTCCTGTTTTCATTATTAAAAAACAGTTTTTCCTCTTGTTTTTTACCTAATGGACTCTACTAAATCAACTGGACTTAAATTAACTACAGTATTTAACTCAAGTCTCTAATTTGAAAATATTTGGTCATGGGCTCTCGTGTTGGCAAATCCAGATTCTAATAATAGCTCAGCCACTTACTAGCTGTGTAACTTTGGACAAGTCACTTAACTACTCAGAACCTCAGTCATCTTATCTGTAAAGCATAGATCATTATGCTTCGTTTGCTGGTTTTCTGTGAGGATTAATTGTATGTAAAGAAAGTGGCATAGGAATGGCTCAAAAAATACCAGCTATAATCTCAAATCCATGCCATTGGGTAGGTCTGAGTTCTGGGTTTTTTATAATTTCACCATCCACAGGAGAGAAGAGGCATATGTAGTCTACACTATGTTTCGTCTCCCATTTGCAGCCTACAATGCAAGCATTCCCCATGATAGTTTTATTCCCCTCAGACTGCTTTATCTGGAAATTTCCAGATTATCATCAAGGATTTGTTAAGTGGGTGAGAAAATTTAACCCAGTTCTAACAGTAAAAATAGTTACTGCAACTTATTCTATTCCAGTGCTGCTAAAATACAAACTTGGAACATCTAAGTAATCTAACCAGTGAGTAATTCGAAAATCATTCTGATTTGACTTTGAAATGAAGCTTAGGATGTTTCGTCAACAAACTTCCTCCCTAATTAAGTTCTGCCTTGGAAAAAATCAATTCCTATTTCCTGGGCTCATATCAACTAAATGCAGAAACAGAAAGCTCAAAAACCTGCTCGGTTTCAGAGAAGTGCCCCCTTACTCAATGTTAAGTATTTGCCACAGCAATCCACAAAAGGCATAGAATCCCAAACTATCTACTCATCGAATGAGAAATGTGTGGAGAATTGACTGTGAATTCAGCAGGCTTTGGCCAGTCCCACTCACATGCATCTGCGTCCTTCCTGGCCATCTAGGGGTCTGGATGCAGCCCTCAGGGACATCTGACTGCTGACCCTGCTATCTCCAGCTTTGCCCAGGGGACAGCAGGCTCCCCCTGAAGAAGGTCACATTTAACTGGTACTTTCATTACCTGAGAGGTAGCTATGGGGACAGCTGGGCAGAGCTGTTAACCATAAAGGCAAGCAGCACTCTGTTGAGACAGCAGCTAATAAAAGATCAACCGGTTTGTCCCTTTTAGAGTCAGAAATCAAAAGAATCTGCAACCCAAAAGGAGGAAAGGTTTGAAGGTATTTTGTTATAGCAGCCCAAGCTAACTAGGACACATAGGAACTATGTCAAAGAACATTATTTGGAGAGCTTTTCATAATTTTTAGTCTTTGTGAGCCTCTCTCCCAGATTCTGATGCAAACCTGGAAGAGAGAGGAAGGGCCCTAATATGAACTAAATAGAAGTTCAGGTCTGTTCAGGTAGAGGCTTGAAGTTAAAGATTTAATTGATAAATAGATAACAGGGAAAAAAATATTTCTGGCATAAATACATTTTGGAGAGTCATATCAGCAGGAATAATGGCTGTTTTCAAACCATCCTGAATTTAAGTTTTGAGAGTCCCACACTTTTCACTGATCATAAGTAGTAATAAATGTTATAAGAATGAGACTCTTCTCTGCCTTTTGTACTTCACCAAAATTGTCACATTTATCTGGAGTCAGTGTTCCTGGCACCAGAAGAACCGCTTTTCTGCTTTTTTGTTCTGCTTTTTAAAAGACATATGAGGTTGGGAAGTTTATTTAACCTCTCTACCCTACAGCTTTTCATCTGCAAAGTTAAAAAGGCACTTGAGAAGAGCCATGCAGAAAATGAAGTATTGCTATTCAGTCTCTGGCTGCTCCATTCTTGGTCTCCATGGCTGTGCCGTTCATGGATTAGCTTCTTTACCCATATCTAGGAAATGCTAGGCAAACTGTGGGTATTTGGCAACCAAATGATGATGATGTTGATGATGAGACTTTGTATTGATAATAATGTCCTTGAACATTTGTCAAGTGTATACACTTGACAAATGTTCAAGGACATTATTATCAAGGTTCAAATATTTAATTTGACTTGATACTTTTAGTAACTCTATGACATATTGTTATGCCCCTTTTGCAAATAAAGAAACTAAAATAGCTAAAGTGAGAGGTCATGGTGAAGGTGTCCAGCTCATGACTTATGGAACAGAGGAGCTCCATGAAAGTTTGCAGTTTCCACAGTGACACAGCTGATTTTAGTCCCATCTTCATTCCCTAAGTCCTAACTTTTTCCTTGATGACAAAGCCACTTTCTCTTAACTAGAAACTAAAATTGTAAAAATTATTTCCTTCATTTTTCTCATAATAAATATTACGTAACATGTCTGGATTCCTCTCTTGCGCGAAGGCTATTAGAAAACATTAAAAATGAAGAATATTTGTATTCAGTAACCCCAGACTTTCTTCTCTGTCTCATTTCTTGCTCTTTGTCTAGTCGTCAGGCTTCTTGCTCTCGTGTGCTGCTTAGGCTTCTTTTACTGCCCAGAGAAACAGGTTTGTGCAGTTGTTCTAGGTGGGGACAGGTGCCACATCACCTACCTGACTCATGACTCTGCCACATACTAACTGCATGACCTCAGCAATTTCCTCAACCTCAAACTTCTCACCTTTAAGCGTGGATAGTGCTCACTTCATAATGTGATTGCAAATAAACAAGAGTTCACATAAAGAACCTAGCATAGTTCCTGGCTGTTAGAAAATGCTCTGTAAACGTTGTGCTGCTGTGGTAATTCAGAAAAGCCGTCTCATGAACTCGTCCTGACTAAAGTGTAGCATACTTTTTTTTTTTGTCATAGGCTCTTTTATATCTTTAATACTATGGTCCTCAAACTTTGGGACTAACCAAAATCATCTGAGAAGCTGTCCACCTTCTGGGGCCTGAGTCAGTAAGCCTGGGTGAGGCCAGGGCTGCTGTACCCCACCCCCTAACCAGGCCCAAGGGAACAAATGTCTAAAAATCACTAGTATAACGAGAAGAGCAAAGGTTTTGGAGATAGAGATCAGAGTTGGTTCCTAGTCATGTGGCCAGGGACCTGTCACTTAACTCTCCACACTACATCCAAAAATCAGGCATGAAAATACTTCCTCCATGGGGTTATTGTGAGGAAAAAAGTAAAAAGCGTTTTAAAAGCTGTAGCACAGGGGGATTGCAGTGCATGAGGGTAGTATATATGGAAGAAATCTCAAAGGAGTTCTAATTAATCCTCTTTGTATTAGAGGAGGAAAAACAGATTTATGAGGTTAAATTAACAGGTGCTCATAAAACACTCACTGAAAGGTGATGCAGACAGTGAATATCAGAGCCTTGATCTTGTCTTTCTGGTGAGAGTCAAACTCAGGGTCTTAACAAGATTTTAGGCTCTAACAATTCACTGTAGAGCTCACTGTCACATGTTACATTATTAGCATGAACCCCTTCAGGATTTTAGAGGAGTAGTAACTAATACACAGCACTAGAGTGGTAATGGTGGAATTGCATGCATTACATAATTGTACCATGATTCAGGAGAAGGAAGTATTAGCTTCTCTTCCTGCTCTTTCTCCTTCTCTCTCTCTTCCTTTGGCAGACGCATTGTGTTCAACATGTAACTGCAGCCAAAAGGAAGGCTGACTCCGAAGGCCCCAGAGGGCTTCCCCCTTACCCCTTCAGTATGAAATTTGAAGCTAGATACTGTGTTACCCTAGAAATTTGGTACCTGTCATTGCACTATCATGAACATAGGGTAACTATGTATATGAAGTATAGGATAACTGACTTGTCAGTAAAACCTGAAGTTGCTGGTTGTTGGCATGAGCAATTCTTCCTTAAAATTTTCTGCTCATTTCCACCTTCAAAGTTGCAAAGAAAGGCTGCAAATATTCTATGTATCTTGAATTTCAGAGGTGGAAGGGATCTAAGAAATGCTTTCAATTTTTTCTTACCATGATCTACAGTAAGAAATATTTAAATATGACCCAGTGTATACACACACACATACACATTCTATCTAATGTGTATTCTACATATTGTTTCTTATTTATTATATTTCATATTTTAATGTTTTTTTGACCTGTTAAGTTGATTTCTTGACCCATTAATGGGTCATGACTTAAAGTTTAAAAAATACTGATATATACGTTACAGTTCAACATCTTCATGTTGTATTACAAAAAGATGAAGTGACTTGTTCAAAGTCACACAGCAAATAATTAAGAGAACAGCAAATTCTAATACCAGGCAAGGAGGACTGAAATAGCATGTAGCGGAGGTGGGTGAAGAATGAGGAGTAAGGGATAGTGAAGTCAATAGCACCCAAACATCAAGCCCTCTGTGTTCTAACACACACATACTCACACATACAAACTCCATAAGCTATGAAAGCCAGGAAAGGATTTAAAATAGGCAGCTAACCAAACAAGTTTATGTTTTCAACTTTTGGTGGCTAGAGCACTGAGGATGTAATGGGAGCGGAGAGCAGCAGGGGAAAGGCAATCTCTCCTTTTCTCAATGCTACACTGTCTTTAGTCCTTTGTAACTACATCTTTCAACACTTGCACACACTACCATCTCATGCAAGGGTCTTATCCCTGGACTTCCTGTCTTCCCAGGACGTCCTTGCACTTCCTGATACCAACTCTGGTGACTTAAACCGATTTGTTGATCTCTCTAACATTAAGATTCATAGGTCTACACTCCCTACTCTGATAACCTCCATTCTACTTTCATGATCTGAAACGAGCTATGCCTTAGACCATACGAGAACTGGAAACTATTTTTAGGTGCTATCCTGTGGAATTGACCATATTCATTTCACTTCTCTATCTAGCTACCCCCCAATTCCAGTAAGCAATTATTAAATGCTACTATGTGCTAGGAAATGTATAAGGAATAGAAGATACCAACCTGTACAATACACAATCCTTGTGCTCAAGAAGATCCTAGTCATGGCATAGACAGGCAAAGAAATACAATGCAGAGTGATACATGCTATGCTGCTGGGGATGGCACTAATAGTAGTACTAATAATTAACATCTATTTAGTGTTTTCTATAACCAGGTGCTATTCTAAGTGCCTTATGGGTATGAACCCTGTCCTCTTAGCAAGTAAAGGTAAGACAGCTGGTAGAATTCACAGCCAGACATTCTGGCTCCAGAAGCTATGCTAATAACTGCTGCTTCATACCATCAGTGATAAAGAGAGACACATGTTGCTATGGGTGCCCATTAGGGGACACCTAATAGAGAACATCCTGAAAAAGGTGACCCCTGACATGAATCTTGGGAGGTAATTTAGATTTAGGCAGTAGGAGACTGTGGGTTGAAGGGTGATCTAGGTAGAAAACCAGAGTTAGAGGTGAAAATAGTAGAGAACATTATGGGAAATGGTTTGGCTTGGCTGGAATATAGAATGGATATGAGGGAATGGCAAGAGGTAAGATATACAAGATATAAATTTTATTTGTTTTTGTCCCCTGGCACATATTTGGTGTTCAAAAATGTTGTTAAATGCTATGTCCCCCTTGAAATCTTTATTTCTGATAACCATAAGTTTTCCTTCTTTTTTTTTTAAAAAAAAACCCAATTAAGATATTGTTTAGTTTTGTTCTTATAGCATTTGCATTGAGCCTCACACTGAAACCACCTCTGCCTTTGCCTTACCCTCTGCTGAGTTTTACACATCCCCCTGTGAACCTAGAGCAGAGCCTTGCAACTGGTTCCAGGAAGGATTCAGGGTTGCTTATGAGTATGTATTTGGCACATTGTGTAGAAAAGTCTCTGATTCAAACTGAGACACACCCTGGATCGGGTCTGCTGATGGAAAGGAAGTATGCTCTTCTGGAGTCATGGAGGTCAGTGTCCACAGGAGAGGGAAAAGGTAGTTTTATAAAGGACTGTGACGGCAACCCCGGGATAGACAAGCAGCCAGGGACACAGAAAAGAGGGCTGAAAGCCATTTTCTGATTTAGTGAGACTCAGAACAGAAACAGAAAGAACCATAGAAGTGATTTAAGGCGACCTGGGAGTTTATTCCTTGGGAGGGGGTTATTCTCCAAGTAAGCCACTCCTGGGTCCCCTCTTGGAGCTCAGCCCAAAGGCTGCTTACACAAGAGACTGACTTGGCCACTGGCAGTCCAGTGGACCCATTATTAGCATCTTCAGTGTGTGATGGCCTTGGCACAAGCACTCAGACATCCTTGGGTTGTTGGGAGCCATCTCACTGCTAAGGAGACCATGATGCCCTATGGTTGCCTTAAATTCAGAAATCCCACTGAAGGGATCCCATGTTCCCACAGTAATAGTGAAAGGCTCAAACAGAATTGCGGTTTCAGCCAATCAGCAAGCAGGGCTGGACTACATCAAGAGTTTACACACTGACTTCTACTCCCTCGCTAATATGGTCAGTAAAATAGCTATCAGAGTCCAGTGACCTCTATGAGGCCACATCAGTACAGAGTAACTCTACAGCCTGCTGTGCCACATTGGTTAATAAAAGTGTGAGCTTTGGAGTGAGATCCAGAGGCAAATGCAGCTGTGTAGCTTGCTAAACGAATTATTCCATGTCTCTGAGCCTCACTATCTTCATCTGTACAAAAGGAATAACATCTCCCTCAAAGAGTTACTATGAGGATTGAATGTATTCACACCTGTAAAGAGTCTAGTGTAGTAACTGATACATACTAAACATTCTACAAATTATGGCTATGTATTTCTCCTTTAAGAGCCATTGGTTCCTCCTGTCTATAATTTGATGCAGAATCAGACACTTTTCCAAGGAGCCTTAGGACCTTTAATTAGAGAACAGTATTTTAAAACCAGGATCTCTGAGCTCATTGCCATTTGAGTGTGTCACTGCATCTAATCTCTTGCCATGGTTAAATTATGAGTTCACATTAATACTTCCAATTCAAATTTACTATTACATGGTTTTTCTTAACTTTTTTGATTTTGTATTTGTACTTCTTTTCTCCTACATAGAAAATCTCAGTTCCAAAAATCAATAACATGTTTACTTATTTGCCAGTCTACAATGTGCATAGAGTAGATTTAAAATTGAAAAAACAAATAATTACTTGTTGAGAGAGAAGAGTGAAGCAGACACAGAGAAAAAGAGAGATGAATTGAACTTTAGACTTCTTTGGGGGGCATTTCTTTTTTATCTTTAGAATATAATAGATTAAAAATGAACAGTAACAGTACTGTGTTCCAAAGGCACATGAAATAATTATTTTCCATGTATCTTATGTCACCCATATGACATACAGTTGGAGTAATTTGTTTCAATTTGATTTCGAATTCAGTTTGCTTAAATTTTTCTTTGTGATTAAATTTTGTATTTAACAAGTAAAACACATTAGAGCATTTATATGGCTCAAATTGAAATTATATAAAAATATAGTCAGGGAAATTGATTATATTCATTCAGATGTCCTCTACCATGTCCTTCTTCCTTCCTACCACTTGACCTCTACAGGAAACCAATTATTTTATTCGTTAGTTTGATATTTTTTATCTGTATGTGTAACTTCACCTTTTTTAAAACAAAACAAACTACACTCTCTGCTCTGTGCCTTTTTTTTCCTTGCTAACAATATTAATAATATATCCTGAGAATCCATGTAAGTATGTACATATCTTCCTCATTCTTTTTTGATACTGCACACTTAATTCAGCAGTGCTATGTTGTTGCTGTTTTTGTTACTTAGTCCAAAACAAGCAGTTTAGCTTGTATAATATTACTTGTGACCTTTTTTGCCTTTGTTTATACACTCTGGTCCTCTCAGGCATTTGAGGTTTTGACCTCAAACATAAAGGCTTTCCAGCTGGGCGGAGGCAGGGAACACCAGGTACAGTTGATTCCCAGAGGATTCATCACATCAATCCACTTGCCTGTGGCAGAGAGGAAGGTAAACAGGAACAAAACTGTTGCTGTTTTGCCTCAGATCCAGCCCCAGGTACCCTGGGCTTCTTCCTGTTTAGATGGAGAGCTAGGGAGTGATGAATGAGAGCAGGGAGTGGCTTTAACACAACTTAGTTTTAATTTCTGCATCTATTCCCTTTTCTTTCTCTAACAGGCACTAACAGGAGTCATTTCCCTCATGTGCCAATTTAAAAGTATTTAAGAAAAGAAACATAGTCATAGCATTTGATTGAAGAAAGATTTTATGGCACACTGAAGCTGAGCTTCCATTTTCAAAAATAAATGTTTCAGATTTCTCAGAAAAGCTTTACTGTACATGAGTTCTTTTTATGCTGAACTAGTCTCCCTGTTCATCTTCAAAGCTCATAACACACATTCTCTGTTTTTCTTTTTCTGTTATGTACCATTCATCAATCTCACAGGAGCCAGGTTCTGCCTTTTTTGAAATGATTAAAAAAAGTTCTTTCTTGCTGGGTAATTCTTTTGCAAATCTCTCTGTTCAAAATTTATTTCTTATTTGTCCTATTTCTGCCCCACTCTTTAAAAAAAAGGTGAAAAGCGAATTTTGTTAAATTAAAATGTTTTTGCCTTTCCCTTAAATAATTTTCTTCTGACCTTTATGAAGGTGATATAGCAAAAGGAAACGAATGCAATGTGGTCTGCTTATCATCTAATCTACATGTGACTATCACCTGGCTTGTGAATTACTTACACTTTAGCACATGCAGAATAAATTAACTGAGCTTTGAATATATCACCCATTAGTCCTGGGAGAATAACTGTCTCATAGGAATCTGGAGGGTCCTGTGTAAGGGTCAGCATTCTTTTTAGCCTTGAAGTAAGAAGCAGGGTGAACCGGTGATAATTTCCTGGCCTGAAAGGAAGAGGGGAGGGTCATGAGAGAGAAAAGTACGTGTGTGGAAAAAGAAAATGGAAGTGAAAAGGCAGAGAAGAGGGATAGAAGGAAATGGGAGCAAGGGGTAGGACAGGAATGAAGGGTGTTGCAAGGACAGCATAGCAAGGGTCTAAACTATATCTCAGAACTAGACCTTCTCTGAGGGTAGAAAGCCATATTTTCCAGTTTCAGATCTTCTGCACATGGTGCTATCCAAGGAATATGAGAAATTTGGTTGTAAATCAAGCACTTTGGGAAATACAGTGCCTCTTTTTATTGGTAACTAATATTTATGAGTGCTTAACATGAACTATTATATTAGTTTATACAAGCACTTGGCATGGATTATGTCATTTAATTCTAACCCATATCTAGGAATTACGTTTTATTATTATCTCCGTTTTATTGGTGTGGAAACGGAGGCACAAACACTAAATAATTTACCTAAGGTCACAAAAAGCAGACAACTGTGACATCATTGTTTGTTGCCACTCATTCCCATTCTCTTCCTTGCTAGTAGAACCCTAATAGTTTAGGTTGGCAATATGCCCACCCTCTGCTCTATTCCCAGGGGATGAGTGATAACAGATTTAAACCCCATCTTGGCTCTTGAATTCTTCTTCCTGATATACATTTTCACAGCCTTTTTTGCAGGTGGTCATGTGACCGAGTTCTGACCAACAAGGTTCGAAAAGAGGTCCACTATGGAGCTTCTGGGAAAGCTTTTTTTCCCTTATAAAAGGAAAGCATATTTTCTGCTTGCCCTCTTCTTTCTTTCTTAGATGCCATAGTTGCAGCTGTGGCAGCCACCCTGCAACCATGAGGCAAAAAGCCCATGTAAGAATGTCATTATGCTAAGGATGGCAGAATGGAAAGTGGATAGTGTCCTGGGCTTCGGGGACACTGTGGGACTGCTACAATAAACCTAGATTCACCTCCTTGCACTCTTCTTGTTATGAAATAATCAAATTTCACTATGATTGCTGGAAATTTGTTACATTTCACCAAACTTGCAGTTGCATATATACCAACTGCTATGGGAACAGAAGCAGATTTTGGACAGACTATTTTAGGCTGACAGGTTGTATTCAGTATAGCAGAATTGTCTCCTTCTCCACCTCTCACCCTCAACCTTGACTGGAGTATACATTTGTTACTCTTAACCAAGGAATAAAGGCAAAAAGTAGCAAAAAGATGCTGATGAGATTTTAACTACCTAAAATATTCTACTTTAGTATCTAAAACAAAAACAATAGTGATACATATTGCAAGTAAACTTTAGATCATACTACAAAGATGCCTTTCAAGGGACCCATATTCCATGCCTCTGCATTGTTCTCATACAACCACTCATTCATTGACCTTTATGCTTTTACCCAGTGCTTTAGTCTGTGCTAAAATGGTTTCATCCCATGTCCAACACACACTCTGTGTAATTAATCTTCATATTCCCAGAGCCTAGTACAATGCCTAGTGCCTAGCAAAAACTCAATAAATGCTTGTGGTATAGAATTAGAATTGCATAATACTCCCTCTATTAAATAGCTATCAAAGTCATAGGCCTCAGGAATTACAAAAATATAATTCTCTGGTCTTAAAAGATTAATTCTTAATAATTATTAAAAATTTAAATAACTGCAAATTGCTAAAGAGAGAAAGTTTGATAAGTCATGGTAGAGAGTAGGTATTTGACAAATAAACTGAACTGAACAGACTGGGCTTTTAAAAAGCTATATGTTCTGGACAAATGATAACTGGTTAAAGTAAAATAATGCATTTCACTACACTTTTCTTGGAGCAAGAAGAACTTAATGAATTATTCAAATATGTCTTGTTTACAACCAGGAAGCATTTAACACTGGAAGGACTTAATTCCACTATTAAGTGCTTCATTTTGTGATATCTGGACCAGTTCATGGCTTCTCAGCATGGTGAGTTGCGTTTATAAAGAAGTCTTGCTCCCTGACATCAGTGTTAAATGAAATTCTACTTAGTGCAAAAATGTCTTCCCTCTCCAACAATGCTATTTAAACACAGAAGCTCTCATTGCAGTGGAGACTAAATTTAGATAAATGCAAAATAGAGTGATAACCAATTTAAGTTGCCTCTGAGTGAACTGGATAGAGATTGATGCAAAGAACTGAAGAAAAGAAGTGGTAACATAATGTTAAAAGTGCTCTGTAGTCTTTACTTTTTCTCATTCTTTGATTTTTACTTTTAGGAAAGAGTTGAGGAATTTAAAGGTAAAAACCTCATTGTTCTTTTCAAAATCATCATGGTTCAAGGTATTAAAAAATACTAAAAGCAAATGTTCATAATTTCCATTCAGCAGGCCCTTCAAAATCATAGGAAAAAACAATTTAAAAAATTTCTACAACAATAAAAACACTTTGTTTAACCTGACTTTTCCATTTCTCTAATTGTAGCTATATATAAACACTTTCTTATACTTCCTCTATTGTAATTATTTTAAATAGCCTTTAGGCCTAGCATAATAAGAAATTATAATGAAGTGAAACCCATTAACAATATATTCACGAGGAATCAAAATGTTTCAGCATTCAACAATAACCTAAATGTAAATTTTTGTTTATTATAATACAGCAATCATTTATAAAGTAGTGAACTAATAACCAAAACATTGTATTAGAAGTTCATTTAACTTCTGTTGCCTAGAACTATTTAAGCAATACCGCCTTTGAACCTTTATTTTGTTATGGCCTGGGACGTAATCTTAGGGGTCAGGGATGGTCATACACACACACACACACACACACACACACACACACACACACACTTATGTATGTATGTATGTATGTATGTATGTATGTCAAAAAAAAAAGGTTGATTAGGAGAGACCTATAAGATTAAAAAACAAAACAAAATCTAGTCTTTTCCTCCAAGCACCTAGAATACTTGTTCAATTTTCATCTTCTCAATTAGCCATAATCTCTAACAGGGCAGGGACAGTGTTTGATTTGCTACTGAATCCCCAGAATCTAGCATAGCATCTGACGCATACTGAATGACTATAGCTGCAAAAAAAAAAAAAAAAAAAAAAAGTGAACTTCACACAAAGTTCTTCCTATGGTTACCAGCAGATCTCAATGTCTCCTTGTTAAAGTTCCAAGATGATGGTTTGTGCTATTCTCCTGTCTTCTCATATCTTTTTTTAGTCCCTAGTAGGAACAAGGAATTGGGGAAATGATAGTGTTTTCTTCTGTCAGAGAAAATAGTGAACCCTATTGGTTGGGTAGAATGTGAACCATTTCAAGAGTAAGTCCTGAATGTTGGTTTCAAGCCTAATTGCTTACTTTATGATTTGCCACCAGTCCTTAAACACAAGTCTTGAAAGTTCATTCCAATTCAGAGATTGATTAGTATGGTTCTAGTAATTAGAATTTCACTTTATTAAGAATAGACTGAATGGGGCCAATGAAGCAATATAAAAGCAGTGAATGAATTCTCTTAGGAAATTTGAGCTGCCTTATTTGACTTTATTGCTGCTTCATTTCACTAATATTCCTTTTATCTTAAATATAGCCTCTAAACTTCATTAACATCAAAAATACTTTAAGTACTTTAACTGAACATGTCACTGTACAAAGAGGCTTATACAACCAGATTCTTGTTATTTAGAAAGCTAAAATCACTGACATGAAACAGAAATATTTATAGGACTTATATGCTTTATGCAAATGAAAGCCATCCCTGATTTCCTTGGCATGATTAATAATAGCTAATACTTACTGAGCCCTATGTCCCAGGCCTTGTATGAAAAAAGCACTTCACATACATCTTCATTCAGCCTCCAACTACAATAAGGAAAGTGAGGTACTGGCAATTTAAATAAACCACCTAAGGAAGGTCATACAGCTGTGACATTAATCCAGGTCCAACTCAGAGGCCACATGCCTTAATGGTTCTGACCTACCTCTGTCCTTTGACTTATAACCTCCTCTCCCACAAATCTATCACTCACTAACAGCCAAATGTGCCAGCTCAGCTTTTGGAGGAGCAAATGCCTGGAGCAGGGTAGGGATTGTAACAAGCATGTTGTGGTGACTGAAGTTCCTTAAATCCTTGGGGAGCCAGAGAGTATTGAATTAAGCGCTGTTAAAAACAGGGCAGCTCTGGCAGAACAGAATTATCAATCAGATTCAATTCCATCTTAGAAATAAAATCTGGAGAGTTGATACTCTAGAATGCTTAAAAGAGCTCTTTATTTAATCTGTAGCTAAACCTTAATAAAGAATATTTATGTTCCCAGATTCTCCTTCAAACTTCTGTCCTTGTTTGTCCCCTCTTATTACTCCTCGGCTTCTAATTAGAAAAGACTCTATCATTGCCTCCACTGCCTCATTAGCTATCAGTCCTCAAGCCACTGCAAACTGGCTTCTGCCTTCATCCTTCTGTTAGAAGTGTTCTTGCAAAGGCCAGCAGTGATAATAAACCATCATTACAATAATGCCCAGATCTTCTTTACAGGGCAACAAACAATGGGCTCACTGCTTTATTTACACTGGAGGGAGAAACCTGGTGAACCATGAGGCTGTACAGGACTTGCACATCGTTTTCATTTAGTTGGCTCAGTTTTTAAAAATTAAGTCAACATTCAAAAATCAAATTATTTCAGACAAATATTCTAATTTTTGAGATGTGCTATCCAGTTTGTTACAGTCTTCACAGTGAATACATGTGCACTTGGGCCTTCCCCACCTCTCTCATTTATGTCTCCTGCCCATCCCCTGTAGAAACATGATTTACTAGTCATGCTTTACACAGATATTCTGGTCAGGAGTGTACATTAGACAGAAAAAAGAGACTTGCTTAATTAAACTAGCTCAAGATTAAAGACTGGCGTTATTAAACAGTACCCCAAGGGCAGGAACTGTGGCAGACCTGGATTCATGGAAACTGAGACTGGAAATAAGATAGCAGCCAGCTTCCTCATTAGTGTCTGCTGCTTTTCACTCCATAGTAAGTAGCTCCATTCTCCTCACAGTCCAGCTTCCTTTTCTTATTCATTTCAGTTCTCTCATCGCCTCAACTTGCTCAAAGCTTCTAGTCCTCAACCCCCACTCCTCAGAGCATCTTCCTTTAAATTCCTACTGTTAATTGCCTTAGTCTTATAATTTTCCATTTGTAAATTCCCAAAAAACGACCAACAGATATTTTCAAGCTTGGTCTTATGTCTCACAAATTACTTTCAAGCTGTAATAGGTCACACTGAAGGAAGTACACAGATGTGGTACAAACATCTGTAACCAGGTTTGCTGGGAGTATCCTTCATAAGGGCTGTGAGTTGACAGATACGATGAGGCATAACTTAGAGAATATCCTAAGCACAATTAATCCTATAACAATCGAGTGATAGCCATTATTTTTACTCATTTTATAGACATGAAAACTGAGGGTGAGAGGTTGACAAAATTTGCTCAAGATATGAAGTGGAAAAGCTGGAATTTAAACTCAGACTGCCTAGGTAACAAACTCAAAGCTCCCATTTTCATTATTATAATTCTTGACTTCCAATCTGAGTAATATTTTTGCTATTCTCTACTTCCTGAAACTCAAAGCTCTCCAAGGTGCCACTCTTAGTGGCTCCTTCTTGTCTCTTTCTATACTTTCTTCTTTGGCTAATTCATTGGCTGTTATAGATTACGATACAGACATTATCATTTCTTAACCTGGGGTTCTTGAACACACATGACCTTCACTCCACAAGGAACTTGTGGATAGAATTTAGGAAATTCGTGAACTTTAATGAGAAAAAAATAACATCTTTATATTTTCACTAAACTCTAACTGAATTTTACCAATACCTTCAACTATGAATGTAGGTAGCAAATCACTGTAACAGCAAATATTTGTGACTTTGTTACCAATAGAAATAATACGTATTTTAATATTTTCCAATTGTTGAAAATATCTCAAAATTTTATATTTCTGATTATCCATCTATATCAATGGTGATTATCTGACCTACTACTGTCATGATATTTAATGCATTAATAAAGAAGTATGTATACTGTTGTATCAAAAATTGTTTAATATTTTGATAAGTGTTTTTGCAATATAAGTAATTCCCTTTTTAATCTTGTCTCTATCTTCCATATTTAGACACCTTTTGTTTTTGAGAAAGGTCCACAGACTTTACCAGACTGCTAAAGGTTGAGAACCCCTGCTTTAAAACAGTTTGCCTATTAAATAATCTTATTATGGTGATTATTTCACAATATCTACATATATATATATATATATATATATATATATATATATATATCAAATCATCATACTGCACACTCAAATATGCACAATGTTGTATATCCATTATATCTAAGCCAAGGGGGGGAAACATACACACACACACACACACACACATACACACACACGCACACACACTTTATCCAGGTGGTCTATCATGACTTTTAAATCTTAGGCAATGCAGGAGCAACTTCTCTAAAACCTAATGACCTACTCAATTTTCTGTGTTCTGTCTTTAAGTTACAGCTGTGTACTTTATCTGCAGCCTTTACTTGTCAGATGGGCATCTAATCCTCTCTGTAGTATGATATCCTGGTCTTGATCTTAGACCTCTAACTTATAACCCAGATTGCTTTCTACTCTTGCTCCTCTCTTCCATTTTGTTTACTAACTCTGGGTCTCAACTCCATACTGGCATTTTAGGTTTCCTGGACTGCTAACACTCTGTCCTACACACAAGTTTTAGAGATAAACTTTTTCACCCAGCGTAGAAAAAACAGCTAATTACTACCAGAGTAATTTTCTTAAAATATAGCTCTGTTCATATCTTTCTCTTTGTCAGAATGCTTACAATTTAAGTACAAATTTCTCAGTTTTTGGTTGCATAAAACAGAAGCCTGTTTGAAGTGGCTTAAGATGATAATTTTATGATATGGATACAGGGATGTTACGCTTTAAGACCTATAGGAATAGGTCCAATCACAAACAGGGAATGGCAAACTTATTCTGTAAAGGGTCAGACTGCAAATGTATTAAGCTTTGTGGACAATATGGTTTGTCATTCTGCCACAGACAATGTAAAATGAAATACATTCCAACAAAACTTTACTTACAAAACAGACAACCAGTTGGATATGACAGGTCATAGTTTTAGGACACCTAGACTAAAGCATTGTCAGGACACTCTGAAACTCATCTCTGTCACCCTCCACGGGTCTGCTTTGTTGTTCTTTTCCTACTGACTAGCTCTTAAGCTTCATTCATTCTCAAGTTAGAACGGGCTTCTGAAAACTCTGAGTTTCCATGTCACAAGTTAAAGTTCAAACTCTCTTTCCCAGTCCTAATACTGAATCCTTAGGGTATGGATTTGTCTGGCCTTGCTCAGATCTGGTGTTTGCCCATAGACCAATCAGCTGTGGCCAAAGTTCTGGATCTTGCTGTATGAATTGGGCTTTGGGGCACCATACAATCTCTTGGATCAGAGCAAAGTAACAGATTCCAGAAAACGGCTAGGAGACAGGCAGACAACCCAGGAGAGTCCCTTGCTGTATTCATTCAAACCTGTATTTTCAGTCCTATCCCTTATATGTCTCCTCAATTCTTTCTGAAGCAAAATTAGCTCCTTGCTGTTTTCACATACTCTGCATATTCTCACCTATCTGCCAGCAGAAATTCTACTCATCTTTAAAGTCTCTCCTAAAAGGCCACCCTTTCTCTCTCTTTCCTCTATATCCGCACAATACTCTATTGGTACAGTATTTCTTGTTCTGTTACTATTTCTGTACCTTTTTCTTTTGCAGACAATAGGTGCTCTGCTGACTGAGAAAATAACTTTCATCTATTCGGGTACCTTTCAGAGACTAGACTATGAGTCCCTATTTGTTGAGTTTAACCATATCTTCAACTGAATAATTTCAAAATGAAGAAAATGTTGATTTTTACAAAGTTGCATTTATACAGGAAATTAGTATCTATATTTAAGAAAATTATGTTGTTTTATAAATATCCATTTCCATATTATGGTAGCCAATTTAAAGTACATTTGCAGAAAGATGGTAATTACAGCAAAACTTAAAATTATTGAATACTAAGAAGAAATAAGGCTCATTAAAGTTGTATCTTTCATTATTGTATTAAAAGAAAATACTACAGAAATGACAATAGGAAAGGTTATAAACTTGAAATAGTCAAGATCTCTTTAAAAAGCAAATACTCCAAAATGATTATTATTTGTGTAAGAGACTTTCCAAAACCCAGAAACCTCATCACGTAATCTCTGTCTTTCTAGAACTATTAATTAACATTGTTCCCAGAACTGCTAAACTCCCCTGCTGAAAGGAAGAAAGTAAGTACAGTACTGCAGGGAAAACTGGTTCATTTCCACGAAACTGTGAGAAGCTTGCTATTTTGTAACACAGAAGCGCTTGCTAAAGAACGATTCCTAAACTATTAGCAACGCCATAAAAGCTTATTTAAAGGCATCCTCTTGGGAGACTACGCTGGAATGTGCAGCAGATCTGAAAAAAGCACAGATTGGGCTCAACTGTAAATATTAGGTGCAGAGGCAAAGCCATTGTGTGAGGAAGGGGGTGGGGTGGGTGGGGTCCCGATTCCCAAAATTGATAGAAGGATTGCGATTTCGCTCGGTATTTATTTTAGTACAATTGCAGTTTTGCTAAGAAAAATAAAATATCGGTTGTGCTCTCATCTGGGTTTCTAATTTTCAATGTCTACAGAAAAAGAAAACCTCTCATTTACCTAAAAGAATCACTTTTCTCCAATCTCCACAGTGGCTGGGAAAACAGAGGCGCACCCTGCCCCCACTGCCCGGTGGGTCCTGAAAGCCGGACCCACCCAACCCGCCGGCCACAGGTCCTTGAGGCTTGCCCAATGCAGATGCCCCCGAGACGATCATGTCTGTTGGCGTTTCTGGGTGGGGATGCTCCCAAACCAGTAAACCACAGCGCAGAACCTAAGCTTGGACTTTGAACCAAGCCCTTTAGCCTAGTTTTCTTTTTCCTCGTCTCGCTGGCAACCTCGCCACCCCTAGTCACAGCTTTCTCCCCCTCCTCGGGATCCCTTCCAGCCACCTGCGCGCGTCCGACGTGGACGCGCAATAATAACCAGGCAACCTGAAGGCGCTCAGTCAGTCCGCCAGCCACGCCAGAGACCGACCGGAACTACAACTCCCATCATGCGCCGCGCCAGCTCCCTCCCCACCCCCAGGCCCCCGTCCGCCGACTGACTCCCTCGGCCGGCGGCCGGCGGCGCTGAGCTTTGGCATCGCGGACCCAGCGAGCGGGACCGGGACCCCGGCTGTCTCACCCGCAGGGCGCGCGGTGCCCGGTGCGGCCGCCCTTCTCCGCCGAGCTCTGCCTCCGCGTCCGCGCCAGCCCGGAGCCGGCAGGGGCAGACGGTGCGTCCCGGCGCGGCGAGAGGATGGTGGTCCGCGTGTTCATCGCCTCGTCCTCGGGATTCGTGGCGGTGAGCGCGGCGGGCACCGGCCGCGGGACGGGGACGGGGTCAGGGTCGGGGCCGAGTGTCCGGGGGCGCGGGTCCCGCGGGCGCCGCGCTGCGCTCGCCCCGGGGCGTCTGGGCGCGCCGCGCGCCGGCAGGTGATCCATCCCGCTGAGACAACAATGAAAAGGGCGGGAGCAAAGGTGGGTGGGGGACCCCGGCCTCGCGCACCAGCCCACCCTGCCCGCGTCGCCCGGGGGCGAGACCGCTCGGGAAGCCCCCGGCGCCCGCTGGGTGGCCTCGGGGTTGGGGGAAGGGATGGTCCAAGAACTTCGGGGGTTCCGCTTCCCTTGGTGTCAATTCTTCCCGATTTGGGACGTTCAGCCTGGTTCTGCATGTTCGCGAGCTTTTTGGCGTGCTTGATTTGCTCTTGCCTCTTGAATGAAATTTCAGTGGGAATTGCTCTCCGCCCTCCCTGCCCCACCAACTACATTTCTTTAGTTTTTTTGTACCTGCGCAAAGAAAACGGTAAACCAGGTTTTTCCTGTCGTTCCAGGATTTTGTTTGCTTTGTCTTTTTAAATTTTTTTTTGCCTCCGGTGCTATAAATATCTTTACATATTTGTGTAAATGTATTTAGTTTCCCCCTTGTAATGTGGTTAAATTTATCTCTGGGGCATATAAATTGTTGTCTCTTTGATTATTTTAACCTTTTTTTTTTTTTTTGGTCGATATCGAATGTTTTTAGGAAGAATTTTTTTTTTTTTAAGAAAGAAGTTAAATAGCTATATGTCAGACTTCAAGGAAAATTCAGAAGTATACTTGATAGCCAACTGAGTAAGACAGGTGGTGACATGTTTTACATTAAGATTGGTTTCCTTAGCTAAGTGTTAAACTATAGCTTTAAGAGGCTCTTTAAGGAGATATGTAATCAAATACATCAAAAAGTATAAAATTAATTGCTTAAAATTTGGTCTGCCCAGCAACTCAACTATATCGTCCCCAAATTTGTTTCCAAAGCAGATGGGATGGAGGATGGAATAAAATATTGTTTGTAAATCCTTATAAACCATTAAAGCATTTTATTTTAAAAGAAATCAACACTGTAGTTAAAAAAGAAAAGGCTCTCTTTTGCATTAAGAACAATGGATGGGGAACACCAACTTATCTTTATATGCAGGCATGCTCTCCTCCCCAGACCCTTGATAGTTTTGGTTACTGCTAGTTATTTGTGGTTGCTTAGTCAACCTGCCTTTTATAGACTTCGCTACTGAAGCTACACTTCATGTGTTTGGAAACCCATACTGTTTTGTGGATTTTTTTTTCAAATGCATTCCTTCATGAGAATGCTACAAAGCCTTAGGTTTCACCACTAACTTACATGCTTCAATAATTGTTCCAGTAGCATTTTATTGATTGTGCAAGGTATGCTGTATAATATTAAGAAGTCTAGACTCTGCTGGACAAGTCAGAGTCAAAACTTGAAGTAATTTGCTAGACTTATCCTGCCAGTAGGTAATAAGTATATCAAGTTAGTTCTGCAACCCTTCATCACTGTTCTCTCAGTTCCATTAAGTTATTTATTGCCTGCCTGTTAGATGCCTTTTTAATTTTTAAATTTAATGTTACGTGTTTCACATATGAAGCTAGACTTAAGAAACATGAGTTTATCTTCTGTAGAGTGAAGGATGGTGGTGAGTAACTCAGAATTGTGCTCTAGCTTTGACTTCATCAGTTGGGTAAATGCAGATAAATCCTCATAACAGTTTCTTTTACTTTAACAATATATACATGAGTTTTAATGGATTTATTTTTTCCTTCATTGTTTTACAGTGATTTCTCAGGTCTCTTCACTTCCCACCTGGTAGTGTGTGTTCTGACATGGTTTGATTTGAGCTGGAAGACATACTCTGTTATCACATATGTATAGCCTAGAAACCCTAGTTACTTTAATAGACCAATCTTTTTATGTCTCAGTCAATCCTGAGTCATTGAGTCTCTCCAGTGTCTCCTATATCAATACAGTTGTTCTATAATTATGTACTATTGATACTTTTGTCAACTTTCTGTTTACTTGCAGGAATAATGATTTCCAAGAGATAATGAAACTGTTTAGGTCAACCCTTGGGCTGGGGAGGCTAATGGGTCTTATAGCATTAAGCTATATTAAGCTTTGGTGGCATAACCGTGATGTTTTCCCTCTATTAGTGTTGTGTTGACCATTGGCACTGGTTTTTTTGGTGATGAACCATAACCAGCCAATGCATGGAAGAACAAATAATTTGATTCTCAAGTCAATTTGATTTTAGCTGAAATTTATTAAACCTCAAGGAAGGAATGTGACTAGAATTTGACTTAGCTAAATAAGTCCCAGGATTTTCCAAAAAGGTGCTCTGCCTCAATCAGCAATAGATTAAAACAATCTATTTAGAGAAAAAAATCCTCATATCTTGTTCTGATTACCCTGAACTCTCTGGCTTCATCACAGAAGCTAGTAGTTGGAATAATTAACAGCAAAGTGTGATTGCCCTTTTATCTACCCCAGCTCCAGGTAAAATCTGCTTTTATTAGGAAATGAAAGCGATGCCACATTAAAATGCTATGGATACCTGAAAAATCAGATTTCCTATGCAGCTGGTAATGTTGCTGTCATTCATATTTTAGTGAAGGACATTTTATTTCAGTCTTAAGAAAATAGTACATTCATAGAAGTGCCATTATAATTTACTCTGGTCGTATACTTGAAAGGAGAGGTCTCAGTAACTTTATCCAGGAAAGGTATTAATATGAATGTTTAATTTAAAAATATTGACATCAGTCAATTACTTCATTCAATAAGTATTTTCTACATGTTGGCTGCTAGGCCAGTTTTGTCCTTGGTTTTGTGGGGAACTGGAGGAAAATTGAGGGTGTGGTCTCTGTCCTTCAGGAATTCAGGTGAGGACTAGGTGGGGAGATAAGATAGGAAAAGTGAAACCACCAGTAATAAAGTATAGTTCAAGGACACCTGCCAATTTCAGGAACATTCTTACCAGAGACAGAAATAATATAGGCAGCAGAGGATGCATTGCAGGATGTCAGATAAGAAGGAAATGTGCCAGAAATCATGAAATATGCATGTGGGAGCCTTAGGCAGATGGCAGGGAGAGGGATTGAGTTAGATTTGGAGCCTGGGAGAGAGTGCATGAGCCCACCTTGTTGAGGCTAGAAAGGGAGGCACTTTGGGAGATAGCAGGCAGCAGAGGTCCCTGTGGACTTCTTTTGAAGACAGGGTAGACTCTAAGTCCTTAAAAGAAGCCCATGATAACAAACTCCGCAGTGCTCAGCATTTCAGAGATGCCTTCTTCTGTATCTGCAGCTTGCATGCTCTCTGGAGGCTTTTGTCCACAGGGAACAAAATGCTCTCTGGCAGGGAGGGACCCTCATGTGATTTCAGAAAATCTCTCTACTTCCCTACTTGCCTTGACTAAAATTTCTCAAAAAAGAAATAAACTTCACTCTTCATTAAAGTTCATGGGCTCAGTTTTTAGAACTGGAAGAAAACCTAAAGAGAATTCTAGTGAAGTCTACCTAATTTCACAGAGGAGGACATAGAGATTCAGGGTTTGCCCCGAGGTCATTTATGTCGGTTAGTGCAGAGCTGAGGGTTAAATGGAAGCCAGGTCTCCTGACTCCTGAATGTATTTATTCATGCGTTTATTCAGCAGTGCATTCATTCATGCCTGGATTGATTCTTGCATTCATCAGTCATTGAAAATCTCTTAAATACAGGCTCTATGGTAAGTGCTGTTAGGTGCTAGGTAAATGTGATGGTCAGGAGAACAGACTTAGACTCCAGCCTCATGGCAGATATCAGTGCTGAACTCTCCAAGACTTGGAATGCAAACTGTTTAATCAAGGAGAATGAGGGACTGATGGGGCTTGAGGGATGTTCCCGTGGAGCAGGGTGAAATGAGCCAGATAGCAGTATATCCCCAGATGTTGGAGAGAGGGACCTTCACTGGGAGCAAAAGTTAGAGAAATTGGAAGCAAATTGGAATATGTGGAGCTGTGCCCTGGGCTGCAACTATGATCAAGTAAGGGCGAGGCTGGCCAGAGAACACATAGGAATTATACTTAGAGTGGTCTTGTTCTTTGTAACTGTAGAAGGCATACCCAACTGTGTTGCATGACATAACTATTTTAAACATGCAGTGAACAGTTAAGCAGTTACATCTTCACAGAATGTATTCAGTGAAACTTTGCTGTGTAATGATGCCTATAAAAGGAGTTCAAGGCAATTAAAGTCAGGATGTGACCATGTAAAACAGATTGGGCATGACTTCCTAAGTGATTCTAATGCCAGAAGGAGCTAGTGAGGGTAAGCCTGGGCTCATTAGCATCTTTAACTCATTGAGTCTTCAGAGTCATATGGCAAGGCAGTTACTTATTCCCATTTTACAGATGAAGAGGCTGAAGTTAACTGACCTGATAAAATCATATGCAATAGATGGTGAGGCTGAGTCAAGCCCTGGGGGGCAGGTGGCTTCAAAGCTTCTAGAGCAGAAGTACACAGGGCACTGTGGCATATCAGGGCAAAGAGAGTGCTAGAAATGTTCAATATCCTGCAGTGGGCTGGACAGTCCCCTGCATGAACCACCTCATGCAAAATGTGAGTGGTGCTCCTGATGAGAACCACTGGTAAAGGGCATTGGCAAGGGAGGGTGTGGAGTGAGGTTAGGGAACGGGTGGGAACATAATGAAATGATTAGGGAGAGAAGAAATAAGTTGCAGGCACAAGGACAAGAATGTGATTTTAAGGGGCCGTCAGGCATGTGCATTTGTTTCATAAGAGCTGCCATTAAAGAACCAAAAACTGAGGGCGAGGGGCAGGGTGCTTAAACAACAGAAACTTGTTTCACAGTTCTGGACACTAGAAGTCGAAATCAGGATGTCAGCAGGGTTGCTGCCTCCTGAGGGCTGTGATGGAGACTCTTGTTCCATGCCTCTCCTATCTTCTCATGGTTTGCTAGCAGTCTTTAGGGTTTCTTAGTATGTAGATATGTCACCTTGATATCTGTTTGTACATTCACATGATATATGATTTCATCAGGTCAGTTAATTTCAGCCGCTTCGGTAAAATGAGAATAAATATCTGTGTATCTGTTGCTATGTCCAAATTTCCCCTTTTTTATAAGGACACAGTCATACTGAATTAGTGCCCACCCTAATGACCTCATCTTAACTTGATCATCTACAAAGACCCTATTTCCAAATAAAGTCATATTTATAATTACTGGAGTTAGGACTTTAGTATCTTTTGGGGACACAATTTGACTCATAACAGCATGCAATATGAAAGTTGAAATAGACTAATTGATGTATTTTCCCCCTTTAATTAGAGAGCCTATGGGCAAATTTTCTATATCTTAAAGGCAACACCTAGATATATGGAATTATATAGAATTGTAGCCAATATATAATGTTTGTTGCTAGAAATGGAGATTTATCAATATCCTAAGTGAAACCCTGACCTCAGTTTTTCTAGTTTATTTTTCTATTCCCCAAATTTGATATTTTCTATTCTACAGTGACATTTTAAACTTGTAAATATAGATGTAATTAAGGTCATGGTTCCTTTATGAGACTAGGGGCTTTTCACCCATTTGTTTTAGGGCATTTTCAATAAACATTTCTATCTGTTTGAGGTAATGAAGTTTTGACAGTTATTTATAATTGAAATATAAGGTGTTATCCACATTGTTTTTCAACTTTTTTGATCAAAAATAGTAAAGGAAAACAACTCTAGTGGGAAAAGAAACCTCAATAATTCCATAGGAAGCAGTGTGAGGTGCTAACTCTAAAAAATATTTCTTCTTTAGATCTTTTAATTTATAAAAAGTTCAGGAATGAATTTTTTTCAATAAAGTTAGAAACAAATGACAGAATAGAAAAAGTCTAGCTTCTTAACTAATTTTTCACTTTAAAAAATAAAAATTGGCATGACTTACTATATATGAAAGTTTAAGATACTTCATTTTGAAATGCAGATCTTAAGAAAATAGGATGAAGAAATTATTGTTTAGTTGCTAAATGTCAATTTTTTTCTTTAAGTTACTCTCCAAACTCTAAACTTAGAACGAAACCTTTTTAAGTTTCAGCAATTTTTCAGCAGGAATTACTCTAATCTGTGTTGTTGTAGATGCAGAGTTAGTAGAAACGTTAGTTGTTCTGAGTTAAATTACATTCCTGTATTCATTATTTTTCTGTGATTAATTTTTGTTACATTGTTTATGCATTATGCAAAAAAGAATTTTAGCTTTATTAGAAATTTAGTGAATTATTAAGTATGGAATGGCAAATGCCATTTAAGGCAGTGTAGTTTCCCTTTTTCTTTAGTAGGCTTATCTGAGTTCATCAGCCAACGCTGGCTAGTTACCCAAGAACTAGACTATGGCAATTTAAAGCCAGAGTTGTCATGTCTTTTATGTATGATTGTTCTTTTCTCAAACTGAAAAGCAAATCAACCTAGGGAAAGCACTTAATTGAATGTTTCCCCTTTTGGACTCATGACAGCTTTGCTATAGGACCGAAAGCTGAACTAGATGCAGGCAGCTGGGGGCCCTCTTTACCTGCTAACCCAGGTACTTTTAGGTTGGTCACGCCCCTGAGAAACTCTAAAACAATCTGGTTGGTCCCCTGAATCTGGTTCCCTCTGTTACAGTTGATAGCCTCTTTACTCCTGAGAGGACCTGACTCTTTGGGGCTGACTCAGTTACTGGCAGAACCACAAAGGGGGTTTCCTGGAACTGACCCCTAAAAGAGGAAGGGCAGGGTGTGGTATACATCTGGGTGTGTCTGCTTTGCTATGGGACCTTTGTGGGCTTTCTGCCAATATTGCTTCAGAGCCCCAAAAACCAGAAGTCACTGAGGTAGAGGGTTCTAAATACTTCAGGATGCGTTTTCCATTTCCTGCCGATGATGGCCCAGATTTGGAAATGGCTTTTAGTCGTCTTGGACCTAGTGGCTCTGGGGGTGGAGGGCTGAGAATGAGAGAGACCCAATTAGGTGACTTGCCTGACCGGTCAGTTTAGTGATACTTGTTTAATATAAATAGAGTTAAAGTTATCAGCTATCGTTGTCAATATTAAAAGAACAAAACAAAGCAAAACACACACACAAAAGTAACAATAACTAAATAGCTTTTGAGTGGTTTGCTTTCCTTCTGTGGTTGGTAAGGAGTAGGAATACAGCCTTCATTTATGACATTCCCATGTGGATTGAAGCTTGCTGGTTTTCTGCTTTAGTAATTATATTCATTAGGACAGTTTCTTTGAATGGGAATTGGTCATTTCTATAAGACTGGACCCCCAGTTGATAAGAATTTGGGGTTGCACTGTGCTTTTATGATAAACTACATATTGGCCACAGATAGTTTGGATTGACTATCTTCTGATTTATTTAATTCTGGAGTTAGTTTATATTTAACTCAAGCACCTACTTCTGCACCATCTATGGATTATCTATCATTGGAGGGCAGTATAGACTCATGATTAAGGCAGGGCTGAGTCCAATCCTAGCTCTACCATTGGTAGAGATGTGGCCTTAGGCAGGTAACCTTAGCATCTTCATTTGTAAAAGTAGAATAAGAATGGTACTTTCTGTGTACAATTACTATGAGCAGTGAATGAATGAAGTATTCCACGTAAGGTATTTAGCAGAGTGCCAGTATTTAGTAAGTACTAGTGTATATTATTTATTATTTCTATTATATCATCATCATCAGCAGCAATAGTACTAATAACAGTAATAAAAAAGTAATAATCATAACCTAGGATCAGGTAAGATCTTTAATCATCAAAATACTATGTATAGTATATAGTACTTACTAAGCTGAGGGTGCATACTGGTATACTTTTTAGATTTTTTAGTAAATTTAAGTATAGAGAGTTTTCATCTGAAATTTGAATTAATAAGAACATTATAATTTGAGGTTATTCCCCAGACAAACCACTTAATTAATCTAAGTTTTGAACATTTTATAGATACACAGCGTCATGTGCATGAGTTAGTTACCAAACCACATTTATTCCCTGCCTACAAAGTGCTTACTACTATGCAAACGGACACTGTTCTTTGCTGTACATAGTACATGATTTCAGGAGTCTTTGTTTTATTTTAAGCTTCCTACACTTGGCAAGTAGATTTAATCCCAAATGACAGCTCTGACTGATAGATGGTAACTGCCTGGAGAGCTAGGAGGGGAGTTTTGGAGCCTCCTGCGATTGACTGATGATGTCTACTCTGGCACCGAAGGAAGCGGGGACCAGGGCTTATGCCACGAATTTGCAAGTCCTGTCTGAGACTCTGTGCAATCAAACTCTTTCAGATTTGTATAACTAAATGTAGACTATTTTGAGTCTGTAAGAGGGAAGAAAAATATGAGACATCAAGTTGAATGGATGATACTGTTCTCTGCCAATGTCTCACCTCAAATTTGGGGGGTGAGGGGAGATGGTGTAGAAAGGCCAGGATTTCTGTGTTTAGTGAAGATCAGTGGTACTTCCCAGCAAAAACAGTGATTATCCTGACTGTGAAACTGAACGCTGAACTTTGATGCTTGTGACACAAAGGTGTGGTGCTTTCAAATCTGGCAGAAGGGCAGGTAGATAGTGGTAAAACAGGTAAGGGGGCTTTGTGGGAAAAGGTGATAGAGACAGGAGAGGGAGAAAGACACTAGAATGAGTGGATTCTAGGATATGCCTGTCCACTGTGCTGAGCCTCAGAGCTTTGAAAGGTTAGGTTCAGGTGAACAATGAGTGTTTACCTATGCCCAGCAATGTGAGAGGATTTTTTCTGTAGGTTATTTAATCCTTAGAATATACCTATAAACTGTAGTTCATTATACCTGTTTTCCAGATGAGAATATTGAGTATAGGGTGATTAAGTAATATGCCTAGGATCATTCACCTCAGTGGATCCAGATTTAAACCCCTGTCTTCTGATTGTATGTTCAGTATTTTTTTTTTTTTTTTATTACCTTGCATTGTCTACTAAAAGAGCCATGATTGGAAACCAATGAGAATCTGGGTCATGCTGACCCAGAAAGCTGGCTAGGCTAACAGTGTGTGAGCTCAAGTTAAAGAAAGGGGAGGTTCCGGACTTCTAAAGAGCAGTTTGGGGGGTCCACACTCGGCTGCTGAACAGGTAATTGTTGGCACAGTGTCCTCAGGCATGTGAAAGCAGTGGCTTTGCTCCTTCAGAGACTGATAAAAGCTATGAGGAGTATGAGTTAAAATAGAAAGCTTACCTGTCATCATCATCATCATCATAACTGTCATCACACCATGTGCAGGAAGTACTCAGGGTTTTGTGTTTGTTATTTATATTCCTTAAAGTAACTCAACATTGTAGCTATTCATATTCTCCATTGTAGCTATTCATATTCTCTCTCTCTCTCTCTCTCTCTCTCTCTCTCTCTCTCTCTCTGTCCCCCATCCTCTTCCTCTCTTTTACTCTCTCTAGTAGAATAGGAAACTACTGAAGTTTAGAAACTTTAAATTACCTGCCTTGTCTTAGAATCGAGAAGGTCCAGACACCCCAATCTGTGCCATCCTGTTTCCTAATGGCCATGTACCAGAGGAAGGAATCTGAGATTAAAGAAAAATTAGAATAGGGCAGTGCCCTAAAGGGACTGTTGAATGTTTTGTTGGATGTCCTGAGACCAGATGTTAAGATTTGCTTCAAATATGATTCTCTTGCATTTTGTGATAAAGTTGAGTAGAACTGACTTGATGTGTTGAATTGGAAGGAGTAGGATGGGGCGGGAGGGTAATATGGGAGAAAGAAAGGTTGGCCAGATGATTGGAACCCAGGGTTGGAGTCAAGGACACAGGTGTTTAATCTCCTGTGACCTTTTGGGCAGCGTGAGATCTATTGGGAGAAATGGTGGTGGTGTGGAAATGTGTGCCCTCATTGTTTACATCCTGAGTCCTGGGTTCCTGGGCGATACTTTCTCATGGGCTGATTATTTCATGTTTTCTATCCTGCAAATAAAGTATCCTTTTTGATGGAAAGGGTTTATCTGTACTGCAGTCAGCTGGGGGCGAGGGGGCCAGGGGTTCAATGCAAGAGTGAGTAGAAAGTGGGAGGCTAGAGTCAGGGCTATTGGTAGTTAGAGGGAAGAAAGGCTTGTAGGAGTGCAGGCATCTGCTGTGTGTAAAGGGAAATGTGATCAACACACACAGGAACGCAGGAGGGGCCCACAGGAATGGGTATGCAAAGCTGCTGTTCACGCACTGTACAATGATCAGATTATTTACTTGTAATTCACTGAGAAAGTCTCACATACCTGGTAGATGGGGAAAAAAAAATGTGTGATGTAAGCAAAGTGATATGTGGAAAGAATGTGGATTTGAGGAAAGACCGGGGTTCCTAATGGTTCTGGTACCCTAACAATCAGCACAGCTTAGCAAATCTTTTAATTTTTCTGGATCTTGGCATCCCCATTTGTAAAGTTGTTGGAGCTTAATGAAATGCCAGCCATTAATAATGAATTTCATTTAAATTTAATCTACCAATAATTCTCTGGTCTTCTGTGAATTCTTAACTTTAAATCAGTTAGTAAGATTTCAGTAAGGAAAAAATTATGCTTATTATTGGACAACAGGTCCTGAGTTTCATGGAATGCATTTAAAGGAATACCTGAAATTGACATTGTTTCTTAGGATGAGTGAAGGCTACTGGTCATGGTCTGGTTGCAGTGGCTGGAATCCCTTTGTTTTTGACTTAGCACAGTGTGAAAAAATTTTTTGAGCCAAGGTTTTAAAGACTGGGAGATGTTTTTCTTACACACACACACACACACACACACACACACACACACACACACACACAATTTGGACTTCCCGCTCTTCTTGAGACATCTGAATGTCTCTTGACCCCAGTGCCTCACTCCGTCATGGCATGTATCCATCAGAGCTGGTTAGTGGTATTCATCCCGGCATGTACCCTTGTGGTCCCCATAGCTCCCCACCACTCCCACCATCTTCTCAACTCTGAGCCATTTGTTATTGAGCTTGTGCTGTTCTTTTTATAATAGAAAGTATTTTTTGGCATCTATTTCTGTCAAAAGTGGGAAACCACAAGATTATATTGAGAGGGTTGGCTTCATTCCTTTATGTTAACTGCCTGGCTGCTGTGGGCATTTGTTTGACTCTGTGGAAATTAATTATTATGGGGCGTAAAAAGTGTCCATTTTCTATCCCTGCTTGGTGCTAGCCTCCTACACTCACTCTGTAAACTCAGAATTGCTGCTTGAGGTCATTGTATTCTGGGACAAAACTTCCTTGAAAAGCTTAAAAATGAAGTCGATCATACCTAAAGCCAGGGTTTATCACCAGCATCACTACTGACATATTGGGTTAGATAACTCTTTGTTGTGGGAGTTGCCCTGTGTATTGTAGTCACAGAGCAGCATATCTGATCTCTACCTGCTGGGTGCTAGTGGCACTCCCTACTCCCCCAAATGTGACAACCAAAAAACACCTCTAGGCCTTCTTTAATGTTCCCTGAAAAGCAAAATCACCCCTGATTCAGAACCCCTGCTCTAATCTGTAGTACCAGAGAAAATGCTCACATTATGAGAAGACTCAGATTGCTTTAAAACTGTAAACTGAAGAGGTCATTTAATTCATCCTCCTCTTCTCTTGAGGTGTAGGGCTCTTAAATGACTAATTCAAGTCTACCCTACTTGTCCTGATACTACTAGAACTGTGTATTGTGCATCTAGAATAATGCATTGGGAGCTAGGAGACTTTGAGTATGGTTCAGGTGATGCCACTTAATCAGTTTTGTGTCTTTGGACAAGAAACTTAGCTTCTCTGAGCTTCAGGTTTCTCATTGTGTTGTTTTTGTTGTTTTCTGATTGAGATGTGATTCATATGCCATGAAGTTCACTCTTTTCAATTATACATTTCAATGGCTTTTAGATATTCACTACGTTGTGCATCCATCACTATTATCTAGTTCCAGAACTTGTCATCACCCCAAAAAGAAACCCCAAGTCCATTAGTGGCCACTCTCCATTCTTCCTCCCTACAGCCCCTGGAAACCACTAATCTACTTTCTGCTTCTGTGGATTTGTGTATTCTGGACATTTGACATAAATGGAATCATGCAATATGTGATTTTTGGGTCCAGCTTCTTTCACTTTCGGAGTTTATGAACTTTGTTTCTTCTTATGGATGAATAGTATTTCATTGTATGAATATACCCAATTCATTAATCAGTTAATAAATATTTAGGTTGTTTCTACTTTTTGGCTGTTATAAATAATGCTGCTGTGAACATTTGTGTACAAGTTTTTGTGACCATATGTTTTCACTTCTCTTGGGTACATACATAGGAGTAGAATTGGTGGTTCAAATGGTAACTTTATGTTTAACTTTTGAGGAACTGCCAAATTATTTTCTAAAGGCGCTATTCCATTTTGCATTTTCACAGCAATGTATGACGGTTCCAGTTCCTCTACATCCTCATCAACACTTGTTATTATCTGTCTTTTGATTATAGCCATTTTAGTGGATGTGCAGTGATATCTCAGTGTGATTTTGACTTGCATTTCCCTAATGACTGATGATGTTGCTTTTTAAAAACTGATGTAGATCCTTTTTTAAAAGAGCTCTTAAAGCTCTGAATTTTTAATTTTTTCTTCTATTTCACACATAAGCCAAATGAGTAACACAGAATTGTATCTTTAGGGGACATATTTTTTAAATTAATTGAGTTAATCAGTTCTCATATATTTATGTGTACCTTCCACTGCCCAGTCGGCGTTCACCATGTTTAGGATTTAGAATGAGTATATGGCATGATTCTAACAACGCCCCCCCCCCCCAAAAAAAAAAAAAACTCATAATCTTACTGGAGAGCAAAGATGAACATGGAAAACAGAGAACAACATAGTCATATGGAATGTAATGCTAAAATTATCTATCCTGTAGGTAAGTCTCAAGGACAGGTGTATTTATCTGAATGAGAGCAAATAAAGTCATATTCAGAGCTAGACAGAAAAATAGCATCCCTTGAGTTGGGAAGGTGGCTGTTTTTAAGATTCTAGAAAATTTCACTAAATAAAAGCCTCCACTGAGAAATTGAATGACTTTTTTTCCTCCAAATATTTTGTATGAGCTTGTGAACTGGAACAGATGTTATTCTCCCTGTTCTTTTTGTCAGGGATATTAATTTGATTTGTATATTCATGAAGCCCTTTGTGTTTTAGACTAGATGACTCTTTTTCCATTGCTATGTATTTCCTGCAGTGTGAGGGCAAGACAAATGGTTGCTCTATAGTTAGTTCCACAGTAATATTTTAATAGTGAGCTTGGTCAAGAGATAATTAACAGGAATGAGATAATTAATAATTTACCTTTTGAATTCCTTTTCCATTAAAGGGGGAGAAAGCCTCATCCTTTTAAAAGATTAAATGTGTGTTAGGTTCAGAAGGTTCGAAAAACCTCAGTAACCCCTGAGAGCTTGTAGGTTCAAGGCCTAAATTTTTGGCCTAGTATTTTGGGCCCTCTGTAATTTGTTTCTGATCTCCTCCTGCAACGTCTTTTCTCACTAGTCTTTGTTTATGTACTTTGTTTCTTCTCATGGATGAATAAATACACCAGGCTTTTTACTCCCTGCCTTCTGTGACTTTCCTCATGCCATTTTCTTTGCCTTGACTATGCTCACCCTGCCTTGGGACTAGTCTAGAGTCCCCTCTTTTAGTTGAAGCCAGTGCCAATAAAATTTCCCAATGAAGCATTCTCCAGGCCTCTCTCTTCCTCCTTTGTCCTCACTGGAAGACTCTTGCTTCCCTGGCCCTCTGGCACAGCCTGTGAACTGCTCTCTTGTAGCCTCAATACATTTTACCTTTGGTTATTATTTTGTACCCAGGTTGTTTGAACTACAAGTTCTAAGTTCTTTGAGATCAGAGACTGCTCTGTTCACCTCTTTATTCCCCCGAGTTTCCTATTAGAGAATTTGGCATATAGTATTGATTCAAATGAAAAAGAAATATTGTTTCAGTAGCTTCTGCATCAATATAAAGCTAATCAAGAGTTCATGACCATGCCAGAGTAGGACTGAAGTAGGGCGTGCAGATCAAACAGTGCTTTTGAAAACATAAACATAGTGAGGGGCATGATCTATTTTACTGCTTCTTAAATAAATAGCATGAAGAATCTATGATATTAGAGATAATTTTATTATAGTATTACTTTTCTTATCCAGATATCAGAATTCTAGAACCCCCGTGTTGAATGAAGCTGGAGAACTGGAAGGAAGCAGAGGCCACTGAAAAGCAATTGACTGTTCTACATTCTGCAGGGTAGCAGGCTACCCTTGACAGCCTTACCCAGACAAATGTGAATGAAATAGGCCTCAGCAATCTTTGCTCCCACCGAGGCGATAAGTAATAAGAGGAAGTTCTGAGAGCTGACAGGTGCTTTCTGAAGGTAGAAATGGGGAATTTTGGAAGCACAGATTTGGCCATTTGCTCTAAAGTTAAACAGCAGGCTGGTATACACAAGTGAATTCTGAGAATGTCAGTGTCCTTATAAAAGTACAATAATGGATCGTGATTATTATTCTTAGTCCAGAACAGATTAAATCAGGTTTGGCATATTTTGGTTTGATGTACACTGCTGAATAATACAGGAACACGTCGTATGTTTTAGAAAAATTTCTAAATTAAAAATAGTTTAAAACAAAATAATAATAGATTGTGTTAAAGGGGTAAGCTTCAGTTATACAGAAAACCTGTCTCCAATTCCAAGAGAAAGTCATTTATTTGCTTCTGACTGTTTCCTTGTTGCAATTCCTCTTTTTCCTCCCATTTTCCTTTCTTTCTACCTTCCAATATTATAATTGTAGATTCTTTTTCCTCCTCATAGGAGCTGTTTATTTTATATTCCTTTTTTAATATATATGTCTGATGTCTTGCTTTTGTTCTTTGCTTACACATTACTATAGCTCTGCAGCACTCCCCACATAGCACCTTCCCACAGAGTACCCACCTTTTGTCTGCTCTAACCCTGTAGGTAAGCCTGTGTTACTGCCAGTTTCATGCAGAAGTTACTTGTTGGCAAGCCCTATCTTTCCCACAAATCCCTCCGTTAGGCTAAGCATGCATTAATTTAGAGGCCTTGTTATGCCCCCTCTGTTTCTCTGGTTCCTAGGGCAGTGTCTAGCACATTGAAAGGTCTTTGCAAGGCCTTGTAAAAACCTATTGCGTAAACAGTGGCTCCTTGATGTTTTAAAGAGTTTGATTTTTCTTTGTGCTGGCCCTCTTGCCCTCTCTCTCTAATTCTCCTTAGTTAATTTCTCCACTTACTCTTTTGAGTCAAGATGGAATACAAAATCACATGCCTGAAGATATAGAGAAATTTGAGGTGGAGATACCAGAATTTGGAGGCATGCTTTAAGACACACTTTGTCTTATCTGGATTGTGGGAATTAGGGTCATCTGTGAGAAGGAGTGCCTGTGGAGATTTGAGAAAGCTGTGTAAGCTCCCAGTGACAGTTGTATAAGACTGAAACAGAATTAAGTGTCCATCTGAAGTTAGATAGTTGGAATTTTCAGCCGACAAGGCACCCTAGCATTTCTCAGTTACCACAGGGCAGAGAAAACTGATGACATGGGGCACATCCATAGAATGCACTTAAGACTTCCTCTTAGAGGTATCAATTTGTGCCTACTATGAAAATATGAACTAATTATATAATCCCTTGTAAAATGTAATTGTGAAAATGATATGCTGTCCAAAGAATTATTTTTTAATTGTAAATAGAAGTAGTTTTTAGATCATCTTATAAGATCACTTTTCACACATCTGTGGATAGACTGATGTAGAAATGAGAATAACATATTCCAAACACACTGTGTTACAGAGCAGCATCTCCGGCCATTGATAAAGTCACGGCTCTTGGCTGAAGTCCTGTATTCTTGCCTGTGGAAAATACTATGCTCAGCAGGATTTCCTCCTTACTACAGAGGATTTTGACTATTATAGCAAGTTTTGCTAAAACAGCTTTTCTGCAAAGTATCCTGTAATTTACAGGAAACGTGTACGAACACTTGTATGTAATTTTCATAGTGGCATCTTAAATTTATATTTTATACTTGGCTGACTTTTTTCCTTACGGAAGTAAACAAGTAATCTTGACCAGGAATGTAAAAACTATAAAATCAAACCACCCACATATTTTATTCCATGTTTTTGCTAACGTTTTATTATGGCTTCACCTTGCTAAGTATTTTTTTTTTTTGAATGCCAAATAAAAATAGTTTAATGTCTGTGTTGATGGAGAAATTACTTAGAGTCATTTATAGTTCATTAAGCAGGTGGGAAAGGAGACATCAGCTGACAGGTATGTGATGAGCAGCTCCTCTGAAGCTGCCCTTCTGAGTCCCTTGGGGGATGCAGATGTGATATACACATGGTGTTCATCCTCCAGAGGAATTTATAATTAAGTTGGAGAAAGAGGCACAGAAACAACTGTTAGTAAGCAGTGCCACTCTGTATATCATTAAATACTGGATTGGTGGCAACCATGGATGTAATGGGAGTTTGTTGGAGAGGATCTGGGAGGGCAGTGGTTGGTATAAGTATGGGTTTCTCAACATTGGCACACACTATTGTTGTTTTCGGATAGATAATTCCTTGTTGTAGGGGGCTGTCCTATATATCATAGGATATTTAGAAGAAGCCCTAGCCCCTGCCCACTAGATGCCAATTTTGACAACCAAAGATGTCTCCAGACATTGACAAATGTCCCCTGAGGGGACAAAATCACCTCAGTTCAGTACTGCATGGTTAGGCATAATTGAACGCAGTGTGGGCTTGGGACTGAGCTGTGAAGTATATATAGAACTTAGATAGGAAGTATGGACAATATGGAGATGATTTTAGTTGAGAGGAACCATTACATAAAGACCCAGTCAGTTTCTATATCAGTCAGTCCTGTAGAAGTGCTACTCAAAGTGTGATCTGTGGACCAGACTGTTACTGATGTAAGTACTGCAATTGAGAGTAAACATTTATAGCAAGTTTACAAAGTAATTTTAGGATTCTGTTTTTTATGTTTTTGGAATTTCATTTTTCTAGATATTTCCTGAAAGTATCAATTCATGACAGACTGGAACATTAAAACAAGAACAACAGCAAACTGGTCTGTTACCACTGGTACTTTGAGAAGCATGGAGGCTGTGACCAGACTGGATTTAGGGTGTGTGGTGGAGAATTAAGGTGGGCTAGGTATGGCCCAGATGGACCATGAAGCCAGACTGGTTTCTGAGATCTTGCAGGGTGCCTCACACATTGTTGGCCTGGTACTCAGTAAGTATTTCAATCAAGATGAATGCTTAGAGCAAGCCTCAAAGCAGAGCATAATGAACATAGGATTAAGGAGGGGAAATCCAGGGGAGTTTTTTGGGATGGGAGTGACTTTTAAAAGAGTATGTTAATATCATTTAGTCTGTCTCTGGTTTTAGGCTTTCAGTCATCTGATTATCCCCAATTAGAAACCTTTTCTAATTGCTTACCTTTGGACTATAATTTTGAACTGATAATTGCCCAGTTGAAACTTTAATTGTACATTTTAGATCTGTGTTCAAATTATATGTGCCCTTCTCCCTTCAGATTTGTAAACGCTTTAATGTCTTTGGCTCAAAGTCATTTTTGTGATTATTTGGCAAAGCTTATAGCTGTTTCTTAAGGAAATAAAGTAGAGTGCATGTTAGTTCATTTGCATTTTCTGTGAGTGGAGAAAGGTTTGTACCCTTGGCATTGTTTTTATAGTGGTGTTGGTCTGTGCCTCTCTACTCATAATTGGGATTCCTGTTTGGGCCCATGGATAGCATTATTGTGAATTTGTGGAGGCTGACTGCTTAACCTATGGCCATAGGCCTATGCCCATGTCTTCTCTAGAAGCTTTGAAGAACTTTGCTAAATTCCACCTGTCACTTTTCTTTCTTTGAACATATTAAACATACCTATTTTGTATTCCATATCTGACAATTTCAGTATCTGAAGTGTTTGTGTGGTTTTTTTTCTCCCTTCTGTTTTTGCAGCTGGGGCATGATACATACTGCGTGTTTCCTGGAATGCTTAATTTTTGAATATTATCTGCTTCCTTGCTAATATCTTGAAATGAATTGCTTGAAATAATACATGGAACTTAAGACTTTGTCTTTCCATTTGGCATAATATTAATGGAAATTATTGGTTTCCTAACTCCTAATTGTAAATCATGTGGCAAAATGGAGACGTGGATATTGGGCTGCTTGTTAGGAGATCTAGATTCTAGTCCTGACTCCTGCTACTTAACAGACTTTTTGTTTCAGTTTTATCATTTTCTCAAAAGAGTAGTATTTTTAGGTCATTCAGTGGTTGTAGGACAAATGACTTATTTCGGGATCATGGTCCAAGCAATGGCAATTTTGTTTGCATTGTTTCTGCAACTTCATTGTTTGCCAAGGTAGTATACAAGGTACGTTAAAGTCAAAGAGGTATAGCCCCTGTTCCCTGCCCTCCAGAATTTAAAATTACTTGACTAAACAAGACCCAGTAGCTCTTAGACATAAGTTGAATATAAGTATCTTGTTCTTCGGAAGTTCAGTGGAAATGGAGAATATTCTGGACTGGGGGTACTATGTGAGAGGTGGGCTCTAAGTTGGGCCTTGTAGAAAGAGGACAACTTAAATTTTGAAAAGTCAGGTGGGTATTCAAGGCAAGGGAAATAAGGGTCAGTCACTGTGGTGAAGAAGTAAATGTAGGGAAAAGAAAGGTGGGAGATTACACAGAGAAGGTGGCACCACAAAAGCTAATCCCACACCCCTTAAGCTATATCTTTAATACCACCTTCCTTCTCACTCTAGTCCTACACAACCACTAATCTACTTTCTGTCTATAGATTGGCCTATTCTCTGGACATTTTATATTAATGAAATCATATAATCCAGGCCGTTTATGACTAGCTTCTTTCACTTCAGCATGTTTTCAAGGTTTACCCATATTGTGGCGTGTATCAATACTGTATTCATTTTTATAGCTACATAATATTCCATTGTATGGATATGTAATCAAATATATATATGTATGTATGTATGTATGTATGTATGTATGTGTATATATACATATATATGTAATCTTATGGTGCCAATGAGGAATTGTAAAATTCTAAAAAGGTAGTGATATGTGCTTGAAGAACATTCTTGTCTGCTTTTAGATGGGAGTGGGTAGGACAATAAAATTCCTAGAGGTGTGGCTAGCAATGCGATAGGTACTGTAGAAATGGGGTGGGACGGGGGGATAGTAACATGCAAGATAAGAAGAGGAGTAGAATTTTCAGGACTTGGCAGCTGAAGGAAAGTGTGAAAATAAAGAAGATGTAGTGATATTTGTTCATGGTTTCTAAGAAATTAAGAGGATATGGCTTTTGTACCTCATGATAGAGGAGTTGTATTAAGAGGAAGGCTGTGAAAGACACTGATTTTAGTTTTTTAACATAAATAAGTAATTACAGTTGACCCTTAAACAATAGGGGTTTAACCTGTGAGCCCACTTATAAGCAATTTTTTTTCAATAAATACTATAAATGCCTTTTCTCATCCTTACAATTTTCTTAATAACATTTTATTTAGCTTAATTTATTGTATGAATATGGCATACTATATATAACATACAAAACATATTATGCCTAGTGCAGTGCCTGGTACCTGCTAGATTCTTAAAATATCTTTGTGGAATGAACAAATGAGTAAATCAATGAAGGAATGGAAGGAGAGAGACCAGATTGTCATGGAATTGTAGTAGTCCTAAGGTATCCCCAGTGACAAGCAGTACTCCTGTTAAAGAACAGAAAAGCTGATGAGGTTTGTGGCCTTAGAATAAAAATTACTATAATAATAATAGTAACTAATGTGTGCAGAGTTCTTTCAGCATGCCATGCACTAAGAACTCTGAGTATTCTGTCACTTAATTTTCATCACCACCCTCTGAACTGAATTATGATTTGCATTTCACTGACGAGAAAACTGAGGCTTTATAGAATAACTTGCCTGAAGTGATCCATCTCTTTCTAACAGTCCAGGACTAGAAGATAAAGCTAACTGGTCCAGATGATGATCAGTCCACTCCCCTTGGCATCATTATCAAAGTATTCTAACCATCATGAAAAAGTCACAGAGGACCAGAGCTCCCCACAGACCTGACTCAAGACCTACTCAAGAGGTAGGTCAGACCTACCTCTCCACCAACTCTACACCATCTCTGTTTTAGTGCAACCAAACTTGAGTACAGGAGAGGCTTCCTTCGTCAAGTTTAATAGCATACACATGTGTATGTGTGCATGCGAAAGTTTTCATTTAGGTAGGTTATTTTTATAACTGTTAAGTTTTGGACTTGCAGGTAGTTGCGCTATCATGCTGAGTCTTCAACAAAGCAGTTTATTGTTAATAGAAACAGGAAAGTTAGAAGTAGGTGAATGATGGGTTGACCCATGACAACAAGGTTTTGTTATTTTTGTTGTTTTGTTTTACCAGTCAAGTTTGAGATGATGGTCAGACATTTAAGCATAAATTTTCAGAAAGGAATTTTGGGATTGGCTGTTTTGGAAGAGGTCAATTTTAAAATGCAAATTTTGGTTATATCTTCAGAGAGGTGATAGTTGAAGTCCTGGAAGTATGTGATGTCTTCGAGGACAAAAGTACTAGTATAAAGAGAAAACAGGTTATAAAGGATGTTACAAGGTATTATGTCTTCATTTTGCCTAAGTCAAATACATTAGTATGTGCTAATATTCCTGTCACTTCTGCCTCTAGACTTATTACCCTGTCTCATATAAAGTATATTAGCAGTATATATATTTACAGTGAAACTCTGGTTAGGTTTCTAGGATTTCTTTATGAATCTAGTAATTTTCCTCGTCATATGTATGCTAGCATACTTCCAGGAAAAGAATATCAAAATTTAAGCCATACTTGGAGAAAATATGGTGGAAATTTTTTTTCTCAACATTTCTGCTAATTTTGCGAGGTAGAAATTTATAAACTGGCTTTTAAATTTTGGTATAAGAAAAAAGGCACTGAAAATTGAGAACAATAGAACTTAGTATTTCTCAAATGTTTGGAATAGAGATTTGCCTTCTTGCTTGAATGCTATTTAGACTTAAACATTTTAAAGGGAGGTAATATAAGGCTTTCTCTTAACAGTTTTAAAATTGTTGAAAAGATACCTCCCCAAAATACATGGATGCAAATGGAGAAGGAGCATCATTATAATTGAAGAGCGGTGGTAATCATTGTTCTATTCCATTCATCAGTCATCCAAACAATGGTAAAAATGTTGGTAGTTAAAATTATACTGTCTTCTCTGATGTCAATTAATTACTGAAATCCAGTTGAAAGGTGTTATATTTTTACATTTAAAAAACAGATTTTTCATTTGAAGTCTTTTAAGACATTAGAAAATTATGTGATTGGTTTTCACAGTGACAGTTTTTATAGACAAGCATTGTTTTCAGTCACGAAAAAATATTAGGCTTTTCTTAAAGTGCACTTTGTAAAATGCTTACTATTGTCAACTGATCATTGGTACCACACCAGTAAGAATCCCCAGTTTGGAGTGCAGTGAAGAAGGAAAGTTCAGTGTAAACAGCTCAGTTTTGATATGGCGTGGCTGTGAGACTAGCACATCTGTGGAACTGCTCACTAGTGTTACAGCTCAATAGTAAAGTACCATGGCTATGGAACAGTACAGCTGTGAAGTGGCGGTGGGGCAAGGCGCCCTCTTGGGCTAGACAAGCTCTCTTTGGCTCTGCCCTTCTCCGCCTGATGAACTTCACTGTGGTCCAGCAAGACAGTTTAAGTATTTTGTCATCTTCCCTCTTCTGTAATTCAACTCTGTCTTTGCTAGAAAGGGAAAGAGCACTCTCTGAGCCAGCCCGGAGCTAACTTATATAGAGAGAAGTCCCACCCCTGGTCCTGATCGGTCTGCTCTCATGCAGATGAGGACTCCAAATCCTCTCAGTTTGATGGGTCCAAAAGGCACTGTCCTGTTTGGTCAGAATGGAGCCGCTCCAGTTGGTCAGTGACAGTGCTGATTGGGCTATAGCTCTGCTGCTGCCATTGGACAGAGACAGCGTCAGTCTTATTGGTTAAAATATAAATTAGCAGGAACTACTTTATAATGGCTGGCTCAGAGGGCAGGAACACAGTGCAGGAAGGCAGTTTAAGTGCAGTGTGGTTTGTGTGAGGCCCCTGTTTAGAAATGGCTGCTAGGCTCTGCTTTTAAAATTGAACCCAGTTAGCCCCCAGGAGCCCTTCTCAGTAGGTATCTTCTTTCTCAGGGTCCACACTGTGGATAAAGTTACTTGATAAAGTAGCATCTTTACCTTAAACGGACAAATCAAGAAGGAAGAAGGTGTGTGTGTATGTGAGAGAGCATGCCTGTGTGTGTTTAATATTTGTTGAGTAGCTTACTACTGATATAATTTGCCATCATGAAAAAAGTCAGCACAGTTGGAGCAATTATCTTTTTTGTATAAGAAAAAAATTTCTAGAACTCACATTTCCAGTGATAGGATAGTGTTCTAAACGTTAAATACTCAATAGAATTTATGTATTCAGTAAGATAACTATGGAGATTATAAAAACAAAATATTTATAATACAACCACAACATCCTACCCCAAAATATATGTTATTATAGCAACTATATAAATTATGTTCCTAAATATTCACTACTTAGAAGGTAATATGAAAAATGATTACTTTAGAATGATACAATTATGAGTTTTTTCAATAAAAAATATTTAAATTGAAAAGATGGCTTAACATTATAAGCATTGATAAAGAAATCAATGCAAGTTAAGAAAACAACCGTAAATGTTGACTAGTTAAAAAGAAAATAGGTTAAAAACATTTATTAAAGTTCAATAATGTTTATGTTCAATGCAGACATATTGAGTGCCTATACCAGGGACTGTGCTAATGATATATAGATGAAAAAATACAGTCTTTTCTATCAAAATTATATTGCTTAATTTGCAATATATAACGGTTCTTTAAAAAATTGCCATTTATCTCATAATCTCTTTTTCTGACACTGATTCTCTCAAACTCAAATTTCAATCTCTTACAGGACAACCTCTCTCATTGTTATCTTTGGCTTGGTAACCTGGTATTTGCTTTCAAGTAAGATAAACTGAAATGGACACTAAAGAGACAGTACTTTATGTGTAATCTCATGTTTAGTTAAACAGCATTAAAATGTTGACAGCAGATGGTTTGTTGGGGCCCATTCTACACCCCTGCTTTACTCCCCAGCAATGAAACATATTGGTGAGTGTTTTAGTTAGAAATATGTTCATCTACTAGTAAGATAGAACCTGACTAACATGAGCTTAAATAAATAGATGCATTTGGTCTCTCCTGGTAAATCTGGAGGCTGATATGTTCAGGGCTTGTGATGCTAGAATTTTCCTGGTTGGCATTTTCCTGATGCTCATTGCCTCACAATGGAAAGGCTGTCTATGTACATCTAGCCCTCATACCTGGGTTCCTAGCAGGAAGGAGGAGGAAAGGAAGAGACAGGGCCCTCGCATCTTAATCCATCTGCTTCACCACGAGAGCAGTCTTGTCCAGAAGCTTTTCCCAGCAGACTTTGGTTCACACCCCAAGGGCCAGATCTGGATTACATGGCTGCCCTAACTATAAGTGTTGATGGGAAAAGCGGGGCTTTAGTTTTCCAACTTTCTTAGGGTAGGCAGTAAATAGCTTTGGGGTAACTAATTAAGTGTCTGCCATAATACTTCTTGCCATCTGTATCCTCTTTATTATAATATAATGCTTAAGGGTTCAATAGTGAGGAATTAAAGAATTTTCCATGAAATTACATATTTTTGAGGTACCCTAAACAATCTCTGGAAAGTTCCTAGGGTCTCTGACAAGGGAAAGATCATCAGTCCTTCCTTTTCTTTCTTTTTAGTTGAAAGAATTATTTTAGGACCCTCTACCTCTCCTAGTCTAGTTCAGCCTCTTCTTTATAAATTTTGTCAAGTTATAATAAAATTTATCCTTTATTTTTACTTTCTTTTGTCTGTCTTTGACTTTTTTTCACATAAGATACATAAAAGACCTCAAGTCAAAAAAAAGAAAACTGCATTTGAAGTGTGAAAGTAGGTGAAATAAAGAACTGTTGCATTGAATACCCAAAGCCTTTGAAAGTACCCAGAAGTCGCTTTATATTTTTTGCAGGAGGCTTCATCTAGGGCAAGAAAAAAAAGTTAATATATTTGAATGAATGAAACAATTGAGCAGGTGCCTATTATTGCTTAGTTCTTTTCTTATTTAATCCTCCCAAGAACTGATTTAAAAAAAAAATAGGTCTATTTTACAGATTTGGAAACTGAATTTAAGAGAAAAACCAAGTAATTTCTCCAAGGTACTCAGCTGACAGGGTCAGAATTAAATCTAGCATAGTTTAATTCTGGAATACCTGTTCATTTTTTTTTTTTTCAATTTTCCTCATTGTCCTCCATCTGTGTGTGCCTCATTTGTCTTTAAACTTGCTTTCTCACAATTGCTCACATTCTCAGTTTTAAAAAAAAATCTATTTTAACTCAAATTGACTATATCTCTTCATTTACTAGTGACTCCCAAGTTCCCAGGGTGCTGCATCAGCTGTATACACCTCAGAATTCAAACACTACTATACATGCCCCAAGGCCTATGGAAGGAATCTGATGGGGCTGCCTAATTTCATAAGTTACCTAGTAGCCTTCTGGGAAAGAACTAACCCTACAGGAAGAGAATGGAGGAGTGAAAGTTTATCTAGAAGTCAGTGCCACAGAGTAAGGGGTGAGTCTAAGTCAAGTACAATGTAGTTTTTTTAGCCTGTCCTCTGATCCAATCCCTAGGGACTTGTGGAGCTGGGATATTGCCACTGAAAGCTACAAATGCCTTCACAGAGTTCCATGGGTCATTGAGTGTTCATGCCACATCAGCAGATTCAGCAGCAGCTCAAACAGCTTGTCACTCACATGCCTATGAGGGTGGGTCACCAGGGCTTGGATGCAGGCATTGCTGTCCTCAGCAGGTCTGGAACTGCAAGGGTCTGGAGCTGGAAGGGTGAGGATTCATTGTGTTAGTCCGTTCAGGCTGCTGTAACAAAATACCATAGACTTGGGGACTTATAAATATAACACTGATTTATTTCTCACAGTTCTGGAGGCTGAAGTCCAAAATCAGGGTGCCAGGATATTTGAGTTCTGGTGAAAGCCCTCTTCTTGGTTGTGGTCTTAAGACTTCTTGCTGTGTCCTCACATGGTGAAAGGGACAAGGGAGCTCTGCGGACTGTTTTATAAGGACACTCATCCCATTTTTGAGGGCTTTGTCCTCATTACCTAATCACTGCTCATTGGCCCTACCTTCTAATACCATTACCTTGGGGGTTAGGTTTCAACATATGAATTTTGGGGGGACACATTCAGACCATAGCATTTATTGGCACATTGGCAAAGAAGGCTGCTTTAAACCAAATCTGAGGAGCTTGCTTCAGAATTCCTGGAGATATCGGGGGGAAGTGGTTAAGCATGATAGAATCCTACAGTAGCAATTGGAAGCGGAGTTGGGAATATCAGCATATTTGCTTAATTCTCAATTGCCATCATTTTAGCAAAATAACATACTACATTATGTACTAGCAGTGTTTAAAATTAACTAACAGTAGTGTTTATTTAAACATGAATCACATATAACGTTCTTCAATATCTGTTAGAATCAAAGCCTTTTTCACATTCAGGGTCTAGAAGTTCTGAATAATTTAGGCTGTTTACAGTTAGATATAGCATTCTAGACACTGATTTTAAATTCATATAGCTTTAGCATTAATTGAGAATCTTGATTTTCGATCTCATTCCTGTTTGATTAACCTTCAGTTACATTTGTTTCTAAATTAAATTACCAACTCAGTTTGATCTCTTGAAATCTCTGGAAATCTTTGATGTTCAGCACTGGAGTGATAATTCTTTAATCATCCATTCAGTTAATATTTATTGAGGGCCTCCTATGTGCCATTCCCTGTCCTTATGGAACTGACATTGTGGAGAGGGAGATGATCATAAAACAAATAAACATAAAGTTTTATTAAATTTAGGCAAGACTTCAACTAAGGTAGTTAAAGAGGAGATAATACATAAGGTATCTCAAGCCTAAATGATGAGAGAGTCAGCATTGCTGTTACACTAGTCCTACTTGTAAGAATCCTGTCTATTCATTAACATATTTATTGAGTGTCTGCTATGAGCCAGACACCAGTCTAGGCCCTAGGGGATATAGTAGTGAACAAAACAGTAGACAAAATTTCCAGCTCTAGGGAATTTGTTATTTAGTAGGGGAAGTTGTACAAACAGATACATAAAACATACAATATGTCAGATGTTAAGTGCTAAGGTGAAAATGAAGCATCGAAGGAGTGTGAATTTCTGGGGTGGCTGGTAAAAATGTAAAATCAGGTGGTTAGAGAAGGCCTCACTGAGAAAGTGAACTTTGAGACAGAAATGAAGATCTGGGATTTAGCCCAGGATTGGCAAACTTTTTCTGTAAAGGGCAGCAAGTAAATACGTTAGGCTTTGGGAACATACTGCCTCTGTTGCAGCTACTCAGCTCTGCCATTGCGGGGCAAAAGCAGTCATAAACAGTATGTAAACGAATGAGTGCAGCTGTCTTCCAATACAACTTTATTTATGGACACTGAAGTTTGTATTTCATAATTTTTATGTCATGAAGTACATTAATGTTTTGATTTTTTTTTTCAACCATTTAAAAATATAGACTGTTTTTGGCTCTGGGCTATACAAAAATAGTGGGTTGGATTTGGCCTGTGGGCCATAGTTTGCCCACCTGTGATCTAGCCTAAGATTTGGCAGTATCTGTTCCCTTTAATAGCTTTGGATGATGTGCAATGGCATATGTTTGAATAAGATGAAATGTAACTTTCATGCTTTTGTAGTTACCTTCCAGTTTTAGGTCCAACAACATTGTTGTTGTTTTACAAATAAAATAATGAAAATTCATCTGTTTATTCAATGTCAAATATTCACTTCACTTATATTAAATTCACGTCTTACAGCTTTTATTTCTAGGCTCTGCTGTGCAGTAATGGCTTTTATCTTCAATGTGTCATACTGCAGTATTTCTAAAGATATTTTAAGTAGCAATTAAGAATTTAACCAAGAAGCATTACATTTAGACACAAGCTATAGAAAAGTTGATTAAAGAATGGGTCAAGTAATTAGTGGTTTTTTTGTCTAATACAGAAAGGTTTAGAGTAGGCTGCACGAGACTGCTGTGACACCTATAAAATGTCCTCAAGGACCTAGGCTCCTACTGTTCTATTTGACCATCCTTAGCATATGGTGTTTATTTTCACATTTGTAAAATGGATTCTGCACCTCTGGGCACTTCTGCATTTCTGCAAGGAAGACAAGAAGAGGACAAAGGAAAAATGGACTTTATCTTTCCATTCATTAAATGGAGCCTTCCCAAGAAGTATATGCCTTATATCTCACTGGCCAGACGTGTGTCTTGCGATCACCCCCAAGATGCACAGGAGTGTAGGTAAATTTTGTACCTGAACACATTGCTTTCCTAAACAAAACTAAGCTTCTGTATTAAGAAAGAAAGGGGGATGGATACTAAGTATTATCTGCTATGGCTTCTAAGTGTGTTTAAAACAAACAAACCAGGAGCTATAGGTACCTTCCTTTCACTCATGCCTAAATTGACATGGATAAAGGCAGCAACTGTTGCCCATAAATTCTTCTCTTCCATTTGCTCCTCAAATTTATTTTGCTATTAGTTGTAAGGTACACTTTGTTTCAGAACAGTTGAAGCATGGGGAGAAGAAAGCTCTCTGTGTCAAGGAAATGACTATATAAGTTTGTGTTATTTGAATTCTGGATTTATGCCCAGCACATGAAGTGCCCTTGATGGCTTCCTGTTGCCACATGAAAAGCCTTTCTATTACCCAGCGCCCTTGTATTTCTCAGGTCCCTGTCTCCTGAGCAGGTCTGTCATCTGCCACTCAAGCCTGGGTTCCCCCAGTTCCCACATTCACCTCAGCAAATCTTAAAAACAGCGTGTAGTGGTTCTTTCCTGATGCTAATGTCATAAACGTCCACTTGAAAGCTTCCTTTCCTAGGTTAAATTTCTCCGTTTTGTTTATTTAGGTGATTTGTTATAATATTAATTTTCTGTGGTCGTAGCTCTTTTTAAAAATTTGATCTTAATCATCTGGTCTTTTTTATAAGTGTAAGGAAACATGGAGGCCAATGAGTAACAAAATGCTCAGTCTTGCTTTTGTGTCCTGTTGGGATTTATGTAATGTACTACTGTTCCTCTCCAGGCTGTGAAGCTCTCTTTCTTTCCCAAAATAAACTTCTTTTATTTAATCTTTTGACTATTGATACATTTACACTGTTCAAAAAGTTTAGTTTACACATGTAGAGAGTGAAAACTCTTGCTCCAACTTTGTCTCCATCACCCAGTTCCCATTCCCCCAGCCCTTAGGCAACTACTCTTGTTATTTTTTACATAACCTTCAAGAGTGTTTTTAAATGAAAATACAAGCAAATATAAATATGCTTCTTTCTTTTTTTTCCCCCTTTTTTCTATTCAGGAAAATGTGCCTAGTCTACTCCTAGTTCTCCTTTTGTTATTGTTTTCACTTACATATATGTCTTGGAGACCTTTTCCTAGTAGTGTTCACAGTACATACAGAATTTCTCCTTTTTTCTTTTTAAGTTGTGTAGTATTAAAGTGTTCTCTTTCAAACACAACCCTGGTCATGTCTGCCTTGCTTCCCTCTTTGAAAATAGAAATATAATTACTTACATTTTACTCCTTAAACTACTGACAGTTATCACCATTGTTAGTAAGGAACTTTCCTTCACTTTCTGAGTATTGGCAGTATATAATAATGCTTCTGATTTTATTTCAATAAACAGCAGCATTACTCTTTTTTCCTCTCCAGTTTTACTGAGATATAATTTACAAAACACTGTAAGTTTACAGTTTACAACAATGATATGATGTATGTATATATTGCTAAATGATGACCACAGTAAGTTTAGTTAACATTTACCACCTCACATTGTTTAAACTATAATCTTCTGCAATATAACTAGCTATAAGGAGGCAGAGGTGTTAAGACATGGCTACTTTCAAATATTGTTAATGGGAATATAAATTGATGTGGTCTTTTTTTTTTATTGAGTTATAGTTGACATATAACATTATATTAGTTTCAGGTCTACACATAATGATTCAGTTGAAAAAAGATCACCACAATAAGTCTAGTTAACATCCATCACCACACAGTTACAATTTTTTTCTTGTGATGTGAAATTTTAAAATCTGTTAGCAACTTTCAGATGTACAATACAGTATGATTAACTATAGTTACCATGCTGTACATTGTATACCCAGCACTTTTATTTATTTTATAACTGGGAGTTTATACTTTTTGATATATGTTGCCCTGTTGAAAAGCATTTTATCCTGGGGCCATCCGGAGCCTGAAAAATGTCTCTGACTTTTGACCTGAGTTTTATTCATAGGCCTTTGTCCTAAAGTAGTATCTCAAGATACAGTAAGAATTTTATAAATAAAGATGTTCACTACATGATGTTATTTCTAGTGGTGAAAGTTACAAGGATGCTAAATATCCAAGAATAGAGTAATAGTTAACTATACAGCTACATGATGGAATTGCCAAGCAGATTTAAAATTCATACCTTTGAAAACTTAATGACGGGACAGTATTTATAATACTGAGTTGAGTGAACGGGACAAGGTGCAGCTAATTTTACTGAGTGTAATCCTCTGAAAGGAGAGACTAATTGAGCTTCATTGGATTATAGTCAAGCAATAAATGTGGGGTGTGTGTGTGTGTGTGTGTGTGTGTGTGTGTGTGTGTGATCTATGTGTATAGGCAAGATGGGTAGAGAGGTAAAGTAGATTATGTCTTTGAGTATCCCAGTATTGAGAATGTCTGAGTTTTTAGGGACTCACATTTTGGAGTAGGGGTGGATATTATTTATATATATGTTATATGGAAAACCAAAGTTCGAATGTGTAGCAGTTTCATTTTGGATCACTTTCATGAACACATCAATGTGCTGATGTGTTCCACCTATGGACATTAAATCCAGACCCTTTCCTCTAATAGATTTTGATGGTAATTGTCTGAGTAGTAGGATTATAGATAACTTTTTGTTTATTTTATAATTTCCAGACTTTTAAATATGCAGATAAATTGCTTTTATAGTCAAAGGAGCTGGATCATGAAGGACATTGTGCTGTATGCTAAGAAACGTATATGTTTTTCCAAAGACAGTGGTTCCCCCTGAAGAAGGAATTTGAATAAGAGAATGACATGATTATCTTGAAAAGAGCACATACTAAGTATGACCACTTTGACCTCAGAAACAATGAAATCTACTTTGTTGGGTAGTATGGAGAAATTAAGTAGGATGGATGATACTTTTTTTGCAAGCTGACATTTGAAAATAAATAATATAACTACATTTCTGAAATTATATATCAGTGAAGAAAAAAGTAAATTTTTGTCAGAAATGATAAATGGCTTAATTCAAGAAATTAAGATAATACCATTATCAATTTAGATGTAGAATCATACAATAATTCTCTCATTTTATGATATCATTGAGCTTAAAGATGTCCTATTTTGTTAGCTTTTTATGTCCATACGAACTATGCTCATCGACTTTAGCCCAGTGATCAGAATCTCTCTGCTTATCGCATATAACAGATTTCAACTTCAGAGACACCTGTCATTGAGGCTTTCGGAGAGAAGTTGGGGTTGGGGATTGGATGGGGAGGCAATTGGCATGTGACAGTTAGTTCTTCGAGCATTTTATTTTCTGTGACAAGAGGCTTTCTGACTGCTTGACCGCAAAAGATTCTTTGGCCATCTTAAGGTTTACTTTACTGCTTAAGTTTGTCCTCTGTGCAGATTTTCTAGAATCATTTAGAAAAAGCAAGCTTGTTTTCACATGCTGTGTTTAATACATTGAGTATTGACACCCCGTTTAAATTAGTTTATACATACTCTTAAGAAGATCTGTAACATTTTGAAAATTACAAGTGTTTTTGCAGCTATTCAAGAACACACCTGACACCTAGTGACTTAGAAAGGAAGCATGAAAAATCAGAGGAATGGAAAGGGTTAAAGAAATAGAGTTCAAAGTAAAATAGTGCTGCTTGTTTACTCTCACCTTAGAAGTAGAGAACATTTTTCTCTTGTGAATTGATGAAAGGATGCTTTCATGACAGCAGCCACAGCTGTGGAATATCTGAAAGAGGCTGCTGAGGGGAATAAAAAGTTACTGCTCTCGGGAATCGATGAAATGTCGACATCTCAGATGGGCTGTACATGGTTTTCAAATGGTTTTGTGCAGAGAGAGCTTTCATGACTGTAAATGTCAACTTCTGTGGGTGGGAGGGGGGAGTGGTGATGGTCCTCTGAGAATTATGTGAATCTCTCACCTCATACGTAGTCTTTTCCTTCCAGCTAATCTGAGGTGTGCCCCAGAGTTCTGGGGAGTCGAGGTAAAGAACTCACTGTTCTTTGTCAGGACTTGCTTAGACCTCTGCTGGATATCCAGTGAGTGCACAGTGAGTGGCGCCGATGTAAATCGCCTGTTTTTTTTTTTTTGTATCAGTGACCTCTGACAATGAGATACCAAATTTAGTTCACTTTGAAAATATCTACATATTGTTTTAAATGAAAATTATTTCCTTATTTGTTTGTCTTCTCTCTGCAGATAAAGAAAAAGCAGCAAGATGTGGTTAGATTTCTGGAAGCCAACAAGATAGAGTTTGAGGAAGTGGATATCACGATGTCAGAAGAACAGAGGCAATGGATGTACAAAAACATCCCTCCAGAAAAGAAGCCCTCTCAGGGCAACCCTCTGCCACCTCAGATATTTAATGGTGACCGATACTGTGGCGTAAGTAGCTAGATTGTTATCAGACTATTTCTTTGCATGACTCAAATCACAGAGTTACCTAGAGCACAGTTGCATTTTTTTCAGTGAGGGCTGTGACCTCTTCACCCAGGGCCCATTCAGGTCCACAAGGCTATCAGAAGATGAAGCTGAGAGGAAGGGGATATGAATCCAAGGTCACAGGCAGTGTTTGTAAATGTGAGTGTACGTGTAGTCTTCCTGTCTGTGTGCTTTGAGAAGGGGAGTAGGAAAGGAAGCTGAGTACATATTTTATTGTGTTCTAAATTTTAAAGTACATTTTTTGATTAATACATTTTAAACAACAGACTGGAAGGGTGATTATTCTTGAATTTTTATCCTTTTATAGTATAAGAAACTAATAGCTGATTTAAATGAGTTATTTTTTATGATAATGAGCCAGATGGATCATTATGAACATCTAAAATAAATTAGGTGCCTTTCTGCTATATGTAGCAAATGAAAAGATGAAGTCCTTTTTATTTAATTATCTATTTTTCTTCTAACCCTTAGGTTAAAGAAAAAAATCAAAAGTTTCTTTTCAATGAGTAGTTAGTACTTGCCTTTGCCAGCGCTCTAAATATATGCCATTATTTATCTTGGGATGTTTACTACAGTTCTTTAAGGATGTTCAGGAGAAGAGCAAGGGGCTGAGGTGTTTGAGGCAAAATGAATAGCTGGGTTGTCATTTGGGTTGAGAAAATGAGTAATAGAGTGTTTTTGGTTGCTTGAAAGGAAACAGTTCCTTAAGTGCATAAAGGAGAATGAGATGTTGAAACAAAGTCATGAAGATTGTTTTTGAGTTCCAGTACTACTTTATATTAGCTGTGACACCTTTGTGTCATTGATCTCTTTAAGTCTCAATTTTTCTAATCTTTAACCAAGTAATGATAATATCTATCATACTTCACAGGTATTTGTGATTATTTCTAAAGTACTTAAGTACATTATTATATAAAAATAAACGTTATTATTTTATAGAATTTTTTATATTATGATCTCATATTTCATTAGGGGAAGAATGTGCTGACCAAGGGTATATCACATTCATGATTACAGAGCCTAGAAAATGTACTCTTGTGCTAATACAGTAAAATGAGGTAATAGTTGAAAATGTGTGTAAACTGTACAATTCCAGAGTTAGTAAAGCTACTGGTCAGATAGTGCTAGAAGGCTAATCCAGCAATTTTTTGTCCCTCAGACTTTGCAGGTTTGAAAATGCCTTAATTCTTATCTTGTAGTGAGTATGGCTGGGTATATAATTCTAAGTTGGAAACAATTTTGGTGGTTTTGTTTCATTGTCATCCAGTGTCCATTGCTGCAGTTGAGCAATCTAATGTCGTTTTTCTTCATCTTTTGCATGTTTTTGTCAGTTTCATCGATGCCACTTTTTAAGATCTCTTTCTTACTCATATGTAATTCCTAAAATTTTTTGAATTACCATAATATAAGCTATTTTTTATTCATCGTGCTGGGTGCTCAGTAGGTCCTTATAATCTAAGGATTATATGATTATTAAATATGTTCTTATATTCTTCCTGCTTTTTTCCCTGTTCTCTTTCTCTAGAGTGCATATTAAAAAATTTGGATACTGGGCTTCTTACATTTATTTTCTAATATTCTTATCTTTTTTTGTTTTTGTATTGTGCAGTTGTCTAACTTTTGTTTTACTTTCTGGGAAATTTCTTTAACTTATCTCAGAATTTTTTATGTCATCTTTTACTCTCATTTTTTCATCTTAATAATGTTATGCTTTTATGAAATGAATGCAAGATCAACTCAATGGAGCTATTACATATAATTTCTTTGAAGTTTTCTTTTACCAGTATTGTTCCTGTTTCCACTAATTTTCTTTGCTCAGTTTATTTATTTCAGTGTTCTCTCTCAAGTGTGATGGGCCTTCCTCAGATGTCTCGTGATCCTTGTCTTTTGTTTAAGAGGTGGAGCATTAGAAAGCTAGTTAGAAGCTGTATATGTACCTATATATACATGTAGGCTTGTTTCCCACTGGACTTCTCTTTAGGATGAGTGGGTAACCTATCAGCATTCTCATTGCAGGCATTGTTCTTAATATCTGTGGGTCTTTTCTCAGATGACAGTTTAATTTTTCCAGAGAATGTCCCTCCAGTCTCTTGCTTTGGGAGCCTAACTGCTACAGTTCTGGCCCCGTAGGGTGAGAGAACTGGAGGGTCTCGTTCTCTGTCATTCACATTTTCACTTTGTATTCCTGTTTTCACCCCCCACTGTCTTCGGTGCTGGCGTTTTATACATTTGTTGCTTCCAAGAAGCCATATCTGTTAGCAGTGTATTTTCCAGCTCTTTGAGGAGAATGAGGCACCCCTGGACCTTAACTGCTCCTATGTATATTTTCAAATAGTCTCCTTGTTTTCTGACTTTGCCCACTCACCCCACCTTCACGACAGAAGATGCCTCGAATTCCTAATATTTTCTGAGGGCCCTGCAGCTTATTTCTTGTTGATGCTGCTCCTGCAGACACTAAGGTCTGACCATCCTGTGCTCTCTGACATCCCTCATCATTAATTCTCCCAATTCCTGCATATGTTGTCTGATTTTATTTTTTAAATGGAGTTTCTGATTTAAAAAAAAAATCTTTGTTGTTGTGTTGATTTTCAAAAGAAAAAAGCTAGAAACATCTTTGTTCTGTCATCATATAAGCAGAACTCTTCAGAGTCTTTTGAATAGAGGAATGTTTTGAATGAATAAAAGAGTATAATGTTGTGAAATAAAATTCCTTCTTTTTACTTTTACCTCTTTATGACTTTCTAAATCTGTATGTATCTTTGCTTTACAGAGTCTATGGAAATTTTTTGATAGACTGTCTAGGAGCTGGTCAAAGGCTTACATGTTGATTAAACTGTGCCAGATAAATGACATCTTCTCAGTTTGAGCAGTGTTAGTCCCAGGGTGATGGTGACAGCAGCACTGGTAAATGAACTCTGTCTTTATAGTCTGGCAGAAGTTCTGAAGACAGTGTCTGCTCTTATCAAAGTCAATTAATTTGACTTTGACAAAAGCAAAACATTAGAGGGCCACTAACCATGACCTCATTCATCCTACCTGCTCCTGTGCACCTTGCTTTACCCAGTGGTAGTTTATGAATATTCTCCTCCGATTGGATAACCTGTGGAAAACTGCCACATTGCAAGTGACAGAATCCAGTAAGCATGAAGATCCTATTTCCTGAAATTTGCTGGAAACTTATTCCTTTTATTTTAAACTGGATAAGGTAGGCATTTGAGACACAAACAGCTGCTAAGCTACTTAGTAATCAATGTGAATGATTGCCTCCTCTCTCTCCTTCTGCATTTAGACATTCTGCCCATTGGAAAGAATCCCCAACTGAATGGAAGCACTCTGGGATGCCATATCAGTTCTTACCATCCCAGAATTTGAACATTGAGGGGACGATGTAGAAACGCATGATCATTTGGAGGTGGCAATGATTGCTCAGGCATGATGGGGCTAGGCATAGCCATGGCTGGTATCTTAATGAGGCTGATCCTCAGGTGTTACCTGGGTGTGTTCTTAGCTACCCAGTCATGGAAATTCCCCCCGTTTTCTAAATCTTCCAGCTTTAATGTGCATTCTGTGAGCTCACCACTTATACCTTCATAAAGCCCTTTCCTTTTTAATTTGCCAGTGTCCATTTCAGTTGTTTGTAGTCAAGAACCCAAATTGGCATAGACTGGTTCTTGCCTTTCCCTGAAGTGTTCTACCATGACCAAGAGTCTTCTCTGGAAATGGAGTCCTAAAGGTATACATCCATCTAGGCTTTTCTGATGGTTTTTAGTGTCTGATTTGGATTTTAGAAAGCTCGGATCCTCAGGTCTAGCGCTTAAACTTTGTTATGGAACTGTCATGTGTGGAATGCACCAAAATAAAAATGCACACATCTACAAAAAGGAAAATATTTACTCCCCTTTCATTTATCTTCTGTCTCTCTATGCATCAAAAAAAAAAAAAAAAAAAAAAAAGGTTTGGCTTTCTTTGTACATTTTACTTACTTTTTACTAAAAAATTTTTATTGTGGTAAAAACGTGTCATAAAATTTACTATATTAACCACTTTTAAGTGTACAGTTAGTAGTGTAGTGTTAAGTATATTCATTGTTATAAAACAGATCTACAGAACTTTACATCTTGTAGAACTGAAACTGTATCCATTAAAATACTCCCATTTGTACCCTCCCCTTGCTTCTGATGACCATTAATTCTGCTTTCTGTATCTGTGAATTTGACTACTTTAGGTACCACATAGAAGTGAAATCATACTATTTGTCCTTTTGTGACTGGCTTTTTTCACTTAGCATAATGTCCTCTCAGGGTTCATCCATGTCATATGTCTTAGTTCATTCAGGCTGCTATAATTAAATACCACAAAACTAGGTAGCTTACAAACAACAATTTTTTTCTTATAGCTCTGACAGCTGGAAGTTCAAGATCAAGTGACAGCATGGTTAAGTTCTGATGAAGGCCCTCTTCTGGGTTGCAGACTGCTAACTTCCTGCAGTGTCCTCACATAGTGCAAGGGTCAAGGGTGCTCTCTCTGACCTCTTATATAAGGGCATTAATCTCATCCACCCTATACAATTGAAGCATGTGACATTCGCCTTATATTATTGAGGCATGTGACAAGATTTTTTTTCTTTTTTAGGCTTCCACTGTGTGTATTTACCACATTTTGTTTATCCATTTTTCCCTTAGTGGACACTAGGTTACTTCTGCCTCTTGGCTGTTATGAATAGTGCTGCGATGAACATGGGTCTACAGGTATCTCTTTGAGACCCCGCTTTTAATTATTTTTGGATATATACATAGAAATGGGATTTCTATATCAGATAGTAGTTCTATTTTTAATTTTTTGAGGAACCCCATACTGTTTTCCATCATGGTTGCGCCAGTTTACAATCCTAACAGTACACAAGGGTTCCAACTTCTCTACATCCCTACCAACACTTGTTATTGTTTTGTTTGGAGAGTAGACATCCTAATGGGTATGATATAATATCTCATTGTGGTTTTGATGTGCATTTCTCTGATAGTGATATTGAGCATCTCATGTGCTTATTTTCCATTTGTATATCATCTCTGGAGAAATGTCTATTCAAGCCTTTGCCCATTTTTAATAGGGTTGTTTGAGTTTTTGGTTTTTAGTTGTAAGAGTTCTTTGTATATTCTGGATATTAACCCCTTATCAGAAATCTAATTTGTAAATATTTTCTCCCATTCTCAGGTTGCCTTTCACTCTATTGATTTATCATTTGATGAACAAAAGTTTTTTAAGTTTGGAGTAGTCCCATTTGCCTATTTTTTCTTTGATTGCCTGTGCTTTTGGAGTCATATCCAAGAAATCATCACTTGCTAAATACAGTATTATGAAGCTTTTTTCCTATGTTTTTTTATAGAAGTTTTATAGTTTTGCATCTTATGTTTAGATTTTTCATTCATTTGTAGTTAATTTTTGTTTACAGTGTAAGGTAAAAGTATAATTTCATTCTTTTGCATGTGGCTGTCTAATTTACCCCGCACCATTTGTTGAAGAGACTGTCCTTTTCCCGTTTGATAGGTCTTAGCACTTTTGTTGGAGATCATTTGACCATATACATGTTTATTTTTGTGGACTCTATTCTGTTTCATTGATCTGTATCTGTCTATACAAGTACCCCACTGTTTTGATTATTGTAGTTCTATAATATGTTTTGAAATCAGAAAGTCCTTTAAAGTTAATAGAAACTTTGTCCTATTTTTTAAAAACTTGTTTTGGCTATTTGGGGTCCCTTGAGATTCTATATGAATTTTAGGATGATTTTTTTTTTCTATTAAAAAAAATGCCATTGAGATTTTGGTAGGGATTATGTTGAATTTTTAGATTGCTTTGGGTGATATTCACATCTTGGCAATATTGTCTTTAATCTGTGAACATGGAATGTCTTTTCATTTATTTGTATCTGTTCATTTCTTAGAGCAGTGCTTTATAGTTTTTAGTGTATATGTGTTTTACTTCCTTCGTTAGATTTATTCCTAAGTATTTTATTGTTTTTGGTGCTATTAAAAATACAATTATTTTCCTAATTTCCTTTTCTGATTGTTCATCAGTGTATAGAAACACAGATGATTTTTATATGTTGTCCTGCAACTTTATTGAATTCATTTATTAATCCTTTTATTATTTTTTTAACTGGTATTTGGAAATGGGAATGTAGCCAAGTTTTATTTGACCAAGGTCACATTAACCAGTTTGTGGATTAACCATCAAGATGGAAAAACACAGTGACCATTCATTCAGATAGTCAAGTTGCTACAGGTTTGGCTGAGGATACCAGTACTCAGTGGGGCATTGAGAGAAAGTGGGGGTAGAGATGGAGTGAGGTAGGAAATACAAAATCCTGTCTGATAAGGAAGAGAGGACAACTCAGCTGGGAGGCAACAGACTATTTTATAGAAAAACATTTTCAAAAGGGTAACCTATCAGATTGTTATAAAACTGTTAAATTACTTTTTTTACACTTTTAGATATTTGTAGAATGTTAAATTTGTATCCAACCATCTTCACATATTGCTAACCAAATAAGTTTACATTAAAGCAAATGAGAGTTTAAGTAATGATTTGGGGACAAATTATGACTGCCTTTCCCCCATATTATCTTGGCAAATTGGAGCCTTAAAGTAGACTACAAGGGTTAAACTAATCATCAGAGGTGCAGGTGACCAGCAGTGATTCTTTGTGGTGTCTCCTCTCCTGCTCTTTCCCATAAAAGGAGACAAGGAGATGTGTTGGCTCACAACTAGTAGAGGCTCAGAAACCCCATGGACACGTAAATGTGTATACTTGTATTGTTCCCAAGTGCAGTGTTTATGTAAGACTTTTGAGAAGATTGTCTTAATAATATATTTTCATTGTGTTTGAAAATTTTTTTGGAAGCATGAAGAACCATCTTCCTTAGTTATCAGTTTTGTAAGTCCCTGATGCATGATTTTATTTTTAAAAAGGTGATTATGTGTGTGTGTGTGTGTGTGTGTAATATATATAATTATTAATATATATAATTATATATATGTATGTGTGTGTGTGTATATATATAATCTGTATATTCATACATAAATATAAGAAATGATCTTCAGTCAAAGGTCTTACAAGAAGTTGTTGGAAGGAAATATTTAAAAATTTGTTTTATTGGTTATCCAGCATTATTATTATTATTTCTTCCCCAGCACTAAAATGAATATGAAAGTAGAGAAAAATTTAAAAATGAGGAAAAAAGGGAGAATAATCAGTTTTATTTTCTGATAAGACTCCAGATATTTGGTTTATACATATTCTCTTTTCTTACAAGTAGATTTAATTGTTTTTAATCACATTCTTTGATCATTCTGTACCATTTTGTGCCTTACTTTCTTCTCTAACAAAAATAGTTTTTATGTCATTGTAAACTTACTTTTTAAAGGTTGTATATTACTCTCTTGAGTGTATTATAAAAATTAACTTAATCATTCCCCACTGTAGGCTATTTAGTTTGTTTCCAGCCACTTGACACAGTTGTTTGTAACTGGCAGGCTGTTCTGAAGAGTGCATTAAATCGAATGTTATTTTAGAAAGTGCATTCTCATTTTAGGCTATAATACTCTTTTCTTTCATTAGTGTCCTCTGTCAAAAACAAAAATATTTGGGGGTATACTGTTATTAAGATATGAAAGTTATTGTTGGTATCCCTGGAATTGGATTCAAGGTCAAGAAAAAGTCACTTGGTAAAATGAAAACAAGTAAAAGTTAAAATAAGATGATTCCTATATGTGTTGCTGGTAAAACCAGAGTTTCATTTCTCAAGGCCTCTGAGGCTGCCCGTAGTCATAGGATATATACTGCCCATCTGCCCAGAGCAGCCATTTGACTTGAGGATTTTAAGTACATTGCAAAATATATTTTTTAATAGCCAAACAAACATGGACATTTTATGGGACAGGATGCCCAATTTCTATGCATTTTTAAACAGCTTCAGGAAATTTCATTTACAGGGGCTACCCCAAAATATATCCTCCAGTCTTTTAAATCATGGTTAGGGCCACTTGGTAAATACTTAGGCTTTGTGGGCCTCATAGTTCTCTGCTGCTTATCAATTTTTATTTTATTTTTGTTTGGTTGTTTTTGTTTTGTTTTCAAACTTTTAAAAATGTCAGCACCATGCTGAGCTCTCAGGCCTCTGCATAGTTTACTTCTCTCTAAGTGGTTCATTCACATTTCCCTCTGTAGTCACATTTGAGAGACACGATTATCTGTTTCCCAAATCTCCATCATGAAAATTAAGTGTATCTTCTGGTAGAATAGACGAGAATGTAGTGATAGAAATTTTGACTCACGTTAAAGACTGTCTATAGTAATTATGTGTTAATGAACTGTTTAGAGTTGATAAAAAAGAAATGGAAAGGTGAAGTCCAAATATTTCATCCTTAACTGCAAGAGATTGTTCTGTCTTTAAAATATGGATGTTAAATATGTATGGATAATAGCTACATCATCTACATGATACTTAAGGCAAATCCCTGAAAGTCACCCCACACCCATTTTCCTTACCTCAAGACTCAGTTACCAAATCCTGTAATTTCTACCTCCTTCATAATTCTGTCCTATTTCTTTTTCAAAACTCAATTCAATAAGGCCTTGGTTTTGAGCTTTCTGTAATTAACAGAGACTGTGGTTATTACTCTCCCTCCCCCATTCCCAGTAAACCTGTGTTTCATTACTGCTATTATGACATTATCTCATAGAATTTTTTTCCATATCTTTGCCTTTTACCAGTCTTTTGAGTTCCTTGTGCCCAGCCTCAGCAGGCACTGTGGAATATTAATCTTAGTATCTGGTAACCTACCAAAATGCTGGGAACATAGAACATGCTTAACAAAAATCGGTTCAGTTCATGGGTGAAGAATTATAAGATGTATTCTGCTGGGTCTTGCCTTGTCAAGGTTCTGAGCATTTGCCTTCCTGTTTTATTAATAAAAGTCAAAGCCAAATGTCTCAAAAACAAGTTTATTGAAACTTCTTAATTTTATAATAAAATCCATTTGAGAAATCACCTCTAGGAAAAGTCACATCTCTCACAGGTAGAATTTTCTTAGAAACTTTTGACCTGAATTTGAAAACCTGTATTTCAAGGCTTTCTTTCTAAAAGATCACTTATATAATCAAGGAGAATCTTTTCCTTCAGATGATTTACTGTAAATAATAATATATGGCATCTTCACAAATACTAGGAAAGGAAAAATTGGGTGGTTATGAAAGGGTGATATAAATTCCTCTTTATCACTGATTGCTGATCAGCTGTATGCCCAGAAGTATAACAATTTAATTAGGTATTTTTTGCAGTTTTAGCTCTTCCATATAACCCTAGTTTTTATTCTACTGTCTATAAATGTTTAATCTTTCATTTTCACCTTACTGAGATGTTTGCCTCAGTATTCTACAGTGATGAGTCTCTGGGACATGTCTTTCATAAAAATAGTGACTTGTGCTATGAATATTGAAAAACCTTCATCCAGACAGTTTCAGGCCATGAAAACTGCATGTTTAGCAATATATCTAATATCCAAACTGGCGGTTTTATTTTGGTTAAAATTTTTCTCTCATTCTGAACCTATGCAGATAAAATTAATGAAAAGAAAACAACTGTTAGCACTAGGGCCATGTTAATATCAATGTTATGACAATAAAGCCTGTTGCCAGGAACGTCAAAGTGAGGAGGCAGTTTTCCTCTGCCCTTCTTTATACATGACCTCCCGCAGATTCCCAAGATGTAACCTCTTTTTGAGGATCTTAAGTTATCATCACTTTGTTTTGCATAATAATATCTCTATTCTTTGATTTTAAAATGTAGACAGTATTTACTTTTTTTTTTGAATGATAAAGAGAATTTTGCATTTTTACCGCTTCTCTTATTTCTCTTCCGTTTTGATTTACACACACACACAGGTGCACACATACTTTAGCATTGCTGTAGTTTATAAGTCACATTCTCTTTAACGATAGTAACTATTATAACATATAAATATATATAGTATTTATGATGCTTTAAACATAAAAATACCATTTTCTCTGTAGACTGTTTAGTTGTCGGAGCAGTCATATAGGAGGGTTTATAATCCTATTTTACTAGATCCCTGTGGCTTTAAGAAGAATGTTACAAATGACAATAGAGATTCTCTTAGTTAATATTACCCTTTTTACTTATTCCTCTGAGTGTTTATTACAGTTTTATTGCTGGTTCCTTTTCCTATGTTTAGCACAAATTTTTTTTTCATCTAATTTCAGTTGGTGCTTAGGTAGACATATTTGCTTGCCTTGCCATCTTGTACCAGTATGGTTGGAAATATTAAACATGAATATGGAATTTAAAATCCTCAGCTTTGGGCTTTCTCATATTTTTTAGTATTGGACATAAAAATTACTGAATGAACCTGTTTCAGACAACTACATCTTATATTATCTTAACTAGGATTGGAACTGCCAACTACTCTTTCCTTCAATACCAAGATTTTATAAAATAGAATGTAGCACTAACTGTTCTACTACTAAATCAAGAAATTCTGCTCAGAAGATACCCTCAGGCTTGAAAGAAACTGTAAGAAGAAGGGGCCTCTGCCCATTTTAAGCAGGCGCAGCAGCAGCAATAACTCTTATAGTCTTAAAAAGAATTTTTTTTTTTAATTTTCTTTTGGGTAAACCAGCTTTGCTTTGGCCCATTTAGAACTAATTGCTCCTGCCATTTCCTTGTAGACCATGAGTTGTTTGTGTTCCTTGCAGCCTCCTGTTTAGATATGCCCTTGGCATGTAGAAATAATATGGGTCTGTCACTTAATTGTCATTGACTTAGCGTGGGAAGCGGTACAGCGTTTCAGAGTGGCTGCCGTGGGTTTTCCTCACTGTTCTCTGAGGGAACACCAAAAGGGCAAAGAACTTTAAGGTCTTTGTCTCAATGCTTGTCTAGTTCATAACAGTCTAATCACAGTGTATGGGTAATGTCCTCAAGTAAGTTCTTCGGAAGAAAGAGACCATTGTGAATTCTGCCTGTTGTAGATATTATCATGAGCTTATAAATGTCTCACACATTGGTTTCCACTTGAACACAAATAGAAGTATAGGTGCTGGGAGTTATTTCTTCCTTTTTCTTTTTGATAGCTGTTTAGCTTGCTTTATTCTTCTTAAAATTACAGCATTTAGATGAATATTCCATTAGTAGCAGTGCTCAGTTATACTAATGTCTATATAGTTCAGAAATTTTCTTTTTATAGGCAGTCAACATTAGAAACAAAGTGAATTTTTCATTCTTTGTTTTTAATGCAATAAAAATGTGCCAGCTTCTGAAACTGAGCAATTTTATCTTGAGGATGCATTGTGTGTTTCTACTGTTCTCCAAAGGTGCTATTAGCTAATCATTGTATTCTACAGTTACAGAAAATCGATTGTCTGGAAATGTGCAAATTTTAGATGTGTATTTACAAACACTTCAGAGAGTGTCTTTGATGATTAGGAATTCAGCAAGACTGTTCCAAAACTTTACAGTTACTTTTTAAAATATAATGCTTTTAACTTTTGCAGTATCAGCCCTCACATATATTTTTCCAAATGTAAGCCTGCTAAGTGGAATGAATTTGATAAGAAAGCAGATTTTTCTCTTTTATTAGGGAATGCCTATGACCATTATGTAAGAACTTAGTAGGATGTGATTTTTAAATTTCTAATACTATTTTACTCTTAAATTATTTTACATCATACTAAATATATTGTTATTTGAAAGGTGGTTTTAACTGTTAAGAAATCTTAGATTTTAAATAATCAATCATGTACTCTTTGCCTAAACTTAACAAAAAATTTAAACTCTCACACTTTGAGATTTATCAGGCTGCTTACAAGCTTTTGAATGTCAGAAAGTAAATTTTGTACATAATTCTTGAAAACCCATAACTAACAGAATAGAAATAAGATTTACTCAAATTATGTTATTAACCTAATTATGAGATTAACCTAAAACATGGCACATCAGTCATTAATCAACAAACAACTAATTCATCCATTTGACAAGTATTGGTAACCTGGTACGTGTCAGGTACTGTTCTAACATTGACTTTTAAAAATGATTTCCTTTAAATTATTCTGCTTTTAATATTAATTACCAAATTTTATATTTGTCACCTTGGAAGGAGTTAATTACCTTAAGTGGCAATTTCTGAACTATTGGGAGGACTCAATTCAATATTCAGGTAAGACGCCCCTTCCTATAATTGTGTGGCACTTAAAGGTTCATAAAATAAACACTTATATTTTTTATGAGAAAAATACAGTTTAAAGAATTTTTTTAAATAAGAAATGTTATCATTCTGAGATTTCTAAATATCTGAAAGTTATAACTAAGTACCTTTGCTGGTGACTGCAATTTATGACTAAAATTTATGAGAACAGTGTTGGTTCAGTGTAGTCAAATGGATTACTTATAATGTTACCTATTTTCTTTGCATTCATATATTTTACATGTCCTCCTTTATATATATGAAATTGCTTCTGAGAGTTGACCTTATTTCCAGGATTGTTTTCTACAGAATTTTAAGATTAAGGTTTTTAATGTAAACACTAAAACCTGAGGTATAGACATTGTTAAATCTGTGAACCAGATGGTGGTTGGTGCAGCTGAAAGTATAGGACCTCTCTTCGCCTCGATTTTGACTAAGTCAGAGCCAGACTACATAGCACTAACATTTCTCTGGTTCAGGCTGCCACCATCTCTTGCCTGAATTACCACAGTACTCTTCTGACTTTTTTCCCATTTTACTTCTTGCTGCCCTCTCTCTGAGCCATTCTCCACACAGTTTTAGTTATTTTCTTAAAGGTAACTAGATCATTCTGCTAACTCTCTCAGAACCCACAGAAACCTCAAAAAAGTTTTCTTGGTTTTCAAGGTCAGGTATATGTTGATTTCTGTCAAGCCTGCCAGCTTTGCTCTTCACCATTGTTATTCCCTGTCTTGAATGCCTTTGTTCACACCCTTTATTTGGCTAACTCTACTCATCCTTCAGATTTCAGCTTAAAATTCCCTTTATCCATCTTTTTCAGATGTGTTGCTCCTTTTTGGCATGGTTAAGGAAGGCCTCTGTTTGGAGGTGACTGGCATTAGGGCCGATCCTAAATGATGGAGGGAGCTACCACATGCAGATCTAAAGAAGGAACAGTGAGTGCAAGGTCTGGAGCTCTAGCTGCCTTCAAAACCACATGAGACTCATCTTGCTAAAGCATTTAGATGAGAGTCTCCACACAGAGTCAAATAATTCAAAGATTTTTCATCAACTAAGGCATGCTTTGCAAGAAGCAAATCACACTAAGTCATCAAACCTCATTTGGATTCCTAGACAGGTTTCAAAAGTACTTGTGATGCCACTGGCTTGGCTCAACAGTGTGTTAATTAGGACTCAATGACTCGTATACAGGGTGCCCCATACTTGCTTTCTTCTTGGGCAAGAAGCATCATAGAGTACAAAAAGTGTCCATTACAACATCAGTGAGAATTGGGCCCTGATCCCAGCTCTCTCACATATTGTCTGTCAAAGCTGGTCAACGTTTTTCTTCTCTCTGAGCCATTCTCCAACCTGGAAGGCTGTAGTGTGGATTAAATGACTGACCTGTAAAGCGCCTACAAAGCAAATGCCTAAAAGTGATTCTGATCCTTCTCTGCATATAATATTTATTCTTAGAATAAAGTTCTCAAAGGGACATCTATTTTAAGACTTTTGAGTCAACTTAGTAACTACATAGTATTATATATGCAAACTTTTGAAAAGAAACAGTGGGTGAGCATATTGACCAGAATCCTTTGATGGTTTCTTGTGCGAAGTAGAAAGAGAAAAATGATTCTGTTTCTGAGGTAAAGGTAAATGTTATAGAGAATATAATTTCTTCCAGTTTTTATTTGATCTTTCTGTTCTCTCTGAAGGCGTAGTCTTAAAGAATGTGGAAAACTTCAAAAACAGAATAGAAGCACTCATATTGACTCACAGAGACCTTTACAGCTTTCTGTTTACCCGTTGTTTTTGTTTTTCTGTTTGTTTTATTTTTAAGCCTTAGATAAAAAAATATCAAGAGTGGAATTTGGAGTCAGCCTTTCATATCAAAGTGCTAGAATAAAATCTTCCGTCAGAGTAATTTCATGTAAATAAATGTTAGTCATGTGCCATAAAGGAAAGGGAGCATATTCCAATTTCGTTTCTGTTGTTGATGTTTAATGTTTTAATCCTACCACGGGTTTTGTATTAAAAACTTGTTACATTCATTATCATACTCAAAGAAATTTTTAGTCTTAAAGAGAGCAAATCCAGTAGATTTATGCAGCTCTTCCCTGGCCTGGAATTTGTCAAAATTACCAAATACCAAGGTAATTGTTTGCTTTTGTTTATTTTCTCCTCCCCTTTTTTTCCTAGGATTATGACAGTTTTTTTGAATCAAAGGAAAGCAACACAGTCTTTTCATTCTTAGGCCTGAAATCACGGTTGGCATCAAAGGTAGGTAGATCTTTTCCTATTTTAAAATTCGCCTTTTTTGAATTGTTCTTAATTGTTCTCAATTAAGGTTAAAGGTGTTAAGAGGAATGTATATATAGTCTAATAAATATTTAGCTTTTGCGTTTTCAAATGCACAATTAGAGACTGCTCAGGGCAAAAATACAAAAAGAAGCTCATTTTTTTTTTCCAGTTTTTAATTGTTGCTGTATATTAGAGTTTATTTTTGTTTGTAATTTAGTTTATTTATAATTTATACCCCCTTCTTCCAAGAAGATTTAAGGTAGCAAAAAGTTAGTAGGTGCTTTCTGTTTTAAAGCGCAAGTTTACATTACTCTATGTTTTTTGAAATAGCAGCATCAAAGTCATATTTTTAAGGTCTTTTACACATTTAGCTCATTTATATTGGAAGGGAGATAATCTGCAATAACAAATGGTCATCATTGAAAAAAAAACACTAAAATTCCTAAACTAGTGAGAACATTTTTAAAGCCACTTTATTATGTCAGTGTTTTTTAGAGAACATAAAAGGCTTTTCTAATATTTAGGCCTAGAAAGGATATATGTCACAGTTTGTGAAGCATGTGGATTCACTTTCAAAATAAAAAATAGCATTTCCTTGTTAGATAAGGTAATATTTTGATTATTTCCCCTTTTGAAAAACATTTTTTTTCTGATTATGAAAGTAGTCTGGGCTTATTTAGAAAATTTAGATAATTATAAAAAGAAGTGTACGGTAGAAAATAAAAATCACTTCTTATCCCACCACCCAGAGATAACCACATAACATTTTTGGTGTACTTCCTTGCAATCTTTAGATACATAGAAATTTAGGTCTTGATTGTTTTTTGAATTGAGACTAAATTCTAGTGTCTATTTTAACACTGATTTGAAATAAAAGTACATTACTGGGATCTTTGATGTCTATAATAGGTCTTTTGAGGCTACCCAGCCAGGATTTGTACCATTTCTGGAACACCTGTGGGAGGAAGGCAGTTACTATCAATAATATAAATTATACACCAGCACCTGTAGTTCAGAGCCGATGTGAAATCTTGCTTTGTTTTTACATCAGTAAGTCCACAGATGGTTGTGGGTGGTTTCCATGCCCATGTTTTAAACAGAGGGAAAACCCACACATAATATTAAAAGGTTCTTAAAACTATCTTTATAAAGATAGAACATCGAAATACTTGTTAGGAAAATTATAGTATTTTTATAACATGTTTCATCTAAAGATATTAAACAATCTAGATTTATCTTCAAAGAACTGGAAAAAAAATGTGGTAGGAGTAATCTAATGGAAGCATAAATCCAGTGGCCAGCAACATCTATGTGAAAGCCTTTTAAAAAACTACATCTCGTTTGCTTTCTTTGCTCTCATTTTCCCTGAAGGTATAGGTTCCTTAGAGACTCGGTGGGCTTTTATTTTTTAAAAATATTTATTCCCTCAGAAATTTCTCAGGAAACCTATAATCTATAAAATATGCATTCTCACATCAAAGTTGACCTTGATGCCATGAGGTTTACTTGGTTTCAGCAGGCCATTTCAAAGGCAGTAATGGCTCTGGGCCTTCCCCCTCAGTCAGCCACCATTTTCAGGTGCTTAGTCAGTCACATCTGACTGGGAACACGTGAAACCAGAGTGGAAGTCCATGGTGTAGTATTTGTGCCATTTGGAGCCTTAAGGGTTGATAGCAACTCATACTTCACCTTCACAGGAAAGAAATAAAATTATCTTTAAGAGCGATTAAGCATTGCCCTCCTTTCTAGTTACTTATTTTTTACCTTGGTGGTAATTGTATGATCTACACTCTGAGGCCTAGACAGAGCATTCTCAGGTGTTATGTACCACAAGATGGAAGCCCCGTTTTCCTATCTCCTTTCCTAACCCTCAGCAGCATAGACACATAAACAACAGGGCTAGAAAGCCTGCCGTGGAACTTATAAAGACACCATTAGTATCTGCAGTTGCTCTTACACAGTGAGGAGAAGAGAAGAGAAATGTTAGGAGAAGAGAAGAGAAAAGGCACAGGTGTAGTGCAGACTCTGGGCAGTTCTCAAACGTAGAAAAGGGCGCAGGAAGGTGGGCGGTCACAAAATGGTGGCCTCTGGACCCCATTGGCTCTGGATGTGTTTGTCCTGCACAGGATTAAAAGAATTTAGACAGGTTTCTAATACTTAAAACAGAAATTTCTCATTTTTCTGGAGAAGTTGGAAAGTAAGGAAACCCAGGGGAGCCCACTTTCTCCTGTAGCTGGCTGGAGCCAACAGTGGCTGGCCCACTGTGATGCCTACCTCAGAGAAAACGAGGCCTTTACTAATAATTTTCAGGTAGGAAACCATCAAGTTTGTTATTTTAAGAGACTCAAAGCAGGGCCAGAAGTAGAGGTTTCTGCTTTCACATCCCTGCCATTCAGTAACGACTGTAAACCCTGGGCTCTGACTAGGCAGGGCTAGAGTAGTTCTCAGAGGCTCCTCTGTGCAAGGTGTGTCTGCTTAGTGGTTGAACCATGGAGCCATCATGCAGAGAGGGGCCAGTGTGGCACTTGGCAGATTGGCACAGCAGCTGTTTACCAGTAGGTATGGCCATACCAGTGCTATTCTTCATCTTGGGTCACCTTCTACAGGCCTCCTCATCCTGGTGCAAGTGAAACAGTACCTCAGAGAAGTCTAGGCAGTTTTTGAAAACATGTGACTTTCTGTCCACTTTTATATTTGGCAGGTCAGGTGTGTTTCATTTAAATCTGGGCTCTGAACCTGAAACCCAGGATTTATTCTTAGCAATAAATCACATGGGGGTGATTTACTGTGATTTCCAACATCTCTGTTGCTGGCATTTAAAATATCACTGCCAGGGTGAATGTTCTTGTCAACACGGTACAATAACTGACTTTTTTTTTTTTTTTTAAATAGGCAGAACCTTAGAGAAGACAAGTAGAAGATGACAGAGATGCATTTTGGAACACTCCCCTGGTACTCAGCACACACCTGCTTACCTAATGTGTCACTGTGACAAAAGCCACATGCTTCATCAGTAACTTTGCTTGCTTTTGGAAAAGGTGTTTTTGGAAGATGTGGGTATAGGTTGCATGATTGCTCTAAACCAAATCAGAACTATAGTGGGTTTCTTCTTATTTTCAGAATGTCTGCAGTTGGCTCAATCACCTCAAGGTACTGTAACCTGTTACAGGTGTGCTTTCTTAATACTGAAAGATAAATGGGTAGCTTTATCAGAGTCAAAATATTGAATCTGTCCTAGGTTATAGTTGATGCTAGTATTGCTCAGACCTTCTCTTTAAGCTGCCTGGATTGTGTCCTTCAAATTAGTCTGCCAGGCTATTAGAATCTTTTGATCAAAAAAGAAAAAAAAGAAATACTGATTTGCAAAGGGATGAAGATTTTTGCTTCAGAATCACAAATGCCACTATTATAGTGCTTTGTAATAACATTTACAGAAAATGTTGGATGTTCTAGCCTCTTTTCGGTAATGTAAATTCTTAACTCCATAAATCCTCCAAGCTCCTACAGATGTTTCCAGAAACCACTGTTGTAACAATGTGTGATCAGAACTAGGTTATAGGGATGAAAATAATTGCTATTTTGGAAAATAGATGTTTCTGTATCTCTTGCAAGGGGAAAATTTCACCTAAATGAGTAAAAGTGCTTAAAAGGTATATTTTAAGAAATACACTAATTAGTAAATGTATAGGAAAAATACCTGACACATATCTGAAGGCATTTTCAGCTCTAGCAATTCACATATAGGTGCACATATATTTTTAAATGAAGCTCCCCTAATAGCTGCTTATTCTATTTTGTGAAGGGATTATATTTTTTTGAGAAAGGAAGATCTTGGTGAGATATATTTTGTGAACCCTTGATGAGGCATATTAAAAGATGCTAATACTGCTGTACACTCTTAAAATTTTTTTCCGTTATTTTTTTATTGGTTCTCTAATTTTGCAATTTATAATTCTGGCCAGTGCACAGCCCCAGATTTTTTCAGAGTAACGTAGTTACATGTTCTCATTTCATATATGAGCCCAGTGAGTTTTCAAAGCAGCGTAGAGTTAATAGTTGCCAAACATGGAAACAGTCTTGAATAGGATAAACTATCAGGGGGCTGCCTAAAATATTCTGCTGTCCTGTTGCCGGACCTGTCGTTTTAGATTCTGAGCAGAAAGTTTGTAAGAAATCGAAAGAACAGAAGAATTAAAGCTTTGTCACATGTGTTCTCTCACCCTCCAACTTGCTTAATGTGGACGAGTCTAAAGAACTTGTTGAATGCTAACGCTGAAATCCCAGCCTGAGATTTGCAGCCCAGGACTGCAACTAGAAGGAAAGCATTCCACAGATTTCTACCTGACTGGAACTACCCACGGTTTTCTCTCCAGGGAAAGCTGTTGTGAAATCATGGGTATCACTGTTTACTTGGCATTAAATAAGATCCAGGTCAAATTCCGTTTGATAAACCCCAGGGACTATCCAGGAATTTTTTTTAACTGGATATATTGTGTTTGAGTATGTGAGTCTTCTGATAAGACTTAGAATTTTTTTTTCAAGATACAGCAATTACAAGTTTAATGTTACAGTGATCTAACATATATTTAGTCTACTCTTGTCAGTGAGCACCAAGAACCATATTGGTTAGACTGAGGCTTTGTAGTCTAAATTCTGGGGTTGTAGGATCAGCACCATATTTGCTAGACAAAGAAAGCTACTCAGATTTGTCTTAAAACTTTTGAATTACTATGGTTATGACAGGCCCAATATGATTCTCCTAGACAGACTAGATAGATAGTAGTGTTAACTTACTACCACAGTTATACATCATTTACTCTCTAGTCCACTTTTTTTTTTCCTTTTTTTTGGTCAGCAAAGAAATAGGAGAGGCCAGCCCTTGCTGGTGCTTCACTTGTTTCGAGTGATCCAGAAGCACGTTGTGTGGCATTAACTCAGTACCCAGGCTCTGCAGAGTACTACTGAGGGATTGCCTTTTGGGACCACACTGTGTTAGAGAATATTTTATCCTTACTTGTACCATTTTACCAGTTGAATTCCAAACATTCAATGATTTCCTTCTTTCTTTCTTTAGCTCTTTCAACTGGGATTATCACAGTCTTGAAAGCGTAGGAAAGAAGTGGATGGGAATTACAGGCATAGATATAATATCAAGGGCATTTCAAGACAGAATTTTTATTTCTCTTATAGGCTTGTTGCGGCAAAGGAAATGTGCTGCTAAAAATCAAACTACGCCATTTTAAAATTAAATAAAATACAGAGTGCCATCTTGTTAGGTATATGCAGACTAGAAAGAAATTTAGTTGGGGAAATACTTAGTTTTCCAAATTCTGGCGTTCTATTAAAATCAAAGAAGGTAAAAGGAAGATTTTTTTTCTCTCAGACTTTAATATATTTTAAATTTGTTTCTGTTTTATAGATTTATTCAACACTCCCACATGGATGTTTTTATATTATATGAATTTAATAATGAACTAAACTTATTTTTTTTCTCTGTTGTTGAAAGGTACCAAAGCTTCTTTCTGTTTTGTTTTGTGTTTTAATTTGGTTTTGCTGTATATGGTTTTGCTTTTTCTAGAAATGTTTTTTTCATTCAGCAGCTCTTAAGTGTCAGGGCCCACATTGATCTGCATTATTGATTTTAGATTTTAGTTTATACTCATTTGTCTCTAACGGCGTTGGTGAAATCTCAGATATTATATTCAACAACATTAAAGAGAAATAAATTTCCGAAAACTCATTCTGAAAATGAAGTGCTTCTTCCCTACCATTTTTCGCATTTTAGTTGTTTAGATAAAACCTTCCCATTTAGTTGAGATACTGTGTTTCTCTTCCCATCCATGAACAACATACCCACAGATTAGTTGTAAAAACGCAGACATATCATTTGACCATTCAAGGAGATACGCATGCACATGTGTGTGGGTTGGGAGGTGACCACAGAATCATCTTACACAGCAACCGGAACCAAGAATGGCATTAAATCATTAGTCCTTTGGTTGATTCAAATACATGACTATGGTTTCCTGAGTATACTGAAGCCACAAACTGGTGTTCCCCTAATCGGGGGGCAGAAAACAAGTACAGTGTAGCCGCAACCCTTAAAAGCAGAGTCACCTTTGATGCAGCCACCTCTGAAAGCAGAAGAAAACATTTCTGAAGGCAGTGTCTAAGGTTGATCTCATCACTGAACTATTTCAAACCTTAAAACACCAAGACAGAGGGCGGGTGAGGGAGGAGATAAAAAAGAACAGCCTGTAAGTTTGCAGAATGTGCTAAATCGTGAAACCAAATAAGACAATTAAACACCACCCACTCCTAACCCAGATTTTCAAAGTTTTCCTAGTTCTTCTAGAAATGCAGGTTAGGTTAGTTTGGACATCCTTTGAATCAGCAGAGATGTTAGAATGTTATGGGTACTGTCTGAGAAGCGCAACAGTCTCCATCCTCACGGATGAGAGAAACAGAGAAACACAAGTAGCAGTTACAGCCAAGTGGTGAATGATAGAGATGAGTTAAGTGCGTAGCACCTAAGGCGATGGGCATCATCTGAAACATGATGTATGTTCTTTTTCTATGTTATAACCATTCCAATTTAAAATTGCTTCATACATGCAATGGAATATATATGCACATACCTATACACATATAGTATGTGTGTACACACACACACACACACATATATACTAAAATATAAAGGGTGTAATAAACCCCCGTGTGCCTGCCACCTGCTTATTGCCTTTCTTTTGAAGCACTGTGTGCTCTTCTCTGATCCTGTCCTGTTTCAGTTTGATGATGGGAGCCCCTCTCCTGAACTCTGTGTGTTAATCATAGCCTTTCTGTCCTTTATCATTTTATCACTATGTATGTATACATCCTTAAATCATAATAAATGGAATTAAACTGTATTCTGTCAATTCATTTTAATGTTCATAGCAATGGGGCATTATCATTTTAAAACTAGTACCCTAGTTTGTTTATTTTCACTGCTAAGTTTTATTTCGTTATATGACTATATCACAACTGTCCCCTTCTGTTGCTAGATGTTGAACTGCATCATTCTTTGAAATAGTAAAAGGAGTCTACAGCCATGCTACCCTGAACAACCCCAATCCCATCTGATCTCAGAAGCTAAGGAGGTTCAGGCCTGGTTAGTACTTGGATGGGAGACCACCTAGGAACACCAGGTGCTATAGGCATAAAAAAAAAATTAAAAATAAGGGATTGTAAACTGATAAAGTCCTTGCAATCTGTGAGATCAACCAAGAGTTGCCTTGCCTAAAAAAGAAAGTGAGAGGGTAGGAGGGAAGGAAGGAAGGAAGGAAGGAAGGAAGGAAGGAAGGAAGGAAGGGTAAAAGGAAATGTTGCTATGAACATTCCTTTATGTGATTTCTAGTGCACATACAGAAGAGTAGATGTATACCTTGAATAGAATTGCCATGTCATACAATAAAGCACATCACCAACTTAAATAGGTAAGGCCAAATTGTTTTCCAGAGCAATGGTACCAACTTACCCTCCCTCCTGTATATTAAAATGTCTGGTACTCTAGATCCTTACCAACTTACAGGATTGTCAGACTCAAATTTTTGCCAAGCTAAGTGTAAAATGGTATCTCGTCATTTCATTTTGCACATACTGGGTCACTAATAAGTTGAACATTTTTTATTATGGGAATTCTTATTGTTAGAAATCCCCCTTCATATCTTTTATCTTTCTTTTTAATTGTATTTTTAATTATTAATTTTTAGGAGCTCTTTACACTTAAACTTTCTATCAGTTAGCACTTGTTTAATTATTAAAATGAAACCTTAGAGTAGAAAAATCTTCTGAAGCTATTCCCAGAAGTATGAAAACCATGTGAAACCTTATTCCATTTGAAGGAAATAAAGTTACATACATATATTGTGTTTTTATTGTGTACTGATTTTCAGCTTCTTGGTGTATCAGGCCAAGAGAAGATGATCTTTGGAAACCTCCCTGTGCTATATAGGTTCTTTCTTTGAAGATATTATAAGGTTCATCATTTCCAGTTATTTGGTAGGAAATTAACATCATGATTTTGTTAGGTAGCTAGTCAAATATGAGTGACAGGAGAACAAATGAAGGGAGGCCCATTCCTGAAACCTCCTAAGATCACCCCACTGATAGTTACAGAATCCCTCCTGCATCCAGGAGACAAAGGAGGAGAGGGCCATAACCTAAAACTGGTTTAATCTAGCCACAGACCCTTACATAGAAGGTACAACCCTAACCTGTCGACAACTTCAGCCTCTTATACCATTATTATAATAACACATTTATGTTGGGAAGTTCATGAATTTAATTAGTCTGAATTCTGAGTAAGCACGTGCGCACTAGATGAAGCATTATATAGCAGCCTAGTGTCAGTCAAAATGACCTTATGTGCCAGTCATCTGGGAACAGCTTTGTAACCACCCATCATAGCCCCAGTATAATACGGACCTTTTCACTTCTGTGTTGTTACAGCCCTCTTCACTGAGAACCCACCCCTCCATTGGAGCAGACTCCATCTTATCTTTTCACCTCCCAAGGGTTGCAGCCTTCTTTAGAGTGGACCATCTCTTTCTAAAATATCCTTTAATCTCTCCTTTTCAGTGGGGAAGAACAGAAAAAATGCTCATCGCACTTATGCGATTTATCCCTCCCCGCCCCATGCCGGGGGGCAACACAAGCATTTAGATTACCTCCAAAACAGTAACGATTTGATTTTCTGCTACAGAAGGAAGTCTTTATATAGACTGCATGTTTATATTTGCACATTTCTTTAGTATGTCAACATAATGGGCTTACTATAATAGATTGAAATGATGTTATATGTAGAAGAACATTTAAAAAACATTTAAGTCATAGGAAATTGTGTTGATCATATGCACATAATTAAATAATCTTTAAGTGAATGAAAGAGATCACCATCATGTAAATATATCCCAGTGTGTTGTAGCAGTCACATGTTTTCCTGTGTGTAAACTGGTAGGTATAAAAACAAGAAATTGCAATGCAGTCCTTTCTTCTGAGGCTCCTGCTAACCAGAGAACAGCATTTTTAATAGACTAAGGACCTTAGCACTTGGAAGCATGTTAACTGACAGCTTGATTTTGCTTATATTAAATGGCACAAAGATTTAGACCTTTTTATAAAAAGAGTATGCTCCATACTCTTATAATATACATCATTTTTGGTTCTATAATAAAATTAATTATAACAAACTTTCCACTGAAAAAGTTCCAGTGCAAATATCTATCATTTTAATGTTATAGAAATGAAAGCTCTATAGTATAGAACCATTCTGTCCAGTATGATACCAACAAGCCACATAGAACTGTTTGAGCACTTAAAATGTACTTAGTTGAATTTGTGATGTGCTGTGAGTATAAAATATATTTCAGATTTTGAAGAGTCAGTATGAAAAAAGAATGTAAAATATGTTACTAATAATTTTTATACCGATTATATTTTTAAATGATAATCACGATATATTGGGTGGTTTAAATTAAATATTAAAACTAATACCACTTTTTTAAAAAGATGGCCACCAGAAATTTTCAAATTACATATACATCTTGCATTATAGTTCTATTAGACAGTACTGTTTTGTACCAGCCTCTCTCCTGAATTTACAATGGACACAGAAATACCTTTAAATGTTTGTGGAGTTCTGGCAAAATACCTCATCCCTTCATTTGTAACATAAAAGGAGATGTGAACAAACCTTCGGAATATAATTTTCTAATACTACTGCCAAGATAAATGATTTTCTCATCTTGCTTTTTTGTTCCTCCAGATTGAAGCTTTTTCGTGGAGGGGCAGGTGGAAAGGCAGGTGTGGAGGGGGCATCATTTTTTCCTGGAATAAAGAATAATGTGCATATGTTGTAACATGGGACATCTCTCTATATGTCCAGCCTCATGTTCCTTAATTGTCTTACAGAGTTAATGTCCCTGTCAAATTGGCCCACATCTGTAAACTAAGTCATGGTGGCATTTTTGTTTTTTTCTTTTGTTAAAGAGGGAATTTAATGAACCACACAGATATCATCTATAATCTTCAGAATAGCGATGAATATTAATAGGATTATGTCCTAGATTTTCTAAAATGTTAATTCTCTGTATCTGTAAAATTCATTTGAGCTCATAAGAATATATAGATAATCTGCTTTTTTAAAGTTTCAGGTCTCATTGCCAAAGATGAAAACAGAATGTGAATGTTAAGGTAAAATATCTTCCTTTCCCTGCCCAAGGTTTTTAACCATTTCCTTTCTGCTACTTTCCTAGCAAAGTAGTTCTTGGGAAAAAAACCTGTGTTGGTTTTGTCAGTAACTGATGGTAGCAAAACTCACTAAGTGCAAAAATGGGGGATCATTGTTTAGGACCCTGCCCTGAAAGAGTGATTGTACTACAGTGTTTGCAAGCCCAGAGACACCAACCATCTGTTTCCTGTAGCTGCTTTGCATGTTGTTCTGGGGCTCATTATTTGTCATTCAAATGAACTACCACACCTATGTAGGATTTAGCCTTTGGAGATGGATGGAACAACTTGTCTGAGGTAAATTATAGACATTTTTCACACTAATTTGGTTTATGGATATTATCCCATCTGTTAAGTTGGCATAATATTTTTCTCCCTATCAATCCATTCCCATGTCATATACTAATAACATCACTAGGTTGAAGTACAGATTCTAGGCTCTGGGACAACCCACAACTAGGCTCAAAGATGAATCAGATCAATAGCTGGGGCAAAAAGACCAGCCATTTGCCATGGACTCTGTAATCCTAGACCAGATTTCCCCTTTTTTCTCTCTCCCTTTCTTTAGTAGTAATCCACTCTTAATCTTCTCCTAGCCACATCCTAACCAACTAGTTTAGCGGGTAGCAAAATTGATGATAACAGCAATATTTTTACTGCCCAGATTGGCAACCAGAAAGAATGACTCCAGCTGCAGTTTCCCTTACTGTACTATTTTACGTACCTAATAAATATTTATTATTATACTGTATCCCGGTCATAAATGAGAAACTGAATACTGACAGGTTTTCCATCCTAATCATAAGGTAACTGAGCAAACAGAATTGTAGCAGCTGCAAATTTAACACGTACAATGACTGCAGAATTATGATTTATGGATGGTTTTTGAATGATAATAGCAGGAAACCCTTTCCCTATCATTGACTCATTTAGGGACCAGGCTGCCTCTAAGTGATATCATTCCAGAGTGAGCCAGTTCTCTAGGGACAGCTTTTCTGGAACCCAACAATCAGTTACATCTGCAGTGAGGATGGACAGAGATACAGCTAAAATCAGATAGATATGCAAGCAAAATGACATGCTGATGGTAGCAAATTTGGGGGGTTGTGGTGTCTACCAAAAGAAAACAGCCATCTTCCCCAAAATGGGTCATATTAGCAGAGAATGAATTTTAAGTGTTGGCGAAGATCTGTTTTCTCCAGTGTTTTCGTCATTACTGAAAAATAGTCATTCTCATTGCAAATGACCCTTTTTTGGATAGTATTTTCAATATACATATTGTTTTCATTTGCATCCTAATTTTTTGTTGATTGGAACAGCATCCTTTGCATGACTTGTGGCTGGAGTCACCAAATATGCTGTTTAGCCAAAGCCCAAGAACTCTGTGCTATGAAGTCATTTTTCTTTTCTTTGTACCTCAGCTTGTGTCTTTTACCTTCTGAACATCTGAGGACGGAGAGGATAAGCCCTTTTCTGTTTCAGTAAGGACATAATCACCAATCACCAGTTAAGCCCAATTATATTAAAACCAGATCCATTATCTTTTATCTTGTATTAAGACTATTTTGTGGAGTTTGTTGATCCCAAATTGGATATTTACATTTACACGATATTGATGAAAGTGTAGCACTCTATGAACATAAACATTTGCTGTTTAGTATCTCAGAAGCTGCTTTTTTGTGTGTGTCTTATTTTATACTATTTGGTCTGAGTTAGCTTTGTATTGAGAGGCATTACATATATGTTCTCTTTTAATTTCTACACAATAAATTTGTTATATAAAAGCTGACACTACAGTCAAATGAAACACATAGTTTATTATTATGTGTTCAAATCTATTTAATAATTAAATATATAACTATATACTGAAAAGTCATTTTTTCTTATTATATCAGAGTGACTGTCAGATATAAGAAACTATATTTTACCCTGGGGCCGAGGGAGAATGAATACCCAAGGAAGGACAAACTTGGAAGGGAGGCTAGGCTTCAGAGCCCTTGGGGAAGTGATAGTTGCAGCCCACTTCATGGCAGAGGTTCGCTGGTGTCCCTGGAAGGTCCTGGTTTACTGCCACTGGCAATAGCAACACTCCAGAGTGCAGGCAGCAGCCAGATGAGCTGTGCCCTAGTGTGTGTGCTTTCAATGGGGTCGATGCACCAGTGCAGACAGAGACCTAGAACATGTGGCGTCCAAGACTCTGGGAAGGTTATCACCAGGCCAGAGCAGAGCTGAAAGGGCCCTGAGGGACCATGTGTTCTGGGACCCCGCCGAGTTGAGGCAGCACGATCAGACCCACACCCCTCACTCACTGTATAGCAGGCCCCTCAGGGGGGCCCCTTCCTGCAATGTTCCTCCAGCACCCTCCACTGAGAAAGCCTAACATCACGTTCATTGTGAAGGAGAGTGTTTGGCATGCTGACATTATTATAGAACATGTGTCAGGGACGGGGGGTGAATTTGGAGTTAAAACACGATAAATTGATAACTGGTGTGTATCATAAAAGGATTCTCTTAATGACTTCTCATCTGCAATTAGCCATACTCATTAAGAGCAAAAAGAGTATCAGTAATTTTAGTGAAAATTTGCATTACAAACAATAATGCTGCCTTGCTGTCAAGTATCCAAAACTTCATTGTGGGAGTTAGCAACTCAGTTGTTAACTACGCTGGTGAGTGTTCTGTCACAAATATAAATGTCACAGAAAGATGCAAAGCCCATTCTAGTCATTTTTACTTTATAGTTCTCTGTTTTATGAAGCTGATGGAATTTTATTTAAAGGAAAAATCATGATGCTAAAGTACATATTTAAAGCTTCAAGAAATGACTCCATGTAATCAGGTATTAAGAGAACATGCACTAAACTATTTTTAGAGCATTGGTCTTAGCCTAGCACTAAAATTTCTCTCTAATTCCAAAACAATAAATGCCAAGAACACCGTAGTTTTATAAAGAACTTAGCTATTGTCTCTCTTTTTGTTTTTAATTTGCGCCTTTGGCAAATAGAAAATTGAAAAAAAAAAAAAATTCTCTGTGAAGCCTGACCTATTCACTCGCCCTAAAAGATCTTACCTCTAATGAAAGACAAGGCAGAAGGTTATTAATAAATGGTAGGTGCCAGATCCAATTAAATCCAAAGATGCTGTGTGTTCCCAGACTCTCAGTCCATGGCAGCTAGTGATTAAGCAGGTGGGTAGATGGAGAGATAGATGATCCTGCCAGATATCCTTCCTTTATTAACTTTTAAGTGAACCTGAAGTGAAAGAAAAATTAATTTTACTGAGAAAGTAATTGGCTTAAAAACATGGCTGGCCCAGGACACTCTGTACTTTACCAATGCCATCTCGGCTTGCTGCTAAAATACTGGGTTTGCCCTTGTTTTCTGGTTCGATTTTCTCATCAGTATCTGAAGATTTTGTATACCATCAAGACATGTTTACTAAATCAAGAGAAACATATTCAGAGCACCAGCACCGTTCTGGACTTTGTTGGGAATATAAAAGTAACTTTTTGTGTGGCTCTTTCATGAGAGTTTACAGTGTTGATGTCATTGTGGTGCCACCAAGCCCATGTACAGAAGAGGCGTCTGTGATGGTGAGGACCTGAACCAGAGATGATTAGCACCGGAGAGCCCCTAACCCTTTTAGTTCTACGGCTTGGATTTTACACGTGTATATAAATCAGCAGTAACACTGGTGTTAGTTCCAGAATTAATTACCCTTACTTCACAAGCCCAGACTTTGTCACCTGTTAATAGGTATGCCAGGGAGATTTGGAACTATTTATTATTTTACAAAAATATTAGTTCTCTAAACATTCTTGTTTCACCAAGAGCCCAGTGGAAGGTCATATAAGTCAGTGCTGGCTTACAATGGAAGCAGACCAAAATTCGATACTCTTTATTCAATACTTTTATTATGTAGTTACTCCCTTTTTCAATTTGATAGTATTTTTTTATACACATAATTAAAAAAAATCTTAACTAGCACAGCCAGTTCAGTCACTAATATAACTAACTGTGGGGTTGTTCCTCCACTCAAGGAAAGTTCTGATTTTCCTGGGCTCCTTATTCATTTTAGCTCCAAAGTCAGAAATCAATATGAATTGCTTTCAGAAGCTTGGCAGAATTCTGCAGTAACTAGATAGTGTCCTAAAAATGAGCTAACTGCTGTTCAATATTTTTCTTGGTTGAGCAAGTGGATGGATGATAAAAACTGTGTTCTCTTGTCTTACAATAACCTTGATTGTAGTCAAAGTCCTTTGCCTAACAATAGCTTTGGCTATATTCAGAGTTGTCAGAAATGACTGTATAAATATTAAACGTAAGATTTAGAAAGCTCTCATTTTTATATGTATGTGTGTTTGTGTGTGTATACACACTTATACAGGTATCATAGTGAACACATCTCAATTTTTTAGTTCTAGTAAATCTTTGTTTTTTAAAAAAAAGAGGCAAGGAGTATCTTTAAATGAAATGTTCTTTCCAGTTATTCCATTTAAGTCTTGGCCTAGCCTATGAAATGTGACCTACAGCAGCCATCAAAAGTAAACTTTAATAATTACAAAATTGGTTAAAAAGAATCACAGGGACATAGTGACAAGGAGAATTGCAGAAGCAGTAGCAATATCAAGGCATAAATAAATACACATGAATAAGGAGGCAATTCAAGCGTAAAAAGAAAAAATGAACTGATGATCTTTGTAAAAGTTTGTCTTATGTTTTGAAATCGAGACAGACAAATCTTCTGAATTTGGCAATATAGAGAACATTAAAATCAGAAAATAGCTGCCAAAGGATGGGGTTTCAAGCTTTCTAAACCCTTCTAAATTTTCCCACTTAGTGTTCTTATTTCAGATTCAAAATGCCATATATTTACATCTATAAGTTATGAAATTTCAGAATGGGGAAGAGTGAAATGTTAGTGACTAGCAAACTTCAGAATATTTCCAAGACTCTAAATGTACCCACTCTTCAAAATTTGCTGCGTTTCACTTATTTTGAAAACCAAATGAATTCATACTAGCCTCCAAAAAATGTATGCAAATCTAGAGGAAGGGAAACCTTAAAACAGTGTTGTACAAGGAAAATCATTTGTTTGTCTGTGGAATTTGGTGCATCTTTAATAAATATTCTGTTAGTAAAACAAAATCCAGGATGTTCCAGTGCTTATGTGGAAAATAAAATAATAAAATTTAAAAGTAGCCAGGTACATCATCTACTTTCTTAGTTTGAATTTTGCACAGAAAACTAGAGCTAGAATGGAATGGAGGAAAATAACAATGTTCTGTGGTGAGATTTATATATACATATATACATACATATATATACATACATACATATATATATTCTGTTATGTATATTCTATATATTTGTATAATATATACTATAACATTATGGTACATAATATTAAATACACTATATATGTAAAAATATATATTGTATGCATAACATAGGCAAAAATATGTATTTTTTTCTTCCCAGTGACCTTGAAAAAAGCAAAGCTTAGCAGGTGTGTACAGGGCCAGGTGCACTTTGATAGCAGGACTTGGGTGGTGGCGACACCTAGAGGCCAGACAGCTGAGTGCACGTTACAGCGTGGACTTCATGTTGCATTTTAACCGTCAGAATAGCAATTAAAAAGACCTGTGATACATGATGTGTTATTGAATTGTACTCTTGAAACCTATTTGATTTTATTAACCAATGTCACTTCAATAATTTTAATAAAAAATAAAAGGTCTGTGAAATTAACTGTGAAAGAAAATTTACCTTTCAAAAAAGCGTTTTTCGGTATGTATTTACTACATATATTAAATTGGAAATGAAGGCCTGAGGCAAAGGAAGCTTTGCAGAAAGCTTCAGAAAGTTGCCTAAATGGGTCAGGAAATCTGCAAAGGAGTTGGTGGTCCTATCTTATGGGAGGAGTTTGGGAGGGTGGTCCAGGTGGAGCGCAGGGGCTGATAGCAAGAGGTGTTATGCTTGAATTTAACTTATTTCAGTACTCATACTCAAGGGATTCTAGAGAATTTTAAAGTAAACTATAGTCCAAATAATATTTCCCACAGCGCCAAGCACAGAGACTTGCACGATAGGTGACAGAAAATATTTAATCAAGCATGACTTCCTGTTTGGGCAGAGTAATGTAGTAGGTAGTAGCCCCTCCAATCACTGATCTAGCTGGACCAGCAGAATGCACGGAGCAAAACACCTATGAGTGTGAAAGGTACTTAGGCAGGTTCTAGAGCGTCACCTGTAGCTTCCCTTGCAGCTCAAGGAGAAAGAGAAAATTAAAAAAAAAAAAAACTCAAGGACAGAGAAAATGAGCCCAGAGGCATTTTTATATTCATGCATTCTGAAAAAGAGCATTAATTGAGCACGGTATTAGTTTTCTATTGTTGCTGTAATAAATTATCCAAATTCAGTGGCTTACAACAACACAAATACACTTCAGAGTTCAGGAGGTCAGAAGTCCAAAATGGGTCTTGGGTTAAAATCAAGTTGTTGGTAGGGATGCATTCCTTTCTGTTGGCTCTAGGAGAAAAATTTATTCCCTTGCCTTTCTAGCTTCTAGAGGCTTCCTGCATCCCTTAGCTCAAGGCTGTATCATAGACCTCTGCTTTCACTTCACATCTCCTCTGACTCTGACAATACTTCCTTTCTCTTAAAAAGATCCTTTTGATTACATTGGGCCCACCCAGATAATAATCTAGGATCAACTCTCCATTTCAAGACTGTTAATTCATTCTGCAAAGTCGCTTTGCCAGTATAAAACTACATATTTACAGGTTCAGATTAGGATGTGGACACCTTTGGAAGGAAGAAGGCATTATTTTGCCAAAAGCACCTTGTAAATCAGCACTATGCCAGCCAGCCACAGGAGATACAAAGTCCCTGCCTCTAGTGAGGTGGGGATGAGCGTCATGCAAATAAATCAGATTCTTGAGCAGTATAAATGGTGGTAATCATAGGTAATTCAATAAGAAGCTAGCTCAGCTGATGCGATCAGTTCAGGCTTCCTAATCCAGGTAACACTTGACACACTTCTGTATGAACAGGAAGAGTTAGCTATGGGGGTGAGAAAAGGAGTTTTAAGCTGAACAAAAAGCATATGGAAAAGTACAGAAATGTGTAAAATAGCTCAGCAGTTTTCATGATTAATAAGATGCTGGGCTATGTTACTAGAATTAGTGAGATGAGCCTGAAATTAATGGCTCAACTACATTATGAGAGATTGTTCTTCCCAAAATAATGTCTGTTCTGAGCTCAAAAAAAGAGGTTAATCTCTCATATAAATATTGCTTTCCAATGTTCATGGTGTAGCAAATTATGCTCAACCCTGGTCAAACAGCCTATGTATTTTAATCTGCCTTTTTAGTAGCCACTTAATAGTAAAAGAAAAATGAGCTATAAAGCTAGAACGAAGATAAGCAATTGATAATACAATGAAAATATTAAAAGACAATATCTAGAGAAAGATATATATTTTTCATAAAGCTCTTAATAGAGTTCTCTTCTCTCACCACTGGCTTTATGAAAATTTTAGTGAGATTTTCATTAAGAGAAAAAGATTACCATAGTAAAGACTCAAAGGTGAATTGTTAAGAAACGTGAAACAAATGGATATTGTTGAACCATTTCACAATAAAGAGCTCAGAACATGCATATTTCCCTGCTATTATGGAAATTTTATTTGATTTTTATTTTTTGAATATGAACTAATCCTAGGCTAGTGCTTATTTTACTGACCAAAAAGATATGCAAAGCATGGCCAGAAAACATTGAGGGTCACTGGGTAAAGGCGAAGTGAAGGTTTGGAGTGACAAGAAGTATCACAGGAGTTTTCCAAGCAAAATCAGGAATTGCAGCTATAATGTTAAGCAAGGACCAAATTGTCAAGGGGCCCTGCTTAACATTTGGACGTGAACCTGAAACTCTTGCTACTCCAAGTATGGTTTGTGGAGCAGCAGCAGCATGTAGTGCTGGTTATACCTCTACCTAAGTCAAATTATGTTTAATAAGCTCCCAAGTGATTCACAATCATTTTGAAATTTGAGAAGCACTGCTGTAGGTATTAGAAGGCATTGCATACAATGGAATATACAGATGATGTATTATAAAAGTATATACCTGAAACATAATGTTATTAACCAATGTCACTCCTTGACATTTAATAAAATCAAGAAAAAAGGGGTAGCATTGAAAGATTTAAAGCAAGAGTGTCAAAGGATTGTACTTGCATTTTCAGAAAATCACAGGGTTAGCAGTGAGAGGAGACGATGGGGTGTAGGGAAAGGAGATGTGAGGAAGAATAGAGGTTGGGAGACCAAGTAGAAAGTTAATTCAGAGATGAGAAGGATTTAAACTAACATCATGACCATTGGAAATGTCTTATTAGCTGTTAGGGAGAGGGAAGAGTAAAAGGTGACACCCACATTTTCTGCCTTGGTTGATGGATGTAATTAATAAAAATAGGGGAGATAATGAGGCTGCTTGTGTACACTGAGTTTGAGGTACAGCTTAAAACACTGAGGTGGTCAAATTCACCACTGGACAGCACCATGGCTGTGATGAGATAGTTCAGGAAGTTCTGGAGAATATAAAAAAGTAGGAAAACCAGTAGAACTATTGTATGAAAAGCTGAGAGAAAAGAGTCTCAAGGAAAGATCAGATCAAACAAACACTAGAATATATCCTTTGGGTTTGACAGTCTGGAAGTTTGGGGTGAGCTCCTTAATTATTTACATGCCAAAAAAAAAAAATGTGGAAAAGAATTGTTGAAATTGAGAGATAGTGAAAAGAAATGGACCAGTAAGTGCATATTGAAAGTTAGTAAAGAAAAAAAATCTAAGTTGAGACAAGTGGACTTGTAGTAGTAGCAGGTGTGATTTTAAGGACTCTCATGGAAGCAGGCAAGCCACTTAAAAAAGAGAATGCTTCAGCAGAAATCTTATAAAAGCCAACTGAAGCATGGGGAGCTCAGAAATAAAAAGAAAAAATGAGATCATAGAGATCAGAGGTGTTAGAAGCTATGTGAAGATTTTTAAAGAAAGAAAACAAAAGGAAATTGAAAATGCATGATAGAGACAGGAATGATACTCTTTTTAAAACTGTGGTTATTAAGAGTGTCTTCAATTTTGTGTGATGCCATTAGAGCAGGCATGTGCAGTTAATCCTGCCTATTGTCTTACATGACTAATTGCTTCTCAGTTGGCTGTTCATGCTACCCAGTGTGTTTGTTGGAAGTTCTCCAAGCACTAAGACCCCATCACCTCTCCACATTTCATTCCTACATGTAATTCTTTAGTGCATTAATAAGTGGGTGGGCTTCATCAAGTTCTTGTACTTTCTTAATGCTTCACAGTCCATGAGCTGCAGAGAGCTGTTTTTCATTACAGTAACTTATTTTTAGAGTCTTCAAAATGTATGCTTCCGAGAATCTGTTCTACTCAGGAAGCAAAGCCCACAGGAAGGCTTCCATGCAGGTGAACGACAAAACCTCACAGACACAGGTGACTTCTCTTAATTTTAGAATAACTCAATGAAATTTGTTTTGAAGCTATTCTTTTGTTCCTATAATTTTTGTGTTTTTTTTTAAGTAATTAAAACTAAAAATGAGAGACTAATTATAGTACTTGTAAGAGTATTTTTACTCAGTCATTGCATAAAATAATTTCTTCCTCTAAACAAAACATCATAAATCAGGAAGATTTTTAAATTGCCTGCTAATTGATTTAATTTAATTGTCAGTCCTACAGGGAGACCTCCCATACATGGTCATAATTCATGTAACACTATTTGTTTTTCTGTCATTTTTCCCAGTTTATATGTCTCCTTTCCACTTGCATAGTGCATATACTTGAATTCATCCAGTACTGAATCCAGCTTCCATTGTCTTTCCTTAAACCTACCTCATTTACCATACCAGTGGCCCTCATTGGGTAACCTGGTGTCGATTATCAACTCACATAGCCAGCACTTGTAGCCAACTAATAGCCCAAGGATGACTTTGAATGTGACGCAAATGGGACCGAGCTGCTTTGTTAAATTCAAACAATGATAACGGAGTACTGGTTTGAGAACTGAAGTTAACACGTTATGTGTGGCTGCATCTTGGGACTCCAGCCATGTTGCCAGGGTTCTTTGTCTCTGTCTTTCTGCTTGAGTCTTGTCTAGCTGCATTCCACAGAGAGGATATTTCATGCTGGAAAGAAGAAACAGCTCCTGGCTCTCTTGGACCCTATGTCAAATATTGAGAAGACTTTGGCCAATCTGAGTCACATGCCAGAACCACATGGAATAGAGAGGTGTGGTTACCCTTAGAAAGCTGGGGGGCTATTTCAAAATAACAGAAGTGATGCTGATCAGATGAAAATAACAGATGTCTGCTACATCTTAAATAATGAGTGAAAATAGTCATTTGAAGATGTTCTGAAAATGATCAGAAGCCACACAAATCAAGAAGCAATAAGACCTCGAGAAAAGCAGAATTTGATTTAAGGCAGAGTCAGAGACATGACAGAAAAGAAGAACATCATAGCCTAACTGATCTTGATACGAATATGTTAAAAAAATATGTTAAAAAAAGGAGAGAAGGCAAGACAAAGAGCAAAAATATGTCAGTGAGCCCCAGAAGCGACCCTGACAGGATGATACAAGTATCATTTAGCAAATGCATTGAGCACCTACTGTATTCTAAACCAGTGGCTTTCAAACTTCCATGAGCCACATTGAGAAATTCATCACTAATCAAGACCCAGTACACACACATATACATATACACTCAAACGTACACTTTCTGTAATTTTAATAAAACTATATTATTTACATTTTAGATGTAGAGCGCTCCCTGCTATTTTTCATTCCGTCTGTTTAATTTATAAAATTCCTGTGTGCTTTTGCCAGGGCTTTCATAACAAAGTATCACAGACTACATGGCCAGAACAACAGAAATTCTCTCACAAGCTAAAATAAAATTTCAAAAGCTAAAAGTCCAAGATCATAGTATTAGAAGGGTTGGTTCTTTTGAGACCTCTCTTCTTGGCTTGCAGGTGGCCATCATCTCCCTGTATCTTCATATGGTCTTTTCTCTGTGCAGATCTGCGTCCAAATATCCTTTTCTTATAAAGACACCAGCCATACTGGACTGGGATCCACTCTAATGGCTCCCTTTTAACTTATTACCTCTTTAAAAGCTCTATCTCTAAATAAGTCACATTTCAAGATACTGGGGATAAGAACACAATTCCCCTTTTACATCCTGATTTCTACCCAGTAACTTAATTTCACATCCCAGTATTGGGTTGTGACATGCAGTTTGTAATCACTGTTCTGGGAAAAAACAAAGAGTACCTTTCATCAAATAGTTCACTGTCCAACTCAGAGCTCAGTATACTTTTTCTGTAAAGAACCAGATAGCAAATATTTTATGCTGTGCTGGTCATACATGTTCTCTGTCATATATTTCTCTTTGTTTTTCTTTATAATGCTTTCATTCTTAGCTCGAAGCTTGTACACAAAAAGACCATGGGTTTGATTCAGCCAGTGGACTGGTTGCCTGACTGCCCATTTCATAATCACTTCCTTCAAAACTTATAGAAAAGGACACAATAGTCAGATAATCTAATTCCTTCATTCTGATCCTGATTCTCCTTACACAACTTCTGGAAATAATTTGGCTTTCTAAGTAGATTGTCCAACTTCAAAATAAAATGTATTGAGTAGAAAACATAATATTCTGGATTTCTTAGCAGCTATTTTCTATTTCAAATTAATTGGCAATCTGATTTTCACAACCTCTGTATTCGTGTGAGTCTATTTGTGTATGATGTGTTTGTTTCAATGAATCAAATAATTATCAGTATATACTAAAAAATTTTAGTTTGGAGGTTTAAATTCTTAAAGCTAGACCTAAACCAGGTTGTTCCATCCTGGTGGCTCCATCTAGGAAAGTAGACAGCATCCCTTTCCCCAGTACTACCAGTTTTCTACAGAGGCAAGTAATTAAGTAGCTAAAGTGACTAAATAGGAAGAATGACTGAAATCTGACAGAGACATTGTATTCTTGTTGCCAAAATGGCAAAAACCTAGGTTGCACTCCATCCTACTTTTTGTCCTTTTAGGAATTATTTTATGTCTCTATCCATTTCTTTGCATGTAGACTGACTGCAAAGATGGCTGCCAACACTGTTCTATCCTTGCACCTGCAGAGTTTATTCCCCTTGCTTTTAAATTAGGGCTGGCCTAGTGACTTGCTTTGACAAGCATAATGTGGTGGGAGTGATGCTGCGCTAATTCCAGGCCTAGGCTTTATGAGGCCTGGTAATTTCCGCTTTCGCTCTTGTGGGCCCTGGCTACTACGTAAGGAAGTTTAGGCTAGATACTTAATAAAGGCAGATCATGTCTTGAGACCCAATCGGCCTCCAGCTCAGGTTTCAGACATGTGAATGAAGGCATCTTGGGTATTCTAGGTCCAGCTGAGTACCTGGTTAACTGCAGCCACTCATATAATCCCAACTGACACTGTATGAGCAGAACCTCCCAGCTGAGCTGATCCGTCCAACAGAATCATGGAAAATAATAAATTTTTGTTTTAACCCACTAAGCTTTAGGGTGGCCTGTTTCACTGCAATATATAGCTAAAACACCATATCAAGTCTTCTCTCTTCTTATTCCTCTCCCCAGCAGAAGAAATTGGAGCTCTGCCCCTCCTTTCACTGGAGGACAGCAGAATGGAGGAAGACATAACTCAGAGAAGCTCCCCAGCTAATCCTGATACTACCCTTCCTCAGTTAAGGATAGTTTGGGCTACAACTAATTGACAAAGCTCTAGTTACAGTGGCTTAAATGATCAAAAAAAAAAAAAATCATGTAAAAGCCTAGGGGAAATTTGTGAAATAACTGCTCAGAAACAGAATAGAGTGCCACAACTTTTTCAACTTAGATCAAGAATGTGTCTTTTCTAACACACTAATTCTATAACTTTATCTGTCCCGGAATTAATATTCTCTATCTCAAGTTACTGAACTAATGCTTACTCCTTCAAAGTTTCCCCCACACTAACTCTAATTATAAGTGTACCTTGATTTTAGCTTAAAATACTTTAGGGAATCTCCACATGTTGAAGTATTTGCATTCTAGTATCAGTTTCATGGCATTAAGCTTGAAGAAAGACCAACTAAGTAAGAATCTTTTTAGGAAACCAAGAAGTTCATGGTTGGATTGCCTAATAACTGGCATAGGTGAACTTTATTCATTTAGGGATCTCATTTGCACAGTCCCCTTTGAAAGCTATGGGAGCAACCCTAGGATTGTGCTCATGTGATCACATTTTTTGTGTGAAAGTAACCATAAGACTGGCTGAGACTGCTGTCTTTTTCCCATCTGATGTACTCTCTGTCACCCATTCATGTCAAGTATGTTGGAGTAACAATGGGCCAAAATTTAGCTAAGGGGAAGCTGAATTGGGAATGTGCTTTATTTGAGAAATATTTCTGTGGATTGAAGTCACTTCTTTGTATGGAGAAGTTATTTGTGTGGCTTGGTGTAGGATGAGCTCCAAGAATATTCCTACTGCCCACTGTGTTGATTTATAGTACCATGGCACAATGATACAGGGCCAGATGTGGAATCATGTGATAACAATGTCCTACCACAACTGTCATTCAAGCATATGGGCATAGAGGAAAAAAATAAGATTTGTAATATACAGAACTATTAGCTAGTCTGCGAAAAATTCTTCCAATTAGTGTGTGAAGTTGCACACAGAGGATTCAGTTCTCACTGATGCCTCATCGAAAGAGAAGTTCTTTCTAGTCAAGAATGTAGGCAAAAAATAGCACATACAAAAGCACCACACACATTTTTCCACCCATTTTTGATAGGAATTTGCAAAATAAAATTTAATTTAATTTCTATATTTGGAAGAACAAACCTGTAGCAGGTTAGTGAGTATATCTAAACATGAATCACAAGTTTTATGGATCTCAACATCTTAGATTGGGTCTTAGATATTTTCATACATATTGACCTGATATAGTCTGGTTGTTCCAGATAAAATGACCCACAAAAGTGAGTGTTATCACTTAAAATAATATTTAAGATCAGTCACTGCATTAAAAATGCCTTGAGAACTATTTTTGGAAACATGGGGGAGTGAGATGTCTCCAGATCTCTCCCCTTGAAACAACAATGAGCTGAACATTTAAAGCTCAACAAAAAACACCCAAACCACACACCAGCACATCTGAGTGTGGGATCTGCACGTAAGAGCTACCACAGGTCAGAACCCTGGGTGTCGGACGGCGGACCAGGAGAAATAAAGAAGCTGCCTCTAGCAACTGCCAGAGCTCCCTGCAGGAGGAGGGGGAGGAAAGAAGGAGCAGCGAGTTCCCATGGCAAGTTCCCTGAACAGCCCTGCCTGGGAAAGCTGCAGGGCCCAGTCATCAGAAGAGAAAGCAGAGAAGCAGGATGGGACTGCAGATTAACAATAGTTGATTGTTACTGCCCATGGTTGCAAAACCTAGGCTTAGCTGCAGCCCCTAACCCCCAATCCAGAGGACCCCTCCTACCCTCCCCACCCTCCCCACCCTCCCTCCGCCCCCGTTACCCTCTGAGATCAATCATCACAGAGCCCCAGGAGAATCTGAGCAAACACTGACAAGACTGTTGCTAAAACTGACAGGAACCGAAATTGAAGGTGGCAAGCATAATTAAATATCTACAAGAAAATGTAAAAAGCATTACTGAGACTTTATATATAGCAGGGATCCAAGGGCTTAGATGCCACCTACCAGAAACCAAAAAACAAAAGCACCTTCTTTGCAACAGGCTAAAGAGAGACCTTTATATAATAAATCTTCTTTCTGAAAGAAAGGTAGAATACATTTCCATCGATGCCCAGGCAGAGAAATAGTCTATTAAACACCATGAACAACCGAGATTACAAGGCAGCTCAGAAAGAAGAGAAAAATCTCAAGAAAAATAAGCTTATAGACATAGAAATACGTGACTTAAATGACAGAAAATTTAGAATGGCACTTCTGAAAAAAACTCAGTGAGATCCAAAATTACTCAAATTAACAATTTCAGGAATTGAGAAAAACTAGATGACCAGAGCAAATAGATAGAAACCCTCAAAAAGAACCAAATAGAACTTCTGGAGATGAAGAACACACTGCAAAAGTTAAAAAATGAAATAGTAAGCTTGGGAAATAGAGTTGACCATATGGAGGGAAAGATCAGTGATATCAAAGACAGGAATCTAGAAATAAAGAAATCAAGAAAAATCCCAAATAAACAGCCTAATGCTTATTTAAAAAAAAAAAAAAACTAGAAAAAGAAGAACAAATGAAGCCTCATGACAGCAGAAGGAACAAAATCATCAAAATTAGAGCAGAAATAAATGAAGTTGAAAACAAACAAACAAACCAAAAAACAACAACAACAAAAAAAATTAATGCAACAAAGAGCTGGTTCTTTGAGAAGGTTAATAAAATTGACAAATCACTGGCTATACTCACTAAAGAAAAAAGAGAAAGGACACTCATCAACCAAATCAGGGAATGAAAGGGGAAATTACGACTAACATCGCAGAAATACAAAGGATCATTTAAGAATACTATGAAAAAGTATATAACACAAAATTTAATAACCTAGAAGTAATGGACCAGTACTTAGAAAAATAGAACCTTCCTAGACTGAATCAAGAAGAACTGGAAAATTTAAATAGACTTATCAGCAGTATGGAAATTGAAACAATCATCAAAAACATACCAAAAAGTAAAAGTCCAGGACAACATAGTTTCATCAGTGAATTCTACCAAACATTCAGAGAAGATTAAATACCTATTTTCCTCAAACTCTTCCAAAAAACTGAAGAAAAGGCAATACTTCCCAATTCATTTTATGAGGCCAATATTACTCTGATACCAAAACATGGTAAAGGTAACACAAAAAAAGAAAACTACTGACCATTGTCTTTCATGAACACAGATGCAAAAATCCTAAGTAAGATACTAGTGAACAGAATACAGCAACATATTAAAAAGACTGTACACCACAATCAAGTGGGCTTAATCTCAGAGGCACAGAGATGGTTCAACATACACAAATCAATTGATGTGATACACCACATAAACAAATTAAAAAATAAGAATCATATGATTATATCAATAGTTGCACAAAAAGCCTTCAACAAGATACAGCATCCATTTATGATCAAAACACATAACAAAATCAGTATAGAGGAAAGTACCTTAAAATAATAAAAGCCATTTTTGACAAGCACTCAGCCAACATTGTACTTACTGGTAAAAAACTGAAAACCTTCCCACTAAGATAAGGAACAAGGCAAGGCTGTCCACTATCACCATTGCTATTCAATATAACATTGGACGTCCTAGTGAGTGCAACCAAGCAAGAGAAAGATATAAAAGGCATCCAGATAGGAAACAAAGAAGTCAAACTGTCACTATTTGTGAATGGCATGATCCTCATTATAGAAAATCCAGAAGGCACCACAAGAACACTACTAGAAACAATAAGCAAATACAGTAAAGTATCTGGATACAAAATCAATGTTCGAAAATCCATAGTATTCCTATACTCTACTAATACAGTGTCATAGAAAGAAGTGGAAAAAATAATTCCTGTTGCAATTGCCACAAAAAGAACAAAATACCTAGGAATAAATTTAACAAAACATGTAAAAGACCTACCTAATGAAAACCCTATTAAAAGAAATCAAAGAAGATACAAAGAAATGGAAAGATATTCTGTGTTCTTGGATTGGAAAGTCAACATGGTTAAAATAACCATATTACCTAAAGAATTATACAGATTTAATGTAATCCCCATCAAAACCTCATCAGCATTTTTTAAAGAAATAGAACAAAAAATCATCAAATCTGCATGGAAGCACAAAAGACCCCAAATTGCCAAAGCTATCCTGAGAAAAAAAGAACAAAGCTGGAGGCATCACTCTGTTTGACTTCGAATTATACTACAAAGCGACAATAATCAAAACAGCATCATATTGGCAGCAAAACAGACACACAGACCAGTGAAACAGAATCGAGAATTCAGAAGTAAAACCATGTTTATATGGGCAAATAATTTTCAACAAAAAAGCCACCTATAGCGGAGAAAGGAAATCCTCTTCAATAAATGGTGCTGGGAAAACTGGAAAGCCGCCTGCAATAGAATGAAACTCGACTGTTGTCTATCACTACACACCAAAATTAACTTAAAATGGATTAAGGATTTGAATATAGGACCCGAAACAATAAAATGTATAGAAGAAAACATAGGAACTAAACTCAGGGATCTTGGACTTAGAGAGGACATTATGAATTGACCTCAAAAGTAAGGGAAGTAAGAGCTAAAATAAATGGATGGGATTACATCAAACCAAAAAGTTTCTGCTCAATGAAAGAAACTGTCAACAAGGTAAAGAGACAACCATCTGAATGGGAAAGTATATTTGCAAGCAATGCCTCTGATAAGGGCCTGATATCCAAAATATACAAAGAACTCATATGACTCAATAACAATGAAAAAACAAATGATCCAATCAAAAACTGAGCAGAGGACCTGAACAGACACTTTTCTCTAGAGGACATACACATGGCCAACAACTGTATGAAAAGGTGCTCAATATCACTAGGGAAATGTAAGTCAAAACCACAATGAGATACAATCTCACACCTGTTAGAATGGCTATAATCAACAAGACAAGTAATAAGAAATGCTGGAGAGGATGAAGAGAAATAGGAACCCTCACACACTGCTGGTGGAACTACAAATTGGTACAGCCACTATGGAAAACAGTATGGAGGTTCCTCAAAAAACTAAGAATTGATCTACCATATGATCCAGCAATCTCCCTACTGGGTATTTACCCTAAAGACTTGAAAACCCATATCCGAAAAGATATTTGCACACCGATGTTCATAGCAGCACTATTCACAGTGGCCAGGACATGGAAGCAACCAAAGTGTCTTATGAAAGATGATTGGCTAAAGCAGCTGTGATACACACACACACACACACACACACACACACACACACACACACACACAATGGCATATTACTCAGCCATAAGAAGAGATGAAATACTGCCATTTGCAACAACATGGATAGAACTCGAGAAAATTATGCTAAGTGAAATAAACCAGACATAAAAAGTTGAAAATCACATGATATCACTTAAATGTGGGATATAAACCTAAAAGTAACAAATGAGCAGGACAAAAAAAGACTCTTGACCATTGACTAGTGGTTATTAGTGGGGTGGGAGAGGAGAGTGAAGGTACACAGGGTAAATGGGATGAAATCGAGGCACTAGCGGGTAGGTAAAGTGCGTAAAGGGGATCAAATATATGGTAACTGGACTTTGGATGGTAAACACACAATAGAATATAAAGATGTCAAATAATAATGTACACTTGAAAATTATATAATGTATTAACCAATGTTATCCCAATAAACTTAATAAAAAATGCCCTGAAATCTTAAACATCATATGAGGAAGAAATTTTGTTAGAAATTTCCCCAAAATATGCAGGTCATGAGCAATAATAAGTTGTGAAGTTAGAAAAAAACTTTTCTGGACTATCAAAAAATTGTTCAAAATTCAATCAACTATATTAGAAGAAAGAATTAATTATTTCTATTTGCTCTACGGAAAGTTGGATTAAAAAATAACTTACATATGAAGAGATGATCAAAGAACATACAACCAAAAATGTCAGAAAAGGTATTGTAGAGATGTGGTAGACATTTAATTATAAGAAATATATTTTTATTTTTGAGACTTAGGTATGTTGGTGCTGTCAATTTTTTAAATTTATAATTTTGCATGACATCTTTTCTCATTCTTACAAATAATTATTTTAATACTTAATTATTTATTGTTAATTTTGTTTAAGTTGTAGGACTCATATAACCTGAATCTACTCCCAAACACAAAAAGAAAGTCTTGATCAGTTCAGCTAAATAAGACTAGCCTGTTCTAGAAGAATAAGGCTTTATCTTGTGGCATATAACTGTGATTCCACCATTCAAAGATGCTGTTTTCTGGACCTTCAGACGTATTTCTCCCAGAGCCATAGGAAGAGAGGCTCCCAGGCTGTGTGGCAAGTGTAAACCTTGGAATGATCTGCCTACTGGAAAGCATCATTCTGTTAATATTTTAGGGATTGTTCTAGTTTCTGATAGAGTTTTAGTCTGCTGAATTCCACATTCAGAATGAGCAGAAAATCTCCTAAGACAGGTCCAAAGTCAGCCATGTCAGTGGACACATCTGCTGGCCATACAGCTACATACCTTGCCTGATGCAGGTTGTGTCTGGCAGTTGAGCCATAGTCTTGGTTTCTACCTCTGGACTCATTTGTGTTCAAAACATTTATTAATTGGAAAGAAAAGGGTGCTTTTTGTTCTCTTTTTTTCTAGCCATAAAGTGTTAAATTGTTTAAGTTTAAATTCCATCTACAAGCATATCTTTACCAAAAAACTGTAAACTTAGCTGGATTTACCTTCATTTTCCTAATTTTCTGACATAGACATTTCTCTCAGAGCAATTCAATTTTAAGCAGCGAAGGGAGACATATTTAATAATCAAGAATAATCATTATCCAAAATTAGTTCTTCTTTTCATTTGAATGTATATTCCCTAGAAATATCTCAACTCCAAATATGTTATGTTGGTTAGCGAAAAATGTTTTATGCATTGCCCTCTAATTAGGGTTCAGGAAGTAGTGCTCCTAGCAGATGAGTAAACATATTCCTTTATTTTGACATTGCACCATTGGTGAATTGGAGTTGGAGAAAGTACCAGAATAATTATTTTCCACTTATTAGTATTCACGGCAGGAAGTGACCTGAACTTCATGATTTTTAAAATAACCTTTTTTAAAAAAAAAAAACTAGACATTTAAATGTATGTTTTTTTATCTGAAAAGTACGCAATAATTTTTTTCAGAATAGCAATTTGTCTTTTCATTTGAAGTATTGTTTTCTCTTTACTTCTAGAAGAGTTTCCTTGAGCTTTTTAAAACTGATTCTATTTGCCTAAAGATACATAGATACATAGAAAAGCTGATGTTTTCCAAGAGGGTGTTGTGGGAGATGGGTAAAAAAGGTCATACTTAATAGTGAAATAAAACTTTCCTCCCTGAGTTTAGGAACAAGACAAAGATGTTTACTATTATCACTTCTATTTAACATTGCTTAAGGTTCTAGTCAGTTTAATAAGGCAAGCTAAATAAGAGGTATAAAATTGGAATGAAAGAATAAAATTGTCATTTGTATTTGACATGTCTATATATGAAGAAAAATGGAAAGAATCCATATCAAATTATTGGCATTAATAAAGAATTTAACAAGGAAGTTAGCTGCAAGGCCTGCAAAAAAAGTTCTTATTACAAAAAGAAATTCTGTAACTATGTATGGTGATGAATGCTAACTTGATGTTGTAGTGATTATTTCATAATACCAAATCATTATGTTGTACACTAGAAACTATTATAATGTTGTATGTCAATTATACCTTAATTAAAAATATAATTAAAAAAAAAACAACAGGGACTCACAAAGGTGTTGGCAGAGATTTGAACCTGCCAATGTCAAGGCCCCTCCTGGTTGTGGCGGGCTTGGAGGTGGGTCAGGGCCTGCTCTGGCCAAGCCCAACCTTGCAGTCATGGCCAAATCACAACTAAAAAAAATCACATTAAGAAATAATGGGAAGAATTTAATCTAGAGGTATTTTTTAATGAAAAATATAAAGGCTTTTACAATAAATCAGTTAGTTACATTTTATTTTTAAGTTTAAACTTTTACCTTCCCCGTTGGCAGAAATAAATCGTGTGATATTTCATTGTACCCTTTTATTCTTCGTAGGATTTAGTTCATTTCGCATTATAATGACCGTATTCAACAGAAATTAGCCTAGAAACATGTTTCAATGTCAGTGTCATCGATACCTGTTCATTCTAGTTACTCACGTGGTTGCGGATTGATGAGCAAAAGGTTTAGATGTTTTGGACATCTTCTTAAACATAAAACTACATAACCTATTTCTTTTTCACCATCCACACTGAATCTAAGTATACATGGAGACAATAAGTTCTCTGCACCAAGAAATAGTGGTTTAAAGTGTTCGTTGACTTTTTTAAACAAGCCCATTTCCTCGTGTGCAAGGTTAATCTGATAATCAGTTATTAAGCCATCTTAATCACAGAATAATTTTATTTATTTATTTGTTTGTTTGTTTGTTTGTTTGTTTATCATGTAGACAAAAAGTATATTTATGATCAGTGTCAACAAACACCTCCATGTTAGGTGAATCTGGCCTTTAGGTCATTCATTCCAAGCCAGTCTGACCTGCTCACATCAAGGCTCATTGAGGTGGCAGTAAAAGTCTGTATTTAGCATATCACCACTGAGACTCCACAGTATAATGATTCTTAGTAAAAACCATGCACAATAAAAAACCTGCTGGTAAAACTAACAAAATTATTCTTCTGTTCATAAAAACTGATTTTATTATATGGGCCAAAATTTTTAGGATTGGTCACAAACCTGAATAGTAAAAAACATGTTTCTTAAGGGCAATATAAAAACATTAACATCTGCTACTAGCCCTTTTAGTGAAACCTCTGAAATGGCAGTCCTAAGGCTCCTTTTACCATCTTCACAGATTGGGGGTTCATGGACCTTTATATGCGCACTGACCTCATGATGGTCTTCTCCAAGATTTATGACTCTCATTGCTGTTTCTCAACATTACCAAAGAGGATGGGGTTACCTATTGGTCAATGAAATCAGTGTGGTAGCCACTATTTCATTTTTATTGTTGCCACACTGAAATAGTCAAGAATCAAGGTGATAAAAAAAGATCGCAATTGTGCTGTGTTTTCTCAACAGCTTTACCTATATTTGATTGGATTCACTGTTGAATGTTACATTTTCTCCACTTCTTTCTCTCCAGGAATTTAAAAGAGAAGCTCTGGAGAGACTATGTCAGAAGATAATAAGATGATTACTCAGGGCTCCTATCAGAACATCTCACACTCTCACATTCAGAGTTGATGGCTTTAGCAAATGTCCTCTGAATCTTTCCCCTCTTGAGGCACTTTCCCTTTCATTTTAATCCTTTGTTCAGGAGTGTAAGGGACATCTATGGTCCCCCAGGTGTTTAAGACACTTTTTTAAAGAGCCAGTTGTCTGTACTAATGCTTCAACTCAATATCTTTTCAAAGAAGTTCATTAGATCCTTATGTAAATAAAACCATTGGTTGTGTGGCCAGCAGTTGGTTATAGCATGATGTACCTGAATTCACAGCACTGGCTGCACAATTTCCATCCTTATTCTTGAACTCTTGTTATATTTTGTCCTCAGAAACTCAGATGAAGTGTCCATTTGAACTATTTCTCTCCTATCTTATAAGGCCTATGGTACATACTCTATTTCTTACAGCTCTTTTCTTTCCTACTAAAATATCATCAGACTTCTCTGTTTCCTTTGTGCTCACATTACTCTTCCCTGTGCTATTTGATAAATACCAATTTCTTATTCTTCCTCTTTACATAAACACACTATACTTCTCCATTGTCAATCTAGGAAAGAAACTCTTCATCCTGTCTCCTATAAACCTTTAAAGCCCCTGTCTCTGCTCATCCGTCAGCTTCTCCCCATCATACATACTGCTTCAGCCTGGCTGATCTCTCCTCTTTCATGTGTGCCTTTCCCCTATCCAATGCTGAGCCATTGCTCATCTATTTCACCATCTGAAATGCCTTTCTTCCCCTCCTCTCACATCCATTAGCCATCAAGGTATGAACCAACTTTTCCTTACTTCTTTAACAGGCCTTTTGTGACTACTTCCATTCCTTTTAGCTCATTCTTTTCTAAATGACTCTATAACTTGTTTCCAGAATTTCTCATTTGCCACTTGATTATCACAAATAATTCAATATGTTTTCTTATCTCCCCAAGGAGAATATATATTTTGGAAAATAGAAGCCACAACTTAGGATTTCTATCCTTCTCCTCCACCCCTCATTAACTTATCCCACGGCCTTTCATGGGAGGCACTAAATAGTCATTTGATGAGAAAATGACCTGCATCATCAGGTGCTGAACTATTATGTATTGCAGATAGATGTTTGCCTGATGTCAATGGGCAGCTGGAGGGATCCTTGAGCTGCAGGGGGTGGGGACAGCATATGAGCAGGCAGCAGTTTCCCATTCAATTGAATGTTTGGCATACTTGGAATCTGCCTGCTGTGGGGAGGTCACATGGCCTGGACTACAGCTCAATGATACCCTTATTAGTTATTTTGGAAACTGTCTACAACTCTTCTGTGAAATATCTATCATCATCTTTTCTGTCTCCAGTAAGTATTCGGAATCAACTTTTTAAGAGGGTATTTCTATGACTGCTTTTTTAATCATTCAATTTCATGAACATCTAAGTGTTAAACAGAAATGAAGACCCAAAATAAAGATTGATTTGTAAAACTTAGCGATTTTAATGTTCTTTGTAATAAAAAAAAATAGAGTTCTCTTTATTAATGAAGATGTGTAAGCTATTTGGTAGTACTCAGAAATATCACAGTAAAGGTGGTTTTCCTGATTGGTTCAGTCTTCAATAATTATAAGGAATTACTTGTATGAAACTACTGTCAAGCCAGTAAGACTGCATTTACACATCCATCATTTTCAAGGTTGTTAGAAATCTGAGCACATTTTCCACAAATAACCTTGCTTCTTTGTGTCACAAGGCCCAGCTCCCTCACATTCAACTCAATGACAGTACCTTTGGTAATGACCCCCAAAGTTGTATAAAGTAGAGATGAAGGATTCTTCTTTACACCAAGTATTGGCAGGCAAAAGGTGGCTTTCAGTCCAGGACGTGTGACATGGGCCTTCTTGAAATGTAAGCTCATTGGCCTAATGAATCTTTCATATTTAGGTGGTTTTAGAGTAAAGTCTTCTCCAACAAGGCAGGCTTTGGTAGTCGTCCTCTTTCAAGCTTTCTTCTTCATCTTTGCTGTTAGAATAACTTTTAATACCTCTGTTTCTCCCTGGGTACAAACTCTGGGCAGTCATTTTCTCACTTTCTCTTTTTGTTTCTGTTTGATCATATAGGAAAGTACTTTAATCTGAAACTGTCCCTTTCTGTCCAATAGGTATGCAGGTACTACTCCTTGTGGAGTCTTACCACCATTCTTCCCATTTTCCCATCATGTTTGGTGTTTCTCTTTTCATGCATCTTGATAGTTTTTTTTCATTTGTATTCTCTCAACATGGCGCTTTTTATGGTAGAGCTTAGCTTTGAGACCAGTCAAAGCTGAACCTCTCAACCTCTCTTCTCTTTTTCTCTTGGTAATCCAAATGATATCTATAGCACTTACAGTGTAACTCAATATACTCGTTTTATGACATGATTACCACTATCGAGCTATGGGCACAGTCCCCTGGATTCAAAGAAACTCTTGACTTTTGGGTCTCAGAGACCCATGAACCTACTCCACACCACATGATATCAAAAAGACACCCAAAATCAACTTCTTAATCATACTTTTTATTAGTAGGAATTATATCTTAACATTTGCATGATACTTAGATGTCACAAAGTTTATATGTATGTATGTGCATACATACATACATACATACATATATATATGCACATACATACATATATATATTTTTTGCATTCAGACCTTAGACTACCCCATGAGGCATGAAGAACAAGTAATGCTGAACTGCTCTTCAGAAAGTTTAGATGATAAATTGCCTTAAGTAGTACAATTTTCTATTTATCTGTTCAGTTTCCTGCTATCATCATCAACAAAACTTAGCAGTTTATATTTTATGTAGAGGGTTTTTTCCTATTAAGTAATTCTCTACTCCACCCATCATCTCTAATCTTCCAAAACCTATTTTGTTCTGATTCTCCATAAGGCAGCCATGCTCTAGTGCAACCCATTTCTGGCCTCAATGTTTTGTGGTATCTGTTGCACAGATCCCTTCTCTCACTATTGATGATACAGTGCAGAGGTTGGAAAACTTTTTCTATAAAGGTCCAGACTGTAAATATTTTAAGCTTTGCAGGCCATGTGGTCTCTGTTGAAATCACTCAACTCTGTCATTGTAGCATGAAATCAGCAATAGATAATACAAAAATAAATGAGGTAGTTTTGCTCCAACAAAACTTTTTATAAACATTGAAATCTGAATTACATATTATTTTCATGTGTCAGAAAATATTATTATTATTATTTTTGAAATTTTTATAATCATTGAAGTCTAAAAGCCATTTTTAGCAAGCTTTACAAATACAGGTGATGAGTTAGCTTCGGCCTGGCAACAGCTGACACAGTATCATTAAAGTGCAGCTTAGACATCAGCCAAGGTACTTTAGTTAGAGTTAAAACTGACATGGGCCTGGTTCCCTGAACTATGGAATTTCAAAGTTGTTCCTAAGGTTTCTGTCTGTTCTTGGTGGACACATGTTCTCATGACCTTCTCAACTTCCTGATTTTTCCTTCCCTAAGTCTTGCCTCTGTTCTACATTGTGCTGAACTGCCTATGAAATACAGTCTTGTGCCACTGAACTCTAGGGAGATCTAAGAAATGCACTGTTAGGTAATTTGTCACTGTGTGAACATCATAGGATGCACTTACATAAACATATATGATATAGCCTACTATACACCTAGGCTATATGGTATAGCTTATGGCTCCCAGGCTACAAGTCTGTAGAGCATGTTACTGTATAAAACAACATGAGAGTAAAAAATGCAGAAGAGAACACTATTCAATCAAGAGATCCGGTAAACATGAGGTATATGAGGTTGCTGCCAGAGTAACACAGCATACTGTTTGTAGCAAACTTTTTTAAGAAGTAGAAAGAGTACATTATAAAACAATGATAAAAGTACAGTATAGTAAATACATAATCAAGTAACATAGTTGTTTATTGTCATTATCAAGTATTGTGTACTATACATAATTGTATGTGCTATACAGGTGATAGGCAGTATGTTTGTTTATACCAGCATCACAACAAAAACATGAGTAATGCATTGTGCTACAATGTTATGACATCAGTAGGTGACAGGAATTTTTCAGCTTTATTACTGTCGTATGTGGGGTTTGTTATTCACTGAAATGTTATGTTGCATATGAGAATACAGACCCTTCATTGAGTTCTTCAAAAAAAAAAATCCATCCACACAAGTCTTCTTGAAGAAAATAGACTTTACTGAATATTTCAGAGGAGGGGTTTGGCACAGATATCTAAGTCACATCCAATGGAATCAAGGTAATACACTTCTTAAAAGGTTATTCTATCACTTCAACACTGGGTTTCCCACCCCTCCCCAAATAAATATTATGCCTTCTTTAAGAGGATGGGTTCAACTTTTTACAAAAACAGCGCCTTTTCTCCCCTTTCAAACATTGGGCATTTATGCATCCATTCATTCAACATGTACTTACTGAATGTCTGATGTAGTGCTGTCCAAAGAAACTTGCAGCAATGATGGAAATATTCTATATCCGTGCTGTTCAATACACTGGTCACTAGCCAAATATGACTATTCAGCATTTGAAATGTGCTTAGGAAAACCAAGAAACTGAATTTTAAGTTGTATTTAATTTAAATTAATTTAAATAGACACAAATGGCTAGTCTTACCACCTTAAAGAGCACAGATCTAATATGTGCTGGCCACTCAGATACCTTAAGCAGCTCTATTAATACTGAATTCTTAAAACTTAGTACAAATTTTGGACTAGGAGCTACTGCCAATGTGCAGGATTTAATTAAAACTCCATGGTTTATCACAGCTGCCTTGCAATCAATAACGTTCAAAGCTTTTACTCTTCATTCCTGTCATGTAGCTGAAGATAGACTCTGGCTTTCAAGGTTTTCTCCTATTTTCCACTTCAGTGGTACACAAATGCAAAGGTTCTTTTCCCCCAAGGGCATATGCCTCACACAAAGCACATCTTCTGTGTCCAAATGCTATATTGATTCCAGCTGTTTCTTTACCAAGTACTTAGATACAACAGCTGGTCTTTGTTTCTAACGCCTCTCCATTTAAGCTAAATATTTCATCTTAAACACTGTTTTAATATATTAACATCGGGATGATCCATATGGAAACTATCCTATGTAAATACTCATGGTTGACACACAAGAGGTTTGATCCAGCCAAATTGGAAAGGTTTTGAAATAGTGCTAGGGCATTTCTCAGAAATGTCCACAGGTACTTCTGTAGGTCAGCATAGACCCTCGGGCAATTAAGCCAAACTTTTGGCACTGTCACAAGGATATAATTAACCTGTGTATTATAGCAAAGCTGAAATCATTGTTACCAGGCTACTTGAAGCATTCTTCCAGAGAGTGTAATACTCAAATATGTGTGGATCTTTGAGAAGCTTGGATCTGCAATCCCAGAAATGAAATTAGTGTTGAAATTCACTTCAAAATTGAGTCAAAAGAAAATGATATCTAAGAGGGCCAGCATATTCAGGATATTAGTTATCACTAGCTTCCCTAGTTGAGTCACTTAGCACGTGGTGGGGGTCTAAGGTTCAAGATATGAGATATTGATAACTACTTTCCAGATCAGATACAAAACACTCAGGTTAGACCTTGACATATAATAATCACCTGACAAATATTAGTTCCCTTTTCTCCTACTTTGCTCTCTGGCCTTTGAGATGGCAGTGCCTAGAGAGTTGCCACATCAAAAGGAGCTCTCTTTCAGTGATGCTGTGACCTGACAACCTGCCTCCATGAAAAGTACCCCAGAGGGATTGTGGAAAAAGACAGAGGTGAGAAGTAGCTCTGACAAAGCTGCTCTAAACAAGGTCAAAAGCACTAGGAAATGGAATTTCTCTCTACTATAAGTATTGTAAACCCAGGACACAAAAAATTCTTATAGAGAATGTTACAGGAAACATGAACTCAAACTCAAAACCACTAAATCTAAGTGGAAACAACTAAGAGTTAGAAAAAACAATAAACCACAGAATTAGAGGTTGGGTACTGAAGATATTTGATACCAGAATATAAAATATTAACATGCTTAAAGAAATATAAAAAATATTGAAAATATGAGTGGGACAAAGAGACTTACAAAATGACCAGGAAAGTTGAAAAAATAAAAGTTATAGAAATAAATGTATAATTATTAAAATGAGAAACTTTATGGATAAGTAAAATTGCAGGTAGATCTAACTTAAAATAAGATTTATGAACTGGAAGCTAACTAAATCTGAAGAAATTACCCAGAATGAAATTAGAGATAAGTAGAAGAAATACAAAAGGATCTATAGTAAGGAAAGTTAACTAAATTTAATTCAGAGTTTTAGAAGATAAAAAAATGGAGGAAAGGCAGTATCCAAAGACACTGAAAATTTTCCAAAATTGTAGACTCAGATTCTGAGATCCAGGAAACCCAAACAAATCTTAAATCATATAAATAAAACTAACTGTTACTTAGACACATTGATGTGAAAAGTTTATAGTATAATCTTTTTTTAAAAGGCAGATTATACTAAAATTAGACTAACAGGTAACTTCTCAAAAGTATCAAAGAAATCTAGAAAACAGTGGAATAATCGTCACCCCAATAATTTTAATTAAAAAAGAAAAAAGGAAACACTGGAATAATGTCTTCAAAGTGCTGAAATAGCCATCACTATAGAATTGTATGCTCACAGGAAATATCTTTTAAGAATGATAGCAAAATAAGATTTAAACGGTAATTTATAGGTTAGAAGGGTAATTTATATATTGTTCTTAGTGAACATATATTACTTCTATATAATATAGAAGAAAACAAAACTATCGTTCACACATATCACACTCTTGAGTAGGACAAAAGTTAACATCTCCATTTAAACTTCTATGACCAGGGCCTAGTCTGGGGCCTGGTACAGGATATATGATCAGTAAATATCTGTTGATGGACTGAATATTTGACACCATTCTTCATTTGACTCTTCCCACTTGGGCACTCATATAAGCATGTCATTTTCTAAAGCCATCAAACATACCAGAGTTCTATCGATTATCTTCTGATAAATAAATTGGCTTATTTTAGGTTGGAGAGCTATCAAGAACTATACTAGTCCCCTTTATTTGCAATTTCACTTGCTGCAGTTTCAGTTACCTGCAGTTGACCGTGGTCCAAAAATATTTTTTAAAAATCCAGAAACAAACAATTTATAAGTTTTAAATTCTGTGCCATCCTGAGTAGCATGGTGAAATCTGCCGCTGTCCCATTCTGTCCAGCCCTGGACATGAATCATCCCTTTGTTTGGCGTATCCACGCTGTATATCCACGCTGTATATCCACCCTAGTCATTTAATAGCCATTTCAGATATCAGACTGACTGTTGTGATATCACAATGCTTGTGTTGAAGTAACTCTTATTTTATTTAGTAATGACCCCAAATTTCAAGAGTACAGATGCTGGCAATTTGAATATGCCAAAGAGAAACCATAAACTGCTTCCTTTAAGTGAAAAGGTAAAAGTTCTTGACTTAATAAAAAAAAAAAATGTATGCTGAGGTTGCTAAGGTCTATGGTAAAAATGAATCTTCTACTGCGAAATTGTGAAAAAGGAAAAAATTGTGAAGAGTGAGAACAGTACAATAAGATGTTTTGAAAAAGAGACTACATGCACATAACTTTTATTATAGAATACTGTTATAATTATTCATTTTATTAGTGGTATTGTTGTTAATCTCTTACTGTGACTAATTTATAGATTAAACTTTATTATATGTATGTATACAGGAAAAATCATAGTTTGTTATAGGGTTGGTCCTCTCTTCAGTTTTAGGCATTCACTGGGGGTCTTGAAACATAGACCCATGGACAAGGAGGGAGTAATAAACCTTGTTGCAGTTTACATTAGAAGATAGTTGCTGGTAATGCAGTGAAGGGAGAGATTTCAAAACCCACCCCACACGTAATAGCTCCTGTCCAGTTCCACAAGGATCTATAAATATCCATGGAAGTATAGCATCAGGAGTACTGCTTTGCCGGGAGAGCAAAAGAGATGATTTTAAACTACATTTTGGCATGAGCTCAAATCAGGCTTGAAAGAATAATGTGTAATATGGTGAAAAAATAAAGCCTAGTAAATCAGGAGAACTGGGTTCTAGCTTTAGCTTTCCATGATTCCTCTTGGACACTGAGCACTTTGAGTGTTAAACTAATAAATCAACATAATAAATGAGACCAATAATTTATCAAAACTACTTAAAATACAGAAAGAGCAAATTTGGGAGATCTGTGATAGTAATTATAACCATTATGGAGCATTTATGATGTACCAGGTGCTATATTGTATTATGTGCACTATCTCATTTAATTCTCTCAAAAACATTATGAAGCAAGTATTAATGGTATGGACTTCACTTTGTAAAGAAAAGGAGGCTTATAGAGATTAGATAACTTGCTAAACATCAAACATTTGGTAAATGGCAGAAAGAATTTGAACATGGAGTCTGATTTGGGAGATTGCAATAATGCCCTCAACAAAAGCCCCTCGCCTTGTGAAAACACACTAAGGCCCCCACATATTAGCAGAGTTCTCAGTGCAGGGAGAGTGAGTATGAATGGAGCATAGGAAGCAGACTATCCCAAGTGGACCCCAAATGGATTAACCCTAAAGATGAAAGGTAAAACTTCAAGTCTAATAGAAGAAAATGTCATTTCATGACCAAGTATTAGTTAAAAAATCTTAAGAACACAAACCAGTGGAAGTCTGTCACTCTGAATATCAACATGATTTTCAGGTAAGTAGTTGTCAATGGGCCTTTCATGAGGACTCCTGAAATTTTTAAAAGTTAATAACACATTGACTAAGTTGGAGAAAATCAGCCTTCCTAAAATCTAAGTTTTCAATGGTTATGGATCAAGAGAATGAAAAATTTTGAAATTAGTTATAAGAAATATAAAGAACCAACCATTCCAACAGACTGGTGAGAATCATAAGATGGGTTCAGCAGATGTTGAGACATCAGGACTGAAACAGAGAAGATAAAAACTGAAAAACTCCTCTAGTCACACCACTAAGAGTCCTAGGGGTTCCTAATGAAATAATATTGGAAGTTATTAGTGTTTATAGTTTGTAGTAAAGAACTATGCTCAAGCTAATTTAGAGTAATTTGTTTATAGTTTTTATTCCATAAAGGTTTTATTAAGTTATTCTCAATTACTCCTTTATTTAGGGTTACATTAATGACTTCCAGTATTAATTATATCATTAACAAATAAACACAAATTTTATTCACTTGGTGTATTATCCATGCCTTTTATTCTTTGACATTTTGGGACCCTGCTGACACCAGAGAGCATGATCCTCTCAGGATTCATTAATTCCTAGAGATAAAGATAGTAAATGACACCCCCTGTGAGCACACCCTTTATATGCAAACCAGCCCATCCAGAGTCCACACGCCCAACCACCTCCTTTACCTGGGTTTTCACACTTTGGGCCACTATCGACCTGCCCTTATCACCCCTGGGTCAGATATCAAACAGCTAGGTATAGTCCTTATGCCCCAGGATCTGCCAATATTATTCAAACTAGTCGATCCTAAACCTGTTTACCCTGCTTCATGGGTTCCTTCTCATGGAAACCACATTAAAGACTTCTGCCCACATTTTCCTCTTGCTCCCTCTGCCTCCTGACCAAGCCTGGTGCTTCCTCCAGGTGGCCCCCACAATATGGCTTGCACCATCCTCTTGGGATTTGTGAGTGTAACAAACTTATCTCTTCTATGGCTGTTGCCTCCTGATCTATTTACTTGCCATACCTAAATAATAACAAAAACCTATATTTTAAAACGACTGGTGATTATCTTTACAATTCTGGTACCCTGGATGGGAAAACAAGGTTAGAAGCTCTCTCCACTAAATACTACCTTAGCCAGGTTCAGTCTTATCTGGTGTGTGATACACATTACTAAAAAACTTGAAAGTGTTTTTTCCACACACATGGTCTGGCAAATGTTAATATTCTGGTCACAAGTAAAGAACATCTGTGGATAGATGAAATATAATTATATCCAAGCTGTTTCTGTAACCGTTGGAGAAAGCAAAAGAGGAAGCCATGCTTTGGGCATGACCCCTTTCACTGCTGGTCGGTTAGGGAAAGCTTAAGAGTGCACCACAGAGAAGGAATGGCATAAATGCAGCCAACAAATCAAAGTCAAAAGTATTAATAAACACAAAACAAGGATTAAAACATTTATATAGGAGAAATATGAATCACTCTCATTGGTCAGGTGGAAATTTGGAAAGTGGAGCAAAAATAAAATTATATCTCAGTGTGACATGTATTTTATTTTAGGTATTTAAGGGACAAGCAGCCCTAGCCTGGATTGCAAGACGCCACTGGTCCTCTTCCCTTCTGCATCACAGAACCAGAGTTCTCTTTTCCATTCCAGACCCCATTCTCTCCAAGAGTCAATGGATCTGGAGAGCTATTTATGCACTTCTCTTCTGTAAGCAGGATAAAACTGTAGAAGCAAAGTCCTTTACCGTGAAATGGGGCTGTTACAAGATATCACAATGGGGATGAACCTTCATATTTCTGTAGGGAGCAGCTGTGCCTCAGCTTCCTGATCTGCAAAATTGGGATAATAATAGCTGTCATCTCTGAGGCCTATTGAAAGTTGAGAGATGTCTATAAAGCACTGGGTACGTAGCTAGTCCATGTGGCTGCTCTTTAAGGGTTAGCCATTGCTATTATTCACATAACACTTCACAGATGAAGAAAATGAGGTTTTAAGAGAGACTGCATAACTCTTCAGGGGTTGTTGTTGATAAATGGCCAGGCTGGGCTCAAACAGAGGTCTAACTGACCCCAAAATCCACACACCCAACACTATGCCACTTCTCCTGGTACAACAGAGATTTCCTTTTTCAGAGCTGCAGAGATTTGTTTGTTTAGCCTTGAAACTCCACCTTCCTTGGTTCTAATTTCATGCTTGCTATGCAGCCTTCTGTTGCTTTCCCAAAGTCCCAGTGTCAGAGAGGGTGCTCTGGGTGGCAGAAATGTATGACCAGTCACTAGAAAGGAATGTTTCTGACCATTAATCCCAAGACTGGTAAATTGACCTCGTGGCAAATACATAGGATTTGGTATCACTCAATCCTGATAGCTCTGAGAGCATTGGCACAATTCAGTTTCTGCCCCTGGCTGTGGTGACCAGAAGAAAGAGTTTTCACACCATGCATTGCCCTCTGGCCTGGCTGGTCTTTCTACCTCATCCCTCTCGACCTGACTCATTCTCCAAAGGATTCTTTTGACATATTCTCAATTTATTTTGCTCTCTGTGTCATTCTATAACCTTAATGTGGGTCAGTGTTAATGTTCTCAACACTAAAATAAATTTCCAATAAAACATTTTAAATGTGTCATTATTCTTGATTTTTCACAATTTAGATTTTTCAATATTATTCATAAGAAACTAAGAATTCATTTCTGAACGAGAAGTGGAAGTAAGGGGAGGCCTCTATAGAAGTCATCTAGTTCTTGGGAAGGAAATTCTAGTATTGAGTTAAATAATGTGATTTACTTGCTTTCTTGTAAGTTTGTGAGAATATGGAGAACTATTATCTATAATTAGTGGCACCAAGGCGACCAGTTTGTCTTCAGCATTTAAGCTCAGGCCTCATCTGGGATGTGTTCCTAAAAGTAACACAGCAGGCCTCATTTAGGGTGGAAGCTGCTCTCTCCAATCACCCCCAACAGTTGGAACAAGCCCTGGCCTTTATCTGAGGTTCAGAGGAGCAGGAGTGTTTAAATAAAACTAAGCTCAGTACCTTTTTTCAGAGAAGATTTTCTATCATTTATTTGGAGGGGAGGCAATCTTTGTCAATTGGTTCCAGGCAATGGTAGGCACTAAATAAATGTATACAATAAATGTATGTGAAAATAAATTTTCTTTGTGGGTAATGAAAAGAAAAAAATGTTCACATTATCTATTATAAAAAATGACAATATGCAGTTGTGCTCCAATCTAAAGGAATTTTAAAATCCAATTCTTTTGCAGATAAATGGGAAAGTTATTTTCACTCTATGAAGTAAATTCTCATAGGAAGATTTCTTTAAAGACATTGGTTTATCTGAAATAACACAGAAAAAATATAGATAAGTATAACTTTTAATAAATTTCCCTGGACCTACATTCCAGTCGCATGACATGGTTTCTTATTCCTAAATCTATGATTCCAAGTCATGTCTCTGTGCCTTTGTACAAGCAGATCCCTCTACCTAAAAAGTCCTTCCACACTTTACACCTTCTGGAATTTTATTTGGATTTCCTGGCCCTTGCTAAGTGCTAACGCTCACATGGCACTCTTATTAATTGGAATTGATGTTTCCCTCATGTCCTTCCACAGTTTCTGTTTGTGTTTATTGTGAACAATGTTTTTATTTCTTTATAAGCTCCTTGAGTAAAAGGTATATGGTTAGACTCTTTGTACTTCTCATTGTTACATGCTTAATAAGTTGTCTTGCATAGAATGTTCTCACATATTCTCCCCAGGTACTACTCATAGCAGAGAAGTATATGCCTTCAGAATGCTTTAGGACAGAATTTCTTTGAAACCATGCTCTATTTTTTAAAAACTATGTAAATTTTACATTCAAATATATCATATAATATTAGTAATTTCAATATAAAAATGTTTAAATTAACTTGTGCACAAAATTTAGACCACAGAAACTGCCACCCATGGTTTATATTTTAGCAGTTAGACTTCCCAGCACATGGCCTTTGTGATACAGACTTCTCAGTTGAAAAGACTATAACTAGAAGCTTTGAAATGTTTGTTGAATTGAATTAAATAAGTGTGATGTACTATAAAGTAAAGTATTTGTTCCAAATGCCAAATAGTTGAGAAATTATAGTCAAGAAAAAGGCTGCTTATCATTAAGAAACTAAAGAACATTTTAGAGAATTATTTAAAATAGCATAAAACCCCCTAAATGCATTGTACTCACATTTTTAAAAATTTAAGTGTAGTTAGTACACAATATTATATTAGTTATATTAGTTTTGGGTGTACAATATAGTGATCTGACATTTTTATGCCTTACAATGAATCACTCCACTAATTCTAGTAATTATCTGTCACCAAGCAAACTTATCACAATATTATCGGCTATATTCACCTTCACTTTTTCACCCATTCCTCACCCCTTCACCTCTAGTAACAATCCCTTTGCTCTTGGTTTTCATTCTGTTTTTTTATTCATTTTGTCTTTTTTTATTTTTATTTTTTTCAGATTCCACATATAAGTGAAATCACACAGTATTTTTCTGTCTGGTTTATTACACTTAGCATAATACCCTCTAGGTTCAGTCATGTTGTTACAAATGACAAGATTTCATTCTTCTTTATTGTGGTATAATATTCCATTATCTATCTATCATCTATCTATCTATCTATCTATCATCTATATCTATACAGAATATCTATATATACCACATCTTATTTATCCATTCATCTATCAGAGGATACCTACGTTGCTTCCATATCTTGGCTAGTGTAAATAATGCTTCAATGAATACAATATATATATCTTTTCAAATTAGTTTTTGTTTTCTTTGAATAAATGCCCAGAAGTGCAATTACTGGATCATACGGTAGATCTATTTTTAGTTTTTTGAGGAGTCTGTACTGTTTTCCATAGTAGCTGCACCAATTTCCAGTCCTACCAACAGTATGTAACAATTCTGTTTTCTCCATATTCTCACCAACACATTACTTGTTGACTTTTTGATAATAGCCGTTCTGACTAATGTAAGACGGTATCTCATTGTGGTTTTGCATTGCATTTTCCTGAATGGTTAGTGATGTTGAACATCTTTTCAGATGTCCATTAGCCATCTGTATGTCTTCTTTGAAGAAAAGGCTTTTCATGTCCTCTGCCCATTTGTTAGTTGAATTGTTTATTTTTTATTGAGTTATATGAGTTTTCTATGTATTTTGGATATCAACCCCTTATCTGATTATATCATAGGTGAATTTATTCACCCATTCAGTAGGTTTTCCTTTTTTTTTCTTTTTTCTTTTTTGATGGTATCCTTCTCTGTACAGAAGCTTTTATTTTGATGAAGTCACATTTGTCTATTTTTGCTTTTATTTCCCATACTACCCAAAGCAATGTACACATTCAATACAATCCAGATTAAAATACCAATGACATTCTTCTTAGAACTAGACCAAATAATCCTGATTTATATGAAACCACAAAAGAGCACAAATAGTCAAAGGAATCTTGAGAAAGAAGAACAAAGTTGGAGGTATCAGATTCTCTGATTTCAAACTATACTACAAAGCTATAATAATCAAAATAGTGTTGTACTGGCACAAAAACAGAAATATATATCAATGGAAAAAAATAGAGAGCCAAGAAATAAATCATGCCTATATGGTCAATTAATTTATGACAAAGGAGGCAAGAATATACAATGGAGAAACAACAGTCTCTTCAACAGGTGGTGTTGAGGAAACTGGACATTTACATGTAAAAAATGACACTGGATCACTCTATTACACCACAAACAGAAATCGGCTCAAAATGAATTAAAGACTTAAATGTAAAGCATCAAAGCACAAAAATCCTAGAAGAAAACATAGGTAGTAAACTGTTTGACATAATATCTTTTTGGATATGTTTCCTCAAGCATTGTATTTAACGCTTACTGATATTTCCCCCCACTTCCTCTGGGTCTCATGTTCAACTTGTGAAGTGATTATGTTAACATGCTTGCATCCAGGTGCTCTGAAAACCCACAAATGCAGAGTCCCACAAAAGGTAAATTGCCTCCCTATTTTCCTTTGGCAGATATTTTAGGCTATGATCTTATGGACCTATGCCTATTTTCATGGCTATGTTAGAATAAAAGCTGAAAAGACTTTATAAGTAACTGACACCTAGTATTAATATCTTATCTATCTGCTGAATAAGTATAATTCATTTTTAATGAACATTTCTAAAAGAGATTTCTAAAATGGCCTGGGAGACTACCAGATTAATAAAAAGCCTTAGGAAATAAGTAAATTGCTAAATTTGACATATAAATAAATAAAACACCCCACTTACCCTCTGCTGAAATAGATACTAATATTCAGGCACTTGAAGAAATAATTTCCTAAAAAATATTACTGTGGCCCAAAAGACACTAATTGCCTTCCAAAGTAAATATCTGCACAATAATATAACAATAATGGAATCCAGTGTAATACTGAAATTTCTGGACACTGTGGGGAAATGTGCTCATGTAAGAACCAGATGCTCTTCATTATAATCTCCAACTATAATCAAATCGATAACGACAAAGTGCATTTTCAACCAAATAAGGTGACCTGAGCACAGATGTGACCTGTTCCTTTTTTATTCTCTCCATATCCTAGCAAGGTCCTTACAATTATCTGTTGAGTGGAGAAGGGAAGTAGACAAGCACAAACAACCATAGGACAGGATTTTCTTTCTGGGTAGTAATGCCTCCTCTTACAATTCTTAAATTCTTATTCTAATCTAGCATCGTGTACTTGGACCAGGTGTGAAAGAGTGCTTTTATGTTTTTCTCTCCTTGAATGTTTGCTTGTATTTTTCCTTCCTTGCCTGCTTACAAAACCATCAGGGACATAATTTTCTCTAGTCTGGCTTTAACAATGTGATGGAATGCCAGTGTCCATTGCTCCTTTCTTGATGTTCTCACACTGCCCTGTTCCTTGCATCTCGGTTCTCTGAAACAGCCATCTGTCATTTGTGGCTTGGCTATCTTTTCGGTGCTGCCCTTGTTCTGAGTGTTTTCTCTTGCACTTGGCTGAAATTGTATATATGCATGCAGTAAAATCATTGAACTGAGGAGGATCTGCCTGCTCATTGCTCCCGCAGGGCAAACAGCATACGGAGGAGCAAGTCATCATGGATCCAAACATACTTCCATCACACTGTGACTGCACAGGCAGGTTTAATTAACTTTGCTGCAGACGTAATTCACAGTGGATCCCGTTTGTTTCACTTATCATCAGAATGAATACACACAGGAAGCTCATTTAGCCCCCACATTTGTCAACTGCTGCCATATTAAACATCGATTTTATTTTCCCAAGTCAGAAATAATGAAATCAACATTTAACATGGCAAGTTAGATTTGTTCATACCTTTTCATTCAGATTTCCTGAAAATTTTCACATTTTACATTGCATTTATCTTAAGGATTAAGTCTGTGAGCTTATAGATTTAAATGTCAGTGAAGTCTAAGAGTTAATTGTACATGAAACTGCTTTAAATTTTAAAATGAGAGTAGCTATTATTAAACTCAGGGAGGTATTGCATTTTTTTATTGTTATGATCCACTAACTTATTCATTACTTAATTTGTTCATTATTTATTTGACATATATTAATGTAGCATTAAGTATTTTTCAGAGAGCTCCAAAATTAAAGGTTAGATATTAACATAAAAATGTTTTTAAATTGTAATACTTCCCAAAATTATTATATCTAAAAGTACTAATTATGTTTCAATTCATTCATTCATTTACAAAATGTTAGATACTCATTGTGTATGGCCCATTTCACAGACAAATAAAAACTAGTCCCCACTCCCCAGGGGCTCACAGTTTAGTGGGAAAGAAGCAGGCACAGAAGAGAGAACTGGTAAAGAATTCATAGGTGAGGTCATCTCATCCCTATAACCTCATGAGTGGTTTTTGCTCCATGGGCTCCACAGAGGGACAGAAACTAGAGAGAACAGAAATAGCTCTAAGATGGCTTGCGATATTTAGGAATGTTGAAAAGTTATAGTGCCTGGAACAGGAACAATAAAGAATGTGGCAAGAAATATGTAAGGAGGAGCCAAGATGTGAAAGGCTATAGTGCCTAGACATTATCCTTTGGTCATGAGAAACCACCAGTGATATTTATATTAAATCAAAATTTTTCACCCTACAACACAGTTTATTATGTTATTTAATGCAGTTTATTTTATGGTAAAGTTACTAATAATCAGGGGTGGTACAATAGACCTCATTGATTTCTAAAGGTCTTCCTCTAGATTTGCGCCTTACTATGCATATTACTAGCTTTTGAGAATGCCATAAGCACTTCCTTAGATTCAGAAGACATGGGTCCAGTTGTCACTTGAAAGCTTTGTAAGTTTGTGTAAGACATTAGTCTTTCTGAGATCTGGTCTCTTTATCAAATAGGGTGTAATGATATTATACTCCCAAACTATCTCATAGGATTGTAGTGGGAATTGGTTGAATAATGTGTATGAATAATTTTTAAGACAGCAAAACATGACACAGGAGAAATGTATTATCACCGCTATTATTATTTAAGAAACTGAGAGATAAACTTGAATTACTTGGCAGTTGTTAATCAGAAACAAACTTCTTTCCAGGAAGCACCAGATGTATAATAGCTAATTTACAAATCTGTAGTAGAAACGTCTTATTTAAAAATCAAGTTTTTGCTTGACAATTGACAAAAATGTCTCTAGGTGAATTGACTGAAAATAAATGGAAAATAATGGCTGATAGCATGTAAACGGTGCCCCTAGAGTTATGCAGTGCATTACCTGCAGAAACATACTCAGTGCCTTTGCCAGCGAAGGAGTTTCAGAGAAGGAGGGAATAGTGGAAAAGCAGTGTTCGAAGAGAGATTTGAGCTGAGAATTTTCCAGAGTTGAAGGACATGATTTACTGACCCAAAAGCCCACTCAGAGTACTGAACATGATAAAAGTAAGTACACACTTCCAGCTCTACTACTGATTGACTGTGGACATAGATCATGATCTTCAATTCTAGCCTCTCTTTATCTATAACAAGAAAATATATCTCATGGCATTGTTGCAGAGTGTGAGTGAATTAATATTTGAGCTTACAACAGAGCAGGCACCCCAAAAATATTAGCTTTTGTTACAAATAAATGACAATTAGACCAACAGTATAATTGTCACTGCCAACTACACTAATATCCTTAAAGTGCTAAAGAGACAATAGCTATCAACCTTGAATTATGTTAAGCCTAGATAAAGTATTATTCAAGACTAAAATTAAATAATTAAGATATTTTCCAATCAAAACTAAGAAGCTGGACAACTTGTAATTATTAAAAGATGTACTCTGGAAAAAGAATTATTGAAGGATGTACTATGCAAAAAAAATAATAAATTATAAAACCTGAATTATAAGAAACAGAATTCATCATATAGAGATTAAAATAAGTCTTAAACTCTTAAATATATTATTCTTATTATTTTTTGTATTGAAAAATTTTTAATTAAAATTAGATAAAATATAACAAGAAGGAAAGTGTTCAATGAATAGCTAGAGCATGCCGTATACAGGAAGAAGACTGCACTACTAAAAAACTCAAAGTATCATTAGAAAAATATATAGTTAAATATTTTATTTACAAATAAAAGTAATTCGTTGTGCATAAAATGGAAGATATTGGTTGGGGGAAAATTAAAGAAAACAAAAATTCAGGTAAACAAAAATATTAAATAAGAGGATAGAAACAAGACATCATTGTTTGTAATAGCATAAGCCAGAAAACAATGTTACAAGAGAATGGACAATAAATGTTTGCATCATTGTTTACTGGTTAACAATAGAGTAGCTCATATGAATGAACTGAAGCAGCAGCTATCAACAGGCTAAACTGAAGGAAGAAAGCAAGTTGCAAAGTATATACTGAGTATGATAATATTTATCTAAATTTCTAAGATATAACAACATGAAAAGGAAAGGAAAGAGGAGAACCAAAATAGGCTAAAACACAACAAATTTGTCTGACATTAATATTTTCAGATATTGGTAATTTTTTGTCACAATTTCTCAGATTTTCTGATTCTTTTTATGAAAGCTCAGTTGGTTTCATAACATCTCATGAGCCTATTTGATGTTCTTGTTTGTTTTTCAGATTTAAAAAAAATTTTTCAGTATATTTTCAGCCAAGTATATCAATTCTGCTCCATTCATTGATTTTTCATTTTCCCTTCTCAGAGCTCTTGAGCAAGGGAAAGGTAGAATGGCTACATTTAACATATGATAACATTTGGTAACATAAGATAACTTTGCATTCCAAGGAATGTTGTCCCTTTCCAATCATCTTAAATCTGTCAACAATCCACAGTCTCACTACAAACCAAATACTAAAATGTCAATGCAATCATAAACTCAGAATTATTAAGGCTTTGGCAGATCATGCATTTTCAAATTATATTCTAATTTGGATGGTCACTAACTGTCCAGAAATATTGGATTAAATACCTAATGATTGTTGCCTCTTTTAAAAACAGGGATCATACTGATTATCTACCTTTTTAGTATGCTCAATTATGTAACTGATAGTGATTTCTTAACTCTCCATTTGGGTCTCCTATTTGGCACATCCTATTGTCAACAGCCTCTTATAAACTCATAGAATGTCAGAACCTGGAAAAGAAAGGTTTTACAGATGCCCTATGAGCCCATTAAACAAATGAGGACATTAAATTCAAGAAGTTAAATAAGTTATTAAAGGTCACACAACCAGTAAATGGTAGCATCCGACTTAAGGTTCAGCTCTCTTAATTTACACTTGTAATTATTGAAAATTTGGAGTATAATACATAGTGTATTTTTAGGAGGCTGCAGGAATGTGGATGATGTGCAAACATAGTTAAGCTCTCTGCCTTCTCATTTGGTGTGTTCTTTCATATTGTTAACGTCAAAAGAAAACTGATTCAGTTGGAAGATCAGGTTAATACTGAATGTTTAGTAGTTTAAGTGATTCAATTTTTTGAAGGAATTCAAAATTCATATGACACAAGATCCTTATTTTTAATAATCTAGCACTTTCATATGGGAGCTTCTAACCATTTTCTAACATCCAAAGCAAACATAAAAGAAAATAATTATTATAATTATTAAGTGCCAATTATTAAATTCCAATCTGAGTAGAGCATAGGAACAGACTTAATGGGACCGCATATGCAGAAGGACTAGGGAAAGAGGAAATAAAAATGGGAATTTCCAAATAAAAGGGGAAAAGAGTACTGAGTAATTTCTAGAGTAATTTAAGAAGTATGAGGACTAACCTTAAAAATAAATAATGTGAACTTCCAGTGTTGGCCACAATTGAGTAAGCCCACTACAGTCTGTCTCTCATTGATTACAACCAAACTCTAGACAGAATATTAAAGGTGACTGCTTGAGGTCTTTGAGAGGTAAACATAGCAGGCTAATTGAGGAATGAAGTCAAAACCTGCAGCACAAATCACCAGCCTGATGATGACTTTCCTGTATTTCTTTCCCTCCTTTATCTGCCAGCTTTGACCTAATGATAAGCCAAGTCTAGGAACTGTGCAATGGGCGTGGACAGGAAAAACTCTGAGCGAAATCACCTATGTCTAGCCTGAGAACTGGAGAAAGGATCCATCTGGACAGGCTGGGGGATCCTCCTTTTTTCTATCTTTTTAACAACAACAACAACAACAACAACAAAACCCTTGACATTATTTCCCTTCATGCAAAATGCCCCAAATAGATTATAACCTAAATATGATGCTATAAAACTTCCAGTAGAAAACAAAGGAAAAGATATTTATGCCCTTGAATTAGGTAGAGCTGACTCCAAAAGCATGATGATAAAAGAGAAAAAAATGTTCAATCAGGCTTCATCAAAATTTATAAACTTTTGTTCTGAAAAACAATGTTCAGTGACTGAAAAGACAAACCACAGACCAAGAGAAACTATTTATAAATTACACATATGACAAACAACTTTTATCCAGGATATAGAAAGAATCTGAAAACTTGACCAAAAGAAAGCAATTACTCCACCCCAAATGGGCAAAATATTTGAATAGTCACTTTTAAGAAGACAGGCATCTCAAAAGGTACTCAATATCATTATTCATTATTCATTAGATAAATTCAAATCACAAGGTACTATTACAATCCTGTTAGAATGACAATTTAAAAAACTAGCAATATCAAGTGCCAGCAAAGATAGGAGTGGAATTGTCTGGTGGGCATGCAAAATGATACAACCATTGTAGAAAATAGGCAATTTCTTCTAAAACTGCAGATTCAACAACTATTCAGCCCCACAAGTCCACTCCTGGGTACTTTACCCAAGAGAATGAAATTAAAGTTCATACAAAAACCCATACAACAAATGTTGATGGCATTTTTAGTCACAATCACCAACAACTGGAAACAACCCAGACGTCTTTCAACTGTTGAACTGATAAATACACTTTGGCACATCCACACAATAAAATACTACCCAGAAATCAAAAGGAACTAATAATACAGACGACAAGGTGGATGAACCTCAAATGCATTATGCTAAATCAGGGGTCAGCAAACTATTTAACACGCAAGCCAAATTCTGCCTCACCTGTTCATTTATGTACTGTCCATGGCTGCTTTCATGCTATTACGATAGAGCTGAATAGTTGCAATAGAGACCATATGACCCACAAAACTAAAAATAATACTACCCGGCCCTGTACAGAAAACATATGCCAATCCCCGAGTATTCTGATTAGCTATTTTATGATCCCAAACAAATACTTGTTGCCTCTTACTTTGAATTTTTAATTTTTAGGTTAACACCTGTACTAAGTGAAGGAAGGTAGACAGCAAAACAACATTTTGGAAAAGGCAGAAATATTGGCGTGGAAATCAGATCACTGGTTCTCAAGAGTTGGTCTCAGACACGGAGATTCACTATAAAGAGTCAATATTTGTGGGTGTGAAGGAACTGCTCTCTATCTTGTTATGGAGATTGTTTCTTGACATCATGCATTTGCTAAAACTAACATAACTGCTACAACTGCACATCCAAAACAAAAGAGTCTTCCTGCGTGTAAACTAAATTTAAAAAACAAGCTGAAAATAAGTGCTATAAAAATGGCACATGTATTATTCTGGACTTTTGGGCTGCAAGTTGCAGAAACTCAAATGATTGTTAAGCAGAAGGAAAAAGGGTATCGGGGAAGAGAGACGCAAAGAGAAAGAGATGTTTCTTTGCTCAGAGAGCTGGAAGAACTACTTTGGTAGATGACAAAACTAAAGGCAATACCTCAGGAGATGAGACTTAGAGATCACTGAGTCCAGGATTCCCTTTCCCCACCCATTCTCAAGTCTTATATTCTTGGTCTTTCTTTCTCTTCTATTGGTCTTCGTGTGGCAGGAAACCTGTCCCCTGGCAGGCCCAGTTTAGTAATCCAGCTAGAAAAAGAAAACTTTTTCTCCTGTCTTTATTTTACAACTCCAGGGAAGGACAATGACCTGCATGGTCATCGACTCACACCTTGATCAATCACTGTTGCTAGAAGAGAAAAAGCACTAGAATTAGCTTATCCTACCTCTGTGGCGGAAGGACTAGGGTCTGTTTTGAAAAGAATTTGGTTAGAAAGGTTTTTGGCAGATGAAATCCAGTCACAGGATCAGTTAACGTCATTAACCATAAATTAATAAAAGTAACGCAACTTGTATTTTATTGATACTCAACATCTACTTGTAGTTACACAAGTATTTTCTTATATTAAAACACCGATTTAAAAGGCAGATTAAAGGTTTTGAGACACTCGATCCAAGTGGTGCATGACTTGTAGGACTGGGCACCAATCTCAAGTGTGAAAATATTTATTTCAAGCCCCAATGTATTTCACTGAAGTATTGATATTTCAAAAATGATAGAAGGGAAATCACCTAATACTAAAAGGCATTTTAAAACCGTATTAACATGTATTTCAAGACTGTATTGTATCACCTTAATGATTAAGCTTTTTCCTTTAAAGAATCAATCTTCAAACATTTTGATTCTTTTTAAAAAATCAAATCTAGATAGTCTTGTTAAAAAATAAAAGATGCATAAAGATTTTCTCAGTAAGCCATTAATCATGATTGAACTCAGCTTACTAATTTTCCTGCCTCTATGTCAGTGAACTAATATTCTCTTTAAATGGAGACTAGGCTTACAAAAGCCTTAATTTTCTCTTTTCACATAGAGTCAGTTATAAAGATATCATTAAAGAAAGCATAATACCCACTCCAAAGCAAAAGACACATAAGCTTCATTATCTTGTTTTCCTCTTTCTCATTCTGCAATCTTATTCCATGGGCTCCACCTGAAAGGGTTAGTTTACATAAAGAAAATTAAATACGCACTGATCTCCAGTCCCTAAATTACCAACAGTAACAGGAAAAAAAAATAAAAGACAAAAGCTGCCTTCCATTTGCCCAGCCTTCTGGCTCATCGACCAAGAAACACAGCCTCGGCTGCTCATTTACAGTCCTGCATTGATGACTTCTTCCCAGGAGGGAACCACAAAGGGAATCATTCACGCTCAAACTCTTATACTTCTAGCCCAGGGAAGCAAAAACATATGAAGGGACTGGAATATGACTTGCCTGAGAGCAACTCTGAATGATTTCAGAGAAGATTTATGTCACGTAGTCTCAAGGTTTTAAACCTAATTGAATAAGTGTAAATCTTTGCAAAACAACACTGTGCATATCAGGACCAGTTTTATCTTTTTCAACTGAAAGGAAGCAATGTTTCTTAGCACTGGAAAATCCTGCCAGTATTGCAGCAGCTGCAAAGAAGTTAATTCATCCTCTTCTTTTCTCTTGTGCATTAAAGTTATATTATCACATATTTTAAATTTCTTTACCTTTCTATTTTAAAACTCCGTGTTTAAGTGATATACAATAGTTACGTTAAAGCTGAGAATTTTAAAAAATTGTTATTAAGGAAAGTCTCAAAATTATTCCATTAATCTAAAATCATTTACATTCATATTAAACAACGCCACCTGGTATGATCAAGTTCAATAGAAGAAGTGATTCAAGAATTCATCTCCTACTTGTTCTAAAATGTGGGTGGTATGAGGGGCTGATTAAAATCTTTCTGTTTTTCCAGAACTGAAGAGAAGGCCAGTTCTGAAAACAAATGCTTCTAAGTACCCCTACATTCTAGTTCAAAGAATAATTAGAAGTGTGTTTAAGGATTTGTTGATTGACATTCCTGGTACAAAACCTCCATTTCAACCTCAGCCTCCTTGGTTGAAATGAGGCCCATTTTTGTGGGGAACAGAGAGAAGCCAGGTGGAAGGCAGGTTTACCAGGGGAGGCTGAGGAGGAGGCATTCAACAGTGGTGAATTTAGAGGCTCAAAGAAGGTATTTGACACCCAGAAGCACATACCTCTCTGCTCCATAACAAAATTATTTCAGTAATAAAACAAATAATAGTAATGGGCAGCCAAGAAATGCAGACAATGAAAAGTGCTTTATTGATTCTTGTGAATATAATCATGCCAGTAAAAAACAATAAAAAGTCAACAAAATATTGCAGAAAATGGAAAATAGATTAATGTATTTTAATTAGGTTAATGCATTTTTTTAAAAAAAAGGGAAAAATTTATTTCTTCATATTGGTCTGGCACAGTAATGAAAAAATATAACAAATAGTTTCTGTTTTTAACCTTAAAGTTGTCAAAATGAATCTTTTTAGTATACTCACATTTTACCAGATTTGTCAATCTATCCTCCCTCATGGTTGGCTGAAAACTACTTTTTATTAATTTTAATTTCAAAAGCTTTCTCACATCAAGCAATATATATCCATATAGTAGTAAAATGTCTTAGGGATAAGTTCAACAGCAGAGGTTCATAAAATCCCATTTTACAATAAATTCCAGAAATTTTAATACTGAGCATGTCAAGGTTTCTTTAGAACTTATTCTAGCAGCTTCCAAATGTCTCCACTCAGAATAATGTTTCTAAAATATCTTTTCCAGTAAATTTAACATAAATTTATATCATATTCAATAAAAACTTTCAGTTTTTCTTGTTCTGCAGAAATCAGAGGTATTATTTGATCTCTTGCTTCTAATGTCCAGTTCTCGGCAAGAACAATGAGGTGACTTAATCCTAGCTATTCTTATATCTCCTAGCAATGTAAGACCAGCATCTCTTGTTATTTTTCTTGTTATTTTTGGAATATTTCAGTGCCCAAGGACAGTTGCCTCAGTGATGGCTGATTCTTGTGAGGCTCTGCTGTAGTCAGATAAAGGAAGCTCTGATATGATTTATTTTTGCAGCCGCTGTAGCTTAAATGTTTCCACTTTGATACCATTTTGGTGACTTTTTGTTCCTTTCAATGTTATGTGGCATAATTTCAGCTTTCTTCAAAATTTCTGTGTGTTGATCTTCAAACAACAATTTTAAAGCTCGCTGTTTCACTGTACATTGTTCAAGGATGATTTTGGCTGTTTGCAAATATTTTGGGGTCTGATTAACCTCAACTAAACTTCACACCAGAAAAAAAAAGATAACTCAGAAAATAAAAATTGCATGAAACAGGGAGAAATTTTAAGTTAATCCTCTTGGGCCCACATTTTCTTTTGGATTGCATAGTACTTTGAAGATGGAAATTAACCTTTCAAACATGTTTTGACTGTGAAGCTCCATAATGAGCAGACCATCTAATCAGGGAAAGTCTTTTCACTGTTATACACACATTCTGCAGCATTTTCTGTCAATGAGGTGAGAATTAAATGAACGAATAAATTTTTTCCAAAGTTCCAAAAAGGCCATATGTAAAAAACACTTTCAAAAGAAGTGAACTCTGCCAAAGTTGAGTGCTTTACACAAGACATACATAAGGACTGAGAGTAATTTATTTGATTTGTGCCTGACACCATTATGAATATCTATCATAGTTTTGGCTTTGTCACATGATTAGGCTCATCCACCATAATTCAGTTGTTTCAACATCTCTTCAGTGGGCTCAGCAACACTTTTTTCCAGAAATAGCAAAGAAGTCAAAGAATGATTCCTTTATTACGACTTTACCATTTTCAATGTAGAAAAATCTGACCACTTTGCACATTTGATCAATGTGTGAAAGATGGAGACTACTAGCAAAAATAATTCCTAAGTATTATGCTTTTTAAATATCTGCCACTATTGAATGGTATTGATTTAATGTTTTATTTTCTTGATTCATTTAGTTAGTAATTTAAAAGAAAGAATATATGTCATTTCCTTAAAGATAGCATTCAGATTCCATAGAATATGGCATGTACAAACTAAAATTTGCACATATCAACCAGATACAGCATACCTCACAGCTTGCAGTTTCACTTTTTTACATTTTAAACACAAATAAAAACTCCAAATGACCACTAGGACTCTGTAACAGAATTGAAGTTTTCTAGTTCTATTTCCTTCTCTTTACAATCATTGTGCTATAATTATTTAACTTAAAATCATTTAAAAAATAAGAATATGGAATGATGGCTGTCTCCTAATTGAACCTTTATGGACTTACTCTTAAAAGCAATGCAAGTTACAGAATCCCTGTGTATTGGGGGCCAGCTGATTAATGAAGAGTTCTTCAAATTAACTTTCACACAGAACAAATATTTATTGAAGAATAAGCAATAAATATTTGAAGCCCTTTCTTTCTCTTCTCTATTTCTCCCTCTCTAACCAATAATTGTTTAGAATTTAGACCAATAAAAGTTATTTACTGTGAGAAGTATTTTTTCACTGATATTGCTTAAAATTTCCAGTGTATGATGATGATAAAAGGCATACTGACTTACAGATGGTATTATTATTGTTTTTAAATGCTCTACAAATAATGTACTACCTCATTACCCACACTGTGGTAGACCCTCCCACCACCCCGTCCTTGGTACAATACTGATCTCTAATGATTCTCCAGCCAAGAGAATCATTTTTAAGGTCTACAGTCTTTTTTAATAAGTGGAAATTGGTTTCCTGTTTCATGACTGAGTGTTTGCTTTGCCATCAGGCTAGATGACATGCCTTGGTGCTTTCCAGTGGAAGAAATTTGATATAGTGGCATAGCCTGAAGAAAGGATAAATTGTCCCTAAAGTTCTAAGAGTGTGTCTGAGGCCCCAGTGTTGGGTTATGATACCTAGGAAAGTTGTTTGGGATAAGTCTAGATAATAAAACTATATTACCACAAGAATAAGAACAGCAACCTCATTAGCATGGACAAAGGGCTGCCCCCTTGATAGCAAAAAAAAAAAAAAAAAAAGGAAACCAACTTGCTTTGTGTAGCCTCATAAGGACACAAGTTTTTTTCCATTTCCATCCAACCTACCCTAACATCCCTCCCTATCAAAGCTTCTGGAGCCTCAAGCTAATCTGTGCTAGGTAACAGGGGAAAGAAGTTGGTGGGTAGGAAGAGACCTTGAATATAAGAGAAATTTTAAGTGAGGAGGATCAGCTTTTAACAAAGAAAATGACCCTATCTTAATAACCGAACATGTTTGACAAGTTATGGAATCAGTCAGAAATGTCTGGGAGATGTCTTGGAATCAGTCAGGGAGTCTGTTACCTACTGGGAAAAAGTAAGGTGTCAATAGACTGAATTACTAGGAGTTTTTTGGAAAAAAATATAGGAACTTTCATTTTTGTACTTGAGTAAGTTGAGATTCTTCACTGGGCATCAGTTGCATTCCACTTGGTACTAGATTGGGTGATGCACTGCTTTCCCTGTACTACTACTCAGAGGGAACCAGAGACTGTTTTTGCTATCAAGGGGGCAACCAACCCTTTGTTCATGGTAATGAGACTGCTGTTCTTATTGTTGTGGTAAAATAGAGACTGTTTTCCAGCTGGCTCCCGTTTTCCTTGTTCTTTGTTTCTAGGAGTTGTGCTAGTCCGGCCCTTGACTTGCTTTGTGATTTGCTTCCTTTGACATTAACCTTTCGGCCTTGAGTTTATCCTCACATCAGCTAAAGTTTCAAGAACAATTTAGTCCTGGAGCTGTTTCCAAAGATGGGTGCATGGGTCTAACATGCACAGAATTCTCTCAAAGATTAGCCAAAAGCTCTTGCATGAATCATGGCAACTCATCCTCTTCAAAAGACATGATTCTCTCTTTTTGTTTTTAAAACTTTTGTTACATTCTATTTTTTTTTTTCATTTGTTCTGCTCTGTGTTTCCAGAGGAGTGACCCATAGTTTTCCTATGGACCTTATAATTACAAAGTCTAAATGATTTTTTTATGTAAATGTCTCCTAAATTGTTAACATACTGAAATCTCTTGTTTAAATAATGACTAGAAATTATTAAATTTCAGTTATGTTTGCATAAAGCATTCCATCATTTGAACACTGAAAAATCTTTTTAAACTATTTGTTGTGTTGGATTAAGAAATTGCTTTTTTTGTCTGTGTTTACAGAAAAAAAGAACCATGCTATTTCAAAAGTGTTTTATCTTTGGTCTCATTTCTTTCTAAATGTGTAGCTATTGAGCACTGTATCTTTTGTGACAAAGATTGTAAGGGTATTAAAAAAAATGCTAAGCAAGCTTTATCATAGCTATTATTAGCTTGGAAGATTTTGAAAAGTTTTTTTGGATTTCAGATACTCTTGTCAATATATTTTCTATAATTAGAAATAACACAGAAGGATACAAGGAAGACAGGAATTGTAATTCCTCATTCGCTATCATAAGCCAAACCACATAAGAACTTTTAAGTTTCCGAGGTGGGTATGTGTGTTTTCCGATTGTCCATTGACATTCCCCTCCTGGATTTTGCTAAAATCATATTTCCCTAAATATCCCAAGACCTTTTCTTGATTAGGTCACATAAGACAAACTCTACGATTAAGAGTCTTTCTCACAAATAAGAGATGAGCTGTCCACAGTATGAGACTTGAGTTAGGTAGGGCCAGTTGGGTTTTTGGTACCTTTCCATAATCCCAGGGAATAAAACAATTTCTGGGAAATATATTACCTATGTTTCCTAGGACACCAAATAAGATAATAATAATAGCCTCATGCTTGCAAAGCCCTTTATAGTTTTTACCATGTATCTACATTTTAAAATTTATTCTTCCTCATGGTAATCCCATGAAGTAGGTATTATTATCTCCATTTTGTAAGATGCTAATTTACTTTCTTAATATCATGGGCCTCCATCCCAGGTCAGTCAGTGCTTTTCTGCTCATCTGCTACTTTGGCTTCACTTCTGGTGGATAAACCTCTCACAGAGAAGCCCGAGGACCACCTCCCCCTCAGAACACCTCTCTGCCCCCAGCATATGGAAATCTTCTCTGCATGACTCGTGGCATCACCTCAGTTACCATATTGACAATTTCAATATGAAAGGGAAGATTTTCCCCCAAAAGTGACTCCCATCTCCCATATGACACATTGTGACACAGTTTACGTGATTGGCCATTTTAAAGTTCATGCGTCTAAAAAAATGTCATGTACATCTCAAAATGTAAACTCTTAAGATATAGAATAAATTTCATAGCCTCATTTAACTTGATTCAAGTTAATAAGAATTAAATATCCTCTTCTGTTCACTCACAGGTACATTCCTCTTCCAGGTTCCCTCTATAGTCCTGGCTGTGGTTCTAGTTCATCCTATTATTGCTCCTCAGCTGAGGTCAAATTCTCTAGTTCCCAAGAAAAGTGTAGACTTTTTCTATTTGGGTCCCAGGACTCCTGCTGAGACTCTTGGAGAAATTATTCTCTTCCCTATCATTTGGTCTTTGACTTAGCACCACTGAGTCTATTCAGAGAAATACCCAGAACTCTCAGGCCTTTTGACTGGCACTTTGCCTATTTCTAGCCTTTGGTGGATATACTCTGAGAATGTCAACTGGCCTCCAGTATGAGGCTAAGCGTCCCATGAGGAAGGCAACTCCATCTTGTTTATCTTTTATTTCCAATACCTAATATAGTGCCTGGCACCTACTAGATGTTCCATAAACATTTATTGAATGAATGAATGAATGAATGAGAAGTCTGTGTCTTCTCAGTTTATAATGGGAAAAAACTAAAATGGGAGAGGTAAGTGAATTGGTCAAATATGTAGTTGTTGGTGACAGAACCAGGGCTTGAAACCAGATCTACTCACACCCATTCTGATGTATTTCCTCTGTGCATATAACATGCAGCCTTTCAACCATTTCTGTTCCAATTCAATGCATTCCTAGCAGGCAGTTTTCCTACACTAATGAACTGAGTGTCCTCTGTGTAATCTCTTATCCCCCTACCCCCAGAACTTATAACTTCTCTAAAAGTCCCACCACTTTCATCATAATGCATGATCTCTTCTACAGCCCCATTTCATATAGGCAATGTAGTGGTGCATCGGCAGGGGAAAAAATCATTTAACCCTAGGTATTATAAAAATACCTTACCACATGAACAGCATAAAATTTTTATATGTTTAAATTAATTATGTTATTATAAAACTAACAACTGTAGTAAAATTTCGAACACTTTTGAAGGTGTAAAGTGAAAAGTAAAAGTCCCTTTCTCATAGATTCTCAGTGTTTCTTTCTAGATGTGAATACTATTAGCAATTTCTTGTGTATGCTACCAGGAAGCTGTCTTGCAAAACCCAGCACATACACATATCCTCTTAACAAAAAACACAACTAGCATTCACAATCAAAACAATGTCAAATGAAGAAAACAAGCTTCAGAGTGATAGAGAAATAAGAAAGCAAGTCGAAGAAGTTATAGCATTTAGACAAATTTTAAAATAGGCACATTTAAAAAGGCACACAAAATAATATTGTATTCATGTTACCTATATTTGAATGAAAAAGTATAAAAATAGATTAATTAGATACACATTAAATTCATGCTCTGAAGAGATGAGTTAGGTGCAAGGAATAGGAGAGGACAAAGGGATGTCAAATTTCTCTGGAATTTTTATTCTTTATACATACACACATACATTTTAAAAGAACTGTGACCAATGCTAGGAATTGTCAGCTTCAGGTCTAGGTTCCTTAAGTGGGGAAACAAAGGATGGCTGTTAAACAGTTAGAAAAATCAGTTTGTCCAGTTCCAAGCAATGGTCATTCTAGCCACTTCTAGGAATATCAGAGTATCTTGTAGCTAAATATTGGCATCTGTTCTCTTCAGCTATGCTCTCTTCCCCCTGTCTTCTGGATCTGATGAGGTTTGTGGCTGATGCTCACAGCCAAAGAGGCTGAGTGTGTGCACATGTGTGCATGGCAATGTTCAGAGCTGGCCCACGGAGGCAGTGTGTGGCAAACTGTAAAGCCCCCTCCCTGCTGATCAGTTCCCCTCCACCAAGTAGCTGCACATTTCCTCTTATCCGTACCTACCTCTTTTCACTTGCAGAGCAAGCCTAGGTTAGAAGGTCTGCTGAAGATGGCCTCCGATAACCAAGAACACTGTGTTTTGTCGTGTTCTGTGATGAATGGGAAATGCAGACTGCAGAAAATCAGCTCTTCCTGTTTGAAAATGTGAACTGACCTAAGACAAATAGATGATCTGGGATGAGGGTGGCTCAGTGTGGGGTCAGGCAGTCTGTTCCCAGCTGTGCTCTCCCCCAGGACCACCAGCATGTATTTGGCTAGTGATCTTCCAGACACATCCCACCTGTTGTTCACTGTCTCTCCACCCCAGTTGAGTGTCCTCTCAGATGGTAGTAGTGCCTACAGGATCCTGTCTTCAGCGTGTTATAAAATTTCAGAGTGGAAATTTCTATTAAGGCTTCATGTAAATGATTTTCTTTCATTGGTTAAAGGGGATACTATGCTAACCTCACGCCTTGCATAATTAAAAGAGTTTGGATGTTTTTGTTGTTCTTGAGAGGGTTGTTTTGTTTTTATTTCCCTTTGTCTTCATTTTGGCCTTGCCCCTCTTTGTCTTTTCGTGTAGACCAGATAGGCAGCTTGTTTATACATAATTTGGAGGAAGATTTTATCTTGGATAGGAAAAAGAATCATGGATTCACCAGGCTGTGGTGGTACATTCACTCTTCACCCTTTCCCCCATTCAGTACATATTGTTTCTCCTTTCAAACATGTGATTGAATTAGCTCTTTTCATATAAAAGAATTCTTACTTAAATAAAAAGTAAATTTAAAAAATCCTAAAGCTGAAAAAAATTTGCCAGTTTCAAGAATAAGTTCATGGGTGACAAATTATTTTTTTTAAATATTATTACTTTAAAAAAATGTATTTCAAATAAAAAGTTTACAAGCAAAGCAGATTCATTTGATACATAAAGTTGTGTGCTGCACTTTTTTCATTTAAAAACATATCCTGAAACACTTTAATTATTTTAGTATACAGAGATCAGACTTATTTTTAAATGGCTTCATGTCACTGAACTGTATGCTTAAAATGGTTAAGGTAGTCAATTTTATGTTATGTACATTGTATTACAATCCCTTAAAATTGCCAAAAAAAAAAAATATCTCTCAGTTTTCATGGTATATCACTATATTTCAGTTTACTGCTCCCCTCTGGATGGCCATTTATGTTGTTTGCAGTTTTTTTTTTGTTTGTTTTTTTGTTTGCTATCACAAATACTGTAATAGATCTAAATGCACATTTATATTTTATCACATGCGTCCCTCTGGATAAAGAGATTTTTTTATAAAATAAAATGGCTTTTGGCTCGCCATAGAATTTTTAAATGACTTCAGATGCTCCTCAACTTATGATGAGGTTGCTGATAAACCCATGATAAGTTGAAAATAACAAAAATGCATTTAATACATCCAGTTTACCAGACATCACAGCTTAGTCTCGCCCACCTTAAATGTGCACAGAGCACTATATCCAAAGCATGCTGGCCACACAGTACGCTATAGAGTATTGGTTCTTTGCCTTATGATTGTGCCTGATGGGGAGCTGAGGCTCGCTGCTGCTGCTGCCCAGTACCTGCTGCATATCAATGGCCGGGGGAGGGGGGGTTGGGGGGGAAGGTCAAAATTCAAAGAACGTCTTCTGCTGAATGCATATCCCTTTCACAGCATTGTAATGCTGAAAAATTGAAAGTTGAACCATCTTAAGTCGAAGATTGTAGCCTGAGCAAAATTTTAGACATATTTCATTTACAAATATGATATTTGGCCAAGGTAGTTCATGAAAATTGTTAGTCTTTGGGGCAAAACTGCAGTCTCCTTCTAATATTTTTAAGTTTAAAATTTGTTAACATGATTTTGGTTAAAATTCCACTATTAGTTGTTTTTTTTGTTTTGTTTTGTTTTGTTTTTTGTTTTTTGTTTTTTGTTTTTTTTTTGGTGTTGGCTTAAGGTTTATCCCCTGGGAATAAGTTTCTAGTTGTTTATAGCTTAGCATGATTGGCTTTATCAGCTTCTTTTCTCAGATTAGGTTATCATAAGTAAATAAATAAAACTTGAGCAAGAAAGACATTACCAGGGTGCAGAGAATTTTCTCAAAGCAGAGCAAAATTCCCCACAAGGCAAAAAAGTACGCCCTACTAAAGGTTGTAAAGGGCAGACCCATCTATTTCATATAAGCTTTCAGTATATAGAAACCAAGTTGTCACTTTCAACTCTCAAAGAAAAATTTTAAAGTACAGTAGTGAAGATTTTAAAGTTTGTGTCAGTTGAGTGTGAAACTTGGAGATTTCTGATGTAGCTAAAATTGCCTTATACATCTTTGTTGTAAAATTTTTACCTGGGCTCTGTCATTGGAGGTATTACATTGGATATTTTCACTCACTCTTATTTTTAGGCTTTTGCATTTCACAGATACTGCAAATAATGGAAATAAACATTTGCCTGGAAATCTGGGTGGATGCTCTCTATTCGGTGAGGCCAATTATGTGGCAATGCCCATAAAGGGAGGGTGTAGTGGACATGCCACTGTATAGACTTTTCTTTCTACCCACATATAACCGTGGAGGAAATGCTGGACTTCATCCCCTCCCACCCCACCCCCACCCCTGCCATATTTGTAGGCATTTGTATATTGTTTAAAAAAATACAGCGAGGAGTGCAATAAAAACCAACCGACGAACGAATAAATAAAAAACCAGTCTTCATGCTAGAACCGCCTAAACCTCCCTGGTTTGGGGGACTCGGAGCTTAACGTCTCCAGACCCGCTCCCTCGCCCACAGAAATTGCAGCCTACTTCTTTTATTTATGCTTTTGCTGTTGTCCTGGCCATCGGGAGACTACAAATCCTGTCACGGGGCTGTGCTCAGTAGTCCTAACAGCCGTGATGGAAGCTGGAAGTCAATGCTGATGAAAAGGGAAAATGAAAAAAGGATCGAATGTGTTAATGCACTTTTGAGAGGCGGGTTGAGGGGGAAGGGGAGGGGGAGAGGTTTGGCGTTTCCTTGCTGTTTGGAGACATGCAAGCTCGGGATCAGAAATGCAGATATGATTTAGTTAACATCATGTTATTTTTGCATTGCATAACCCTTCAAGGATTTGCATGCTATTGTTACTTGACGGCTGAAGAAGCGGTTTTAAATTTGGGCTCTCATAAAATATTAAAAGTGCAAGAAAACCCATTTTAAAGTCTGTATCCAATGAATTGCTTTTTAGAAAAACTGAGCATATGTACTATTTACATAGAAATACTGTCCCCCTCATGCAGGTATGTACACATTCGTGTATAATTTTAAATGACAGGCACCAATTTAATGCAAAAGCTAGGGCCCATTAGTTCCCTGAGAAGGATTGATTCTCCATAGCTGGAATGGCGCATACAGCTCCTAGATAATTTGTAATGAATTGAATTTTCCTTCAGCATACCTAATTAGTGACTCTTTCTTTTGCTACTTGAAAGGATATAGACATTTAAATAGATAAATGTTTGGAAATTCTGTTCACATGCCAGAAAGGCCTTCATGTTTATGGGGTCTGTGGAAAAAAATATATGGGAAAAGAGAATGCTTCCTTCTGGAAAAATTAAGTTGATCAGGGGTTTGCTTTAAGAGTGTTACACGTTTTTTGGCGATTCGCAGAATTACTTTACAAATTTTTTTGTTTTTAAAATAACATTTTTCAAAAGTTAACCTATGCATATAATAAGAAACTTAAAAACACAAGGAACAAAGAACAAAGTCATCCATAATAACAAGCAGTTTGCAGTTTGACATGTCCCCTTCCAGGTGTCCTGTGTGAACAAATTCTTATGTGAGGCACCTCCTCAGCCTCAAGCCTGCCTTCTGGTGGCCTCTTGGCCTTGTGCCTGGATGACCGGCCCTTCAGCGTCCCTTAGTGGTAAAGCGTGGGATCACTGGAGGACGTTTCTCGGCTTTGCACAGAGAGGTTTGCACAGAGAGGCTTGCAGGGTCACTCCAGAGATAGATGCTTGGCTCATGTACTGGGAAGTGGACTAGCGGAGGTCTATAAATAAATTTCTACTCTTCAAAAATGTATTTCGGCCATTGACCCAAGACTTGAAAAAATCATTTCTGGCAACCCCGTCAATATGGATGCTGAATATGAATTCAGGCTTCTGTTTCATTTTCTCTTGAATTAATAGATCACTTAAAAAACCCACACGGCATAGATTAGACATTTAAAAAACAATCTAGTAATTTAAAAATTACAGTCCTCATGTAAATTCTCATGTAAATTCTAACTCTACTCCGTTTCTTATCACCGGCAGCACTGTATGCATTGAACTATGCCAAACATTAACAAATAATAAGTCACTTCCCATAAAATGTGAAGGCAGCCAAGAAAATAGAGCTAATTTGGTGGGCTGATGATGTCAGTGAATAGGTGGAAGTTTAGTGTCTATTGCCCTTCAGAGAATAATGAGTTAAATTGCATATTATCGTCAGTTAGAGGTTAAATACTATGGCCAAAGATAAGGAGTTTGAGGATTTTTCATCGAATAGTAACCAAAGGGACCTGTCTTTCCACATTAAAATTATCTGTATCAGTTGAGACCAAGTCTACCAGTCCTGAAATAGCATAGGAATTGACCGCCTCTGACGTCAAGATATTTAAGAAAACAAATTTTATGATCTGAACTAAGAGGACATTGGCTTTGTTTCTCAATTTTTCAGGATACCATTTTAAATTAAACAAAACAAAAAGTTGGTTTTCATATAGATAATAGTCAGGGTTAATACATAGCCTATAAACTTAGAAAAGCAACAAAAAATGCATAGTCTTTACTTATGAGAGAAGAGTTCCATTTTCATTCAATAGTTTAATCAAAGAACATTCTTTCATGCTTTATTTTTAGATGTTTTCTATGGCACAGTCTGTATTTGCAAGACGTAAAAGATCACCTATAATTACTGTTGATAGAATCGTCTAATTATTAAGTGATACAGCGTTCTAACAAACATAAGTTCTCCCCCAAAATGAAACAAGCAAAGCCAATAGAGATAAATCAGTGTGGAAAAAGTAGAACAGAGGTGAGCTATGTGACCAAAGAGCATGACCCAGTACACACTTTATTGGCCTCTCTTTGTGGGATGTTACTGGTTAAATGTCATGGTACACTAAGACCCCTTACCCCACGGCTGCAAAGTCAGTAGTAGCATTTCACTTCATTGAAAGCAAATGATGCAAGGAAATATTTGGCTTGAGTTTACCAAGATTGAGCATCAGAGTTTTGGATCAGGCCCAAGAGTATGCTAGTTAACAACCAGCACTCCAAAAGAAATGTCTTCATTTGAAGCATTTACTGGTTTTCTTGTTATAAATACTCCCACAACAACTGAATTTGAGTTACATATGCAATGTGACTGAACATGAATTTGGTAAACAATGATAACTATCAACTTGGTGAGTTGGTGCAAGCAAGCTTTTGTGCACCCTCTTCCTAAGCTTTAAAGCTTTTCTGTAATTAATGTGTGTGGGAAATTCTATAAACATTGCCATTTTTTTTAGTCTTGTACTGAGCAAGGCATAGCAATGGAACTGTGCCAATGATATTTTTTTTAATGTGTATTAATATACTTTCATATATTGGTGCTATTTTCCTGGATTATTCTAATGAAAAAAAATTCTAAGAAACAATGGCTAGAGTAGACATCATATTCTGTCAAACTGATGGCTTTTCTGAGCTGGACACTTTCTCATATTTTCCTGTGAGACTGAGATAATTTCTATTCTCAAACTACAACTATCATATTTAAACAAGTTCTGCTCACTCAGGTTCCCTATCTTTTGCTGACCACAATATGGGACTATTTGTAGCCCTGGTTCCCTCTAGTTTGATGGTTCTTGACCCTGGTGCCGGTACAGTTTGGAGGCTAAGGGGATGCATAGCATGTGAGTAAGAAAAGGGTGAAAGAGGGTTTGGAGAATAGGTAGGAATCGTGTCATATGGGGCAATAGTGATCTTGGCGAAGAGTTCAGATTTCATTCCACGTGCAATGGAAAGCAATCAAAGTATTTTAGATTGACATATGACAAGGTCTTATTTATGTGGTTGTTGTTGCTTAAGAAAGGATCACTCTAAGTACTGTGTGGAGATAGGAGCATGCTTTGGTACAGAGGAATAGCTATAAGCCTATTGCAATAGTTCAGCTAGATGATGGTGGGTTAAGATAGGTGGTATCAATGGAGAGGAGACATGTGGACAGATTCTCCTTATTCCTTGAATATAGGCTTAAAGAACTGGGTGGGATGTGGTTCCATATACTGAGATGCAGAAAACTTGTTAGTTTGGGGATATCTATTAAATGTCCAAGAGGATACCTCAATTTGGCAGGTAGCTGTCTGGAATTTAGGGTAAAAGTCAGTGCTAGAAAGTCAGTGATGAAAATTTAGAGTGTGGTCTATGTATTTATGGCCATAACATTAGATGAAATCCCCTAGGGAGAGAGAAAAAATAAAAACAAGGAAAGGATCTGATCTAAGAATGGGAGCCAATGAAGGGGGTTTTATAGATAGGAGATTCTAGAGTATTTATGTAGTATCAATAGAGAGAAGGAATGAATGATTCAGGAAAAAGAAAACTATAAGAGTAGAGGAGAAGGGAGAAGAGATACTCTAGGGCCATAGATAGGAGTGGACACTATGCATTATGTAGAGTTTCATATATTAATATGTAGAAGCTTTATATATTGGGTCTGTATAAAGAGAAATGTGAGGAATAATCAGTGTTTTATAGACACTTAATTTAATAATGGAATTGATGTATGAATGACATATCATCTATTATTCTCTCAGCATATATGCTGATTTTTTTCAATCACCTGTTATTATAATTTTATATCTAAACAAATGCAAAAGGTGCTCTTGTTTCAGCTTTTTACAAATCTTTATCCAAAGGATAAAATTATCATTCTTTATACAAATTACAATGAATATTAATTACCAATTTTTAAGAAAAAGTTTTATCTTGACTTTATTTCAGATTTACAGAAAAGCTTCAGAATAGTACAAATAACTTTTTACACTCTTGACTCAGATTTCTCAAATTTTATTACATATTTGAAATCACTTTCTTTCCCTGCTACACTTACACACCTTTAAAAAAAAACATTTGAAATTAAGTTACAGACAAGCTTAGCCCTTTACCACTTCAATGTGTATTTCCTAAAAACAAGAACATTCTATAATATAAACACAGTGTAATGATCAAAAACAGGAAATAAACATTGATACAGTACTATTAGCTAATCTATCAACCTTATTCAAATTTCATCAATAGTTCTAATAATGTCTTTTACAGAACCAAAAATCCCAGATCATCTGTCATGTTACAGGCCAGTTTTTAAATGCTCTGGATATTAAATGAAATTAGGGAATTATTTGTTTTTCTTTTCTCCTTAGGCAAAATAATGATATAGTGGTTATGTAAGAAAATATCTTTGTTCAAGCAGTTTTAGTGCTCATACATCCTAGACATTAATTTAAAGTGAAACCAGGAGCCAGTTTATGTGATCTTTCTCCAGCAGTTTTCAGCTGCTCACATGCAGGCAGAGAAGTCAGCCAACTGAGTTTAAATCAGGGTTGGAGTTTGCAAGGTGAATAAGATGAAGAGATAAGGCAAGGGAATGATGATAATTTTGAACTGTGGAATCCATCCTGGGTAAGGCAAAAAGTGAAGACAGAATGGAGTTGCGAATGCCCAGAAATTAGGTCAGCAGATTGGAGGTCTTGGTGAAATTGGAGAATTGCTGCAGGGGCAAAGCAGCTGGAAGAACTGGAGGTGGGGATCAAGACGGGAGGTACATGAAGTCAAATTTCAGAAGTGGTGGTAACAGAGTATGGAGTAAGACCCAGATATTGATGTGCAGAGAGGTGGGGAAAGAAGATTGGCTAACACAGGGCTTAAAAGAAGAGTACAGGAGTGAGGAAATCAATGAAGTGAGAGGAGGCAGGAGTGAGTAGGTCACGAGTAAAGTTAACGAGAACAAGGTGAAGAGGGGATGTTGAGCCAGAGATCAAGTCTCTGAAAAATAAGGGCATAAAAATGAGAATTTTAAAGAGGACACAATGTTGTTGGCATGGCTGGGGCTGGGGATTTTGAAGGAGAAAGAAGGAGAAAATGATTTAGAAATAATGATGGGAAATGAGGAAGATATTTTCATTCCCTGGAAAATGAGAAGGCCAAGAGGGAATAGGGCAGCTGCTTAAAACCATTTGAGTAGTTTGTTCTCATGTGGGAAAGTACAGGCCAGTGTTTTTCAGTCTTTTTTCATAATTACCTCCCTACAGAACCTTTTAAGTGACATTAGTCCCCCCTCCCTTGTCTAGTGGATGCCTGAAACTGCAAAAGGTGCTAAACCTTATATAAACATTTTTCCTATATATACATTTCTATGATAAAGTTTAATTTATAAATTAGGCATAGTAAGAGATTAACAATCACCAATAATCAAGTAGAACAATTATAACAATATAGTGTAATGAAAGTTATGTGAATGTGCTCTTTCACTCGGAGTATCTTGTACTGTCCTCACCCTTTTTCTTGTGATGAGGTGAGATGATACAATGCCTGCATGATGAGATACATTTACAGTTTGAGATGTGACAACAAGACTAGCACAATTTTCTTTTTCCTTCTTCACAGTTTCACAAATAGAAGATTTGTTCTTACCGTTATCTTAGAAACTTCAGCATATGATATTTTTCTTTCCTTATTAAGGCAAGAGTTTTCACCTTTCCCTTAAAGGAAGAACTTTATCACTTCTCTTTGGCCTATCCAAATTGCTAGCATCACTACTCTTGCTCTTCAAAGACATTATTAGGTAAAATAAGGGTTACTTGAACATAAACATTGCAATACAGAGACAGTTAAGCTCATGAGATGGCTACTAAGCGACTGACAGGCGGGTGCTTACACAACTTGGAGACATTGGACAAAAGGTATGATTCATCTCACGGGCAGGATGGTGTGAGATTTCACGATGGCACGAGATTTCGTGATGGTGCGAGATTTCATCACACTGCTCAGAGAGGCCTACAATTGAAAACTTATGAATTGCTTATTTCTGAAATTTTTCATTTAATATTTTCAGACCACAGTTTACCTCGGGTAACTGAAACTGCAGAAAGCCAAACTGAAGATAAGCAGGTGTGGGCGTGGAAAGTGTACTGTATCCTAATTACCCCACCCTCACCATGAAATCTTAATATGATGTGTCTACAATATACCTGTTTATGTGCTGTATGTGTATCTGTGCTTGATACATGAAAAGAGTAAAAATTTTTTTTGTCTCCCCCCAAGAATTACTTTTTGTCCCTTTGGGGGCTATATTGCCCCCATCCATTGAGACAAAGCAGGGATAGGCTGAGGTGATTACAGTGTAACTGTCAAAAATAAATACAGACTTAGTAAGGAGATACTATTCAAAGAGGTTGTGAAAAGAGAGAAGGAGGAGTGTGTTTCTCAAGTAAAATTCAACTTTGTCACCTCCTTGGTAGAAGCTGCACGGGGACAGAATTTTAGTTCAATGTAAAGAAGTTTCTAAGAGTCAGAATTTTCTGAAGGTGAATGGATTGATATTCCTGGGCACTGGATTTGTTCAAGCAACTATAGAGATGCCATTGAGGTAGTCATGTGTCACAAGATTGGCTCAAGACATGAATTGAAAGCCTATTTGAACATGGGACTTTAAAAGCATAAGACACTGAGAATATATCCATCTACTTTGGAAAATACCTTGAGCATTACCTTTCAAATACACTTCCCCAGCAAGTTTAATCTCAAATCTGAGACCCAGCACTGTATTTGAACTTCTCACTCCCTGTGCCCTGTAAGGTCTGGCTCTGCACGCTGGTTCTCGGGAGGCAACAGAATTCTCATCTAAAGCATCCAGGAACTCTAAAAACCAAAGAAGAAAACAGAGCTAAAACATAAGCGGTAAAGTGAGTTTTAAGTTGAGGGGTCTCTAAAGGTCTGGGAATCTGAAGGAGGGAGGAAAGAGCAACTGAGTTAAAAGTGGGTTGGTGGGTAAGAAGTTGTGGACACTTCCCTACAACACCTTTTCCCCATAGAAGCCATCCCAGGTGAGCCAGGGGGACTCACAGGGCATGATGGGAAGGTATACATTTACACCTCTCACATAGCACTCTCACACTGTGCCCTTGATCAGCGTACTTAATTTATCCTCCTGGGCCTCTAGATCTTATCTATGAATGATGGGGTCTCCAGCCCCCAGGCCACAGACCAGTTTCTGTGCATAAACTATTAGGAACCAACCAAACAGCAGGTAAGCAGTGGGCAAGCAAGCAAAGCTTCATCTGTATTTGCAGCTGCTCCCCAGCGCTAGCATCACCACCTCAGCTCCTCTTCAGATCATCAGGGATTAAATTCTTATAGGAGCACTGGTCCCTGGTGCCAAAAAGGTTGGGGACCACTGCTCTAGAAGGGTCCAGATAGTCTCACAGTTCTCTTTCCCGTGCTAGAATTTTTGAATTCTCTCAAGTTTGCCTAATTTTTTTCAGATTCTTATTCCTATAGAACATATTCATTATTCTTAAAAAAAAAAACATGAATACAGTAGGATTAACATGCTCCATTTCTCACTTCTTTTGTGAGCTATTTTCTTCCACTTGGATTACCAAAATCTTGAATTGTAGTTTTCTTTTTAATCTTCTTGATTGAGGAAATTTTGTGCATTGCATACAATTTGTTTTGCAATCTATTTATGTTTGGATTTTAAGTTAAATACTAAAAAACCCAAACTTAATTTTTGTCACTAAGCAAATTTAAACGTGTTTCATTTAGTTTCTAATGAAAGAACTCGAAAAGAAAATACCTCCTATAATCTCATAAAGATACTGAATTTTAATTAAATATGGAATTTGGCTTCATATCATACATAATTAAAATCATAAAGGCAACTTAGAAAAAAATCGTGTTTGATGTATTTTAGTTAAAATCTTCAGCTCTGAACTAAATAACTGTTTAATTCCTTTGCTAAATAGAAATTAAGAAAATTGTTTTAACAAGTTTGCAGTTTGAGGAACACATTAGTGGATTTCATCGACCTTCTCTTGAATATACACAGAATATTTTAAATCTTATACTTTAACTAGTTAATTCAACAACTGGATTTCTATTATCTGCCAGGCGAGGTGCTAAGAATACGAAAATGAGTACAGCTACTCTCTGCTCTAGAGGAACTTAATTGTGTTCTCCAAAGAGCCAGCCTGTCAAATGTCTCAGCTGGCTGGTTGTACAGTCTGATTATCTGAGTCAAACTCCAGCTCCACCTTTCTCTAGCTACAAAACATTAAACAGGTTGTTTACCCAGTCAGAGTTTTAATTTCTTCATCTGCATAAGAGGAGTAACCATAGAACCTCAAAAGAATATTCTTGCTAAACTATTTAGAATAATGTGTTAAATTTTTAGAATGTGTTTGTGATGCCCTTTTTTGATATGTTAACATGGTCAGGCTACAGTCCCACATTTTCCAACCAAACACTAATCTAGATGTTATAATGAAAGTGTTTTGTAGATGCAATTAAAGATCATAATCAGTTATCCTAAATAAGAGAGATTAGCCTAGATGATCTGGGTGGACCTAATCCAATCAGTTGAAAGGCCTTAAAGTCTGGGATGACTTCTCTGAGAACGAATAAATTATGGCTATGGACAATTACTTCAGCCTGTGCAGGAGAGTTTTAGCCTATGGATTAGTGCCTTTATAAAGAGACACCTTTCTTATATAGGAGAGAGAGAGAGAGAGAGAGAGAGAGAGAGAGAGAGAGAGACCTTACTTCCTCTCTCTCTTCCTGTGAGGAAAACAGAAAGAGAGCTCTCACCAGAGCCCAATCATGCTAGCACTCTGAGATCAGGTTTCCCAGCCTTCAGAACTGTGAGAAATAAATATTTGCTGGTAAAGGAACCAGTCTATGAAATTCTTGTTAAGGCAGCCAGAATAACAAATCAGCAGGCACAGATTTTGTGTTCTCCCTGAGGCCTGGTTATTCAGTTTTTCTTTCTGTGAATTTACTCAGCAGGCTGCCAGTAAGTTCTTCTGTTATCTATTGCTTAAATTTTATTATCTTTGGTTTTTATTCCCTGCAACTAAAACAACTCTAATTGCTACTCTAGGATTTTTGCCCTGACTTCTTTTCTCTTCTCATTGCACATGACCTTCCTGGGCATCCTATTCCTTCTCTGGTTTCGGCCCCTACCTACATGTTCTCTACTCCTTACTAATATCTTCAGCCTAGAGCTCCTCATGAGCTCTCTATCTGCACAGTAATTACCTAACTACTCTTCTCTTTGACTGCTCCCAGGAACCCAGAAACCAACATGTCCCAGAGTGAACTTGTGAACTTTCTCCTCAAATCTGCTGTCTTTCTCCATTCTCTAATTCAGTGATTGACACCACCATCCTCTCAGTCACTCAAGCCAAACACCTCCTCCTCTCCGTTCCCTTGACAGACTAGCAATTGCCTGGCTCTGCTGATTTCTGTTCTTAGTGCCCCTCATATCCATCTACTTCTCTCTACCCCTTATTCCTGCCTCAGGTCCTCAGAGTGGCCTGGGCCGTTGTGGTAGCCTTTCAACTTTCATCCATTCTCATCTCCTTCTCCCTTTCCATCTATTTGCTCCAATCCACACATTTGAGTGTTTTTACCAAAGCAATTTGATCAATTATCTCCCCTGTTTAAAATCTGTCTCTCCTTTAGTCTATATGAAAAAAGTAAACTCAACATGAAAACAAAGCCTCCCAGATCCTACCTCTGCCTGATTTCTCCAGGGTGACCGCTATAAAATGACACATCTCCTTCAATATCAAAATGACTGAGTGTCTTTCTTTTCAGGTTCCCCCCTTCTTCCTTTCCCCTCACGGTCACACTAACAATTCCTGGCATTACTCAAAAGAGAATTTACCTTATTTTGAGTGCACTGGTAGGAGGCGAAGAGAACAGAGCAGCCAACTCTGCAGGGACACCCTGGGCTCTGCGACTGTCATTGCTGTAGTGGCCACAAGGTGGCAGTGATTCTCCAGGGGCCACTGTTATCTCTGACCTTGGGGTGTGGGGAGGAAGTAGGTAGGGCTGGGGAGGAACAGCACCCTCCTGGGACACTGCTAGTAGGTTCCACCTCAACCCCCGCTCTTGTACAGCTGCCATTTTATGATAAAACGATGTTTACAGATTTGAGTCTTGCCTCTTCCCTGGAGCTTCTTCTGACTCACTGCATTCAGGATTCTCTCACTTCCTGGGTATCATGCCCCATTGTGGTTGAGCAACTTGCCCTCAGTAGTCGTACTACCCAAATCTCCAGTCTTGGCACCCTCCCCAGGCATGCCTTCACGTCATTCTGGCTGGCCCCAGGGATCCTACCTCAGTTGAATAAACTCTGAGCTACAGAGCTCTGCTCCTTCTTCTTTAGAACTTTCCTCCTTAACCCCAGAGTACAGGAAACCCTTGCTCTCTTTCTTAGTTCTTGTCACAGAAGAAAGAACACTTCATTCAGGGTGGAAACACTACCAATTTGCCAGAACATAGACTAAGCAAGCACTCCCTCCTAAAAACTTGGGAAGGCAGAAGGTCGAGAGCACAGACAGAAGGGTCAGATTTTGGAAAGAAGAAGGGCATGCAGCTCTACTTCTAAGAAAAGAGAGAAAGGATTAGATGGGTGGATGCTTTTGGAAGAAAAACTTTGGGAGACCCGGAGCCAGTTTCCCTCCATATTTTCATTATGAAGTAGATACAGGTGTCATGTCTACAAATGAGGAGACTATTAAAGGCAAAGCACATTAGCAGTGGGAAGGAGAACTGAGAGGGAGAGGCCAGGTGGCTGAGCCTTGCGCAAAGACTCATCTAATTTTGAAAACCAATTGTTTACTCATCTATGTATTTAAGAATTATTTATTGAGCATCTATCATGTGGTGACACTATTTTAAGAGGTAGGGATACATCAGTGAACAAAATAGAAAAAAATTCCTGTCTTTGGAAAATATTCTCGTTGGGGAGGGGGATTAAAAATAAAGAGTAAACATAATTTATAAGTGGAACAGAATGCTAGAAGGTGATATGCAGATGGAAATAATAGTTCAGGATAAGGGGTATCTGATGTTGCTGTGTGGATGGAGGAGCTGTAACTTAAAATTATAAGTCAGGTGTTTAGGGAGGTCCTCATTGTCCTCAGAAACTTAAAAGAACTGATGGAGTTCACCAATATTGCTATTGGGGGTTTGGAGTGAAGGTGGGAGGGAACAGGTCAAGACATTCAGTGGTAGAGAGCAGCCAGTTAACTTTCTGGCATAGTAATGTCACACCTAAAGTAGTGGAATGCTGGAACGGGGAAAAAGAAAAAAAATGAGATAGCTTGGGCAAGGTAGTATAATATAGGTGTAGTAGAAAAGTAAGGGGGGAGAAATTGAAAGAAATTGATTTGTGGTTGATGGAACAGATTATAGAGAGGTATCTTGTGTTCCAGGTACACAGGGAGGGCAGAAGAAACAGGGAGGTTTTTAAAAGAAGGAAAGGAGGCTTAGTAGAAGTTGTCCGATTGGAGAGGTGGGAGGATTATATGGATAAATAGTGGGTGTCTGGGTTAGAATTTGAGATGTCATTGGTGGAATAGTTCAAAGTGATGACAAAGTCAAGAGTGTGGCCTTGGGAGTGAATTGCCAAACGTGGCCTGTGTGGTACTTACCCATGCATAGTAAACCACAGCTACGACTATGCTCTTCTGAAAGGGATTTAGTTTGTATTCAGTACTATAGAAATTTCTCTCATGCTTTACCAAATGCACAATAGAATTCAATATTCTCTCTAAAACAGGAATACATGAGTGCCTGCTAAGAGATATTATAGGGCAAACAAAATTGTATTTACAAATGGTAGAGAATTTAAATTCCCCCACCAATCCACTCATTTTTCTTATAGGAGATGGATTATTTTGTTCTTTTCTAAGAGAATGAAGCCTGTCTGTATTTATATAAATCTCAGTGAGAGGCATTATAGGGGTGTTGAGGTCGAAGCCATAGCCCATTATAATTTCTCAGTGTTTAAAATGATTGAGAAAAGAATTACTAAATAAATGGTATTAGATCAGCTATTTATTTATTGTGGGGGAAAATAGATAAAATAGACATTACCTTTTATACTAAATTAAATTCTAGCCAGATTTTTTATAGATATTAAAATTATAAAAGTACTGGAAGAAAATATAAGAATATTAATATGTTTTAAGGACAAGGAAAGGTTTAAAGCTGCAACATCAAAGGCAAAAAACAAAATCCACTATTAAGAACTTGGCTACTTAAAAATGTAACAGATTTTTGCAACAAAAATATCAAATTAAAATAAAAATATAGAAAAGGTGTGTGTGTGTGTGTGTGTGTGTGTGTGTGTGTGTGTGTATAAGGGGATGGGTGGGAATTTGCAATATCCCTAATCCAAAGCACTCTTTATGTGTGCAAGAAAAACAAAACCTTTCATAGAAAAACAGGCAAAGAACACAAATGAGCAATCCAATAAAAAAGAAATGCAAATAAACAACACAGAGATATTTAAATATAAAGCTTATGTAGTAATAAAAGAAACGCAAATGATCTTGCAAAGATTAAAAGCACAGTGTTAAAGAGAATGTGGGAAATGTGCACTCACAGGTCTGTCACTGATGAAACTTGATCAGGATAGTCTTGGGGGGTGGGCAGGAAATACAGTTAAGTTTTCCAAATTTTAGCAGGTTAAAGAAATTAACACTTATTATCTCACAAGTTCCATCAGTTAGGAATCTGGGTGCAGCTTAATGAGGCTCTGTAGCTCAGGGTCTCTCTTAAGGTTGCAATTAAGAGGGTAAATGAGGGAGCTGTCATCTCAAAGCCAAAACAGGGGAGGGTCCACTTCCCTGCTGGTAACAGGTATCAGGTCCTCTCTGGCTGTTGGCCGGAGACATCAATCTAGCCCACGCTCAAGTTCACATATCTGAAGGGCTAAAAACCAGTAGTGAGGATTATAGAAGTACATGTTAAAGGCTGCTCACCCCAAGAGTCAATTTGGCAATATGTATCAAAAGCATAAAAAAGTGTACATTCCTTTGGCACATTAGTTCTAATACTTAGATTTATCCCAAGGAAATAATTGAATGCATACACAAAGCTAGGAATGCAAGAATGCTTTTTATGGAATGGCATGAAATATAATGAAATGAGAACAAACAAATGTCAATAGGTTATAGCTACACAACAGAACAGTATGCAGCAGTTAAAAGTTATGTAAATGAATGCAGCATAATTCAGAAAGCTGCTAGTAAGATATCACTGAAATTAAACACAAAGTTGAAAATATCTTTAAAACGTGTACTTTTTATAAAGTATTAAATATACATACAGGGAAAAAATCTGTAATGATAGACTCTGAAATATTAACCATGACTATTTCTTTGTTTTTTCTTACTTCCGAATTTTTCTTAATTCTGCTTATTCATGTGATTTACATTTTCTACAATGGAAATATAAACTTTATAGCAAAATGGGCCAATACTTGAAATGAAAAGCAAGAAAACCAACTTTGCTTGCTAATAGTAATACTGCCCATTTGGACTGCATCTTTGTCAGTTTGGGCTGCTATAAGGAAAATACCATAGACTGTGGCTTAAACAACATATTATTTCTCACAGTTCTGAAGGCTAGGAAGTTCAAGATCAAGGTGTTGGCAGATTCAGTGTCTGATGAGAACTTGCTCTTTGGTTCGTAGACAGTGGTCTTCTGGCTGTGTCCTCACAGGTTGGAAGTGGTGAGGGAGCTCTCTGGAGTCTCTCTTATGAGGTTACTAATCCCATTCATAAGGGCTTTATCCTCACAGCTTGATCACTTCCCAAAGGCCCTACATCCAAATATCATCACATTGGAGGTTTCAACATATGAATTTTTGGAGGAACACAAACATTCAGTCAATAGCAGACTACTTGTGTTTTCAGCAGCACTGAGTGTCCCCCATCTCACCATCAGGCCCTCCTTTCATGAGGTCCTGACCAGTTGCCTGAACATGTCAGGATCCTTCAAGAACAAAATCTGAACCATTCTTTCTTATTCTGTAGAAGATTCTGCAGAAGCCTCTTACAAGGCCTTAGTCACAGCAAGAAGCCTCTTACAAGGCCTTAGGCAGCAGCAACCCTGTGTCCTCAGGTAGGGAGGTTGTCATTGTTTTCCAGGCACAGATGAACAACAACACCATTAAGCTCATAGCTAACAAGCGTGGAAGGCCATAGTCAAAGGCATGGAACACCACTCTCCAGAGACTTCCTCGGACTCTGATAACTGTGTGATTCTGATACTCTCGTGTCCTGTGAAGAGGAGTCTGGGAGTGAGACCCCGCACTACCTTTCTCATTCTTTACCACTCCTTTAACATTAAAACACACTGTTTTTGTCTTTAGAACACAGAGTTCTTATTTTCTATTAACAAATGAGAATTAAAATATTTCACTAAGCTGTGCTGTTAGGTCCTCATTTTGATGAGATTATTTCTACTGAAAAATTTAACTCGGCATGGTTTATGCATTGACAATAATCAATACATTCATTACACAGTGAACTGAGAATCACATGCTTCCATTTAAAGGAATCACCTACATATATGTTATGGGTTCATTATATAAAACAAGTGAAACCTGTACCTGCGCAATGTTATCAAAATACCATGCAGAATGGATTGTGTTTTTTTGTTGGCTGATATAGTAATTAAATTCATGGGCTATAAAGTAATACAGAAAGTCATTTCATTCTTTTTTAAATGAGAGTCATTTTTCCATTTTAGAAATTAAAATGTAAAAACAAAAAAAAATGACTATATTTAAGACAAAGTGCTTTCAAAACGAATCCCAAAGAAAATTCTGAATATGGCCAATTGTTGAAAATGTGAAGTTATTCCCTGCCAGGCCTTTCTTAAGCTCCAGCCCCCAACCCTTTTATCTGATTCTGAAACTGCCTCAGACATAATTGGGTTTCCTAAGACCTGTTTCTCTCACTGGACATCATTGTGAACAAAGAGGACCAAACTGGGAAAATAATTAATTTTAATGAGAAAGACACTGGGGAAGTCTGAGTGGCTTTCTCTGTTTTCTTTGATCTAAAATAATGAATGTTCATGCAGCAAATAGAGCAGAAGGGTTACAAACATCTAGTACTAAACAGGGGTGGCACTTTAATACAATCTAATAAAATCTCCTTTGACAAACCATGTTCACAACTGGGTTTGCTCAACCATGACAGAACATCCCAGAGCTCTGTGTTTTTAATCTTAGTTTGTACCAAGTTGTATAACATATGCTCCATTAAAGGTACATGAAGGATGGGCTCAGTTATTTCTATCTCTTTGGATACCAGATACAGAATTTTCTCTTTTAGGTGTTAGGACTTTTTTTTCTTTTATTTTTTTCAGCTTTTGTATAAAGACTCTCTTACATGTACTTTCTCCTAATGTATAAAAAACTGTGAGCTCCCTAAGGTGCATACATTATCATGTTTGACATTGAACCCTAGCATCTCTCACTGTGATGGTGCACATTGGCTCAGTAAACCTTTATTGAAATGAATGAATGACTAAATCACTAGTAAGCCCACCACTGAAACAAAGCCACTGTTTATATTTTGCTTTCTTTCTTTCTAATATTTTATTTTATTTTATTTTATTTTATTTTATTTTATTTATTTTATTTTATTTTATTTTATTTTATTTTATTTATTTTATTTTATTTTATTTTATTTTATTTTATTTTATCTTATCTTATCTTATCTTATTTTATTTTATTTTATTTTATTTTATTTTATTTTATTTTATTTTATTTTAGGTGAGGCAACCCTTGGTTGACCTCACAGATTGCTAGGACCTTGTCAGATTACAATCCTTTATTTTTTAATTTATTTTTTATACTTATACCACCTGGTCTTCCTAGGTGGTCTCCCATCCAAGTACTAACTAGGCCCAACCCTGCTTCGCTTTCAAGATCAGACAGGATCAGACTTGTTCAGAGCAGCATGGCCATCGACTCTTTCTGGTCTTTTATGAATATTTGTAGTAGCTAGGAAAGTAGTAGCTTTCAAGAGGAACAAACAAACCATGGCATCTTAGTGGCTCAAAAATACTTTTCTGGATAAATGAAAATGTAGCTCTCAAAGGTAGCTTTCCTCCAAGTTGTGACTCAGGGACCCAGGATGCTTCCATCTTGAGACACTGTCACTTCAACACATAATTTCCAAGGTTGCTGCCAAAGAGAAAGAGAAAGTTGGAAGAGGAAGTCCCACTTTCAATTGTCTTAGTGAAGAAATAACACACTTCCTCCTGCTCTGTTATCTTGGCTTGACCAGCCATCTGACCTCTACCTAACTGTCAGGGCAGTTAAAAATGTAGTCATTTCATGCTGAACATTCTAAGAGTGAATATGCCTCTGCAACATAATTTCTATACAGTAGTCAATCATATGACTGTGTCATAATTATTTTAATCAATTCTTTATTATTGAACATTGTGGTAATTTTTAATTTTTGCATATTATAACTGTGTTGTAATTTAAGGGGGAAGACCTCAACAATTTGTGCACATTAATGGTTATTTCAGGATAAATTGCTAGAAATAAATTACCTTTCCAAAAGATGCTTTTTGATGTTTACAGTAGTAATAATCGACCAGGGGTGATTTAGCCATACTCTCTCAAGAAGATTTAGAAATTAAGAGAAACATTTTGGTTGTCACAACTGGGGTGAAGGGGGTCTACTCATCTAGTGAGCAGAGACCAGAGATGCTGCTAAATGTCCTACAATGCACAGGACAGTGCCTGCACAATGAATAATTATCCAGCCTCAACTGGCAATATGGCTGAGGTTGAGAAACCTGATTTTAAACCACAAACATGTTCCCATGTGAAATACATAAGCCTTTGTATGGTACCTCCTCATAGTGGTTGTTGTGCGGTGTTTCGAGACCCCCACGAAGGACAGAGACCTCCAGATAAGGTGTTAACAGCAAGCGCTTTGTTCACGGATTCGAACCCGGGCCCCCACCAAGGGCGAGAGCCCTGAGACCTCCTTTCCCCTGAGTTTTATACCCTCTCAGGGGGTGGTTACGTGACCTTTTCCCTGATTGGTGGGACTCAGGTATGTCGTTGCAGTTACATGCATAAGCCAAGCGGAATGTGTAGAAGCTATTTTCCCGTTCACATTTTCTTTTATTACTGTTACTGGCATTGTTGGATAACTTCTTCTGTTACTGGCATTGTTGGGTAACTTCTTCTATTGTCCCTTGCGGGCTGCTGGCTAGGCCAGGGGCTAGGCCAGGTGTTAGCTGCAGGGTTAAATGGAAAATTCCTGTAGGGGGATTATCTTAAAGGGCTAGGGACAAGATTTGAAACAGCCTTTTACAGTGGTAACTGTTAACATTCTCATGGCATTTTGTAGTTTACAAAGGGATTTCCTACATTTCATTTAATTTCTCTCTTTACCAAAGCCTTGAAGGTAGGCCAGAGAAAATAGTCGCCTTTTAATATGACTTTGGCCTGAGAATCCTAAGGATCAGAAAGATTAAGGAATTTCTCTGTCCTCCATGTGTACTGAGGTCAGTTCTCTGACTCTGACTTGGGTGTGTTTTCCACATTGTCCAGCAGCTTCCCCCAGCCAGTAGTCCGTTTGGTCCTTCCCTGTGCACATAGGTGAGGTGAGGGTGACCTTGCTCAGAGAGAGAGAGAGAAACCCTTTGCCCCTAGGTACAGAGTCAGGGTGGAAGGGAACCAAGGGAAAGAAAAAAGGAATAGAGACAAGAGAAGAAAATTTGCCCTATTTTAAAATATTTCCTATGGACAGCTGTGTCCTTAGAAACTGGTTTTAGGGAATATCGAGAATTCCAGAAGATTGTATTTTCTTAAAAGCCAAAGAGAAAGAAGAAAGAGGTCAAGGTGTGTTTGAAACAGGTACCTTCATGTGAAAACTGGTTAGCAGATAACCATCAGTCTAGAATTTCCCGCTGATTTGAAGGGGAGGTAGCTGAGACTTGGGCGTTGGGGTGGAAGCGGAGCAAAATGGAAGGTGCATGGTTCTGGCCATTAGTCCATTAGTGGCACCTGGAACTCATTTACAATTACTTCCTAAAACCATATCCAGTTGAACAAAAGCCTCTTTTATCATTTGGATTAGAAATGAATGCTGAAATGATCCTTAATGCCCTTTGACATGTTGATTGGGTCTCTCTAAACTTCCTAACAGTAAAAGTAAAAAACCAATCATCTCACAGCCTTGAAACTGACTTTCTTCTTAACCTAAATGAAATCCAACCAAACGTGCCTTTTGTGAATGACTGCTTATTGTTTAAATCTCTTGGGGGAAATTATATATTCATATTTTGTACAAATGGATTAGACTTATTATTCTTATTTTTATTGTTTCATTTAATTATTAAATTTTAAGAATATAATAGTATTTGCATATTTATTTTTACCTTTACCTTCTCTTTATGGCAAGTAATCTTTATTTTCCACACAAAGCAGAAATCTATTTTTTAAAAAATTATCTTTACAATAAAATTAAGTAAAACAGGGCCAATTTGAACAAAAAAAACATTTAATAATAGTGTAGATAGCACACAGAGGTGGTAAAATTTCATGAAATTAAAGTTTGGAATGAATAGTGTCTGAGAAGAGCTGATTTAGCCACTTTGGAAGCTCATTTTTAAGGTCCTTGAAGCTAGTGCTACTTTCATGGTCAAGGTGATAGAGATCTCTTCATTTTACTTGGGCTATGAAACCCTGTGCCCAGCTGCCCACACCATGCTGATGTCCTCCTCATTCCACTAGGGCTCTGATGCTCTGAGATGGACTGCTGTTACTGCCATCCCCCACTTAAGATATGCTTGTCCCCTGCTGTGGCATAACACTCTATTTCTGGTCACCATCTTGTATGGATCCACTTCTTACCCTGCTCAGGCTGCCCCAGCTCCCTCACCCGCACCCCAATGCATTGAGGCTACTTTACTCAGCCTTACCTAATGATATGCAAATTTTTAATTTTGAAGGGTTTTGCCAAATTGCCATTCGGAGGTATTTCACCAATTTATATCCTACCACCAATGTAAGAGCACCTGTTTCTCTGACACCTTCTGCAATGCAGTGTGTTATCATACTTTTAGATCTTTGCTAATTTGAGAAACAAAAAGGTTTTCTTATTAGCTTTAACTGTGTTTGAAGAAAATTAAAGTACTTCTAAAAAACAATCAGAATTCACATTCTCATTAAAACCCAAAAGTATGATTCCATTAGCGCTCTTAATATTTAATAGTAAACACCAAACTTTGTGAAAGAACAAAATTTCTTCATTTATATGATGGCATATTTTCCTCTGTTTAATAACCAAATTGAGTTCCAGAAGCATATTGTTGGTCCCAGATATAATTGAAAGGAATAGCAAATTTTAATTTCTAATGGGACAAGAAAAATAACACATGAACAGTCTGTTTTGACTAGAGCAGTTGTCAAATCAATAATTAATGTTTGTATTTATGTCACTTTATCTAAAAAAAATAAAAGAAAGATTGATTTAGAAAGAAAAAAAACACTGCCATGTGATGATAATGGAAAGGATGGCTCATATGATCGTGTGTCCTTAGGTTTTGGAGAAAGTCAGAGTGCTACAGTGTGCCTTTGATCTCAGAGCAGCTTCCAGCCTATATTTCATGATAACCGGTGGTGGTCTTTACAGAGCACTCACAGTTCATTAGAAGCAGCATCGTTCACAGTGAAGCCCTTGCTACATGAGGCACCTAATGGGAACTCGGTTCCATTTGCACTTACCCAGTAAGTGGTACTAAAACATCTATTTATATTTCCCTGAAGATGGCTCTCATGGCTGGATCAGAGCAGTCTGATGCAATTACCAGATCATTATTCCTCTTTCAGGGTGTGGCAGAGGTAGGCATGTGAATTATAAGAACCTCTAGAAATAAAATGCAATATATTCCAAGGAACCATGCCACTTAGATTTAAAATAAACAGAATTTTTAAAAGAAAAATTTAAAGATAGCTTAAGTTTTGTAAAATTTCCTAGATTTCACCAGATAACCAGAGATTGTCCAAGCCTGTGCATTTTGGGAAGAAAAAGAGCATTTTCTGGCCCAATCCTGCATCTCAGACTCACTGTGTGTGTGACAGAAGGTATTTCAGAATTTTATAAAAATTCTCTTGGCCCGCTTCACGGGAAGAGGGCATTCAAAAGGTTAAATTAATGTCAGCTACACTGATGAGACAGAACCATTATCATAACAACACCTCATTTACCCAGCATTATTGGGTAGAACAAGGTTTTCTATATGAATAATTTTCAGGATAACAGAGCATTTAGGAAAACCAATGTGATTTTATTTTAAATGTATTTGCTAATATTTTTTCTAATCCATAGTCCAAGGAATTCTAGAGCTAGAAAGTAGTGTAAAGGTTATCCAGTTTTAAATTCTCATATTTTAAGCAAGAAAACTAAGGCAGAGTGAGGTCAAGAAATATATCCAAGGTCCCATGGTATTCTGTCTGGAGCAAACTGAGATAGAAAGGTCACTGCTAGCCATCAGCAAGTAGATTATAGCTTCATCCACCATGATGCAAGAAGTAGGGTTGCAGGGGTCACTGAGATTAATTATGGGAGGGGTCTGGTCTGTAAGTGGAACAATCAAGATTCAAGAAAGTGAGGTGGAGATAGTGTTGGAAGATAGCATCATTTATTGGGAGAATTTCTGTTCATCTTTTAAACTTTTGTTTAAATGTCATCGCCCTGTGAAACCTTTCCTGGCATCTCCTCCTTGTCTGAGTAGTTATGCCACAGATATATTCTCTTAGCCCTTTATTCAAGGTCTATCCTAGCACATATCATTTTGTACCATAAATGTGTGGCCTAAAGAAAAAAGCATTGTTGAATTTAATATGTGTGCCCTCAGTACACCCAGCATTGTCTGACATGTGGTAGATGCAAAAGATATATTAGTTGAGTAATTTAATAATTACTGTGAGTGAATGATAAACAAATGAAAAATAAACATAAACCGTGTCCTGATATAAGGTCAGGTTATGAACAACAGTTATTGGCTAATGATGAAGAGGCCTTCAGGTTGGCCTCTTCACTTTGTGGCCCAGGTTCCTGAGCTTTTCCTGAACTAAGCCATGAATGAGAAATAGGTATTTTCCAGGCTGACAATGGCATAATCAAAATAGAGGTAACAGCAAGGGTGAAATTACATGCTCAGAGTGGAAGTCCTGTTTGGACCTCAAATCTTTTGGCTTGAATCATTCACAGGCTGTGTCGTAGAGTAGAGGGACAGTAAGAGACGTTAGGGAAACTGATCAAGTAAGGGTCAACTGCATGAAGTGGGAATGAGATGAAACAAGCAGCTGGAGGACTTGCTAGTTGTCTGTTGCCAGAATCCTTGACTTGTTGATTAGGTTCTGGACCCGGACATGGCAAGAGAATGAAACAAAAATTATCATTATTTAAGAATCAGTGCAAATATCACATGGATCTGAGTCAACAAAACCCCATGCAGAAAGCTTTGTCTTCTTTATGCCTCTTCCTCACAGCTCAGCTCCAAAAAGAATAGAATGTCGGGCTCCTGAGCTTCAGGTTATGTTACTTAGAATTATTACTAAACAACAAACAACTTCCCATTCTACCCCATCCATTAAGAAATGAATTTTAAATCGAAAGACAGGAGTTTCCGAGACCAGTTTCACATCCCTGCTTTAATTTCTTGTTTGTCAATTCATATCAATTTCCAATACTTCAGAAAGAGATGGCTGCTGTGCAAAAACATACCGGGACACCTGTGATTCCCTGTAGGATTTTAGATGAATGCTTTGCAGTGACACATAATGAACTAATTTTCTTTACTTACACAATGGATGGAAATGGGAATTTAAGATTCTAAATATCGCTGCCCAATTCTCTGTCATCTGGCTCTTCCCACTCAACCCTGTCTGTATCATCCTCTGAAAGGCAGTTGTATCTATGGTGAAAATTATTTTATATGTCAGAATAATAAAAAATTGCAATTAAAAAAACTCTGGAATTATTTCAGAAGCAGTAGGCCCTTGAATGAATTTAGACTTGTCTCTGAGTTTTAAGCACCAATCAAATAATTCAATAAGGTAAATTAAGGAAGGCAGCAAATGTTAATCCATCTGTTTTATTGCCTACATTTTGAAATTAAGTGTGTAAAAGCTCTTACAGGACATGTTAGTGCTCCTTCCTGAGGGAAGTCACATGACCTCTCTACCTCCCACAAATGTTCCTTTTTATATCAAAGATCCACTTGTTTGCTCTTAGCAGCAAAGAGCACACTCCACCCTCCAAATGGCTACATGCAAAAGCCCAGAGTTTAATAAGGACTGAAAAGCTGTATTAGCCAGTGATAATGCAAGAATCTTCATGAGGCTGAGGGAATTGAATTGTGTCAGAAACACCACCACTGAGGTGTCGATCTCTTAGGTTGAGTTAGAGGTTATATTACATACAGCCTCTTCCTATTCTGAAAAAAATTTGAAGCATTCTGACATTTCCTATGATGAAGTTTCCTAAATAGACCCTTGAAGAAAATGAAGCACTTACTAACTGCCATGTACCGGCCATCAACCAAAATTCTTCATCTAGCTCTTCATTGCCTAAGAGCCACTCCACAAACTGCTGAAGGGCCTAATTCCCTCCCAGATGTCAGGGCAGATGCTAGGATGGGATGTTTGAAAGTCATCTGAGATGTAAGGGACATGCTCTCCTTTTTCACTGCTCATCCTTTGGCATTTTTCTTTGAGGCCTGAGGAAATGTGTCTGAGGTGTGGACCATCCTGTGCTGACACTGCCAACTGGAGGTGGCACCTGCCTGAGTGGGAAAGATGGGGTGGGAACAGGGGCCACCCATTACCCCAGGGGTCTTCAGATTTAATTGTGTATCAGAATCACTTGGAGGACCCACTCCCAGAGTCGATCTAGTAGATTTGAGTTGGGCTTGAGAATTTTCCTGTCTTACAAATTTCCAGGTGATGCTGATTCTGCTGGGACCACACTGGGAGAACCACAGTCCTACACCTATAGCAGGCCTTCAGATTCTCTCAAGATGAGGCTCATGGCTAGATGTGTATAGCACCCTGGTTTCTGTTTCTCTATCCCTTTGGGAATCATTTTTTTTCTAATTCTTCCTTCTCATTGGCTGATTTTCTCACCATCCCCTACCCTAAACGCAGTCATTGTCATCTCTACGTCTTGTCTTCTTCTTGCCCCTGTTGGAACACCCTCCCTTCTCTTTTTTGTCTCTTCATCTTCTTCCCATTCACTAAAGCTCATAACAAATCTTGACTGCTCTAACCAGCAACAGCCCTCATTTTTTGTTCCTTTCTTTATCTTCTGTGTTTGGTGGTCTGTAGCAATTCTCATTTGTTCTTTGACTGACTCATGGGTTTTTCTCTCTGCAACTAAACTGTAATTTTTTTGTGGACAGGGATTATTCACAGCTAAAGTTGTAATGATATTTAATGCACTGAATATTTACTGTGTGTAAGGCATTGTGCTAAGCATTTTTCTTATATTAACCCATGAGGTACTATTATTTTCCCCCTTTCACAAGTGAGAAAAGCTGAAGAGTAGAGAGAGTGCATAACCTGTTTAAAGTTCTTGGTAGGGCCAGGATTCCAGCCCTGCCACCTCAACTACCCAGTTTGTTGTGAGGGGCCCCTAGGCACCTCATGAAAAGCATTTGGCATGGTACCTGGCACAGAGCCTTGTGAGCCCTCCCTAAGTGGCAGTTGTGATCCCAGAAGACAGTGACGACTCCCAAGCGAATACTGAGGGAGATGAGCAGACACACAGCCTGACTTTTTTGGTGATTATTTTACTTCAATCGATGCCTTTTGCATTGTCCTGAGCACACAGAGATGATGCTTATAGATTAGGTATGCAGAGTTACTTTACAAATAGCTCAATTGCTTTTGCACTGCACGAGTCACCTTCTATTATTCTTTTCATGGATAATGGCCCATATTTGAATGGGCGGGATAGATTTGTGAGTCATCTCATGCTCACCAAACAATCTTTATGCTGTAAGATTTGCCACTCATTTGGCCCCTTAATAACTCTGAACTTAGCACAGCAGGGCACGCAACATATACCAATTGACAGACATGAAAACAGAACATAAAATATACTGCAGAGATACATACTTATGGCCATTTTCATTGCAGTGTCTTTAAACCTTAAGCTAATAATGGCACTACAAAGCACTGATAATCACTATAAAAACATCTGATTTGCACCCTCTATATGTAGCAATTGTTGTGTTGCTGTTCTTTTGCTCAAAGCCAAATTTTTTTTGTCAAATCTCTTAATTCTTCCCAAATGAATATTTTTATCAGTGAATTGAAAGCACAGAGTGTTATTTAGATAGGGTAGCCTTTTTTAGTATAAGAAGTCCTAATATTTGTAGTTTCAAAAAATGACACACATAATTTATCACACATTAAAATCCTGACTACACTGTGGAGTCATGCTTGTCAACATATTAATTATTACTCACAGTGTATCTGCTTACCTAACTTAGACTTTTCCCTGCTTAAGCAGTAAAGTATATGCTTCCATGTACTCTTGTTTCTCTCTACCCGAAAGACAGAAAATAATCTCACAAGGAGAAACACTTAACTCAGAACTCCGAAGAAGCCATTTCAATCGGTATCGCCTTGCTGCTACCATGAGCACCGACATGCTGAACAGATGGATGTTGGGTGCAATTGGCCGTGCAGACTGTGCTAAGCTCCACTGGGCAAGATGTGAGGACAGGGGGCACTACAGGATGCCAGAGTCTCTTTCTGTGGGCTATCCTAGCAGGACAGCACCTCTTTGGGAGCAGGGCCACAAAGACAGGCCTGAGCCTCAATGCCAGGAGATGGCTTGGCTGCACTCCTGGGAGAGGACAGCAGAAAAATCACAGTGGCCACAGCAATACAAACTCAGTGGAAAGTGCTGATGTGAGAAGTCTTGCGCAAAGGTGCAGTGAGGTGCGTGCCGCAAACACCAGGCCCTGAGGAGACCTGATTGCTCAACAGTCAAGCTTGCTGCCAGCAGGGTGATGTTTTTGGCCTCACTTACTTAATAGTGTGTTGTTTAGCAACCTCTAAGCCCACCACCATTTACATACATGTACGTGGATGGTCTTTTCTCAATTTACTTCATTTCTGTTACTTTAACACTCTCTCTGTCCTCACCACACCCAATTATTTTATCAGAGCTTCTAGCAAGTCATAACCTTCAGAATGTACCCAAATCTGCTTCTGTGGGCTTCTACCTTTCCAGTGCTTGTGTGTGTGTGTGTGTGTGTGTGTGTGTGTGTGTGTGCGTTTGCTATAGGTAATGCAAAAACCTAGGAAGTTCCCAGAACCCGTGTGCTGAAGGGATGGCGGATTTCTCCCCGGAAGCCTTTGGAAAGCTGGGTCCATAACTGGGCCTCTCTTCTTAACAAAAGCATCAGTCTTCCCCTAGAAACACCATTGTCTTTGGTACAAAACACAAAGGCTTTTATCTTGCTACTTTTAGCTTCTGGTCAATTAGCTGCTTTCCATCCATTCATCTCAGGCTCATCCTAGGAAACCAGATTAGGTCTAAATGTGTTGATCATAGGAAGCACACTGTGCAGGTGCAGATGTGTGTAAATTTAGAAACATTGCCACTTACCTCCCAAGCTATTTCTTCCTTCTTAAATCAAGAGGAGGAGGTTTGCTAATATCTTAGTTAAAATCATTTCTGTCATTTCACTGTGTACTTGAAGCTGCTGCAAGCAAATGTGTGGCTTTTTAGTGAATTGTATCAGTTTTTAGAGCTGCCAATTTCAGAAAGCTGTTCCAGACCTCAGGCTTCTAAAGAAAGTGCCTATGAGACTGAGGCTGCTATATCTGGCTCCAGCATCATATCCCCAAGCACCTGAGTGAGTTTTGAGCAAGAAATAATTTAATAGAAAAAAATTACAGACGCTCCACCAATTAAGTGAATATCAAATGCTTTTTTTCTAGAGTGATCTTCTCCTTGGTATAATTTAAAGACAACTGTTGAACAATTGCTATTTGCTTTTGTTTTGATTTTATTTTCTATTAATATATGGGAGGGGGAGAAGGTTGCTGTGTGGTCTGTTGACTTCATTGTAATATATATCCTCCTGCCCCTTGTCCCACTTCTGTGTCTCAGAGGAAAACCAAGAACCTCATTCCCCAAAAGTTCTCTCTCCACGTGTCTCCAGGTTAGATTTGGCCAGTGAGAGCTCCCCCACTCTTCATGGGGTATTCCAAGCTTAAAATAGGAGAAGCCAATTTTCCTCAGTGGCAGCTGCAAGCAGATTCTTAGTGTCTGGAGGGGTCCTCCTGGAAACACCCACCAGAGGCAGCTTAATCCCTTCAGCATCCGCTATTTCCTTCAAGATCCCTATATTCTTATGTCCCAAAAGCACCTGCTGTCCTTCCCTTACTCAGCCCTTCTGATGGTTGTGTAAGCCTCAATTTCTCTATCAAGTCTAACTGAAAAACCTAGAGTGGCTTCAGTTTTTCTGATTGAACTCTGATAACACAGGAGCAGAGGATCTCTTTTCTCACGCGCCTTTTTCCTTATAATACAAACAGGTAGGAATATTAGTGAGATAGCATTTCTTGAATGTCCATAACTTACAGTGTTTTAAATACTGAGGACACACTTCAAAGACTAAGCCCCTGCCTTTCTATAATTCCATGTAAAATAGAGATATAATAACAGCCATAGCTACGTGATATATGTGTGAACTCCGTAGTTAAAAGTGTGTGCCAAGACAAGACTCAGTCAGGGAATCTGCTGGAAACAAGAAAACTGCATTTATCTCCTTTCTGTCAAGAAATGTTTGTGGGTGGCCTTTCTACACAAGTGCTGTCATCCATGATTGCATTCATGAGCTGTGCTGACATGCCATCCTGCCAGGAGCAGCAATGGCATTGTCACCATATGCCTGGGGCACAAGCGGAAGCAGGCCTGTAAACACAGAAATGCAGTGTTTAATTTTCTGTTTCTTCCTGAACATTCACAGAGGATCCCTGGGAAGAATTTGAGGGTGGAAATAATGGTCATGAGCAGTGTTATTAAAAAGGGCATCTGTCAGAAAGATCTGAGTTTCAAGAGACAGAAAGCACTAGTTCAGACTGGCTTGAACTCATGGAATGGAGTGCATGCACGATCTGGGCTCAGTGATGCCATCCGCCCAAGGTACTCTCACCCTCTACTCTGCTGTCTTCAGCATAAGTTCTATTTTCAGGTTCTTCTTTTTGTGGAAGCAAGATGGCTGCAGCGTTTCCAAGTGAGGCTAACCAGAAACAAAACAACATTGGGTGGCAAGGCCAACTTTCCCCAAAGTTCCTGCAATATACTGACCCTCTTACGTGTCTCACTGGCTGGAAATGGATAACAATCCCTTATTCCAACTCTCCACTACCACCAAACCTATTAAAAAGATTGTGTAATCATGCAAATGGGCTTAATTCAGTCAGGATTCAAACCTGATACTATGGATCGGTCCTAATTTGGTGTCACATTGGGATAGGATTGCCTGATGCTGGTGGGGCTTTGGTAATAAAAAGTAAGAAGGGGATGTATGTTGGCTTTTTTGGAAACTGGACAAGAGGGTACCTGCTTATTGTAAAGGGGCCAGGAGGGAACCTAAGACTTGTTCATGAGAACTACAGACCTCTGGCCAGTTTCTGTAGGACTCACACCTTATTTTGCACGACCATCCCTTCCTGAGGTTAGATCCCATTGTACTCCATGTAAATTTGTGTTCCACTATTTTCAAACTCTACTTTCACTTTGATTTTAAGGAGAGAAGTACTTCTTTATCATGACGAGGTCATGGTCAGAAGAGAAGCTTAGTGATGCACTGAAGACACAAATGTAGAATTCCATGTTCAGTAACTTCCACAAAATGGCCTTTGGTTTCCTATTTCCCACTTTTATCACCCAATCCAAGTCCCACCTGGGAGAATGAGGATATGTGGAGGTATAGAAGGAGTCCCTATCACCAGAGCATTTTTTTTTAAACATTTGAGAGCAAGGTTGGGGTTAGGCTTTCACCATTACTGTACTTAGAGTAAGCTGAGACCCATGGACGGGGATGTTTTAGGTTTCAGAACAGAAAGACAACAAGAAACTATTCTCACCACTAATAATACACATAACAGAGACCTCTCCATAGGATGAGACAGTACCAAACCTGGCAGACCTGGGGATGACCTGGTTCAGTGGTTACCAGATATGATTAAGTTTTCTGCGAAAGCAATGATTCCATAGTTAACTGTGTTAAACAAGGTTAAACAGGCTCATTTACTTCCAACCACTCAGCTTTTGATATGGTGTCATAAATTGTGAATCTCCAAAAGAGACATTATATTCAGCATTTCCCAAATACATTTGACCACAGAATACAAACTGGAATATGCTGAGTCTGATTCAAGCCCTTCATATTACAGCTAAATAAAGTGAGAAACTGTGAGCTGAGATATCTTGTCTAAAGCCACTGTAGTAGCCAGGATTCCTCAGGAAACAGAGTAATCAAAGGAATTCAAAATTTTAAAAACAATGAAGTAATGAATTGAATGTTGGCATGATTAGGGACACCAAAAAGGTATAATAAGACACCAGGGACTAACAGCAGCAAGAAGTCATTGCCACCTCAGCCCTGAAGGAGAAAGGAAAGGAATTTTGTTATTGGAGCCCAGCTCAAAGCTAGAGCCTCGCAAGTGATGCTGCCTGTCAGGATTGTTACGTGGCAGGAAAGAGGAGGATAAATTCATGACCACAAGCTCGCTTTCCTCCTGTCCTCCCGTATCCCACTGGTGCCTCCCATTGGCAGAACCCAGCTGGAAGCCAGGGGGCCAGGAGCCTTATGATATCATCTGTGGAGGTCAGCCTCTGGGGCACAGAACCGAGCAAAGACGGGCCAGGGATGTAACCATGGGGGCAAGTAAGGAATAACTAGCACAATCACATAGTTTGTTTTTTGAAATTTTTTTTTCATTTTTAAAGGGCTTACCTCATATATTTTATAAACTTATTTTGGTTTGCTTAATATAATATAATGCAATGTGATATGTCAATTATATCTCAATAAAGTTGGAAAAAATATAAGGCAATATGAAAGAACAAAGCTTTAAAAAATGAAAATATAGAGCAGTGGTTCTCAAACTGTGGTCTGGGGATTTCTGGGGTTCACCAGACCCTTTTTAAGTCTGCGAGGTCAATTTATAACAACACTATGATGTTCTTTAGCATTTTCCTTTCAACTTCTCATGAGCAAACAGTAGGGTTTTCCAGAGCTTTCATGATAAGTGTTGATGTCATTGTTTTGACAGTTAATAGATTGTGTGATGGTATAGTATTATGTTTAAAAATTGCTCAGTTTTAATTTCAAATATAGTAGGTGATAAACATCACCCACACAAAGAAAATCTTTTTGGCATCCTCAATAATTTTGGATAAAAAGGGGTCCTGAGACCAAAATGTTAGAGAAACACTAATGTAAATGTAGCACAGGGACCAAATGTGTCCAGGTACCTGAAAGAAACTATTATTTCTAATACTGGGCACCAACTCTAGTTTTGGTTATCTGGCAGCAACGTCTTTGGGAAACCTAAGGGTTACATATAAATCATCTCTTGAGCTAGAGGTATAACTCAGGTACATTTCCGAGCAACAACGTGCAAGAAGACCCTATGTGTAGTTCACGAATAAATATGTATTTACATAAATAATGATATAAGGGATACTTGGCAATAAACACCACACAATATCTTTATTGCAAGGGTGGTGTATTAGTTTTCTATTGTTGCATAACAAATTACCTCACATGTAGCAGCCCAAGATAACACCCGTTTATGATCTCACACTTTCTGTGGGTCAGGAATGTGGGCATGGCAGAACTGGATTCCATGCTCAGGCCCTCACAAGGCAGAAATCAATGTGTTGGCTGGGATCCATTTTCATCTGGACACTCAACTAGGGGAGGACCCACTTCTAAGCTCCTTCAGATTGTTGGCAGAATCTATTTTCTTGTGACTGTGAAATTCATGGCAGTTTGTTTTTTCAAAGAAAACAAAAGAGAGAAGAAAGTCTCTGCTATTTCAAATTTCTAACTTGAAGAAAGACCTGAGCTGCTTTTAAAAGGCTCACCTGGTTGTGCCAGTCCCACTTGAGATAAACTCCCTTTTGTTTAACTTAAAGTCAATTGATTAGTAACCATAATTATTCCTGCCAAACTCCCTTCACCTTTGCCATATAAAATAATATAATCTCAGGAGTGACATCCCACACCTTTGCCTTATTCTATTGGGTAGAAGCTGTTCACAGGTTCCACCCACACTCCTGGTAAGGCCATTGCAGGCCTGACTCATTAGAGGGCACCCTATGGTGTGTCTGCCATAAGTGGGGAACAGATTCAATCATAATCAGAGGGATTTTAATATAAAGACTTCAGGGAGTTACTACAAGAGCATGACTGAACCTCCAAGCAAAGACCTTGAGGAAAATATCCTCTCCAGCAAGATCCCACATATGCGAATGACATTCTAGACTTTCAATTGAAACACTGGGGTGAGTATTCATAAACACAGAAATACAGAAGCATCACTTCCCTGGCCAGATGATTCAGTAACAAAGTAGATGATGTAAAAAATAATGGCAATCAAAATAAAGCCTCAGCATCATCCTACAACCCTGCTACTAATTGGATTAGTGGATTAGCACCTCTCATCTAATCTTCGTTGGCTAACACAAAACATACTGTAAAAGCAACCAGAATTGAGAAGCCCTATGCCAAAGAGCACAGGACTGTGTGTGATGTTTTCAAATTCCTAATACATGTCTTTGAATCTGTTAGGCTGTATTTTGTTATCTCCCTAAGCTCTCTTTCTGAAAACTGTTGAGAGAAAAGCTGATGGGATTTTTAAAGGAATATCCTACAGGTGAGATGAACTATTATTAAAGAAATTTTCTGGAAACAGACTAGTCTGGACCTTGGAGGTAACAAAGAATTTCTCTCCGTAAAGATGGATGGATGAGGCTACCCTTCCGGGCCATGATGCAGAAACAAAACCTGTAGAATTTACTAGGGGCTCTAACTCATTGAGATGAGGAAGGTTACCATTTCAGAATATATAACTCCAACAGTTTCCCTATCTGTACACAGTCTGTTCAAAAATGTTGACGGAAAAAGATGATGAAGATGAAGAAGATGAGAGTCCTCTGAAAGGCTCAAAATTTTAAATCTAAGTAGTTGTCTTTGCTAATACCTTACTAATAACCAGGGCCACTTGAGATTCAGACACAGGATCGACCCCCAGTTGGGTAAAGGGAGAGGAGAGAGCTTAGGAGAGGACACTGCCAGTGTAGGGACTCCTTGGAAGGAAGGCAGGAGGCCTCAGAGGCTGGCTTCACCTGCTGTAAATGTTTTCCAAAGTGGCTGCTTGTTTTTGTTGTAAATAATTTCCTGATGGCGAAAGTGAATATTTTTTCAAAAATCTTCAGGAAATAGAAAACATAAAACTCCGTCTTTGATATTCATCATATCCTGTCATTTAAATAGGTCTGGATGCACTTGCATTCTCCTTCTCTTCCACTTTTTTTGATATCGCTTAAATGTAACCATGCAAATTAATACACATGTACTTACTAAATATTAATAAGGCCATCTATTAAACTCAGTTATAAGATGAAACTAAACCCTGGTAAAGATTTTAGGATCTGTAATAACATCAATTAATGACAACAGTTATTATTTAGAATCTGAATCCATGATATCTTAAATTTATATTAATTGACTGGCTATTTGTAATATTAATAAAATGTATAAATTGCTGTAATAAGTGGTAACATGGTATAATTTTTTTAAAAGAATAAATCAAAACTGCTGTCTTTTTAGTATTTCTATAGAGCTGAAGATAATCTGTTTATCTTTTTCTCTCAGTCGTACATGCTTTATTTGTCTCCACTCCTATCAAAATTTCTAAAAGCTACTCTAAGTTCGGTTATGTTAATGATTGTTTTACTCTTCCTTCATTTAAATGTGTCTTCAAAACAGCAGCCACGGGGCTAAAGGTAGGTGAGTCAGTTATAATAAGGCGGCTACGGTAATTAAATTATTGTGCTGCTGCCCCTCGAGCTGTAATTTGAAAGGATGAAAGCTTAATTTTTCCATCAACAAAGTCAATTTCATACAAGCTGTTCTTCAGAGTGCCACATACATTTAAAAATTATATGTTTAAAAACACTAATTAGGAGAAAATGGAATTTAAACCTCCCATCACAAAAACATGAATGGATTACAAATTTATAGGTATTTTCACTATAGGAAATGAAGTCCATTCAAAATGTATCCAGAAGTCACCAGGTAAACAGATCAGGACGGATATAAAACACCCACTGTGTGAGTGTAACGCAGAAAGATCTCTAATAAATTAGAGTAAATAGCAGCTGAACTGTCCTCACTGTGGCTTATCTGTTCTGCCTAGTAAGAAAAGAAAGTTAGCATTAATTGGTACACGCTCAACGTTGTCTCAAAGGAACAGGCACTTAGAGCAATTAAGTCAGATGTGGAAAAACAGCTCTGCATTGAAAGCTGACAGCAGGACCTGGGCACAATACACGTAATGAGAGGCTGAGGATTCTAATGGGTGGAGGCTTAGAGACTAATGGACAATTAATGTAAAACAGATGACTTCCCTTGGAAATGACAGTCTTTTGAAAGGTGCTTCACCTGCTGCTCAAACAAATGTGGCTAAAGTGAAATAAAAGGAATGTGGTTTATTTAGCTGGGCTAGAGCAAGTATGTGTGTCCCTGCTTTCTCCTTGAATATTTTCGAAAACCAGGTCAGGAATTTAACAGTTGCCTGAAGCTGGTGGTGCAGGCCCCTTCCTGCTGTCAAGGGTGGCAGAGAAGGCTGGCTGTGTCTCTTAAGCCAGTTTTCCGCAGAGCTGCCCTGGAGGCCCCCTTGTTTTACATGGTGGGGGAGATAAGGCACATTATGGTGTTACAGTCTAGCGTTTAAAATGCCAGCGAACCACTTTCACACACGAATCGCAGTAAGTACATGTTGAAGCATCTCTTAGAAATTTTAGTACGTGGTTTCTTCTCGGCTCAGCCATTTTACTAGTCAGATAGCAGAGTCCTTCAGGTTTGTGCTTTTTAACCACAGCCAGGCCGCTTCTGATAATGGTTGGGTACAAAAAGAGTATACTTAAATCAGTTGTTTGGAAAGACAAATCTATCTTCTATAGAAACAATACTGTGATGATATTTAAATTTTCATGTGATCCCCCAAAGTCTATTTAACCCAGAATAAGGCTTAACACATATTACCTGAGCCCTAGGTCCTGGGGAAAAAAAGAGTAGTTGTTTTTTCCTCTTTCTTAGTGGGAAATGAGTTTGGACTGAGCTATAATTTTGAGATACAAGATAATCCTTGACAATTTTCTATCTTCTAACATCCCTGTGCTCAACCCTCAGGAAATCAGTGCCTTTAATGTAATTTAAGTCTCTACGCATTGCATCCTAATCCCTACTTCAAGTGTACCTATTTTAGTAACTCTCCACTCATCCTCCTCTAATTTTTCTTTCTTTTGCTCAGAATGATATATCTCAACTAGAAAATAGAGGAAAGCAACCTGTGTGGGCTAATATCCTTCCTCAGGGTATATAGCCTGAACACTCTCAGAAGTCTTTGCACTTTAAAAAGAAACCAAGCTGTTTCTATCTAATATCACTTGCATTGCTAATTGGCAGAATTCCTGTGAGAAAAGTCCAGTGAAAATTTCACATAGTTGAGCAATTCCATTTCTAAGTATCTAACTTAAAAAGTATCTACATATGCAGGAGACATGTACAGGGATAGTTATCATGGCAGTGAAAAATAACAGAAAATGCCTGAAGTATAGTATATTCTTGTGATATAATATTATGCAGGAATTGTGAGTGTACATTAGGAACTTAGAAAAAGTCACCTTTTCCTCATAGCCCAACTGGATTTCAGCCCTCACGTGTGGGCAGGGCATGATTTCACAGCTGTATAGAGAAGCCCTGCCCTTTCATTTTGAGTATACGTAGAGCTACAGCACGGTGGCTGTTGGTTTGAGGTCTCAAATACTAATACATGTGGATTATGGCTTCTATGTCAGAAATCCGTGTAGTGGGTTGTGGTGTTCCCTCAAAATTGGGTAGGTGAGAAATATCTAATTATTTTCTTCAAGTCAAATTCAATCTGATTACACGATTCAGTTATTGCATCCTTCCTTCCTCCTAGGGCTTACATAAACATCTGGAAGGTTTATTTGGTGCTCAGGAAATTAGCAAGTCTCCCAGTGTGTCACGAGTGCTTCAGATCATTGCTGTCCAATGTCCAACTAAGAAGCTGGCTCACCCAGTTCTGGGCCAAGCAGCTTCCCTTTACCTAGTCCTGAGGACAGCCAAGGAACTGGCACCAATCCTCTACATTTTTCCTGGGCCTTGAGAATGTCCTTTCCCTCAATTTCAAAAGCTTCCATGATCTTTCGACAGACCCATTCTTTTGTCTCTTCCCCACACATGTACACACTCCCCAGTGCAACCCGCTCGGTAAACTCAGGTTCCAGGCTTCAGAAGAAGGGCGGTTTCTAGGCTGCCAGAAAAGGGATTGCCTTAACAGAGCAGTCCTCAACATGTGGTCATGGCCTGCAGCATCAGTGTTAAAGGAAGACTTATGAATGGAAATGCCAGTTCCTGGACTCCACCCCAGACTTGTTGAATCAGTCAGAAACTCAGGGAGTGGGATGCGCAGCATGCTATACTGTCTCTTACGCCCTCCAGGGGCCCAAAAGTGGTGCTTTCTTCACTGACCTCACAACAACCATCCAGAATCGAAAGAACTCCAAGTCCTGGCTATGTCCTTTAAGTGGGGAAGGGGTAATTAGAGAGGTAAAAATAAAAGAGCTCTCATTCTTTCAGATCTTTGTACAGCAGCAAAATAACAATATAAATATCTTAGTTAATTATCATTTCTCTTTTATAAAGCACTGTATAAAGCGCAGTCTGGATTTATCAAGTATGAAGGAAACCTAAAAATGCATTTGATCCACACCTCACCAACAAATCCTCACCTCTACCTTCCAGATTTAAGAATTCAGAAGGCTTTATGCTGAAAAAAAAAAATGCATGCTGAGAAATAAAAGTCAAGTGTTCAAAGTAGGCTGCTCCACATCTCCATGGAATGTAGAAATATGTGAACACCCTTAAACTTTCAACTGGGTCTTCTTTTGCCAGGATTTTTATACTAAGATGGAAACTGCACCTAACTTCCTTGAAGTAGAGAACCTATACCAAGATATATCATACCTTTGTTAATAAATTATACCAGGTAAATGTTATTCTATATTCCACCAGGTAAATGTTAATTTTTATCACATTATCTTATTTCAACTTTGTTAAAGGGTTGATTCATGCAGAAATGGAGAGTCAGCACTTTCGTTCTTGAGCCCAATTAAATCTCACCCTTTCCTGATTCATCCTCCTGCTGCCCCAGATTCTTCCAACACATTTCAGACCTGAAATTTTCTGAACTGCTGCTTCTTTTCCAAGTCATTTTAAGAACGTGGCATTAAAACGTAATTATATGACTGAAAATACTTTTGAAGCCTGCTCAGTGTGACTTTTTTTAATAGTGAGGTTTCTGAATTGCATGCCTCAGAGGATGATTTTCTGAGCTGTGTATAACTTGAGAGCATCTCTGTGGGCCCATTAGTCACCTTACAAAATTACATGAACTCTTTCAGGCCTCCTGGGGCATCAACGACTTAGCAATAAATGAATGGATTATGCTTCATACAGTCATATTTTTAAACAGTATATTTTAACAACCAAGACTGTTGAGTATTTTTGAGCTTCTGAGGTTACAGTCACAATTATTATTATTAAATACAAGATTTACTTTATAGAATAAAAAAAAAATTAAAGCCGAATGGAAAATTAGTTTTACATGAGGAAATCCAGGCCAAAGATCAATTCAGACCTTGATCAAGGTCACGCAGGCTTGTTTCAGTGCAGCAGAATTAGACTCACAGTCCCCATGCTTTCTTCCAACTGTCAATCGTCATTTCAGCCAATTCTTTATTTTTCAGTGGCCAAAAAGGCAGTCCATTACCTTCTAGCACATGACTTCCACCTAGTGGTGACAATGGTCACTGTTGCTTATGCAAAGAATGGACTCAATGGCCAGGAAGGAAATGAAATAAGAATTAATTCATCTTTAAATTCATTTAAAGTCTGCTATTCTGTTAAGTGCTTTATTTATGTTATCTTATTCAATCCTTTCACCACTATGAACTAGGCATTTTTATCCATGAGGAAACGAGGCTCAGATGAAGAAACTTACCCAAGTTCACATAGCCTTGCTCCCAGGGGCTGAGTCCCTGTCCTGTGACTTGAACCTGCATATGGCTAGGTTCTCCCAGCACTTAGCGGTCCTAGTGACTAGTTCAAGGACAGCCAATAAAACCCACTGACACTTTTGCTAGGACAGGTGAAAGAGAGGCACATGCTATTTTCCACTCATACAGCTGTGGTAAAAACAGAGTGAGCCTGGAAGCTGCCCAAGCTGTGCTAGGAGGAGTTTAGAATTTAGTCAACTCAACGCAAAGAAAGTTAAGAGATGAGAAGAAACTGATGCAAGTGACAGTCCTTGTTCGCCCAATTTCAGATGACTTTGAAACCAGCTCCACTCCTGGGTGTTTCAGTTCTGAGAGCCAATAAATGCCTCTTTAAGGATTAAGCCAGTTTGACGTGAGTTTTCTGTATTGTATCTTTTGCTGGGAAGTCCTAATACCATGCTCTTTCTTGGTTCCTTCTCTTTTTCTGCTTTCAACTGTCAATAAATCAATATTTGTATTATTTCTGTACATACAAGACTGAGTCTCTTTTCCAATACTTATCAACCTATTCTTTCTATTAGTTACTGTACTTAAGTAAAAGTGTCATTTGGAAATATTTAAATATAATTTAAAATGAAATTTTTACATAAATTTAAAAAAATAGCTTGGAAATTTTTTATTTCTTATCCAAAATACCAGCTTCTCAAGAGCACCCAGTCTATGATCTAAAGTAATTAGTTCTTCCATTAAGGCAAAAATTGAATAGAGCTTTGGGGCTTCTGAGGGAATCTAGCCATCTGTCCAGGATTCATTGATTATTATGGATTAGAGAAGTGCAGTGGTTTTTGTCAAATGAGACATAGTCCCTTGAGAATATCATACCTTTATTAGAGGTAAGGTCAAGACGCAGAATTACCTTGGGAAAGATAGCACTACAAATCAATATTTTAAAAAATAATTTTGCTATTTATTTTTGGATAGTAGAAGAAATTAACTTCTTAAAATTACATTCTTAGTTTTAATTAGTTATACAATTTCTTTATTAATGTTTCAACAAGAAATCTATTCCATGCAATTTCTAAACCAGAGAGCTTCTTAAGAAGTGAATTATTTACAATTCCAATGATAAAATAAATAATCTGATCTCAGAAGACAGTACCATGATTATAATTTGTTTTCCCAATGTTACTGACTACCAACTTTTGGAGACTCTCTGATAATTGGTCACTAGCCAGGATTGGTGACCTGGCTGACTGCTGCCCCAAGCAATTTTCAAATGCTTATCTCAAAACAATCCAACAATGACATTTTACCTGCAGAAAAATGAGTTAAGTGCTACTATTTTTGCTGGCTTATTTCAGCAATGTTTTAAATTCTTTTATAAATTGTTGGCCAAGACAGCTCCAGCTTGCTGGCTCTTCCCCTCTCTACACTGTCCCTGGTTTTCACTCTACTCTCAAAGGAGCCTCAGGAGCAGCTAGAAGACAGGGTCAAGCAAGGGTGCGTCTAACATCACCGCCACTCCTTCCACCCTCAGCTCCTCCCATTAAACCGGAGCAACTTTTCTCCGATCTCTTTTTTTTTAATGCATTGGGCTTTTTTGAATATCTTTCACTCATTCAACAACTGTCTCTTGAAAACCAACAATCTTAGAAGCATTATGCTAAGACATTGTCATACTCCTGTGAACAAAAGTCAAACTACCCTACATTTACTTTCTAGTGGGAGAACTGATTGTTCACAAATAGATGTGATACTCAGCAATTACCAATGGGCGTGAGTTTAATAAAGAGAATAAATGGTAGTGTGATAGAAGGTGGCCAGAGGGGTCAGTCTTCATTAGAAAGGAAGTGCCTCACTCACTAAGACAGTGATATTTGAGTGATGTATTTGAGCCATTAGGTCTTAAACATAGGTGTGATATGATCCAATTTTTAAAAATTGTTTTTGTGTGTTTGGTAGAAGGAAGCAAGAGAGAGTGAAAGAAAGAAGGCCAGTGGGAGGCAATTGGGATCATGTCTAGCAATAAATCATGGTAGCTAGGATCAAGATAGCAGCACTGGCTACTAAGGTGGTTGAGAAAAATGGACACACTGGGCTTATTTCAGAGGCTGACAGAACTTGCTATTGGTTTGGATATGATAGACAAAGTAAAGAAAGGAACCAAGAATTACTCCTAGGATTTTGTTTTTGAGCTGTTGGGTGAATGGTGATGCCTTTTACTAAGTTAGAAAAGATAGGGGGAGAAACAAGTGTGAATCAAGAATGTAAACATAAGATTTGGGTTTGGATAGTTCTAATTTATAATGCCTCTTAGGCATTCAAGCTGAGATGCAAAGTGAAAAGTTTATAAGGAGTGGAGAGCTCAGAAAAAGAGGTCAGGCTGCAGATATCTAATTTTGAGACTCCTAGATGTAAAGTATTAGGTTGAAAGAGATCACCAAGAAGTGAATCCAAGTCCTTGTTCCAGGAAGAAAAGGGAAGAAAAAAGAAAACCTGAGAAAGGGATGCATTCTGCTGCAAAACAAACTCCCAACTCTAATCCCAAAAAACCAAAACAAACAAACAAACAAAACAAACAAACAAACAAACAAAAACCTGCAGTAATTACAATGGATAGTCCCAGGAGCCAGCCTGAGGAGTACTCCAAAATTCCTGGTTGGGCACAAGCAGAAATGCTTGGCCAGCAATTCAGAAAGAAACCAGGAAAATTCAATGAATTCTGCTGCTTTAAAAAAGGTTGCAAAGATTATAACCTTTAAATGGAAGGTCCTCTTTTTTTTAAAAGACAAAAACAAAACAACAAGCAGAAAAATGTAACAAAACCAACATTTAAAGCATTTCTTAACCAGTCCCCTTGACCTCCCTTAGTGAATATATATATGTATTTTTACACACATGTATATATACACATATATATACACATATACTTTATTTTAAAATTTTTAAATGTATTTTAATGGAAGAAATGTTTAAATTAAAAAATTAAAATATGTATACTTTATAGGTTTGTATATATACATATAAATATACATAAATACTTTACATGTTCGTGTATATACACATATACATTATGTGTATATATTGAAGGAAACTAAATCCCAACTCGAGTGTAAAACTGGCATTTGGAGCAAATCTTGGCAGATCATATAGATAGTGCAATATACTCAAATAAAGAAATTGAACAGACGCAAACAGTTATTTTGATACTACCCATTTTTAAGAATTATAAATAAACAGTCCAAGTATTAATATATTACTTCACTTTTATCTTGCATAATTATATGAAATATTTTCTCAGAATGAGACATAGAAAAGTTTATGTTTTCTATCTCTTCTTTGAAAATATCAGACAGGGGTTGTTAAATAATGGTACAAATGAATGAAAGATTATTATATAAATATTATATAAATATTTAGAGACATGTTTTAGAAGAATACTTAATATGAGGTGTTGTTGATCTACGATGAATCAATAGAACTGTACACATAGCATGATCACATATTTTAATGCTGCAAATATGAGAAGACAATACTACAATATTTAAAGTTGTAAACTTTAACAGTAATTTTGAAAGTAATTTTTTCTATATCATTCTGTATATTTAACAACCTTATATAATAAAATTTTTAAATATTAAGTTGATTAGGGTAACATTAGTTAATACAATTATATAATTTACAGGTGCACATTATCATTTGGCATCTGTATATTCTATTATATGTTTACCACCCCAAATTTAGTTACCTTCAGCTACCATGTATTTGATACCCTTTACCCACTTCATGCTCCCCCTAAGCCCTATATTTGAACCCCTTTACCCCATCAACCTTCCTCCTCCTCCCCCACCCCACTAGTAACCACTAGTCTATAGTCCATGTCCATAAGTCTCTGTTTGTCCTGCTCATTTGTTGCTTTTAGGTTTATATGCCACATTTAAGTGATATCATGTGATATTCAACTTTTTATGTTTGATATATTTCACTTAGCATAATTATCTCAAGGTCCATCCATGTTGTTGGAAATGACAGTAATTTGTCTCTTCTTATGGCTGAGTAATATTCCATTGTATATATGTACCACAGCTTTAGCCAATCATCTATCATAGGACACTTCGATTGCTTCCATGTCCTGGCCACTGTGAATAATGCTGCTATGAACATCGGTGTGCAAATATCTTTTTGGCTATGGGTTTTCAAGTCTTTGGGGTAAATACTCAGTAGAGGGATTGCTGGATCGAATGGTAGATCAATTCTTAGTTTTTTGAGGAACCTCCATACTGTTTTCCATAGTGGCTGCACCAATTTGCAGTTCCACCAGCAGTGTGTGAGGGTTCCTATTTCTCTTCATCCTCTCCAACATTTGTTATTACTTGTCCTGTTGATTATAGCTATTCTAACAGGTGTGAGATGGTATCTCATTGTGGTTTTGACTTACATTTCCCTAACAGCTAGTGATATTGAGCACCTTTTCATATAGCTGTTGGCCATGTGTATGTCCTCTAGAGAGAAGTGTCTGTTCATGTCCTCTGCTCAGTTTTTGATTGGATTGTTTGTTTTTTCATTATTATTGAGTCATGTGAGTTCTTTGTATATTTTGGATATTAGGCCCTTATCAGAGGTCTTGCTTGCAAATATACTTTCGCATTCAGATGGTTGTCTCTTTACCTTGTTGACGGTTTCTTTCATTGAGCAGAAACTTTTTGGTTTGATGTAATCCCATTCATTTATTTTAGCTCTTACTTCCCTTACTTTTGAGGTCAAATTCATAATGTCCTCTCTAAGTCCAAGGTCCCTGAGTTTAGTTCCTATGTTTTCTTCTATGCATTTTGTTGTTTCAGGTCCTATATTCAAATCCTTAATCCATTTTAAGTTAATTTTGGTGTGTGGTGATAGACAACAGTCGAGTTTCATTCTATTGCAGGTGGCTTTCCAGTTTTCCCAGCACCATTTATTGAAGAGGGTTTCCTTTCTCCACTGTATGTGGCTTTTGTTGAAAATTATTTGCCCATATAAACATGGTTCTACTTCTGAATTCTCAATTCTGTTTTACTGGTTCATGTATCTGTTTTGCTGCCAATACTATTCTGTTTTGATTACTGTCACTTTGTAGTATAATTCGAAGTCAAACAGAGTGATGCCTCCAGCCTTGTTCTTTTTTCTCAGGATTGCTTTGGCAATTTGGAGTCTTTTGTGCTTCCATAAAGATTTGATGATTTTTTGTTCTATTTCTTTAAAAAACTGCTGATGAGGTTTTGATGGGGATTATATTAAATCTGTATAATTCTTTAGGTAATATGGTCATTTTAACCATGTTGATTCTTCCGATCCAAGAACACAGAATATCTTTCCATTTCTTTGTATCTTCTTTGATTTCTTTTAATAGGGTCTTAAAGTTTTCATTAGATAGGTCTTTTACATGTTTTGTTAAATTTATTCCTAGGCATTTTATTCTTTTTGTGGCAATTGCAACAGGAATTATTTTTCCACTTCTTTCTATGACACTGTATTAGTATAGTATAGGAATACTATGGATTTCGAACATTGATTTTGTATCCAGATACTTTACTGTATTTGCTTATTGTTTCTAGTAGTGTTCTTGTGGTGCCTTCTGGATTTTCTATAATGAGGATCATGCCATTCACAAATAGTGACAGTTTGACTTCTTTGTTTCCTATCTGGATGCCTTTTATATCTTTCTCTTGCTTGGTTGCACTCAGTAGGACCTCCAATGTTACATTGTACAGCAATGGTGATAGTGGACAGCCTTGCCTTGTTCCTGATCTTAGGGGGAAGGTTTTCAGATTTTTACCATTAAGTACAATGTTGGCTGAGGGCTTGTCAAAAATGGCCTTTATTATTTTAAGGTACTTTCCTCTATACTGATTTTGTTATGTGTTTTGATCATAAATGGATGCTGTATCTTGTTGAAGGCTTTTTCTGCATCTTTTGATATGATCGTATGATTCTTATATTTTGATTTGTTTATGTGGTGTATTGCATCAATTGATTCACGTATGTTGAAACATCTCTGTGACCCTGGGATTAAGCCCACTTGATCATGGTGTATAATCTTTTTAATATATTGCTGTATTTGGTTCACTAGTATCTTATTTAAGATTTTTGCATCTGTGTTCATGAGAAATATTGGTCTATAGTTTCTTTCTTGGTGTTACCTTTACCACATTTTGGTATCAGAGTAATATTGGCCTCATTAAGTGAGCTGGGAAGTCTTGCCTCCTCTTTGATTTTTTGAAAGAATTTGAGACTAGGTATTAAACCTTCTTTGAATGTTTGGTAGAATTCACTGGTGAAGCCATCTGATCCCAAACTTTTACTTTTTGGTAGGTTTTTGATGATTATTTCAATATCCATACTGTTAAATCAGTCTATTTAGATTTTCCAGTTCTTCTTGATTCAGTCTTAGAAGTTTATATTTTTCTAAGTACTGGTCCATTTCTTCTGGGTTATTAAATTTGGTGTTATATACTTTTTCATAGTATTGCATGATCCTTTTTCTTTCTGTGATGTCAGTCGTAATTTCTCTTTTTTCATTCCTGATTTTGTTTATTTTTATTCTTTCTCTTTTTTCTTTAGTGAGTCTAACCTGGGGTTTGTCCATTTTATTACCCTTCTCAAAGAACCAGCTCTTAATTGCATTTATTTTTTCTATTTTTGCTTGTTTGTTTGTTTTCAATTTCATTTATTTCTCCTCCAATTTTTATGTTTTTTTTTATTCTGTTGACTTGAGACTTCATTTGTTTTTCCTTTTCTAGTTTTTTAAATGAAGTGTTAGGTTATTTATTTGGGCTCATTCTTGTTTTTGGAGATAGGCCTGTAATGATATGAAGTTTCCTCTTATGACTCCTTTTGCCATGTCCCAAAAGTTTTGATATGTTGTATTATCTTTATCATTAATTTCTATGTATCTTTTGATCTCTCTTTTTATTTCTTCCCTGACCCAGTTATTCTTCAGTAGCATGTTGTTTAATTTCTATGTATATGTGGTTCTTCCTGCTTTTTTTTGTAGTTGATCATCAGTTTCAAAGCATTCTGATCAGAGAATATGGTTGGTGTGATTTCAACCCTCTTATATTTGTTGAGGCTCTTTCTGTGTCCCAGTATGTGGTCGATTCTTGAGAATATTCCATGTGCACTTGAGAAGAATGTATTTTTGCTGCTTTGGGGTAAAATGCTCTGAAAATATCTATTAAGTCCATCTTTTCTAGTATATCTTTTAGGCCCATTGTTTCCTTGTTGATTCTTTGCCTGGAATATCTGTCCATTGGTGTCAATGAGTGTCTTACTATTGATCTCTCCTTTTTTGTCAGTCAATAATTGCTTCATGTATGTAGGTACTCCTATGTTGGATATGTATATGTTTATTAGGGTTATATCCTCTTGATTTATCAATCCCTCTATTATATAATGCTCTTTCTATATCGCTTATAGCCTTTATTGTAAAGTCTATTTTATCTGAGGTAAGTATTGATACCCTGGCTTTTAAAATTTTTGTTTTATTTCCGTTTGTGTGAAATATCTTTTTCCATCTCTTTACTTTCAGTCTGTGTTGTTTGATCTGAAGTGGGTCTCTTGTAGACAGCATATGCATGAGTATTTTCTTATCCATTCAGTTACCCTATGTCTTTTGATTGAAGCATTTAATCCATTTACATTTAAAGTGAATATTGATAGGTACATAGTTAATATCATTTTATTATTCATATTTGTTATTTCTATTTTCTTTTTTACCCTTTCTCTTTTTATGGAAAATCCTTTAACATTTCTTATAATGCTGGCTTGTTGGTGATGAATTCCTTAAGCTTTTTTTCTGTCTGGGAACCTCTTTATCTCACCTTCCATTTTAATCAAAAGCCTTGCTGGGTAGACTATTCATGGTTGTAGATTCTTGTTTTTCAAAACTTTGAATGTTTCTTTCCATTCTCTTCTGGCCTGCAAAGTTTCCATTGAAAAGTCAGCAGACATTCTTATGGAGGTATTCTTGTAAGCAACTAGTTTCCTTTCTCTTCCTGCTTTTAAGATTCTCTCTTTGTCTTTGATCTTTGGCATTTTAATTACGATGTGTCTTGGTGTAGTTCTGTTTGAATTCCTCTTGTTTGATACTATTTGTGCTTCCTGAACTTGTATGTTTAATTCTATTTCCAGGTTAGGGACGTTTTCTGTCATTATTTTTTCAAATAGAGTCTCAGTCTATCACTCTCTCTCTCTTTCTCTTAAGGTACTCCTATGACTTGGATATTTTTATGCTTCACATTGTCCCAGAAGTCTCTTAAACTATCCTCATTTTTTTAATACATTTTTTCTTTTTGTTGTTCTGATTGGGTGTATTCAGCTACCTTGTCTTCCAATTCACCAATTCAATCTTCTGCTTTGTTCAATCTACTGTTGATTTCTTCTAGTGTATTTTTCATTTCTGTTATTGCATTGCTCATTTCTGTCTGGTTCTTTTTTATGGTTTCTGTGTCCTTTTTAATGCTTACTATCTCTCTGTTGAGGTTCTCGTTGTGCTCATTCAGTCTCCCCATAAGGTCATTGAGCATCTTCATAACCATTATTCTGAACTCTGTCTCTGGTAGGTTGCTTGCCTCCATTTCATTTAAACTTATTTTCTGGAGCTTTCTCTTGTTGTTTCATTTATGGCATGTTTCTTTGTTTTGTCATTTTATTAGCCTCTCTGTGTTCATCTTTATGTGTCAGGAATATTTGTTTCTTCTCTCAACCTTGGCCAGATGGCCTAATGTGGAAGATGTCCTGTGTGGCCCAGTGGTGCACTCTCCCTGATCCCTCATGCAGGGAGCACTGGACATAACCTTTGAATAGGTTGTGTGTGATCTTCTATTGTTGCCAAGCCTTTATCATTGCTAGTAGATCAGTGGGTATGATTAACATTCAGGCTGACTAATTGTGGAAATTGGCTGCACCCTCAGGATAAGAGTTGTTATGTGGGGGCTGATCCCGCTGAGTAGGATTTGTCCTAGCAGGCTTGTGTACTTGCTGCAACCACTTTTTGTGTGTATCACTACTGGAGCTAGTTAAGAATTGCTCCGTTGCGATTTGGTGCCTGCCTCCAGATGCATTGGTTTTATGGCCCATTGGGAGGGGCTCCCCTGTAGGCCAAGGTCAGCTGCTGCTTTTGAATGCTCAGGGCTACCCGGTGAGAACTACAAAGCAATCCACAGATGGTTATTGTCTACGCTGGATAGGATTCAATGTGGCTCCCTTATAATTTCAGATATAGGTGTTATGATCAGCTGGACTTCAGGTGATTCTCCACGTTGATTATTTTATAATTTGGTTGTAATTTCAGTGCAGTCCTGGGAGGAGACAAACCCTGCTTTTACCTAGTCTGCCATCTTCCCCTACCCTCTCAGTAATGGTTACTTTTGAAAGAGTGAAATAGGGTTAAAATGATTTCTCAGGAAAAGAAATATATTTTAAAATGTAGAATTACTGGAGATTTTGCTGAGTACCATGAGTTTGGGAACTGGCAACCCATTTATACTTATGTGTAAGACATACTCTAGGAACAAATTAGATATTTTGAGAAGAAGCTATAGGACAGTTTGACTATTTTTCCTACGATAAAAGGCTTCCACTTAATGCGAAATCCTCATGAGGCTATTCAGAATTAAGTGATTCAGGCAGTTCTCTTTATTCTATTTGAATTCCATTTGACCATTTGAATTTATTGATTCCTTCATCTGAAAAATAAACAATCAAGAAGGTACAGGAAGCAACAGTAGAGGCATTAACCTGGGTCTTCCAGGTCTTTGATGTAAATTATGGGAAGGGATAGAGTCTAAACTGTTGCCATTTGTAAATGCTTCTAGGTTGTTCTTTATGTGAAAAATGGCTTATCTTCTAACTTCTATTTCTGTCTTTCATTGAGCTAAGATAAAAGTCTAGTGACTAGGAATAAAGAAAAGTATACTAAACAATTGGAAAAAAATTATTTCCCAGGAGGCTAGCTAAACAAAAATGTGTTGGGTTTTATAATCAGCATGAGCTGAGAATGATGTTCTTATTATCTGACAGGTGGTCTTTTGGACTGTGCAGACTTGGAATGACAGCACTTGCTAGGAACCATAACTGTAGGTTAGACAATTGTGATTAATGATTTGCCAGCATCTCAGGTGTATGGAAGAGAAGTTCATCTGAATTTTTGTTTATAAAATAAAATATATGTAGAAATAAATAATATCTCCAATATTTATATTCTCCAGACTAATTCTATTCATTAATCAAACTAAGCCATGATTCTAAACCCCAAGGCTTAATATACTACAAAAAGTGAGGAGAAGTTGATTTGTGATTGAGATGGGGAAAGAAAGATGATCTTTTGTTTCCTTTATTTCTCCAAAGCTTGTTGTTTTAAAACATATAAAATTTATAATTTAAAACCTTCAGTTTCTTGAGCTAATAATATCTGACAAAGGAGCAAAGGCAATACAATGGAGAAAAGATACTCTTTCAACAAATGGTGCTCAAACAACTGGATATGTACATACAGAAAATTGGATATAGACACAGATCTTACAACATTCACAAAAATTACCTCAAAATAGGTCATAGACCTAAATGTAAAACTCAAACGTATTAAACTCCTAGAAGATAACATAGAAGTAAATCCAGATGACTTTGAATTTGGTGATGACATTTTAGATACGACATTATAAAATAAATAATTGATAAGCTGGACTTCATTAAATTTTTAGATTTCACTCTGTAAAACATACTGGCAAAAAAAAAGAAAAGAAAAGAAAAGCAGTAGACTGCAAGAAAATATTTTCAAAAAACTTATTTGATAGAGTACTGTTATCTAAAGTATACACTGAACTCTTAAAATTCAATAAGAAAATGAACAACAAAATTTTAAAATGGAGAAAAGCTAATATATCTCACCAATAAGATATACAGATGGCAAATAAGCATATGAAAAGATACCCAATATCAAATACTATTGGGAATTGCATATTAAAATGAGATACCACTGCACACCTTTTAGAATGACCAAAATCTGGAACACCAACAGTACCATATGTTGTCACAAATAACAACAGGAACTCTCATTCATTGGTAGTAGAATTGCTTGTCTGTGTGTCTGTTTCTGTTTTGTTTATTCATTCTTTTTTATTCCACATATAAGTATAATCATATGAATGGTCTTTTTCTGTCTGACTTATTTCACTTAGCATAACACCTTCTAGGCTCATCCATGTTGTTGCAAATGGCAAGATTCCATTTCTTTTCTTGCTGAGATTTCATTCTTTTTATTGCGTGTGTGTGTGTGTGTGTGTGTGTGTGTGTGTGTGTGTGTGTGTGTATCTTACATCTCCTTTATCTATTTATCTATCAATGGAAACCTAGGTTGCTTCTATTGCAAGTAATGCTGCAATGAACACAGGGATGCATATATCTTTTTCAATTAATGTTTTTGTTTTCCTCAGATAAGTACCTAGAAATAAAATTGCTGGGTCATATGGCAGCTTTATTTTTAATTTTTTAGACATGTCCGGATTGTTTTCCATAGTTGCTGCACCAGTTTACAATCCCACCAATAGTGTATAAGGGTTTCATTTTCTTCACATCCTTGCTGACCCTTGTAATTTGATGATTTTTTTTTTTACTATATAGCCCTTCTGACAGATGTGAGATATCTCATCATAGTTTTGATTTCTATCTACCTGATGATTAGTGATCTAGAACATCTTTTCATATGTTTGTTGACCATCCATTCGTATGTCCTCTTTGGATAAATGTCTATTGAGGTCTTCAGCCCACTTTTAATTTGGATTATTTGACATTTTTGGTGTTAAGTTGCATATCCTTGTCTCATCATGCATTAGTTAACAATATAAGCGAGAATTTACTTCTGGGCTCTCTATTCTATTCAATTGGCCTATATATCTGCTTTTATGCTAGTATCAAGCTGTTTTGATTATTGTAGACTTGTAGTATAGTTTGAAATCGGGGCACCTGATACTTCCCATTTTGTTCTTTCCCAAGGTTTCTTTGGCTATTTGAGCTCTTTTGTAGCTCCATATAAATTTCAAGATTAGTTGTTCTAGTTCTGAGAATGCCATGAGTATTTTAACAGAGATTGCATTGAATCTGTATATTGCTTACATTAGTAAGGACATTTTAACAGTATTAATTCTTCCAATTCATGAATATAGTATCCTTCCATTTATTTTATTCTCTTTAATTTCTTTCTTCAATGTGTTAGTTTTCAAAACACAGTCTTTTACCTCTTCGGTTAAATTTATTTCCAGGTATTTTATGCTTTTTGATGCAATTATAAATGAGATTATTTTCTTGAGTTCTTTTAAGAAATTAAGATAATTTGGTTTTGATGCATAGAAATGCAACAGATTTCTGTACATTAATTTTGTATCCTGGAACATTACTGAATTTATTTATTAGTTATACTCTTTTTTTTTGGTGGAGTCAGGGTTTTTGTATAAGGTATCATGTCATCTGTAAATAGTACAAGTTTTACTTCTTCTTTTTCAATTTACATGCCTTTTATTTCTTTTTCTGGTCTGATGGCTGTGGCTAGGACTTACAATGCTATGTTAAATAGAAGTGGTGATAGCATCCTTGTTTTATTCCTGATCTTAGAGGAAAAACTCTTGGTTTTTTATCATTGACTATGATATTAGATATAGGTTTGTCATATATAGGCTTTAATATATTGAAGTATGTTCCTCCAATACCCACTTTATTGAGAGCTTTTATTATAAAAAGAAATCAACATGGTTAGCAGAAATGTAACTATAGTATCCATACTATAGACAGTATAAATTCCTGTAAGCCAAGTAAATTCACTAATTTGATCATTTCCATAAACTCCATTTTATCCATTTTACTTTTCTCTTTAAAACTTTTGTATATATGTATCATACTTCCAATGACCAAAGGCTCAAACAAAATCACTGAAATTGTTGTTTCCAGAAATTCCAGTAAATTGGCTTTACTAACATCTGCCTGTTTTGATTTTTTAGCTCATTGGATGTGTCCACATCATTGGAGTTTACAAATAATATTCCTAGAGTTGGCCTTTCAGGCATTGGAAGACAGAGGGAGGCTCACCATCTCTCCATCCCTTCTCTCCCATACACAGTGGCCTCTATCCCTGCTGCTGTCATTTGAATTTTGGTCTGTTCTATTTTTCTTTTCAGTCCAAGCATGTGATTAGGCACTTCTGGAGCTTTGCCAGTCAACTCAGAGTTTCTGGCTTCCAGTGTCTATCCCCTAAGGCAGCAAACTCAGTCTATTTAGAGAGCTGTTAATTAAGCGAATTATGTTTGGTCAGGTATTTATGAGCAAAGATAATAGGAATGGAAAAGATAAGTGTGCCCTTATAAAAAGACTGAGTAAGCTATATGTAATTTTTTTTTAAAGCAACTCAACCAAAAGAATCTCTCAGAAAGGCTTTTTCTGGAGTCTAGTTTAATTTTTCTTCTTAACTAAATTTGAGAGACCACAGTTGCTCTTTGGTGATATCATTTTCATCCTAAATATGCTTGTAAACTTGGGCAAAATGCAGAAAAGAAATGAGAGGAATGTAAATACTGTATGTTCTCTCTACAGAACTATTCAAGGAAATGCTGTTTACTTAGAAATAGAGTTCCAGAAAGTATGCCTGCCATCTGTAGTCCAGATGATGATGATTGTGGTGCTGAATTAAACATTTAAAAATAAAATCTAATGGTTGTTTCTGTTTTCAAGACTAAGGCAACTGAAATATTGTTTCATTACTCTTAACGCACAAAATAGCTAGAATTTGTTTATGCATTATGTATTCATAACTTATATATAAAGAAAGATATGTAAAGAAAGACACAGTAATTGTGAATTTTTGAGCATGTGTCTTGGCGCAATTTCTGTATAGGCTATGGTGCATGCATAATATGCTAAGACATAGGGACAAAGCCAGAAGTTTGAAAGCATTATCATCATCATTACTTACTCTTTAATGAGAAATCATGCTCTAAGACAGATTGATTGTTTCATGTGTTGCTGCTCACAAGCATGATTCCACACTTAGCAATTACTTCATCTTGGATATCTCCATTCCTGAAGCAATGAAAAGACATTTTATAAAGCTGTGCATGATTCTTTACTGAGTAAAATGCAAAGAAAATGAAAAGAGTATGATTCCTGAGCACAGATCATCAAAAATAAGCAGTCTAAAATGAACATATAAAAGAATAGGGCAATGAAATTAGTCAATGTATTCACAAGACATTCATAAAATCAAGGCTCATAGAAGTGTAATGTGATGAAGAGGAGGAGGAGGAGGAGGGGGAGGAGGAAGAAGAAGAAATTTGGTTTACTTGGTGGGGATAGTAGAAGTAGAGCACTGTTGGTGAAACATTATCTTTCATCCAAAAGTCAAGAGACAATTCTGGTATGACGTGGGATTTCAAAGGTTGTTTGCATAGTAAAGAAGATTAAATCAAATTCATATGGAAGCACAAAAGACTTCGAATTGCCAAAGCTATCCTGAGAAAATGTAACAAAACTGGAAGCATCAATCTGCCAGACTTCAAACTGTACTACAAAGCAACAGTAATCAAAATGGCATGGTAATGGCAGGAAAACAGACGTACAGACCAGTGGAACAGAATCGAGAGTCCAGAAGTAAACCCATGTTTATATGAACAAATGATTTTTGACAAAGAAGCCAAAAACATACTGCCGAAAAAGGAAAGCCTCTTCAATAAATGGTGCTGGGAAAGCTGAAAAGCCACCTGCAAAAGAATGAAACTAGACTGTTGTCTATCACCACACACCAAAATTAACTCAAAATGGATTAAGGACCTAAATATAAGACCCGAAAAAAAAAACTACAAAGAAGAAAACATAGGAATTAAATTCAGCAACCTTGGACTTAAAGAAAATTGTATAAATTTGACCTCAAAAGCAAGGGAAGTAAAAGCCAAAATAAATGAATGGGACTACATCAAACCAAAAAGCTTCTGCATAGCAAAAGAAACCATCAACAAGTAAACAGACAACCATTTGAATGGGAGAAGATATTTGCAAGCAACGCCTTCAATAAGGGCCTAATATCCAAAATATTCATAGAATTCATATGACACAATAAAAACAAACCAAATAATCCAAACAAACAAAAAAAATGGGCAGAGAACTTGAGCAGACACTTCTCCCAAGAAGACACACAAATAGCCAACAAACATATAAAAAGGTGCTCGTTATCTTTAGCTATTAGAAAAATGCAAATCAAAACCACAATGAGTTATCATTTCACACCTGTTAGAATAGCTATAATTAAAAGGACAAATAATAGCAAGTATCGGAGAGGATGCGGAGAAAGAGAAACCCTCATACACAGCTGGTGAGACTGCAAATTGGTATAGCCACTATAGAAAGTAGTATGGAGTTTCCTCAAAATGAATTGATCTACCATATGATCCAGCAATCTCTCTACTGGGTATTTATCTTAAAGACTTAAAAACTCATATCCAAAAAGATATTTGCATACGATGTTCATAGCATCATTATTCACAGTGGCCAGGACATGGAAGCAACTGAAGTGTCTTATGAAAGACACTAAAGAAGCTATAATATATAATGGAAGATTACTAAGCCATAAGAGGAGATGAAATACTTCCATTTGTGACAATGTGGATGGATCTTGAGATAATCATGCTAAATGAAGTAAGCCAGACATAAAAAGTTGAAAATCACATGATATCACTTATATGTGGGATACAAACCTAAAAGCATCAAACGAACAGGACAAACAGACTCATGAACATGGACAATAGACTACTGGTTATCAGAGAATGGGGTAGAGGGGTGGCAAGGTAGATGAGGTAATAGGAGTCAAATATGTGGTGACAAAGAAATCTATGGGAAATAAACAGACAATGAAATATATATATATTCCTTATTGTTAAATTGTACATCTGAAACATACTAGATTTCATTAATTAATGTCACCATACAAAATTTAAAATATAAAAAAATCAAAAAGAAGGTTAAGAAGGTGGATAGGCAAAAAATATATATATGGTTAGACAGAAAATGAGTGACTTAAATCAAGCTGGATTTGGAAGGTGATGAGACCTAGAAATGGCCTATCCATAGGGGTCCCCAACTCTCAGGCTATGGATCAGTACCAATCTGTGGCCTGTTAGGAACCTGGATGTACAGCAGGAGGTGAGCAGATGGTAAGTGAGCGAAGCTTCATCTGTATTTGTAGCCGCTCCCTCGCATTAGCATCACCGCCTCAGCTCCACCTCAGATCATCAGGCATTAGATTCTCATACAAGCACGGGTCTCTGGTGTCAAAAAGGTTTAATACTACTGGCCTATAGTGCCCAATACAAAAATATTAAGTTGAAACAGGCTGTTCACCTGCAACTCCAGATACTTAGTAAAAGGCTGTAGGTTTCAAAAAGCTAAGGAATATCCAGTCTTCTTTCTGATCTATCAACTCTTTTTTTTTTTTTATAAACCTTTGTACTTCTCTGACACTAACCAAAACATGTTGTTTCAATGAAACAGTACATATTCCCGGTTGAAAATGCTAGCAAGGAAGTGGTTGAAGTGATTGTGCATGGGGATCAATGCTGGCTTGGAAAGTTTGGGCCCTGAAGGCAAGGTGAGAAGAGTCCTATCCAGTGGTTTCTGAAGCCAGTTGCTACAGTATCATGAGGGAAAAATTATTAAATTATCAGGAATTTTGTATGCCAGTTGTTATATACAATCCTTATTAAAAATGATATTACAGGTAATTAATTAAATTGTAATAAAAACAAAAGTAATGAGTACTGGACCCCTTCCCCTTCCTACTAATTTCACTATTATTTATGTTTCTGAGGTAATTTTTTTATATCATAGCTGTATGATGGAAATGCTCTAGAATGGTGTGCCACTGGACATCTCTCCCCAATGCTATACTGAATGATAACATACTGGTAGCTTGAAATCAGCTACACTGATAAACATTTACCAGTACATCGTTGTTCCTCACTATAATATACCATCTCCATGAGTGGGCTTGCTGTTTACATCAGATCTGATTTCAGAGGCCAAATAAAAATCTCATTAGAAAGTAGATGCAAGAAATCTGTAAATGTAGCAAAAAAGTTCCCAAGCTAACAATGCTCTAATCTTTCAATCTATAATTTTTCACCATTCAGCCATTCATTCAATAATATTTATTGAGCACTTTTCACCATCATGCTAGGCTCTCTGGATACAATGAACTAGATGAGCTGTGTGCTCTCAGGGAGCCCATGGCCTAATATGAGCAGATGAGTACACAGATGATTGCAATAGAGGTTGGTGCAGGAGGGATACACATAAGGTACATGGGAGCACAGAGAAGAGAAACCAAAGTGTTAAGGTAGGTGTGGACTAACACCATAAACAGAACAATGCTTGATACTGACTGAGGTAGGTTACTGGGGACTCTTCTAGGAAAAGAGCATTAACTTTTTCTATGCCTTGGAGAAGCATGGAAGGAGAGACAGGACAAAGAGTCACACCCAGGTGACAACTAGTCTGACATTATCATTAGTTCTCATCCAAAAAAGAACTGTTTCTGGGATGTTTAGAAATAAACTTGGAAGATAAGAAGAGAAAGGAGTTAAGAAAGTGTAGGAAAAGGATAAGAAGCCTTGCTGCTCAGTTGCTGATTAGATTTTCAGTTGATCCCTGAGACTAGGCCTGGAGTTCTGAAATGGTAATTAACTTCTCATCCAATTCCTAAATAAATATTTCTAATATCAGGCAACCAAGAAGTAAATCGAAATAACATTATTAGAAATAAGTGTCTATAATAATTTGAAGTCTTTTTGCCTGAAAGAAGAAATTTCATCATATGTATTCATTGCTTTTGAAACTGCTAAACTGAATTCTGTATTTCTTCATGTTAAACTGAAGCCTGTATTTATCAAAGCGCTGACAAGTTGAGTTATTGGCTATTTTCAGGGCCCATGCAAAGAGTTTTCCATTAATAACATTCGCTGTTCTCACTGATAGAAGAGAATTGTTTAGAACTGTCAAATGTGTTATTACAACTTATTCTGTATGCCCTAAAGAAGGTATTTTTGATTTATGGGGGGGGGAAGGATATTTGCAGGGAGTTGACAAATGACAAAATATCATTGCTGACAATAGAGAAAAAAATGTAGTGATGCAATTCTACAATAACTCAGTTATAATCTGCCACTCTCTTTTTGTGTTTTTCAGCAAGGTTTACCATGCTCATCTCACAAAAAATTAAGAGGTAAAACCAGAAAAGGAAAACTCAAATAAGAAAATTTGTTTTAAATGTGATTTATCATTTTTAGCATTTTCTTTATTTCATGCTGAAAATATCACAAACCACCAGTTTAAGATTACAATAGTGTGCCATGTGCCTTTAAGAAAAAAAATAAAATGTTTTTAAAAGTTCTGATTTTAAATAAAAAAGGAATGATTCAGGGATAAATATGGAGTTACGACTATGGGGTACGAGTCCTTTGTTGGCAAACAAGAATCTCAAACTTCCTTCTTTGGATGTGATTGCCTATATAAATAGTTCTCAAACCTTTTGTGTATTTTAATTCATGAATTATTTTGACAAGTTAAACATGGACCATTTTGGACATATCCTTTCATACGTGATGCTATATTGATATAACTATATTCTACACCCCCAACACATAAACACACATGCACAATCAAGAATGAATGAGTAAATGACTGAGCTTTTAGATGTCACTCATCTCTGTAGTTGATATGCATTGCTTAGCTCCTATGTACTGTCCTAGATACTGGGATGAACATGAGAGTAATACCTACTGTCAGTGTTCTAGTAAATGGACAGAGACATAAAAAAGGCAAATCACAATATAATAAGGCAAATAATTTTGACAAAAAGGTGAGGACAGGTCTGCAGAATTACCCAGAATGTAAGGATTCACCCTATCCAGGATCAGAGAAGCCTTCACAGAGAAATCCTCACTTAAAGGAATAGGATTTTGCCAAATAAGAAAAGAGGAAAGGTCTGAAATTGATAAATTTCAATTGTTTCTAAAAAAAATAGACACCCTCCCTCAGGTCCTTCTGGGATCATTTTTTTATGTGTCTCCTTTGAGAGTGAGAGTCTATGCACAGGCAACAAACAGGCACATGTCTGCACATGTGCTTGCCTTTCTGATTGCACACTGTTTTGTTTATTGCCTTTTCATTTAGCAATGCATTTTGGAGTCTATTCCATAGCCTCATCTATAGAGTGACTTTTTCTTTTTAACAGCTGCATAATATTTCACCATATGAATGAACTGGGATGCATGTGGTCAGAATTCTTAACCTATACTTAAGTATTTAAGCTGTTTTTTGTGATTATAAAAAATGCTTTGTGTGTGTGGTTGGGGGAGTGTATGTGTAATTTTGTATGTGTCCATATAACTTCAGAAATGTGTAACTATATCTATAAGATAAACATACAGGAATAGAATATTAGGGCCCTTAAAGGTTATTTTACAATTTTTCCCATCATTTCCACTTCAATCTGATTTCCTTCTCTGTCATATACAGCTACTATTATGCATTTAAAATGAGTCCTTCCAATCTACTTTCTATATACTTACTTTTATTTGTGTCATGTATCTTTTTTTCCCCCTCTTTAATTGCCATCTCCTCCACTTTCACCCCTGACCTATGGATGTTGCTGTCTCCCTTTTTTTACAAACTGGATCTCTGAAGGCGGGCATCTCTTCCCACATGCTCAAGGCGCACACTCCGAGGCCTGGCTCATCTGGGGCCTGGCTCACCGTGGGCCTGGCACCCTGGAACACTCGGGGGCCCTGGTGCACCCGGGGTATGGTCCATGGCTCCACCTGGGGTGCAAACCCAGGACCTTCTTCGTGTAAAGCAGACATGCTAACCACTACACTATGGAGCCACCCCCATGTATCTTTAAATATATGTGTGTGTGTGTGCGTGTGTGTGTACATGTATAGTATTCTCTTATAATGTTTAATTTATATAAATTTTGTGTTTCAGAATATCACAGAGATTCCTTTATACCTTTCCCCAGTTTCCCGTTATGTTAACATCTTACATAATCCTACAATAATTATTAAAACCCAGGAATTAACATAAATATAATACTGTTAACATTAGCACAATACTAAAAGTAATTAAATGACAGACTTTACTCAAATTTCAAAAAATAAAAAAAAAATAGAAAATAAAGACTATAGAAACGATCAAAAGTTTTTCTTAATACCAGTTCACTGACCACATAAAAGACCTTTCTGAAACATGAGCCAGTCTTCTGAGGTCGTGGGTTGTTTGTTACCACAGCAGAGCCTATTTTATCCTTTCTAGCACAACTGGGTGACTGTCTTGTTGGAGCTATAAGGTCAGATCACAGTACATGAAGGTGAGGATTGAGTTCCTCAGAAGGAGCAGATGCTGCCAGAATGAGCCATCTTGGGACATGATCAGGCCTAGGATATGAAGTAAGGACTTGGTAAGCAACTTGGGAAAGGGAAAATTTTCCATGTCTTTGGGGCCAGAGGTTGAAGCCAGGGAGGTTGCTGGAGCATTTCTGGTATCAGGATGAGTATAAAAGGCAGTGAGTGTAACAGGCACAGATATTTCCATTGGCCATGAGAGAAAGAGAGAAACAGGATACCCTATCATAGCCTGTGCCTGGTAAGTAATGTAAAATTTTTCTGTGTTACATTTCCCTTCCATTTTCTCAAATCTTCAATAAAGGGTTGTTTAAAGGAACAGCCTGGTTTCATTTGTGCTGTGGGCAATTAGGTAAGGACCTGCTCTTGTTTCTAACATGCCAACAAATAAGAACGTAGTGTCCCTATCCCTGGAGGTCACCAATAAAGAACTACAAGGCCCAGTTGATGGCTGGAGAACAGGAAGTGGAAAGAAAATATTAGAAGGCAGTGCCTGATTGGTTTGGTATTCTTTTCTGTCTGAAGCACGAGTAAAACTAATATGCTAAGCAATAGAAATGGCCTCTGTCACTATCCTCCTGATCTCAGTGAATTGAAAACTGCCACTTCATGGTGTGATTAGAAATTTTCCATGAGGGTATTTCAGTAGGAATCATTTCATTTTGCCTGCCTTGTTGTCATCAGCTCTGCACCATTACAGCAAGTCTGTTACACTATGTTGTAGTAACAAACAGCCTGAGAATCTCAGTGGCATAAAGCAAGATGGGTTTATCTCCTCTTTATGACACATGTTTAATGCAGGTCAGCTGTGTCCTTTACTCAAAGTCATCCTCTAGTCAGGACTCAGGCTGGGGGAGCAGCCACTATCTAAAATGTGTCCAGTCATCTAAAATGTGACAGAGGAAAAGAGAGCATGGCAAAGCTTGCACTGGCTGTTAAAGCTTCCACCCACAAGTGACACGTGTGACTTCCGCTTACCCAAAGCAAGCTCCACACATGGGTAAAGGAGCAGAGGTAGAATGTGTGTGTATAGCCTGATGATTCCCGACTCCCTATCCCCAGAATATCCCTTGAGTCCCTTTCAGAATATCTCGTTTTAATTGAACAAACAATAATCAAATTTAAAATATACTGAACAGGCCGTCGGCTTTCCTGACAGAAGTAATTGTGTAAAGAGAACTTGGTCATAGGTGGAAAAGATAAAAAAATAGAGACAAAGAGTAAGTGGAATGTAGATGATGAGTGAAGTATAAGAATAAAATAAAGAAATAAGAGAAAGGAATGAGAAAATCATGGTGGGGGGATGCTCATCTTTGCCCTTAATGGTTTTGGCAAAACTTTCTACTCTCTTATTTTCCATTGTTGTTCCTTTCTCTAGGTGCAGACTAGTTAACCAAACAAAGACTCCTAGGAGAGAGAAAGCAGAGAGAACAGCAGAAAGATATGGGTAAATGAAAGACACATGACTCTGGGCTGTCAAAGAAGGATATGTTGAGAAAAATAAACAAGGAACAAAAGAAGCAAAGAAAAAGAAGCAGAGAGTCTAAAATTCAAAAGCTACTTAAGCTGGAGAAGATGCTGCAGCAAGATGAAACTGCTAGAGTTTGTTATTCCAGCCCTCGAAGTACCAGATTTTTCCCTTGGCACATTATGCCTGATAATGTTTGCAAAGCTCACGCTCTTAAGATTTTTATGTGCGTCCCAGAAAAGAAGATTGCCAGCTGGGAGTTGGTTATTCCAGAATAAATAACACTGATCCTTTGCATCATGGCTTGAGGATTGGCCTGCATTGAAATGGGGTCCCACTGGTCAAGCTCCCAAGTCTGGCATCTTTCCACCCATCTTTAGTCTTATTATTTCCATACAGCCCACAGCTTTGGAGAATATGCTGGGCCTGCTGTGTGTAGGTGTATAACCATATTCCAGAGAAAACCTTGCTCCAATCCATGAGAAATTGCTTTAAAAAAAAAAAAGTCTTTAAGCTGCACAAACCTGGTGTTAAAAATATAATTTAAATGTAACCAAGAGTAGCTTTCAGTAGCACTTTGCTAGTGGAGACTATTAGGCATCTCTATTAAATGTCAGACTTTTCACACACAAAAAGAGCATAAAATTGTTTCATTAAAATCTATTGTGAAAGAGCTTCTGAATCCTCAGAGGGTGGGTATCCTGAAAAAGGAGCAAGCTGCTCCACAAAGCTCTGCTTAGACCTTGAAATGGTTGCGGTTTTTACTCACAATATAGCCTTTATTTATTATTGTTTCATGACTTAATTGTGAAACTTTAAAAACATTTACACGAAGTAGAAATCATTTTCTAAAGAGAATTCATTCACTATTACTAAGCAAGAAAACTTAGAGCATGGATGAACCGCGAGATAATCATGCTAAGTGAAATAAGCCAGATATAAAAAGTTGAAAATCAGATGATATCACTTATATGTGGGACATAAACCTAACAGCAACAAATAAACAGGACAAACAAGCAGAGACTCATGGTCATAGACAACAGACTACTGGTTACTAGAGGATAGGGGGGTGGGAGGAAGAGTAGATGGGGTAAAAGGGGTCAAATATGTGGTGACAGAAAGAAATCTAACTATGAGAAAGGAACACACAATGTAAACTTCTATATGCCTTACTGTTAAAGTGTACAGCTGAAATTTATTAAATTTTGCTAACCAACGTCACCATAAAAAAATAAATAAATAAACAAAACAAAACAAAACAAAAAAATCATGTCCTAGGAGCAAATCTGTCCGTGGACAGAGAACATTCAGCACTAGCGACCTGAAGTAAGGAGATTATCTTTACGAAGGAAAGGATACACAAAAGGGAATCTGGAGTTTCTGTGATCAATGTCTTCAAATGTCTTGTAAGATGGAAAATGTATTTTTTCCAAATTGCTTCCAAAAATGCACACTGCACATTTCCTCTGGAAAGCATGAGAGCTCTGGCTTTACCACACCTGGGGCTGCCAGTCCTGCTCTGGGTGTCAGAGGCACTGGGCATTGGCAAGGAGGAAGTCACTAGATTCATGGAACCCCACGGAAGAGATGTGTTAATGCTAAAATACAGTAAGGCCTCATTTCATGTCACTGATAGTTTCTTGCAACTGTAGCAAAATGACATGTAACAAAACCAATTTTATCATAGGCTAATCAATATAAACAGGATTAGGTAACTAAGCATCTAATCAACACTATTTGAGGGCCTATTGTGTTCTTAGTGGTGTCATAGACCAGTTTCAAAAGCTGCAAATATTTTGGGTACTTTTGCAATCCAATTCTTTCAGGGCCGTGTAGAGACTTCTGACTATTCAATTCATTTGAATGTCTGGTTTACAAAATTTTTCTTGAAATTTTGTCAATTCCTTCCTCTATTTTCCTCTTCAAACCGCTATGAAAACCAAGGTTATTTCCATCATAGAGAATATCTTCTTTTAACTTAATTATAAAAATAATAAAAGTTTACATCCCTGTCTGTCCTCTAGATTGCATACTCCTAGCTCAATTTAGTAAAATGTGTAGAATATAGTAGATACTCAACAAATATTTGTGGAATGAATGCATAAAGAAAGGCAGGAAACAGAATTTTAGAGAAGCTACCTGTTTTATACATTCATTTGTAAGCAGTCAAATCTTGTTTTACATATATTTTTTAAACTGTTCATTTCTTTTCCTATGAAGGGAAAGCCTTTTGTAGTTGTTTCCTGGAAATGCTGAGGGTTTTGGAAATCTTAACAGTGTTATCTTCTACTATAATGAGGAACAGAAGGAATGTAAGCCACTTCCACAATTGTACACCTGTGACAGAAACAAACCTAAGTGTTCTAACTGCCACTGCACATTTCTCTAGTCTGCTAAATCGGTCAGTGTAAGACATTTGGTAGAGTTTTATAGTTCAGCCAGGAAAAACTCAAAAAGCTGATGTAACCAAAGTAAGTAAATAATAAATGTTCTCCTTCATTTACTATTACATGGGGCAAATGTAAGTCATGACGTATTTTTTTTGCTCACTTGAAGAGTGATTTATGCACTGATGTTACCAAGCTATTTTCAGGGTCTATTAGAGTTATGCATGTAGTTCTGGAAGTAAATTAGGAGTTTGTCATTGAAACTACCTGGAAATGTCCTCATTAGCAACATAATTTAGCAAAAATGATATTGATCTTCCTGCACAGATCCCAGGTTGGGCATGCATGCCATTCCAATAAATCATCCCTGCAGATCCTCCACCCTGGTCATGGCTGGAATTTTCACTCTAAAACATGAGGGGCAAATAATTTAAGTAGAGTTTAAAGTTTCATCAGGCAGAACATTATAAAATTTTATTACAACCATCAAAAGGGAACCAACCATAAGGAGAGACAGCAGGACTTGAGTTCAAATTATAGTTGATTTCTAATCATGGATGCCTATGTTATTTGGACACTGGATTATCCTTACCCTTGGCAAAATCTACCCTTAGAAAAACAAGAAAGTAAGCACAGTTGTCTTAAGTTCCAATTTGCCCATCTAGCTATTTGTTCAATAAATATGTATTAAGTACATATTTGATACCAAGCATCATTCTAGGCAAAGGGGACCCCACAAACAGCAAAGCACAATCTCTGTCCTCAGGTGTCTTCATTTATTAGCCAAATACTATAAAAAAATCAACAAAAAATACATAATGTGAAACTTGGTATTCATAAATGCTATGATAAATAAAGAGGATGAGGGGATGAGAGTGATATTTTGGATAGGAGTCTCAAGAGGTGAGGTGTCTCTGAGCAGAGAAGTGGATGAATTGAGGAGTCGGCCTTGAACTGTGTAGAAGAAGAGTTCTAGGCCAAGAGTTCTATGGCAGGCCCGTCATTGACATGTAAGGACCAATAAGGAAGCCAGTGTAACGAGCAGCATGAGCAAGGGATCCAGTTTGTGAAAGGTGGTCAGGGAGGCAGCTGGAATACAGTCATGCAGGACTCGAAGGCCACAGTGAGGACTTCAGATTGATACTAAATGCCAGCGATGCCACTGAAGAGTTACTGCAAAAGAGCGACACCATTCAATTTGCCTTTAGAAAGGAACCTCTGGTTGCAGTGTAGAGACTAAATTATGTGGAGGTGGTGGGTAATGTTGGGAAGGGGGCTGAAAATAGAAATAAAAAATCATTTAGGGGTTATTATAAATTCTCCCCAGAGATAACTTGTTTGGACAGAGACAGAGTTTGTGGCTGGGTTGGCTATGGGGTGGGAATGAAAGAGAAAAATGAAAGATAACCTTGGTTAAAGGCCTCATCAACTGAGTAGTGCATTTTTAGAACTTTTATTTTTTTTATTAGAGTTGGCATTCAATATTATTTTATATTAGTTTCAGATGTACAACATAGTGGTTAGACATTCATATAATTTATGAAACGATTCCCTCAATTAGTCTAATACCCACCTGGCATTATACATAGTTATTACAATATTATTGACTATATCCCCTACACTGTACTTCACATCAACATAACTATTTTGTAACTACCAATTTGTTCTTCTTAATCCTTTCATCTTTGTTACCCAGCCCCTAGCCTCCCATCTGGCAATCACCAGTTTGTTCTCTGTACCTATGCGTCTGTTCTTGTTTTGTCTGTTCATTTATTTTGCTCATTAGATTCTACTTATAAGTGAGAACATATGATATTTGTCTTTATTTGTCTGACTTATTTCACTTAGCATAATACTGTCTAGGTCCATCCATGTCATGGCAAATGGTAAGATTTTATTTTATTTTTTTATGGCTGAGTAATATTTCATTGTATATATGTACCTCCTCTTCTTTATCCAATCTTCTATTGATGGGAGCTTAAGTTGTTTCCATATCTTGACTATTTTAAATAGCACTGCAGCGAATATATCTTTTTGAGTTCTTGGTTTTCTTTGGACAAATACCCAAAAGTACAATTGCTGGGGCAATAGGTGTATCTATTTTTAATTTTTTGAGGAACTTCCAAGCTGTTTTTCATAGTGGCTGCACCAATATGCAATCCCACCAACGGTGCACTAGGGTTCCCTTTTCTCCACATCCTTGCCATAACTTGTTTTTGATTTATTGATAATAGCCACTCTGACAGGTGTAAGATGATATCTTATTTTGGTTTTAATTTTTATTTTTCTATTGATTAGTTACATTGAACGTCTTTTCATATGTATATTGGCCATGCATACGTCCTCTTTAGAGAAATGTATATTCAGATCTTCTACCCATTTGAGTAGTACTGTTTATTAAGATGGGAAAGTATGGAAGAGAAGCAGATTTGGCAGGTGTGGACAAGTAATCAAGAGGCCAATTTTAGATATGGTAAGTGTGAACTCTTACGCGAATTCTTTTTGATGGAGGTGTTTATCATAGATAAGCACTTTAGGCCCTGCTCTTACTGAAAAAGACATCAAGAGGGAAAGGGCTGGTAAGATTATCTCATATGGCCTCAGGAAGCCTTATGGTGTGGAATCCTTAGAGGTTGGGGGCTGCTGCCCTGCTGTTGTCATACGTGCAGATGCCTGTGGGTGTTCCTGCTTCATTGAGGAGCCAATGAAGTGGAAGGAGACATGAGGGCTCAGCGTCCTGTGTCCAAGAGAAGATTATGGTGAAGGGAGATAAAGTGATTGTCAAACATTCTAGTAGCCCAAGAATGTCTAGGCCAGCCATGTAGTTTAGAAGACTGGAACAGAAGGCTGGCCCAGAGAATCATACATTGGATTCTATTTTATTTCTACTTTATAATGTGTACCTTTTTCACCTTACAGTTCACATCCTACTGCAGCCTCTGACAACATTCCTGTGAGGCTTTTGAGCCATGCTTCTCTTGCTCAGGCCTGTTTCCATGTCTGGAAGTGTACAATCACTTCTCATAAAGCTTTCTTGTTCTGCTATAAAAAAAAAAAAAAAATCCTGTGGTTAGAAGACTTGACTAAAAAGATATACTTGGATATCTCATGGTGAAACATCCACTCTGACAAGTATAGACAGACGTGTCACTCCACCGCACCTCCCCCACCCCCAAAATAGGTCCTCAAGTATCTGCTCGAGGTAAATGAGCACAGATAAAGTTTTAGCAGAAGCAAGAAGACCACAAGCTGAAGATTAAAAGGGTGGGCACCTTGATAAAGATAGACTGACCAAGCGGGAAGGGGGAGGAGGGATGAAGAGGGTAAAGGGGTCAAACATATGGTGATGGAGGGAGACTAGACTTTGGGTGGTGAGCACACAGTGCAACATGTAAATGACGTAGTACCAAGTTGTATACTTGACACTTATATAATGTTGTTAACCAACATCACCTCAATAAATTTAATTAAAAAAGAGATCAGCTACTCATTTGGAGGGGCCCAAAGAAGGAGTTATACAAACTGAACAGATTAAGTCATTGTCTAACTCTATGTCTGTAGGAAAAATTGCTGCAGAGTCAAAATTAAGGTCTACAATCAAATCTGAGCTAGATGATGATATAACTGCCTTAAAGCAGAGGTGTTTGAGGGGCTGCTGAGATAACTTGGATCTTATCAGCAGAGTTGGGAAGGGGGTAGTTTCAAGATCAGAACAATAAAGTATTTCCAAAAATATTTTTTTAATTTTTCAATCAATAAAGGCCAGAAAAAAACATAATGTACCTGAGCAGTGACTGGCCCCAAATACAGCACCTGTGGATGCTATATTATATACTAATAACCTCATACTATCTCAGTTGCCTACAACAGATATGACCAAGAAAGAAGAAATGGAAGATATCAAAACTGACATTTCAGCTCCTATCCCGTTAGGCCCTGGAAACCTATAACAAAAGATGATGCATCTGCCTGTAAGACTTAGACATCTGAACACAGCCAGTTCTGAGACCAGTTTCTCAAGCCAGGATTCCCCCAAACCAGAAGAAAGAATCTTGAGCACCCATTATCGTAAGTCAGGCAGCTACCATCTCTTTAATCACCTTGTTAATTTTCTATAGGATCTGAAAACTGTCCCATCCAGTGAAAAGCAAAAACAAGAGTGCCAGTAAGAAAATGAAACTGGGATTCAGAGAAAGAAAGAGCGGATGCAGCCAGAGAGCACTACAATTAGTGTCCAAGTTCCTTACAGAGTAGAAGGCCAGCCCCTCAAATGTGTGCTTCACGAGTGACAGGGCTGGTTTGCAGCAATTTGAGTACAGGGTTCAGTGTTGCAGTTATTTCAAAAATTATCCATGGCTTTCACCTGATGGGTCACCAGTTAATATATTTGCTGAAATTAAAAGCTTTCATTTCAAGTATGATGAAGTTTGTCTAGATCCAAATATTCAGAATGGGATAGAACGGTATTAGAACTAAGCTATCACAAACAACCTTTGAATAATAGATCAGTTTTCTCACAGTTCTGAGAAACATTTTATAGCTATGCAATGAAGCTTACATCCCACTTGAGATTCTGAATTAGTTGGTTTTTTATTTTTCTGGAAATTTGGATTAAGAAACATGATATATCTTGATCTAAAGGCTCAGACTCCTGCTTTATAAGTTTACAAAAACTTACAAATGAAGAATTGATCTTTTATGTGGATTGATCTTTTACAAGACCTTATTTAATGCTTTGTGGAGAACCCTGACTAATAGAGTTCTGTGGCTTTTGCCTTTTCCATTTTCCTCCCAACTTCTGATTTTCTTCTCTATTTTTTCACCTGTCCAGAAGCCCCTACCTACCTTCCCACCTTTTTTTGCTTAGGGCCTGGTATATAGTGGAAGCTCCTCCCATACCACCAAATACATAATGCTACTGCTAATTAAGGTGTAGTTTGAAAAACAAGTTATCATTTGTTATTATTCTTGCAAGGTTTATAATTACCGCAATTGCCATTTAGAATATGTTGGAATCACCACCAGCCTGAAACCTAACCTCTGAATGATCTGTATCTAATCACAGAATGGAGTGGCAGTGTTGTAAATGTCACCTTGCTCCACTACTCTGATAGATGTTCTCATTAAGGTCGAGGAGAAGAAATTTAAATATCAGGGTTGAGCTCCTGAGCAATTATGTCATTTCTATTGATCACCTAATGAAAACTTATGGGATTCAGCAGTGAAGAGATAAGTTTACATGGGGATGCTAGCTTCCACAGCTGTGCTCACACCATTTCCAGGGAAGTCTCTCACCATACTTGCTCTTACAGTGCATTTTAAGATTCTCCCAATTTCAGAAAGAAAAGTAGGACTGAAGATAGGTTAGACACTTCAGTTCTGCAATTTCATTACCCAGTGATATAAATGAAATTTAAACACTGGTAAGCACTGTGAGAATCCCAAAAGTCAAAATATAGAGGCCAACGTAAAGGGAAGATGAAAACTTTGCTCAATCTATTGGGCTGAATTATGCTTGTGACATTTTTCCGGGGTCCCACAGATGAGGTGTTTAATAGCAACTATAAAAAATTCGAGTGGGGAGAGTAAATATGAGCAGAGGAACAGTCACACAGCGGTAAACTATTAACACCTTAGCAAGAAGCATAGACATGCATCACATATTTGAAATGAGTGAGAATTATGTCACTTATAGAATCTAATTTATAGTCGTGAGAGGATATAAAATTTCCCAAGAAACTATGGCAACTGCTCCTGGCAGGGTGATTAGAAACACTGCTCCTGGCAACAGCGGCCTTGCTGTAGCTTAAGGAGTTTGACCTCATTTGCTAAACAAGAAACTTCCTATTTTCTTTTAACATTAATTATGATGATGGAAGGGAAAAGGGCTCCCCCTGCCTCCCTGTATTTTCCAGAGAAATTTGAGCTCTAAAACACAATGGGGAGCCAGGCACACATATCACCACAGAAAGTCCTCCCTGACTTCCTTACCTAAAGTGACACATACCACATACTCTAGGCCCTCACTCTCCTTGGCTGTCCCCAAAGCCCATTCTTGCCTGAGGAGGGCAGGCTGGTGGCTGATAAGGCATACAACCTGGAGTGGGCAGCTGCTTGGGCTGCCTATGTCTGTGACTTGCCAGCTGTGGACACTTGGGCAGAGTAGTTAACTTTTCTGTGCCTCAATTTCTTTTTCCAAAAATAGAGTTGTTAATAATTCCAGCTTTCTGGATTGTTGAGAGGATTGAATGAGTTACTGTTTGTTATACTGTGTGTTTAAGAAATAAAACAGATAAGTAAAATGTATTTGCTTGTTTGTTGTGTCTCTATTAGAACAAAAGCTTGGTAAGTGAAGGACCTGGTTCTGTACTCTGCTGTAACCTTGGTACTCCATAGAAACTTGCTGAGTGAACGAGTTGAAAGATTGGCTGGTAGAGAGAGCCCTAAGCTTTCCTTGGTTCCTCTCTATTTTTTCACTACCTTCTTTTTCAAATACTTTATTTGAGTGATTTGACTTATATGTTTAATGAAGGACTCATAGAAAGATTTACAACAAATTCTCTGAGAATCTACTTGTTAATACAGGTATTAACTTTGTGAGATCTTATAGTTTAAGAGCTGTCAATCCTCTTGGCCCAAATATATAGTCCAGAAACTCAGCATGTATTTTATAAGATAGTGAGATGTGGTTGAAATAAGCACTCTAGGCTGCTGAGCCGCAAGGCACGCACACCAGTTGGGATCAGGTATAAGGTAAGACTGGGCAGGGTGGGGACTGGGAAGTAACTCAGCCGTTGTGCATACCTTGGAATATAAGACCTTTCAATCTTGGAATGAGAGGGGTTCAGCCAAGGTGGCAGCTTTATCCAAGAGACTTCTCTGGCGAGCAGAAAGCCACAGAGCACTCTGCAGACAGGAACAGTCGTTGTGGTCAGATGGGGGACATATTCTAGAGAAACTGGAGGGGCAGGAGCAGCCATGTGAATTGAAGCAGATTCCTAGTCAGCAACTGAGAAGCAACTGAGGCAGGGCCCAACTCTAAAGCAGAGGGGACTGGGCAAGAATTCACATGCTCTCCAGCCCCAGACATGTGGCTTGCACTTTAGAACCAAGTTTTGTCCCAGCAGGAAACTAGGGTACTCGTCAGAGACCAGAGCACAAACAACGCCAAGTTTTAGCTGGGTGCTCTGAACAAACTCTGTGAAGCCCCCAGTCTTGGGCTTTTCTCATTCCTTGGACTGGGCTGTCATGTCCCTCTGAAAATCAACATCCTTCAGTTCCTGAAAATGTCTCATTTCTTCTTTAAGAAATTTCCTCTTTTCTGTTTTCTTTTTCTTTCAGACATTCATATCTAAGTCTGCCTCCTAGCTCAAGTCTCCAATTTTCTTCCTGTTTCTTTTCTGTTTTCCTACTGGAACTCTTTGGGGTTTTGTTTTACTCCCTCGCCTGGTTCCCTAAATTTATCTCCTAGCAATCTTACTGACTTTTTCCATTTCAGCTTTCAAATTTCAACTTTCAAGAGCCCCCCATTCTTAATTTATAGACATAATGTATTCTCTTGTCTTTCTCTGAGGAGTTCAATTAGAAGATGTTTGAAGGTGTTTGTTTCTTCTCTTCTCTGTATTATTCCCAAGTCCTTTGAGTCCCTTTTAATTTTTTTACTTTTTTGTCTCTGTCTTTCATGTTACAAGTTTCCCTCAAAATCTGCTCATCCTCGGCTGTACTTACTTATTGGTAGAAGAGTAAGGCCCTCAAGAGCTGAGGGAAGTTCTGTGTGTGACACTGGCCCTTGTTTCTTGGTGAACCTCACTGTGGAGTTAGGTGGGAATGGTGTTCGTACATTTGATCTCCTGCCCCAACCTGTCTCTCCAGAGAGGAGTCCTTCACTTTCCTACCTGAAGAGTGTTAGCCTCGTTACAGCGTTCAGGGCAGACAGCTGAGCTGGGTGCTGGGGAAGGGTCTCACCATGTGAACTTTCACCAAATCCTCCCGCTTCCAGCCTCTGCTCTCCCTCCCCATCGACCTAGTATTCTTGAGTTGCCCCTTCTTTAACTTCAGAAAGTTAATCAAATCTTTCCAGAAAATTCTAAAATTCATAGTGAGTAGCTTATTCAGTAGGATAATTTTTGAAGCTTGCAAATTAGACCTTAAGAACATTTTTTCATACTGTTCCTTTTTAGGGACAATGTTAAAAGGGGCTATAAAGCTCTTAAAAAGTTTGGTTGTACAAGAGCTTGGTCATGTGGACTGGCATTTCCATATCCAAGCCCATAAGTGATTTTACGGTGCCGGAGAGAAGATGCTGTGGGAGTGTATTGGTGGCCCGGGGGCACCATGTGTGCTCTTGTCCTGGGGCAACTGTATGGGGAAATTACCTTCATTAGTAAAATTTGGGTGGGTTAAGGGTGGGATCTGGGGGCCCTCCCAGATCAAATATCTACTTCGTTCAACAATAATAAGCACATCTCATTTTCATTCCCATGGAAAGCTAAGATGAGTCATATACAGATGTCATAAATTCTACCGCAGGACGTTAAGGTGACATGACTTGAATTTTTTGAAACATAAATAACAGTAACATCTTCCACCTAATGTTTGGGGTGACAAATGACTAAGCAGTGTTACCTAAGCTCTGCTTTTGCAGTTATTTAAGCTTCTCTTTTAGGCATGAAAAGACAATGGCTATAAAAATGTGTCTTTTAAGGCTCCTTAAGCCTGGAATTTCACATTGGATTTTATAAAATCTGCATTATAGATTTAAGAAATAAGAGTGAGAGAAGTCAGTTGGTGTGGCTGCGGATAGATTTGAATATGTAATTATATACATCACTTATGAAGAGAAACTCCAGAAAGCATGTTGATACAGTGTGCTGGGGGTCTGTGAGTTTTGTGGCTAATGTTTAGTTTACACACAAACACACATACCAACGGAGAGAGAGAGAGATAAGACCTTGGAATCTGTCCTTGCAAATACCTGAGAATGTACATTAACACTAACTTTGTGTGCAGGGAAATGTCCTTGTAATCAGTCTTATGAGACACTGGGAAATATTTCAGCAAAAAATAAAACAATAAGCAGAATATATTATTCCTCTGAAAAACCTGAGCCCTTCAACTTTGGAATGAGAATTCTCTCAATTAAAAAGGCTTTTATCTGCAATTCATAGAGGATGGGCTCTGCCATGGACCCTGATGCCCTTTCAGGTCTCCACACAGATCACAGAGGCCAGGCCCAGATACAGTCTAACTTGTCTTGGTGAATGTCCTGTAACCCTCTCGGGAGCTCAGCAAGAGAGACAAGTTTGTGAGGAGCTATCACAAAGCTACTTCCTATCCACTGCCCTCCCTTTGGGAGGTAGCCACAAGGCAGCTTTGTATCTCTTTCCCTGGTTCCTGTGAGGCGTGGGCCTTTCCCTTGTCCCCCTCCTTCAGAAGCAGTTGAAGATGCTAAAACTGCTTTACTGGAGTCTAGAGTTGGCTCAACAATAGAGCATCCCACTGTTCATGTTGCCTATCATCTGGCCCTTTGGGTTGGGCGTAGTCCTGTGGGACAAGGGATACAGGTAGCTGGCACCATGCTGATCTTGCTTATGCTATCTCTACAAGTAATAGATTGCTTAAATATATGTGAGCTTGCTGTCTCCTTACTGACTGAATTGACAGGAGTGTGGCAAACCAACCTAGTAGTAAATAAATAGCTACCATGCTGCTGCCTAGTGACTACTTGACTGTCTGATAGAAAACCTGACCAAAAGTAGCTTAAGAAAGGGAGGATGCTTACTTTTCTTACATGCCAAGAAGTGTGGACACATGCAACTGCTAAGTCAATGATATGATGTCAGGGCTGATGTCACTGCAAAAATTCTTCAGTCTTCTTGATTACAAGATGACTGCTACAGTTGCAAGCATCACATCTACATTCAAGGCAGGATAAAGTAATGAAGGCAGGCACCAGCTTCTGGAAAGCAATAGCTTACTCAGGAACAACCAAGCAGACTTTTCCTTGTGCATTATTAGCCCTAACAGGTTCATATCCCAAAAGCTTAAACTCTTAGCCAGATATTCACCCTAAGCCAAATATCCAGTTTTGAAGGAGAGGAACTAGATTGACATGATTGAACTAAACTAGACCATACTAGTCACAGTATACTTTTGAGCTGGTCTTCTTGCCTCTTTGAACAAGACAGGAATTTCACTGGTGAGACAGAAGGGGAGGATAGCTTGGATAGGCAAGAACTGTATCTCCCTTGAGCTAATGTAGCGAGTCCCAGCTTTCCCAGCTCCTGAAGACCAGACCAGTCAGCAGCTGACTCCACTGTCTCTTCTTACTTGCAGATCAATTGTATCTGACCAATGAAGAGCTGATTGGGAGCATTGTGGAGACAATTTCTAGTTCTAAAGAAACGGTAAGACTAGCCTAAAAGAAAAAACTATTAGTGTTGTCATGATCAAAGACTATAGATATGCCAGCCCCTGACCTCCTTTTCTTTTTTTCATTCTAGAGGTGAAATACCAGACTTAACATCAAATAGTTAAAAGAGAATGACATTAGGTGAACATTGAAAGTCTGAAGCCACCACGAGCTTACTTCCCTTTGCAGAGTTCCAACCACAACAAGTTTCCTATCCCCTTGGAAATTAATAAAAGAAAAAGTCAACCTAACTGGTCTGGAGGGGAGAGAGTCTTTCAAATGTTATCATTGGACATGAGCCCTCATGAAGTAAGCTATGAGAACTTGACCTCCCCCCTCCTCCCTTCTCTTCACCTGTCAAACTCCTACGCATTCCTCAAGGGGCGGCTTATAAATAGCTTTCTTTATGAAATCTTTCACAAATTTCTCAAAGTCAAACCATCTGTAATGTATAGTTCTTTTCAATACCTGTTGTAACACTAACCATTAGCACACTAGGATTATTTATTTATATGACTCTCACCCACTAGATTGGAGATATTTCCAGGGGAACAGTTTTGTCCCAAACGCTTAGCACAAGGTGGGGAGCACAGCAGTAAGTTCTCAACATATTTTTATTGAGTAAAATCTATTTCAACTTTGAATAATTAACAGTGTTGTTCAAGGGTCATCTGTACCCTTTTGGTGAAACTGTTGGGAAACAGGCAGTTTTGTGAATTTCTGGGGTGTGCAAATGATACATTTCTTAGAGGGAAACATGTGGCAATATCTAGGCAATATTTCAAATACTTTCACCTTACAACCCAATTCTCCTGCTCCTGAAAATTTATCCTACAGAAATCCGCACAGTTACAAAATGATATGCATAAGTCATGTGTTGCAATATTGCTATAGAGCTGGAAAGGAATGGGGATACTGTCTCCGTTACATTCTGGGATGATACCCGTGACAGATGGTTCAGAAAAAAAGCAAAGTTCAGCACAGTGAACACAGTGTGATGCCATTTGTTTCATAAAGGGGAAGAGAATACAGATTTGGTTTTGTTTGTAATTGCATAAAGTATTGGAAGTGCATACTGCGAGGGGAGGAGGCAGATGGGAGGACGGGGTAGATAGAGTAGAAGCAAATTTCTCATTGTAAACGATTTTTACTTTTACAACCTGTGAGTTATTTTTTTTAAATAAGTTAAAATTTTAAAACCCTATATGCACATAGTTTTCAGAGCAGATTGCATGTCTTTTCATTTCTGTCTCACCTCTTACAACATCAGTGAGTTTGGGCAGTTTCCTAACTTCTCTGAAGAAGAATTTGATGAGATAATAATGCAAGGAAAATAAGCCTGAAACTAAGCCTAAAGAATAATGTCTGTGTTAGTTTGAGCTGTTATTAATACTGCATCTACTAATAACAATTTTAAAGAACCTTTGGTAACCCTTTAGTGATAAAATTTTCAGAATCTTTCCAATATTCCTGTGTAATAGGTATAAACTGTTCCTGTTTTCAAAAACAGAAAAATGAATACCAAGAGAAATAAATGATTATTACGAGATAGCACTGACACCAATCCACATACAAATGCAGGAATTGTCATTGGGCATTTCCAGATCATTCCATGTCACACATATGGGAACACTAGATGACAAGTGCATTGATTTCCATGCCTTTTTAGCTAATCAAAAAGAGAATACAATAAATCTGACTTGGAGGTATTAGGAATGCACACACTGTTTCAAGATATGCAAGACAGTTATAAAGCACAGCTCTTGAAAGTAACTGCCTCAATTCTTGATGAATTCAATAGATGAAACCCTTCCTACTGATTTTCTAAGGCTCAGTAAATGGAGGTCGCCATCAGGTTGGGAGTTTCTAGAGAGAAACTTTAAATAAATACATGCAATTGGTTCCATGGTAGTGTTTGCATTTAGGGTCTTGAACATGCCTACCCTATGATTGTTTATTTTTAAAAATAAAGAATTCTTGATGCAGAAATGATATTGTTAGTAAGATGCTGTCAGTAAATTTGCCACCCCCTTTGGATAGCTTAGTTTGCCTTTTTCTGTGGAAAATGAATATGTTCATGACATTTTAATTTTTGGATTATTGGATAATGGCAATTCAAAACAGCACAAAGAAACAGCTTAGGCATTTTTCTTTCTAATCGAAAAAATGAAGCCTAGCACATTGTGAAGAAATTGTGCCCCCTGCTGGTATAATTTGATATTAACATCATCATCTTTAAAATGAATGAATGAATGAATGAATGAATGAATGAATGAATAAAATAGACTTCTGCTTCCAGGACTGCAGGTTAGTACTGTGCTTCAAGGTCAGTAATTTAAATGTCTTCTCAGATGCTTAGGCAGTTAGGAACTCTTTGCTTGATATCGGCCTTGGGGAAAAGGAAGCAAGGGAGGAATGCTTTTTTTTGGTGAGTCTTGTAAAGATATTTGTTTGAAGAAACATCTTGACTTGTACCTTTGTCAACTCTGAATTTAGAAAAAGCGTGCAAGATGAAAACCTTGGAGAGACAGCTGAGTAATGGCGAGCACAAGTCCCTTGTAACTGCTTCTGACTCTACTAGGACTCTCATGCAATTGCTCCTTGAGATTGAGTTTAATCAATCTGAGAATATTATCACCAATGAATAGCAATCATGGTCATGCATTCCAGGTGCTCAGAGGTCTTTTTGTTAACTTACTCAGATTCTAAAAGCACCTTCCGAAAGTTTTCAGCCTTGGACAAAATTGCTAACTAAGAATATAGCAGTAGAAATCTGGTCCTCCTGTTCTGGAATTCTCATTTTTTGTCATGATGACTCACAATCTGGACTTTTAATCTATTTTTTTTTTCTGGTCTGGAGCTAATTTCCCACAAGCTGTCAAGCAACCTTCCTAGAAGTGTTCACTAACGAAGCTATGATCTCTTTCTCTGCTACAGACTGAATGTTCATGTCCCCACCAAATTTTTATCTTTAAACCTAACCTCAATGTAATGGTATTTGAGAGTGAGGCCTTTAGGAGGTAATTAAGTTTAGATGAGATCATGAGAGTGGACCACCTATGATGGGATTAATGCCCTTATAAGAGGGGATGTAGAGAACAGAACTTTCTCCTTCCTGCGAGGATTCAGAAAGAAGGTGGCCCCCCGCAAATCACGAAGAGGGCACTCACCAATCATCTTACCTGATCTCTGACTTACAGCCTCCAGAACTATAATAAGTAAATGTCTGTGATATTTTGTCTTGGCAGCATGAGCTAAGATATTTTCTTAAAAAGATATTTATATCTTTAGGAGAAATTCCTAAACATAGGAAGGACTTTAATGGTGTATTTGGCTTTGGAGAAGATAATAAAAGTGGTGTTTTAAGGTAGAGGTACACTTCTCATTCCTCTCCTAGCCAAGGCCACAGGCTGTATAACTGCTCCTCTGCCAATTATGACTAGAATAACCTCTTACAGTCTAAAGGATACAAAACTTTGTTCTAGATTTAAGTAACACGTAGGTAGTAAAAATCCTTTTTATTTCCCACCCCCTACAGGAGTTTCAGTTAAATCTGAATTTCAGGTAAACAATAACTGATTTAATATTTATATTTGTGATTTATGTGAAATTCAGACTTAATTAGGGTCCTGTGTTTTATCCAAAGACCCTATCTCTGATTTAACTCTGTTTTCCATTGTCTGTTTCTGTTAGAGTGACTACTGAACAAGGCCTGCAAGTGCAACCATCCTGAGGCTCATCTCACTATCCCAAGCCTTCTGTGCCACTGCTCTCTTGGGTGTTCCCTTTAGCCGCCTCCAGGAACATCACACCCGCTGAGCAGAGAGCCCACCTCTGGGCTACAAGGAAGGAACCAGCCTGAGCTTGGGGAAGAACGCTCAGAGACCACAATTTCAGGGGCATTTTCTAGTCACTTGGCAAGGTACCTACTGAGTTCAAGAATGGTTAAACCTAGTTGCATTTCCACCAAGCCCCTTGCACAAGAAAGTCACCCTGTTCTCAAAAGCAGAAATGGAGTTTCCCTTATTTTGGTTAAAAGTACAGTGGAAGAGTACGACTCTAGAACAACCTAAGCTGACATTTAAGGTCTAAACTTGGGCTGCACTCTATCACTAATGACTGACTGATAGATGTCATCTCTTGCTGAAAAGAAATCCAAGCCTTTCCCACTAACACCAAATGAGTTGTCAAGGAGTATTCATTTACACAGCAAGCTTGGAAGCTAGAATCCAGAGGCGACTCCCGGATTACACCCTGAGTTCCTTGAAGAACAGCTTCTTTAAAATAGATTGTTGAATGAATGAATGAATGAATGAATGAAACTGTATGTCTGTCACAACCAACTCCACACCAATGATGATCTGTCATGGAGCACACACGTTGGCTTTAGTGCAGTCAGGCAAGGCAGGTAGAGATTTAATGACAGAACTCTGGTATTAGGGGCTGCTTCTATAAGTAGCTAAGGGGTGATTGGGGACAAGGGTATATGGGAACAAGGGTGAACTTTAGTCTCTATCATTATCTTTCAAGCCACTCAAAGAGCACAGAATATAAGCAAAAGCAATCATCTTGCTTTGCATTTTCAAGACAAATCCCCTAGAAGTTATTCCCTTTAACCAGAATGTTTCTTGAAGTCTTGCCACACAAAAATGTTAGACCTCTACTCCCTAGTACCTATCTTAATTCTAATCTCTCAGAGGAGGGTGGTAGGTATTTGCACAGGAAATTGAGACATCAACTACTCACCCTTTTTAGAATAACTCATAAGGTAGAAAATAATAATTACTGAGCATCTAATATGTGTCAAGTACTATCTCTTGCTATCTCATGTGATCTTCAGGGTGTATTAGTCAGCACAGGCTGCTACAATAAAAATACCACTGACTGGGTGGCTTAAACACAGACATTTATTTCTCACAGTTCTGAAGGATGGAAGTCATAGATCAAGGTACCAGAGTAGATGGGTCCTTGATGAAGGCAACTCTTTCTGGCTTGTAGATGGCTACCGTCTTGCTATATCCTCACATAGAAAAGAAAGAAAGTGCTCTATTACATTCATTTTTTCTAAGGGCACTAATCTCATCATGGGTGCCCCACTCTCACAATCTCATCTAATAAACCTAATTACCTCCCAAAGGCCCCATCTCAAAGTACCATCACATTGGAGGTTAGGACTTCATAATATGTTTTTTGGGAGAACACAAACATTCAGTCCATAGTACACAGTGAGGTTGTCATTATTTTCCATATTTTTCTCGATACAGAAAGGGCAGGTTAAAGAAGTAAAATAACTTGGCCAAGGTCATATAGAGAGTGCCAGGATGCAAAAACACATCTGCCTTATTTATCTCTTTCCAACATATGGCACTTATACTTGAGTGCCTGAGGAGGCCATTTGCATGTCTAGAAGCAATAGCAAATAATTAAGAAATGTGTGCTAGAAATCAAAAAGCAAGCATCAAGGGAAAATGTGGAAGGAATGAATGAGCAGTGATCAGCAGATAAATGTCTCTGTCCCTTCCTCTGTTGGAACTCTGAGCTCTGCAGCCTAGGGCTTATTAGCTCATCCCTCTAGACCTAAGGTTCTATAGATAACAAAGCATAGGGTCATGGTTCTGAAAATCTTTCTTAGTTTTCAAAATGTATACATTTCAGGTTTCACCTCTTGAGTGTTTAGATCTAGTAGATCTGGAGAAGGGCTTGGGTATCTACATTTTTAGCAAGCATGGCAAACTTGAATCTCAGGGAATTTGATGTTCTTTGATGTTTATTACTCTTCTAAATTTTGTACATCAACCACTTAGACTACTTTGTCAAGAGAATTTTTTAGTAAATTTTGTATTACTATATTATATATTTATGTTAGAAAAGGAAAAGTTAAGGCACTTTGTGATTGAACTAGCGAACTTCTAGATAGCAATATTGATATGTGGAAATTCTGGTGGTGTTTTCTACATTATTCACTGGCATTTGGCAACTTGTAGCACAGCTTCAATGTAGATAGATATAAACCCCATAAATCTAATAATTACACTTGATATTAGATTATAAAAGCTTATGTGGGGCAGAAACTATAAAACCTTCCAAGGAACAGTTAATCTTCTAAAAAGAATGATTTTTAAACCAAAATATAGTAATAGTTTTTTTAACCAGGTTTTTCTTTAGTCATTGAGCTCCTGTATTCCTTTCTTGAACTGCATTTTTTTTTATAGTGCTTACAATGTTCAGCCTATCTAGGATGGATGAGTCACTTGACTTCATTGACCTTAGTGTGTGTCATATCTAGTCAAATCCTGCTAAGAAAGAGTAAAACAAGTCAATAAGTAAAATGAAATATTTTACAGATGTTTCCACTACGAAAAGGATCATCATGCACACTAGTGTTTATTTTAAGGGTCTCATGAATAGAAATAGTCTCAGGTGGACACTCTTTGAATATCATCAGTTAGGAGAAATCCAAAGTGCTTTGAAAGGAGGCAAAAAGGCTGTGATATAACTTCAACTTCCAAGTAACTCCTTGGGACTCCATACTGTTGAATCATATCGTCACCTGGTTAGGCTTAATATTAGAATCAAAAAAAGAGACTTTCAAGTCCTCTGACTAAATATTCTCTCATTTCCCTCTTGTCACCTTCTGTTTTTCCTATTTAATCCTTGGGTCACTCAATTCTATCCCTCCTTGGCTATTTGCATCATTCATACTCTTAGGTAATTACTATTTCTGTCTTTAGTCATCACTCACAGTATATATGTTTTATTATCTTTACCTTATTTTAGTGTAAGAAACTCATCTAAATACACGTATACACTTCTCTTTGAAGATGGTATCAAAACATTTGTAATTTGTCACTCTTGCAATTGTATAAACTACCTAAAAAATGATTTTTCCATCTTATTTTTATTATTTTACTTACAAAACCTCTGTTTATACTGCTGACATGTCACCTGCTCAAATATCTAAGATTATATCTAATCGGTGGGCAGGTGAATAGTTGATATATGATTAACAGGCAATTCTCCTTCAGGAAACTCAATATTGTGTAAGTATGCCTGATTCATACCTGCTGCAACTGCAGTGTGTAATAATAGAGCAGCAACAAAGAGTTGAGGTGATGACAACTCAGCCATGGCGACAGGTTCTCCAACTCAATAGGGAAGTGATGACCTGGTGAAACAAATAACTCTCAAAATCATTCCAGAAATTCCAAGGGGTGATGTGATTTTTCTTCACATACCTGTAGTGAAGAGATTATGTTGTTTAATAATGATTTTCTTCAAGTTTGTTCCATTGTTTTTAATTTTTTCTTATAAATCTCTTCACTAGCATTCAGTTCAATTCCTGTTCAACAAGAAATTTTTTTTAAGCTCATTTTGGATGCTAGACACTGTGCTAGGAGCTGGGAAGATAGCCATAAATATTATTAATTGGACACAAGACATTAGACTCTTCTGTTACATTACTCTAGTCATTTAATCAGATTCACCTATTTTTAAATATTTGATAATGAGTCAAAGCACAAGAGTATGGGACTAAAAGCATGGGCTCTGATCAGAAAAACTTGAATATGAGACTCAAGCTTATCACTGCCACCAGTGTGTTTAAGGATGTGCATTTACTACTGAGCCTTCATTTTCCCATTTGTAAAATAGAGATCGCATTAATACCTTCTCCCCAGGGTAGGTGTGAGGACTAAATAAGTAGTGCTTATAAAAGTACTTTTGAGCAATTGCTCAAAAAATGAAAGCTGTTATTACTATATTTTTCCCAGACATATATAAAGACTCAACTGATTATCTGACAGAAGGTGAGGGTTCTATGAGTAATTAGCTAAACTAAGCTTAATAAAAGATTTCAACAATGGTTGAAAATGATATGGGACTGAATTCATAACAACCTGTTGGTGAGTTGTAAACAAGGATAATGTTAAAGTTAAGATTTTTCCTGGCAAATGGAATGAAGAGAATAAGAACCAGTGATCTAGAGTTCTCTCTCTTTAGCATGACTTTTTTTCAAATTTATTCCGGAGAAAGCAAGGTGTAAGAGAGGTTGTGAAGCAATGGTTCTCTGGTTAAATATCTTTTTTTAAAGGCTACCCAAAGCAATTTATAGATTCAATGCAAACCCTATCAAAATATTAATGGTATTTTTCACAGAACTAGACCAAATAAATCGAAAAATTTATATAGGACCATAAAAGGTCCCAAATAGGCAAGGCAATTTTGAGAAAGAACAAAGTTGGGGGTATCACACTACCTGATATCAAACTATTCAAGGCTATGGTAATTAAAACAGCATATTACTAGCACAAAAACAGACACATAGATCAATGAAATAGAATAGAGAGGCCAGAAATAAACCCACACCTATATGGTCATTTGATCTATGACAAAGGAGGCAAAAATATACCATGGGATAAAAACAGTTATACCATGGGATAAAAACAGTTTATTTAATAAGTGATGTTGGGTAAACTGGACAGCTACAAGCAAAAAAAAAAAAAAAAAAAGTTAAATAAATAAATAATTATAAACTGAACCACCTTCTTACACCATATAAAAAAAGAAATTCAAAATGAATTAGACTTAAATGTAAGACTCTAAACCAAAAAACTCCTAGAAGAAAACATAGGCAGTACACTCTTTGACACTGAAAACAGACTCATAAATATAAAGACCAAATTTGTGATTGCCAGTTTGGTGGTTGGATGAAAAAGGTGGAGAGATTAAAAGATACAAATTGGTAGTTACAAAATAGTCATGGGGATGTGAAGTACAGCATAGGGAATATAGTCAATAATATTGTAATAACCATAGATAGTGCCAGGTGGGTACAAGACTAATTGGGGGAATCATTTTATAAATTATATAATTGTCTAACTATTACACTGTACACCTAAACTAGTATAAAATAATATTAAATGTCAACTCTAATTGAAAAACAAAAATTGTTTTAAAAGAGAAAAAACGTGTATGTCTGTGTGTGCATTGAATATCTCTGGAATGATACATAAAGAATCTGGGTTGTATCTGAGAAGGCAACTAGGTAGCTGAGGAATGAAAGTAGAAGATATTTCACTGTATGCTCTTTTGAAGATATAAAATTTTGTTTTAAAACTGTTAAATATATCTATATGTCCAAAAAGTGCTACCTGCAATATATTGTGTATTGTATATTCACAATGTACATGAGCATATCAAAGAGTCAGAGAACAGTAGCAGAAAAGAAGCCATTTAAATTTCCTATCATTTCTCAAATCCATGTCTCTAGAATTTTTTTTTTTTAGCAGCATCAATTAACATCTCAAAGAACATCAGTTGGGGAATGTTACTAAGAGAAGCTGAAAAGAATTTACCTCACAATCATCAAGCAGTGAAAAGGATTTATACTTGGGAACTGAACCAACTATTCTTCTTACTCTGACCTTTACCTGTAGTGTAATCTTAGGCAAGTCACTGGATTTCACCAACATATAAAATAAAATGATAACACATCCTCCTCAGACAACCATAGATAGGGGATGTAACAAAAAAACTGCATGTAAGGTAGAAACAGAAGTAGCCAAATAAAAGTTAATATTGTTACCCTGTGCATCCTAACTTTTGTCGGAATAAATGTCAGGAAGTATTTCTTAAGAGTAAAGGCTTTTGAAGTTATTAGATGGCTGGGAAGAGGTTGGGGGTTGTATTCAGGACAGAGCTATTGATTAAAGCACAGAGTAAGTGTAGGGAAGGGGTGAAAATTAAGGCTGGGAAGGTGGAGAAAAGAAAAAAGATAATTCAGCTCTGGAGTACCAAGACCACCAAAAGAAATGGTGAGAAAACTATGAATAGGTGTGGTGGAGGGGCAAAGTTAGACTTTTCTTTAATGTGCTAGTTTTAAAGAGGTAACAAACCCCCAGCTGTCAATTTTATTTATCGAGACTTTAAGAGATCAGAGCTTGAGAAACAAATTGAGGAACTTTTAGCATATCATTGTGAAAATTTTAAAAAAATAATTATGTCTTACTCAGTTCTTTATCTTTGGTATTCAACTTGGTGTCTGGTATATAGTGGAAGCTTTTAAATGTTTAGAAAATAAATGAAAAAATTCATACTCTGCAAATCTAATAAATCTAAGTAGATTCAAGTCAAATAGCCAGAATGGGGTAAAATACCAAGTGAATTAATGAAATGATAGTTGAAACCATGAAATTTGGAAGATTAACAATTAAAGGTGTTTAGAGAAAAAGGAGACCAAAGAATAAACCAAGACTGCAAATATAAAAAACAGAAGGAATCATAGAGACTGAAGGAGAGACAAGTATTTTCCAACATAACAGAAAAGAAAGAGGAAAATGGGTGTCAGTGAAATCAAATGATCTGGAAGGTCAAGTAAGATGAGAATTCACTATTTCAGCCATGCTTTGGGAAGAGTAGTAGCATGACAATAGTCCAAAATCCTTATGCCTGAGATGTGGGTGATATCATTTGCATAAAAGCAAAGTCACCCCACATACACACATTTTACAATGTAAATGTAAAACAAGCTCAATAATAGAAGGAAAACAGAGAGTTATCTTGTTTCTTGTATTTTTAACACAGGCTGACTCTTTTTAAACTCTTAATCTTAAAAAATTTTAAACATATTCAAAAGTAGAGAGAAAAGTATAAGTGAATCCACATGTACCCAGCACCCATCCTGAAACACTATCAAGTCATGAATTTTGTTTTATCTTCACCTCCACCTACGTTTCCCCACATGCACTGGATTATTGCAAAGCAAGCACTAAATACCATGTTATGTAATTCATAAATAGTTTTGTATGAGACCTAAAGGTTTAAGGGCAGACAGTGCGAGAAATAGAAACCTAGAGAAGATGAACACAACAAACAAAAATCTAACACCAAAGAGGAAACTCCACCTTTCTCTCCCAGAGCTCTTGGCTATAACCAGCAGAAAACTAGCATAGTAGGGCGTTGTTCTGAATGAACAGAGAAAAACTACTATAATTATTGAAGAAGATAATGGCACTGGATAAAGTTTGAAATGCCTTTCTTCTAAATAAATTTACTAAAGAAAAAAAGAGAATTTTAGAAATTTTCTAATTTTGAGACAAAAATGTGTGTATAAACTTAGGTGAGCAGTCATGAAGAAAAGTACAATCTGAAATCAGGAAAAATTGGTACCTGAAGAATTAAAAACAATTTAATAATTTGTATGAAGAGATATAGAATGCTCATGGATTAGATGATTCAATACTGTTAAAATGTCAATTGACATTCTCTTAAATTTGATCCATAGATTCAATACAATCCTAATGAAAACCCTAGTGGGGTTGTTTGTAATAACTGATGAGACTATTCTAAAATTTATAGAGAAAAATCAAAGGACCTAGAATAGCCAAAATAATTTTTAAAAAGAACAAAGTTGGAGATTTTTACTTCCTGATTTCAAGACATATTACTGTATAAAATACAGTAATTGAGATAGTGGGGTCTTGGTATAAAAATAAACATTTAGATCATTAGAAGGAAATATATATATTCAATTAATTTGTATCATAGGTGCCAAGATAATAAATGAAAAAGAAAGCTTCTTTTCAAAAAATGTTGCTGGAACAATTAGATTTTCATTTGGGAAAAAAAAATGAACAATCACTCTTACCTCACATAATACACAAAACTTAATTGCAAATAAGTTATACACCCAAACATAAAGTATAAAACTATAAAACTTTTAAACCAAAATATAGGAGAAATTCTTTGTCATCTTTTGGTATGAAAATATTTTCTATATAGGACATTAAAAGCATTAAGCATAGAAAAAAAACAAATTTTATCAAAATTAAAAACTTCTGATCTTCAAAATTGTAGATCGAGAGAAAATATTTGTAACACACGTATCTGACAAAAACTCATATCCAGAATATAAAAATTACATTTACTATTCATTAATAAAAGAGTAAATAATCTAATGTAAAAACTGGCAAAAGATTTGAACAGACACTTTACAAAAAAAACCACATGAAATATATACAATGTTGTAGCACTGGAAAATACAAATCAAAACCTGTGAAAGATACCAATACATACCCATTAGAATGGCTACAAATAATAAAAACTGACAAAAAAAAAAAACACTGACAATATTAAGTGTTTGTGAAGATATAGAATAACTGTAAATGACATACTTTGCTGGTGAGAAGGTAAAATGGTATAATCACTCTGGAAAACAGTTCAGTAGTTTCTTTAAAAATTAAACATGCAATTTAAGCAACCTAGCGATTCTGCTCTTAGGTATTTAGCCTAGAAAGATGAAAATATATGTTCACACAAAGACTTGTACATGAGTGTTCATAACAGTTTTACTTAACAATAGTCAAAAAATAGAAACAATCCAAATGTCCATCAACAGGTGAATAGATAAATGGTGGTATATCCATTCAATGAAATGCTACTCAGTAATAGAAAAAAAGCTATTGATACACAACAGTAAGAATAACTCTCTGAAACATGTTAAGCAAAAGATGGTAGACACAAATGAGCACAATATACATGATTTTATTTATCTGAAAACTAAAAAAACAAATCTATAGTGACAAAGCAGATCAGCGGTCACTTGGGAACAATGTAGGGTGGTAAAAGGATCAAAAGAAAACTTTGGGGTGATGAAAATGTTTTATATCTTGACTGTGGTATAGGGAACATGAGTAAACAGTGTTAAAGCTTATTAAACTACACACTTAAAATGGGTGTATTCATTTATATAAATCATGTCTCAATGAGGTTGAAAAAAATTAAATCATAGTGGAGACAATGAAGATGAAATGTCACCCCATATTTAATTATAACTCAATAAAGAAAAAAAAAGAAAAAAGTGATGAAAAAGGGGACAAAAACATGATGTAGAGAACAGATTCTAGGAATATAATCTTTTTATTTGAAATCTCAAAAACAGAGAAAAGAAGACATGAAGACATGAAGAAAACTCTCCTGAATTAAAACTGTAGGTCATCATGTTTAAAGTCTCATTAGATAAAATAAATATTTATTAAATGACAAACTCCTTGCTATAATCTGGTGAAATTTCTAAATTTTCAGGGACAGTGATATAAATATCCATTTGCTCTCAGGTTTCTATTCTGTAACAAGGAGATACAAAAGTCAATGAAATAGTATCCAGAGTGTTGAATTGGAGAAGTGTGACCCAAATATTTGATACTTAATCAATTTGTTAACTGAATATGAAAGATAATTTCAGATACAAATAGATAGGGGCTAAAAAAAAAGCCTACCAACATCTATAGACTTATTTAAGAAAATAATCAGAGATGCCTTTCAGTTTACTGTGATATGAATTAAAATAAAAAAAAACTGAAAAATATGGTACTCATTGTATACAATAGCCAAGGTGATCAATAAACCCTGTTAAAGGTACTGTATTCTTCTGATATATTAAAAGACTTTACTGATAATGTAAAAAATAATCTGTAGAAGATAATCTTAACAATAACTGGGATCTAAAATCAAAGACCAAGGTAACAAATTCTGAAAAGCAGTGAGTAATGATAAGTGTTTTGAGGGAGTGAAAGTGCTAAACATGAAGCTGCTTGATTTTTTCAACTAAAGGACATATTAACTGTCTCATGCTTGAAATTAAAAACTTGAGTAAAATAGGGGCAAGGGGTTTTTTAAAAATTAGAAGCTGATCACTAAGAAAATAAGTTTTGAAGAACATTTTTCAAAATATAGAATTTTAATATTATAAAATATATTTAAAAGCACAGGAAAAATAAAAATAGAGAAAAAACATAAAATACAGAAATTTCAAAATATGCACGACAAATATAGTTTTGATATTTTTGATAATTGATAATAAATGTAATTGAATTAAAAACTTTTATTAAAATTAAAGGCTTTTAGATTGGATCAGAATACCAAATCTAAGTAAATATCATTTTCAAAAAACACACTAAAAATAAATACAATGTTTAAGTATGACAGAATGCATTAAAAAAGTCAAGAAAAGAGGTATCAAAATAAGCAGGAGATAAAATAGGAGTCAATGACTACAAACACTAAACAGAAGCAAGAAGTAATAAGTGATAAGTAAGAATTTTAAAATTTTGAATAATATAATTAAAAGTCTGATTGAATAAATATTTAATTTTATAATCCAGAGACAATACATTATGACAATTTTACAAAAAGTTTCAATGCAGAGAAGTTGCTCAGATCACATTTTCTGATTACAATTCAAAAAAAGTCAAAAATTAACAACAAAATATTTAACAATAGTAGATAAAACAGCCATTCATAGAGATCTAAAATCACTCATATGGGTTAATATAGAAATTCCCACTACCATGCATCTTATTTAGAAAATAGATATAATGAAAACTCTGAATAATGTGATTTACAAGACAATACAATAAATGAGCGAAAAGGAGTTAATATATTTTTTTAAAGAGATAATATGAGGGACTTGTACTACATGACATTAAACATGATAAAGACATAATAATTAAATCAGCTTTCCTCTAACTCTCTTACACCAGATACCTGATCAGACTTGACCTGGCCTAGTGACCTTTTTCCTCCTTTGAATTTACATCCTCAGTGGTAACACTCTACTCCCTACTGGAGACCTACCTAATCCTCTACTTCACAACTGGATTCTCCCTAAAAGATGTGAAAGGTAATGGTGAAATGACGGCAAGGGAAAATGATAGAGCAGAAATGGCCAAATCTGTGTAGTCACATTGAAGTCCTCTGGTCTTGGGGGTGATTCTCTAACCACCTACTACTTAAAATGTACTTTACTGATGGGTAGCATCAGCATCTCATGGAAAATCAACAAAAATGTAAATTCATGGACCCTACCCAGACCTCTACTGAGTCACTCTCCAGGGGTAGAGCCAAACATTTGTGTTCAAAAGTCTCTCCAGGTCATTCTTATACAGGCTAAAGTTTAAACAACCACTGCTCTAACCTATTCCCCCCTTTCCAACGCAGCTTGTTTTTCTGTTATTTTAAGCCAATGTTTCCTTCCTTTAGATAAGCCATAAGTGTGTGAGGTTTGAATGTTAGGCTCAGGGAGAGGGAAAGGCAGAAATGGGAAGGGAAGGATGGAGGTCATAGGAGGTATGGCTCCATATTCCTTCTAAGGGATAAGATCAAGGGATAACACTTTATTCTTCCTGTCTCACATGAATAAAGAAGCTAAACAATTCTTTCCAACAAAATTTAAAGCCAGAGTTGAACTGGATAACCAGGTTTATCTTTTAATTGCACCTAGTTTGATTTCCCTTCCTCCTTTCTTCCTCACTCTGGCATCCAAAGAGTACTGTTATTAATACCGTTGTACTATGGCTTAAACGTTTCTTCCACAGAGTGACGATTTTCTTGCATTGGATTCCCAAACTCTGAGAAAGAAAAAAAGATTGTCCCTTTCACTGGGGAATTCTCTTTCCATGTTTTACACAAGACTATAGCAACCTGTGAACCCACCGTCTCAGAAAACATTATTATTAAAACAGTCTCACGTGGGTGTGTTTCTTGCAAAATTACCATCTATAAAAATTCCCATCTCATGACTCTAAAAGATGCATACATCTCTCATTTTAAATTTCAGAGAGAATATGAGCCATCATCACAAGAATATAGATCCTAACACTTCTCTTCAAATAGAGTGCACCCACCCTTTCCAGGAATGAAGAGTAGTGGCTACTATTCTGTGAGAATTCACTTAGGATCCCTGATATTTTTCAAAAGAAGTAGCCAGGTTTTAGGAAATTTGACAATGCTAAGGTGATGTAGTAATTTTGCTGGAGTCTTAGCATAATTACTGCAAACAGGTCACTAGAATTTAATTGGTCTTTTGGGTGGAGTCTAGCTGAAACAAGATAAATGTTTATGCTAACCAGAAAACAGTTTAAGTGCTTTTGGTCATGTTATACTTTCAAGGAACAAGAAGATTTTAGAAATGACTTAGAGAAGATGAAGATAACTTTGTTGCCTTAGAAATCACTGCTCGTAATAGCAACATGATGTCATCTTTGATATTGGAACCATTTATTTGTGTGCTGTGAAACATAATTTTTAAACCAAATTTTGGTTTTCATACATTAACCTTTCATAAATTTTTTTTCTCATTTAAGACTAATGCCAGTAAAAACTCTCTCACTTGTTAGGCCACTATTTTAGAACACAGTGCATGTTGTACTACGTAAATGTTAATAATTAGGTTGACGAGTCAGTTATAGCAATGAGGAATTTGGTGGAGCTTAGCAGAATGTTTAGTTTCACGAAAATGAAGAAATTTAGAGAAGGAATTTACCATCATTCCCTACCAATGGATTCTTTTCCAGGTATTTTTCTTTAGTTTCTAAGATAAATTATTATTATAAGAGCCATAATATTTTATTGTTAACTTTCAGAAATAGTTTATTTATAAACATAAATGACTAATTCTGACATCATGGTTTTCCTGTTTTCATCTTTGCCTCTTTATTAAGCTACTGTCTATGTACCACACATAAAACCTACCAGACTGAAAAACCTGGTCAGTCTAACTCATTGTGCTTTGTCTGTGCAGCCACACCTCACAGTGGGAGCCTGGAAACGCCAGTTTTGCTAGTCCCAGTTGAAATTATCCACACCTCAGAAACAGGTCCTCTCAATCTCTCATCTCTTTCCTCGCTCCTGTGCACCTAGTACTTTTCTCTCTCACTGAGGACATGAATCTTTCTCCTTTTCTAGGACCTGTCCTGATTCTTCCCTGAATTTGATGTCTTTGAGGTCAAAGTAAGAGAGGGCCCAGAACTTGGACCAGACTTGGGAGGCCTGTGTTCTGATCCATTACTGCCACTATTTATCTGTCTGAGGTAGGTGAGAGGTGTGAGCTCCCTGGCCTCACTTTCTCCACAGACAGAATGAGAGGTCTTGTCTGGATTGTGGCCTCACTCTACCATTCTAATTTTTTAGTTGTTCATATTCACACTGTCCTCAGCTCACCTCGAGGGGTGCTCTACAGTTTACAAAGCTTTCATACCTTTGCAGTTTACAAAGGCTTTTCACACTCTTGCTCTCATTAGATCTTTATTGCAACTCTAAAGGATAGGCAAGGCAGATATACCTTCATTTTAGGGATGAAGAAACTGAGGCCAACAGTAGATTTGAGACTTACTCATTGGCTCACAGCTTTTAAAGGGTGAAGCCAGGGCCAAGAACCATGCTTTTAGTAACTAGTCCCCTGCTCTGTGCAACTACACTTTATGGCTTCCAGTACATAACAACTTAAAGAAAGTTGAGCCCTTTTCTCATTTCCAATTGTTGAAAACACCAACTCCAATTTGTTTAACTTTGTTTCTAAAATATCTTCTCTTGTTCTGAAGCTTCAGAATGTTCAAAAGTAATTTAAGAGAGAGATTTAAAAAATAATAAATGTACATGTTTTATAAGGATTGTTATAGTAACTAGAATAAGCAGGGTCAGGACTAGGATAAGGTAGGTGAGGCCTCTTTTTCAGGGACAAAATTTAAGAAAATTACAAAAAAAATCAGTAATCAAGATTAATATGTTAATAAAATATTTTTAAAAATAAGAATAATTAAAATATACACAATGAGCAAAGTATCAAAATTTTAAATAAGATGAAATCAATAGAAAAAAAAGGATAAAAATTATTTGAAGAATTACATGAATTATACTCTTCAATCTGCTAAAAAAAAATGGCTACTACACCAAATCTCTCTGTTTCTAGATTTCTGATTATGTAAGAAAAAATAAAGGTATTCATTTAAGCAACTATTAACTGAATTTTTTCTTACTTGCACAAATGTACCTGAACAAGTAGTTTTAAGTTTCACTGGCTGAATATACTTTAGGTGGCGTCTTTTACCAAAGAGATGAACAATAAATATGTACTGATCTGAAACAAATTTTTATTTAATTGAGGATATTTATAAAAGAAAACACTGAAAAGTTATGGGGACAATTTTAAATTGCTAGGATAGACCGAGAGGCAGTGTTGAGAGGGCGAGAGCAAGTATTCAATCAAAAGAGGTAATAATAGTAAGTAATGTTGACCAACTATTTATAATGTTTCAAGGAATGTGGATTTTATTTCCAAGATCTGAAGTTTTCTGAAATTGGAACACCTAATTTTCTTTTAGTCCATGGATTCAGCCTAAGCTATTAGTTTACTCTTGGGATGAATTGTCTATTAATGACATTAGCCACTACCAGACACGTCACAGCAGCCATTTTAAATGCCTGCTTTTTCCAAACCCTAAGTCTTGAAACATCTATTTAAAGTAAAATAAGATATTGTCTCATCCTCAGAGAACTTGCCAAACATCATGGGGAAATGTTTAGCTCCCATTGGCCTGTTTCCTCCCTGCCTCACTGTCTGCTATACTCAGCCCTTGACCTTTGGTGGTCCTGCTCTAAGTTGTTAAAGCTTCCAGCAATGGCTTGATGCTCAGTGGGTTTCTGCTTCCATTGCAGTGGGGATGTCATCTACAGAACTGGCACCTCCAGTTAGAATCTGAAAACCTTTTCCCAGGTGAATACTGCTGATTTACTTGGTGGTAAATTTCAAATACAACTTTTTATTTCAGATGAACTTTAAGTTCAATAAGCCCTGTTGGCAGGCCCAAAGTTTAATACTAATGTATGACATTGTTTCAGCTGGAGGGCCAAGCAAATGAATAATCAACAAATTTTTGAAACGACCTAACAATAACCTGGGAGACTACCAATATAGATGTCCAGTGCGTTGTGTAATATCACTATGCCTAAAGAATATTCCCATAGTGTCAACTTCTACTAGTAGCAATGAATTCAAACTTGCTTAGCAAGGCAAACTGTCATCATTTTTTGTTATGGATAGTAAACACCTAGTTAGTTACTATTGCATAAATTAATAATTATAACATGACCTGGCTCAATGTGGTCTTAACTAACTTACTTTTAACATGTTTAAGAATTTCCTTAATGTTCATGAGCACTTATTATATACTCTCTTCTAGAGAACGTTGGCATTTGTCCACTTTAACCACAGCCATATGTTAAAGGAATGAATTAAAATTTAGTGCATTCTCCAGAACCATATCAACAATGTTTTTTCTGCAATATTGACCCTGGAAATTTGTAACTAAAAGTAAAAATCCACAAACTACCCACCTTTTTGAGTTTATTAATTTTATCTACCTCTTTTACATCTACCAGTGGTTTCTAATTGCTAACAATGACAGTATAGACTAGAAAAGAGAAAACTTGGATTCTAGTTCAGACTCTGGCTGGCTGTAGGAATGTGATCAAATTTTTCCAGCTTGTATCCTGATTATTTTTTATATACATAGTAAAAATAAGGTGATTTTTAAATTAAATATTTTTAAGATTCTTATTTCCATAGTACATGTTTCAGTCAATGAATTCTTTAATCAATGTACAGAGAAGTAGTATGTTCTCTTTACTTTGTATCGAGAGTTGCTAATATAGTTTCACATCTAAGATGACATTGGCTACTATAAATGTTAAATGCAAATCTATGCATGTCTAGGCACAAAAATATTACTCCAAAAAGCTGTTTACAAATTAGAAGCAAGCTTTTATGAAGTGGTTTTAACTCTCATCTTTTTCTAGACCTCAATTTTAACACCTTTTATAATATAATTATTTGTTTCTTTGCCCTTTTTCTCCACAAGTCATTGGCATGCCAACTTGGAATGTATATACTTATCTCCCTGAGGCTAGCACAATAATTGGTACACAGAAATAATTCATTAGATATTTGTCAAATACATATATTCAACAGTAATCTGAGAGTATAAAAGTATAATTACCATAAAAATGATAGACAAAATTATTTTTATATTATCTAGGCTCTGACATAAGCACACTACTTTTTGACATGAAATGTCTTATTTTCAGAATTACACTACTGTCTCACAAAAGTTTATATAAATGATGGTTACAATTAGCAAACCTCTGACTTAAAATCTGAATGTGAAAGGGTAAAGGTTGCTTAAATTGTTGCAAAATAACTTTTATAATAACATTTACAATTTTTATAAATTTAAAAAATTTTAATCATCACTGAAGATGTTTAAAATTACATCTGTGAAGGATAATTTCAGGTGGTAGTACAATTCCACAGCCTTGTCTGAGTATTTTAGGAAGCACTTATGCCATAATTTTTTATACAATTGCTCCTTGAACAATATGGGAGTTAGGATTACTGAGCCCCCAACACACATACAGTCACCAAAAGTTATTTACCCATAACTTTTAACTCCCCTGAAACTTAACTCCTAATAACTTACTGTTGATGGGAAATATTGGTGATAACATTAACAATTTATTAACATATATTGTGTATGTTACATGAATTATATACTGTATTCTTACAATAAAGTCAACTAGAGAAAAAAATTAAGAGAAAATACATTTACAGTATTTATTGAAAAAGTCCACTTATAAGTGAACCTGCACAATTCAAACCCATGTTGCTCAAAGGTCAATATCAGATTAAGATTTAATTAATATATAAATAAAACTTCTAAACAGAGATCAGTTATACTAAATATTTAGTAAATCTATGAGAAAACTTTAAATGACCTACATATCCACCTTATTTTTTTTCTTTTCGCCATGTCATTCTTCTTGTCCCTTTCCCGTTGCTAGAAAATAGATAATATTCCACACCTACAGTGGTAAAAAGTCCTATTAGGCCATGGAGATCCCCTTTCTATAATTTCATAAATAGGAAAATCAAGACTTCCTTCTAGTTGAATATGATGTGCCTTTAAATTGTCCCCAAGGCTACTGCCTAAATTAAGCTCTTAGTCCAGTGTATAAAGAAGGTAATTCCTCTTCTAAACTGAGCTTACCATATGGTGCTATGAACTCCATAGCAAGTGAGAACTGCTTCCCAAGATTGTAGATGAATTTAAATTGAGACAAGTTATAAGTCAAAATAATTAATATGTAGTATTGTAATTGTATAACAATAATAATAATAATAATTACTATCGTGACAATAAGATTACAGAAACCCTGAGATAATATTGACTATTTATTGGATATTTAATATGTGCCAGGACTTTGGCTAAATGTTTTTCAAGCAATACCTCATTGAATCCTCACCAAAACCTGACCCCTCAATTGTAATAGAGAGGTGGGCAAACTGGCATAAATTTCAAATGCAGAAATGAAATATGGGGTGAACTAAGCTTCTCATTGAAAAAAAGAATTCCTCCTTCATCTTCCCCTGTTCAGTCTACAGCCCATGAATGGCATAAAATAATAATTCATTCAACAATATCTAAATGAAACAAACTGTATACATGAGAAACCTAAGCGATTAACTTTAAATGTCTGTGACTAATTGTTCTGAGAAGCAAGTAATATTCTCTTAATAACAGTCTATGATGATATACTTATAAAATCACAATTTATCTCTAACAGCCAAGAATGAAACAAGTTTGGAATATATTTATTCAAGTTTGTATACCCTAAAGAATGATAAATTGTTTAATCCAAAAAATATGATTTATCAAGACAGAAGACAAGTTATGAACCAAGAGAAAATATTTCCAAAGACATATATGCTATCCAAAATATAAAAGACACCCTTAAAACTCAACAGTGAGAATATAAATACCCAGATAAAAAGAAAGAAAATAAACATTCGATTTTAAAAAAGGGTGAAAAATCTAAACAGATACTTTACCAAATAAGATATATAGATGGAATAAGAATATGAAAAGATGCTCCACATAATATGTCATTAGGGAATTGCAAATTAACCTAACAATGAACTACCACTACACACACACCTACTGCAATGACCAAAATCTTAAACGGTGACACCACCAAATTCTGACAAGGTCATGGAGTAACAGGAGCTCCCAGTCATTGCCGGTGGGGACACAAAATGGTAGAGCCACTTCAGAAGACAGTTTGGTGGTTTCTTACAAAAGCAAACATATTCCTACCACATGATTCAGCAATTTGCTCTTAGGTTTTTACCCAAAGAATTTGGAAATTTATGTCCACGCAAAAACCTGCACATTGCTTTAACATAACAGCTTTATTTGCAATTAATTTCAAATTGTAAGATATTTATAGATGTATACAGGCATGGTATTAGTAATGTTCCTTAATCCAGGGATCCGTGGCAGGCGCCTCTGGATTTAAAGTCATTAGTTTCTATTATTGTCATAGTGTCTGATCATGAGCCTTTAATCTGATTATCTCTCTTGCTATTCTCACTGGAGCATTTGAGCATTGTCTTTTAACAAATGCAAATTAATTTCTAACATAAACAATAAGAGCTAATATATAAAGTTCTTCAATTTTTTTGCACTATATTAAATGAACTTTGAAGTCCTTTGGTACCTGATTAAGAAATCACATTAATTTCTTTATTCTTTGCCTGAATTCAATATAATATTAAACTATCATTAACAATATTAGGAAAGCAGAGGTACAATTAATACTCTAATAATTCTTTAATTAGAATGTTTCCTTCTATACTGAAGATTTTATTTGCATCTCATAAATATTTTTTAAAGGAGCCCCAAATTCAGAGCATCAGTGTAACTGGTTTTTGATAAATCATAATACACTAGTTATGATATATAAACAAGGCACTGAATCCTTTACTATGCAATTAATATACACAGTGTATTATGTTATCTTAATAATGTTTAATATAATCAATTTACAAGAAAGAATGTATAATTTTTTAACTATAACAAAACCATTTTAGAAATAAGCTTTAAACTCTGAATAGAAAACAGAAGGCCATGAATTGTCTTGAATAAATAATGAATAGTTTGTTTCTTTGAGGGGAAAGATAAACTTTCTTGAAGATGAACATAAAAACAGATTGCGGATTACTTGCTATTAGAAAAAAGCCTAGGACATTACTTCTGTATCTTTTTACAACTGTGGAAATAATAACAACCTTGCAAACTACCTTACCCTCCCTATTGCTGCCCCCCCCAAAAAAAATGATAAAAGTAAAACAATTCTACCAGATTGGAAGATATTAAAAACTTTTAAAAATATACCAAGAAAAAAATGCAAAAAATTCACATTAAGTAACATCTATGAGCAATAGACATTGTACAATAGACATTGTACTAAAAACTTTGTGCATACATACTTTGGAGGTATTGCAGGTTTGGTTCCAGATCACCGCACTAAAGTGAGCTGTAATCTCTTGGCTGGTGGAGGGTCTCGCTTCCAATTTGTAAAAAATATAACATGTGAAGTGCAATAAAGCAAAGTGCAACAAAACAGGGTATGCCTGTATACACTTTTAAATTTAATCTTGTGTATTAACTATTTGAGTTAGATATCATTATCTCCATTTTACCAATAAAGAAATGTATCCAGAAAGATTAAGTAACTAGTTAAGGTTATTTCAGTGACAAAGCTCAAATGTGAAATCTCCATTCGCTTTAAAAAATGACTTTAAGAATAAAAAAGAATGTTTTCTTTTTTAGAAACATTAAAGAGCCCTCTGACTCAAAATGCTCCAGACAATCCGATCTTTTTATTTTCTATGGTTCTCAAGGCTCTATTTAAAAAATAGTAAGAGATGAGTAAAATATCCAAACCTACAATAATGGGGAGACTATGAAGAGGCCACAACAAGTGAGAGATTTCAACAATTTTCTGAAAGATGGAAAGCAGGTGGTTAAATCATTGATGCATGAATCAAAGTAGAGAAAGTTGTCACTGAGTCCCATGTAGAGGTGGCTCTATAGTGAAGAAAAGAGCCAGTTTTCTTTCCATAACTCCCAGAAAATGCCACACTGGTAGAGGTTAGGCGTGAGAAGTTGAGTTGGAAAAAGGGGTTTGGAAAGAAAGCCTGTCTATGAAAATGAAAATCTCCAGTATTTTCTAAGATTCTCAAGCACGAAATTCATAGTATTATATAGCTCTAACCTTCACTTCTTATACCCTCACTGAAAAAAGGAAAGTTCTCTTGGAAAAAAAAAAAAATCATGGTGAAAACTAAGGCAGATAGTATAGATGTTAGTGACTCAAACTACAGTCATCCGCATGCTGGCATTGGGAGGCCCCAATGTAAACAGCCAGCTTTGTGTCTGCTCACGGTGAAGTTCACCTTAACAGACAACAAACCCTGCCATGAGCACACAGCTCTAAATCAACTTTTACCTTGTGTCGTGTTCAAATAGGAACAGCAAACTTGAATTACACAGCTCTGAGATTGAAAGACAAAGATAGAAACACTGAAAATTTGACCTTAAAGGAAACAAAAGGTAATTAGGGGAACAAAAATAATATTGGGCAGTTCTTTAAGAATGTTAAAAATATTTGAGAATGTGCTGCACCCATGAAACAAAAATAAAATTCTATGAGGAAAATAAATAATTAGAGAATATGAATGTTCTTAGAAATTTAAAATGTGATTGATGGGGGATGGGGGAAGGGAAGGTAGATGGGGTAAAATGGCTTAAATATGTGGTGACAGTTAGAAATGTAACTATGAGCAGAGAATACACAATGCGTTGTATATATATGCCTTACTATTGAATTGTACAACTGAAACTTTCTAGATTTTATTAACCAATGTCACCATAATAAATTTTTTTTAATGTTAAAATGTGAAAAAATAATTAAATAATTAAAAAAGATTACCAGGTGTGTAAAATACATGAAAAAATAACTACACCTAGACAAATCATTCTGAAACTGCAGAAACCTAAGAATAAACTAATGCTGTCAGACAAGGGAAAACAGGTCACTAACAAAGGAATAAAATTCAAACTGGTATTCAATTTTTCCTAAATAACACTAGTCATGTAAAGACAAGGGTATTTTTCCCCAAAAATTTCTAAGGAAAACATATTGACTTTTAATCTAGAATTTCTCACTTGGCCTAATTATTAATAACATAAATAGAAAATTCGAGTGATATAAGTATTCAGAAAATAGACCCCTCATGTGATATGTCTTAGGGAAGAATGTCTTAGGGAAGAATATAGTCCAGAAAATTAAGAGAATGAAGCAAGGAAGAGAAAGATATTGACCAAAGCAACAATTTCAATCACTATCAACAATAAAGAAATTACTAGAATGACAGCTGTACAAAAGGCCTAGAGAGTAACATATTTTGCATACTTCGAGGTACAAGATATTTAGGGTCAAAGGAGATTCCATAGATTTTATAGCATATTTGAGACTTTAAAAAATAGAAAAATCAAGAAAAGAAAAAGTCTAAGAAACAAAAAAACATACAAGAAGAAAAAGTGATCAGGACACAGTTTTTGGTTCTGAAGATCACAGAATTTATATTCTCTAAATAGTGTAAATTTCTTCTATTGATTTTTCAACTTTTAGAAAAATCTTGAAAAAATATATTATTATATATTACAATTATAATAAAAGAATAGAATAAATATCATCACTACAATAAAAATTAAAACACAGATACAGAATAAAAATTGAAGGAAAAATTAAGAGAAAAGAAGTACAGGAGTATTTATATACAAAATGTGAGATAAAAGACACTTTCTATAGCTCATGGAAAAAAAATAGAGGTGCAAGTATATTATTTAGACCTAAGCAAGGTGAGTGTGGTATAACTGAATTCTCAACTATGGTATTAGGAACTCAATACACAATGCCTTGATTTGGCAACTCTAGAAACAGTAGGAAATACATATTTATTATTTAGAAATATAAATAAGAAACTACCACAGAGATTTCTGGTCAAGACGGTGGAGTGGGTAAACACTGTGCTCACCTCCTCTCATGATCATATCAAAATTACAACTAACCTACAGAACAACTATCATTGAGAGTTGCCCGAAGTCTATCTGAACAGAAGTCCTACGATTGAGGACATACAGAAGATGCTAATTCAATACTGGTAGGAGGGGCAGAGAGACAAAGCAGGCTGGTCTCACACCTGCATATAGAATGTGGAAGGATATCAGTAGGAATATCTCCACTGAGGAGGCCCCTCCAGAGGAGTGAGGGGTCCCGGCCCCACACCGGGCTCTCCAGCCAAGATTTCCAGTGCTGATAAAAGAAGCCCCTACAACTTCGAGCTGTTAAACCAGCAGAGATTGTAACTGAGTGAGAATGCAGAGTGGCTTGAGTCACAGACATTCCTCTTAAGGGGTCCACATATAGTCTTACTGATGGACTCACTTGCTCTGAGCTCCAGCTGGGGCAGTAGATTGAAAGATGCCAAGGACATACAGGAAAGAACTGAATTATCTGGCTATAGAGTGAGGGCTGAAAGAGCAGCTTTCTCCCAGACAGAAATGCTGGCAGAATCTACTGCTTCTTTGTTGGGCCCTCCCCAGTGTTCAGATGCAGGCAGCCGCCATGGCAGAGCCTCCACCAACCAGGTTAATACTGGTTGCCTCACCCAGGAACTCCTTGAGATCCTACTTTATCTAACTTTTGGGCCCACCCAAGCCGCTTCCAATGGCTTTTCCATACAAATGGCCAGTCTTGGCTCATGCTGCAGACTTTTCTAGAATCTCTCAAAAACTTGCAAAAAGCAAACAAGCAGCATCTGGCCTCTGCATGCCCCTCTTGCTAAGCAGCCCCAAGCCCAGCACTATAGGCAAAACCGGCCTCAGTTCATGCCTTGGCCTCTCGAGTCACCTTCAAGCCCATTGTGGGTGGTAGCCATCTGCAGATTGCTTGATGACTCTTGCCTGGTGGCCCTGGGCAGGGCACAGACTGTGGCTAAATTTGGCCTGTGGCAAGGCCTTCACCCAAGGCTGGCACACCCAGTGACCAGCTTCTGACTGAGCCAGAGCATCACCCAGTTCGGAAAACAGCTCACCCAAAGGTGGATTGCATTTGAGGACAACACACCCAAAGGGCAGACTGGATAAGCTCCAGAGCCCTGCTAAAGCAAATCCTGCTCCATTAGGTCAGCCCCTCACAGGCCAGTCTTCACAACGAATCAGCCTAAGGGTCAATCCCTCCCATTGACATATTAACAGCATCCAAGGCTCAACTGCAACAGGAGGGCATACACAATCCATACAAGGGACAAACCTGGGGCACTCGCTCAGGTGACCAGGGAAGACTGTGCCACTGGGACCCACAGTACAGCTGCTACATGAGGCCTCTCTACTAACACTGGGAGACATAGCAGTCCTACCTAATACATAGAAACAAAAACAGGGAGGCAGTCAAAATGAGGAGACAAAAAAACATGTCCCAAATGAAAGAACAGAACAAAGCTCCAGAAAAAGAAATAAACAAAATGGAGACAAGAAGATGCAGAGTTCAAAACCCGTGTTACAAGGATACTCAATGAACTTAGGGGAGGGGGTAGATAAACTAGGTGAGAACTTTAACAAAGAGATAGAAAATAGAAAACTGGATATAGAAAACATAAAAAGAGAGCCAGTCAGAAATGAAGAATACAACAACTGAGAGGAAGAATACATTACAGGGAATCAACAGTAGATTAGATGAAGCAGAGAATCAAGTCAGCGAAATTGCTATTACTCTGCCATAAAAGAAGAATGAAATCTTGCCATCTGCAACAATATGGATGAACTTAGAGGGTGTCGTGAGGAAGGAGTAAGTCAGACCAAGGAAGAAAAATGTCATATGTTTTCGCTTACATGTGGAATCTAAAAAACAAAACAAAAAACCAAACAGAAATAAACTTATATACAGAGAACATTTTAATGATTGCTAGATAGGAGGAAGGTCAGGGGGCTAATAAAGGAGAGGGAATTAAGAGGTACAATTGGTTATAAAGTAGTCATGGAAATGTAAAGTATAGCCTAAGAAATATTGCCAATAACATTGTAATAACTATGTATGGTATGAGATGGGTACTAGATTTATTGGGGTTACCACATTGTAAGTTGTATAAATGTCTAATCGCCATGTTGTACACCTGAAACTAAGATAATATTGTATGTCAACTGTAATTTAAAATTTTTTAAATTATTTTGTAAAACAAAAACTACTAGAGGATAGAAGATATTTTGAGCTACAAATAAGAGACTATTGGAAGAAATCAAACTGGAAATAGTTAAAAATTGTTGCATCTGGGCAACAGAAATGAGGCTGGAGAAGGATGGGGTGAAGGACTGTTGATTTGTATACTTTTTTATTTTTATATGTGCATGTTTATATCTTAGAAAATTTTAAGTATTCAATTTTATCAGATCACTACTCTTGACAAGCAATGGGTTAAAGTAACAAAAATTCTCTAAGCAATCAGTAGTAATTCATAACACCACCTGTGTAAATCTCAAAAAGCACCCCAAACTGCACAACGAATTTTGTGCCTAGAGAATATCGTGAACAACTATACATTCTAGAGTAATACTATAAACAGAGAGTAAACTTTGGGGAAAAAAGGGAGAAATTCTTGAGTCAAGTCATATGTAGAAGACACATTTTTTTCTCAGAACCACACTCCCTCAGCCAACTCTCATTTCAGCGCTGTAATGGAATTCCATGAAAACTGGTAGCATCCCACTACCAGCTTTTTTGTTGGTTCTCTTTGTCTTCTGTCCCAGCATTGCTTAGTCAGAAAACAGGTGCATCCCAGAAGTCAGGGAGAAAGGGACAGATATGCTTAGTACTCACCAGGGTAACTGATGGGAAATAGAAATCTATAGGTAGATGCCTTGGTCTCCTATCCTCCAGATACAAAATTCTAAGATTACTTTATGGTTTGTCAGAGAGTTCTGAACGGAATTGTATTTCAGCTGCCCCCAGTGGTAACTAATCTAAAATATACCCTTTATTGGCCTTCCCTCTTTCTCTATCTTACTCTCTACATGGTTTCGCTCCAGCTTCCTGGAATCAAATCCCAAAGTATCTGCATCCAAGACCTTCTCTTAGGTTCTTAAAGAAATGCCCCAAAAGAGGCACAAGAAGTCTAGGAATCATGACTGTGCTGAGACATGACCTCAAGTCGGGCCAATTATCTGGTGTGCCTTCAAATATAGAGAAACATTTCTTTGATATTTAGTTAGAAGAATGCTTGGGCATAGGAAAGGAAAAAGGCATGTCAAAGATAAGAATGATCATTTTAGAATGCTAGAGTTGTATACAATGTTATTAATGTTGCTTCCTTTATAAGAGTATATTTTATGTCAGATTGTATTTCATTTAAATGCCTGTCAAATTTCTTAGTATTCATCTGTACTCTTCAGGGTTCTGTGCAGGAAACAAAAACTAGTATTTTCAAGCAGAAAATGTTTTAATAAAGAAATTTATGTGCTTACATAATGGTGTGAGTCAGGAGGAAAAGAAGTCAAGAAGCCACCAGATATTTTGTAATTTAAGGAACCACTACTGCGGCTAAGATTTGGAGGTCAGGAAACTGCTTCTACCATGGCTACCACCATCAATGACATCACAGCTGCTCTACACGAATGAAACTAATGATAAATAATAGAATGTGGCATCCAGCTCTATCAATGTTAAGTCAATCTGAGCTGTTGTGGCTGCCTTCTCCCTCCAAAAAACTCACTCACTCAAGTGCATTTTATTGGCATAATATGACCCAGATCCAGCAGACAGGACTCTAGCTTCAAGGAAGTCTGGAAATGTGACCTTTAGCACTTTAATCTATGCAAAACGTGATACAAGAAAGGGGATAAAAAAGGGGTGGGAATGGATGCCATGTGTCAACAGACAATATTGGATACAGTTTGCTGCGTAGCTACCTAACATCCATAATCTTCTGCCCATGTTTCACTTCCAAACAAAAACCAGAGTAAAAACAACATACTCCCAATCTTGAATAATATGATTGGCCTCCATGTAAACAAAAGCATGCTCACTCACTCCTGAGAGGCAAGATCCAAAGTTTATTCACTTGATCTAGTGATATTGTCATTTCTCTTCTAGTTTAGTTATAATCCCGCCTTGATATCCTTTCCATTACAGAATAAATTATAAATTTCACCACCATTATTATGTTTTACATCAAATAGAAAGAGAAAGGAAGATGAAGAAATTTTAAGTTAAGTTGTACAAATATAAACATAAAGCAAGAAAAATATGCAAAACAATCTCAGCTCTTCTTCCTGCAAGTAGTCATAAAACCATAAATTGTATGGTTAACTTAATTTTTCCACAGTTTATTCCAACTACGTTTTGCTTCAGTCATAACTTAAGCTGCACAGAGTTCTTCACATGGTAGGATAACCTGAACTTCCATTGCTGAAAAGTTGGAGTCCTTGGTAGCCCTTAGTCTTATATCAGGAATTGCTAAAGGCAACCAAATTTGGTCTCTGGCATTATTGCTGGAGGCACTAAAGAGGTTACAGACATATACCTCTTTTCCTCCCTTTTGCAGCAGCAATTACCCCAGCTATTACTGTGTTCCCTTTTCTTATTTGATCACTGGCATAATAATTCCCAAATTCCAGGTGGCTGTTTCAAGTTCAAGTTCAGTGAAACCATTATTATATCCCTCACTAGAAACTTTTCTTCTTTGGGAACTAAGATCTCTAAACCAATACAACACAAAATTGCAAAAATAAAAACGTTTTAAATGTTGCATGTAGATGTAATAATGAAAGGATCCACTTTTAAGTCTATCATCTGGTTCCCAAACTCAGGGATTCTGGCTAAGAAAGAAAGTGTCATACATTTGTGACTGATTTCAGAGTATATGCTGCATCTTTTAGGGAGCACCCCAATTCCTCAAACTGTTGTCTTCATGCTAAGGTCATAGCAATGTTCAATAGGACATTTTACTGTTCTAAATGTCACATGCTTCAGGGATAGAGTGTATGGTATGTCGCAGATAATGACTAGAAGCACACAAACAAATTTTTCTTTCCTTTTCCTGTAAACACACTTAGATTACATTTCTCAATGTCCCTTGCTCTTAAATTTTGTAACTGAATGAGTGCCTGTTGATTGAATATAAGTTGTATTTGATGATGGTCACCTCCATATTTGACTCAATAGCAGGCCACCCCCTTCATAAAATTCTCTAAGTGATCTTTCTCTAACTCCATCTGTCTAAATGCAGATTACCAGTAGAGAGAAGAAGACAGGATTCCTGAATTACTGCATGGAGCAGAGCCTTCCACTATTGGACTATGAAGTGCATGTAAAATAAAATGTTTAAAAATTATCAACTTATTGTATGTATGTATGTATGTATGTATGCATGTATGTATGTATGTATTTATTTATTTATTATATTAAGACATTTCCTTTGGTAGTTAGCCTATCCTGACGAATACATGGAAATATAATTAAAATCCATTGACATGAGCCTACTGCCCCATTTTTTTATTATTATTATAAAATGATTTCCAGAGCAGAAGCAGTATTCTGTACCATACCATGGTGTTGAATGTAGCATTCAGTAAGTCCACAAATGCATGGTGTAGTTGACAAATCTATTTCAGTGTAAGTGCTACTCTTGTGGGAATAAACTAATGCCTTCTCTATAACGAGAGTCACCAAGTGACTTGTTGTTCCAAGTATGGCTCCATATCACAAGGTCAGAGCTGGTCTCTACTGTTGGCAGTTTGGGCACTCACCAGGAGTCCTAGCCAGCTCAGCCTTGATGAGAAGTCCTTACTGTTTGAGGCCCTGTATAAACTACCTCCCTGTGTGTATTAGTTTCCTGTGGCTGCTGTAACAAATTACCACAATACTGTTAGCTTAAAACAACAGAAATTTATTTTCTCACAGCTCTGGAGAGAGAATTCTGAAATTAAGGTGTTGGCAGAGCCATTTTTTCTCTAGAGTTTCTAGATGAGAATCCATTCCTTTCCTCTTCAGCTTCTAGTGGCTGTCAGCATTCCTGACCTGCATCACTCCAACCTCCATCTTCACATTGCCTTCTCCTCTTTGTGTGTGTTGTAGCTTCCTATTATAAGAACACTCATAATGGCATTTAGGGCCCATTTAAATAACCCAGGGTTGTCTTCTCATCTTAAGATCCTCAACTTAATCACGTCTACAAAGACTTTCTTTTCTTTTTCAAATAGGGTAATATTTAAAGGTTTCAGGGATTAGGCCCTGAAATCTTTTGGGCCACCATTCAGCCTATTATATTTCATCTTGCTCATTTTGTTTATGAACGCATTGAACACATATGGGGTGGCTAGTAAAAGAGACTAATATCCATAGAATGGGTCACCCTGCTCCCCTGAGAGCCAGTTCTGGCATCCGTTGGTAAGTATTTATGTGGAACACATATAATGTCACATTCAGAGCTTCTCGGAAATTCTTGCTGCCAGTCTTCAATTTTACTCCTTCCAAGTCCTTGAACATCTGGCCAAACCATTATCAACCTCTGGAACAGCCATTAAACTTGGAGTTACCTGATTAATTAAATGATAATCCACTGTTGTTTTCTAAGACTCTCCAATTTCTTCTTAGGTCAAACAGGAGAGTTAAATGGGTATATGATAAAAAAAAAAAATCATCACCCCTGAATCTTTCCTGCCTTTGATGCTGACATGAACCTCTGAAATTCACCCAGAAATGTGACATTATTTTTGGTTCACTGTTTTAAGAAGGATGGACTATTTCAGCAGCTTTGACTTTTGGCCTTCTTAGCATATTAGCCTGCATCCCATGAGATAGGGAACCAATGTGGAAATTCAGCCAATGGTAGAGTGTGTCTAATCTCACTCTGTGTTCAAGAATTGGAGAGGGTCAGTTTGGGGACCCACTGGGCCTGCTGTGCAATGGACTCAGGCCAAAACTGTATTTATCATTTTGGTCTCCATAAGCACCAATTCTGAAGGTGACCACAACAGCAATTTGGGTGCCCAATGATTAGTATCAGATCAGTGTCTGAATAATCTCCCCAAAGTCTGCTTACTTCTCTTCCCCTTTGGTGAAAGCTAGGAGAAGAATTTATAGTATATCCTTGTGACATTATCACAGAGAGTTTCCTCAAAGGATACCAAGATTCCCTTTATTTAAGAAGCTCTGGGTCTATGAACTGACTCAGGTAAGGAAATTGATGAAAGGTTGTGACTCTCTGTTGTGGTCACTTAAGCCAGGACTGTATTCATTAACTTTAGAGTCAGGTATACAGATCAGGTAGGAAATCTAGTAGGTTGCCTATCTATTTCAGTCCTAGGGACATCATAATAAATTAGCCACCACCATAAATACTCACAAACTAAGCCATTCTAATAACCTCTCTGACTCTGCTGCTCATAACTGTAACCACGTTCACTCTGTCTCTGGCATTTAAGTACTGCCATTTGACCTCTTGCAATCTGTAGCATGATTATTCCTACTAAAGTCAAGGAACCCATTTTAGAGACAGCACTCTTTCTCCCTCAACATCCTGAAAGAAATCAGAATATGTCATTCCAAAATATGTCACTTTGAGATAAGAAATATTTTGAGCTGAAGGCAGTTGAGAAAAAGGAGACATAGGACGAGCTCTCTGCCCTACCTCTATATGCCTAATAATGGGCCATAAATTTCCTCTGTGAAGCTGTTCCCCTATCCTGTGTCAGGAAAAGGAGAATGACCCTTATCATTGGACACAGATTGACACTAAAATGACCATAAACCTTACATAAACAAAGCTTGTGAAATAACCATTATCAACCATTAGTTTCCCTCATGTTTTCCAGTCACATTCCCTCAATGTATCATCCCTAGAAGCCCAGACTCCTTTTTCTTTGTCTAGTCACTTCTCCACAACTTATTGTCTTTTGTTAAAATGGTATATACACCCTACTCCAACCACTACTTTGGGGTTTCCATTTCTTTTCCATGAAGACCTCATGCATATAAGATAAAAAATGTTAACATCAATAAAAGTTAAAAATATTTTCCTATTAATCTGTATTTTGTCAGTTTAATTCACTGGTCTCAGTTAAACCTCTAGACTCCCCAGCCTACAGAACATATCCACTACAGAATTTTTCAAGGACAAGCTACCAATGTACATTTACCAATGTATTTCTCAAATACAAAGAGAGGTTGTTAAATGAGTTGAACATGATAAATCATCTCCAACATTTCTAAGTCTTTCAATTTTCCCCTATTCATTCCAATTAATTTCTAACATGTATTTAAATTTAATGTAGCCACCATAGATTCCAGCTTTTTGTTTAACAATTGGCAAATCTTTAAAGCTACTCCTCACTATAGAACTATGTCCTCAAATTAATTTCTGGTAAATGCACCTTTATTAATAACTTCAATCTAAAGGTGTTTCTTTCTGCTTTGCTTAGCATGTTTAAAATATTTCTATACATCTTTACAAGTAAAAATTAGCCAAATTCTATAATTCTAAACTATTTCTGCACAGGGTAGATTTTGTACTTGTCCCCTGGGACATACTGTGATATAATTCTCCTTACATGTCTGATGGCATTGTAAGAGAAGAAGGCAGGCATAAGGAAGTTCGTAATCCCTTTAGTCGGTAACTACTTTGATTGAAGTCATTATAAGATATCAAACAACAAAAGGACTAGTGTCATCTGACAAAGGAAGAGGGTTGCTTTTCTTGGCCAGGAATATTCAGTGGGATTTAGAAATTCAGGTTCTCAGATTCGTCCAAATCTACCCACATGCCCCTAGTCTAATTCTTTGGGTCCCACCCTTCCCCCAATAAACACAACTTTCACTTAGGAAACTGTGAGCTTATGTTAGAATTCTACAGCGCACTTTGGATCAAACTTTGGATCTTTTAAGATATTTCATATCTGTAGCTATGAGAGGGAAGAGGGTCTCTTAGGGTAGCCAAGAATTTCAAACATGAGCTAATTTTCTTTCTGTAAGCACTACAGGGCAATTAGAAGGAACCATCTTATTCAAGTCTTTGTATTCTTCATTTCCACTGCAATGCTACAATGCAACAGCCACTTGGCCTGTCGAAAGCTTTAGTTTCAATAGTTATAGTAGTTTCACTTTATCTATGGTTTTACTTTCAGCAGTTTGTCATCCATTGTCAACCATAGTCCAAAATTATTAAATAGAAAATTTCAGAAGTGAACAATTCATAAATTTTAAATTGCACATCATTCCAAGTAGCATAATGGAATCTCATACAGCCGACTCCTCCTACCCAGAACATGAATCATCCCTTTGTTCAGCATATCTATTCTGTACACACTCCTGGCCTGTTAAGCATTTAGTATGTCCTCCTGATTATCAGATGGAGTGACATGGTGTCTGGGTTCTTGTGTTCAAGTAACCTTTGTTTTACTTAATGACTGCAAAGCACAAGAGTAGTGATGCTGGCAATTTGGATATGCCAAAGAAAAGCCATAATGTGCTCCCTTTCAGTAAAAGGGTGAAAATTCTCATCTTAAGAAAAAAATCATATGCTGAGGTTGCCGTGATCTATGGTAAGAATGAATCTTCTATCCGTGAAGTTGTGAAGAAGAAAGAAATTCACGCTCGTTTTGCTGTTGTACTTCAAACTGCAAAAGTTTCCCACAGTGCATGGTAAGTGCTTAGTGAAGGTAGAAGAAGCATTAAATAAACTTCTGGAGGATATGACCAGAAAATGTGTTACAGTTGATGGCAGACATTAGCAAGGGACCTCCGGAAACAAGTGACACCAAGCCATTTATTGCCAGTAAAGGATGGATACAGAAATTCAGGAATAAGATTGGACTGAAATATATAAAAATTACCTGTGAAAGAGAAAGTACATTCACATAAATTTTATTACAGTATATTGTTACAATTATTCTATTTTATTACTTGCTGTTAAACTCTTATTTTGCCTAATTTTTAAATTAAACTTTGTCATAGGTATATGTGTATAGGAAAAATCATAGTAGATATAGGGTTTAGGACTATCCATACCATACTTTCAGGCATTTATTGGAGATCTTGGATCATGTCCCCCACCAATAGAGGGTACTACTATATTTCATTCTAAATGACCATAAGTGAAAATTCATGGAAACAGTATCCCATTTCCCACTGGTCATGAAATTATCACTGCTCTCAAGTAGGTCAGATAATCAATTCCATATTATTATCTTTGGAAGTCTACTACTTCCTAATCAAATACTGGTGCTGAATACTTGCTTAGGTGAGGTTCATGGCATGAAATAGATACAACTCAAGGTATTTCAAGCAGAAAAAGCTTTAATTCAAAATATTAGATGCTTATAAGATTATTGATAACTTGGAAGAATAAAAGTCTTTGATTTCAAATTCATATGACCACATTTGCCATAATTGCTATCACCATTACCATCACCTGCATTCACTGAAATTGGTCCCAAGACAGTGGAACGTGTAGTTCAGCTGTTGCGAACACTTTTATCTCTAAGAAGCCCATTTATGTAATTACAGTAGTAGAGAAAGATGGCATCCACCTCCTTTCTGCCTTTCAAAATTTCATAAGTGCCTCACACTGACAAAACATAAATTTGTGAGGAAATCTGAGAAGTGTAATTTTTAGTCTTCCAGACTATAATTCTGGGGATGGAGCAAAGGAGGGAGGCCATATCAAGGGGATAGAAATAGATTCACAGAGTCAATAAATATCCAGCACACTAACTAAAGATGGTGCTGGATTTCTGAAGTGGCTAATATTTAGCATAGACTCTAGGACGTGAACTTCAAATCTTAATTCTAATGATAAATTAGAAAATTTTTTGCCCAAATTCATCTGTCTCCTCTTTCACCTCACAGGCTCCCATATTCCTTTTCTTTCTGGAAAAATGATCAGACACCACTTATATAAGGGCTGATAGCAATACTACAAGCATAAAGAAAATACTTAAATGTTGTTCATGCTTTTGTTACCATGTAACATCTTTATTAAATTTTCACTGAGAATTTAACTTAGAAAATATTTGAAATCCAACTGTATATGTACAGCTGATAAACCCTAACTATATAATATGCTTATTGAAATGTAAAGGTATTTGATTCTCATATTAATGAAATTAGTACACAAGCCATATTCAAAGGTGAGGTGTGAATGTAACTAATATAATGCTACCTATCATTTGAGACTCGTAATCTACCCACCCTCTCATTACCAAATAGCTAAGTAATCATTATTCTTGAAAGACTGGTTCTTAGGATAGCTTCCTCACAGGGAGGAGAAACTCAGTTTAAATATAGTGCATCAGGGATGACAGGGAAGGAATTTCAACTGGATGTTTTCTTTTTCTCCATAGCAAATTCAAAGAAAAAAATTTAAAACTGAGAAATGAAGAAACATAACTGGCTTCCCTGAGATTTTATTGCAGAAAAGGGATTCAGAGACACCTGGAGACTGGTGGAGTATATGGACTTTATGGATCTGAACTGACAAAATACTCTTTGACTCACAGTCTTGTATTTAAATTGGGAAATAGCCAATAATTTCAAGACCCAATCTTTTTAGAAATGGGTGTATTTAAACCTTCTAAAATTCTTTAGCTGTAGAATGGCTTTTAATTTTGACATATTCTTTGTATGGACGTTCAATTACAATGTGACCTTCTGATAGATGCATTGGATTATTATAATTAGGTAGATAGATATCAAGCGGTGTGTTTCAGTATGTATTTATTCTCAAAACAGATACTCCTTTAAGTAGACATTCCCTGGGAGAACCTCACCTATCAGAATAAATAAAATTCTGGTTGAATTTTTATTTAAGACGAGATGGATCTCCAAGGAATAAAGGTATGAAGGAAAATTTGTTCAGTTGTGAGCATGTAAACATGCCATTATGTGGTAAAATGAAAAAAAAGATAAAGAAAAAAGTCCTAAGATCTATCTTTTTAAATTAATTTATTGGGTGTGACATTGGTTAATAAAATTATACAGGTTTCAAGTGTACAACTCAATAATACATCACCTGTATATTACCTTGTGTGTTCACCACCTAGTCAAATCTTCTGTCACCATGTATTTTGACCCTGTTTGCTCTACTGCCTATTGCCTCCCCACTTTCCCTCTGGTAACCACTAACCTGTTGTCTCTCAATTTTTGTGTTCGTCTTGTTCATTTGTTTCTTTCAACTCTATATTCCACTATATTTCAACTCTATATTTCAACTCTATATGAGTGAATCATATGGTTCTCAACTTTTTCTGTCTTATTTTGTTTAACATGATTATCTCAGGGTCCATCCATGTTGTCACAATGGCAGTGTATCATCTTTTTTCAACAGATGGGAGAATAAAGGGTTTAATTTCTCAAAGGATACAGCAAAACCTAGACCTGTAAGTCTTAAGGAACTCCTGAGGTAACTTATATCATCCCTTGCTAGCCTAAAATTCCAGTTAATCAATCATCATCTAAAAACAGTTTGACAGCCTTCTTCATAAGTCACAATGCTCTTCTACTAATATATTCTAAAATCTATCTTCTTCTGGTAGTGGTTCTATATTATCAATTATAATTTTTAATTTAGATCTCTGAAATCCCTTCAGGAACATAAAGTTGTTGTTCCATCCTCCTATTTGAAACCCCCCCCCCAAAATAATCAAAAGCTGTGACCTTTTATTCACAGATATGCCTCTCTGTACTTTATATTAGGAAAACCAACTCCTAATACTAGCTTGATTTATGGAGTTTTGAAACAGGCAATCTGTTTCTATTTCTCTTCCTTTTCACAACTATTCTTCTTTTTCAGATGACATCTGCCTAAAATAACTAAGATTAAACAAGGATTCTAAAACACACTATTAAGGACTTGTTTTCCCAGGTTATGTGTCAGAATTGCTTGCATGCTGAGCGGCAGGTGACCAGTCTCGTTATGCAGGTTTCATGGTTACTGTTCAGATGCTGGGCTCCTGTTTATGTAGCTCAGCATCATGGTGCCTGTCAACTATGCAGCACTGTTTACCAACCAGCAGGATCCTAAGTCCCCCAGGTTTATACTGAGCACCCACTTTTCATCCCATACATCTGCGGTCATTTTCTCAATAAAGACAGTGTTATGAATACAGCTGGCTGATATTAAGACTATTACAAAGAAAGAGCTGAGAGAGTGTGAACATCTCAGCGTGATGTCACATTCTAATGATGGTGAGATTCAAAAGTTCAGCTTCAATAGTCAATATGTAATGCCTAAATTGTTATATTGTCACATGGTGAAAATAACAAAAGTCACTTCTATCTCTACGCTCTTTATTTATTGAGTAAATGAGTCTCACATATGAAACATATCTGTAAATTAAAATATTCCAAATAAGCTACAAAACACAACTAGATTCTATGTTGTAAGATGTGAATCATAATAATCCATATGAAAACGTTTTTGAATGCCTAGAGAGTGCGTGGAAAGAAAAGAATGACTAAATAAATAATATGAATACTGAAACTAGTCATTGGTCACTGTCCACCAGCAAAATGGAGTCAAGAGTAACACAAAAGAGAAAAAAAGAGCTATAGTCTTCAATTCTATTGGAAAATGTACTGTTACATGCCTCAGGTATTTCTAGTCATTGCAAATATTTAATAAAAATTGTTTTCTATGTAAGAAAACATTTCTTTAGTTAGCAACAAAGTTTTACCGAAAAGGAGATGCAATCCTCCTTTACTAATTTTTAGGTCTGAGGCATAAAACTTAGTGTGATGATAGAGAAATTATGAAAATTACTAGAAGAGGATATATTTATCACATCTGGAAATCATCTCTGATTAGGAACTGTTAGGTACAGAGAGGACTGAATGATTTAAAAATAAGAACACAAGAGCTCCTCCACTTTATTTTTAGAACAACAACAACAAAAAAAAACCCCACAGCATTAAAAAGTGTTAAAGCTTACATTTGAAATGGCAAATGTTAAGAATAGAAGAGAATGATGTTTTGTGTCTGGATCCAAAAGCTCTTCCACAGGTAACTAATTTTTTAAGCAAAAATATGCTACCATAAAAATATATTTTTACCAGAAATTGTAGACATCCAAGTTCATTTCATTTCTTTTCTGCATTCGAAATTGGCACAATTTGGAATATTAACAACTGAATTGACTAAATAGCATCTAGCAGATAATTTACATTATAATCAACAGATTGACGAAATATTGTTTTCCCACAAAAGGAGTATATTTATTGTGCTGAAATTGGGTAGCAGGGCATGAACAGATCTGGGGAACCAGCACAGATGTTCACAAAGATTACAAATCTCTGGTCATCATACAATGAGCAGCAAAAACAAAGTGTCGAATCCTCTTAAACCAAACTACCATATGTATTGCAAATTTTCTGTAAATCTGCATGCCTTTGGAAGAAGTAAGTCATTTTAATGCATAATAACTATTTCATAGTTTATAAACTATTCTGAAATCGTTGGTGTACCCAAAACGCATACATCCTGAATATGCATTTTGGGCATGTTGAGATACTTAGAAATATTCATGCTTTTTTTTGGGGGGGGTCACATTTTCTCCTTCCATATTGATCCCTGTGCAACATTCCCTATCAATTTAACTTATGTAATAAGCCAGTGTACAAGTTCTCTTTCCTAGTAAATTTCTAGTTGTTCATTTATATTACATGAAATAGCAAGTTTGTAAATAGCAAATTTAACTTTCAGGTTCCAACTACTCTTTTATTCATTTTGTATCTTAACAATTAACATCTTGTAATAATCAAGCACTGAATTTAATGGTCTTTAGCACCAAGGAGTCAAGAATATTGCACCAAAATAGGTTTACACTTCATATCTAGTTAATAAGATGTTGCAAGTTCGTCACAATGAAAATAAATCATTCGAAAATTAAACACATTGAAAGAGGGTAGTTTCACAGCAAAGTTTGGTATATGTTATTCGTGAAAAAGCAGAAAATACTAGTGGGTTCAAAAGTTAATATTAAAATTTATGTTAAAGGACTCCTTGATTTTTTAATTAAAGTTTATTTAATTTTAAATGTTCTTTCCAACAGAAGAGGTAGGTATATTTCCATATATGAAAAATCGGTAACAGCCACAAATCAAAACAAGAAAAGTCTGATAAAAATCAACATACTGTCTTCTAACAGCACATTAATGTAACTATTTTATGATTTTACTAATAAAGACATGAGTTGTCTCATGTTCCAATCAGACAATAATTTTAATTTTCATAATATATTTCTGATAATAATAGAAGTATTCAAAGGCTGCCTTTTCATCACAAAAATTGTTTCCCACAGTGATTTGTACCACAAGTTACGGTGACCTGTGAGTCACCAGACAGCAAGCATTTTACTGTAATTCTTTCTTATTTTCACCAACACCATCATCATCAAGAGTCTACAGAGATCATTGGATTTTTCGAATTTAATTACAATGAAAAATGTACTCAGACTAGAGGTGGAGAGATTTGACCATTCCAGTCAGCAAATGAATTCAAATGTGCAAATTTCCAGCTTTGGACCAGAAAATATAAGGTAACTGATTTTAATCAGTAGGTAATTAGTGATTTAGACAAAAAACTCATAAAGATTGTGTTTCTGTGATCATCAGACTGAAGAATGACTACATGTAAGGTACATGAAAAATCTCATGCATTAGACAAACAGATGTGAACTGAGGGAGAACCTCCGAAGTCACATAGTTAATTGCTTTGGTTTGGACAACATCAAAGCTAATAAAAAAAAAATGTTTAAAATAAAAACTTCATAAATAAAACATCTGGGTACTATATTTAACACTTTACTCAATCTAAAGGTTATTAATACATAGAGCACATTTGCTTTTTCTCCCCACCCCAAACCCTCATTTGCTTCTGTTTTCCCTGAAATTTTATAAAATTGGGAGCTTCCTCACTGTCAACAACAGTTAAGGCCCAGTTCAATTTACTCTCCTTTTGCTTTTCCATTTTTCTGCTTTTTTCCATTTTCTATCACTAGTTTTTCTGATTTGTTCACACCATTGGCTGAAATACCATTCACAGCAGTTTTTCCAGTTTTTGATTTCTTAGGCTCGTTGTAGGTCCGAATATAGAAGTTAAGAAACAGAAATATGAAGCTGATTGCGTAGACAATTAGAGCCCAGTGCATCCATTTTGGGAAAGGGCAATCAGTGTAAAGAGACAGTGCTGTGTGCCCAATGGTCACAAAGAACTGAACCTGAAAAACAAAGCAAAAAAACATGCAGCATATGTTTATTGTGAATGTAAACAACATCAGAATCTTCTTTTTAGCTAAGATAGACCCAAATTTTGCTGCACTGTCCAAAGTTTAATAGTTCTCTTGCTCTCACACCTGGCTCCTTCTCATTCAGGTTTCTACTCAAATGCCATCTGCTCAGCAAGGGCTTTTTGATGACTAGAACTAAAGTACCTCCACTCAACTTGCCTACTCAATCCCATTCACCAAAGGGTTTTCGTTTTATGTGATTTATTTTTCTTTGTAAGAAGTATAGCTATCTAAAATTGTCTTTTGCATTTGGTGACTTCTGGATCACCTTTTTACTAGCATGTAACTTCAGAGGGCAGGACATTATGTTGTTCTGATGATTCTTGAGCCCTTGGCACAATGGCTAGTAGACTCAGGGAACATTTGTCGAATAATGGTGAATAATAATATCTAATGAACAGGAATGTCAATGGCATGAGAAAGAAATAGAATTGTAGGCTCTCCAATTTTTGTTTTCCTCCCACATTTTTACACTGATTTCTTTCCATAAAATTGTCAGTAAGCTGGTGTACATACTTTTAAAATTAAGCTTATCAAAATAGTTCATTATTTGCTTCCTAAAAAACTGTACACAGGTGATATACATTAAGGTTAATATCATCCTTTAAAAACTAAGATTTTTGGTAAAATTTAGTAGATATTTGATAGTAAGTGTAAAGAGAATCACTTTCAACTTTAAGAGTTTTAAAGAAGAAAAGCCAAAATTAAGATGCTTTTAATTAATATAAGGAAATCAATTTAAATTCTGATATATTAGTTAAGTGAATGGGTCTCAAAATAAAAATTATGAATTCCATAGTGTTAACCAGGGTTAACTTTTTACAAGATTAACTTACATGATTAACTGTTGTGAAAACTTCTGGCTTAGAAATACATCCTATTTGGAATGGGCAATTATGATCTCTCTTTTAAGGACAATATTATCAGTATTATTACATTAAATATTATTAAAATAATTTATCCATGTAAGCCCCGAATTTATGTCAGACTAAACGACTTTTAAAAGTTTCTGTGGAAAAATCCAGATTTTTAAGAACTTTAGATTTCACAATGGTTCTTAAAACCTGCATCACTGAAAAAGGGTGTGTATGTGGGTGTGACTGAGTATGGCATGGCTCAAGGAGAGTCAGGTGTAGGCTCCAACAAAATAGATATAAAAAGTTCACATGATTTTTCTCATCTCTTCATTTTCTCAGTATCACTTATTACTAAGAGAAATGAATCACATAAACTGTACAAACAGCTTACACAAAAACTAGAGGAAGCTTCCTGTAGCATTTTGGTTACAAATGAATACTTCAAACCCAGCATTCCCCAAAAGTTGTGTTTCCTGTTTGGTTAGCCAGCTGTTTAGCAACTTAAAGCAGAGATGGATAATATTTCCAAATGTGATTCCACTGATAAAATTGTGTACACACTATGATTAAAGCAAATTATAATAAATTCCAAGGCTTGAAGAATAGCTACCAGATTGGTTTTGAATTTCCAGTTTGATTACTAAGTTAGTGCCTAGCTCTGAATGTTACACTGATGCACCCACATGTGACATGAAGTCCTACTAAGGCTATGTGCTGAAAACTGTCTGCTCTAAAGACCAGCAACTGAAAATACCTAGCTCCGATCTCTATAAACAATGTGGTAGAGAATGAAAAGGAGTTCTCTGGTCCTTGTTCTTTTTCTTTATGCCATCACTTCCTTGACTCTCTCTATACCTTTTCTTCAACTTTTATATTTTAAATGTATGGGATCTATTAACAAGGACTGAAAAATAGGACAGCAAACAGAAATTTAAGAAATGGCAGGGTGAAAAGAATAACATTTTAACTTAAAAAAAATTCTTCTGAAAATGAAGTTATATTGTTTTTTCTAGTCCTATGTGCCTATGTACCAATTATGGTGTGCTTATTGTAACTTCACTCATCCATTTCAAAGATATTTTTTTAAAATATGTCTCTTAAAAAAATAAGAGCTATGTCTAGGCTTTTAAGGACATTTAAAAAGCAGTGGCTGTGACCGTCTAGATTTATGGCAGCTCAGAACCAAGCAGCCTCAACTCTCATAGCTGGAGTACTAAGAGAGTCAACTTTCTAATAGAAAATTGCAGAAAATGACTCAGCACTTTACAATCAATAAACTCAAACGTTTTCAGTGCTGTACCATAAGAAATTTTAGAAGCATTTAACTCACCAGCTGCAACATGGTCAGGTATCGTTTCCACCAAAGATATTTCTGAATCCACGGGCCAAATGCAGTTAAGCCATAGTATGAGTACATAATCACGTGGATGAAAGAATTCAGCTGGGCTCCAAAAAATGCTTTAGGAAAACAGAGGTAATTACAAATACAGGAAACTTTATCAGGCAATAAACCATTTGGACATAAAATAAATGAATCCACATTATTTTCTAATCCTTAATCTTGAGTATAGATTAGGAATAAAAGTTGTGAAATAGTACAAGCCTTCTCTTCAGAACATGCTAGGTATTTTTTAAGTTTGGATTCAGTCTTTTAACATATAAATAAAAAGGATGTTCCTCAAGGCAAAGAACTTTTAAAGTGACAAGCTTTTAAGTGGGGTACTCCGGTGACCTAAGTAAACCCTAATATAGGACTATTGCCTAAATTGCTTTTCATTACATTATTCTTGCAGGAAAATGTCATGGTACATATAATTTTAAAAATAGATTTTTAAATGTCTCATTGCCTTTAGATGAACCAATATTCATATCGACAACATAACAGTACTTATTTTGAGTAAAAACCAACAGGTTGACTTAAGGCCTATTTTAGAGCAGAAGTGAGCTCTGGGCTTGGACTGGAGACGGAACCTTCAGACTAAGAAGTTATATCTTGATAAACTATAAACCAAGTTAAATTCCCAGGTTCTCAATTACTTTCCACCCAACATAGCTACATGATTTAAAACATTCAGATATATTCCTGAAAGCGCTCACCTTGTCCCCCTGCGACCCACTTAATTCCAATCCACCACAATGTAAACATTGTACAGTGATGATATACATGAAGGAAAGAGACTTGGTTGTTTTTCTTCCTCAGGATAAAAAACACTGTGTCCAAATACTCAATTCCTTTAGATACAAAGTACCACCACAGAGCAGAAGCTATCTGTAAAAAGAAAGGATAAGCATAGTATAAATACCAGAATGACACTATCCTAGGGTTCACTACTCATTATAAATAAATCCTAAATAATTTTCATTGCACAAAATGTAGGGGGCATGGAATCATTTTTGCCTAAGTAGGTGTGAAACCTAGGCAGCAATTCATGGGAAAAAATGGAAAAGAAAAGAGTTCAAATCTGTATCTACTCTGTACCAACAATTTGGAGAAAATTTGTCTGTTACATATCTGGATTCACATACTAACAAACTGCCAAATATAGAGCTTTAAACACATTTGCTTTGCTATGTTTTCTAATTTTATAGAGCCACTGAGATATTTACTTTGCAAAGGTATTTCAGTTGTTCATGTGCAACCTATATTATACTTCAGATATTCTTACAAGTATGTTTATGTATAGCAACTGCTCTCTTAGTGTCTCTGTCACTTTAACATATGCGACAAAGTAAGTATAATCACAGCAGTCTGTATTAGGCAGTAAAATATTTAAAATGATAGGCTGAAACAAATAAACAAACAAAATTTCTTGGGTCATAAATATAATCCTGCTTACATGAATAAGTCTTTTCTTTTCCTGGGCTCTAATTAAGGCACCAGATGGTGCAGAAAGATTACTATACATGCTGAGATTAAGGACCAAAGGATCCAGTGAGAGGTGACCTCTGTACACGTTTTATTTTACAAGAATCTTACTATAACAGTGACCCAAACGGAACTTTTTTTATGTCAAGTATTTTCTATTGCATATGTCCTATGTACAAATAACAAAGAAGGCAGCACACAACTGAATAAACACCTCTCTGTGTAAAGGGTTTGAAAGATTTCTTCTTAGACAGGCTTAGATGTGTTAGAGTTGATAGAACCCTTCCTCATTTTATAGCTGCATATGTTGGATATGATAGGTTATTGTTTGTTTTAGCTTTGGTTTTTGCTTTTGAAAAACCAAATTATATAAAGTGTGGGCAAGAAGGAAAGAGAAAGGCAAAAGAAAAAATTAAAGTCTTGTATTTACAGGTCAAGAATTATATACTGAATTTGCTTGGGTAATAATACTGTTGAAAATTATACAAAGGTTGAAAATAGACTTGAAATAGTTAACTAATCATCGCAAAACTGTATTTAATATTCGCTATTATATTAGTACTTTAAAATAAAGTAACTATAACCATTTTGGCACAAACTTTATCTAGAAGTTAAGAGATAATGTCTCACTTTTCCCTTTATCTGGGCCTCTCTAAATTAGCCACAATTCATGAAGAGTAATAAATAATTCCTATCTTTCATTTGTAAACTGCATTAGATAAAATACCTTTGAATAGCTACATCAAAAATGAAAAGTGATACTTCTTCTTACATAACAATGAATACAAAAATGAGTCCTGAGTAAAATATTTATTCTACTACATCTAATATTAGAAAGGAGGGAGGAAAATTTCAAATGCAATCCATTGTGAATCTATGATTCTTTCTCCTCCTAGATTACACTTCTCATATTAGCTAACTTTTAAAAGAACAGACTGTTTATGTATTCTAGGAGGGCAGGTTCACAATTACCAGAGTGGTATTTTTAAACCTTCATCATAAAAATATTAGTATATTGTTTCACTCAAGGGATTTTTCTAAGTGCACTGTCCTCAAAGAAATTAAGTTCAACACCTTTTCCTTTTCCTCTCCCCCAAACCAAGCAAGACCACAGAAGTCAGCTCTCTACAAAGGAGGTTCTCTGAAAATGCAGCTATCAGAAGAAATGTTTTACCTAGCCAACAAATCTACATAAAGTGGTCCCCTCATTCTCTCTGTCACATCAGAGGTTTCATTTTCTTGTTAACCATTTGTTTACATGACTATTATCTGCCCCTCCCACCCTCCACTAGAATGTCAGCTCCATAAAGGCAGGGACCTCTTTTCTCTTTCCACCTGTGTAGCCAGTGTCCATCATACTATCTGTATATGATTGATGTTCAATACGTATATGTTGAATGAATAAAACCAATAAGACAACCAAAAGGGTGATTTTTTTCATCAGCACATAAGTCTAATAGGGAAATAAAGGCATGGATATATAATGATAAATATATTAAAGCAGTTTGGTCTTGGGTCCTGACGAATACTGATACTTACATTGTCCAACCCATTGCCAAAAACTACTTTTTCAAGGGAAGCTATTACGTATTATATTATTACTACATATTCTATAGTACCATGAAAGATATAACATATGTTTTATATATTTTATGTGTATATAATTTTTAGTATGAGTTCAATAAATACTTAACAAAATAATTATTGTTTCTTCCACTTCAGTAAAATGGTAATTTTACTAATACAGGTGACTAGAAGGCAAAATATGATAACATTATATTACTAGTGGTTTCTTTTTCTGCAAATATAATAAAAACTTAGTCTATAACTATACAAATTGTGCTAGACTTAATTTACTAAATATTACATAGTTTATAAATGCTGTTTTTCCTCAAACTTTCTTAACAAATAAATTAGACTCTCTTTATGAATTTCTACTCGTGACCAGAAACAACAAAAATCTAAATTATCATATTTACACTAAACATGAAACTCTTTTTAAGTATTGCATTCTAGTAATCCAACACATATTCACTCTCACACCACCAAATGAAAGACAAGGGAGATATTAAAACCAATTTTTAATTATCTACTTTTAAAAAAAGCATAGCTTTACTGACTCAAAACAATCCAGTATACTCTGACCCCTATACTGAAAGTACATTTTTCACAGGCTGAAGACAATAAAATGAAACCTACTTTGACTAATTAAAAGTATTTTTAAAGTACTTACCCTGACTTCATGTACATTATCAGAATAATCCACACTCTGGCAAACATAGCTATATCCTGCATTATATGATCCCATGAATAACTGAAGAAAAAGAAGAAGAATATTTGGAGTAAAGTTTTAATAGATACAGCATTTGAAAAAACTAAATATGCAATATTTCAATTTGTTTTAAAAAGCATATGATCTAAAAAATTCAAATACGTTAAATATTAAAGGTGTTGAAATTTATAAAATTTACTGTTTCAGTTCATCTAAGATTGGAATCGAAATTAAAAATCACAGATAACTCTGGACTGAGATACCAGCTCTGTCATTTCATAATATTAAGAGAAATTCTGATTGACTATGACTCAGACCTAAGTTGTATTGATTTCTACTCTTGATTCCAAATGGCGTGTGTGCATCTAACATATCAGGTGAAAGTATCCAAATAAACTAAAGTGTTTGTTTTTTTTTTTAACAAGTTGAGATTCTGCAATCTAAGATGTCAATTAAAAGAAGGTTTTTTAGTTTGCTTATTTGTTCGTTTTTTTTAAAGAAGAGTGTTATTTATTTTCCGAGCATTGCCAGGCTAGTTCTCTGGGTTCATACAGAATGTTAATGAGGAATCTTTGGGAAAACAAATTTCTTTCACTCATATCTTAAAAAATGGCTGTGTCAATCTAACCTTTAGAATTTGCTTCCAAAATGTCATGAAGAATTTGCTGGTGACCAGAAAAGTATATGATGATTAGTAGCAATGCTGTATAATAGTTAGCTCATTTTACTTTGAACTCAAAATACAATGACATTATGTAGTAGGATTTAACTTGAAATTCGTATCTTACATCTCCATATTTTGATGGGTTACAAACCTGAATCTGCTGAATAAAAATTAAAAATAAATAGCTGCAATTATTTACTGAGTGCTTAATATGTGCTAAACACTGCAAAAATTATCTCACTTTTGTCTTTGATACCATAGAAGGTAGGTTGGTATTAGCCCTGTTTTATGGGGGAAATGAGTCTCAGAAAAATTTTATAACTTCCAATGTCAGAACAGCTAATAAGAGTTATTTTAGCATCCAGTCTGTCTGCTTCAAAATTCCATGTTAAACAACTATCTTATACTTTCATATTATTGTTATCCAAAAATGGAAAATGTCAATAATATAACATTTACTTTTAGTATAGTTAACAGCTGTCTTGGAGTACAATCTTACAATGACTGGTTTTACAGTCTCATCTTTAAAATTCCAATAACCCTGAAGAATTATAAAGTGACTTTAGCAAACCTACCTCTCTGAAGATGAAAAGGTTAAGCAAAACCATCCCAAAATTATAGAGAATGAGCACTAAGCGCATCTGAAAAGCTTCTCGGGCCTTCATCCATTTTGGACCCAGCCAAACGAATAGGAGATAAAGAGTACTTATACAAAGTGTAGGCCAGGGAGACTGCATCAAAGGCCAATTTTCCACACGTTTATCTACAGGGAGAACAAAATGACATAAAATTCATTAGATAATACATGTCTTATTAAATGAATTTATTAGGAATTATAAGGTGTCAACTTAGTTTTCCTGGTTTGACGATGTACAGATCATTGTTCTTTGAGTCCCAACAAAAATATATGGCATAAAAGCCAAAGAAATAAGAACATTTCTTGTGAGTAACCTTGAAAATGAAATTTCATGACATATGGCACATGTTGCTTTATACAGAACATAGAGAATGAAAACAAGAAAGATCACTAAAAATATAGAACAAGCTTGGGATGAAAAGCTAATAAAGGACTCCATAGAAATAAATATTTTAAAGAGAAACTTGTCTTCCATATTAAACATGTAAAATATTTCAGTGCAGTTTGGAAGCTGCCCCCTCGTATGCCTAAAAGCAGGAAAGAATTAGTAAACTGAGGCAGTGTGGGCAATGAAAACCATTTCCTAGGATATTTTGGATACTGAAGACAAGAGTACAGTTACATTGGGGGATTAAGTTAGAGCTCATTATAGTTCTATGACTTATTTATGTTAATAAATAAATGTTAAATGTTAATCACCACGTTCAAGACATTTGTCTAACTTTTTCCTTGAGAACATGTCTATTTTTTTACCCATGAATGTAACCAATTTATGTGCTTTTCTCTAAAGCTATAAATCATTTACCTTACATATGTATAAATATATAACATCATTTCATTTAAAACGAATCAACTATCCCTTACTATTCAAATATGCAACTATGAATCAATTTTATAAGACTTTTGCCACAAGTAAAACATTTTTAAGAAATGCATGAAAATGAAATAGGAGAATAACAATTAATTATCTAATACATTATAAAAAGATATTGAAATTAAATTTTATACTTCTAAAAGCTAAAAGCATTTAAAAGGTTGTAAGTCTAATGTCTTATTCTTGTCAATACAAAACATTTCTATATTCTATTTTAAGAATATATTTTAAAATACTAAAAAAAAAATTCTACCTTTCAGCCAGTTCCTAAACCTAGCCTAAATAAATTTAACTTAATTGCTTATTACAATGACCTATTTAAACTGTCAGTTTTCCTAAAACTACATATGCAAAATAGCTCTAGATTATATAATTATGTCTCAAAATATTTAAATATAAATTAGTCTGTTTCTGGATATTGTCTATAGAAAATAGAATCTAAGACATGAAGCAAAAGTAGAACAATATTTAATCACATAATCTTCAAAGTCAGAAAAGTAACATAATAACTCTGATTTCTACAAAATCAGAGTTATTAGAATGGCAGGATAGTGACTTGAAAAAAAAATGAGAACAAGGAAAACAGAAAAACTTTTTATTTCATAGTTTAAAGAGGAAGCCTGCAACTACCTATTCATGGAAATTATGGTTCTATCATTTAAATCAAAACACATTCCAGAGTTAAACTAAAATACTTAAAAGATGGAAGAGAGTAAATCACAATGAAAGAGTGGCATTATCGGTGATTGTTCACTTTTCTTTAATGTTGTCACATTATCCTTCTATGACCATATCCTTCTATGCCGAAGGCCACCTTAAAACATGGAGTATTTATCTACTTAGAGCTTTATTTTGTTTTCTATATTATAGAGAGAAAAAATCTCATACCCCCTAAATCTTAAAGCCCTGCTCTATCTCAGGTCATAAAGGAGCTGCTGTGTGTTCTACTCCTACCCACAAACTAAAGGACAGGTACTGTTTTTTTCCACGAGATTGATATAAAAAGCAAAAAGATTTAATTTTAAGAAATAATCTAAGTAACAAAGAAAGGAAGAGATTCATCTCTAAGGAGATTCTAATTTCTAACTGATGTATTATTTCTCCATTACCACACAAAGAATTCCTACTGACTTCAAAGGAAGGTCTGAGAAGCAAACTAGAAAAAAATTAGAGAAATAGGTTCAAAAATTTCCCTGAAATCAAGAAGAAATAAAAATGTAGTTTTGTTTTTTTTTTGGATGTACAGTGTGGGTAACCTGTGCCATGCTCTCATTCAACAAAGAAATTTAAAGAACGAACAAAGAGAAAGACATGAGTAAAAACCGGAAGATGTGATAATACGAAACACTAACAGAGGCCAATAAAAGAGTAAAAAAGTGAAAAGGAGTTAATAAGAAATAACAGAGGTATCAGAAAAATCATGCAAGACTCTATCAGTAAACAGAAAGGCTGACTTTGAATGCCAGCTCTGCTACTGTGTATAGGGCACAGTCTGTTTTCATTTCCTATAAAACCTGAAAGAGAGAAGGTGAACTATATTAGTGCTTCCCCAGCATTAAGGAGAAAAAGAATCATCTGGAGGTTATAGTTAAAATCAAGGTTCTGACTTAATAGGTCTGGTGTGCAGCTCATTTGTAGGAAGATTCTGCATTTTCTAGGAAGCTCCAAATGGCATGATGCCAATAATCAATGGATTATCTCTTCAGTAACAAGAAACAAGGTGATCCCTTAGTTTTTTTTTTTAATTCTGAAAATTGTTACTTTTAAAAATAATAATTAGGAGGAAGAATGGAATTGGAGGTGAGGAAAACTGGATCAAGAAAATCGTCAATTTTCACTCATCGGGGGACCTATTTTGCACTGCCAGAGTACTCTGCACGTTTCTACTCCATTATTGCACTCATCCCTCTGTCCTGTGACTTTCCTTTAAAATGTAACCTCCCTGAAGGCAGGGGCTGGGTCTTTCATTCTTGTACCTCAGGCCTATCAAGGTGCCTAAACATTTATTTGACAAATAAAGGAGGGGTGGATATTTTTTTTCCTATTAGTCCTTTATACTCTTTCCCTTCAGTGAAATCCAGTAGTACATTTGCAAATATTCACGGTTTCTTCCATGTGCAATGGCCCTCTCCTACAGTCTTTCCCAGATCCTCCTCTAGGTTAGCACACAACTTTAACCTGAAGTCAACAGCACTTCTACCCAGTATTTATTGAGTGCAGGTGTGCTCTATAAGGCTCAATGTCTTTAATGTACCACACCACTTTCTCCAGGAAAAAAATGCAATGCCTTTACTTCTTTGCCCCAAAATGCAAGTCAGGCATTCATTCAGCAATCACTTACCAAAGAGCCCTATTTCAGCCTATGAAAGGCCACACTTCATTACCATATCCTTCTCAAATTAGCCCTTCCAGTTCACAAGGGTCAGGGAGCTCTCAAAAATTCCACCTCCAGTGATTATTATGGAAGCTGTAGTAATTGTCAGTGACCTGAAACACAGCATAACAACTCCCAACCTACGAAAATAATTTCTTGAAATTTCTCCATGTCTTTGCAGTTATGTGTGTCTTTCTGAATTACTTGCATTGCTATTTCCCTGAAAACTCCTGAGTACTACATTCATATGTCCTATATTTCTTTTATATGTTCCCTTTTCCACTAAAAAGAACTGAGTGCATAACAATAGTGTCATATAATAAGATGAAAATTCACCATCACTCAGTTTTTTGAACAACAACAAAAAAATGAGGGATTAGAATGGTAAACAAAAATCATGAATACTGAAGCTTTACATAATTTATACTTTAAAATAATGAATTGTTCAACTTTTCATTAACTCAAATGTTTAAATAACTTTTTATGTTGCCTTTCTTCTAAACAAGATGTGTGCATTTGCTTCTTTTTTTTTGCTTTTCCCTCGAGTTTTATTGAGAAATAATTGACATATATCACTGTATAAATTTAAGAAATACAATAAAAAAAAGAAAAAAAATTTTCTCCTTGTGACAAGAAAAAACTCTTAGGATTTACTCTCTTTCCTGTGTATCATACAGCAGTGTTAGCTATAGTCACCATGCAGTACATTACATCCCTAGTACTTATTTATCTTAAATCTGGAAGTTTGTACCTTCCTCTAAGTCCCCCTTCCCTCAGCCTCCAACTCTGGTAACCACAGGTTTGATCTCTTTTTGAGTTTTTGGGTTTTTTTTTTTTAATAATACATTTAAATTAAATGCCCTAGTCATTTGAGTTACACTGAATTTAAATGTAGATTATGCATATTAGAGTAAAAGAAAATGCATGTCTAGTATGTTGTCAATATCCTAATCTTAAACAGTTCTGAATGGAATTCCATACAATGAATCTATTAAGGAAAAAGAAAGCGAAAATTATATTAAAACCTTGTCCCTCCTGCCTCCACTAGAGTCAAATTCTACCACTAAGGAATTCCAAGATGCAAATGAGTTTTATGTAACATTCTTAGAAATTCTCTGTTTAAAAAGCTTTTTTCGAGCAGATCAGTATGGCACAAATATAAATTGAGTCTAGTTTATTTTGTCAAATTGTCTTATTTTTGTATTTTATACTATTAATCTTTATTAATATGTTTATGCCTTCACATCTTAGTGATTTTACTCTTACCTTGAGCCTACTTATCAACAATTTTAAGTTTTTCATGTTGCATGTAAATCTTTATTTAAACTAGAGTCATAGAATTTTAGATATAGAAATAATCTCTTTATCTTAAATAAAAATAAGATTCTGATAGGTAATGAGACTTGCCCAAAAAGGTGGAGCATCCACCTCATATACCCTAGCAACTTTTCCAGTACTACTCAGTCACCACATCCATTAATCTTAAGGGAGAAAAATGTCCCAATTTCTTTCTAAATTACAGGTACAAATGATATTTTAAGATAGAATTGTGACTCTATCGATTATGTTCCTTCAAGGGAAAGAAAATAAGAAAGACTTACCACCAAAGTTCCCTTAGCAGAAAAAAAAAGGACAAGAGATACTCAAACAAATCAAATTTTATACCTTCTTAGGTGCTGCATCTAGCAGACCTGTTCTAGGATCATGAATGTTTGACACAAGGAGTGTGAGAATGTTATAAGAATGTCTAGCATGAAAAAAGGGCTTGTCAACTATTAAAAGATCTAAACAGAGATTGGATTTATTCTCTATGTCTGGAGTATAGAATGAGAACCAATGAAAAGAAATTTTAAGGAGGTAAGTAATACCTAAATTCAGAAAATTTCTAACCACTGGGTTTTTCTTTCTGTGAGCAGAAAGAGCTCTCTTTTTTGGTAATGAGCTCCCTATCCTAATTTTAAACTAAATTTAAGCAAACCTAAAGCTAAATATTAAAGCAAATAAATTTCAGGAGCAAGAAAGTTTATTTTAATAACAAGAACTACCAAGACACATTACTTTAACCCTTCCAGAAGGGTTAACTCTTTCTTGGGAAACAGTTTCCATTTAGAACACTTTGACTGTTTTCCTAAAGCTCATGCCAGTGGGACTGATTACTGAATTATTTATAAACGTTACTTTGGTCAGCAATCATACAAGTGTTTCTGTATTAAAAGGCCATGGAATGCTTATACAACTGTATTTGTTCATCAAAACTTACAAACTTTTCACTAAAAGAGTTAACTTTTATTATGTGTAAATTATACCTTCATAAAAAAATGGGAAGAAAAATTCTCAATCTTAAGTGGGGCTTCCCTTGAACACTCTCCACCAATAGATTTATTTTTTAATTTTATTAATTTTTAAATAATTTATTTTATTTTATTATTAGTTTCAAGTACACAGTACATTGGTTATACATTTATATAACTTATAAAATAATCCCCCTAATTACTCTTTCTCTCCTCTGGCCCTCCACCTAGCCATTACATTAATGCTAACTGCATTCCCTATGCCAGATTCCCATCCCCCTGACCACCTATCAACTACTAATTTGTACTTCTTTAAGCCTTCACCCCATTCTCTCAGCCTCCCAACCCCCTCCCTGGCCATCACCAGATTGTCCTTTATATTTGTGATTCTGTTTTTGATTAGTTTGTTCTTTTTGTTCCATAGGTTTTTATTTTTAACCTGATGTTTCTTAAAATCACACAGACTCTCCCTCTTCTGATTTAAGTCATTTGGAGCAAGTTATTTGGTCCTTTAGAAGAGAAAACAGACATGAAAAATCAACTGCTTTACAGGATGAGTGTGCAGTATCAGAGGCCAGTCTTAAGGACAATGTTAGGACAGGAGATAGGAGACAAAGCAAACTTCAACTGCTTCTTGAAGAATAAAAGAGGAATCAACCAAGCAGACAGGGAGGGAGGAGCTGCCTTGCTGTAAGCAATTTCTTCTCCACTTCAAATCTTCACAAAAATGTGTCTTATATCAGGAATAATCTGAGCTCCTCCTAATAAAAGTTGAGCTCTTCGACATCTTCCAGGCCTTTTCTTCTTGATTTAGAGGAGAATTTTAGGTTCTAAATATAGACTCTCAAGTCAGACTACCAGCATTAGAACCCTGGTTCCCTCATTTACCAGCTGAATAAATCTGAGCAAGCTACTTAGTCTCTCCAGCTTTATGGATGATAACGGGGGTTGCTGGAAGGAATACAGTACTACAGTGTCTGACACAGAGTAAGAGCTCAATAAATGTTGACATTGTCATTACTATTGACAATAATCCAACCACCAGATCATCCACTCTTCTAAAATAAGAGTTAAACCAAATTAAAGAAAAATTATCATCAATAATTAATCTTAGGGGAAAACTTTAAACTGAGAAGACAGAATATTTTATAACTTACATACTTAGAAGAATACACATTTTATAATATATTCGGGAGAGCAAATTCATAAGAAGTCTAACTCTGAATTTTGAATTAGACAGGCTTTTTTTAAAAAACACCTTTTTTTAAAGAAAATATAAACATATTTTAATACATAATAAAATATTTGTAATCCATCCAATGTTTTGATGTAACCCAAGTCCTTTAGAAACCTCTGCTTATATATAAACAGCTGTAATTCTTATAACAAATTGCCGCTATGTATATTAGGTCTCCTATTTTTTTTTTTTTTTTTTTGGAAAGGTTGGTATCTTTTAAAGCTTTTTAGAACTAGGATTTCTACCAGTCAGCATGAACTTTCTTCCCATACTAGTCTAAACTAGTCATCATCTCTCCCTCCCCCCCAAAAATAAACAAAATTTTTAATTTTTAGAACATCTAAATTCCTAGAATTAACAAGAACGAGCACAGGATTACAGGAGGAAATAATTCCAGTTGGGTGAGGTCTTGGGAAGTTACATGGAGCAAAGGGAGTGTGGCACAGGGACAAAAAACAGGACCTGATGTACGAACGACTGCATTCTGGTTTCACCAGGACATTTTCTAGCGCAATGACTGAGAACCTGAAACTCTGTGACCCACAGTTTCTCCTGTGTAAAATGCAGACAACAAATAAGATAGCCCAAATCAGAGCTGCTTTGAGGCTCAAACTGAAAACCCTCTGTAGGAAGATCCTCTACCATTAACTCTTTTAGTATGTAAAAGTATTAAATATGCATTTCTTTTGAAACTTTGAGAGCACGCTATGATTACCTCCATCATATCATGCAACTGTCCTGTCACTGTCTGCTTCATTGTGTCCCACTCCTGACAAGGCAGGGGCTGTATCACTTATATCTGTAGCCACAAAGGCTTGCATAGCAGATGCACTCAGCAAATGGCCGAGCACTAGAAGACTGAATGAAGGTCACAAAGTATCCAGAAAATAAATTATTATTGTGATGGTTACTGCTACTATAGACGTTCAGGACATTTCCAAAACTGTTCTTAAAATGAGCAACAGTTATTGATCACTATGGTTCTAAAAGAAATACAAATCCCTGTTGGAGCAAAAAACAACTGAATGTTCTATAAAAAGCCATGCAATTGTTAAATTTTCTTGAATATATTTTAAAACCAATAGCTGAAGGACATTTTTAAATTCTTCCTTTTTCATGGTAGTACTTAACAGCATATTATTAAAGAAGTTAGGAGTACTCCATTCACTTGCTATTCAAAGTGTGGTCATGCACCACCAGAAAAGCATCTCCTGGAAGTATATTAGAAATGAGGAATCTCAGGCCTCAGTCCAGACCTACTAAGCCAGAATCTGTATTTTAATAAGATTTCCAAGTGATTTACACATTAAAATCTAAGAATTCCTCTAGTCTGCTTAGAAATGAGGACCTACTTTATATAACACATAATCAAGTCATAAAAGTTTGATTAATTTGTTTCTGAATATGCCTCTTCTTTCTCCTGTAACAACATCTAAATCTATTCAACCTACCACAAATAAAAGAAAAATACAAGTCTAACAACCAACTAAAAATAATGAGTAGCTTCGGTAGTATATTCAAGACATCAAGAAGTATGTACGACATATTATTCTCTAAAACTATTCATTCTTTCTTAGTAAGTTAGAACCAACAGTAGCCAATTAACTCCTTTTTTTATACCTGGTTACTAATCACTAATATGCAGGCAATAATGTTAAAAATCCATTTGCCTTTACTCACTACACAAAAATAATGGTAACTCAATATCACATTTTGCACTAAAATTACCCCAAAAGCAACTGTCTTTTTCTTAAGGAGGTAGGCATGTCTTCTTTCATTTATTGTAAATATCATAAGGACCACAGTCACAGCCATTATTGCTTAATGTATCTCTATAACAGTGCCTAGTACATAAGAAACCTTAAATGTTTGTTAAAAGAAATTTTTAATGAAAAATGTAGATAACTGTCATCAAGAAGAGTTTGCAAAAGGTCTTATCTCTATGACAGGGACAAACTAAATAACACCATAAGGCTTCCTCCAGATTCTAGTCTAAAATGTGATTCTTTTTTTTGTTTTTTAAAGTTAAGTTTAAAATGCTTTTTTAAAATTAAGTTTAAAATGTGATTCTTAATACAATCTCCAAGCCAAGTAAGAGCTTGAGTAACAGTGAGGGGAAAGGCAGAAAGAAAGGAGAAGGGGTCTTCATACAAATAGGACAAGGAGAGATCTGAGACCTACTCTAGAAATAAAATACAGATTCTGAAGGTGGTAGATAAATGAGAGTTAAACCAGTTTCCTATTGAGTCAGGGCGATGAGCAGGGGAAATTTCTGTCTTAACCCACTATGTATTCAGGAAAGAGGATGATGGCTTGAGCCTGAAAGAGTGCCTGGATGAATGCAATGAAAAGGAAGCTCTTGCAGAATGAAGAGGTGGACCAGGAAGAAACTGGGTTTAAAAATAACCAAGAGGTTGGAGTGTGATGGGCAAACAGGAAGGAATGAAGACCTTCGCCAGCAGAACCATGGTAAGTAGCAATGTCTGAAGGTAAAAGGGAATAAAGGGCCTGAAAGTAGTCTAGCGCAAGGTTGGAAAGAGAGGGCAAGAACATTTTATATAACTCAGCTATATAATAGTCACCGAAGAGCCTGAAAGCATGGAGCAAGGAGTTAAGAAGGAGAGGAAAAAAAGAATTTTGGTTCCAAGTTTGCCTAAGCAAAGATCATGATAAAGGTAGAAAGTAAGAGAAATTACAGAATTTCCTGCAGAAAGCAATAGGGATGGATTGAAAAGGAGAAAAGACAATAATATAAATGAGGTAAGTGATTCAATGTGTGACTCAAGCTGAAGGCTGGTTACTTTGAGATTGAATTTGGGAGGGTTAGTACTAGATGGATGAGATCCAAGAAAATCAGTTCACTCACTTGGAAAATGGGGATAACAGTAACTAGACCAAAGGTATATGAAAATTAAATGTGAAAATACATATAAAACATTGGACACAGTGCCTAGCACTCAGTAAGCATCCAATAAAGGTTCACGAATATTACTGGATAATAAATCAGTATTTGTTGGATGAACAGGGAGGCTGTAATGCTGTATGAAAAGGTAACTATGTGGAAAGGAGAAAGATCCTGAATCAATTCCAGCTCTGCTACCTTCCAGCTGTGTAGTTTGAAGTCTGTTTCTTTACCAGAGACTAGTTAATACCTATCTTTTAGGGATGCTATCGGCACTATATAAGGTATAGACAATGTATATCACAACATTTGATAGTCCATAATGGTCCCAAACTAGAAACTCAATAAATAGCAGTGAGTTCCACCATGTGCAGATGATATCTAAATTCATGGTTTTAAAAAAAATGACATATTCTTAAAAGCCAGTTCATAGAGAAAAGAGAAACAATGTCAATGTGTGTGGGGGGGCAAGACAAGGTCTGGTGAAAAATATTTTTATACAGATACAGTACTGATACAGAAGAGTAATGCCTCCTACCCTGGAGGCCATGATGGAATGCAGATATGTGGTTTCATTTTCACCCAATTTTCGCATTTTTCTGGTCTCAGAAAAACCATTCATAAAACTTCCTCTCTGTGCTAACCTGGGAGTTCAGAGTCCAAACCCTCCCCATCCCCTTTAGTGCTGCCAATGATCTTAAGGCTTTAGGAAAATTGAAACGGTGTTTTCCTCTGGCAAAGAAAAAAAAAAAAAGACTGAAAATATGGTCAGAGTGTGTGTGTTTTAATGGGAACTTTGGCCAAAATCATCTCTTGCTAACAGTTCTATAAATTGAATATCCACTGGGTAATATACTATCAATCCTAAATTTATTCCCTTTCACAAAGTAACAACAGTTTCTAGTTCTTGTATTATGAAATTTGGCACATTTTCATAGTTTACTTTGAATATACATTTTTTATGGTCCTGGCCTTTTTCATCATATGGAGGTAAACTTAATCTTCTCAAGAAAAATACCACTTTTTATATTTTATATGTAAATTATATATATTCACATATATGGTATAAATAAATTTATGTGAGTAAATATCACTTTTTAGTTTAATCTCATACAATAGCCCTTACATTCCCTTTGAGCATTTCTCTTTCTTTAAATTTTCTCTAGTGGTATTACGACTGTTCAGATTTAGTATTCTAAATAGTGATATCATGTAGATAAGACAGCAGTATAAGATAAGGTAAAATAAGACGATACATAAGTCAGAGGCCTAATTATTGCTTTCTTGCTTGGCTAATGTGACAGGGACACAAAACAACCTACTTAGACCCATTTCTACTATAATGTTCATTCACAAGTTATTTAGCTTCTATGACTCTCAGGGACTTCTAAACATATGGAAAAAATGCTTGACAGACCTACCTCCCAGGGCTATTATGAAGTTCTTGGTAAAACTGTAAAACAAAATACAAAGGCAAGTTTGTCTTCCTTGTTATCTGCTTGCTACTTTCCAGTTCCCTGGGTAATTATTTTTAAGGTAATAGCTATGTACTCTCTTTATAAAGCCATTTTACTATAAGCTGAAAAAATAAAAGAATCAACTATTTTACCATTGAACACTGAAGAAAGATAATTTCTAGAAGTGCTATCATATTAATTACACAATATATAAAATTCTTTTCTTAATTGTGGTAAAAAAACATACACACATAAAATTTACCATCTTTGCCACTGTTAAGTGTATAGCTCAATAGTGTTAAGTACATTGGTTGCTAAACTGCAAAACTGAAACTCTGTAGCCATTAAACAACTCATTTTCCATCCCCCACCCCTGCAACTGCCAGTCTACTTTGTTTCTATGTATTTGACTACTTTAGAGACCTCATATAAATGGAATCATCAGTATTTGTCTTTTTGTAGCTAGCTTATTTCACTTAGCATAATGTCCTCCTCATGGTTCATCTATATGATAGCATGTGTAAGCATTTCTTGCCTTTTTAAAGCTGAATAATATTCCATTGTATGTATATGCCACATCTTGTTTATCCATTCATTCATCACTGAACATCTGAACTGCTTCTACCTCTTGGTTATCATAAATAATGCTGCTGTGAGAGTGTGCTAAAACATATGAAATTCTTTAACAATACATACATTGTGCCTAAGTTTTCATTTGACAAATGAAAATGAAAACAGAGAAATTTACTCTTTTGACTACTCTGGTTCGAAACCACAAATGCCTTTATGTGATTAACCTAACAGTAAGTAATTCCTTCAGTGAAGTTATGCATTTGCCTTTTAAATTCCAAGACTTCCATTGTAATTAAAACTTAAAACAAATAAAATACCATATTGAGGATATGCGTCTAAAAATAACAATATTCCATGAAGAAAAATATAAGACAAAAGATTTTTAAAATTAGCCTTGTAGTTAAGGAACATACTCATACCCAAACCATTTAGTTTCTTTTGTTTTGCCCATATTCTAAGACCTACATAGTTTTAGCAATTTTATAAACATTGTAAGCCATACTTCCAAATTTAAATTAGAAATGCTCAAAGATAAAGTACCTATAATTGAAAACTTTCTGTAAAGATACATGATAAAATTTTGCATTTTTATAAAAAAATGTAAAGTAAGATTAGACTATAGAAGACATTGCTTTAGGAGATATTAGGATTCAATTCAATAAAGTGGCCTTAATAGATCATGTAGTTTCCAACCCTCTCACAGCAGAGATAGAAATATGAGAATTAAAGAACCATGAATAACTCGCCCAAGACTATGTAACAAGCCATCCTCAGAACTTGCGTATTATATAATAAATGTAATGTGTAATTTATACATTATATGTATGATGTATAATAAACCTATTCTTTAATGTTATTGCTACTACTTTGACAAAACCATTAAATATTCAAGAAATATCTAGATTATTAAATAAGTACAGTATTATAGCAACATACACAGTACTATGTCAAAGCAGGTGCTTAAATATCTGTATCTCTTTGTTTTTCTATTCCTGTACCTATTTCTTATGGAGCAGACAAGAGAAAATAAAAAAAAACTATATATGAATCTGTTATTTTTACTATTTGGGCATGACTGATAACAGTTTTATTGGAAAAAGTTGAAATTATTACATAGAATGAGGGTTTTGAATTATTGATCAATGTATGTTTATCTGAAATTGCTTTATCTATCTAAAGAATGTTAAAATCTATATCCAGAATTTTAGAGCCTGGTGAGATCTATGAGATTACCTAATAACTCTCTCAATTTACAGATGAAAAAAAACTGAGGTTGGAAAAGCAAATGGACTTTCTTCAACTCTCAAAGCTAATTAGCAGGAGATCCAAGACTAAAGCTTAAGTCATTTAAATCCCAGTTCAGTGTTTTTTGCATTCCCTATTCTATGCTACCCTCCTCACTGTCACATGCATCACAATGCTGTATAGGCAATGAAGAGAGAAGAATTACATCTGATTTTAAAACCCTTGAAAGTAACTGTTTTGTGCTAATTTATGATTTAATGGATTGATTCCTTCATTAAATTTAGTCAACATCTATTGAATTTATGACTCAATTATGATAAAAATAATTTTAAAAATTTTTTTGTAATTTGGTGTGGTTCAAAATCTTATTAGGGTTTAGCAACCAAAATATATCACTATTTGAAATTATGCTAGATTAAGGGGGATCATCTCCTGATACATATCAAATTAACAAATATACACGGCACTCTCTCATGTTGGGAAGAAAAATACAAAGATGTGAAAGGGTAAATAATAATGGTTTAAACAGTTCAAGACAATAGTCACAGAAAGAATGGCACTGGAAGTACATGAGAAATTGCTAAAGGCAGTGGGATCAAATGAAGGAATGAAGGTTCCAGGGTACCATGGAGTAGAAAGGCTTTATGAAGGAGGGAAACTCTGCTGGATTCTGATAAAAATCCATCTGTAGAAGTAGAGGGAGAGAGTACAGTGAAAACAAAGAACAGTATGACAGGAAAAATAAAGTTGGACATGCACACATTTTACCCAAGGGTAGCTTTCCAAGTTGGCCACAGCTGCAAGTCTGTGAGCAGGTAGAGACTGACCAGATTAGAAAGAAAATTTGAAAACTGTTTTGAAACATGTTTTCCTTCCCTTCTCTTTTCTAAAAGTCCAAACCCATATAATTTTTAAAAATATATTCTGATACATTCCCATACCAAGGGAAAATAAAATAGCATCTTATTTGTTAACAGGAGAAATGTCTTGATAATGAAAAGGAAAAGAGTTATCTAAAGTGAGAAAAGACAAATTCTGTTGCACAATTCTTCTCTATGTGCTAATATGTTTAATTTAAAATAAGTGATTCAATATAATAAGTGATACAAATCCAAAAAAATATTTGTTAATAATATTAAATCATTTGCTAATGACATTATCATATGACAGAAAAGTAAAGCAAATTGAATTTTAAAAGGATAACCAACTTCTTTGTGGCTCTTAAGATCACAAAAGTGTTGCCTAATATAATTATTTGTGTAATTCTTAAAATCTTTTCTCCCTAACTGTTCAAAACTGTGTCCTGACACCAATTTCAGACTCTGCATTGTTTTACCCTCCTGGAATTCTGTGAAAGGATTTCTGCTATACACCCTTGGGAAACAGACAAGAGCATCTGTCATTAAAGTCCAGGAATCTGCCACCAAACAAGAGCCAACCAAACCAAAAAATAACCCTATAATGGCATGGACCTCTTAAGAGGCTTCAGGGAGTTTATTGGAGAAGGATAACTCTAGAACCTCATTAAAAACACAGACCTGCTTTATGACACCTTGTATACATTAAGTTAAATGGTCCCTCCCACAAGCCCCTAGTCTCAGCAAACTAGATGACTCACTAACCCTTAAGTACACTCCTGGTTTCCATGGATTTTCAGTTTTTGACACACTTTTCCTTAGTCTACTTATGCAAGTATTCTCCAACAGTATCCCTATCAACCTCACATGATGAAACAGCTAAAATATTCTAAAAACAGAGCTTGTATATTCTTGTTACAACTCAAGACTTCAGTACAGGTAGAAGTAGAGATGAGAAGAATACAGGACTTTTCTGACTTCTGCTAGGCCTAACTAACAGATCACACTGCCCTCACACCATGGCAATTTCCCTTTGGACTTCATAAACTGCATGGGGGCAATGAAAAGTGTCCTCATTCTCTCCCCAGAGCCCAGTACTGTGCCTACAACAAGGCATGTCATGTGAAAAGAAAGACTGATTATATAAGCCTAGTTTCCAAACTTCATCACCATCCTTCTTCCTCCTGTACCATTATCCCTTTCTCCCTTCTGCCCCTCCAAAATAAAATTTAAGGACCCGGCTAAGCTATTCTTTTAGGATCTAACCTCAACTCCCGGATAGACACAATTTTTTCATCAAAATGTGAGGTGCTATATCTGCAGACATACAGCAATGCAAACCATTCACCCACCCACTCACATACATATACACTCACATACACACATGCATGTACATACATACTCCATGACAATGGCCATTTAAAAATGTGAGGTCAAAAAGAAATATGGTGCCTCAGGAGCCACCAGTATGGTGGCCTTACTGTGGGTATGCAGATTATTAACTCTTCAAGATGTTTTTATCCCACGTGACAGTTACACAAAAGGCTGCTAATAAGTATTTATTAAAATAATAAATGAATACAATGTATGATATAGATAAGTTGGGTATTTACGGATTGGGTAACATTTAGATTCATCAATTTAAAAAAATTACATGCACCTTTCCTTGATTAGATATTCACTTTGAGTCTAGGATACCAGTTCTAATCATTTTAATGTACTAATAAAGCAAAAGGAGAAGGAAGGAAGAAAGGAAGGAAGGAAGGAAGGAAGGAAGGAAGGAAGGAAGGAAGGAAGGAAGGCAGGCAGGCAGGCAGGCAGGCAGGCAGGCTCAGTCTATACTTTCCTATATTAACTTTCTTTTTGAAATATCTAACAATATAATATAGGGAGGTATAGACATTTTTTGTTTGTTTTCTAAAAGTACAGCTCTTTCAAAGTTTTAACTCCAGTGTGCAAAGTAAAAGTAACATTTTACGTGTTAATACACTAGGGGCCATATTCTATATTTGCTAGATATGTGCTGTTGAAAAGCCCAGTTTTTATATAAGGCTTTAGCTTCGTTTTATTAAATAGCACCATTTGATATAATAGCTCAAAATTATATTTTTGCAGAAACTATTTGCCCTAGTACAAAAATATCTTAGATCATCAAATATATATCTTGGACCACCAAAGTAGATAACACATTATTTACACCTGGGTAGAAACCTTAGTGGAGAGAAATATTTAATGAACTAAAAAAACAAAATGAAACAAAATGAAACAAAACAAAACAAAACAAAACAAAAACAGAAAGATAGAAGCATACGGTCCTTGGAATGAAAGCATTCCAGAGCACAGAGCCTACCTCACTTCTTGCTCTCCCTAAATATTTTGTATCCTTTCACAATGCTCATCACTATTTCTCAAGACTATCTCCTCTCTCCACCCAGTTTTATTTCCCATTTCCAAACTTCTGATTCATCAACTTTTTCTTCAGCCTCATCTAATAAGTTACTTTTCTACTTTGAAACTCACTATAATTTTCATGAAATTATAGTGAGACAAGATTCTCTTGGAATTGGAGCAGTGTGAATGAGTCAAAGAAAAGGTATCTGTAGAGCATGGAAAGAAAGGAGGGGATGAGGCAATAAAAGGAAAAGGGACACAACAGGTTTCTACCTGAACCTGAAAAAATATTCCTTATACAGCAGCAAGACAGAACAGACTACATCCCACTAAGCCCCTATGTTGGTTAAGAAATACCATCTACCTACACTAGGTAGCTCATTACAGAAAGCAAGGAAGCAGTCTCAGGTTTCGTAAGTGGATAGCCAGAGCATGGGTGAAAAGCTTCCCTCCCATCTGTTTGTAAGAGGTCACTTGCTTGAGTCCCAGCAGCTATTTCTCACTCCTCACACTTGTCCCACAATATTATATTATTTTGTATGCCTTCAAAGGTGAGTAGCAAGCTTTCATATGAGGCAATCACACAAATTTCCTATTTCATTATGATGTTTTTTTACACGAACATCATTAGAAAAGAATCATCACAGATGGATATATTCTATCTTTGCTCTCAATTCTCTCTGAGACTCAGGAGGTGGTAAAGCTCTGAGCTAGGAAGGGAATGATAGACAGGAATGACAACTCCTAGGTGTGGCTCTGGCTATGTGGAGATTGGAGAACCTCGACAATGTATGAACTCTAAAGTATGCAAAGTGCAATTACCTGTCATAGAGCTTGTCTGATGTTTAGCTTTGCACAATTGTGTAATGGGAAACCCTGATGCAATGTTAAATAACTAAAATCACTTCAGAGATGAAGGGAAGGGTACACCTTTCCCAGCCTTCATCAGTACAACATAAACTCAGTGTAGCAGTAAGTATATAGAAGGAAGACTTAAAAAGGAAAAACTCCATTGAAAACTCTTTTTACCATTTTCAGTTGCAATGGCTAATTAAACTGCTTACTTCTTAGTGTCAAACTTCAAAGCTTCTGAAAAAGAACACTTTCCTCAAGAAATTAAAGCCACATCAATGTCAAAGAATCATTTTGTCTCAACTAGAAATAATTTTAGCAACATGTTTTCTCTACAACATACATCCCATGCAGAGTACTGTATTCGTGCTGTAACAACTATTCTATTTATTCTAATGACAAACACAAAAACTACAGGAATATATTTTCATTACTAGGGAAGGAAGGCAGAGTAATAACATAGAACGTTAATTTCCTCTCCTGCTGGGATGTACTGCAATACTGCGAAAGCACTAAAAAATTTTAAATCATAAGATCATTTCTACAATCCCATGAATCTAATTTTTACTTCGAAAACTTTTACAAGCCTTAAAACCAAAAGCAGCTGAAGCAACTGAGACAATATGGTAAAATGTAAAAAATAAAAAATCACAATTGATTCTGCTAGGAGAGCGGCATAAATCAACCAACTGACGGCCCTGTCAAATTCCAACAGCTAAAGGTAAAAGTTTGCTGATTTTAAGAAAACTGTATATATGTAGGCTTCTGGGACAACCTCGAGGTGCTGCTGTGGAGACCCCCTTCCTAAAGACATTTCTTTTCCGGTGTTTTAGCCACCCCCTCTCACAGACTGCACTGCGCAAAAACCATTATAGACAACTACTTCAAACACATTTGCTGTTGAAAACGTCTCAGAAACTAATACTACGGTTCAAGGCGCCCAACAGTGGGGGTTTTTTGTTTGTTCTGGTTTTTACTTTTCATTCCAAATTACAGTACAGATGGGTGAGCTAGACGAAATATTATCAGGTTAGCAAGCAGGTTGCGTCGAAGCAACCCGGAGCCTGAAGAAGCAAAAAGACAGCTACCCCTGGAGTCCCCCCCCCCCACCCCCTAGCCACATCTCTGTATGGAATATTACTAAATGCTAAAACCAATCCTGTGCATAAGTTAGAACGTTCAGATGAGATCTGGAGAAGTGGGAATACAGGGTGGGGCGGTTCCTGCGAGGAGCTCTCGGCAGCACAGGTTCCCTCTCGTCTGTCAGCTCCTGCATCCGAGAAGCTGATGAGAGATGGTGGAAGCTCGGAGGAAAACCGTGCGAGCGTCGGGGGGAGGGGGAGGCCTTAACGTTCGGAGCAGATGAACCAGTGCCCGCCCGCGGTCCCCGCGCCCCTGCGCCTCCTCTGAGCCGCAGCATCCGGACAGCCGCGGCGGGGCAGGGAGCTCTAGGGGCCCCGGGCAAGGGCGCTCCGCAGCCGGCAGAGCCGGGGGCAGGTGGGGGAGCCGGCGAGCGGCTTTACCTGTGATGCTCCAGGTCCAGCGGTAGAACTCCACCGTGTCGTTGAGCGCCGTGGACACCACGTTCAGGACGCTGCCCGGCTCCGAGTCCAGGAGCCCCATCGCGGCCGTGAGCGAGAGCCGGCGGCGGCGGCGGGACGAGAGAGCGAAGACCCCCGCGGGAGGGCTGACCTCGGAGGCGACGGCCGCGGGAGCGAGCGGCAGCGGGGACCCCTCCAACGGCGGCCGCCCGGCTGCGTCCGCTCCTCCTCCTCCTCCGAGCGCCGCGGCGGCGGCGGGGATGCGGCGGCGGCGGCGGAGGCGACGAGCCCGGCGGGGGAGCAGGCACCGTCAAGGCTCCCAGGAGGAGGAGGAGGAGGAGGAGGAGGTCCTGCCGTGAGCGCCGAGCACTGGCCCACTCCGCCGCCTCGCGCCGCCGCCGCTCCAATCTCCTCGGCTGCGGTCACGTGAGCGCGCGCGGGTGGAGGCGCCCCTCCCCCCGCCCGCGCGTCGGGCCCCTGCGCGGGGATGCTGCGGTCGGGGACGCGCAGGCGCGCGCCGAAGCCGCCCCCTCCTCGGGTCGCCCCTCCTCGCCACCTTTCCCCCGCGAGTACCCCTGTGCTCCTTCCCCGCCTCCCTCCCCGGCATCAGGCCCTGAGGAGGAGTACTCCGCCTTCCCACGGGTGACCTCGCATCCTCGTCGGATACGTCTTAGGAAACTCGACAGGAAAGAATGGGCGGTTTGTGGTTAAGGATGAGGTAGGCCAGGTGTTTTGGTCCTTACCCGTCATTCACTTCGATTTCCTTTGGGTTCTCTTTTCTTCACCCAGGCACCGCAGGCACCTGCTTGTCGCTATGACAAGGGAAATGCACAGTTATCCTCCAAAATTAGTGACGCTACAATAATGGAGAATGGACCGATTAACAAATTAACAGATGCGTATTTTCCATCCGCGATGGGACGACTTAAATTAATACACCGATTTTCTATAGGGATATCCGACTACATGGGTGTTCCGCACCCGTGCAACCCGCCCCCCCCACCTTCTGTTGTTCAAGCGTCACCTGTCATTCGAATGAATGTTTGCACGTGTTCTGTAGAGCCTTTTAATATACATGGAATAATCAAAGAGATGTAATTGTGCCAAATTCAGCCATTAGGCGTTCAGAGAAGAGGGAGGAAAATAGGGGCCTTATAGTTAGGCAAGTCTGCTTGGACCTGAAGGAAATGAGGTGAATATAAAAGGATAATTGCTCAGGACACAAAGGACAATCTAGGCAAAAGAAGAAAAACAAATAATTTTTATTTTAAAAAATTGGGTAATAAGGTGGGAGGCAACAGGATAATCTACCCATAGCAAAAATAGACCACATACCGTTGGTAATTTGATAGTTTCTGACACCAAACAAGACCTTTGAGAATAGTCCAGCAACCTTTTCAGCTACTTGTTAGTTAAATATGTCACCTATTTTTCGTTTTACCTTTTCTCCAATTGTTGGTTTAGGATGCTCCATTTAAAGGTTAGTGAGTCAAATGTGTTATTGCTTCTGCTCTTTTACCATGTTAAAATCATGTAAATACTATCTTTTATCATATTTATGTGATCTATTTTCCAACTGACCATTGACCCAGTTGTATACTTTGACTTTATTTTAGACTGGATACATCCTAAAGGATAAAAATTATTTTTAATTACTTACTGAGGACCTAAACCAGTAATATAAATAATAAATATTTATAATGATGTCAAAAGTATAACATACTTCTTTCAGAACATTTCAGGTTAAAGTCTATTATAAGGGGCAAGAACTTTAGAGAGAGAAGAGGTAATAAAAAGTAACTGATTTGTTGTAACATTCAGCAACCAGTATTCATTAAGTGTTCTATTCTTGAAATTAACCAAATAACATATAATTTATCAAGTATATTTACCAGATTAAAGTTTTTTGGTTTGGTTTCTCAAGTCTCAACACAAGTTATGTGTATCAGTCAAAAAAAAATTCAGTCAAATATCTACATTTGGAGAGTAGGTAAAGGTTAATGATTTATGATCTAGCCAAGTTCTGATTAGTTTGAACGTCATCTAAAATATTGGTTACTACTCCTATGTGGTGAAATCCTGAATTTTTTTTATGGAGAATAGGTCCGCACCCTCACCCAATCACACACACAAAACTTCAGCATCTTGTTCAATAAATGAAATTGTTAAAAGAGCTTCAGATATTTCTCTGGCTTCTCTTTTATAGTAGAGGCCAACGTCAGTCCCACTATTCACCCACCAGAGGGCACCTGTCACATAGAAAATCCTAGACAAGTAGTGGCAAATATGAGTCAAAAGTAGCACTTGGATCTCCTCCACATTCTTCTACCTGGAAGAGTAGTGTGTTTATTTACATTGACGAGATGTCCAAACATATACCAAGAGCTAGAACCCTAAAACTTACCCACTCTAGAGCCCTATTACCCATCATGGAAGCTAACAGTCTAGTACTTAGTTCACAAGTGGTTTACAAATACCAATGACTGCCCCAAAACACAGCCTACCTAGTCCATTTGTGCAAAGGGAAGGAGACCTTCACGTCTACTCACCCGGTGTAACAGCCATCTAACCGAGATTGGGTGGCATCATAAGAGAATAAATCAAATACAAGCATTCATAGTATCTTCAAAATTTTTAAGGACAGAGAGTTCTTTCTTATGGACTGAGTACAAATAAGATACAGATATCTACAGAAAAAAAAAAGGGGGAGAGCATATGATTACAATAAAAAATGGTGTTATATAAAATTTAAAAAGATCTAAATGTGTTAGAGCCCATAAAGAATTAACAACACAAATCAAGCTATCCATTTTTTCACTAGTGTTTCCACCTTTCCACATTGTCAATATTGGCAGCAATCTATGCTTTCAAAGAAAAATGAACCTAGGAATCTATTGAGTTGAAGGAAGTAACCTAATCAAAACAGCTATAAAAAGACACTAAATCTTACAGAGTTAAACTTTGCTAAGTGGATAATAGTTTCAGAAAATGAAGAAAATCATTGGTAATACTAATTGCTTTCTATTAGTTCCAGTCTTTGTGTTCCCCTTACCATTCTTCCCTTTCCACAAAGATAAAAAATATGTAGTACCCATGACACAAATTTTTAACTCATTTGGAATCGCATTCTTTAATCAATTTTTAAGATGTTTACTTTTTTGTTATCTTGTGTACAATTATTTTTATTATATTAAATGGATAGCTAATTCATGAGTATCAAAAAATAAATAATACAATAAAATAAAAATTTCTATAATCTCATCTTTCATTATTGAGAGTATTTTTATAGATTTTTACATGCTTATATAAACTTTTCTTTACACAAATGGTTATTATTTGTAATAATGCTATTCTGTAGTCTGCTTTTTAAAAACTTAAAAGATCAGAAGCACTTTTCAATATAAGAATATCGATTACTTAATATTTTATTATATGGATATACCATAATTTATTTAGCCACTATAATATATGTGGGCATTTAGATTATTTCCAATTTGAGCTATTATATCAATTTGACTATATTTCTTTATACATAATTTTTTTAACTTGTCTAATAATTTTATTGGCTTAAATTTATACAAGGGAAATTTCTGAGTCAGGGAGTTTTAATTTAAAATTTTTGATATATGATGCCTAATTACCCTCCAGAAATGTACCAATTCATAAAGTCTCTGAAAGTGTGCTCATTTCCTCACACCCTATTCTTTTTATTAAATTTAATTGTACCTTGTAATCATTATCTAATAGACAAGTATTGATATTTCATTGCTGTTTTAGCAGTTTATCATGTTTCTTGGAATTTTTGCATCTTTCTTTTGAGAATTGCCTTATTTGTATTATCTTCACACTTTCTATTGTGTTTATTTTTCATATTTATTTATAAGAGATTTTATGCAATAATTAACAGTTTCTATGCTACAGATATTGGAAATATATCTTCCCAGATTATTTATATTTTACTAGATTTATTATAATAATTTTCAATTGGGCATATTGTAGGCTGCAGATGTTGGACTCACCCACCACCACCTCTACAGAATTTTGTATCAGAATGCCTTGTGGTCTTTTTTAAACTATATATGTAACCTCTGGCAGTTCTGATTCATACTTCTAGGAACATATTCTGTTCCCTTCTCAACAATTTCAACTACAAATATCTTACATTGGGTATTCATTATTTTGGAGTTATTCAGTATATACACTCAGTCTATAGTCTTTCTCAAGTCATCCATTCAAGGGCTAGCGATAACAATGCCAAACCATTGTATCTCTGCTAGTTCTTCTTAGCTTGGTTATACCAAGAAAAGTACCATCACTCTCAATTGAATATTATCTGGGTTTCCAGATCCTTCATTTACTACATCCTATTATATCATCTTCACCTTGATCGAGAAATCTGAAAATAAATGGAAAGTGTTACGGAGACTGCCTCTTCACTCTGCATTTATTTTCCCATTACTAAAGGTCAGTCTGGTTTCATTGTAAGAGAAGACAAGGGGGGCTCTGAAAGGAAATTAATTACCAAGATAAAGGAAAGAAACAAGCTGTATTTCAATAATTTAGTATAAAAACCCAACTCTTGGTTTCAGGCCAGCATTTAATTGATTCCAGAAGCCATTTTTCACCAGCCATTCTGATATTCTGGGAATGCCTTGGGGAAAATGGCTATGTGTAGATTAATTTAAAGAAGTTTGTTAGTAATGAACTGCAGTGTTTTGGGCCCAACAGTTGTACAGTGGAACACTCACAAAAATGAATGACTACATAAAAATAAATGACCTTCCTTGGACCTTGGAGAAAGAGTCGACTCTGAAGAATACATAGACAAAACTAAAAGGCAACAACTGAGGGAAAGTATTGGCTTCTGTAGCATCACTTATGTACCTGGTCCCACTTTCTCATTCTTTTTCTGACCTTTGAATGTCAAAATTATTTCTGGTTGCTTTATATGGTCTTTTCTTTTTCTTACACTTCCTGCCTAAATTATTTGATCCATTCTCATGGCATTGGTTGCCATCTATTTATAACTCCCAAATGGATATCTCCAGGTTAGATGCTTCTTTCAAGCTCATATAACTCACAGCTTCTATGGTACTTTCTCTTTGATGTACCTCAGACATTTGCATCTCAGCATGTTGGAACCTGCCCCGCCACACAACCACCACATTTGTTCTCCTTTCATATTTATTTATTTCCACACATCCCATAAGTCATCCCTAAAGCTTTATCCTCCCTTACCACCCACATTCAATCCACAACAAACTCCTGTCAATTCTACATGTAAAATATACCTTGACTCCTCCTACTCCCCTCAGCTCTACTGTACACACTTTAACCTAAGCCTCCACCATCTCATCTTCACCTTAATTGCCAAAATCACCTCAACTGGTCTTTCTGCATATATTTATTGCCTCCTACAATTTATTCTCACACAGCAATTTAAATACTCTTTTAAAGAGTACTTCTTGATTTAAAACCTCTTAATGCTTCCACTGCTCTCAGAAAGCTCTAGAGCCTTTACACACCCCATCCACAACTCTGCCACTTTGGCCTTCACTGCCTCAAAGTTTTTGCTTATGACTTTTCTCTTTCTTAGAATGCTTCTCCATAACCTCTTAGAGCTAACTGCCACTTTACCATTAATATATCAGCTCCGTGGAGCTCTTCCTGATTCCCAAATTAGATTGGATCCCTATTTTATGCACCTTCACGGTATCTTCTACTTTTCTATCATATTAATTGTGTCATTTAGTATTATGGCTAGATATATATTACAGAAAAACTTCAAATAAGTGTCTAACACATGATAGAAGCTTTTTGTTTCTAACTTACTTGAAGTCAGGAGGAGGCAGACCAAAAAGCTAGTGGAGAGGAAAGGGTAAGCTATTTAAAACAGCTTCAAAATACATAAAAATATTTAAAAGATCTAAAATCATTAAGTTTCCAACTTAGTAAACTAAAGAAAGAAGGGCAATGTTAAGTCTAAAGGAGAAGAAAATAAAAATTAGAGCAGGAATCAGTGAAATTGAAAATAAGAAAACAACAAAGAAAAGAAACAAAACCAAAAGCTACATCTTTCAAAACATTAATAAAAGTGATAAACCTCTAGCTAAGCCAATAACATAAAAAAGAAGACAAGTTATTAACATCAGAAATGAAAGAATGGTCATCACTACTGGTTCCATGGACACTGAAAAGATAATAAATGAAAGCTCTAAATAAGTCTATGCATACAAATTTGGTAACTTAAATGAAATGAACCAATTTCCTGCAAGACACAAACCACCAAATTTTTACAAGGAGAAAGAAAAACTGAATAGAACTATATCTATTAAAGTAATTGAATCAAACCTTTCAAAAGAGAAAGCACCCAGTCCCAAATGGTTTCACTAGTAAATTCTGCCAAATATTTAAGGAAGAAATGATATCAATTCTCTACAATCTCTTTCAGAAAATAGAGCCAGAAGGAACACTTTCTAACTCATTTTATGAGGTCACCATTACCCCAGTACCCAAACCAGATAAAGATATTACAACAAAGGAAAACTAAAGATTGAAAGTCTTTCATAAACATAGCTATAAAACTTTTCTCCAAATTATTATCAAATTGAATCCAACACTGTATAAAAATAATTAGATCAAGATCAAGTGGGATTTATTCTCCTTATGCAAGTCTGGTTCAATGTTCAAAAATCAGTGTAATTCACATCAACAAGCTAAGGGGGGAAAATCACATCAGTCTTATCTACTGATACAGAAAAAGCATTTGATAAAATCTAACATCTATTCATGATAAAAACTCAGCAAACAAAGAATAGAGGGAATTTCCTCAACTTGATAAAGAATCTCTACAAATAACCTACAGCTAATACGATACAAAAAGATGAGAAACTGGACACTTTTTTCTTAAAATGGTAAAAAAGACAAGGATATTTCTATCACTACTCCTATTTCACATTGCACTGGAAGTGCTAGTCAGTGCAATGAGACAAAAAGAAATAAATGTATGCAGTTTAGAAAAGAACAAATAAAACTATCTTTATTCATGATTATCTATGTGGAAAATCCCCCAAGATCAACAACAACAACAACAAAACTCTTGGAATTAAAAGTGCATATAGGAAGTTCATAGGATACAAGGGTAATATACAAGCCAATTGCTTTACCAATAATAAACAATTGGAATATGAAATTTAAAAAACAGTACCATTTACAATGGTATCTAAGAAAACGAAATACCTAGGTATAATTCTAACTTAGCTATATAATCTAAATTCTATACAAGGTCTATATATGGAAACTACAAAATCCTAATAAAATATATCAAAAAGGTATAAATAAATAAAAATGATATTGCATGTTTATTCATCAAAAGACTAAATATTGTTAAGACATTGAATCTCCCCAGCCTTGTCTGTACATTCAATGTGATACCAATCAGAATTCCAGCAAGATGTATTGTAAATACTAACAAACTGAATCTAAACTTTTTATGGAATTCAATAGATCTAGAATAGCTAACACAACACTGAAGAACAAAATTAGAGAACTTGTACTAATTGATTTCAAGACTTGCTATAAAGCTACCCTAATCAAGAAAGTGTGGTATTGGGGAATGAATAGACATACAGAATAATGGAAAAAATACAGAGCCCAGAAATAGACCCATACATATATAATCAACTGATCTTTGACAAAGGAATGAGGCAATTCAGTGAAAAATAAATAGTCTTTCCAATGAATGGTTCTGTAAAAAAAAAGAGAAAAAAAACTAGACAGAGGTAGTATATCTTTCACTGAAATTAACTCGAATTGGATCATAAACCTAAATGTAAAATGCAAAATAATGAAAACAGGATAAAATCTCCGTGACCTTGATTTTGGTGTTGAGTTTTTAGATACAACACCAAAGACACAATCCATGGGAGAAAATAAATTAATATTTCATAAAAATTGGAAAAACTTGTCTGTGAAATATATTAAAGAATGAAAAACTGCCATAGATTTGGAGAAAATATTTGTGAAAAAACTTATACAATAAAAGATTTGTATCCAAAATATACAAAGAACTCTTAAAATTCAGTAATAAAGCAAACAAATCAATATGAAAATAATCAAGAGATCTGGACATATCACCAATGAAAATATTCAGATAGCAAATAAACATGTGAGATGCTCAATGTCATTTGTCAGTAGAGAACTGAAAATTAAAATAACAGTGAAAAACCACTACATGCCTATTAGAATGGCTAAATAAAAAAAAATGACAATACCAATTACTGGTGAGGTTACAGAGCAATAGGAACTCTCATTTATTGGTAGTAGGAATGCAAATTGGTACAGCCAGTTTGGAAGAGAGTTTGGTAGTTTCTCACAATGCTAAATGTAGTCTTACAAAACCATCCAGAAATTGTGCTCCTGGGAATTTACCCAACTAATTTGAAAACTTATATTCACACAAAAACTGCATATGGATAGGTAGAGCAGCTTTATTCAAAATCATCAAAAATTGGAAGCAACCAAACTGCTCCTCAGTAGATGAGTGGATACAAATAGTGGTACAACCATACAATGTAATGTTATTCAGCAATAAAGAAAAAATAAGCTATAAAGATAGTTATATTTTCTTTGTATATTGCTAAGTGAAAGAAACTAGTCTGATAAGGCTACACACTGTATGATTCCATTAGACATTTCTGCAAAGGCACAAATATAGAGACAGTAAAAAGTCCTTGGGTTTTCATCGCCTTAAGAGAATGGGAAAGGATGAATGTACCTAGTACAAGAGATTTTGTGGGACAGTGACATTGTTCTGTATGACAGTGTAATGGTGGATCAATAACACTATGCATTGCTGACAACTCATAAAACTTTACAGCAAAGAGTAAGCTTAAAGTTTTAAACATCATTTAAGAAGTTTGGGAATCCCAAAATAGAATTGTTACAAAATGTTTGGAACAACTTCACTGAAGAGGACAAGGGTAAACGTTGCTGACCTAAGTAAATTTGGAAATGAGTACAGCCTGTAAGACTAAAGGCAAAAGGAACTGCACATAGGCAATGTACTTTAGTTGATAAAGTTGCTTTCTACAGGGGTACAAATCAACAATTCTGATATTGCTATAAGTTCAACTGGAGTTGAACAATTAAGTAAACAAATGGCAAATCATGTGAGCTGTGTTTCTCACTGTTAGAGTGGAAGTTTATAGGTAAGCATGGAGAGGAGGCTAGAATGATCCATGTGGTAATAGGTTAGAAACACCAATATAAACTCAATATAGAGATTGTTACATATCGATATATTTATAGATACATGTATATTCCTAGATGAGTATATGCACATATATGGCCTTGCTCTGTCAGCTGAGAAGGCTGAGAAGCATTGACATCTCTAGCAACGAACGCACTAGTACCCAGATTTTGGTTTCTAATACAACTTTTCAATCAAAGTAATCAGGAATCCTCAGGAAATGACTGGTTCTAGGACTGGGGCAGGAAATGTTTAAGATGGTCCCAGAGCATCTTTCAGTGCCAGAAACTAAAGAAAAAAGAAATTGGTGTGGGTACAGCAAAGGGACACGGGACAACTGGAGTAGCTCCCAATGCCCAAAGCTGAAACACTTTGAGCAAGAAAATAATGTAGGATTATATTATAACTCAAAGTGTAAAATAAATATTCATGAGTCCATACTGTATAAATAAATGATTGAATAAATTAATAAATGGAGAAGAGATAAATATCCCTTGAAGAAGAATTCAAAATAATTATGCAAGGAGATGGAGCATAACACCCCACTCCTTAAATAAGGGCTGCACACAGTAACTTTTTTCAGAAGAGTATAATATGTAAAGAAGGGGGTGGAGAGTAACTTTACAGTGGATAAATCTCAAAAACACTACCTCAGCCACAAGGTCACTATCAACAAAGATAAGAAATATTGTTAGTATGTACCCTGGCTCTGATACATGAAAATGACACTTTATCTCAGTGCTCTTTCTCCCGTAAACCCATAACCCCAGTCTGATCGTGTGAGAAAGATGAGATAAGTGCTAATTGAGGGAGAGACATTTTACAAAATATCTAACTAGTACTCCTCAAAACTGTCAAGGTCATCAAAAGCAAAGAAAGTTTGATAAACTGTCATAGCCAAGAGGAACCTAAGGAGACATGAAATCTAAAAGTAATATAGATGAGAGCCTGGAACAGAAAAAGAACATTAGGTAAAAAGTAAGAAAATCTGAGTAAGTACTGACTCAATATTTGTTCAATAATTGTGACAAGGCACGATTACTTGTTCAATAATTGTAACATAAGATGTTAGTAGTAAGGGAAACTGAGTGTGGGTGTATAGGAATACTGTATTCTCTTTGCAATTTTTATTTAAATTCAAACTGTTCTAAAAAATAAAAAAAATTTAAATCATAAATAAGATAAAATTTGAAAAATAGTTATCTTTTGCAATAATTTCAATTCTAAGAATGTATCTAAAGAAATAACTTATGTGTTTTATAGTAAAATAGATTTAATAATAGTATCTATAGCATAAGCATGTGGTGAAACTTAAACAAGGTCAGCCCTATAAAGTAGTATGAGTACTCATAAATGTCGATTACTGCTGTTCTTGTTGTTATTCAAAGCTGACTCTGCCTCAGGGAAAGTTCTCAAAGAATTGACATGGTAGCAGAGAGATAAATGAAAAGATGAGTATAATAAAGTGTGGCAATTGATAAATGACTCTTTCCTTATGTTGTTAATATAAGAAACATCCACACCTATACAGAATTTTTGTAAGGGTTTATTTGAGCCAAAGTGACGACAAATACCAGGGAGCAAGCTCTCAAATTCACTGGAGAATAACAGAATTGCAAACTTCTTTTTATTCATTTGAAATCAAGAAGGGGACGTGGGGGTGGGAGAAAGCAAGATGGGGATTAGATGAGAGGATAGTTAACAAGATTATGTGCTCTCTTGAAGGTGAATAGCCCCTTGGAGGGGTATTACTTCTGGAATTTCAAAGGTGTATTAACCTAGATTCAGAAGAACAATGGACAGAGCTGGTTTAAAACCTTTCTCTAAAGAAGTTATAGGCCTAGGGTGTGACTACCCACCATGACCTGCCCAGTTAGAAATTTATGATCAGATCATCCTGAGAGATTATTTTCTAATGTACCTTTTTTTTCATCAATACTAACTCTGTAACCTTAGAAAATGAGTTAATCTCACTGCCTCAACCTCTGACACCCAATAAATATAGTAATAATGATAATATTAACTTCAACAACAACATTGTTGACAAGTTAAGGCAGAAGTATGATGGAGTGCAATCAAAACAGGAGAATCTGCAAACAGGCTGGGACTTACTAGAAAAGGTAATAGCTAAGATGTCATGAATAAATATTAACTAACTCATGTTCATTCATCAAACATTCATTTTCTACTATGTATGAAACCCTACTGCATCTTGAGAATCAAATCAAGAGCAATTTCTTCACCACACAGCTGTTTTCTACAACTTTTATTTTTTCTTTAAAAAAATTGACCAATTTCATAACAAGGGCCAACCAGCATTCTACAGAGCAAAGTTTCTTTGTAACTTGAAAAATGTTGTTCTTGCCAGAGAGCATACAGAATTAAATTTCAGGGTTTTGGTGGTGAATAGGTCCTATATGATCATAAAATTCTCCCTAGTTTTAAAGTCAAAGTAGAAAGTGAAAGAAAAATTATGCCCTTCTGCCCTACTGAGATCATTTTATTCAGAAACTAAATCACGTCTGTAAGTAATAAGGTTTATCTGGTAAAGCTACTATGCTGGCTGGAAAATTACTGTTTGGCTATCGCTCATGGGAACATAACGCCCTAACAATAAGCTTTCTGCTTCTGTACCCTCTGCTTGCACAACCAACCTGTGGGTTGACAGTAAAAAAAAAAAAAAGAAAAGAAAAGAAAAATAGTCTTGTGTTTTAAAACAGGATGAAGAATGGGGTTTAGGGCTTAAAAACCCTGTACCTCTACATGTCAGGGCTGCTTAATCTGGAGTCTGTGTGCCCCTGGAAGACCCAGCTGGCTGAATAAAGAGTGTGTTTCCTATAACTCACTGATTTCTGGTGGTCTGTGTGTCTATCGGGGGCTGGTGGCTACAACATTTGGAGGCCCCAGCAAGATCTCAGGGAGTGGCCCTGAGATCTAAGACCAGACTGACCGCCGAAGCGGTTGCTGTTCCTGTTACGGATTCAAAGGGGTGGCCAGCCTGAGACGTTCCAGGGCCCTTGAATGCCATGATGGGGTCAATGCAATCGTCAAGGACTCAACTTTTAGGACTCACTCTTTGTTCCTGATCCCAATGGGAATCTCCAAGGCCTTGACGTCTGGACAAAAAGGTACCTTTCTATTTCTGTTGAATGGTCATTGGGGGTCCATGGAAAGACTGGACACAATCATATCTCCCAGATGGTGGCCTAGGCTATGGGGCGCCGCCTCCTGTGCCCTGTTATCAGGTTCGGTCTATTGTCTTTGATCTTGTCTATGTTGTAGGTGGCAGACCTCTACAGGTCCACCTTCACCCTAGTAATTGTTCTTGTCTTGTGCTGGCTAGAAAATTACTGCTTGGCTATTGTCCATGGGAACATAGGCTATCACCCATGGGAACATAACATTCTAACAATAAGCTTTCTGCTCTGTACCCAGGCTTGCAAAACTGACCTATAGGTTGACAGGTAGTAAATAGAAGAAAAATAGGCCTGTATGTTCAGACAGAATGAAGAATAGGGTTTAGGGCTTAAAAATTCTGTACCTCTACATTTTGGGACACTCAATTTGGGGTCTGTGTACCCCTGGCAGACTCAGTTTGCTGAATAGTGTGTTTCCAATAACTCACTGGTTTCTGGTGGTCCATGTGTCTATTAGGGGCTGGCGGCTACAACATTTGGAGGCCCCAGTGAGATCTCAGGGAGTGGCCCTGAGATCTAAGACCAGACTGGCCTCTGAAGAGGTTGCTGTTCCTATTATGGGTTCAAAGGAGTGGCCAACGTGAGCTGTTCCAGGGCCCTTGAATGCTGTGATGGGGTCAATGCAATCATCAAGGACACAACCCTTAGGATGCACTCTTTGTTCCTGGTCCCAACAGAAATCTCCTAGGCCTCAACATCTGGATAAAAGGTACCTTTCTGTTTCTGTTGACCAGTCACTGGATGGAGAGACTGAACACAATCATATCTCCCAGACCGTGGCCAGGCTGCGGGACGCCGCCTCCTGTGCCCTGTTATCAGGTTCGGTCTATTGTCTTTGGTCTTGTCTAGGTTGTAGGTGGCGGACTTCTCTGGGTCCACCTATTCCCCAGTAATCGTTCTCATTTAAATGTCTGTTTTATGTTTTCTGCACAAACTGAGTATCTGGGAGGCTGAGTTCACAGAAGACACCCTTGGGGTGTCTCCTGCAACATTTCAAAGACGGGTTTGTAGAGGGAGTTGATGGCACAAAGTTTTCTCCAGACAGACTAAGGATATTGCGTGAAATTGAGTGGCTGTCTTTTGGTGTAAACTGGCCTCTGGCAGGTTCTTTTGACAGGGATTTAGTGAGGAATCTTTGGAAGGGTCTCCCGTGACATCTCAGTCAGTTTCCCTACATTGATCAATGGTTAAACCTTGTTCAGAAACCCCCTCATTGGCTCCACCAGTGTGCCTTTTCTCTAGGGGCATGAGTCTTAGTTGTGGGCAACTCAAAACATACGGCAACCGAATCTCCAAAATAACCCAGCCCCTCAGTCCTCCAATCTCCACTGGCGGACAGTGACCTTCCCCCACCCCATAATTCAGGACAACAGAGGCCAAATAGTACTGCCTCACCTCGGACGCAGGCAGGTAACCCCTATGGGCCTTCTGCACTGGCTTTGGGTGGGGCACCAGCCAGTACCACCACCCTGGCTATCCTCCCCTTGTGAGAAGCATCACGCCAAGGACATCACACAGACAGGTTCTTTATGGTTCACATGCCTTTCTTGACTAGTGACCTGTACAACTGGAAGGCACAGAATCTGCCTTTCTCTGAGAAACCCCATGCATTAATGAGACTCTTAAAGAGTGTCTTTCAGAGTTTGAAATGATTGCCAACAGCTTTTAATTACCCCCTAGACCTCAGAAGAACGCAGACACTTTCAGACTGAAGCACAAAAGATAGCTGTGGGAGGAAGGAGAATTGAGGAAGCAGGAGAACAGATTGGGAGGAGGAATTTCTCTCCACCCGCCCAGATTGGGGACACAATTCTCAAGCAGGGAGAACGGCATTAGATCATACCACCAGATTCTAATTGGGGGAATTAGGATGGCTGCTCATCAACCAACTAACCTTTCTAAGGTAACTAAAGTTATACAGGCACCTCATGAATCACCTGCAGCATTTCTTGAACAAGACATACCCCCATTGATCCTGAGGCCCCTGAGAACCAGCAGGCAATTAATATAGCCTTTGCTGTTCAGGCAGCCCCTGATATCAGGTGTAAATTACAAAAATTAGAAGGTTTTACAGGGATGAACCTGTCCCAACTTGTTGAGGTAGCCAGAAGGTGTTCAACAACAGGGAAGCACCAGATAACCCCAAACGTATGGCTAAAATCCAAAGCTACTGTCATCAATCCAGCCAATCTGTTGCCAGACCCAGACCCCAAGACCCCCGTTCATGACTGCACAGATTTCACTGACACTGTGTGTTCCTCACGGCCAGACCTCAAAGACTCCCCTCTGCCTGAGGCTGATGAAGTTCTGTTCATGGACGGTAGCAGCTCCATGCAGGAAGGAGGGAGGTACGCTGGGGAAGTGGTCGTAACTCTAACTGGCACCATCTGGTTACAAGCTCTTCCCCATAGGCTCAAAAGGCAAAACGCATTGCCCTCACTGAGGCACTAAGATGGGAAAAGGATAAGGCAGTTACAATACACACTGACAGCCGATACGCCTTTGCCACTGCACATGTATGTGGAGCCATCTACAAGGAAAATGGCTTCTGACTTCAGCTGGAAAGGACATTGAGAACAAGGAGAAGATCTTAGCCTTACTTGAAGCCATATAGATGCCTAAGGCTCTTGCTATTGTTCTTTGTAAGGGGCATAAAAAAAGGGAATAGTCCTGAGGCCGAGGGAAACCAAGCAGCCGATGCAGAGGCAGGAACAGCAGCCACAGGCCAGTGGGCTCCCCACCACATCTACTGACTGTTGTCTTTTACCCAGAACTGCCTCCTTCTCCGACCTATACAGCAGAAGGGAACATATATTTTCAAAACAAGGGAGCCACTAGGAACCCACAGGGGTGGTAGAAGACCCCAGATGGAAAAATTGGGCTCTCATGGGCCCTTGGAAGGACTCTCCTCCACCATCTACACCAGACCACAAACCTCGGGTGAACTAAGATGCTCCAAGCTTTAGACCCCTACTTTCACTTGTTAGACGGAAGAAGAGCTGCAAAGGAGATTGCCTCATGATGCCCAGCTTGTGCCCAAGTTAATCCAAAGAAGGGGAAGATAGAAGAACCTAGGCATAGGGAAAGAGGAACTTATCCGGGGGACCACTAGGAAGTCAATTTCACTGAGGTAACCCTGACTATGCGGGGCTACAAATATTTACTTGTTTTTATAGACATCTTTCCGGGATGTGTAGAGGCTTTCCCCACCAGGAAAGAGACTGCCTTAGAGTTACTAAGAAACTACTACAAGAAATCCTCCCTTGATTTGGTTTCCCTGGAACTTTAGGGTCGGATAATGGGCCAGCCTTCATAGCAAAGGTATCACAGCCATTGGCTAACTATGTAAATTTGCTATGGAAACTCCACTGCACCTACCAGTCCCAAAGTTCAAGCCAAGTAGAGCAAATGAATTGGACCCTAAAAGAGACATTAGTCAAGTTAGGATTGGAAACTGGTGGGACCTGGGTAGAACTTCTCCCCTTTGGTCTTCTCCAAGCCAGGTGTTCTCTTTATATTAATGGATTTGAAATCTTCTTTGGAAAACCCCTACCTTTAGTACCTAGAATAAAAGATGAGAAAAAAGGCAGAACTACGTAACTTTGTCTTAAGTCTTTACAGGCCCTTCAAAGTGTACAGAAGGAGATTTGGTCCCAGTTTCATGCTGCCCACCCAGCCCCAAGGAGATGGATTTCTGCATCAGTTTCAGTCTGGGGACTCTGTGTGGATTTGGAAGTTCACTTCCACAGGACTAGAATCCAAATAGAAAGGACCTTTCACTGCAGATGATGCCCACTGTGGTTAAAGTAGATGGCATCCCATCATGGATTCATTACTCCCATGTGAAGGCAGCACGAGAGTTGTCAGCTCAGGAAGTCAGGCTCTTAAGACTAAGATTCAAGCATACATAAGTCTAACTCTCTGTTTCTTCCTTTTTTCCTCTTTAGCCCAAGCATTTGACCAGCCATAACCAGAACTAGAAGGAGCATTAATAACTTTGTTAACAACAATACACAAGGTCTTAAATAAGAGCACCCCAGACATAGGACAAGATTTCTGGTTGTTCCTAAACTTAAAACCCCCTTACTATGTCGGGGTGGGAACTCCCCTAAATTTAACTGAGCTCAGCAGGCTATAACTTCAAGTCGATTCACTAGCAGAAGCAGTTCTCCAAAATAGAAGAGGTTTACATTTATTATTTTTGGAACAAGATAGATTATGTACGGCTCTAGGTGAACCTGCCATAGAAGCAACAGGTTCACCTAGAGCCATACATAATAACTCTGGAATAATTAGAGAAAGCTTACTACTAATATAGAGATATTAAATGCCAGGGAAAAACAAAGACCAGAATCATATAACTGGTTTCATAGGATGTTCAGTTGGTCACCATGGCTAACAACCCTTCTATCTGCTGTAGCTGGACCTTTAATCCTCCTCCTCCTCTTGTTAACTTTTGGCCCATGTTTCCTCAATTTCTTGTTTGCATATATAAGAAAGAGAATTAATTCTATTAAACTTTTAGTAATACAAAAAAGAGGCTATGAGAAAATTCCTCATGAAGAATCAAGGATTTGATTTTCCACTAAGGCCAGTGAGGAATGTGTTGGCTGGAAAATTACTATTTGGCTATTGCCCATGGGAACATAACACTCTAAGAATGCTTGCACAACTGACCTGTGGATTGACAGTTAGTAAAAAGAAGAAAAATAGACTTGTATTTTAAAACAGGATGAAGAATGGGGTTTAGGTCTTAAAAACCCTGTACCTATACATTTCGGTGTGCTTAATTTGAGGTCTGCATACCCCCGGCAGACCCAGCTGGCTGAATAAAGAATGTGTTTCCTATAAACTCACTGATTTCTGGTGATCTGTGTGTCTATCAAGGGCTGGCGGCTACAACACTAACTTAAATGATCTGCAAACTCCCAATGTTTAATTGGCAAAGATGAATTAGATTCAGCAACACTTTTTTTTATTAGTAGTAAGATTTTTGGTGCAGAATAATGTAAAAGATTTCCAAGTAGAAGATGACATGTGAATCACTATTGGGCACAAAATCCACACTGTGAAATAATTTGACCCTTGGTAAATTTCTGTTGGTTTGTATGTATGTATGTAATGTGATCTGGGATAAATAAGGATAAGATTGAAGGAAAGTAACATATTTCAAACACATTTTATTAGATCCTAACTAGTAGGTTGCTTATTTTACTGATAGAATTTTTCTTTGACTTTTTGTCTGCAACAGATTATAGATTTTAAAAGCAACTAGGAAGATATTATGTTATAATGGAAAACATCCTGGACCAAGAATCAGGAGACCTTAGTTCTATTTTTATCTCTGGCTCTAAGATGTGTGAGCATGGGCAAGTCCTAGACTTTCTTTATGGCTCTCCTTATCCGATAAATAAAGATAATTCATTCCCTATCTACTTCATTCTATTTCATATCATATGGGTCAAATGAGACAATGAATATTAAAGTATATTTAAAGCATGGCATTTTCACCACTGACATTGTTCACTACCAATACATTCACTTCAAAGAGAATAAGTTTTTCATTGAAAATTGAAAAGATTTTTAAAAAGATATTGTGATCTCTCTCTCTCTTCATTAATAATTGAATTAATAACCATATATAATGTCCTAAAATTTACTTTGTATATACAAAATGAAATAACCATTGATAACTATTTCCATGTGAAAAAATTATAGCACTCTAGGTACTTTATAGTTTATTTTCATTTTGGAAAATACTTCCTCCAAAACCAAGATAATATTTAAAAGAATTATATAGATTTAGCCACCACAGATGTTATTTAGATTACTTAGAATTGCTAATTATTTTTAAAGTTCTTAAAAAGAACAACATGAGCTGTATTCTTTAATCTTTAATATTGCATTAACATACTAGGAGAGGAGAAAATAATTTTTCTTTAGAATTTTTATCTATCCCCTCACCACAAATACTTCTCACTCATTTATCATGTTTTCCATTTAATCATTTTATAACAGATGAGAAAAATATAGTTCCTCTAGTGGTCTTTTTCTTTTCTTCCTTTTTTTAAATTTTTCAATTAAGTAGACATTTAATTTTATATTAGTTTCAGGTATACACTGTAGTGGTTAGACATTTATGTAACTAACAAAATGATCCCCCCAATAAGTCTTGTCCCCACCTGAACCATGCATAATTATTACAATATTATTGACTACATTCCCTAAGCTGTACTTCATATCCCCATAACTATTTTGTAACTACCAATTTATACTTCTTAATCTGCTCAACCTTTTTCACCCAGCCTTCCAACTTTTTTCACCTGCCTCCCATCTGGCAACCATCAGTTTGTTCTCCGCACCTTTGAGTTTGCTTCTTCCTTGCTTATTTATTTTGTTTTTTAGATTCCACATATAAGAGAAACCATATAGTATTTGTCTTTCTCTGTCAGACCTATTTCACTTAGCACAATACCCTCTAGGTCTATTTACATCACAGTTAATAAAACTTTATTCTTTTTATGGTCAAGTAACATTTCATTTATATATGCACCACTTCTTTATCTCTTCATCTTTTGATTGGAGCATTTAATCCATTTACATTTAAAGTAATTATTGGTAGTTGTGTAGTTACTGCCATTTTATCAATTGCTTTCTGATTGTTTTTGACGTACTCTATTTTTTTCATATTTCTTTCTTCTCCTGTATGTTGTTGACTTCTGTTGTGTTTTGTTTGAATTTCTTTCTCTTTATTTATTGCATATAATGTTGGTTAATAATTACCATGTGCTTCATATATACCAAGCTATGTTTACAGCAGTCTACTTTAAATTGGTCTCCTAAGGTCAAACACATTCTATAATCATTACCATTTTTTCTCACCCGCTTCACATTTAAGTTTTTGTCAGTTTTTTACTTTTATGTATGTGTGTGTGCAGATTCCTTAATTTTATGTTGTAATTACACATGATCATCCTACTTTTGCCTTTTGACATTTGTACTACCTTTAGTGTTGGTTGATCTACTGCTTTTATTATGTGTTTGCCTTTCTCAGCGAGCATTTTTTTTTTGGTAATATTTTATTATTCATATTTTTTATTTTTTTCTCTTTCTTCTTGAATAAATACCTTTAACGTTTCTTGTAATATTGTAATATGGGTAATGAACTCCTTCACCTTTTCCTTGTCTGGGAAGCTCTTTTATCTTTCCTTCGATTCTAAATGATAGCCTTGCTCAGAAGAATAATCTTGGTTGTAGGTCCTTGCTTTTCATCACTGCAACTATTTCAAGCCAATCTCTTCTGGCCTACAAAGTTTCTATTGAGAAATCAGCTGGAAGTCTTATAGGAGCTCCCTTGTAGGTGACCAACTGCTTTTCTCTTGCTGTATTTAAGATTCTTACTTTTTCTTTAACCTTTGGCATTTTAATTATGATGTGTCTTGGCATGGGCCTCTTTGAGTTCATCTTGTTTGAGACTCTGAGCTTCCTGAGCTTCTGTGTCTTTTTCCTTTGCTAGGTTATCTGAAGAAATAATTTTTTTATAGGTTTTCAATTCCTTGCTCTCTCTCTTCTCCTCATGGTACCCCTATGATTCAAATGTTGTTATGCTTGATGTTTTCAGAGGCCCCTTAAACTGTCCTCATTTTTTAAGTATTTCTTCTTCATGCTGTTCTGATTGAGTGTTTTCCATTACCCTACCTTCCAAATTGCTGATTTGATCCTTGGCTTCATCTAATCCATTTAATATATTTTTTATTTCAGTTATTGTATTCTTCATTTCTGACTAGCTTTTTAAATATGCTATCTTTCTCCTTTTTCATGTTTTCTATATTTTTGTTGAAGTTCTCACTGAGGTAGTCTATTCTTCCCCTAAGTTCCTTGAGCATCTTTGTAACCAGTGTTTTCAACTCTACATCTGGTAGGTTGATTGCCTCCAATTCATTTAGTTCTTTTTCCGGAGTTTTGTCCTGTTCTTTCACTTGGGACATGTTTCTTTGTTTCATCATTTTGATTGCCTCCCTTTGTTTGTTTCTATGTACTAGGTAGTTCTGTTATGTCCCAGTCTTGGCAGAGTGGCCTCATGTAGTAAGTGTCCTGTGGTGTCCTGTGGTCTCCCTGCTCAAATGAGCCAGGTGCTCCAGGTGTGTCCCTTATATGAGTGGTGTGTACTTTCCTTTTGTAATTGATCCTTGATTGCTGTTGACAAGAGAGTGGGTGGGATTGACCCTCAGGCTGACTGGCTCTGAGGTCTGGCCATGACTTCAGCAGACAGCTATCGTTCAGGGGCTGACTCACTTTATCAGGCCTTAGGTGACTGCTAAATCCACTCTTCAGGGTGTCATTTGTGGTACTCTGGTGTCTGATGCTGGCCACCTGCTGTGTTGGTTCTGGGGCCTCTAAGGAGGAGCTTCAGTGTAGGGTATGATCAGCTGCTACCTGTGTCTGGCCTGAGGCCACTGAGTAGCTGCTACAAAGTGATCTTTGGTTGGTAGCTGCTCTAACAAATGGTCTTAAAAGGAGAGTATGAGGTAATGCATAGCAATTTTTAGCTTTCCAGAAGCAGCAGGCATGGATAATAATCCTCTAAAGGAGCCTTGCTCTACCCCAGTATTGAGGAGAAAAATGCAAGCAGGTGCTCACATTTTTGGAAGAAATGGCTTGAAAAGAAAAAAGATATGGCCTTAGAGAAGGGTTTATTCCTAGACAATAATAATAGTTACTTAAAGGTAGGGATTGTATCATAGCCATCTTTGTATCTGCGGTTCTGAGAACAGTACTTGGAAATGAGTAGATGTTCAATACAGATGACAAATATGGACTGGATGGATGGATGGATGGATGGATGGATGGATGGGTGCATGGGTGGAAGGATAAGTAGAAAGAATAGATTCATCTATAAAATATAGCTAAAGTATGTATCACCTGTAAATCTGGTTAACTTGGCAGGATTGAGCATGGAGGTGGAAATAATAGCCAGGCATCCTCACACGTGCACACCAGGCATCCCACCTCTTGTCTAATTACTAATGCCAATCTCAACTCTCCTGATGATAATTTGGCAAAAATAAATGAGCCAAAGCACCATGAAGGTTGTTATTTACAATGCACTCACTGTGTTTTACTAACTTGGTAGCTAAGAAATAGTAGATTATGGTATGATGAATATTGATAAAATTATATTCACTGTAATTGACATATAAAAATTTAGAAATTTTTTTTGTAGCATTACAGGTATGAAAGAACAGACATTTCTTCTGAATAGAAAAGTGAGAGCTAAAGAGTAAAGGCATATATTATATAAAACTACTAATGAGTAATAATAAAAAAAGATAACGCCACCATACCTATTATTTTGGTATTTCCATTTTAGTGCTTCCTATACCACAGACGTTATTATGTAATGAAAAGATATAAATGGAGGTAGCTTATATCAGAGGTTGCCAAATAAAATCTCTACAATTTACATAAAAGTAATGTAAATAAATGACATGTTTGTATCTTTTGACACAAATGCTTACCAATAAATGTAGAAGGAATGATAAAGTAAAAAAGCCATGATTTTCCAACCACCTTAGTAATTGATTCTGGCTAGAATTATCAATGAATGCTAAAATTATTGGCTGAATCATTGCTAAGGAACAGGATACTTACATAATCTAAAACTTTACTCCACAGATCACATTAATTACAAATGGCAAAAGGAAGTATTACAATGGAAAATTGACATGACAAATAATAGGTCAAACTGATGTCATTTGCCTCCTGAAGGGAAGCAGAAAGGGTAAGCAAAAAGCTATTACATAGCTCTTCTTCATAAGGCTTATCACGGAAACTATTAAGTTGAGTCAAAAGAATTAAATGCTCATGAAAAATTTGGGAGTCACTTTCAGCAAAATGTATTGACAGATTCTAATTCAGTACATCTGGCATGCCTAAGGATTTGTATGTCTAGGTAATTCCAGTGTTGGTCTACAGAACACACTTATGAGTAGCAGGGTCCTACACATTCCATTTCTGCCCCCACAAACAAAATGATTACAAGTAATCATGAAACAGGCCTGATTTAGCCAACCTTGATCAATTGACACTAAATTAAAATCAATCTGAAAGACTAGCATTTGAGTTTTCTTGAATATCATTTTAACTGTATAATTAAACTGATTTTATGCTTATCACTAATGAATATGTATATCATTCTGTAACATTCTGCCGTATGGCTGATCTTTTTTCTAAATTGTATGAAAGTGGCAGATGGTGGAAAACATTAATATTCTAAACTCTCATAAGACCTATCTGGACAAAATTTAGCTGATTATGCTAAAATATACTAATTTTAGCATTTACTTTTATTTGAGCCAGAGTTTGCAAACTGGTAATTCTTAGGCTCAATTCAGTGTATATATTCACTCAATTCAGTGTTTTGTATGGTATATGCAATTGGATTTTTTTTTACATAATATTTTAAAATTGAGAACTTCTCCATGAAAATAGTTTTAAAATATTAAGCTTTCCTTAATTCCTTAACTTTCTTTACAAAAGAAAAAAATCTTAAATATTTAAACATTTGACTCACGATGTGATTGTCATGATTATATTGATAAATTCCTTGCTTACATTTAATGGACTTTAGAAGAAGAGTAATGTAAGTAAAGAAAAAAAATGCTATTTTAAAATAAATCTATGAATTCTATGAAACAGAATAATAATGATAATAAATGGCAATAATATAATTATTTTATTAAATATAAATTATTTATAATTAAATGTAAATACTAAATATGTCAAGTAAAATCTGTGCATTGCGGTTGATGATATCTTTAATTGACAAAACATGCTCTTATTTTAATTATTTAAGATAATTATGCATTACAATTTTCAAAGATTTTCTGATAGATTATCACATTAATGTTCCACGAATTCTTCCTCCCAGCATCCATGCCCTTATGAGTCCCTTCTAAGTTGACTCTGAATTTGGCCATGTGTTAGCTTTGGCCAATGGGACATCAGCCAACATGATACAAACAGATGCTTTTCAAGGGTTTCTGCATTGGGCCTTTGATCACTAAATAGCCCAAGTTATTGAAATACCACAAATATCTTCAACTGCCAGGTCAGAATAATAATACTAGCTAAAAGAATCTTCATATTTGTATCTAAATATTTGGCTAGGAAAAATTTGAAGATTAGTGATACTAAATGGAGAATGTGCATTCCAAGTTTTCATAGTACACCAACCATATCCATGCACTGATCCTCTTAGAACTGGCCTTGACACCCATCAAATTCTTGGACCACAGCTATGGTCTCATGAAAAGCCCATTTAGCTTCCTTGAAGATGAAAGTCCACATAGGAAGAAAGGCCACCCATCTCAGCCTCTCAGTGAAGCCCAACCCCAAGCCTGTGGACTCATGGCATGTAAATATATGTGTGAACCCAGAGACCATAAGATTACTTCCATCTCTTTGTTCTCCTTCTCAATTGCAGGTTAACTGAGTTACTTTTATGGCACAACATGTCAAAGTATTCTTAATAAACTTATATGGAACAAATCTATAAATTTAAATATTCTTAATAAATTATAAAATATTGTGGGATTCCATATTCTAAAATATGAACATAATAATATGTATTAAAATTTTTTGAATGGCCAGATTGTGTGGAGATGAGAATGAATAAATTAATAATATTAAAGCAAAAATGTAGTCTATCATATCTAAGTTTTTTAAAGAGTTAAAAAACTGATGTGGGGAATTTTAATATTTTTAAAATTCAGAACAGTAACATACAAAGGTAGTTATACATATATTTTAACTTAAAAATAATTTACTTCAGGTTTTGTTAGATTTAAAGTTTTGATGAATTTTATTAAAATTAAACAGGATTTACAAACAATATTTTGGTTAGATAAAACATTATAACATAATTATATAACATGATTATAACTACAGATTATATCCTTCTTCCAGTTTGGAGCACATAAACTGCAAAATGGTATACACTTCCTTTTGGTTTTTATATTTTTTAAAATGTATTCTCTTTAAGTATAGAACTGGAACAAAGCTGGAGATATCACACTTTCTACAAAGCTACAATAATCAAAACAGTATGGGCTTGGCAGGCAGAAAAAAGACACACAGACAGATAAGACAAAATTGAGAGTTCCAAGATAAACCCACACAGATATGGATGACTAATTCTTGACAAAGGAGCCAAAAACCTAAAATAGAGAAGGGAAAACCTCTTCAATACATGGTGTTGGGAAAACTGGAAAAAACCACGTAACAAAAGAATGAAACTAGACTGCTAATGGACATCAGACACAAAATTTACTCAAAATGATTTACATACTTGAATATAAGACCTAAAATAATAAAATACATAGAATAAAACATAGGCACTAAATTTATGGACCTTGGTCTCAGAGGGGTTTTATGAACTTGACTCCAATGGCAACAGTAGTAAAAGAAAAATAAATGAATCAGACTACATCAAACTAAAAAGCTTCTGCACAGTAAAAGAAACCATCAACAACAAAATAAGGCAGTCAACCAAATGGGAGAAGATATTTGCAAATTATAACTCTGATATGGGGCTAATATCCAAAATATATGAAGAACTCATGCAACTCAACAACAACAACAAAACAATCTGATTTAAAAATGAGAAGAGGAGTTGAATAGACACTTCCAAGGAAAACAAACAGATGGCCAACAGATTTATGGAAAGATGCTCAAGATAATTAGTTATAAGGGAAATGCAAATCAGAACCACAGTGCAATGTCACCTCAGACCTGTTGGAACAGCTATTATCCATGTGACAAGAAATAACAAGTGTTAGAGAGGATGTGGGGAAAAGGGAATCCTTGCACACTGCTGATGAGAATGTAAATTGGTGCAACCACTATGGAAAACAGTATGGAAGTGCCTCAAAAATTAATAATAGAGCTACCATATCACCCATCAATTCCTTTTCTGGGTATCTACCCAAAATATTTGAAAACACTTATTTATAAAAATATATGTGCCCCTTTGCTCATTGAAGCATTATTCACAATAGGCAAAACATGGAAACAAATGTCCTTTGACAGATAATTGAAAAAAGATGATATGGTGCATACATACAGTGGAATACTACTCAGCCACAACAAAAAATGAAATATTGTAGTTTACAACAACACAGACGGATCTTGAGAGTATCATGCTAAGTGAAATATGTCAGATGAGAAAGGACAAGAACCTATGATTTCACTCATGTGGGTTATAAAACAAAAAAGCAATAGACAAAAAACAAAACAAGCAAATAAATTCATAAATACAAACAATAAAATGGTGGCTACCAGACGGGGAGGAAGATTAGGGGAGGATTAAGAGAGTAAAGGGAGTCAAATATATGGTGATGGAAGGAGACTAGGCTTTGGGTACTGAGCACAAATGGAGTATACAGATGTTGTTTTATAAAGTTGCACACCTGAAATTCATATAATGTTATTAACCAATGTTACCCCAATAAATTTCTTTTTTAAAAAAAGTATAGAACTGGCTGAAGTTAAAATGTTAGAACAGTAAATTGACTTTCCCCAAATCAGAGTTTAGTAATGAACTAGATAAAATGAAAACGACGATTTCTAACTACTAGTCCATTATATTCTTTCTATTTTACCAGACCACTGCCTTCTTTTATCATGTTCCCCAAAATTTTAGAGATTTATGATATCTTAACAGGTGGTTTGTGGTTTCAGTTTTAGTTGAAAACAAGTGAAGCAAGATTGTTACCAAGTGGCAGAAAAATAAATCCCATTGATATTCATTCATTAGCTTCTGTTATAGTAGGCCCTGTTTTAGGTTCTAGGGATATCATAGTGAATAAATTGGGTCAATAATTCTCATTGTTGTAGAGAATTTTAGTGGGGAATATGAAAAACTAATAAAGGAAAATCTACACAATTTCAGGTATTGATAAGTGCTATGGAAAAAAATGAAGCAGTGTAGACAAATAGGCCATGTAGAAGGTGGGGTGACAGTGGGTAGCTTGTGATTCAATTTAAAATATGATGCTCAGAATAAGCCTTACCAACAAAATGACCTCTGGAGAAACATCGAAGAAAATGAGAATCATAAATGCAAAGGACTTGATTAGCTCTGATTTCTTCTCAACCTAGAATCCAGTGCTTCTGTTCCAGTGGTGACTAACACAAGACCTGAAACCTGAATGAACCTCATTGAGAGGTTGTAAATTTCCTATAATGGGAAGATTCTTTCTTACCACTGTAACAAACTTTTACTTGCGTTTATGTTTTATCTTATTTATCCTATTTATTTTTATTTGTTTTATGATGGTTAACAAAATCCAGTAAGTTTCAGGTATAAAATTCAACAGTAAGGCATATATATATATTGCATTGTGTGTTCACTGCCCATTGTTAGATTTCTTTCTGTCACCATTATCATATATATTTTAAAAGATAAAGACATAAAAGCAAGATAGTACTTTTCTCCTGGAGTTGTTTGTACATGTGTGTTTGGTAAGGGATGTATATGTGTGTGTGAGATAGAGTTTGGGAATTGGAGAAGAAGGTTGGATCATTATTTTTTATGCATATGTCTTGCTTTTTTTCAAGTTTAATCTTGATACTGAAGCCAATACTTCAAGCATAACATAGGGGAAAGTAGATGTCGATGAGTATCCTCATGCCAAACACTTCAAAAACTGTCAACACTCTGATAAGCTAGTGTGATCCTGGATTCACAGTCCCTCACCTAGCACAGACCTGAGAGCCCTGACCTGTTTCAGTTCTTTTCTATTCTGATGGGCTCCTGGGAAGCCAGCTAGATTGAGGGTGCTCTGTCCAATACCTTCCACATACCAGGCAAAAGCAGCTCTTCCTCTGAGCCCTAATTCTCATAAACACACCAACCAATAAACTTATTAACAAACAGATTGGATCTCTTTTAACTCACTGTTCAGTGCTTGGTAGAGCACAGAGTGATGATCTATAACCCTAAACATCCTCTCTTGTTCCTAACCCCACTCAGGCCTAAGGAGAACCTAAGAGGTTCTCCAAACCTCTTGCCCTATGTCCTTTAAAACAAAGGACACTTGCACCCATGGAGGCTTGTGGGTTGTGCCACTGCATACAGTGGAAATGGATACTGCTTCAGAGGATATGAGTGATAGAAGTCCTTAGGTAAGACACAGACAAATTAATTAACAGATCAAGTTCTTCCTCTTAACATCATTCCTAATCATGTGGAGCATCCACTTTCTTGTTTCTCTTTGTGTTTTAACTTGTGCTTCTGAGGGCCCTCACTGATTAATGCGGTATTTGTAACAGTTTACATGGCAACCAATGAATACTCACTATCCAATATGGTAGCTTTAGCCGCATGTAGCTATTGGGCACATGAAATGTAGCTGCATCAACTGAGAAGTGCTGTGAGTGTAACTACACCGAATTTTGAAGATTTAGTATTAAAAAAAAGAATGTAAAAGACCTAATAATTATTGTATATGGATTGCATGTTGAAATAATATTTGAATAGGTTGGATTAAATAAAATATTTAAATTATTTAAAATTTTTAATGTTTAATTTTTTATTTTTTTAATGTAGAAAACTCTTAATTAAAAAATTAAAAGTTACAAATGTGCTTGCAATATAATTCTATTAGACAATGCTGATCTAGATATAATATGTATAAAGTATATTTCTTTTAGCACAATTCAATGCTAGAATTGTGAAAAGCTTTATTTTTATGAAAATAATAAGATTTAATAACATTTTTAAAAAAGAATTTAAAAAGCAACTTTAAGTAATTTTTATTAAAAATTTTCATATGCATCATTTAGAATTTGTATTTTGACTTAATTTTAATATATTGAGTATTTTAAAGAAAGTAACATTTTATAAAAGTGTATGTAAAATAATTTTAAGTTTTATATTTATATTAATTTTTGATGAAAATATATTCAAATTTTTACTCTGAACACAGTTACAATTAATTATTAGTTCTTTAGTGTTTTACTGTATTAGAGCACAAACTATGTAAAAATCTTAATTAGAGTAATATAATGAGTGACCTTTTTCAAATGAAAACAAGAAATTCTAGAATGAATTAATTTATAAATAACTAATAAATTATATATTTTATGTAATTATCCAAACATCACTGGCCTATCAACAAAAATGCCTAAATGTAGAGTAATAATTAAATTCAAATGTCTTTTATGTTTTGCCTTTCAGTAAAAAACAGCCATAGTTTAAACATGTATTTCAACTTTGTTATTATGGACATACTGTTGCAGTAGGAGGAGAAAACTTACTTTGTTTAGTGGCTTATTAACCTGATCTATAACTTTTACATATTTAAACATATGATATGCAGACCTTTATTTATATTCTTGCTCTGGAGCTCACAAATATTAGGGATGGACATTTTCTGATTATAAAGGGGACTCAGGGTCACCAGATAGGTCTAAGTGAAGCAGGTTATTCTCTGTGGAAGAGCGTCATATGCGGAGCTTTCATGGCTTCTGGGGATCTTTCAGAACTGACAATATTTATATGTCCCTCTCAAGGTCTGTGTGACCCAAAATAGTCTCCAGTCTAACCCATATGCACGTTAACTCCTGGCCCTGATTGGAAAGGGATAGATCTACAAAATGGGTGGGGAAGAGAATAAATCTGACAATGTCCTTACATATGTTTTCCTACTTCTGCCCTTCTCAGAGTGAGTATATAGCCTAAATGAAAATTGCTGAGATAGGTTAAAGCAAACTTAAACCTTCTGTAGTATATGCAATATAAAAGCTGGGTGCCAATTTTGGAGAGAAACTGGGTCAAAGGGTGGAGTAGGTGGAAGAGATAATCTTCGAATGGTGCACTTAGCTGTGCCAACTAAACTGTGATTAAGGACTAGAGCTCTTGGAGAACCTAAAGGAAAGTTGCGAGCTGAGTTTATTAAGTTGATTCATGCATTATTTAAACAACACATGAAAAGGAACAAACATAAAATGCACTGATCCAATATGGATAAGTACTTCAAATTATACTTACCTATGGATCAACTTTACTCAGCTCTGGAAATTAATAGCTATTTTCAGCATAGAAACTATGAACTATGAATGATCATTCCATCAGAAATAAAAATGAACTGGGAAGCAAAAGTCCAGAGTTCTAGTATGAGTTTTGCTATTTCCCAGACATGTGACCCAGAACAAGTCAGTAAACTAGACTAAGCTTCAAACTCTTAACTGTAAAATGATGAAAAAATTGTGCTATCTTAGAAATTGATATGAGGATCAAATGAGACCATTTAAGTGAAAGTAATTTAAAAGTCACAAAAATGAAACATCATTTTTGGTATTACTTTTGATAGTCCTTCAGTTACAACTGATTGCAATTATTACTACAATCACTACATAATTATATGGGTTTATTTGATATAATTATATAATATGTTATATTCCTTTTCCAAATGACTAAATTTCAGAATTCTAAATCACCAATTAAATATTGAACCTTTATTAAAGCAGTATTCCAAAAAAACTTTTTAAAGCTAATCAATTTAAATTTCTAAAATAAGTGCTGTGTTTTTCTTCTTGAAATCCTATTTCTCTTTCCCTCTCCTTTCAGTTTTAAAAATCGGATGACTTATTTTCTATAGGATACCTATGTCTAGATTGTCAAACATTATCATTTTACCAATGTATGCTTTTCTTTTATCAGTCTCTTTTTCCTGCCTTCATCAGTAGAGTCAATGGGAAAGGAGCCTCTTTTTCTCATATTTATTGATTTTAGAAGAAAGGGACCCTATAGCTCCCTTCTTCATCCCTGAGATATCTGTGGATTCCATTCCAACAGGATTAGTCTAGCTTCTGGACATTCCTTGTGCAACATTGCTCTATCAGATAAAGCAGGGAGTGAGCCTCTGACAGGTGCTGCAGTCATTATCCTGGATGTCTATGGTGCAAATGGAGCTCTAATCAGACCTGTGTGTACACGTGGTTGAGTAAGAGGCTGTGTGTGGGTGACTTTATCCCCAGATAAATACCTAGCTGCATCTGTGTGCTCTGATGAGTGAAATCCTTAAGAAGCTCTGAAACAAAGGACAATATGAAAATGTTAAGACATTACTCTTATCGCTAAAAGATGCACATTTAGTAATAGTAAGAAAGAAATTTTAGGACCCAAAATATTAGAATAAAATAACATTTAAAATTTTTTTCTTAAGTAACTGAAGAAAGGTCTTGAGCTACTTTCCATATTCAAATAAGTTGATTCAGGCCTCTCATGGGAGACACAATTAGAAGATTTTTTTTTCTTTGTCTTCTTTTTTTTTTTTATGCCTACAGCACCTGGTTTTCCTAGGTGGTCTCCCATCCAAGTACTACCAGGCCCAACCCTACTTAGCTTCTGAGATCAGCCAGGATCAAGGATGTTCAGGGTAGCATGGCCATGGACTATAATTCTATTTTATAATTTCAGAATATTGTTTATTATGTTTATTATCACAGCTCTGTATTACAAAGTTAATTGTCTTTTAGTTGTTATAAATGTTCTCTATGAATTAATATTGATGACTTTTTAAAATTATTCATTCCAAACAGGTGGTGAGTTTCTTAGTATTTTACTTCAGAGGCAAGGAATGACAAGACCCTTTGAGAAGGTGCACCATCACTACAGATACTATCAGCCTTACCAATGATTCCAGGACCCTAAATGTGGACCAAAGCAGGAGATTCCCTAGAAATAGTCTGGCGATTCAGCAGTAACTGGTGTGAGCAAATGATTGATAACTGGGATCCTCTAAAGACTTAGTGATACAAAAGATACAAGGTATAGCTCTGGGTTGCTGCTGGCTGCCTTTATTGCCAAAGGTGTAGGATGGCTTTATGTAATTTGAAGTTTTGTCACTGCTGAATTCATTTGAAGATTTCCTTGTGCATCATCAGGATAGCAAAGTTTCAGTTTAACCCTGGGCTGTGACTCCCACAGGTCAGGCCTGTGTAAACATGTCTGGGAATTTATGAAACCAGACTCTTTTCCTGGGGCCCGAAGTACCTTTGGGAAAGAACTTGAGCTTTGTCTCATTCTTGAGCTACTCGAATTTGGGGTAAACTATGAGTTACTCTGACAGAAGACAGATTGAAAGAGAGCTAAAGAGACTCCTGAGGGAGAACTCATTCTAAAATGAGGAAAGTGCAATGAGCTCCCCAATTATGAACCCTTAGTCAGCAGAGGATAAAAGAGATTCTGAGTGTAGCTTTGTTCCCAGCCCAGTCCCAGTCCCATACATTTATGTCTGGGTCCTAAGCCAAGTGTGGGCTATAAGCAAGAACTGAAAGAGTATTCACTGAACACTCCATAGAATACTCCATAAAACATTATTACACAGACACACACACACACACACACACACACACACACACACACACACACACACACTGCATGTTTTTAACCTCTCAGATTGAAAGTTATAAGAGAGGTACACCCAATTTGTTACAGATCACCAAATTTTACTACTATAAACTTCTAAAACCCACTTACTTGTGTGGTAAAGTCCTTTGTGCTCAGTGAAGTAGCAATAAGGTTTGCAGAAGACTGAGATGTTTGGTGGAACAGAATTTGGGAGAGCAGTGGTGATCCCTGGAGGAGAAATGTGGTATTCAATGAGGCTAGATTTGTTCTTGATCACAAGTAAGAAACCCCCTACGACTCTCAGAAATGCCAAAGGGAATAACGCAGGGGCTGAGGACCAGCATTATGCAGATAAAGGGAATAAGTCCTGAAATCAAATCAAAAACCTCCCCCAAAACAAAGTCCTGGACCAGATGGCTTCATAGGTGAATTTTACCAAACATTCAAAGAATTATCACCTATTCTTCTCAAACTATTCCAAAAAAAATCAAGAAGAAGAAAGCCTCTCTACCTCCTTTTATGAAGCCACCATTACCTTGATTCCAAAATCAAAGACGTTACAACAAAAGAAAACTACAGGCCAATATCTCTTATGAACATTTATGTAAAAACCCTCAACAAAATAAATTTAGCAATACATTAAAAATATCATACACCATGATCAAGTTGGATTTATTCCTGGGATGCAAGGTTGATATAATATCTGCAAATCAATTAATATGATATATCACATTAACAAATTGAAAAATAAAAATCACATGATCATATTGCTAGATGCAGAGAAAGAATTTGACAATATCCACCATATTCATGATAAAAACTGTCAGCAAAGTGGGAATAGAGGGAGCATATTTCAACATAATAAAGGCTATATGACAAACCTACAGCCAACATCCTCAATGCGGAAAGGCTAAAAGCGTTTTCCTTAAGATCAGGAACAAGACAAGGATGCCCACTTTCACCACTCCTGTTCAACATTATATTAGAAGTTTTATCCACAGCAATAAGACTAGAGAAGTAAAAGATTTCCAAATTGGAAAGAAGTAAAACTCTCATTTGCAAATGACATGATACTATATAGAGAGAACCCTAAAGATTCCATCAAAAAACTGTTAGAACTAATTGATGAATTCAGTAAAGTAGCAGGATACAAAATTAATATTCAGAAGTCAGTGGCATTTTTATATACTAATAATGAACTTTCAGAATGAAAAAGTAAAACAAACAAACAAACTAAAATCCCATTTACAATTGCATCAAAAACAATAAAATACCTGGGAATCAAATTAACTAAAGATCTGTTCTTAGAAAATTATGTCATTAAAAAAAGAAATTGAAGAAGATACAAATAAAGGCACCGAATAGTCATAGCAATATTGAAAACAAAGTTGGAGGTATCACATTACTCGATATCAAACTATTCTATAAGACTACAGTGATCAAAACAGCATGGTACTGGCATAAAAAACAGATACAATGATTAATGGAACAGAATAGAGAGCCCAGAAATAAGTCCATGCCTAACGCTCACTTAATATATGTCAAAGGAGGCAAGAGTATACAATGGGGAAAGATAGTCTCTTCAATAAACACTGTCAAAAAATTGGACAGATATATGCAAAAAAAAAAACTGGATTTTTTTTTATACCATAAATAAGAATAAAGACTTAAATGTAAGATCTGAAACCATAAAACTTCTAGAAGAAAATATGGCAATAACCTCTCTGATATTGCTACTAGAAATTTCTTTTTGGACATATCTCCTTGGGTAAGGAAAACAAAAGAAAAAAAAATTAAAAATAGGACTAAAATGTTTTTCCACAACAAAGGAAACCACCAACAAACTGAAAAGACAAGTGACTGAATGGTAGAAGATATTCACTTATGATATATCTGATAAGAGGTTAATATTCAAAATATATAAAAACTCAGACAACTCAACTATGAAAAAACAAATAATCCAATTTAAAAATGGGCAGAAGACCTGAATAGATATTTTCTCAAATGGGAAATACAGATGACCAATAGACATATCAAAAACTACTCTTGATCATCAGAGAAAAAGTGCCTATTTGCACAGCTGTCTGAATACTTAAGATTTAGATCCTGGGATGATTTTAAGCACTTGATCTAGATTTCTAGCAGATGCACTCCTGACAAGTTTCTACTCTGGATCTGTCATGTCTGAGGACACAGTCAAAAAATATCCTAGCTCAGAGGTCAAAGATCATTTACCTAGATAGTCAAAAACTCAAGTCTGTTTTCATAGACCTCTGCTAAGTTTAGGTTTTTCTGGTTCTGTATTTAGCAGTTAACATGGCATACCTTTTTATGTTCCTTTAATTGTATCCTATTGTGTCTTTATGTTTAAAACAGGTTTTTTGGAGGCAGCAGACAGTTGGGAATTGCTTTTTTATTGAATATTAGAAGCTCTACCCTTTTCAGCAGGTGTTTCAATCATGTACAATTAAAGCAATTATTGATACAATTAGATTTAAACAGTCTATTTTTTTCCATTTTCCTTATCTGTTCTTTTTTCCTTGTTTGTGATTTTTCTGCTTCATTTTGGATTAAATGTTTTCATTTTCCCTCATTTCAGTGATTAGCTATAACTTTTGTTTTTGTTTTTTGTTTTGTTTTTGCTTTTTAGTGGTTGCTATATGGTTTCTAGCAACACTATCTAATAGATATAAAATGTGAGCCACATATGTAAATAATAATTTTTCTAATAGCCCCATTAGAAAGGAGTTAAAAGGAGCAGGTAAAATTAATCTGATATATATTTTTTATTTAATTTAAATAAATTAAATTTTTATTATTTTAACCTGTAACCATATTAAAATACCAAATTTTGTATTATTTTTCTACATGACCTCTTTGAAATCTGATGTGTATTTTACACTTACAGCACATTTCTTTTTGGACTAGTAACATTTCAAGTGCTGGAGATCTACTGGCTTGTGGCTATAGTAACAGACAGTGGAGGGTTATACAATGCATTTTTAACTTATTATGAGTAATATATCACTTTACATACATTTGAAAAACTGTAAATAATGTACTTCCAAATCTCTCCTCCTGGTCTTAGTGCTATTATTGTCATATGTTTTACCTCTGTATATTTGATAAATCTGACAATACACTATTATTGTTTTTACTTTAGTCAGTTATATTTTAAAGATATTTCTTAAATAAAAGTTTTTTCTACGAACACAGGTATTTACCATTTTCAGTGTTCTTTACTCTTTTATGTAGATTCACAATTTTTCTGCCTACTGGTAATGAATTCTTTCAGCTTTTGTATGTCTAAAAATATCCTTATTTTTCCTTCATAGTGAAAGATGTTTTTAAAGGGTATACAATTTTAGATTTTTTTTTCTTTCAGTATTTTAAATATATTGCTCCACTGATTCTGGGCTTATATTGTTTCTACTGTCATCCTTATGATGGTTCCTTTTCATATAACATGTTTCCCAGTCCCCCACCCCCAGGTGCTTTTAAAGATATTCTCTTTATGACTAGTTGTGAGCAATTTAATTATTCACCGAGGTACAATTTTTATAAAGTTTCTTGTGTTTGGAGTTTGTCATATTTCTTCAATCTGTTGATTTATAGTTTTTGTCATACGTGGATAATTTTTGGCTATTTTTTCTTCAAATACATTCTTCAACTCTCCTTTGAAAACTCCAATGACATATACATTAGTCCACTTTAAGTTGTCCTATAGCTCATAGATGTTTTGTTTACTTTTTGTGTATCTTTTAACTTTGTGTTTCATTTTGCATAGTTTTTATTGCTGTTTTCAAGTTTGTTGGTCTTTTGTTCTCCAATGTCTAATCTGCTATTAATCTTATCCAATGTATTTTTTATTGCAGATACTATATTTTTCATCTCTAGATGTTTGTTTTGGGTCTTCTCAAACATTCTGCATCTCTCCTTAGCATATTTATATTTTCTTCTTCTGGAACATATGGAATACAGTAATAATTCGTTTTTGTGTCTTTTTTCAGAGTTACATTTTCCTGCTTTTTAAACTATCTTGTAATGTTTTTAGTTAGATGCCAGACATTGTGAATTTGACCTGTTTCTATAATTATTTTTGAGCTTTGTTCAGGGATAAAGTTAAATTCTCTGGAAACAGTCTGATCTTTTCAAGTCTTGCTCTTTAGCCTTATTAGGCTGGACTAGTGCAGCTTTTAGTCTAGGGCTAATTTTGCCCCAGTACTGAAGTTATAGCACGTGCCTTTTGCCCAATGCTCTATTGAGAAACATAAACTATTCCTTGCTCTTTATGGGTTCTTGAGACTATTTCCTCCCATCCTTTATGCTACTACTTTCCTCTGGCCTTAGGGTAGTTTCCTCAGACACATGTATTCATCAGTATTCAGCTGGAGCCAAGGGGGTCTTTTTTGTAGATATCCAGAGTTCTCCCTGTACTTCTTTCTTTTCTCTGGTACTCTGGTACCTAGCGAATCTCAGTTGTCTTGACTATCCAAAATTCTGAGTTCAATCTCCTTAACTTATGGAGAATGCCAGGCAATGCTTAGGTTCCCCCTTCCTACACTGCAGCCTGGTAATTATTTCCAGGAAGTAATCTAGGGAAAACCTCAGGGCTCACTTGTTTGTTCCTCTACTCTCAGGGTCACTCTCCTGTGCAGACTTTGTTGTTTCCAGAGTATCAATCTAGACCATGTTTCTGCAACGGGCTGGACTCTATGTACTTGAGAGTTTTTATAAACTTACACATGTGGTTTTACATTTATTCCTATAAATTTCTTATTGTTCATTTTGTCCTTATTCTCTTCTAACATTTTGTCTTTCTTGTTTTAATTAGTATGTGCAAAATTAATAAAAACCATTTCTATTTGTCACACAGATAAAATATGTAGTTTAAAATAAGACCAAGGACAGAGTTCTGAAGCCTTCCACTAGGGGTCAACCTGAAGTTCTCAAACCATTAAGCGATATTTTTTTGAGAATAGCGGTCTGTAGAGTTGCAGAATAATCTCACATTAACAGCACAGAGCTTACATTCCCCTCTCTTTTCTACAAAAACAATGAGTATTACTTTCTTTGCCAAAGTTAAGATATTCTATATTTATGGCCTTCTCTAATTTCAGACAAAAAAAAAAAAACACGATGAGAATTTAGGGTATTTTATAGGGGTTGTTCTTAATGGATCGATCATGAGATATCTGCTCCCAAAAAGTTCACATCAAGATTATATAAACCTATAGCTTCCGAGTGTTACCTTTTCTAAAAAGAAACATTGTTCATTTCTAATTTTCTGTGATTGTTCCTGTTTATCTTAACTTTTCAGAGATCATGAACGTGCTTCTGGAATTGTAATACAAATTTTTCAATATTCTGTTTCTCAAGTACATTACACAGCTATGTAAGTTTCCTTTTTACAGCAGAGACTGAAAACATATGGCTAAAATAAGAAAATAATTCAATTGTGTCAGAGAATTTGAAATTTAAATGCCTTTCTTATATAGCCTTACCTGACAAGAGTTTCAACCATATTTTTTTTTCAGATTATTAGTTTGAATATTATTCTCCATGGTAGGGAAAATAGGAATTCTACTTTTTTCTTTTTGCCATTTGTTAATATAATCTGTTGTCTGAATAAACAATATCTGATGTCCAAGTAGGGTTCCAAACTCACTGCAGCTCTTCTTGGTTAGAACACAATCTATGCTGTTATTGCTGTTTTTCTTCATAATCCATAGAGGACTTTGTTAGCTGTCCTTGGCGTTTTTTTCTTCTTTTGGGAAAGGTTTGATCCATTCTGTAGTGTATAGCTTTCCTGACAGGCTCTCACCATTCTTACCAGTTCCCATGATTCCTATATGCACCAAAATCAGGTACATTAAAAACATGTTATACTAGAATAAATCACCAGAAAGCAGTGTATAACTGATTACATGCTGTGAGAACTAGATTTATTATTAATTAGAAATTTAACCTCTGCCCATTCACAAAGTAAATTCAAGTGTGGAAAACAGTTTCTGAAACTGAAGTTTGGGACTTTGTGAACTCGTAAAAATGACTTCAATAATTGAATTATAAAGGCAGAGGTGCTGAGATTAGCAAAAAGTGACAAAGTTACATAGTCTAAACTTTTATGTAAAAAAATATGTGAAACTTTCCATCTTAAAATAAAGTCAAAATCCTTTGGTGAATTTTATTGTTTTGTGGAAATCTTAACTGAAAATAAACAAGTTTATTCATTGTCAGATGAAGGTGGTTTTAAGCCAAATGAGTAACTGTAGTAAAATATTATCTTCACTGGAAATTCACTTACAAAGGAGACAAATTCTAGGGAGGGAGTGGAGAATCAAAAAATAAACATGATAAACAGATCAGATAGATAAAACTACAGGATTTGATAGACCACTGCTGTCTAATGGAAATACAATGGAAGTCACATTGTGTAATTTTCAATTTTCATTAGCAAAATTTAAAAAGCAAAAAGAAACAGGTGAAATTAAATTTTATTTTATTTTTTACTTTGGAGTAATTTGTGATTTTCAGAAAAGTCGTGAAGATAGTACAGTTGGTATACACCTTTCAATTTCCTTACTGTTAAGATCTTACGTTACTGTGGTATATTTGTCAAAATTAAGAAACCAACTCTGGTTTGTTACTGTTAACTAAACTTCAGTTATTTATTATTTGGATTTCATCAGTTTTTCCATTAATGTCCTCTTTCTGTTGCAGAATTCAATGTGATTCCACACTGCATTTAGTTGTCATATCTCCTTAGTCTTCTCTGGTCCATGACAGGAGATATTAATTTTAATAATATATTTTGTTTAACATGATATCAAAAATATAATCTCAAACTGTAATCAATATTTTTAAAATTATAAATAACATTTTACATTATTTTTTCAAACTAAGTCTTCAAAATCCAGTATGTATTTAATCTGCATTAACAAAATTTACATTTGAAAAGGTTGATTCACATACCTGGATTGTTCCAAATATATTTAAAAGTCTTCCAATAATTGAACTCTTTAGTTTTTAATTTTAAATTAATTTACCTTAATTAATCTTAATCAAAAATTCAGTTCCTTGGTTGCAACAGCCACATTTCACGTGCTCAATAGCCACACGTGGCTAATGGTTATCATATTAAACACTGCAGCTCTAGACCATTGTAAGGACTTTGGGTTTTTATTCTGAGTGAAACAGGGAGCTCTAAAAGGTTTTGAGCAAAGGAGTGACACGATCTGATTTAAGATTATTCTGCTGTGCTGGAGAATAAATTGAGGTGAGGCAAGGGCAGAAGCAAGGAGACCAGTCAGGGTGCTACTGCAGTAATCAAGGTGAACATCAAAGATTCCTGGGATTAGAGTGGCAGCAGTAGAGGTGGTAGAATTCCAGGAATATTTTATACCTGACATATGTGCTTAGGGATTAGATGTCGGGGTCAGGAATGACACCAAGATTTTTGACTTAAAAATGGAACAATGAATTTGTCTTTAACAGACATTTTGTAAGCAGGTATGGGAGGAAGAGGGAAAACCAGGGGCTGTTTTGGACATTTTGAGTTTATGATGCATATGAGAGGTTTAAGTGGAGATGTTAGGTAGGAAATGGTTTATGAGTCTGGAGTTCAGGAAAAAGTACTCAGCTGGAGATATAAATTTGGGAGTCATTAACGTATAGATGGTACTTAAAAATATAAGACTGGAGATAATACAAGGAGTGAATGTACAGAAAGATGTATCAAGGTGAAGTTATTCAGCAGCAGTATTTTCACAAAAATGCAAGTTTTAAGACTCTAAAGAGATCAAGAATTGGTGGAATAGTACATTTCTTCCAACTAAATAAAGTGTTAGACTCAACGGTGCAAAGGTGATTGGCCAATTATGATGTCGTGTAGCAAATCACTTAGCTCTAGTGAAGCAAAAAACAAAAACAAAAACAAAAAAAACAAAAAAAAAAAAAAACAGCCCTTAGGTATGGAAAGATGCGTTAAGTGAGGAAGGGCTTTCACGTTGGCCAGGTGGCTAGACAGAGCTGGGAATGCAAGGTTCTAAGGACAGCTTTGGAGTTAACAAGTGACAGCTGCAGTCAGCTTCCAGAACATACTCAAAACCAAACAACCTCTTTTCCCATAGAGCACTTCAAGATGCTGGTACAACAGACATCTTGTTGCCTTGGACCACGAAGCCACTTCGCAGAGTCCCGCACCTGCGTAGATTACTCGAGAAGTGACCTTTCCCCGAGAACACTTGAGCTCTTAAATGGGACAGGCTCGGAGAGCGGGGGCGGGGCAGGGGGCTGAGAAGCAGAGGTCAGACATGGCTATCGTGACTGGCATGTTCGTTTTGCGCAGAATTCTGACAAAGGGGAGTGTCTTGCCTTGAAGCCGAAGCGTGGAATCACGTAAGGGTCGTGGAAGGGTGTGGAAACTCAAGGACACAAAGCACTGAGATTCCTGAGCTGGCGGCAAGGCTGAAGGTAGCGCTGTGAACCATCCTTTCTTGCCACATCCCGCCTAAGCCCGGCAATGAGGGGTGCGGGGGTCAGTGGGGGACGTCGAGGACGAAAGAGTGGGGTGGTGGTCAGCGGGCAAGGACCTACTCACAGGGCACCTTTTGGGTCCAGATGCTGGGAGCAGCGTCCCTGACCCCGTTTTCCTCTCACCGGGTAATTCCTCCCGGGAGTGGCTCCCCGCCTAGCAAAAACTCCGCGCGGTTAAACTGGGAGGTGCCGGAAAGCCGGCCTCCAGGCGCCGGGGACGTGCAGATCCAGCGCCAGCAAGCCCGGCCGCCGGAAGCCGCGGGGGTGGAGTCAGGGCGAACCACCTTCCTGGGCGGGACTCAAGGGAAGCAGAGGAAGGGGCGGAGTCGACGGACATGAACCAATTACGGAAGACGCCTTCACGTGACCAGCGCCGACCAATAGGAGGCCGTGGCAAGAGCGGCGGGGAAATTCAAACGTGTTTGCGCAGAAGGGCTTGGATTCCATCTTTTCTTCTCAAATCGGCTTTCTGGAGGTAGGTTCGGCCCGCAAGTTCACGGAGGAACGGCGGCGGCTGGTGTGTAGGCTCTTTAGCCGCGCGGGTGGGTAAGTGGTGGGGGCGGCTCAGATTGGGGCAGGCGACAGAGGGCGCAGCTAAGCAAGCTGGAGGGGGAGGGGAAGTCTAGCTACCTCCGCCAATCCAGTGGGTGTTGCCAAAGATTTTGTATCTGATCCCGGAAGTAGGAGATGGGTGTGGACCCCTCTGGGAAGTGGGCCTGGCGAGACACCTGGGGAGAGTTTGGGTACACGAGATTGTCTCCCAAAAGACACATCCGCTCTTGTGTGTTATTTTAGAGTAGGGAGAGGAGTTGGCGGCTGTGTTCTGACAGTTACTTTTCGAACCTGACTTCAAGAGGTGATATCTAGAAGCCCACTTTATCACCTCTTCATTGTTAAACTTGAGGTCAGTGGCGGTATTGATATCAATGACCCCGGATTACTGGGTTGATGTTTGAGAATTACAAAGATGAAAGATTGACAGGCAGACTGCAGACACTTTGTTCACCAAACATCACCACCGCGCAGATGAGCAAGTGCTCGATATTATATGAATACAGTTGATTTTTGGTATTAGAGTGATTTAGTTAACAAATCATGATTCTACCAGATATACACTAAAGTTATGATATCCCATTTATAAATAAAGGGCTACGTTGTATACTATTTTGAAAGACTTTGCAGTGTGCAGGTTTTTGCATATAGAGCAGGTGACTAAAGGGATGGCTATTCACATTACCAAAAGGATTCCTTATATATATATGTCACTACCAGAATCCAAATGAACATTCCATCACATTTTCTTAAAATGACAATTTGCAGATGGCCCAGAGAAAATAAATTGGAGAAAGAGTGAAAGGCAGGCATTCAGTGTGTTGAAGAAAAATGGAAAATCTGAAAGGGAGGGAGGGCAGCAATTTCTGTGTTGTGAAATGGCTTCCTGGAAGTTCTGTTGGAAAGAAAACATATTTAGCCTATTGAAAACCTTGATGGCCAAATTTTAGATATGCATAGTTTTCATGCACAAGGCTTCACAAATACTGCCTTCATATAGCTTTGTTAAGATGTGTTCACATAGCTAATGCTTTAGACGTCTGGTTCTGAAAGGCTAGTTGCAACTTTTTTTAAATACTGGTAAAAGTAGAAATCGTGACTAGTTCCATTTTTTTATCTTAGAAATGGAGGCCGAGGATTTAAGTGGCAGAGAATTGACAATTGATTCAATAATCAACAAAGTGAGAGATTTTAAAAATAAATTTAAAAATGAAGACCTTACTGATGAGCTAAGCTTGAATAAAGTCTCTGCTGATACCACAGGTGAGTTTTTCCTTTTTGAGTGCCCTTTAAGGAAAAGGAATAAAATGTTAACCACTGTGTGTTCACATAATTTTGTCAGTAACTGATGCTTACCAATTAGAGTACTTTATACACACTTTATACTTTAACTCTTTTGTATTCCCACAATTTTCTGCTTTCTGAAAAAAGGAAACTTACCATTTATTACAGTGCACTCAGGTAGTTTCCTTAACTCTTCCATTATTGTCTGCTGTTATTTCTACTGATGCCTGTCATCAGTAGATAGGCTATTTTTTTGTATTACTTTTTTGCTGCAAACTAAGAAAGCATCACCAATCTTAATAAAATTATGTATAAATTTAAAGTCAAACACTCAGTTTCTGATTTGGAGAATCTTCCTGTTACTCCCTTGGCCTTTTTTTCCTGCTCTCCTTGCTCACTCTGTTCCAGCCTAGTGGCTTCCCTGCTGTCTCTCTTATATGCTAGACCAGCTCAACCCCAGTGCCTTTTCTCTTGCCCTCTGCCATGAAAACCACTCCCCAGATATCTGCCTATTCTTAGTTTCTTCAAGCCATGCTCAAATGTCATCTCAGTGAGGCCTTCCTAAACTCACCTATTTAAAATAGCAACCTGCTAGGGTGGAAGTGTGTCCCCTATCTCCCTTATTATTTTTCTCTATAGTACTAAATCACCTTATATCTGATTTATTAATGTGTTTATTGTCTGTCTCCACCAGAATGTGAGCTCTGTGAGGGCATGTTTTTAAATCTGTTTTGTTATATCTACATATCGAAGTACCTGGCACATAGTAGGCACTTAAATATTTATTGAATGATGAATGAGCAAAAGTGCCCAAATTTTAATACCCAACCTTTATAAAAAGTATTAGCTCAGAAGCCTAATACTTTACTATATTTCATATTGTTGGGGTCATTTGAAAAGTGACCTTTGGATAAGTTTGTCATGTGTATACTAACGATCAAATGATGAAGGATGGAAAATAAATGGAAGACATGTTGGTGTTAAGCAAATCTTAATAGAGTACCACTATACTTTATTATGTGTATTTAAATAGTGCTAAGAAAGCTTGTATACCAAGGTAGATGAGTCCCTCTTTAAATCCTTAGCCCATTCAAAGGTGTAAATAATTCACATATGTTGATAATTAGGATGTACAACATTAGATCGAGTTTTGAGGAAGATTCAAAGATGCTTAAAACCATAGTTTCTAAATGAGAAGAATTTATGAAACCGTTATAGTACATGTAATATATGTTCAGCAACAAATGAATACGAAAACAATAAAGATAATGCTTTAAGTGTTGAATAGAGGCAGAATGGGGTATTCAGAGGCATGAGGAATACATCTGCAAAGACAGTGTTTTAGACATCTCAGACCAATTTGTTAAGAAAGCATTGGGAGATAAAATTGGAAAATTAAGATTAGACCAGACTAAATTTAATATAAAAAAACAAAGTTATGAATGTTCCGTTTTAGTAGAAAGCAGAAATAGTAATTTTGCTTGCAAAAATAAAGATTTAGCCCTGTCTAGGCTAACTGAAACCAATGGAAGGAATGATAGTTTCTCTGAGAAATGACTAAAATATCGTAAATAGGAAACTGACATTAATTCAAGTTATCTTTATAAAGCATTTAACACTAAAGAAAGTAAAAAATAAATTACATTGTGAATTTATGGAGAAATATAGGTAACTCGGAGAGAGAAAGAAAAAATGACCATACCAGTTGCTTATCTTTTGTAAACTGATTTTGTTTGGTTGGTTTGAAAGTATGTTTGAAATATATGGAGATAATGTTGGATGAAAAAAAGGTTACAAGTAGACTGGGGTATTAAGTATCTAAATTTTTAATGAATACCTGTGGTCGTGGGAGAGGTTTAGGTTTCCTTTGAGTATTTAGGATACTAAAATAGAATTATGGTGCTATAGCATAACATTTCCTTAGGCTGTATATGGTTTTTTAAAGCTACTTATAAAAAAAGTTTATTTCTAAATTTTTATTTCCTTCCAATTATATAGCCTTTTTTTTTTTTTTGGAGTAAAATATACCCTCATAAAAGATATATATGTACTAAATAAGCTTATATTTATAAAAATTATTAAATTTTTTTAAAAAGTATTTTAAGGAGTTTGTGTACATTAATATTGTATACATTGATAACTGTAATTTGAAGGAAAAGTGCAATTTGATGTATGTTTTCATGTCTTTTCTTACTTTTTTATGGCATATTTTTTTTCTTTTTATTCAGATAATTCGGGAACTGTTAACCAAATTATGATGATGGCCAACAACCCAGAGGACTGGTTGAATTTGTTGCTCAAACTAGAGAAAAACAGTATCCCCCTAAATGATGCCCTTTTAAATAAATTGATTGGTCGTTATAGTCAAGCAATTGAAGCACTTCCTCCAGATAAATATGGCCAAAACGAGAGTTTTGCTCGAATTCAAGTGAGATTTGCTGAATTAAAAGCGTAAGTATTAGGATTTTAACTATGTTAGAGAACACATAACTACATTACAAAAAGATAAAATTAAAATATTTTTGTCAGGATTACTTGTAAAAAATTTAATATTTTTCGAACTAACCTTTTTCTTATAATTAGCAAGTGAGTAATGTAAACTCTCTTTACTATGTACATGTTTCCACAAAAGTTTCTAATTCGTGACTCTGCTTAAAAAACGATTTTAAAAAATAACGTAGTGGTATTTAATTTTACACACTGAAAAAAACAATACCTTATGTCTTTTGGAAAATAGAATAAGGAATTATCAAACTTAGGTAGCTCTGTACTTTTTCTGAAAAGTTGACTCTGAAATCTTTATTACAGTATTCAAGAGCCAGATGATGCACGTGACTACTTTCAGATGGCCAGGGCAAACTGCAAGAAATTTGCTTTTGTGCATATATCTTTTGCACAATTTGAACTATCACAAGGTAATTTGAAATAAGTCTACATTTTAAGTAAAGGATAACTTTCTGTTGTAACTCATTTCTTAATATTAAATTTATATTGTGTGAAGTAGGAAACTGAGGCAAAAGTCATATGTTGATCAGATAAGTTTGTGGGGGAAGACTTTCACCTAAGTATAAATGCAGAGACTATTTGTTATATTAGCTCTTCCACTTTCAAGGAGTAATCCAGAGAATTAGCATGAACATTGTATTTGTACTTAGATTCAGGAAAAGTCTAAGGAAAATGGCTTCTTCACTGGGTATTAATGGCATGAAATATATAAGATATTTAAACTAGCGCTTAGATAAGCTTTTCTTATGCTATAGTTTTGTAGCACCAAAATATATATCAAAATATAATTGTAGCATTAACTGGTGGTTCTCCTTTAAAAAAAAAAGTAAACTTATACAAAAACTTTTTTCTTTACTTTTTTTTTTTTTTGCTCTCCTGATTCTTTATTGTCTGGACTTTTTGTATAAGGCCAAGACAGTCTTTTTCTCATTTCCTGGGGCCTCTGGATCCACCTTCAGTTTACCCTTTTGGCCATGTGTTCCTATTTTGCCTGGGCCTTGTTTCTGCTCCATCCCTGATCCCATTTACCACCAGGTACACACATCACTATAGGTTTGGCTCAACCAGAATTCCCACCCGAAGCAGAGTTCAGTCACTAGAAGAGTATTCTCCAGGACTGAGGCTGGAGAAAAGCATTGTACAAACTCAGGAAATAGTTTGAAAACCTTGAACTTTTACTTATTTAGATGATTTCTGAGTCTTAGTTACCTGAATCATCTCTGATCTCTCTTGTGCACTATTAGGTGATGTTTTGAAAAATCGTCCCTTTCATGCCTAGGAAAATTAATTCCTCATTTTTGCCGTTGCCCCCCCACCTCAGTTCTGTAAAGTCTTTATTGCAGGGGGCAGGGGAGGCAGCCCTTCTTGGCTGCCACTTTTCCTTATGGCTGCAAGAACGTTGCTCAGCTCCTTTCACTTTTTGGCACAGATGTGTGTCCCCACCCTTTTCTTGGTAAACTTAAGGGCCCACTTGTCCTCGGAGACCTTGAGCAGCTCCATGGTGCCCTGCTCGTAGGTGGCAAAGCCACAAACTTCTTGGATCATGTCCCGCACGAACTTCTATGCACAGCCGGTGGCGGCTATGCCTTGGCTTGCTCATGTTCTTGGTCACCTTATGACCCTTGTTCAGGCCCATGGCCATTGGGTAGCACAGAGCCATGGCTCCTCAATGGCTGCCACAGCTGAAGGCCATTTTTACATCTTAAAGTAAGTTTGGCCTGGCCTTTAAGACCCTCTCTATCTTCCCTTCATTCTACTTAAAATTTTTTTTGTGTGGTATTGTGGCCTATCAATAGAAACTATAAACTTTACATCGTTAGAATACGTAATAATTGAAAATCTCAAATTGTAATTTGTAAAGAAGAAATGTACTTTATCTCTACCGCTACAATGTCTTAGTAGCCTCAAGGTCAAAATTGTAATTATTTTGAACAGAGCTGATGAATGGGCTTTCAGGAAATATGCAACATCCTGAAATTTTATGAGCAGTTTTGTATGTATGTGTACTTTTGTAGAAGTAAAGGACATTATATGGTTTTTTTTTTTCAGATTCTCAAATAGGTCCATATACTCCATAATTACTAGTTCTTATCTAAGCTTTTCTTTCTTTCTTTGCTTTCCTAAAATGCACCATACATGAAATTCTTTCACTATTCTCAGTAAATGTAGACCTAACTGCTATCAAATATATTTGTATTTTTAAAACCTGTAAACTATCTGAAGTTAGAGGCCATCTCTTAATAATCTTTATGCCCTAAGTGCCAAGTGCATAGCATAGCTCAGTGGCTTCCATAAACATGGCTAACATATTCTATGAGATGCATGATATATACATTTAGTATTTGTAAACAAAATACTAAATATATTGGGTACGTTTCCAGTTGACATAAAATTTGGTTTTGTAATCAGAAAGGTAATTATGTTAGTTATTTTTGCATTTTTCAGGTGATGTAGCTAAGTCTGATAGCTAAAGGTTAATCTTTATTGTATTTTTATTTTTTACAGAAATTCTTTTGATAGAAGATTCCCTTTAACAAAAGATGTCAACCTTTCTTAATGACTAAATGTCATTATGAATGATAGTTATTGTACTGCATTGTAACAGCTGGACGCTCTCAGGACTTATAACATCTAGGGCTTAGTTTTCTCTTTTACTAAATTCTCTGATGGTCCTAAGTGTTCTTGTCGGCTTTTGCTGTCCTCATTCCATAACTGTTTTGTTATACTTCTTTTACTTCTGCAAATGGAAAATGGTGATACACTAATGTATAATTATATCAATTACATATTATATGAGTAAACCATTTGATATGAATTTTTTACTAGAAGTGAGGTTGCTTTTATGCTTATAACCTAATGTGTAAGAGCCTTGATATAAATATTTTTGCCTAATGAATAAGTATCTGGAGAGTGAAGATTGCTGCATTAAAATGACAGTTAATTTTTACTTTGTTAGGAAATTTCAAAAAAGCAAAACAACTTCTTCATAAAGCTCTAGAATGTGGAGCAGTACCACTGCAAATGCTGGAAATTGCCATTCATAATTTAAACCTGCAAAAAAAGCAGCTGCTTTCAGAAGAGGAAAAGAAGAGTTTATCAGGTAAATGTATTATCGTGTGCTAATACATTTCTGTGGTAGACTGCCTGTGAAAAAGAATTCAGGGTAATATTTTATAGAAAAATAATACTATTTAGAATAGTCAAAAACTGAAGTTTAAATTTCAAATTTAAATGAAGTAAGACATTTAGAAGTAATAAAGACTTTACTACCATGTTGAATATTTTTTTGTTGATTATACTCATTGGTTGTCATGTTAAAAATAACAGTCTAAGCAAGAGAATCACTTTTTGCTTTTAGAAATAAGGCATGCGTGTCTATTCTAGAGAAACAGTGATATATTATGAAACAATTATAAAGTATGGTTAGAGAATTATCTTAGAATGTGTTCATGTCTGCATATCTTATTTAGGGACAGATCTATGAATTGGCTTTTTAAGTATTCTTGTTTGTGTATTCCTTATGTCTTTACAAATTTAATTATAATTTCAAAATTTTTACAGCATCTACAATGTTAACCACCCAAGAATCATTCCCCAATTCACTTGGACATTTACAGAATAGAAACATCAGTTGTGATTCCAGAGGACAGACTACAAAAGTCAGGTTTTTGTATGGGTGAGGAAACTGAACCAGCTCTTTAAATGCTTATCATACTTTTATGTTATTTATATGTTTACATATACATTTTTATGTGTTAGTAGTTAATGGAAATACTTAAGTTAATATTCTTTTTAAAAATTGGGGGTATTTTTTTTTTCTTAGAGAGAATGTGCCCCCTCAAGATGCAGAGATAAGTCATCAAAATTCCTTAAAACAAACACACAAAGTTAAACGGGTAAGTTAGTTTTAATCTACTTTGGTTAAGGTGGTCGTGGTGAGCCTTTGTTATTTCCTAGTTGGTTACTTAATCTTTCAAAATATTTTTAGTCATGCCCATTTGGAAGAGTCCCAGTTAACCTTCTAAATAGCCCGGACTGTAATGAGGACACTGATGGTTCAGTTGTATCAAGTTTTGCAAAAAGGTATGTTGGGTTTTAGTTTTTAATTTGTTTTCAGTATTTGAAGATTGATGTCAGAATGGTCTTAAAGTCTTTTACTGCATAATAAGTTTATGATTAAGTTTTTATTTAGTATTAAAGTTTACAGAGTTTCTAAATGACAAAGGAATGAGTGGGGAATGTTACTTTATTTTGCTTTTTTCACTCATTAAAAATATTCATGAAAGGAACTTAAAAAGTAGGAAACATGGAGGAAAAAAGTATTGAGTCAACCTGAAGCTTAAAAGACTTTACACAAACCTCCCCACACTCCTATTGTTTGAACGTTTCCCACTTATGTATAGCCTCTCTGGTAAGAATCTCTTTTCACTGTGTACATAGAAGTCTCCATCGCAGTGATGAAGATTTATTTTCCAGCTAGGTCAAGCAAAAGAGCAGTATTGTTAGAGAAGATGATTAATTCATTTGTTTGCTTCAGAGGCTAGGGCATCAAGAATTGAGCAGAGTGGGTACAGATGAAGTATTTTTTATCATATCCGGTGTGTTTTTCCTTCAACTTAAGTGTTTATTCCCTTAAAAGAAATGGGAATCTAGTGTTCTAGCTTACCTACAAGAGTTTTTCTGGTCTGTTCTTAACTCTAATTGCTATATAACATTGCTATTGGAAAAGTTTCCTTGCCTTCCAGAAAACCATTTGGCAAGTAAACTACTTATTTTGGGGCGCGTCAACTTTAGAAATACAACTGATTGTTTTTACGTGGTTTCTTTTATAGTTAAATTCCTTTTATACTAAATATTGTTTTTAAAAAATTAATTGTCAAGATTAAGCTCTAAAATGTTATGAGATGACTATTATCTTGTTATCTTTGTTTCAAATACCTAGCAGAGGAATAAAAGAGACTTTCTCACACTCCAAGAAAATAAAAACAAAAACCAGTCATTTTCTTGCTTGTTATGATACATGTATGCTAGGCACTATGGAGGACCACAGAAGGGTGTATATTTATACTGTAGTTCTTATCTTTAAGCTGAAGTGTAGTTTCACCTACATACTGTTGTTCCCTTCTTTTTTTCCACAATTGCACCTTCATTCTAACTGTTACTTATTACATAGTGAAGTAGACAGTCACCTACTACTCATCTATCAATTTTGTCATTACTCAGCACCTAACTTAATCACATTTGTACTAGAATCATGTTATTTTTTAAAATAACTTTTCAAGAGATTTTCCCAATTAAAATGTATATATTGTTTAAAGGCCAACTTTAAAAATGGAAAAGTAATATATTGAAAAAATTAATTTTGGTTTAAACATTAAAATTATTTTTTTGTGTTGGTAATAGACAGACCTCTAGATCAGAATGCCAAGAGATGATTGTGCCTAGATCTAAATCAAGTGGAAGTGATTCCTGTGAATTGAGAAATTTAAAGGTATTTCACTTTCTAAGTTTTTATATAGAGCAAGTGTTCCTGATCCAGGGTCCATGGAGCTTTTTCTATGGAAGGGACCTATAGTTTATACAATATTTTTAACAGTGTTCCTGAAGCCCCAAGAGATGTAGGACTACTAATGGGAATTAGTGTAGAAGTCCTAACCTGTTTCTTTAAGTTTGAAGTGGTAGAGCAAGGATCTGGGATAACTGAAGTAACACTGTTCTGTGTTTAAGCAGATTTATTGGCCTGGGTTTGGGAATAGCTGGGGGGAGTCATTCCCCTCAGCTATGGTTTCTTAGTGTGTTTAATGATCTGGAAGGGCATCTTAGACAAAAACGAGAGAATAAATTGTGATGGGCAAAAATGAGGGCTTAGTCTGTTCTGATATGACACAACAACTTTATGTGAACTTCAAAGACAGGAAACAGTTTTATCCTTATTGTACTTAAGTTAGACCTGTAGCATCACAATGTGGATCTTTTCAAATTTATAATTCCTCTCTTTCATGGTGTTTGCTTTAAATAATAATTTCAACTAATCACAGCTATTTTAGTGAACATTTTAGCAATTAATTAACATGCTCATTGAAAGCCAAATAGCCAAATTTATGGTTATAGCCATTCTCATTCCTCTAATCAGTAATTTAAGAGGTTAATCTTTGGAGTTTGTGAGTTTACATGTGATTTTAATAGATAATTTTCGTAGGAATATCTTCACATAGATGAGACATTAGTATATTGAACACTAAGACAAATTAGTAATACTACTGTTTATTATGAGGCTTTTATTTGATATCTTATTCTTTTCTTATAGTCTGTCCAAAGTGTCCATTCCAAAGACCCTCTGGTGTCAGATGAGAAGAGTTCTGAACTTACTACTGATTCAATAACCAAGAAGAGTAAAACAAAATCAAGTCTTCTGAGAAAATTAGAAGGTAAGTGACAAAATTAATAGACTTCTTTAATTAACTACTTTGTTGCTTATGAATACTAACCAGCCACCTAAGATTTGAAATATATGACTGTGTCTGTGTTCCTTTATCTTGTATTTCAACTGAATTATATAGAGGGTATAAAAAGTATTGAATTTTTAGCAAAGAAAGTTTGCTTAAAAAGTGCATAAAAGGAATAGTGGAGGGAAAGTACAATGATGTTGAGTTATATTTCTCAATTGGGTTGACAGATACTTTCTGGAAAAGACACAGAAGCTGTATTAACATGACAATTTTTTTCATCTTGTGTCAAACATTTGATTTTCTACCATATAAGTACTATGATAAATGTTCTAAGGATATATAAATGAATGAGCCAGGGCCCCAAGAAGGTTGCCATCCCATGTGGGAGATATGCTGCTAAATATAATGCTGAGTGGAATGTAGAGAATGTTATGAGAACTGCATAAATAAAATGTTATGAGAATTCAGAGGGAGGAGAAATTGGAGAAACTCATTTGGTTTAGGGGAAATAAGGTAATACTTTGCAGAGGAGTAAAAAACATGAAGAACTGTTAGGGTTTAAATAGGAAGGAATAGGAGTGAGACTATTTTAGCAGGAGGGAATAGCATACACAAAAGAATAAAACATCTTAGAAACAAAAAACTGTCTAGTTATGCTGAAAACCATAACAGGTTGTATAGAAATGGGAGATAAGACTTGGTAGACATTGAATGACTGGTTTAAAGTTTTTGTTCTTTTAGACGTTATGGTAACATTAAAGATTTTTGAACAGGATCATGAATTGGGGTGATCATTGTCCAAACAAAAGTTGCCACATTGGATGTAATTTTTTTCTTTTAATTGGACTCAGGGAGGGGTACTGGGACAAAACAAGGCTTGCCCAGACTCATTTTATCTTATCCTGGGCTTTCCTGGTGTTAGCCCAGAAAGTCCCATGTCTCAGGAAAGCTCTCAGTTCCTAGCAAACTGAGATGGTCAGACGCTCTAGAAAAGTCTTTTTGCCATTATTTTGATTGGGATTAGATTCTTAATCTTAATATTTGGGGAAAACATTTTATATTTTCATGACATCTGTTGTAAACAGGTATGATTAAAAAATCATCTTTACCAAATATGCTTGCTAGTGGTACTTATCTGACACCTAATTTAATGTTTTTAAATGAAGGCTTGTGCCAGAAAACTGCCCAAATCATAACTGGCTTAGTCCAATGAAGGAATTAATTTATGCACATTTCTACTGAGTGTATTCAGAGGATGAATTCTTGGGTCACAGGCTGTGCATATGTTCACCTTTAGTAGGTAGTTCCAGTTTTCCATAGTAGTTATACTTTTGACTAGAAGTTATGTTGCTCTTCCTCCATAGTCTCCTCAGTTGTTTTATTATTGGGTTTTAGTTTTAGACATTCTGATGCTGCTAAGTGATAATCTCATTGTGGTTTTACTTTGCATTTCTCTGATGTCTAATGATGTTGAACATCTTTTATGTATGTTTATTGGCCATTTGGGTATTCTCTTGTGGTTATTGTTGGAATCTCTTATCAATTTTTCTATTAGATTTTCTTTCAGTTTCTCATTGATTTTTAGGAGATATTTATATCATCTAGATACAGATATTTTGTTGGATATATGTATTGCAAGTGACTTCTCTCATTATGTGGTGAAGACTTGATGAAAGAAATTTTTAATTCACGCATTTTAATTTATTAATCTTTTCTTTTGTGGTGAGTGTTTTCAGTTCCTTTAAACAAATCTTTTTCTACTCTAAGATCATAAAGATATTTTCATATATTTTAGAGCATTTGTCATTTTATGTTTCACATTTTGACTTATGTTCTATTTGAAATTAATATTTTTATATATTTAAGAGCAAATGTCAAGGTTCTTTTTATTCTTTATGATATCCAGTTGATCCAGAAGTACTTACTGAAAAAATCCTCTTTTCCATAACTGAATTGTTGTAAGTTAGGTGATCATGTGTAATGTCTGGTTTTGCATTCTTCTCTGTTCCAGAGATCTTTTAGTCTCTTTGTGCAATACAATCCTGTTTTAATTACCACAGTAAGTCTTACAGTTGTCAAAACATCTTCCAACTTTGTTTCTTCATATCTGTGTAAATCTTCTAACTTTGCTCTTCTTCAAGGCTGTTAGCTATTCTAGGCCTTTGGATTTCCACATAAATATTAGAAACTATCAGATTCTGTTTTTGTTTTTGTTAATGAGATTTTGATTGATATCTAATGGGACAAGCTCACATCTCAACAGGTAAGTTTTCTAGTCCACTAACCTGGCATATTCCTTTATTCAAGTAGTTTTTAAAACATTGAGAGAATCGTTTTCTATGTAGAGATTTTGCTTATATTTTGCTAGAGTTATTTCTAAATATTTGATACTTTTTATGTCATGATAATGAATGGGATCTTTGTTTTCCTTTTACTTCGTTGCTGATGTATAAAAACGCAACTGATTTTTAGTTACTGATTTTAGATACAGTGACTTTGCTAAATTCATTGATAATTCTAATATTTTCCTATGAATTCTTTCATGTTGTTTGAAAACAATATAACATTTTTTTTCCTTCCAAGCCTTTTAACTTTGTATGTCATGATGAATAGAAGGGATGAAGGTGGCATTTCTGTCTCATTCTATATTTCAGAAGGAAGCTTACAATATTTTACTCATAGTTGATAATTTCTGTAGATTTTGTAGCTAGCTACTCTTTATCAAGTATAAAAACAGAGTTGCTGCTTTATACCTAGATTACCATTGGCTTTTTTTGTGGCTGGGTATTAAATTTTATCAAATGATTTTTTTCAGTTTATTGAGTTGACTATATATATTTTTTTCTCTATTCTGTTATTATGATAAATGGATTTTCAATTATTAAGCAAACTGCACTTAGGAATATGCAACTTGGTCATAATTTGTTATCCCATTTTTATATCAATTGTGAATGTTTTAAGATTTTTGTATCATTATGATAGGAATGGAGCATTGAGATTCATAGAATGGTAAATATATTGTTCAGAGACCCTTAAAAAAGTAAATTGTGGGCCAGTTAAGGTAAAGTTTTTGTAAAAAAGTCAAGGTCTATGAAAAGTGGTGATGTCTTTTTATTAGTAAGAATTTATGACATACATATTTTAAAAAATATTTACTTATTCATTGATTTGCTTTCTGGTAAAGACCAGAAACATTTAAATTCAGAATGGTCTCTGATAAAAAAAAAAAGTCTAGGTAACAATTTAGGAAGATGGCTGTGTTGCAACTTTGTAAAATTAACTTGCTAAAAGGAAATTGTCAATAACTGGCTTAAGGTTTTTACTTTCCTGTTTTTAAGAACAAATGCAAATACAGTTTGTGGTGTGTTCTATTGTTTAGATTTAATGTTGTTATTATCAGATATTCTTGTGTTTTAATGACAATAACAAAAATAATTTCAGAAACTAAATATGAAGAGCCAAAGTTTCAAGAAAGTAACCAGAAACAATGGCAATCTAAGAGAAAGTCAGAATGTATAAACCAGAATCCTGCTGCATCTTCAAACCAGTGGCAGATTCCAGAGATAACCCCAAAAGTTGATACAGAGGTAACTTTCGTTTTTCCTCAAGTGAACATTGCTATTGTTCATAATGTGATGATCGTGTTAAATGTTTTGTTTTATTCAATCCTTATGCACCATATTTAGTGGAATAGTTTACTTAAGTGACGTTTATCATTACTCACAAAACAATGACCAGTAGCAGTCATGTTTGCAAGAGTTTATGTCAAGTTGAATTCTTTTCTGTTTTCAGTAGTGTTTCTAGGTGGTTATTGGCTGGTGCAAAGGTCAGGAAACTACAGCCTGTGGGTCAAACTGGTCCTAGTCTGTCTGTAAATGTGTTTTATTGTGATGCAGCTGTCCCCATTTATTTATTTATTCATTTATTTATTTATTTATTCATTTATTCATTTATTCATTCATTCATTCATTTATTTATTTATTTATTTATTTATTTATTTGATGTAACAGGGGAGTTAAGTAATTACAATAGACCTAATATGGTCTACAAAGCCTAAAATGTTTCCTGTTTTGCCCTTTACAAAAATATGCTGATCCCTGACCTAGTGCAATGTGAACCAAAGCATTTGACAATTTCCTCTTGTCATCCTCATGGATAAAGTAGAAAATAGACAATGTATGTAAATTTATAGCATTTTGAATGATCATTCTCAGTGGCTAGGTGCCATTTCCGAAGGAATTATCTAGTAGACTCCTGGAGAGAGTCATACCTATTTCAACCCATAGATATACTTTCCTCACTTTCTTTTCAGTTATAGTCTAACTCATTGGTTCTCCAATTATTTTGGTCTTGGGACCCCTTTTTATACTCTTAATTATCAAGACTCCTAAAGAACATTTATTCACATAGGTTATATTGACTTGTATTTACTGTATTAGAAAGCAAAACCAAAAATATTAAAAATACTTATTAATATATTAAAAACAACCCATTACATGTGAACATAGATATACTTCTGTGAAAAATAAGTATTTTCTTTTATTGCATAATTGACATAAAACAGTTTCAGGTGTACAACATAATATTTTGGTATTTGTATATATTGTGAAATGATCACCACAATAAATCTAGTTAACATCTGTTACTATACTTAGCTACAAATTTTTTTTTGTCTTGTGATGAGAACTTTAAGATCTACTCTCTTAATAACTTTCTCAAATATGCAATACAGTGTTTTTTATTATAGTCACCATGCTGTACATTACATCCCCATGACTTATTTTATACCTGGAAGTTTGTATATTTTGGCTGCCTTCACCCTTTTGAGCATGGCCTCTGTGCCCATCCCTACCTCCTCCCCATCCCACCTCTGGAAAACAACAATCTGTAAGCTTTTTAAAATGATTTTGACATACAAGTGATACTATGCAGTATTTATCTTTCTCTCTTTGGTTATTTCACTTAGCATAATGCCTTCAGGGCCCATTCATGTTGTTGCAAAGGGCAAGATTTCATTCTTTAGGCTGAATAATACTCCTGTATGTGTGTGTATCACATCACATTTTCTTCATTCATCCATCATTAGATACTTAGGTTGTCTCCATATCTTGACTATTATAAATAATGATGCAGTTAACCTGAGGGAAGGTGTATATATCTTTTTGCATTAGTATTTTCATTTTCTTCTGATAAGTAGCCTAATGTGGAAGTGCTGTGTCATATGGTAATTCTGTTTTTAATTTTTTGCAGAATATCTATGCTATTTTTCATAGTCGCTACATCAGTTTACATTCCCACCAACTGTGCACAAGTGTTCTCTTTCCTCCATATCCTTGCCAACATTTGTTATTTCTTGTCTTTTTGATACTAGTCATTCTAACAGGTATGAGATGATATCTCATTGTGGTTTGATTGGCTTTTCCATAACGATTAGTGATGTTAAGCATCTTTTCATATATCTATCTGTATGTCTTTGGAAAAATTTCTGTTCAGATTTTCTGTTTATTGTTTAATCAGATTGTTTTTTTTATTATTGTTGTTTTTGCTGTGGAGTTACGTGAATTTTTAATATATTTTGGATATTAACTCCTTATCAGATATGTGATTTGCAGATAATTTCTCCCATTTAGGTTACCTTTTTATTGATAGTTTTCTTTGCTGTTTGTAAGCTTTTTACTTTGAGGTAGTCCCACTTGTTTATTGTTTTTGTTGTCCTTGCTTTTGGTGTCAGATCCAAAAAATCATCACCAAGACCTATGTCAAGGAGCTTACCGCCTTTGTTTTCTTCTAGGAGTTTTATGATTTCAGGTCTTACATGCGTCTTTGATCCATTTTGAGTTAATTTTTGTACGGTATAAGATAGTGGTCTAGTTTCATTCTTCATGTGGCTGTTCAGTTTTTCCAGCACCATTTATTGAAGAGATGGTCTTTTTCCTATTGCATATTATTATCTCCTTTGTCATAAATTACTTGACCATGTATTGTGGGTTTATTTCTGTACTCTCCATTGTGTTCCCTTGATCTATGTGTTTGTTTTAATGCCAGTACAATATACTGTTTTGATTATTATAGCTTTATAAAATAGTTTGAAATCAGGGAAGTGATGCCTTCAGCTTTGTTCTTTCCTAAGATTGTTTTGGCTATTCAGGGTCTTTTGTAGTTCTATACAAATTTTAGGATTGTTATATTTTTGTGAAAAATGGCATTGCCATTGGAATTTTGATAGGGATTGCACTGAATGTGTAGATTACTTTGTGTGTTATGGACATTTTAACAATATATTTCCAATCAATGAGAATGGAATATCTTTCTATTTATTTGCATCATCTTTAATTTTTTTCACAAATGTCTACAGTTTTCAGTGTACAAGTTTTACACTTCCTTGGTTAAATTTATTTCTAAGTATTTTATTCTTTTTGATGTAATGAATGGAATTTTTATGAATTTTTGGTAGTTCATTATTAATATGTAAAAATGCAACAGTTTTGCATGTTGATTTTGTATCTTGCAACTTTACTGAATTTGTTAGTTCTAACAGTCTTGGTGTAGTCTTTAGGGTTTTCTATATATAATATTATGTCATCAGCAAATAGTGACAGTTTTACTTTTTTCTTTCCAATTTGGATGCCTTTTATTTCTTACCTAATTGCTCTGGCTGGGACTTCCTGTACTATGTTGAATGTACGTGTCAAAAGTGGGCATTCTTATCTTATTGATCTCAGAAGAAAAGCTTTCAGCTTCTCACCATTAGTATGATGTTATCTGGGCTTGTCATATATGACCTTTATTATGTTGAGTTACATTCTTTCTGAAAAAATAAGTATTTTTCAAAACAAGATAATTGTAGTGAGAAGAGTGGCATTGTTGTACAGTTTATTTAATGGTTGGCTTACCAGAAGACTATTTCTTGTACCTGCTTTTGCATTCAATCTGTTTTATTATCACGTGCCTTATAGCCTCAAAAAAGCTTCAGGATATACTCAAAAAAGAATGAAAGTGAAAAGGACAAATAATGCCTTAGTATGACTAAGAAAATAGTTTTGACCCCCTCAGACCTCCTGAAAGGATCTTTGAGACCACCCTTTCTTTGCTTTACCTGGATTACTCTTTGGGAACTACCATTCTAAGTAATGGAGTAGATAACAAATATTAAAGGAGATGAATCCTGACATGTTGAATCATGGATCATATTAAACAGAATCTCTTTTATCCTTTTGAAATTTATAATTCAGTAACATGGTAAGAGAATATAAAATCATTTATTTGTCATTAGGGAAATGTAACTCAAAACTACGGTGAGATACTACTTCATATCCACTAAGATAGCTGTGATTAAAAAAAGACAATTACAGTGTTGGTGAAGAAGTGAAACCCTCACACACTGGTGCTGAGAATGTAAAGAGGTATAAGATATGTGAGAAATGGAATGGCATTTCCTCAAAAGGTTAAACAGAGTTACCGTATGATCCAGCAATTCCTAGGTACATACTCAAGGAAACTGAAAACATATCCACAGAAAAGCTTGCACATAAGTGTTCATAGCAGCTATTCATAATTGCCAAAAAGTGGAAATCACCCAAATATCCATCAGTTAAAAAAAAATGTGGTACTCTTAATTATTTTATTATTCAATAATAAAAAGTAGTAAAGTACTGATAAGTGCTATATAAGATAGATAAACCTTGAAAACAGTACGTGGCCTGTCACAAAAGGCCATATCCATATATTGTGTGATTCTATTTATAAGAAATGTCCGGAATAGGCAAATCCATAGAGAGATTAGTGGTTGCCACTAAGACTGGGAGGAGTGGAGAATGGGGGTGAGTGGAAACAGATATGGAGTTTCTCCTTAGGATGATAAAAATGGTCTGTAATTAAATAGTGATGATCACACACTCTTGTGAATATATCAAAAACCATTGAATAGTATACTTGGGAGAAAAAGAAAAAGAGATTAGGCAATTTCTTGGAGTTGCTCTCTTTAGCAGCCCTCTCAAATGGAGGTTGTTTTCGTCTCACATCTCACTTGCGTTACAGCTATGCTTCTTGTTGTCATGTCCAGACCATTTCTTCTCTTGCAAAAGCCCTGCCCTTTTGAGGCTTCTGACTTCTGAACATACCATCCTGTTTCTTGCTCATTGCTATCATCTCTAAACATCTAATGACTCCCCATCATTCCTTCAAGATATTAGGCTCTGAATCACTTCAATTTACTTCAAACCAACATCTGTCATCTTTTTTCATGGCTCCTATACCCCTATGAATTGCTAGTCCTACACCTAGCTTCCAAATTCATAACTTCTTTCTCCTTCATAACCATTTCCTTAATTTCAACTTAATTGCCTATTCCTATATCCTTAATTCTGATCTTTAGAATCTCAAATGCAAACATCTCACTCTATGACTACAATATTTCCACTTTCCTTGCTGAATAATCTTACTATGACAGTTTCTCAGTATCATTCTAATCAAATATAGATGAGGAAATCTTAAATTAAATGGAAAATTTACCCAGGAAAAGAGACAATAATAGTCATACTAGCTATCTTCAAAAATTTAAAGGACAGAAATCTAAGAAGTAGAAAGGACTTATTCATTGTGGTTCTCAAAAGCATAACATGGACCAAGGGGTTAAAATTATAATAGAGAAACTGACTTAATGTATGAATCCTTTCTGTAACTAAAGCTGTCCCCAAATTGAAATGAACCTGCTTAGACAGTAGTGTGTGCTCAGTTACTAATACCGTTCAGACAAAATCTGGTTCTGTGTTTGGTTGAGATGCTGTAGAACAGGCGTTGGCAAAGTCTTCTGTTAAAGGTTAGTAGGCTTTACAGACCAGATGGGCACTGTTGCAGCTCTGCCATTATAGCGTATGACAGTGTGTAAACAAATGAGCATAGCTGTGTCCCAATACAATTTGATTTACAAAAACTGTGGCAGGCCAGATTCAGCCTGCATGTTGTAATTTGCCTATCCTTCCTGTGGAGGATGTTCATCAGTGCTTTGGAATTTGTATGAGATAAATTCTATAAACATGTCTCTTACGAAGAACCCTAGGAAGGTCTTTGTTATTTCACATTATGCTAACTAATTAGTATTTGGCCATTTTCCCCCTAAGCATATAAGTGGGGAATGTGATTTTATTATTCAAAGAAAGACTAGTTTTTAGAAGCACAGTGTATTTATTTAGCTTATAAAAATTCAATACTGGTTACAATAGACCTGAGGGTCGAGGACATTAGATCCTGTTTTGTTAAACAATACTGTGTGCTTTCCCTCTACTTGTAATCCCTTTGAGCAGAATATAACAGGCTTTAGAATTTAGAAAGAGCAACATAAAAAAGTTATTGAAATTCTGGAATACATATGTCTACTTATTTTAGCATGCTTTGTATTTCATATTTTTATTATTTTTTCTAAAAGTGATGTTTTTGTTTTGGTTTAGCAGAAACAAACCACTTTTGAGCAACCTGCTTCTTTAGTTTCTAAGCAGTCGCCGCCAATATCAATACCTAAAAGGACTGACCGAAAATCCATTTGTAAGACACCAGGCAGCAGGGCCTTGGAAGATTACATGAGCTGGTAATTACTTATGGCTCTTAACTTTGTGTAATAGAAGTAACATGGGCTTTGGGGCCAAATAGATCTAAAGTTGAATCCTGCTCTGTTTCTTTAAAAGTTTTTTGAATTCTTACTATTTTTCTCAGGGATGAGTGAAGAAATTGGATGGTTGGTGCTGATAGGAAATGAGGGATGGTTCAAATGTAAATTAATAATAACTTAAAGAAAGGAAATAATGGATGTGACACATCATATTCTTTAACTAGTGGTTGTATTTTAATAAATTTTTTAACATCTCAGAGGATAATTTAAATCCATGATGCCTTTTGCTTTTCATTTTCATAATGTAATTTTCAATGTTAATTAGAAATGTCTTAGAAGTTCTATAACCTAGTTTCCTACCTACTATGTATTACCTCATTCTATTATACTTTTAATATTTTAAAAAATGATTGCTAACTACAGTCATGATGTAGTTATTTCTTGTGAAATTAGAGTATTTTTTGTCAACAAACATTTGTAAAACTACTTTGTGCCAAGCACCATTCTAGGTACTGAGGAGGTAATAGTAAATAAGACAAGCAAAGCACAAATGTGAACTGAACGGCATTAAGCTCAAAGACTAAGTTCTCTGGTGTAATTTGGCGTTCAGATATCTCTGGCAGGCTGCTGTAGAACATTATTGTTAGAAACCACTCTTAAAACCTGTGATCAGCCATAGGGCTGAACTTTGCCTTGGATAAATTCTTATAAAATGACCCCAACTCCATATTTTAAATGCCATCTTATTTATTTAAAATAAGGATTTTTGGGGGTGGGGGAGTCTGGGCACAAAAATTACTTTCAGAAAGAATTCTCTCAAAACAAAATTTCTTGTGTTGATGTATCTAGGATAAATAAGTCAGCCATATTATGAAAACTGGCTTGGGTTCTGTTTAACGTGACAGGTTTAAGTTTATGTTCACCTTTTAACATCACAGAAAAACTGACTTAGACTCTCATTTTTAAATTTTTTAATGTTTTAAATTAAAAAAACTATTTTTTCTAGTTTTAGAACTCCAGTCGTAAAGAATGACTTTCCACCTGCTTATCAGTTGTCAACACCTTATAACCAACCTGCCTATTTCCAGCAGCAACAGCAGCCAATACCTGTTACTCCACTTCAGAATTTACAGGTTTGATAAGCTTTATCTATGATGGTACATGTTATGGTATGATCAATTTCAAAGTCTTTATTATTATAGTATCTAGTTGTTAGGAAAAGTCTTAAGACCTTGTCAATTCTTAGTTCCATTAAGTAAAACTCTTTTCTGATAAGGGTACCCTTGACTTTGAGAGGTTAGTTATTAAAGAAGCTAATGAAATTTTTTTCAATAACTGGGCCAGAGGACCCAGTTTGAATAGCTAGATAAAACTTCTTTTGTAATCAAGGTTACTTTTTATTTCATCTAACTAATTAAGCCAGCTGTTAATGAGCAGCCTCATTTCATTGGCTGCTGAATATACAGGTAAATTTTAAAGAAAATTAGAATAGCAAGATGAGATGTTACTAGAATATACTATAACATTAAAAAATTATAAACAAATTTTTTTTTACTGGTGAGGCGATTGCATTGCCATCTGTAGAAAAAGTTAATTTAGATACTCTTCTGACATAAATACTAAAATTAGTTTCTAATAACTATCTGAGAGACAGCTTAAGGCTGATAATAAGGATAGGCTTTGAAGGGAGGTGCCTGGCCATGAATCTTGGCCTCACTCCTTGCCAGCTGTATGATATATAAACATATGTCACACACACACACATATATGTATCTTAAAACAGAACCTGGTACTTAGTAAATAATAAAAATAGCAATTATTATTTAAATAACAAAACAGCAAGAAAAAAATAACCCATAAGTAATTAATTATACAAATTAAGAGATAAGAAAGTTAGATAACAGAACAGTAATTACCAGGGGCTCGAGAGAGGGAGGAATGGGGAGTTAATATTTCTGGATATAGTTTCAGTGTAAGATAATGAAAAGTTCTGGAGATGGATGGTGGTAACAGTTGTACAAAAATGTGAACATACTTGATGCCACTGAATTGTATACTTAAACATGGTTAAAATGGTAAATTTTATGTTATATATATTTTACCACAATTAAAAAAAATAGAACAAAAAAATTAGCTGACAATAGATTATACTAAGTATGGGAAGAGGTATAGTGTTTTTAGGATTGGAGCAGTGTAATAAATCATAAAGGAGAAAGAGAAAGATGGTCAGGTTTGTTTATGCATAGATTCAAAACACGTATATTGAATATATTGAACTATTACTCATGTCAGGTTCTGCTTGAGTTGAAATCTAGAAGTCAGGTCAAACATGTCCAAGTGAAAGGACTACAAGGCCTCTAGAAGAGGTTGTTGTCAGGACTAAGTTCAAGAAGGGACAAGGTTGATCCATAGGATCCTGCTGGGCCTTTTAAATTTTACTCCAACAGGTACGGGGACACTGTGGGACGGGTTAGTTCAGGGAAATGAACTTACTTGCATTTTGAAACAGCTACTCTGGTTGACAGTGAGGAGACTGGCTAATGTGGGTTGTCTTGTGTAGGAGACTGAACTTCACATTGGTGTTGAATCAGAAATAAGTCAGTTACTGCATTCTAAAAACTGTCCGCAGTTAGGAGAAAAGGAAATTGAACTACCTCTTCCCTCAGAAATTTTCAGTTTAAGTATGAGGAAATTCTAAAAAGGAGGAGGTGGGGGGATAGTGAAGAATCTTGATGAAATTTCAACTTAATAAAAGATAACACTATATCTTTGAAAGCCTAATACTTTTTTTTATAATAAAGATATTTCATGACTCAACAGTCTTTCAACTCTAGAGGTTAAAGAAATTAGAATTCTTTCCTTTACATTTAATAAAAGATTATATGAGATAGATTCTACTATTTGGGATCTAAAGCAGGACTTAGTTAAATTGAGATTTATTCAGACCTTGTTTCAACTTGGTTAATCAGGCTAATCAGGTGCTCTTTGTGTTTTCACCTTCCTTGTCAGCTCAGAATAAGTCCTCTCATTCCATTCCATCTGTTCAAAGCTTTTATAGGTCCACAGAGAGCTCTAGCATAAGGGAAGGGAAGAGAAGAAAGGAAACATATAGTAGATCAGTTGAAAGTCTGCTAAGGAAATGCTATTGTTCAAATTAAGTAACTTGTTGAACATTACCCCGCAAAAAGGGAGCATTGCTGAAATTTGCATTTGTCAGGTTGACTCTGGAGCTCTTAGCACTGTTTTTCTATAATGTAATGCTAAATGAGAAAAATTGTGTTACATATATGTAAATATGAAGTAAAGAGGTTTGTGTAAGAAAAAAATAAAGATGAAAAGTGATAGTTTAAGAATTCATATGTTGAACAATAACCCCCCTGCCCCAATTCTTCTATTTATGTATTTATGTTAAGTAAAGGCAAGGTAGAGAGGAATACCTTAGAAGTTTGTCTGCATATTAATTTAATAAGTTTATTTCTTTGACTAAAGTATATAAATTCCGTTTTTAAAATAATTATGACTAATATCTAAAATTTAAGATGATTTCAGAATTGGAAGCATTTCATGATATTAAATGTAAGTTAGTTTCTCAGGTATATTATTTGACCCTTTGAATCTTTATGTCTTAATTATTTAGATTTCAGCATCCTCTTCAAACGAATGCATTTCAGTGAAAGGAAGAATTTATTCCATTTTGAAGCAGATAGGAAGTGGAGGTTCAAGTAAGGTAAGTCTCTTAAATATTTAAGAAACAAATGAAAATATCTTAACTTACCTTTTTTGGCTTTTTACCTTTTTTGTCTCTTTCTTAACTTTTAGGGAGCTATATTGCCCTTGAACCAAAAAAAATCCTTATCCCCTGCCCATTTCCTCTCCCCGATAATGACGTATCTCTTCGCCCCATCTCTTAATTCCAATACCCTGTTCTTCCCTCTAAAGTCCTTTTTCCAAGTTTCTTCTCTAATATTAACATTGACTTAAGGGTGGCAAATGACAGCTATGTTATTATCACAAAAACATCTTTCTGAATGTCAGGATCATGAATAAATAATATTCTTAGGTTGTTTAATATGACTAATTAATCAGCAAGTTTTTTGACTAACGGATTTTGAGTTTTTCATTTCAAAAACAGTTTAGTAAGATGAATTTCTGAAATTAGACTAGATCATTTCCTAAATTTATGTAAGTTTTGATTGTATATGGTTCTAATTCTATGAGTGAAAGGCATCTCAAAAGAATTGTCTAAACTTACTATCACCAGTTCTTCTCATTATCTTCACTTAAATCCACTTGTCAGATTTTTTACCTTCATCACTCACTAAAATAATTATCAGGATTACTGATAAGCTCCACATTTTTGCCAAATCTAATTCTTAGCTTTGATTTTGGGTTACTTGGCATTCAGGATAGTTGATTATTCTTTTCTCATGGAAACTTTCTTTTTTCACATGGCACGTCTCAGTTTTCCTCCTCTGCAACTAACTGTTCCTTTCATTCTTCCTCATGTCCTTGATCTCAGTGGAGCAATTCCTCAGAGCTCAGTCCTTGAGCTCTTTTCTTCTCTCACTTAACTCACTTGTTCTCTTGGTGTTCTTATTCAGCTCATGGTTTTAGATACTAGGTATATGCTGACAATTCCTAAACATATTTCTAGTGCAGACCTTTCCCTTGAATTTCAGACTTGTATGTCCACTTTGACTGTTCAGCATCTCTTCTCAGGCATCTGCTAGATATTTAAATCTTAATATGTCCCAAAGATAACTGTTGCTCCATTGGCTTTCCCATTTTAGTAAACTGCAACTTCATTCTTCTAGTTGCTGGGCCAAAAACCTGGTGTCATTATTGAGTCTGCTTACTCTCACACATCTATCTAGCCAATCAGCAAATCTTGTTGGTTCTACCTCAAAGTATATCCAGATCTGACTATTTCTTACCACCTCCACTATTATCACTTCAGCCCGTGGAAACTATCATCTTTTTACCTGGATTATTACAAAAACCTTTTAACCAGTCTCAGTGACTTGATCCTTATTCTCCTGGTCTATTTTAACATTAGTCAGTTTTCCTCCACATATCCTCACATCTTTGCTCAAGTGTCTTCTCAACCAGGCCTTCCTCACTCTCTTTAAAACCATATCTCCCACTTCCCATCACTCATGAGCTCTATTCCCCTCCTCCTGCTTTTTCTCTGTAGCTCATCTTCTAATGTGCTCTGTAATTTACTTTCTTGGTTTGTTGCTTGTATTTCCCTCAATTGAATGCAGGTTCCATCATCATCATATGAATGTTTGTCTGATTTGCTCAGTGATGTTTGTTCTGTTATCTGTACTAGTGTCTAAAACATAAGGGAGACTAAAGTATTTGTTGAATGAATGAACTGTTTCTCCTCAGCTCTTTTGCTATTATAAGTTAAGGATGAGATATGAAATGAAGCCCGTTAGGTTTATTTTAAATTCTACTGTTAATTTGCTAAGCCAGCTAAGACTATCTTATTAACTCATTATGAATAAAGTGTGTACATTACCGTAAATAGCAAGTTTTCAATAATATTAGTTTCTTTTTGGTGTGCATTTCCTTTATTCTTCCTTTTGCTTCAGATTTTAGGCATGGGAATAAAGGAATAATGCAACTGATTTTTATCAATATATTTGAATTACCTGATTTAGTTGCTTTAATAGAAATGGAAATAAGGGCCACCTAATCCAATTCATCAGTTATTATGACAAGAGTTTCATCAGAGCAGAGGTAATAAATAAAAGCATACAAATGCAAAAAGTTGATTTAAAAACTTTCATTTGTTCAAATTTTTTGATATCTTATTATATTGTTTTAATATCCTGCAAATCTTTCTGATATACTTGACAACTTAAATATGTTTTAAAATGTCCACTTTATTCTGTCCTAATTGCCTTTAATGGTGGTAGCTAATATTTGCTTATACTCCGAACACATCGTCTCAGTCATCCTTCCAAATTTGTGTGGTGTAGGTACTAACGACATATTTATTGTGTTAAAACAGAATGGTAGATATCTCAATTCTTTGAGATTTGTAAGGCTGTTTACCGTATACAAAATGCTATTTTAAAATTATTTTTATCTATTTCCTTGCTATATTCCACTGACTCTTGACCTATCATTATTTTATGCCCCTCCCCCCTTTAATTTGCTGTGTGTGTAAATAAACCTAGTAATACTTTGTTTTGTGTTTAAAATGTTTAAAGTAACTATGTTGTACCTGACAATCCTGTAGGCTCTCAGTTGTAATGCATGAGCCTTATAAACACTAGCATTTTTCTCATTTTTTGCCAGCATCTGCCGGGTTGTTAAGGTTCAGTGACTTTTAAATAAATGATGTTTACTTCAACATGTTAAAGGGATAAATGAGTCTAAGTTTCCTAGCTTACACTGGCATTTTGCATGTGAGTTCTTGCCCCATCCCTTTTGTTTTTTTGCTGAAGATTAGACACATTAACAGTATCTTCTACTTTTTAAAATGTATGATCTCCATTAACAGTATTGCTTAGAAGGTGGCTGTCATTGTAGCTGGAATAATTTGACCTGGATCTCAGAGATCTGACAACGTGCTTACAGGATCTGGTTCCTATAAAACTGATGTTGAAAATTAGACCTAATCTACTTTTCACAACTGAATATACTAATAGCTTAAAATTAGTACATATTTTTAAGTATTCTCTATTTAAGTATTCTCTATTGTGCCTGGAGTTGACATGAATGAAATTATCAACTCCAGGCTCAATGGGAAAAACACTAACTGAAATAAATTGACTGTTTATTACAGCCTTTAGTTTTCCTTAAGATTTCTGAATGTCTTTTTCTTTAGGTTATTTCCCTAGATAAGGCATCAAACAGAATATATATGAAATTTATGTTATCTTTCTTATATATTGATATAGAAACTCTTTAGGGTTTATGCCTTTGAGTTACTGAATGCCCATGGTCACCGGTACCTGAGAATGCACTATACTCTCCTAAAATGTTTTTTTCTTCTATACTCACAAGAAGCCCAGACAATTTTAACTTCATATCAGATTTCCTTAACCTGTCTTAATAAATTTAGTATTGTGTTAATACAATTCTAAACTTTTCCCTTTGTTCTACTGTATAGGTATTTCAGGTATTGAATGAAAAGAAACAGATACATGCTATAAAGTATGTGAACTTAGAAGAAGCAGATAATCAAACAATTGACAGTTACCGGAATGAAATCGCCTATTTGAATAAACTACAACAACACAGTGATAAGATCATTCGACTTTATGATTAGTAAGAATTTTTTTTTTAATTTAAAGGAAAACTTTTGGGGGTATAATTCTTCTGATAAATTCTTAGTAAGTCTTAATAGTATAATCTAACCATTTATTATTTTGTTGTTTTTATTTGTTTTTAATGGCAGTGAAATCACAGACCAGTACATCTACATGGTAATGGAATGTGGAAATATTGATCTTAATAGTTGGCTTAAAAAGAAAAAAACCGTTAATCCATGGGAACGCAAGAGTTACTGGAAAAATATGTTGGAGGCAGTTTACACAATTCATCAACATGGTATTTTAAAATTTCTTATGTAAAGTTAAAATATTAATAGTGTCATCTTAGAGAAATATACCTATAATTTTAAGATATTGGTTATTGTCACCTTTAGACTAAATTAACTAAATATTTGGAAATTTATATAAAGATGAAGGGACAAAATCATTTCTTTAAAGCACTGTTACCAGAGAATATAGAGCATATGAACTCAAGTTCCACATCTGTAAATACAAAATGTATCTTTATCAGTATTAATGCAGTCATAATCCTAAGTCTCTGAATACTTGGATTATAGCAGATCTGAGACTTTGAGATTCAGGCATCCTAAAGATCTAAGATATTTCACTCATTCTAGTTGTTTTATATCAAGTGCCTTGTGTGGGAGTCAGTTTTTATTTTTATATATTTATTTAACAATTAGCCTTACCTTTTGGCTTGGTTTTTTACTTTACTTGGTCTTTCTTCCTTTTTGGCTTCTCGGCCTTTGTTTTATACTTTTTAATAACTGTTAACCTGGATAATTGTAATTTGTCTCCTCATGTCTCCCTTCCTGTAAATTAAAATAATTCACCGGTGATGAAGATAAGCTATAGGGGTGGAGGTGTCAGGAACATGAGGGGCTCACCATCTGGCAGTATAATTTACAATGCTCTCTAGTGGGTGGTGAATCACAGTGGTTAAGTATAAACTCTGAACCCAGCTGCCTGAGTTCATTTCGTGGCACTGTCACCTAGGCCCTGTGACACAGAACAAATGACCTAAAATCTTTGCCTTGGACCTCACCTAAAAATGGGGATAATGGTACTTACCTCAACATTGGTATAAGGATTAAGTGATTCAATACAAGCAACAAACTTAGAATAGTGCTTGGCACATAGCAGGTGCTGAATGTTCATAAACTATTTTAAAAATGATTGACTAAAGGAATCAATGTGGCCAGGAGATTGTGAATTTTTTGTATTTACAGTGTTTTACATTGTCTAATATTATAATGGATTTTTATTTTGAAGGCATTGTTCACAGTGATCTGAAACCTGCTAACTTTCTGATAGTTGATGGAATGCTAAAGCTAATTGATTTTGGTATCGCAAACCAAATGCAACCAGATACAACAAGTATTGTTAAAGACTCTCAGGTGAGACTTAATGAGATTGCTTACTACACAGTATAGTTTAGTTTCTTTTAACCTGTAAAGTATTATTTTGCTAGTGGGGATTTTATCTTTACCTACCTCATTAAATGACTTGAAGCTTTTTTGTAAGAATGGGTACTTTAACTACAAAAACAAATCAAAACCACGACTAATACAAATTTGTACAGTCAAGATCCAGCAGAAATATATCCAGCAATTTTGAATGATTGTTCTATAGCTGAGTTAGAGAAGCTGTAATACCTATCTTGGAAATCAAGGTCATTCATTATCTAAAATTCACCCAAAATTTGGTCTCTGAGTTTTCCAGTAGCAGCCAAAGAGGGAATTGCAGTTACATGTTTTGCATTATTCATGAGGTAAGATTATTTCACTCTTCTAGAGAAGTAAGGCTTTTCCTATCAGTTACATTTGGGAAAAAAAAATTCTTAAGTGGGCTTTCATATTCAAAGCACTGTAATAAATAGTGTACTCAGCTGAATTTTAGGATAAAATAATGCATTTAAAATTGGCATCATCCTACTATGAAAACTTGCATCCCATCTCAGTTCAGACATGGGCTCAGGGAGTATTTGGAAAAGTAGATTGTTGGTTGGCTGGTTGATTTTAAAAGCATTGAGAATCTTTTCTAACACAGGAATGAGTGATTGATCGATTCTTTCATAATTTATTTCCGTTAATATAATTCTAGCCTGGACAGCTTTATGGTAGTTGCTGACCATAGCCACAAAAAAAAACCCTCAGCATTCTGAAAGGAGTCACTTTGCTGAGTATGAGCCCAATTTATTTTGTTGGAGTTATGTAGAAATTTATGTCTTAACATTGCTGTTGTTTGAGTTTTTCAGATATATTACTGAAATCTGTATTTACCTAAGTTTTTAAGACTCTGGCATTTGTGTTTTTACTAATCTAAAACGGAATGAAGTATTTTCATTGATTTGTGTTTTCTGTGATTTGGCAAACAGGTTGGTACAGTTAATTATATGCCACCAGAAGCAATCAAAGATATGTCTTCCTCTAGAGAAAATGGAAAGTCCAAATCAAAGGTACTATAAAGGTTATTTACATCCCATTTATCTTATATCAATAGGGTATGTTCTATTCTCTGAATAAACTTAACAGATAACTGAAAGTTATTTTAAGTTTTAAAACATATTAGGCCATTACAGAGATTGTCATGGGATTTAATTTCACCCTTCTTCATTGGTTTGAGATTGTTCTTGAATGTTATGCTTTTAATATGGCGATGACTCACAGTGTGCTCCTGCAAGAAATGCACCTAGATATTGAGTTTTAAAACTAAAGAAAAAAATTAGGACTAAATTAGCTCTGATTTGGACACCTTAAATAACATAGAATTGATAACCTTTGAAGTCTTGTTTTATTTCCTCTGTGATTCTTACATTTTATTTCTTAACCATTTATGCACTTTGTGGATTCTACATTTCCAAGTACAATTCTAGAATGTTCTTTTTTCTGGCCTGCCATTGGCTACTTTCCTACTTATTTTATCATCTCAGTGAGCTTTTGTGTTAGCCTCATTAGTGCCCCCTTGGACCCATTTTGCCTGTAATAATACCTCCAACTCCCAAGTTAATCCTTTCTCCATAACATTGTAACCAAGTGTATACAAGCACACATTTGTTATCCAAGGATGGCATCCAACTCATAGATCTTCCCTCTTCATTAACTGTCTTTCTTTACAACTTGCCTAGATTCTTCCTTTGTAAATTAATTTACAAATAGTATCTGTTTTAAAAGTAATTCAGGTGTGAGAAAAAATATAATAGTACATTGTCTAGCTCATAATAATTGCTGAATAAATGTGCTTTTATTTACTAAATATATTTTCCTAGAAACTGTGGCTGCTGAAAACCTTTTTAAATAACTGCCAGATAGTCTCTCTTATAAAATTATTTTTATATCTGTTTAGCTTCTTTTTTTATACTTAGATTCATTCTCTTTTTTTTTTTCTTTTACTTGATTAGACTTGCCATGGTTTTGTTAATTTTAAAGAAAAGGGTCTTGATTTTATTTATTCCATTTTCATAGAATTAATTCTCTCTAATTAACTTCTGCTTTTATCTTTATTCCCTTTAGATTTTCTTTTCCTAGCTCTGGATTTAAATAATTGCTAATTTAATTTTAATATTCTTATAATTAAAATGTTAGTGCTGAATTTTACTGAGTTTTTACTTTAGCTTCTACTTATAGGTTTTCCTGTAATATTTCTTACTTTTGTTAATTCCTATAATTTGTAATTTCAGTTTTAAAATTGTTTCTTTTTTACATTAAAATAAGTTGCATGTAGGATTTAGATTTTTTTTAGTTGTCAACTTGTTAATTTATTTATTTTAAATTAGTAATTGTTACTTTTATTTACTGATTTACTTTTCTGCCTCCACCTCCCCCTTCCCCTTCCCCTCTGGTAACCACTAGTCTATTGTCCATGTCCTTGAGTCTCTGTCTGTTTGTCCTGTTCTTTTGTTGCTTTTAGGTTTATATCCCACATACAAGTGATATCATGTGATTTTCAACTTTTTATGTCTGGCTTATTTTGCTTAGCTGATTATCTTGAGGTCCATCCATGTTGTCACAAATGGCAGTATTTCATCTCTTCTTATGGTTAATTTTCCATTGTATATATGTACCACAGCTTCTTTAGCCAGTCATCTATCATAGGACACTCTTGTTGCTTCCATGTCCTGGCCACTGTGAATAATGCTACTGTGAACATTGGTGTGCAAATGTCTTTTTCAATATGAGTTTTCAAATCTTTGAGGTAAATACCCAGTAGAGGGATTGCTGGATCATATGGTAGATCAATTCTTAGTTTTTTGCAAAACTTCCATACTGTTTTCCATAGTGGCTGTACCAATTTGCAGTCCCATCAGCAGTGTATGAGGGTTCCTTTTTCTCCACATCCTCTCCAGCATTTATTACTTGTCCTATTGAGTATGGCTATTCTAACAGGTGTGAGATGGTATCTAATCATGTTTTAATTTGCATTTTCCTAATATCTAGAAATGTTGAGCATCTTTTCATGTATTTGTTGGCCATTGTATGTCCTCTAGGGAGAAGTGTCTTTTCTGGTCCTCTGCACATTTTTTGATTGGATTGTTTTTTTTGTTGTTTTGTTATTATTGATTGTGTAAGTTCTTTATGTATTTTGAATATTAGGCCTTTATCAGAGACATTGCTTGCAAATATATTTTCCCATTCAGATGGTTGTCTCTTTACCTTGTTGACGATTTCTTTTTCCGAGCAGGTGTGGTCCCTTTTAGTTTGATGTAGTCTCATTCATTTATTTTTGCTTTTACTTCCCATGTCTTTGAGGTCAAATTCATAAAATCTTCTTTAAGTACAAGGTTCTTGAGTTTAGTTCCTATGTTTTCTTCTATGCATTTTATTGTTTCAGGTCTTTAATTCATTTGAGTTAATTTTGGCGTGGGGTGATAGACAACAGTCTAGTTTCATTCTTTTGCAGGTGGTTTTCCAGTTTTCCCAGTACCATATATGGAAGAGGCTTTCCTTTTCCACTGTATGTTTTTGACTTTTTTGTTGAAAATTATTTGCCCATATAAACATGGGTTTACTTCTGGACCCTCAATTCTGTTCCAGTGGTCCATGTGTCTGTTTTGCTGCCAATACCATGCTATTTTGATTATTGTCACTTTGTAGTATAACTTGAAGTCAGGCAGAGTGATGCCTCCAGCCTTGTTCTATTTTTCTCATGATGGCTTTGGCAATTTGGGGTCTTTGTGCTTCCATACAAATCTGATGATTTTTTGTTCTTTTTTTTTTTTTTTTTTTTTTTATGATCCTTCCAATCCAAGAACAGGAAATATCTTTCCATCTCTTTGTATCTTCTTCGATTTCTTTTAATAGGGTTTTATATCTTTCATTATATAGGTCCTTCATATTTGGTTAAATTTATTCTTAGGTATTATTCTTTTTGTTGCAATTGCAAAAGGAATTATTTTTTCCACTTTTTCTGACACTTTGTTGTTAAGAGTATAGGAACGCTATTGATTTTTGAACGTTGATTTTGTATCCAGATACTTTATTTGCTTATCATTTTTGTAGTGTCGTTGTGGAGTCTTTAGAATTTTCTATATAGAGAATCATGTCATCCTCAAATAGTGATAGTTTGACTTCTTTGTTTCCTATTTGGATGTCGTTTATATTTTACTCTTGTCTGATTGTGCTCGCCAGGACTTCCAATGACATTGAATAAGAGTGGCAATAGTGGACATCCTTGCCTTATTCCTGATCTTAGAGGGAAGGTTTGTTAAGTGTTTTGATCATAAATGGATGATGTATCTTGTTGAAGACTTTTTCTTCATCTATTGATATGATCCTATGATTCTTATTTTTTAATTTGTTTATGTGATGTATCACATCAATTGATTCGTGTATGTTGAGCCATCTCTGTGCCCCTGGGATGAAGCCTACTTGATCGTGGTGTATAATCTTTTGAATATGTTGCTTTATTCGGCTCGCTGCTATCTTATTTAGGATTTTTGCATCTGTGTTCATGAGAGATATTAGTCTGTAGTTTTCTTTTTTTGTATTATCCTTACCAGGTTTTGGTATCAGAGTAATATTGGCCTCTTAAAATGAATTGAGAAGTAAGTATTGCCTTCTCTTCTATTTTTTTGGAAGAGTTTGAGGAAAATAGGTATTAAATCTTTGAATGTTAGGTAGAATTCACTGGTGAATCCATCTTGTCCTGGACTTTTACTTTTTGGTAGGTTTTTGATGATTGTTTCTATTTCCATACTGCTGATCGGTCTATTTAGATTTTCCAGTTCTTCTTGTTTTAGTCTAGGAAGGTTGTATTTTTCTAAGTACTGGTCCATTTCTTCTAAGTTATTAAATTTGGTGTTATATACTTTGTCATAGTATTCTTGTATGATCCTTTATTTCTGCAGTGTCTGTCATATTTTCTCTCTCATTTCTGATTTTGTTTATCTGTGTTTTTCTCTTTTCTTTAGTGAGTCTAGTCAGGGGTTTGTCAATTTTATTAGCTTTCTTAAAAAACCAGCTCTTTGTTACATTTATTTTTTCTATTTTTTTATTTTCAATTTTATTTATGCTCTAATTTTGATGATTTTCCTTCTCCTGACTTTAGGTTTTATTTGTTCTTCCTTTTCTAGTTTTTTAAGGTGAAGCATTAGGTTCTTTATTTGGGCTTGTTCTTGTTTTTAGAGATAGGCCTGTAATGATATGAACTTTAATGATTGCTTTTGCGGTGTTCCAAAAGTTTTGGTATGTCATACTATCATTATCATTCATTTCTATGTATCTCTTGATCTCTGTTTTTATTTCTTCTCTGACCCAGTTTTCCTTCAGTAGCATGTTGTTTAATCTTCATGTATTTGTGTTTCTTCCCACTTTTTTTTTACAGTTGACCTCTAGTTTCAAAGCATTATGATCAGAGAATATGGTTGGTATGATTTCAACACTTTTATTTTTGTTGTGGCTATCTCTGTCCCTGTTGGTGGGATTGTTCCATGTGCACTAGAAAAAAAATGTATAAGCAGCTGTTTTGGGATTGAAGGCTCTGTAAATGTCAATTATGCCCAATTGGTCTAATGTATTATTTAAGGATGCTATTTCCTTATTGATTTTCTGTTTGGATGATCTGTCTGTTATTTGACATTGGGGAATTTAGGTCCCCTACAATGATAGTGTTTTGGTCTGTTTCTCCCTTTAGTTCTGATAGTAATTTCTTTACGTATTTTGAGGTTTCTTGATATGGAGCATAGATATTAATAAGTATTATGTCTTCTTGGTGCACAATTCCCTTTATCATTATGAAGTGTCTCTTAATATCTTTCTATACCTTTTTTATTTCGAAGTCTATTTAGTCTGATAGTAGTATTGCTACTCCTGCTTTTCTCCAAATGCCATTTGCTTGAAATATCATTTTCCACCCTTTAACTCTGAGTCTGTTTGCCTTTATAGCTGAGCTGTGTCTCCTAGAGGCAGCATATGGTTGGGTCTTGTGTTTTGATCCATTCTGTAACTGCCTTTTTATTGGTGAGTTCAGTCCATTTGCATTTAGGGTGATTATTGAAGTATGAGGTCTTTTTATAGCCATTTTATCTTTTGCTTTCTGGCAGCTCGATGTTTCCATTGCTTCCTTGTCCTCGTGTTCCTGTTTTCTTTTTTTTAGTTAGCTTTTGTGGGTTTGCCTCTGGTTCTTGTTTTATTATATACTTCAGTTCTGAATTTTTGGTATGTAGTTATCATTATAACTATGTAAAGGATAGTTATATATATATATGTACAGTCCATTTTCTTCTGTGCTTGCCTTATTTCCATTTCCTTTTGCAAATATGAATCTTTGATTCCTCCCCTTTTTAGTCATTGTTATCTCAATTTGTTCTTATGTATGCTGAACGATCATTACTATCTTATTATAACAATTCACTTATTATTTAAGCTTATAATGCCCTGTTCTTGGTAAGGGTTGCACTCTTCTGCTTCTACTTGCCCGATAGTCATTTTACTCCTAATTACGTATTTTTTTTGTTATGATTTTATTTTAGGTGAGGTGACCCCTTTCAGTATTTCCTGTAGTGCAGGACTAATAGTGGAGAATTCCCTCAATTTTTGTACGTTGAGAAAGGTCTTCATTTGTCCTTCATATCTAAAGAGCTTAGCTGGATACATTATTCTAAGCTGATAGTTCTTTTCACTTAATAGTTTAAATTTGATTACATTCCTTTCTGGCTTGTAAAGTCTGCGCTGAGAAGTCCGATGATAATATAATGGGTTTTCCTTTATAAGTTACTGTTTTCTTCTCCCTGGCTGCCTTGAGAATTCTATCTTTATCGTTAATTTTTGATAAGTTTAATACAATGTGTCTTGGTGACGGCCTCTTTGGGTTGAGATAATTGGATCTGTTGACTTCTTGAATTCTAAGCTCCAGCTCGTTCCTTAGATTTGGAAACTCTCATCCAATATTTGTCTGAAATGCTTTCTTGTCCCTGCTTCTTTCTTTACCTTCAATAATGCCATTATTCTTATGCTTCCTCTCTTGATGTTATCTGCTAGTTCTTATATTTCTCTTTCATTATTTTTCATTCTTCAGTTTCTCTCTTTTTTCTTCTGATTTATTTCTAGATTTCTGTCTTCAACATCACTTATTCTTTCCTCCATTTGGTCGACTCTATTTCCCAAGCTTGCTATTTCATTTTTCAACTCTTGCAGTGGTTTTTTTTGTTTGTTTGTTTTATTTTTTAATCTCCTGAAGATCTAGTTTATTCTTTCTGAGGGTTTTGATCTTCTTGCTCTGCTCATCTAGTTGTTTTTTCAATTCCCAAAATTGTTGATATGACTCATTTTGGAACTCAATGATTTTTTTCAGAAGTACCATCCTAAAGTCTCTGTCACTTACATTGCATATTTCTATGTCTGTAAACGTATTTTCTGGAGATTTTTCTCTTTCTTTGTGAGATGCCTTGTCACCTTGGTCATTCATGGTGTTTAATAGACTATTTCTCCACCTGGGCATTAATGGAAGTGTATTCTGCTGTTTTTCCAGAAAGAAGGTTTGTTATATAAAGATCTCTCTTTAGCCTGTTGCATAGAATGCGCGTTTCTTTTGATCTAAGCCTCTTGGATTCACACTTTATATAAAGCCTTAAAAATGCCTTAAAAAAATTTTTTTTTGTAGATATTTAATTGTGCTCGCTACCCTCAGTTTCATTCCCTGTCAGTATAAACGACGTTTGCTCAGATTCCCCTGGGGATCATGGTGATCTTTTTGGAGAGTATGGGGCAGGGACTCCCTGGGTTGGGAGTTACAGGCTGTAGCTCAGCCTCAGTTTTGTAACTGGAGCCAGTAAAAATCAACTGTTGTTCCTCTGCAGTCCCATCCTGCTTCTCTGCTTTCTGCCGTTTTGTCTGGGCCCTGCCCCACACCACAGGGAGTTCACCACACCTTCACCCTTTGTACTTCTCCTGCAGGGAGCTCCGGAGGCTGCGAGAGGCAGTTTCTTTCTTTCTCCCAGTCCAATGCCAGACACTGGGGTTCTGACCTGAGGTATCTCTTATGAGCAGATCCCACACTCAGATGTGCTGGTGTGCAGTTTGGGTGTTTTTTGTTGAGTTTTAGATATTCAACTTATTGTTGTTTCAAGGGGAGAGATCTGGAGACGTCTCTCACTTTGCCATATTAACTTCTGCAAAGTAATAGCTTGTGTTCTTGGATTTAAAATAGCTCAACTTAAATAACCTTTTAAGAATTTATGTGTACTTTTGTACTATAAATTATATAAAAATGTAGTATAATCTAACAACTTTGAGGAAAACAAGTTAATTTAAAATTTGCAGTTACATTTTTTGTTTTGTATTTTCCAGGCTGACAAAAATATAATACTTTGTTTTAGTTGAAATATTTTAATTATGAGTCGAAAGATTTAAAGTGAAATATATAGATGAAATATATTAAAAACTTGAAAAAGGTGGTTTATTGTGTAAACAATCTGATAGTTGCACATTCATTGAGGTTTAGTTATGATTTTAAATATTAGGGTTTGTACATATACATATGTTTGTGTATATATAATATTCTTACATTTAATTTTATATTAAAATATGACAACTTTTTGTGTTTTTTTTGTTTTTGCATCTTAGATAAGTCCCAAAAGTGATGTTTGGTCCTTAGGATGCATTTTGTACTATATGACTTATGGGAAAACACCATTTCAGCATATAATTAATCAGATTTCCAAATTACATGCTATAATTGACCCTAATCATGAAATCAAATTTCCTGATATTCCAGAGAGAGATCTTCAAGATGTGTTAAAGGTAATGTTAACAGTATATGGATATAGAGAAACAGTATATCATATAGAGTTGACCCTTAAACAACTCAAGGGTTAGAGGCACCTATACCAGTCCAATCCCACACCACCCAACATAGTCAAAAATCTGCATAATAGCCAGCTGTTGACTTAAAACCTTAATGATAACATAACTGTCAGTAAACACGTTTTGTATGTTTTAAAGTAAAATGAGCTAGAGAAAAAATGTTATTAAGAAAATCATAAGGAAGAGAAGCTACATTTACAGTTTTTATTGACAAATATCTGCATATAAGGAGACCACTTAGTTCAAACACATGTTGTTCAAAGGTTGACAGTACATAAAATTGTTTGCTTAAAAGAAATATAGCTGAAATGATTACAATAATGTAACTGACTTAGCTATAACTAACTAGTCCGTTGAAAGGAATTGCTTTTTAAGGCATGTTAAGTTCACTTTGAAGGTACTAGTTTTAAAATGCATAGTTGGGGATTTTGCAAAATGATATGAATTAATCTCATTTCTGAGTAAGCTATCTAGAAAGCAACTTCTGTAATACAATGCAATCAGAAAGAGTATCAATATTGTATAAGAAAACTTGCTTTGTTTTAAAAAATTAATCTTTATTTTTATAGCATTGTTTAATAAGGGACCCTAAACAGAGGATATCCATTCCCGAGCTTCTGGAGCATCCGTATGTTCAAATTCAAACTCATCCAGGTACTTCTTTAAAAATCAATTTATTACCAGATTACTAATATAAACAGACTTTTAACTATAACAAGGAGAAACATTCTGAATTGGCTGCTCTTTCCAAGACTGCCTTCTTTCTTAAAGAAGTTCCTTTTATGCTAAATACTAAAATAAATGAAATTGCCTTTTTTTTTTTACTTGCTAGCATATATTTTTACTTATCCTAGATAAGAGACTGTGATCAGTGATAAATTACAAGAATGCTAATTATTGTGCTATTAAACAGAATGTATATTGGTATACAAAGTTATAGTTTTATTGATACCAGTGTGTTAATGATTATAATTTTTTTTATAGGTAATCAGATGGCTAAGGGAACCTCTGAAGAAATGAAACATGTTTTGGGCCAACTTGTTGGTCTGAATTCTCCTAACTCCATTCTGAAAGCTGCTAAAGTAAGCATTTCTGTTGCTTACCTAAATTCATTTTAATTGTGTGTAGTTTAGTAAGTTAAACACTTAAAACAGGTAATTCAAAGAAAAGTTGGTCAAATCATCAGGTCAGCTATGAAGTATATATCTACATTTAGATACTTAACATGTGCTTTTTGACAAATTAGGTTTATGTGATTTACATTATTGTGTGGATAGCACAATTGAAAGTAGATTAACACATAAAGTGCATTCAGAAGATTGCTGTCAGGTCTCAACTGGAATAAAGTTAACAAGAAATCTGTCTTTCATCTCAATACCATTTTTAACACAGCTTTTGAATTCATGTCCTCTAGCCAATTTTTTTTTTTCTTAAACCATCTTGGAGGGTGAAGTGGGTAAAGAAGATGAAATACATGGTAGCTGAAGGAAATTGGACTTCGGGTGATAAATAGGTGTCAAATTATAATGTACACCTGAAAATTATATAATTATATTAACCAATGTTATTCCAATAAACTTAATTTTTAAAAAGTTAAATAAAAACATCTTAGAGGAATCGCAGTATTTGGCAATGTAATAATTTCTGCTAAGCTAAATGTAGCTCAGTACATTTCTCAAAGCAAATGTCTCAAACCCATCAGCCTCCCAATGCTGTTTTATATCTATACCAAAATTTTTAAGTCTCACTGCCATCAGACACTTAGTCATTTCCAGAATCTTATGTGTGTTATTGGCTTACTTGTTTAGTTGCTAAGCAGTTACTAATTCTATATTTCAATTGTAACATTATTATAAAATGATGAGAGGTTTTAGCTCTTCAGGTATGGGAAAAGCCAGTCTAAGATGTCAGGAACTTGGACACATTTCTGGAGGAACTAACAAACCATTCACTATTTTTCATTCATATGATATGAAGAAAAATTTCCTAAATTTTCTCAAGTTTTCATGATGGCCAGATCAGTGGCTTTAGGAATTAAATTGGACAATATTTGCTTTGTAATTTTACTCTATGTTTTATATCTCCATATTTTAAATTTCTACCATTGTGTTAGTTTGAAGCCTTTTAAAATAAAATTGAGGTAGATTATCATAACCTTTATCACTAAGATTATGTGTCCCTTGATGGCAAAGATGTCATCTTTATAAATTAGGTGTTGGCTTAGCCTTAAATTCTTTTTCAAATCTAGATTTTAGTCTATGGCCATGCTACCCTGAATAAGCCTGATCCTGTCTGATCTCAGATGCTAAGCAGGGTTGGGCCTGGTTACTACTTGGATGGGAGACCAACTAGGAAGACCCAGTGTCGTAGGCATAAAAAATTAATAAAATAAATAAGGGATTGTAAGCTGACAAGGTCCTTGAAATCTGTGAGTTCAACCAAGGGTTGCCTTGCCTTAAAATAAATAAATAAATAATAGATTTTAATACAGCTAATTATACTTATTAAATAACAATTTGTATGATTTAAAAAATTTTTTCCTATTCTTTAGTTTAAATGTCATTGGCATGTATATTTCCTGACAGATGTATTTTAAAGTATGGGAATTTATTTAAGACTGGCTTTATTTAAGAAAAAGTAAGGGAGATCAAGGCTTTGAAGATATGTACATACATATGTTTTATTGATAGCATGTTAAGAGCATTTCTCTTACAGAAAGATTGATTCTTAGGCCAGGCTAGGTGTTAAAATTTTGAATTATTTCCAACAGTTTGTAAAATGATTTCCTAATTATAAGAACAAGAGAGAGATGTATTACACATTAAAATATGTGGTTATCCTTATTAATCTGATAATACAGATGTGTTATTTTAAAAGTTATAAAACAGATGTGTTTTTAATTTCAGACTTTATATGAGCATTATAGTAGTGATGAAAGTCATGATTCCTCTTCATCATCCAAGACTTTTGAAAAAAAATGGGGAAAGAAATAATTCGCAACTACTCAGAAGCTGTCAAATATCACCTGTAAAATATGTTGGATTGTTACACTTGATTCTATGGGCATCTACTCTTGAAGACAACTTCACTCTGAAATGTTATGGGCAGAAAAATTCAGTGGATTATCCTCAAAAGAAAACTAACTGTAAAAATAATAACCACTAATGACACTATATATTAAATTGTAGAATTTTTTTCTCTTATGCTTTTCTATAAATCTAACCTAGTTTATATCATTTCACAATTGGAGCCATGGTGGACAACTGTAATATATTCTGAAGAACTATGTAAATAAAGCTTTGTAACACAAAATAACAGTAAAATTTCAAAGCTGTAAAATGATTTTCTTCAAAAAATGTGTTGGTGTGGTAGCAAAATTCTTAATTAATAAAAGTTGGATTAAGGGAAGACATAAGAGTAGACCTTTAGTAAACGAATGTTGGCGGGGTTAGAGGGTGGGGGAAAGAATTCCAAAGGTTTTAATCCTAAAACAGATTTCCTAATTGCGTTATAGGACTGAGATAATCCAGAGTCTTCGGGCTATCACAGCAAAATTGAGGGGAAGGTGCATTGATTTCCTATGTAGCCTCTGACCCTATTCATGTATAACCTCCCTCATTATCGACAGTCCCCAACCAGAGGTGCATTTGTTACAGTTAATGAACCTGCATTGACATAACTATAATAATCATCTGAAGCCCATAGTATATGTAACAGTTCATTTTTGGTGGTGTACATTTTGTGAGTATAGACAAATGTTATAATAATGTATATCCAACATTATGCTAATATCAGAGTATTTCTACAGTCCTAAAAATTCTCTATTCCATCTATTCATCCTTTCCCTATCCCCCAGTGCCTGGCAGCCTCTGATCTTTTTATTGTCTTCATATAGTTCTGCCTTTTCCAGAATGTTATATATAGTTGACCCTTGACCAACACACTTTGAACTGTGTGGGTCCACTTATTTGTGGATTTTTTTCAATAAATATCTGTTTTCAATCTGGAGTTGGGAATTCGCAGATTTGGAGTGCTGACTGTATGTATTGATCTATGCCATTTTATATAGGAGACTTGAGCATCCACGGTTTTTGGTATCTCTGCAGAGAGGAACCAGTCACCCTCAGATACTGAGAGTCAAAAGTTATATGTGGATTGATTGCAGGGGTTGGTTCCGCTAACCACTACACACTGTTTAAGGATCAACTATTGCTGGAATTATATAGTTCATAGCATTTTCAGGTTGGCTTTATTTACTTAGATATATGCATTTAAGGTTCCTCTATGTCTTTTTATGGCTTGACAGCTCATTTCTTTTTAGCAACTAATAATATTCTCTTGTGTGGATGTACCACAGTTTATTCACTTAATCAACTTCATCTTGATTGGTTCTAAGTTTTGGCAATTATGAATCAAGCTGCTAAAAATATCTCTGTGCAGGTTTCTGTGTAGACATAAGTCTCCAACTCCTTTGGTCAAATACCAAGGAATATGATTGATGGGTCATATACTAAGAGTATATTTAGTTTTGTAAGAAACTGCCAAACTGTCTTCCAAAGTGGCTATACCATTTTGCATTTCCTCCAGCTGGGAATGAGTTCCTGTTGCTCTAAATTGTCTTGAGCACTAGGTGTTATCAATGTTCCTGATTTTGGCCATTCTATCAGGTATGTGGCGGTATCTCATTGTTATTTCAATTTGTGTTTTGTTGATGGTTTGATGTGAAGTGGCTTTCATATGCTTGCTTACCATCTGATACCTTTGGTGAGATGCTTGTTAAGGTCTTTGGCTCATTTTTTAAATTGGGTTGTTTTCTTCAGATTAAGTTTTAAGAGCTCTTTGTGTATGTGGCTTGTCTTATTTTCTTGACATTGCTTTTGCAGAGCAGAAGTTTTTAATATAGTCTAGCTTGTCAATTATTTTTTCATGGATTGCACCTTTGGTGTTGTATCTAAAAAGGCATACTGTACCCAGAGTCATCTAGGTTTCTCCTATGTTATCCACTAGGAGTTTTACAGTTTAAGTGTGATCTGCTGTGAGTTAATTTTTGTGAAGAACATAAAGTGTGTTTAGAGTTATTGTTTTGCATGTGGATGTCTAGTTATTCCAGCATCATTTGTTGAAAAGGCTATCTTTGCTCAATTGTATTGTCTTTTTGCTCCTTTGTCAAAGATCAACTATATTTATAACTATATTTATGGGGGTCTATTTCTCAGTTCTCTGTGGGGTTCCATTGATCTGTCTGTTCCTTCACCAATACTCTCATGATTACTGTTACTTATAGTAAGTTTTTTTTAATTTGACATTTGTTAATAAATTATATAAGTTTCAAGTATACAGTTCTATAATATATCATCTGTATATTGCATCGTGAGCTCACCACCCAAAGTCTAGCCTTTTTCCCCTTTAGAAAAAAAAAATGCAGCTCGCTACCAGCATTCATTTAACATCATGTGTAGGAATGCTACATTTATCTAGGATTTGACTTTTTCAGTGATCGAGAATTACTATACTCTGTAAATGGAAATTCCATTACTAGAAACAGAATGGTGGCAATTTCTCTTTTACTGACAAATTTAATCTATATTTGCTATGATTATAGTAAATTTATTTCTACCATCATATGTCTGTATTTCTATTTAATCTATTTGTCCTATGCTTTTTAAATTTGTTGCTTGCTTCCTTTTTTTTCAGTTTTTTTGTTTGTTTATTCCATAATTTCCCCTCTTGGAAAGTTGAAGTCTTATTTATTTTTTAAGTGATTAGCTTTAAATTTTACTAAGCTTATTTAACTTAACAAAGACTTTAACAGATCTATACCTCCCTACCAAATAATACAAAGACTTTCATGTATTTTAACTACATCGGCACAACTTTTATGACATTGTAGTATATTACATTTATTCTATTATAACCCCACAGACAATTATTAACATTTTATACAGACTATTTATTTAGATTTACAGAAACATTTACCATTTTATATATTCTTGTATCTCAGACTATTCTTTTGGGATGATTTCCTCCCTTTTTGAAGTATACCCTTTGGAAAATTTTTTAGCAAAGATCTGTTAATATTAAATTATCTATATTTACTTGAAAATATTTTAAATTCACCCTTGTTTTCTTGATTGGTTTTTCAAGTTCTTAATTCTAAATTGACAGTTATTTTCTCTTTGCCTTTGAGATTATTATTGTACCTATTTTTGGTTTTCATTATTGATATCAGAAAGTTCTATTCATCTAATATTTCTATATAAGTGATCTACCTTTTTCCTCTGGCTGCTAAGATATCTTTTTTACCTTCTGTGATCTGTTTTATTAAAATATGACTAGTCATTGATTTTTTGTGTTTAATCCTGTTTAATATGTATTATGCTTTCTGAGTCTGAACCACATGTCTTGATTCTGAATATTCTCAGCCATTATCTCTTTTAACTTTGATTTTTAGAAATTCCATTTGGTTCTTTTTTAAATCCGCCTGTTTTTCTTGATTTCTTGCTTCTTCCTTGAATGTATTTATTTCATTTATTTCTTTTGTCATTTTATATGGAACAATTTTATATACTGTATCTGCAATTCCAATACTTGAAGTTTTTGGGTTGAAGTCTCCTTTTTTGTTTTTCTCTTCTAACTCTGCTCATGGTTTTTTACTGTGTTGGTGGTCTCTAAGACCACCCCTAAGTTTGGTGATTTGCAAGGACTCAGAAGATTCACACACAGTCATACTCATTGGTATGATTTATTATAGTGAAAGGATATAACGCAAAATCAGCAAAGGGAAAGACTCATGGAGCAACGTCTGCAGGAAACAAGCCACGAGCTTCCAAGGATCTCTCAGTGGTTCACAGAAATGCACTTAATTTCCTAGCAACAAGTTGTAACAGTACCTGTGAAATATTTTCTACCACAGAAGCTCACTAGGGACTTGGCATCCTTGGTTTTTACTGGGGCTGTTCTGGCATGTGCCAAAATTTTAGGCTCCCAGAAGAAAAGCAGGTGTTTTGTATAAACCACTTGTTTATACCTCAGTTTAGGCATAGAAACCACTCATTATTTAGGCAATGGTGGGAACCCTTCTGAAATCTTAAGTTCCTAGACTCCAGCCAAGGGCCAGGCTTGCAAACTGACCTTTTTAGGGATAGTCTCGGGCTAGCTATATTAACTCTTCTGTACACTTACCTTCTTGTGAGTTTGTTGGTCTTTGTTTGCAATATTTTATTTGCTTGATTTCAATTGTTAAAAATTCCAGAAGCCACTGTTTGTTAACTAGTGTCAGTATCAATTAGGGTGAATTAGGTTTTGCCAAAGTAACAAGCAACCCTAAAACGTATCCATAGCTTTAAACAACAAAATTCTATTTCTCACTATGTCAATGGGGGAAGGAGGAGGCATCTGCTCTAGGTTGCCCTCCCCCTTGGACCCAGGCTAACTGGTACCTCTATTATCTAGTACTCCGTTTTCTGGTTGCATGGCAGACAAAGGAAAGCATGGTAAATTATATAGTGTCTCTTAAAATTACCACTTGAAAGCGACACTTTTCTCAGAATTCATTGGCTAAATAAATTCCATGTTTTATGTAATGATCCTGTGTCTAGAAAGGAGAGCTAAAAATATATGATTAGCACTAAGTAAAATTTATTACAAGATAGAGCTTTCTTTGCTTCACTGAGGGATTCTTGCCCTATAGTTCAGGCCCCCCTAGATCTACTACTGGATAATGAGTAGATAATGATACAAAGAGAATACAAGTACATGTTTTTTTCTTGCCATGTCATTTTAGAGTTTTTTATTTGGTGCTACTTTTTAAAAGTAATTACAAACAATTTTAGCATGTTCTCTGTGGTTCTTACCCCTTACTCTTTCCTCTTCTGCTCTAGTTGACTTTTGCCTCCAGAAAGTGTATTGTTTTGAAGAGGAAAATGTTAAATAATTACATTATTTAGTTACCTAATGAAGTAATAATGTTTATTGTGTTCCAAGGTTTGTAGAGACACACACATATATATGGAATTAATTTGTATTCTGTGTTATTAGAATTACACTAAATTAGCACATTTAACAAGTCAGAAGGATCCCTATAGACACAGATGAGGTAAAGAGATTGTGGTATGTTTTACATTCTTGCTACTACAAAAGTAAAGTGAGGCAAAAACACAGTGGAACAGAGGATGCAGCTCAAACTTAGTCTCTACTTAATTCAGGGATATTATGATACTCTTTTTAAAAAAAAAATCATATGTAATGAAGATGATGATAATTATTCATGGAGTAATAGTGGATGAGCTACCCCTACCCTGGAGAAAAATCTGATAGGACTTTGGGGGAGTAGGGGTGGACAAGGGATTAAAAAAAGACAAGGGGTGAGATTCTTTGGAGAAGGACTGGGAGCCACACTGGGACTGTATAAAGGGATACTTGTGCATGTTTCCTCTCTTCCCTTTGATGGAACTGACCAGCCTAAATAAACCTAGTACATTGCCTCTTCCATCCCATCTCTTTTTGGATAAATAGAAAGCAACCATCGATGGAGGTTTTTGCTTGTGAATCTCAGGTTTTGGGTGTTTTTTTCTTTTTCCTTTACAAAATGTACTATAAAAGAAAAATTGTCATTTTTTTTTCTTTGAATTTTTATGAGTTTGAGCCAAACTGGCAACATATGACAGGGAGCAAGATTTTAAATGCTCTGAAAATAGTCTTATCTTAAAAAAAAATAGAAGCATAAATAACTTCAATCCCTTCATCCTGAGTTAATTACTGTTAACATTTAGCCTATTCATACAAAAGAGATATTTATAATTTTATGCACATTCTTCCACCTACTTTTCTCAAGCATTTTCCTAAGTCATTTAAACCCTTCATAAATACAATTTTGATTTCTATGAAATATCCTATCATGAATGTATAAACATATTTTGTGTGTAAATAAAACAATAAACCTCTATAAAGTTGTTTTTAAGAAATAGAACTTAATGTTCAGAAACATAACTAATAACATAAACCCACAAAGAAAAATCATAATGCCCTCATGGATTTTTTTTAATTGTCAGCAATTTGATTTTAGATTTGGAAAATGAGATGTGGTTTTAAGCCATCCCTGATGTGTGGTGGCCAACCCAGTACCTTTGTAAGTATACTTAAACGATATTTTAGGAAGGAGATGAAGGCTATCTAACCAGAAAATTCTGGTGGTTTCACTTACAAAATATCTAGAATTCGAACAGTTTTCAACTCTACCTGTACCACATTTGATCATTGCAGTAACTTCCTAGCTGTTCTCTGTTTCCACTCTTGTTCCTCTGTACCCTGCTTCTTACAGAATATCCAGAACAATTTGTTCAAACATGAGTCAGAGCACTTTGCTCCTCTGCTCAATTCCCTTCAACTGAGCCCCATCTAATTCAGAGTAAATGCTCAGGTCCTTGCAGGATAGTCTTTCCTGCTTACGCAGCCATATCTTAAAAGTGTTAGGCACACTATTGCCTTATGGCCTTGGGCTGGCTGTTACCTCTTCTAAAATGCTTTTTCCCCAATTGTCACTAGGCCTGTTTTCTCATTTCCATCTTGTATTTGTTCAAATGTAATTTTCCTAATGAGGCCTTTCTTAAATAGCATATTTAAAATCATAATTCCCTGCCATTTATACTCTAATCCCTATTCCTTGCTTCATTACTTTCTATAGGATTTATCCTCCTAACCTTCTCTATAATTTAGCTTTTTTTTACTATTTTTCTCCCCTGTTGCAATGCCAGTTCCCAGAATGCAAAGCTTTTTCTTGGTTTTGTCTATTTCCAGTGCCTAATACAATGGCTGGTCCACAGTTGACACTTAAATACATGAATAAAAGCTTTTCTTCCTGAATAGAAAGAATTATAAAATATTTATTACATAGAAACTATTCATATTAGTAAACTGCTAGCCCAGCATACCAATGTAACCCCTATAGTATTAGAGAAAATCTCACATCCTTTATGGATATCACCCCATTCTAAGTGAACTAGTTTGCAGCACTGAGATTTTAGGAATGAAAGATTTTCACAGAGGAAAACTCTCTTTCCAGACTTGCCCTTGACTGACAAGGAGGATTACATATGGAATTAGGAATTTTCCTTTCCACAGAGGCATAGCATGATACATGATGATACATGGTCCTAGATGTTCAAATAAATCAAATAGGTCCCTGCCCTCCAGATTCTCATTTCTGTGTTTCGCTTTCTGTGATCTTGAGGGAGGATTTTTTTTTTTTTTTTGGCTGTAGCCCCAGTGTCCTGGCATTGACTTTCTAGTTCTCGCTGATACCATGCATGGTAGGGCAAATGCATGGACATGTTGACAAGACGTGAAGGACAAGCTGCATGCCTGTGTAATTTCACAGCTTTGGGAGGCTGATGAGGATGGGATGCAAGATGTGCTGTCCTTCCCCACTTTTTTGCTGTCTCTGAGGAGTATTCCCTTCCCCCATCTCTGGCAGGGCTTCCCCAAGGGCTGACTCTGTCATAACCAGATATTCACCCCACCCCAGGCTGCAGGCTCCTTCCCCTTTACCCTCAGGCTGGCCCAAACCCTCCATATGGTTAGTGAGGGCCCCCTTGTGGTATAGGCAAGAGGAACTGAGGGTGCTGCCCAGACAAGAAGTTTGGCAGCTGGTAGCCCAGTGAATCAAGGTTCACTGTCCCTAGGTAGGTGTGGAGTAGCAGTGACAATAGTTGTGGTTCTGGTCCTAAGCAGGAATTTCTGGTTTGGTTGTCAGTCTGTATGAATGACTGATCTGGAACAAAACCATAGGGCTCAGCCAGGGATGAGTTTGCTAAATGGGTCAGGTCAGGTTGGAAGTCATCGTCAGTCAGTACTTACCCAATCTATCTGGTGAATGCCTAGAGCACTTTCCTTGCACTGTTGCAAATCTCTGCATTTATTTTGTCCTCACCATCTGGTCCTTGCTGCAACATGGAACAAAGCAAGGAGGATTCAACTCAAGCAGCAATTCATTATGATGAAGACTGAGATTTTCGTCTTCCTATAATCAAGATGGCTCTACTTGCAACATTCTCCTTTTTTTTTTCCCTTGTCATTTCATTGACAGATTTAAACTCTAATTTTACCTCCTTTTTATTTTTTTCCCATGCCTATTTCAACCAACAATGCCAATTTCTTTCATGAATCCTTCCTATTCTTTCATTCCTATTTTTAAACCACCACCCTTGTCCTTGTACCTACCTCACTATTTTGTTCTCCAATCCATCATGTACAGGTTTTCAAAGTGTGGTTTCTGAGCTAATAGCATCAGTACCACTTGGGAACTTGTTAGATATGCAAATTCTCAGACTTCCTGGATCAGAAACTTTGGGTGAGGCCCAGCTATTGTAGTTTAGCAAGGCCTCCAGGTGAGAACCTCTGAGCTGCAAGTGAGCATCATAATCAGATTCACCAGCTAAAAACATCATTTCATCAGTTGCCTCTTCAGCTCAGACATCTTGAATGGTTCCCCATTCCTTACAAGATTGAGCTTGATCTTATCAACTACTATCTGCATTTTCTTTGCTCTAGTTGAACTCCTTATTCTTTGGCATATTTATCATGCCTGATTACTTCTTTATACTTTATATCATCTTTCCAAAACTGGCCTAATAATAACACCTGGGGCATTTGTGTAATACATGGATTCTCAAAGCTCCACTGTAGACCCCTGGACTGAACACTTCAGAGGAGGGTTCTGAGGTTCTATAATTTGAATAAGTACCTAATTGTTTCACATCATGAAGCATGTTTAAGAAACATGGCTGTACAGTAAGTGCTTAAACGTTGATTTTTTTAAACAGGTGATTTTTTGATTAAAAGAAACACACAGGAAGAAAAGAGCCTTTGTTAGACACACTTTGTGAACACACATGACAAGAACTTGCTGAATGCCTGAGTCTGTCGAGGGATTCAGAGAGGAACAATCAAAGAAGGCAAATAGCGGGGAGATGCCAGGAGATACTGGCAAGGGGAAAGACAGAAAAAACAGTGCAGGTGGACAGTGCAATTTAAATGACACCCTGCTTCTGGGAGGGGCATGGCACCTTAATGCCAGGTGGTGAGTGGGAATCCGAGTAGTAAGGTGGGCATGTGAGCAGAAATAAAACAGAGATAATGACAATGTAAAAATTCCTTTTATGGTTTCTCACTCTATGAGCTGAGTGATTTTGACATTCATGAACCACCAGAAGCCAGGGAATTGCTTTCTCCCTGAACCATACATTCCAGGAATCCCTAAGAAGGCAGTCTTTTTTAGAATGATATCATTCAGGCCAGTCTGTGTCAATTTCTAGTTGAAACTGAGCCCAGAAAGTTAACAATGTGCTTAACAATGTATATTGCTCTTTATGTTCAGAGTGGAGACCAGGATCCAGGCCTTCTGACTCAAGCTTCCTAGGCCTCTTTGTAAAAAATAATTACGTTAATTTTTAAGAGTCTGTATTTTATGAATCCTGATTTTATCCAAACAAGAACAAGAAATACCTCACTTGATTCCAAATTTTCAAAAATGAGACCTAATTCTTAAAAAATGTTAATAACTGCAATGAATTGAAATAATGATGTAAAAGTAACTGTCAGAGTGGCTGGCATATACTTAGCCTTTAATGTCTCTCTATTTTTCTAGTCTTTAAATTATAATTCAGACCCTCACCTGAAAGTTCATCTTTTTTCGTTGTTTGTATAATTAAGGTCATTAGCTTTGGAGTTATTCAGATATGAATTTGAATCCTGGCTCTGTCATGCACTGTGTGATTTTGTTCATAATTGTTTAATCTCTCTAAACCTTGGTTTCTCTGCCTAAAAAATGGGAATAACAATACCTTGCATGATTGCTCTAAAGAGTAAATGGAATGCTGCTTAAACATGTTTAGCATAATGTCAGACATTTAGTAAATACTTAATGAACATGAGTTATTTTTATAATTGTTTTGCAAGAAAACTTTATCTGATCTATTTCTTCTCATAAAAAGGCAGTCATGGAAAGAGAGTGATATCTGAGCCAACTACTGGAGTTTGAATCTTGGACCCACCATTCAACTACTTCTGCTATCTTGGAAAAATGTTATTTAACTAATCTGTGCCTCATTTCTTATCCCCATTTTACAGATGAAGAGCCTGTATCTAATTTGCATGGTCATTGTGGGGAATGAATGAGTTAATGTATATAAAGTACTTTGTACAGTGCTTGGCACAGCACATAAATACTTAATAACTATTAGCTATCATTAATATATTTCTTCCTTATTGGCCTTGGATTTTTCTGACTTTGAAGAGAGGATTTTTCCTCTTGTCAAGGCTGAACTTTCCATTTTGTTTATTTCTCTGTTGGAGATTGCACCTGATGACCTATACCTCCGGCAAGTCTGTCATTTCATCCCTTCCTTTCTCCTTCTTAAGGTTGTGGAGCCCTTTGCTCAGTGGTCAGAATTAACCAATTACGCATGAAAGTAATGATCAAAAGAATGGGAACAGGAAGAGTGCTGGCAATATATTAGATGTTTAGAGCAATTTTAAAAATGAAGAAAAAGAAGCTTGAGAAAATTTTATTAAAAATAAAGGGGTATTAAAAATGACTTAATGATCTAGACAGAATAGATATGCTAAAATCCTTTGAAATTAGCCCAATTTCCTGGCATGAGAAGGAAATAATATAATATCTTTCTGCTTGTCCAAATATAAGTTCTTTTATCAATTCCTTACTACGATCTATATTTTCAACAAGTAGCTCTAAAAATTCTCATTTTAGTCTACTTGCATATTGATCCAAACCTGTCCCCATTTGTACTTTATATGCTGGTGTTTGCCTTTCTTGGTAAATTGATGTGAGTGCAAACTGATTATCATGCTGGTAGGAATAATTACTGAGGGCCATGCCATTTACATCATTGTAGAGAGCAAATACTTCTAAGGCAATTTTTTAGCATTCTGTTAGAAACAATAATGCCTTAAACTTTATGACATTTTATATTATTCAAAGCACTTCTGTGTGTACAATCCCATTTGCATCTTTTTAAGAAGGCTAAGTGAGATATTTACATTTCACAGATGATGACTGTGAAGTGTGGAGTGGCTGTTACTACTCCAAGGTCACACAAGTTAATAGAAGACCTGGTCTAGAACCCATGCTTCTTGAGCAGTTGGTATGTTGCACTTTCTCCTGGTGAGAATACATAGCTAACTGGGACATAGCCCACTTTTGCTTTAACTTCCAGGAAGCTCAAAGCCAAATGTGAGTGATATCTGCTCTTACCTTCTGTGTATTGGTGTTATTTTTTCCTTAGCCTTGAACTTTTCCCCCATTTTTTCTGACCACAATTCTTTATTCTTACCTATAGTTTATCCTTATTTTATTCTATAGCTACAATAGACTACATTAAATCAGAAGTAGGAGTAAAGATAAGTGTATAAATGTAAATAAAAAAGAAGGGAACCACACATCCTAAAATAAAACATACTTTCCTGAAAAGATCAAACAGCTATGTCTAATGAGGCTGGCCACATTTAGAAAATCCCCATGTTTGGGTTATATATGATTTGATTATCATTTTTGAAAATTATGGTTATTAAGGGGATAACACCTACAATGTTGAATAAAAAGCGTGGTGCTAGATTTTGAAACTAAACAAATCAAAATGACCCTAGTTCATGGATAAAAAAATGGGCTTCCAATGAAATTACCCACTCTTGAGTGGTCTGGTTGCAGAACATTGAATTAAGATAATAGGTTGTGACTTCTGTCCTCCATTCATTATTTAGATTGCCTTTCACACTGGGTAATCTGTCCTCGACCTACTTGCCTACCTTCATTTTCTTCAGTACCCTCCACCCCGACCACGTTCCCATGGGCACCTTACATTCCATGATTTACACACTTCCTTGCCAATACTCACACGGTGTCCTCTGATGGATCCCCTTCACAATTTTCCCTTAAAGGTCCAGTTCATGTCATCTCCCTTAAAAAACTTCCCTTGATTTGGGCTCTTTGTTGGTTTCTCACTCAAGCAGACATTCCTTCTCTATGTTTTGAAGCATTTTGAATATACTACCATATTATAAGAATTAATGGCTTATTCATCTTGCCTGATGGTTTGTAAACTCCTCAAGTCAAGATCTATTTCATGACCATCTGTGCCTTTCCTATGGCCTAGTATAGTGCTTGAGACATAGGAGATACATAGTTTAGCTATGAAAATTAGTGCACCTGGTTGAAATGATGTCCAATGAGTTGCCACATGCATAGGTCAACAAGACATTCCACCAGGTTACAGCTATATCTTGTTCAGAGATGCCTTCCCTTAGCCTCATCTCTGCTCCTTGGGCCACCAGTTACGACAGCTCCTTACCTTTCTTTTTGGTCTTACTTTGATTACCTTTATTCTCAATTTTTCTAATGATAAAGTTTGTCTTATCTCAAAGCCTTGATACCTGCTTTAAAAATTAAGTTTTACTTGTCACTAATAAAAACATTATTTTTTATCTGGCAAAAGGTACAAATGTCAATGTGTTTATCATGCTAAGAATATGTAGATTTTTAGGAAATAAAATATATTCTATAAAATATGTCGGTGTATATATATATATACATATATACATATGTTCATGTACATATATATCATAAAATATGGTTTCTATGATTAGTTACTAAATGTCCAAATTGAGATTCAGCTGAACTTTGAAATTTCACTCTCAATCTGAAATAAATTTGACTCATTCATAGAAAACCTAGAGCTAAAACCTGTTTTGTATTTTTTTAAGTTTATGCCTGTCATCATGTATGCAGGCATTTCTTCATTATGCAAATATTTATCAACTCCAGGACCAGCATAAGTGCTGGGATGTAAAAATAAATGACAATGCCTCTTCTCAAAAAGCTGGAAAAGGCACAGCAGACCTGAATCTAGGGTGGAAGGAAGCAAGGGCCAGATGGGAAGGACAGTGTGAACCATGCTCGTGGCATGTTTTTTTCCTGCCACGAGCTGGGAATCATTAAAGGTTTTTAAAGCAAGATAGAGACATGATCCTCTCTCTATTTGCACTTTAAAATGGCTCATTAATTCTTTGGGAAAAAAATAAATAGTGGGGCATAAGCAAATGAATCATTGTTAAAGGCTAGGAGTGAAATAGTGTGAGCTTTAAAAAAAACCGGCAAATTAGGGGTGGAGAGAAGAGGATGGAGTCAATGGATATGTGGTAATCAATAAAATGGCATCTTTAATTGAGAAAGGTGGAAAAGAAAAAGAACAATGGTAGGTTTCTGGCTTGGAAACTGTGGGAGTGCCATTTATGGGAATAAGGAATACAGAAGATGGAAATAAAAATCCAGATGTAAAAGCAACTAGCTCTCAGAAATAGCTATGTTTTCAAGTGAAATTAAAGTCCCTTTAATGATTATTTAAAGTCAAGATCCTGAAAAGACTCTAAGCTGTACTTCTAATTGGACTGCAGAAGAGAGTGCATCATGTTTCTTTGGCCAAGCTATATTTTTCATACTTTGATCCTTAGATACAACTACACTGCTTGGGTGAAAAGCTGAGGCTAACCAATGGCTTGGGTCCAGCCATTCTGAATTGCAGTGTGTTATGCTGCTTGAGTGTCTGAAAACATTACTGGTTAGTTGGAAGCATTAAAATATATTTCTTCAAGTTCAGTGTTTTAAATCCCTTGCTCCTATTACTGGTCAAGCATTTTGGAAATATATGTCACACAAAGTGCAAGTTGAGTAAGAGAGTATGAATGAAATAATAGCATTAAACGAAAAACTTCCTCCATAGAAAGACTTTTTAAAAGAAAGGGTTTATTGAGACAAATGCAAGCCAGAAAAGTTCCAGGTCCTGAGGCATGAATTCTAAACCAGTGGTCTCCAAACTTTTTTGCACCAGGGACTGATGCTCCTATAAGAATCTAATGCCTGATGATCTGAGGTGGAGCTGAGACCATGGTGATGCTAGCGCTGGGGGTGGCTGCAAATACAGATGAAGCTTTGCTGGCTTGCCGGCCACTTACCTCCTGCCATGCAGTCCAGTTCCTAACAAGCCACAGACCAGTACTGGTCCGCAGCCCAGGGGTTGTGGCAGCCAGTTCTAAACCCCAGCAGCACGGCTAGGTAAAGTAGGCAACAGGTGCGTCACTGAGGAGTTGACTAGTGCTTTTGTACATTATGTTTGGGGGAAGAAAGATGTAAATTGTTTTGAAAGAATTTACTTTAGCTACAGAAAAGAGCAGGTGGGAAAAGATGAAGCAGGGTCTGTGCTATTATAGAAGCACTATCAGTAGGGAAGAAATATTTACTACTTTTGACTGGTTATAGGCAACAGTCCTGAAAGTTCATGCATGTGCAAACATGTGGTAGGTCTAGTGGTAGACTAATGGAAGCCTAGAGATTGTTTCCCAGTTCCAACATACATTCAAGAATGTGGGCAATCTTTTGTTAATTGGCCCACAGCTATTAACTGGTTAATTATTCCTGTGTCTTTCACTCTCTCTGGCTGCTGTAATTTCATTTAGAACATCTCAGGATTTTTCTCTGGTCAACAGTAATAGCTAAAATGTGTTGAATATATACTATATGCCTGGTGCAAGTCTAAATAGTCTCAATCTTCACAACACCTTGTGGAGATAAAGACTACTGTATTACTGTGATATTTTGCTGATAGGGAAACTGAGTCACAATTTACCCAAGGTTCTCTACTACTAAGTAGTTCAAGCCAGTATATAGCCTGATACCAGATCCTTAATCATTACACTCAATATATTGAATATGACCCTCTAATGAAAATTAAAAAGCCAAAATATATCCTGATGGATATTGACTCATTTTGTTATGAAAATTCAAGGAAAAAAAATTCAGCATATGTTGTACAAGGGGCAATAAGTAAATGTTAAGTACAGTTAGTGACAAAACTAGGTTATTTATAAAAATTCCAGTATCTGTGTTATAATTTTAGGATCATTAATTGAATCACAACATTTTAAAGCTTGAAGGAACTGATTGTTTTAATTACAGTTTACTTAATATTTGTCCATTTGGGGAATAATTTGTCCATCACTGATGGTTAAAATATTACTTATGAAGGTTGTGGATCTGTTGCCTGCTATTTATTCACAATGAGGACCAGGAGCACCAATAAACTAAAATAAATACCCCAGGAATTATACCTTTGGATGATAGAGAGTACCCTCAGACCCTTAATCTAAAATGGTTTCTGTCTGACATGACCCTTCTTGAGGCTCCAATTGGAATGAGGTACAGTTAGGGTGACCAAAGCTCCTGGTTTGCCAAAAAACTGGTTTTAGCACAGAAAATGTCACATCCCAGGAAACCTCTTAAGTGCTGGGTAAAGACTTAGACCTGAGTGAACCTGGCCAGTAGCTTGGTCTGTCTTTACAGATAAAAGTGATCCAAGTCTTGGTGAGATACCAGGAAGTATTTCTCTCTGATTTCTAGAACAGTAAATAGAAATCAAAGAGAGAGAAATACTTCCTGGCATCTTACCTTTCCCCTCAGCTTCCTTATTCTTTCTAGTTTATGAAGTTCTCTGTCAATTCAAGCAAAGATCTAAGCCGCTCCTTTACGTTTCTAAAGTCATTAACATTAGCATGTTAATTCTCCCAGATTTTGCTTTTAAGTGCTTCATTCTCAGTTCTTAAAGATATTTCAGAGAATTAGGGCAGGTGCGTTAGGTAATTTTGTAAGGGTAGGCATGTCCTTATGCGTGGAATCACATTGTAGTAGCACTTAATACTTTTAGGACTCTTAAGGGAAGAGTTTCAGAACAGACAGTACCTGCTCAATTGCCTCTCTACAGCTCTTCCCTTCCACTTCTCCCAAGATCCCCACCCTATTCTTTCCATGCTATTGACCCTCCTTTATGCCTTGTTAACTGTAGGACAAACTAGGCTACTCTCAGCATTAAGAGAATCAATGAGAGTTTTAAAGGACTGAAAACAACGGAACCAAGAACACGTAGGTTTAACTGCAATTTTAAGTGACAAGGCAAAAACTGAATGGGCTCAGGTTGAATTACTCTTGAATATCTAGGAATAAAGAAATCTCTTTCATAATCAAGAGCTTTTCTTGTTTCTAGTGCTGTCTGAGTGCCTTTAGAATTTTAGTTACCTCTTTGTCCATCTATTCTCAGAGCTGATATTTTCAGGAAGAGGCAAAGTAGAGGACAGATGCTCCAGAATTATGAAGACAGTGCAGCCAAATAGACAGACTAGATAGGAGTGTGGAAGCAGGTCCAGGGGAGTTTAAATTAAGAGCAAGGTGGGTAAAGTGTTAAAAGCTTGGGAATTCTAGATATTGGGATATATGCTGTTTGGTGTTTAAATGTGTGTTTGTAATGAAGATGATAATTAACATGGTGTATAAGAAAAAAATTGAAATCAGATGGGCAAAACTCTAAAGTATGTTCAGTATGTGAAGGAATTCTAATTATAAGCACGTGAATTGCTTGTAGTTTTAAGCAAAAGTATGTTTTGCAGCATAATAATCTCTCTATATATCAAGTTAACTTGGTTGCTTTTTGTGATTAGCACAGTAAATTCTATTTGTGTGTGCTCTCTATACATTTTTATTCACGTATCATAACCCTTTATTTACATTTTGAAGCAGCATAGCAGGAAATCCTCAGAATTTATTTTAAACAGCATACATCTGTAATGCTGGGCATTGTGCTGAACATTTTACAAGTATTCGCTTATCTAATCTTGACAACAATCCTCTGATGTACTGTTATGAAACCCATTTTACATATAAGAAAACAAGACACAGGCTAAATAATACAGACCAAACAAAACAATGAGTAAGTGGAAAAGGGATTTGAGCCCAGGCAGTTTGCCTGCAGTGTTTGTGCTCTGCTCATAAACATTAAGTTGCCGTGCCTCTGAGTAGGACCAATGTCCAGTTCCTTAGTCCTCAACGGAGGAGGATCAGCACTAGAAGTGGGAGATGGTTGTTCTAGGGCTGAGACTTTGTAGATTAACAGAAAGAAAGGAGGCAAATAAAATATAATAAAAAGAGAACAGATTTTTTAAAAGCCCAGTAGTCCAGGGTACTATGTATAATGCTTTTGTAGAAAGAGTTAACTACCATTGGAAAATTGGGGGTGTTACTTAGTATTTACAAAACCATTTCTAAGAAAAAGGCTTGAAATTCTGTCATGTAAATCAACCTAAACTATCCTTCAGTTGCCTTTAGTCCAGGGAAGTTTTATTCACAGGCATAATGATGATTCTGAGTCAGCAAGAAACTCTCCCCTCTTCCTACCCCACACATATGAATATACATTCATATATACAACTTAATAAAGTAGAGATATTTGTGCCCCACTCTAAAACATTTCTGTAAATATCAAGTTAAAGATGTTTTAATGCATCTTTGTATAAATATTATATTTGTGCATTTTTTTAATTCCTTGATTCTTTCTAAATGACACTCTGAACTGATATTTTATAAAGTATAATGCCTAATATCTTAGTCTTATAAATTCACTTGTACCAATCCATCTAGCTTCAACAATGATCAACATTCCACCACTCTTGTATCATATGTACCTCCATCCACTTTCTGATTATTATTATTATTACTACTATTATTTATAGATTTTAATGTAAAAGGTATATACATTGATTGAAATGTATACATTTTAGCTATACAGTTTTGACAAATGTATGTATACATGTAACCCACATTTTATAATACTATAGAGTATTTCCATTTCACTAGAAAGTTCCTTCTCAGACAAATCCCCTACCCCTTATGTAGCTGGAATGACTCACAAAGATCTCTACCATATACTACTATAGAGTCGCTCCTTCCACATTGAATAGGTTGATCAGATAACCCAAAAGGATACTGTAGAGTGTATTTTTAAAAATATTGCAGAATTCATCTTGCTCTCTTTTGGATCACTTGTTCTGAGTGAAGCCAGCTGCCAAGTTGTGAGGACACTGAAGCAGTCTTCTAGAGAGATCCATGTGGCAAGGAATTGAGGTATGCTGCAACAATCAGTAGGAAACCAAGGCCTTTAGCCAATGCCTGTGTGAATGAACCATTTCAGAAATGAATCAACCAGTCCTGTCAAACTGTCAGATTACTGCAATCCTGGCCAATGTTCTGATTTTAGTCTCATGAAAGACCCTGAACCAGAACCTTTGGGTTATGAAACTCCTGAATTTATGACCCACAGAAACTATTTGATAATAAATACTTGTTATTTTAAGCTCTTAAGTTTGGGGTAATTTGTTATGCAGCAACAGATACTTCTATACCTCTACTATCTGTGTTCCAATGTTTTATCTTATTATTTTGCCTATTCTAGAACACACTTCATGTAAACGAAATCGTACTGTGTGTCATTAATAACTGATTTTAAAACATAACTTTATTTTTAATAGTTTGAAGCTTTTCATGAAAATTTTCTAAAGAAATTATTTGTTCACTGAATTACCAAAAAAAACATCCAATGGAGAAACACTTTGTAATTGATTTAGCGATTTCTTATTTAGATATGCGTATGTGTGTGTTGGCTTGTTCCATTATTTATCCTTTTCATTTTTTTTTTCTTTAAGAAAAATACTTATTACTCTTAAGGAATGTTCTTTTTGAACTATCTCATACAACTTATGGTCCCACTAGGACCTAGCTCAGGGCTTTGGACCAGGAGGTGCTCAATAAATATACAATAAGCAATTATATAATTAAATCAGATGGTTATTGCCAACCATTTCAATTGGATCAGATTGTGTGGTCTTTCCTACCTATGCTGCAATTTGTCATTCATGATTTCTGACCTGTAACCCATAACACATAACAAATAATAACAGAAGTAGGTGTTTGACAGCTTTCTGTAGTAATCAAAAGCAGCCGGGACAGTGTCTTGCATCACTGAAGCACATATTTCACTTACCACCTGCACACTTTGGCTAATAATTCTGCCCTCAGGTATGTCAAAATTAAGTCACAAAGACAGGCAAAACACAATCTCTTTTTTTCGTAATCCAAGTTTTACCAACCTTCCTGAATAACGATGATTTGTTTTGGAGAACATATACACTGTTTAATTTCAAAGATGTCAAGATAAAAAAATCTAGATCTATTGTATCTAAAACCAGCATGGGATGTGAAAACTCTATTCTATAACAAAAATTTTGAAAGGAGACTCTAGTTTGTTATTTAGGAGACAGAGTTATAATTGTCAAATTCTGCTGTTAGCAATGATGACTTCTTGGCAGCCCCTAAGTCACCTTCTCACAGAGCTGAGAGACCAGTTTGAAAGTAAATCTTTGCATCAAGTTACAAGTGAATCATGAATTTAAAACATTGGGAGGATAGCCTTTCATAGACATTTTTGAAAAGCTGAGCTCACCTTGAATTGATTTTTCTTTATCGTTTCTTGAGTATGTTTCTCTTTTATTTTTTATTTATGTATAACTAAAAGTGATCCCTATTCCTTGGACCCCAGTAATTAGGGAAGTAGAATGTAGAAAGCAGTATGTAAATTCTCAAGCCTCAAACTATGATGGAGACATGCCAAAAAGAAGACATGCCAAAAAAAAAAAAAAATCAACTTGAAGGGGCTCCCACTGGCTAACTCTGATAACAATTGAAATAACACAATTAACAATGACAATAATGAATTATAATCCATGAATAAAATAAGAATCCCTGGGTCCATGCTGATATAAGTAAATCATTGAAAAATAATTAACTGAAGACTAAGGAAAAGATATGTATTAAGTAGAATTCTTAGTAATAAGTATAGAAAAAATGATGAAAATAGAAAAATCATATTTGTCAAAAACCACAATAATAATTGTTTTAGGCAAGAATCATCAAAGGATGCTAAAATTAGCATATGAAAGTATTTACACAGTGTCAAAGTCTCTTCCTACAAGATATGTATTAGTTATAAAGGAAAAAATAGTAACATTACGGTACAGAAACCTGGCAGATACCACTTTAACCAAGTGATCAAAGTTATCCTCAGCATTAGAAAAACAAATTGATACCATGTGCCTTCTAATAACCTCCATGAGGAGGATACATCATTTCTGTGGCATTCTTGTCAAAAAAATGAATAGCCTGAATTTAGTCATGAGCAAACATCAAACGGAAATGAGGAGATTTCCTTCAAACCAGTGGTCCCCAAACTTTTTTGCACCAGAGACCAGTGTTCCTATGAGAATCTAATGCCTGATGATCTGAGGTGGAGCCGAGGTGGTGATGCTAGCGCTTGGGGAGTGGCTGTAAATACAGATGAAGCTTCACTGGCCTGCCCCTCACCTTCTGCATGCCTTGGGTTCCTAACAGGCTACAGACCGGTGCTGGTCTGCAGGTCCCTTTGTTGGGGACCCTTGCCTCAAACTATAGGCCTATACTCTTCAAGACTGTCAAGGTCTTAAAAGATAAGTGGACTCTTTCCAGCATGGCACAAGTCATGGGCATTTCTCGGGACAACAGGCACAAGTGCCACAAGACCAGGGACAAGCAAAAGTGAAAATATTAGCTGGGCCATCCTGCTGCCAACTCTAAGATTGGGCCCTGTGTCATACACACAATCTTGTGTGTGTGGAGGTGACAGGAAGTGCAGTGCCTTGAGGCAGGGTCATTGGGACCTTCTCCTGGGGCTCCTTTCCGAGTGGATGTTGTCTACAGTGCATCCAGTGACAAACAGGCCCGCACCCAGACTCTAGGAAAGGACTGCATCGTGCTCACTGACAGCACACGCTACCCACAGAGGTACCAGTTCCACTCTGCATGGCCGCCTGATAAAGAAGGGATTTTAAACAAAAAACAATAAAAGAAAAGTCAGAAAAAATATGACGAAGGGGAAAAAAAATGCCAAAACCAGCAGTCTCCTAGGGGAGCAGTTGCAGCAGGGTGAGCTTCTTGGCATGCATCGCCGCAAGACCGGGCCAACGTGGCCAAGCAGATGGCTGTGTGCTAGAGGGCAAGGAGCTGGAGTTTTATCTGAGAAAAATCGAGGCCCAGAAAAGCAAGAAATCCTCACTATCCTTCCTTAGTTCAAATAATAAAGGTGTTTCTTGTTCTAAAAAAAAAGACCAGTGGAGGGTATGTGGAAATTCTATGTACGAATTTTGCAACTTTGTGTACGTCTGAAATGATTATGAAATAAAATGTTTAAAAAAAAATTTTTTTTTAAACTCCTTACCTTTTTTTTTTTTTTGTCTTATAAGCTTAGTATTGTAGTGGTAATCGGGTTGAAGATGTGCTAACAGAAGTGACTGGGCTACCACAGATGAAGTTACCCTGATCTGAATTGCTTCCTGGGTCATGAGGAGAATTCTATTAAGCCCCAACATTACAGAACAAGCTTCAACCTGTGGGTCAGAAAATGATTTCAACTTCCACCGAGATAAAATCAAGTGAAATCACGTGAAAAAGGCATTCTGTCTGAATGTAGAGGGAGAAAAAAGCATTGACACCCATTTGGCCTCTCAACTTATAGCTTCTTGTCAAGAGATATTGCCTCTGCGTAGCTTTCGTGGGCAAAAAGTACCTGACTGGCTTGGAATAAGTATTCTCTATTATTATTTGTTCTGATTGTTACTGTTATTTTGAAAGCTCCGGGCCATCTACTGGTGCCTTTGTAAGGCCAAAACAAGAGCTTCCTGGGCCACCTAGTTCAGGGAATTGAGTAACACGGAGATTCAAGAGTGGATCTACACACACACCGATACTTCAAAGATTTAGGAAATAAAGAGCTTCCTTGCGTCTCATTTCATACTTTCTCCCACCCTAATCTCACTCATCTAAGGGTATCTTTGGAACAAAAAACATCCTGCCTTACAGCTGAGGGAAAAGAATTTGCTAGGGAGGAGCAGAGATAACCTTTCATCTGAGGACAGGGCATTTTTGTTTGAAGTGGAACTGGCTAACTGCCTCTTATCCTATGTCAACTGATGACACCATTTGCAAGCTCTAGAAGCTGCCAGCAACACTAAACAGTTCAAACCTCTGCGTTGCTGGACTTGGGGGCATCTCCAGGTTGCACAAGAGGTCACTGAGTGTCATTTTGGAAGAATTTCCTCAGCAAAATTTTTCCATTTCAATTTAAAATTTTTAAAAATTAGTGTAGAACTTGAAAATTTTATTGCGTGTTAATGGCAATGTGGCTAAGTAAGAAAATATGAATATTTTTTAAATTTTAAAAATAGATGGAGCAAGTAGGCACAATCTTGATCATCGTTGATTCTGAGTCATGAATAAACGAGTGTTCATTGGACCATTAACTTACATTTTTTAGTGTATTCTTGAAAATGTTCATAACAATTTAAAAGAAAATGCAAAGGGGTGATTCTTGAAGAAGGTATGTAAGGAAGGCAAAGAAGTATGATTTCTAAGGCTCCCCAGGTTACTTTCCAGAGCAAGACTGTTTCATACTGAAGACTATGGAGCACCTTGCCCTGCTTGTGTGAACTGAGATAGATTACCTAAATTCTCTGAGCCTCGTTTTTATTTATCACTTGTTTTAAAGTCACTTATATTTTTAGGAAGTGGCAAAAATGTCATGAAATCCAACAATGAGAAGGAATAAAATTTTTAAAAGATTAGAACTCTCATTTGAGTCTTTACCCTATTGCTTAGACCAGAAATTTAATTATATCTTAAGCATTAAGTGAAAAGCTGGTTTTTAGGTTAAAAAATTTTTAAATATAAGAAACATCTTGGAATTTATTATAAACAATATAATAATAATGACACAATATGTAATACTGTGTATAACATAAAATAATACAAATAGCATATAAATAACTATCATTATTCCTATAGATTATTATAATTGTTAATTATAAATAAACAAGTATGATAAATATTGATACCCCACTACCATGATACTATTGATATTTCTATGTACAACTGAAGAAACAGCAATTTGCCATGTGACTCTCAGCCTTCTATCAGTTGTTGTTTTAAAACAGGCTGAGTTATATTATGGTAACAAATCTTACTTGCTTAATCAAGCTGTCCTTTGTGTCTTTCATGTTACCAGGTCTCCTGAAATGACTGTAAACACATAGGTGTCAGACTGCCACACAGGGAGAAGAGAAAACTGAAGGGTCATTTGGCCCAGAAATAGAATGTAATCCCTTTTAAACATCAGCTCACTATCTAGAACTATTTACAAAGCTCCATTTAACTGCAAGGAAAGTGAGAGTGAGGCATGGCCATTAAGTGAGCAGTAAATTTCTCTGACACAAGTGGATATATGACAAATAAAGCTCAAACATCTGAATGTGATGTCACTTCTCGCTGGGAAGATCTAAAAAGTTTGGAAAAGAAACACCTTTTTAATTTTTTTTTTTTTTTGCTGGATCTTCTAGAATGAATAATAGTTTCTGGAGAAGCAGTGTTAGGAGTGGGATGTATAGTGCAGATGAAGGAACAGCACAGAAATAATAAAGTACTAAATGTTCTATTTTGCTAGAAAGGCCAGGCCCTCTTAAAAGTTCTGGGAATGAAGTCTGGAAATCATAATTTAATTATATAGAGCCGTATATACCATGCTAAGGGGTTTATAGTATAGAAAGTTTTTGAAACTTGAATTGATATTATGAAATAGGAAGGTATAGTTGAACCATGCCATGCTATATATGAGGATTCCTCAGACCCAGGAAAGAAAGTGACTTGCTTAGAGAGACTACCAGGATTAAAATTCACGATTCCTGATTTCAAATTCAGGTTTTGTGTAGCTATCCCATAATCATGACATGATTTTGGAAGATTAATCTGGTAGTCATACACAAAATGGATAAGATGGTGGAAAGTCTAGAGATGGGAAAATAAACTAAGGGAATATTATATATATTTTTTTAAATGAGAGAGAAAAGACTGAACTAGGTCAGTTATCAAGAGGTAAGGAGGAATATGTCATTGGCGTGAGAAGAGTAACTTCCCGGGGGAGTGTGAAGTGGGTAAAAGGGATCGAATATATGGTAGCTGAAAGAAACTGGACTTTGGGTGGTAATCAACACCATGGAATATACAGATTTGAAATTATAATGTACACCTGAAAATTACATAATTGTATTGACCAATTTTATCCTTATCAACTTTATTAAAAAAAAAAAGAAAGAACCAGAGTTCTAGAAAGTTTGGCCTACCTGAAGTCACAGTTGCAGTTGAGTTAAGTGTTCAGAGGTCTTTCTCTTATCTGATTTTGGAAAGATGATGATGGGAAGATAGCAAACTCTAAACAGACATAAGATGCCAGCAATGTGGACAGCAGGAAGGTGAAAATATAGGCCCAGAGCTCTAGATTTGTTTAAGAGGTTTCTTGTAGAAATTTATATTTTTGGTAGCCAAGTATCTCACTAATTTATTAATGCTTTCCACCCTCAGTAGTAGCTATTTAAAGCCCTTTTTGTTCTCTACATTATGTAGATGTGTACCTAGAAAATATAAGTAAATACAGAAAACATAAGTAAACAAATATGACATATATTGAAAATATAAGTAAAAATTTATATATTTTGTGTGTGTATATGACCTTTTTAATGTATTGCTATACTTGGTTTGCTAATATTTTGTTGAGGATTTTTGCATCTATGTTCATTGGGGATATTGGCCTGTAATTTTTTTTTTTGTAATGTCTTTGTCTGGTTTTAGAATCAGAGTCATGGTGGCCTCGTAAAATGAGCTACTCACTTTGGACTTTGCTGTTCTTTTTCTAGTTCCTTTAAGTGCAAGTTTATATTGTTTATCTGCCATTTTTCTTGTATCTTAAAATAAGTTTGTATCACTACAAATTTCCCTGTCCCATAGATTTGAGCCATTGTATTTTCATTTTCATTTGTCTCCAGGTATCTTTTGATTTCAACAGTTATCTTAATCCAACTGGAATTTTGATATATTTAGAAATTTAATTTAAGCTTAATTAAATTAAATTTTGATTTTAATTTTTTTTTGTCAAAATATCTTCTATTGGAAAACTCATTCTTTTCTTAATGTTTTGAAAAATCACCTATATTATATATCACCTCATATACATCTGGGACTATTTCTAAACTTTCTTTTCTGTCCATTGCACTGTCTGGCTGTCTCTTTGCCAGTCCTACTCTATTGTACATAGAGTTGGACTTTGCATGACGATCAGCATGCATAATATGGGAAAGGATCAGGCATTGGGTTCAAGCTTACCGGGGTTTGAATCCAGATGTATGTAATATAGTATGTCCATTGGGAAGTGTATTAACCCTCTGAGTCTCAATTTATTCATTGAAGAATGACAAGAATTATTCCTAACTCAAAGAATTACTCTGAAGGTCAGGGAAAATACCAGTAAAGCACTTACTGGTTTTCGGTACACAACAGATTCTCCAGGAGGACAGTTGTAATTACCATTGAGTGATAGTGAAAACAGGTGAAATCTGTAAGAGACCAGTGGAAGGCCCAGGGACAGAGCTTTGAAGGATACTTACATTTAAAAGAGTGAATGAAGGAAAAGGAACTTTTGAAGATAATAACAGAAAGGTAGGGGAGTAGGAAATGGAAGCCTAAAGGAGGAAAATATGGGTAGTCAATAGTGTCAGTGTTTTATATAAGTGAATAAATATAGGTGCTGTGAAGAAGCTAGTGGTTAGCATGTTACTGCTATTAAAATGATGATTTCAGAGATATGTCTGAGCAGAAACCCAACTATGTATTAGGAAGAGTGTCATGGTTAGCCCCATTTACTTGCTCTTATCAACCTGTTTCTTTTAGCTAATACCACCTGATAACTTCATCTGCTATAACTGCTTGTGAGAAGCCAATGTCAATTCAAGGTCAACTGTCATCAAATTGAGAGTCTTCCTGCCTTTTTTAACTGTAATATTTGGTATCTTTTGGTTTGAATTAACTGCTTAAATATCTATTTTAAAAAGCTATATCATTGCAAATATAACTATATAATATTTTCTATAAAAATGCTTAAAATTATTTTAAATATGAATATCACTGATTCAACTCAACCACTTCTTAAGCTAGATTTTCTGCCACCTCACCACTTTTGTCATAATGAGTTTCTTTGTTTAGTTATCTCTGTTGAGCAGTGTTTATCCCTCTGAAGAAAAAGAGATCCTCTCTAGAACAATTCCATGAGCCAAACTTCTAAAGGCAGATTAACATTGCAGAGTCATTGAATGATAACTGATGAACCCTCGAGCACACTCTCATTATTACATGTACAGTTTTACCTATGATTTAACTGTGCTGAGGGGAGAAACAAGGCTGGGGAATCCTCTGCCACCGCTGAGAGTTTCCTTTGTGGAATGAGACAAAGGTAAAAATCAATCAAGATGTTATATATTGTGAGAGACACAGGCTTTAATAGTATCACTGGAATCATGTTTAAAAGAATTTTTTCACGACAAAAAGGTTTATAGGGACACCTACTAAAGAAATAAAGATCTCACCTCCTTTAGTCAGGACCTGTGTCCCTTCCCCTTTGAGTCTAGCATATTTCAAACAGTTTCTTTAAAGTAGAGGTTAACATCTGGTTAAACAAAGTAGGGAAACCCAGAGTCCCACTCAATGGCCTCCTGCATGCCACCAGATTTTGCAGACCTCAGTTTGAAGATGAATATACGTGATAATATCTTTTTTCTCTAACATTTTATGATTGTTTTAAACAAATTAATTTCCTGTTTTGAGTTTATTAAAGCTTGAGAGAATTGCAAAGATGAAAAATAAACCAATGTAATGTTTTCTCTATATATTCAAGGCCCTGTTTCAGTGCCACTCCCTTTATATAGCTCTCCTTGACTATCTCGGCTAAAATAAATCACCAATATTTAATTTTCAAATTTTATATCATAGTCACCTAATTAGCCTGTTAAAAATGCAATGTGAATTCTCAGGCCTGAAGTAGAGTCTAGGACTCTATATCTTGACTTGCACACTATATGATAATGATTCAGTAGTCAGGACCACACCAAGAAACTTTGCTGTATATTTTGAAGGGTGTTATTTCTTTTTAGTCTATATTACACACTACATGGGTTGCCTAATGGTCTCAGAATGGCTTGTCTTTATCGGTCTTAGCTTACACATGTGGCCAAAGAAAGGACATTTCTATACACCAAGGTTTTTCAAGCTGGAAAGGTGGTCTATGTTGGTGAACACATACAAATAAGGAAGTAGCAGTAATCATTCATCTCCTATCCTCCCATGCCATGGCCCAACACAAGACCTTATCAAGGCCCAGGAATCCTTCTCCCTCAGGGGAACAAACATTGGTGACACCTCTGGAGTTACACAGTGGGGCTATGGCATCATCTGAACAAGAACCAGCCATAGCACCAGTGTAATGGCAGATGGTCTTGAGGTTGGGTGAGCCGGTTCAGAACCTATTCTATAACATGATTCTTTTACTTCAGTGATTAAGACTTTTAATAAATGATCTGTGTCTGTTTTATAGGAGTCTCTGCACGGTATTCAATAAATATTTGTTAAATAAAAGAGAATAAAGAAATGTTACTTTGGAATGGTAAATCAAACATATGAGTACTCTGAAACCAATTCCAAAATGAGTTTGGAGGAAGTGACTATGATTAAATAACTATTTTCATATATGCTCTGTTCTTTCATTTGTAAATGGAATACTGTGATGCTTGTCCACTATATATTATTTTTTTAAACCACAAAATATTTTAAGACTCTCCATTATGAGTATTATATAATTTTTTACGTTATTAATAAGCTTTCACTTTAAAATTTTTTACAGTAAACCTATTCAATTCAATGCTGTACGTCACATGCAAGCTTATACAGCATAATAAACTTAGAGACTGCTTCTTATATTTTGCTTGAAAAGTATAACATTAGATATTTTTTAACTCAAACTTTAAAGTAATTAAGGACTGTGGGAGACCATGTAACAATTTTTAAAGACATTTGTGTCAAGCCATGGTTTTCTCTGTTTTCTCATCTAGAAACTAGAGTTAATACCTACCTTCCAAGAGAGTTGAGGATAAAATAAAATAATTTCTGTAATGTTTACACCTTGGCCCATTATTACGTTAAGAGGCAAAGGCAGATACACTGAAATGCTGAAATGAAATTGCTACCAGAATATGAACTAATAAAATCATTTTGAAATTTGCTTGTTGCTTTGAAAATATGAATCTCAACCTTTCAGGAAAATGTACAGTATGTAAATCATTGTACAATTGTATTCTGAAGAGCTTTACAAAGTGATAATAATTTTTATTGTCTTATGCCACCTTGTGTCTTAACCAAGTTATTACAACCCATAATTGTGACTAAGGAAAAATCAGAGCTAATGTTTATTAGATATTTTTCTGAGTCGGGCACTGTTTTAAACCTTTTATACGTGCTAATTAGCTAATTAACGAATTCAACAAATATTTGCTGAGCAACTGCTATGTACCAGAAACTTTTATGTTATGTGATTTTATCATCATGACATCAGGTAATTTTTAATGTTCTTTCCATGAGACTCAGAGATATTAAGTGATACACTCAAGATCATACATATAACCAGAGATGGGAAAACAGGTATTTGAATCAATTACTTCTCTCACTGCCTCTGTAGTATATCTTGGCGAATCTACTCTATTTATGTAGCTATTTTTCTATTATAATATAACAAATATATTCCAATATAACAATTTTATCAATTAACCTTTATCACCATCTGCTTAGACTTGATAACATACCACTTCCTGCGAACTATAAGATCCTTGAGCAGTATAATACCATTTACACCTCCATCCTTTGTACTATTGTTGTCAAATACTTTATATCTAAATACATCATACACCCTATAATACAATGTTATAATTTTTACTGTAGACAATCATTTGGTCTCCCATCCAAGTATTAACCACGTCTGACCCTGCTTAGCTTCCGAGATCGGTCGGGATCAGGCTTGTTCGAGAAAGTATTTTCTAATTTCATTTTTTTAATTTCTTTTTTTGACCTATCGATTATTTGGAAGTATGTTATTTAATTTTACATACTTGTGAGTGTCCCAGATTTCTTTGTTATTAATTTCTATTTTCATTTCATTGTGGTCAGAGGACATACTTCATATTAATATTATTCTTTTAAATGTTTTAAGGTATTTTTTAGGACTAACACATGAGGTATTTGGAGAATGTTCTATGCAAGCTTGAGAAGAATGTATAGTCTGCAGTTGTTGGGGGGAGTGAAAATAAGGGTCTGTTAGGTCTCATTGGTTTAGAGTGTGTTCAAGTTGTCTGTTTCTTGCTAATCTTCTGCCTAATTGTTCTGTCCATTATTGAAAGTAAGGTAGTAAAGCCTTCAATTGCTGTTGTTGAACTGTCTATTTCTCCCCTCCTTTTGATCAGATTTTACCTTGTGTGTTTTGGTGCTCTGTTGTTAGGTTGCATATATGTTTGTAATTGTTATATATCCCTGAAGGATTGACCCCTTAGTCATTAGAGAATGTCCCTATTTATCTCTAGCAACTATTTTTGTTTAAATATTTTATCTGATATTAGTATAGCCATTTTACCTTTTGTATGGTTGCTGTTTACATGACATATTTTTTTCTGTCCTTTCCTTTTATGTCTTTGAATCTAATGATTTTCTCCTATAGACAGCATTTAGCTGGATCTTTTTAAAAATCCTCTCTGACCACCTCTGCCTTTTGATTACGTATACTTTTCTGCCTCTATTGAAATGAACAGTTTTTTTTTTTAGTCTGTTGGTATGGTGAATTGCATTGATTGATTTTCAAATGATAAACTAATCTTGCATTCCCATGTTTTAATCCATTTGGTCATGATGTAGTTTCATTTTCAATATCTCTTTAGTGCATTTTCTAGAATTTTAATGAGTATTTTTGCATCTGTATTTACAAAGAATATTTGTTGTTTTCCTTTATTATAATGTGTTCATCTGATTTTACTATCATGGTAATGCTGTATCATAGAATGAGTTGGAAAAAATTACCTTATCTTCTATATCTTGGATCTTCAAAATAAAATTTGCAATATTTATTTCTTAAATATTTGGTAAAGTTCACCACTGAAGCCATCTGAACTTGGAGTTTTCTCTATGGGAACATTTTAAAGAATGTATTTAATTTCTTTAGTAGGCTTGGGACTATTCAGATAATCTTCTTGCTCTAAGCAAAGCTTTCTTTCTTTCTTTTTTTAGTGAAGTTATTTCTAAATGTCTTCCATCTCTGTGAACCTAATGCCAAACCTGTTTATTCTTCACTTACATATAAACTTTGAGTCTGTGTGTTCTAACTAGTCAGTAGATATAAATTGCATAATTTTAATTTGCTTTCCTGTTTACTCTGTTTCTTTTCTCAGAGAAGGTGTAAGGAATTCAGATTTCTGAAGCCACCACTATCCTGCAGAAATCCAGATGCACATTAGAGTAGTCTTCTAGAGACAATGTTTCAGTCTATGTTGAAGAATCCAGAGGAAGGGCTTTTTGGCTCCAAGTACCAATTTCCCCTTTGGTAGTAGCTCTTTTATTTATGTTTAGGTGATCTTCTCTTTTACTTTGTGTATAGCTGTGGTCAATAAGATACCCTTCTGTTCATTAGTCAAGGGATAGCAACGAACCAGATTATCTCCCCCAGGAACTGAATCTTAAGCAGAATCACTGAAAAACAGATAAAATCATTAGAGTCAAGTCATTCTACGTGTTTTAATATCTGAATATCTGGTGCTGATGTAGTTTCTGTTTCTGAGTTTTATTTTTAATTTTGGGGGTCTGTCTCATATCCTCTAAGTAATTATAGTTCTGCTTAAATTAGCCAGAGGTGATTTCAGTAGCTTGCAACCAAATAACCCTAACCAATAAAAATGTGAGTAGGGTGAGGTGTGGTTGTTGTCTAAACAGAGAACATAGTGTATGGAAAGGCTGTATGGTATTTATAGGTTTGTCTATATGGTATGTGGACCATTTTATCGAAGACACTGGATAGGGGAGCCTTATAAAAATGCAAATGCATTTTTATATTCATTAGCCTAATGAATAAGAATTTCTCAGTGGGGTCAAGGGCATATAAAATTTCAACAATTGTTCTAGGGATTATTCTACAAAATACATTTGAGAAACAGCATAAGGGAATACGTTTTGATGTTTGAAAAATTAATTGGAATGATTTAACATGTTTATAATCTGAGGTTAGTCATCTCTTTAATATTGTTTTCTTATTCATGAAATGAGGATAGTAAAAACTTGTTCATCAAGTTGTTTTGAAATATTGAAATATGTAAAGAATTTTCATATTGCCCCAATAGAGGAGAGTTGCATCATTTGTGGGTGTTTAGATTCCAAAAGCTAATATGTCTAAGGTAAAAATTGTGAGTAGCCCAAATTATGGTTGAAAATCATTTAAATCCACAATAATAACATGTGGCCGTATTTATACATTATGTTGTGAATAAATATACTATTTTTTAGTTAGCATACAACTGAGAATTTATCTGATTAGAACAGATTAGAATAGCTGAACACCATTTAATGTAGTTTGCTTATGGTCAGAAGTTATGTTCTATAAAAAAAATGCACAACTTTACATTTTTAAATTGTTTCTCATTCATGCTCTATGTCAAATAAGGGTAGATGGGAAATGGGTGATGCCCCAGGTAGTGTCACTCCAGGAACAGGCTAATGGCTACTCTAGTGTCTGGAATGTTGCTAGCTGATGAGGCAGAGGAAGAATACATGATGAATTGGCCACCAGCTCTTGAATTCTTCCACCCAGGAGTAATTCTCTATACTTGTGCTCAAATTCATTGGCAAAGCAAGTCACATTGCCATGTCTACTTTGAGGTGGCTGGGGAAGTACAATCTGCCTGAGTTCTGAGAAGCAGAAGGAATGGAAATACTTATATCATTCATGTTTACCACATGGGGCACATGTTTACTATATGTTTATCACTCATGTTTACTACAACATTTCGAAAGCTCCTCAGGTTATTCTAATGTGAAGATAAGGTTGAGTACCACTTGTCTAGGGCCTATATTTTTTAACTGGAAGAGAGTAAAGAATCACCTGCCCTCCTCAATGTCTCATATTAATTTGTGCAGGTTCAATGTGTGCATAATGTTTCTGTGTGTGTGTGTGCGTGCACGTGTATGTGCACATGATGTGACATTAGTGGACTTATATTTTACTTATGTTGAAGGGTTGCTTTACATGGTGCAGAAAACAAAATGTCAAGGGTCACTGGTGGGGATCATTGCGTGTTTGCTCTTGTTCTCTCCTTTTCCACACTGCTCATCATCAAGCATTCCTAATATCTTCACAAAGTCTCTGATGCCTTCAGGAATGACAATTGTTCAAGGTTTTGATATGAGTTAAATGGATAAAGGTCATAACAGGAAAAACATGGAGATAAGTTTAGATATGGGTCTCAAAAATTTATTTTGGCCTCAATACTCGTGATTATGTAAGCCATACTTTAATTAGGCTTTTAGAAACCCAGCAATACTCATCAATTATTCTGGATATTATGAAAAAATTACCAATGCCAGGCTGCCATGTATTTTAGTTTACAGATAAGTGGCTCTCTGTGAAACTTTGTACATACAGGCAGATATCAGTATTAGGAGCAATATTCTGAGCTATCATTTGTATCTAAATACTTCCACCATGCTGAACACAAATGCTAGATGGTGTCACTTTGAAGGATGTCCTTTCTGGGTTTCTGTTCATATAAGATGGTTCAGGTTTCTGAAAGACTGATCACAGTGTATCTTAAGGTCCTGCAGGAGATAGGAAGCCAGAAAGTTCTCTGGATGCTTGGGAAGGGTGAAAAGAAGGATAACTCACATGCTGGATGGTATAGATGACTTAGATCCATGGATTTTCTTAGAATAGTGTTCATTAAAACATACTGCCTGGTGCATACAAGGCTCTCAGTACACACTAGTGAATAGTATCAGATTCTTAAAATTAGAAAGACTCTAAACAACTCCTAAATGAAGCATAAATCCTCTCAAGAGCCTCCTCCAATAGTAATCACCTATCCTGTGCTTGACTATCTTTAATGATAAATTCATTTTTTCCCACGACAATCTACTTAGTAAGTTCTACTCAGTGAGTTGAAATTTGCTTCTTCTGTTTCTTTCTCTTCCCACTGGAAATAAACAGCAAATGTAATCCTTTTTCTACAAGGGAGCCCATCAAACATTTAAGAAGAATTAATATATCACTTTAAAAATCTTATATAGACTAAACATCTTGTCTATTTAACTCTTCCTAAAATCATAGAACATCATATTAAAAGAAATCTATTAAATAATTTATAAAAACTCTTTAACAATGCAAGAATCTCCAGAAAGTTCATCAAAAGTGTCCATCCACTCAGCTTTTGTTCTGCCACCAAGTCTCTGGTTGTTATGGGTTGAATTGTGTCCATACCTCCCTCCCCCAACCAAATATGTTAACCCTAACCCACAGTACTTAACTTCTAGTACCTAACCCCCAGTACCTAACACCTAGTACCTCAGAATGTGACCTTATTGGGAAAGAGTTGTTACATATGTAACTAGTTAGTTAAGATGAGATCATACAAGAGTAGGATGGGCTCCTCATCCAACAAGACTGATGTCTTTATAAGAAGATAGCCATGTTAAGATAACAGAGATAAAGGAAGAATAGTGAGGACATCATGTAATGACAAAGGGACAGATTGGATTGAGGCAACTGCAAGCCAAAGAATGTCAAAGATTGACAGCAAGTCATCAGAAGCTAGGAAGAGGCAAGGAAGGATTTCCCTACAGTTTTCAGAGGGACATGACTATGCCACACTGTCTTCTTGGACTCAGTCTCCAGAACTGTTGAACAATGCATTTCTGTCCCCATTTGGTGGTATGTTGTTACAGCAGCCTTAGGAAACAAATACATGGTCTTTGACTATATTTTGAACTTTCTTTTAAGAATCATCCCAACGTGATCATTCCATGTGATAATCATAAAGCAAGGAAACTCATGGAGTTCTTTCATCTACATACCCCCAGTACTAAACTGAAACCAATTTTAACTAGTCTGTGAACTAACATACATGTCATCAAACATACACTATGGGAGGATAAATCTCCTAATCTGCATATTTAGGTATCCAATGTGACTTCCTTATTTTTCTGTAACTTGATTTTTGAACAACATCTTTGCTGAGATATAATTTTTATGGCATTAGGGTCACCCTTTTAGTGTACAGTTTTTTAAAAATATATTCACAAAGTTGTGCAAACATCACAATTATTTAATTTTAGAATATTTTCATCACCCCGCCCCCCTCAAAAGGAAACTCTATGCCCAATGATCATGGACTCCTCACTACCCCTTTATCTAGCCCCTGTCAACCACTAACACTAACCTACTTTCTATTTTCATTGATTTGCCTATTCTGGATATTTCATATAAACAGAATTGTACAATATATGATCTTTTATGACTGACTTCTTTCACTTAGCATAATGTTTTCGAGGTTCATCCATGTAGCAATATTTCATTTATTTTTATTGCCAAATGACATTCCATTGTATAGATATACTGTTTTGTTTATCTATATCAGTTGATGGATACTTGGATTGTTTCCTCTTTTGGCTACTATGAACAATGAGGCTATGAACATTTGTGTACAGGTTTTTGTGTGTATATATGTTTTCATTTCTCTTGGGTGTGTACTTAACACTGGAATTTCTGGGTTATTTGATTAATCTACTTAATGTTTTGAGGAATGCTAAGCTATTTTCCATAGTAACTGCACCATTTTACATTGTCATCAGCAATGTACGAGGGTTCTAATTGCTCTATCTTAACAAACACTTCTTACAGGTATTTTATTCTTGCCTTCCTAGTGGATGTGAAGTGGCAACTCATGGTGGTTTTGATTTGCATTTCTCTAAAGAGCAATATTGTTGAACATCTTTCCATGTGTTTATTGGCCATTTATATATTTTCTTTGGGAAAATGTCTATTCAAAACCTTTGCTCATTAAAAAAATAGAGTTCATTTATTTTTTGTTAAAATTGTTGGGGTGACTGGTTAATAAAATCATATAGGTTTCAAGAGTACAACTCAATAATATGTCATATGTATATTGTATTGTATGTTCACCATCCAAAGTTAAATTTCC